>OZ023064.1:38371459-40771459 GCA_963992785.1 Tenthredo livida | reverse complement strand
ATTTTATCTGATCATATAAAAATGACATTTTACTTCATAAGGTGTGGGAATGGGGGTTTTATGCACGTGAAGCGTCCATTATCACACTGAGTGAAATAAAAAGAAGAATTCTGGATGGTTATGAACATACCATTTTTGTCTACGAGTAAACATGCGCATATGTTGCCTCGTCACATATGGCGGCAATCGCGTAGTATATGGGCATGTTCAGACTGTATTGGGTATAGTGAGGGGGCTGTGTTTTCACAATTCAAAACAATTAGGTTTTCTTTTTTAGAAAGTATAATGGCATCATAGTAGAGCACATACAAAATAACAATGCATCGATGAAATATCGATTATTCGTACCGAGAGAATATGGTAAAAGTTAACACAAGTCACAGCCAATTTGGCAACACTTCAGGTTTTTCCGTCTGTTTATTGCGGACTGGCCATCCACTTTCTCCCTTCTTGCTGCCCTTCAATGCTTTCGAATTGATGTCTCCAAAAAGCAGATCAATCCAGTCAGAGAAAAAATGTGGATGGCCAGCCTGAAATGAAAAGACGAAAAACCTGGAGTGTGCCAAGTCCGCTGTGCCTTGGGTCAACTTTTACCATATCTTCTCGGTGTACATTAGATATGAAATAAAGTCAATCAATGATTATCAATAATTACTAATATGCAGCATATAGATTTATATTTTATACTTATAGATTATTTGTGGACAGAGTCCATATACTTAAAGAATAGATTATGCAATTCGAAGCACAAGTTTGCTGTTCTGTCCAATGGAATATCGTTTATACATATCGCACACCTAGATCTAAACTAGGACAAGTCAAAAAACTTGAATATTGAGTTATCATCATTTTTGTATACCCTGATACCATATGCATCTAACCACAAGAACAGATTCAACTTAATGTTCATCATCATGACAACAGATTGCACTAACTTAGTTTTGCTGAATTAATAAATAATCAATAATAATTATATAATGATATAATTATTATAATATTATTAATAATAATTGATGATAATTATCATTAGTAATATTATATAATTATATTTATTGTAAATAATAATTATTTAATTAATTAATTATCCAAAGGCATAATTGGAGCAAAACGTTTTTTCCTCATACTGAAAAATGAGATTTTTTGACTTGTCCCAGTTTAGATCTAGGTGTGCGATATGAAATATAGAATGAAGTTTAGACAAATCAACGATTATCAATATAATTACTAATATGCAGCATATAGATTCATATTTTATACTTATAGATTATTTGTGGACAGAGTCTATATACTTGGAGAACAGATTATGCGATTCGAAGCACAAGTTTGCTGTTCTTTCCAATGGAATATCGTTTACACATATGAAGTATAGAATGAAGTTGAGACAAATCAACGATTATCAATATAATTACTAATATGCAGCATATAGATTTATATTTTATACTTATAGATTATTTGTGGACAGAGTCCATATACTTGGAGAACAGATTATGCAATTCGAAGCACAAGTTTGCTGTTCTTTTTAATGGAACATCGTTTATACTGTAACGTGGCAAACGTTGTGACCTCCTCCCAACCAACCAAACCAACGTAATTGAGTCCCGAGCCTAGAGTCAGGAGTACCGAATTCAAATTCTTACCGCCTTCGTCCTAGCGTGGCCATGTTAAGTACGGATCGCCGCACGCGGCTGACCGGCAACGGCCAGCGCTAAAAGGACGAACGGCGAAGATAGGAAGATAAGGTACCGAGACATGTCTAGCTCATTCCGGTTTCAGCGCTAACGTGAGCACGTGTAGCCCTCAGCCGTTGAATCAGAGAGAGAGAGTTTTCCCAAGAGTTTTCCCGAGAGTTTACGAGTGCAGTTTGACCAGTGATTTGTTTATTTGTGACCCCCTGCTGTTTTACTGGACTTGGATTTTGGGATATTCGGACTGGACTATTACTGATTTTACTATTACACGACTCTCGCCTATCCCCGGACTACGAACCGACACGAGGCCGAGAAAACGTGGAAGACCAGGTAGGATCTATCCAATATCCACCCCCTCAAGTTCAGCTAAAACTCATTCCCTCAAACCCCAGAGCTAGAGTCCCGTGAGAGTCCCGATAATAGTCCGGAATCCCCGAGAACAGTCTCCGCACCCTGGTACCGAGTCCAGGGAGTGCCGAGACAACGGTTGAGAACCGACAGGTTCGAATCTGTTGTTGTTCTCTGTGGCTGTCGATTCTGCGCGCCTGCGAGCTGGCTAGCCCCGCCGCTGCGCAGAATTCGCTAAACGAGAGTCGACGCCATATTGCCCGGAGTGCTCTGACGTCACGCGTCGCAGATCGTCTGCAGCGAGTCAGAGAACTCTAGTGGCCGAGGACAGAGTTCCGATTCCCTTCCCCTCCCGCTGTTGAGCGATCAGTTGTCAGTCAGAGACTAGAAGCATCGGCTTCGAAATCGACTAGACAGCCGTACCTCCAGCTGGTTGAGCGAGGAAGGAAAGCCAGAGAGAGAGTCAATTGTCTGAGATACAGTCAACATACCTTTTCTTTTCAGCTTAAGATAATTGTTATATTTGAATTGTTAATTTAGAGTCATTTAATTTATTGAATTTAGTTTTCATTTCATTTAGTATTAAAAACACAAAGTAGCGGTGATACTAGGCAAGCCGAAGCCAGATAACAGGCTGTACAAAATATTGTTATCTTTTTCTTTTTTTTCTTTTAATAAATAAATAATTCTTTCAAAAATATCTCGTAGTGTTTTAAGTGTTTTTATTTCTCGCCCCCACGAATTATCCCTCTACCGACAGGCTAGCTGGAGCGAGAGAGAGAGAGAGGACTCTGAGCCCGGAGTCTGGCGCCCAACTACATCCTAGAGCTAGTCGGAGGAGGTAACGACGTTGGTGCTAGTTTGTTAACTGATCGTAGTTCCTGCGGGTAACACCCGAGTCCGTAGGAATCGCTGTTACAATACATATGAAATATAGAATCAAGTTTAGACAAATCAACGATTATTAATATAATTACTAATATGCAGCATATAGATTCATATTTTATACTTATAGATTATTTGTGGACAGAGTCCATATACTTGGAGAACAGATTATGCAATTCGAAGCACAAGTTTGCTGTTCTTTTTAATGGAACAATGTTCATACATATGAAATATAGAATTAAGTTTAGACAAATCAACGATTATCAATAATTACTAAAACAATATAGATATTACTCGCTAATACCAGTTGGGCTACTTATTTTATACTTCAAGTAATAGTTAAATGCATAACACTTTTATACTTCAAGCTTCAAGCTTTGGTCAGAGTATCAAACAAGACTAGATATAACGCATGACTATTGGAAAAAGGTCGTAAGCAACACTCTCGCGCCCTTTTGCAAAAGGGCGTATGTTTTATTTTCTTTGTCATTCGACGGGAAAATTTTCTAAATGGATATAGTACATTGTACAACATGAGGGGGGAAGTGGGTCTTTTCTAGTGAGGGTCAGATGGTATTGCACGAGTCGGAGTCGAGGGCGCCGAAGGCACACAAGACAAAGACGAGTGCAACGTCATCACCCGAGCTTGAAATTACCCCCCCTGACCCCCAGCAAGTGCATGTGTAGGCCCTTTTTCGTGCATGCACAACGGAAGTTTCGCGAATTTTTAAGAATTCTGAAAATTTTTGAGACTTTCGAAAATTACGGAAATTTTGAAGAGTTTCGGAAATTTTGAGAAATCCAAAAATTTCGAAATATTTGAAAACTTTTGAAACGGTCCCTTTCTTCAAATGAGCGATTTTCTATCCGCTTCACATGCAAGAAAAAGGGCCTATTCATGCATGTGTTGAACAAAATACGTTAATACTGAAAAGTGAAACAAAAATAGCGGCTTTTTTCTTATCAACAGTTTTCCTTTCGAATGTCGAAAAAAAAAAGATACGCCCTTTTGCCATTTAAATGGACCTTTTCGTCGCTTACGACCTTTTTCCATTAGTCACCTGATATGTATACTGAATACCATGTACTCATAATTTACTAGGTTAGTTACCTAGGTGCTACATACAGAGATACAGACAATTTTTACTGACAGGTAGTTGTTCAGTTCTTAATCGTAAGGAACATAGAATTTGCCGTTAGACGCAGTGACTATGATTGTTTTTTTCAGAGGTACCTTTGAATCTAATTTCATGAACTTATATCAGTGAGTCGCTTCTACTAAATAGGACTGTACGTGATCAACTCTACCAACTATTTTAACAATTTGCATAATAATTGCAAAGTCATTCCCACTGGGGTTTGCAAACACTTCTGACTTACACAAAACATGATCAATCTTCCCAAATATTGGTGCTTCATTGCCATCAATTTCAAGAACGACACCACGTTTGTACACAGATCTAGCGAAACTGACAGACTTTACATATTTATATGATTTAAGATTATTGAATTGCTTCGCACTAGTCCAGATTGGATCATGTTTTGTCAATTTTCTGTGCTGAATTTCGACGGTGAATGGGTTTCCTTGTAAAAGCATACTGCCAAATCGAAGCTGACTTTTAATGGCTATGGTTCGACAAATGTTGACCCGACTAGCTGATACACTCGCTATTTGTTTCAGTACTTGATGCTTGGCCTCACCACGCATCGACCAAATATGACGTATTGGACCAATTCTACTCATAACTCTTGGATAATGAAGCATGAAATGATGTTTGGGCTTTAATGTATTGCCAAATATTCTCAGATACAGCAAATGATGTTCCTCGATCAATGTAGATAGTAAGTGAATGTGGTCAGAAAAAATAAATGGTTGTAAACTTATGACAATAATTTGTCGGAGCAGTTTATATAATTCCCAATGAGCATTATTTTCTTCAGGAATCATATCGCCAATAAGTAATCCCAAGTACGTAATAAAGCACTTCATTTCAGATGCTGAAAATCTCAATCGGTTTGCCTTCAAGTCCTCATGTGAAATTAACGGAGGCACATTTGCGTTTGCAGGAAATTTGAAATATTTGATCCTGGAATTTAATTGTTCCAAAGTAAAGTATTTCTTGACTACTATGAAATGCCGTAATATTGGCGAACCCTCGTAGATACAAAGACCGTGTAATTCATCGTGCATAGCATCTACAGACCAATTTTCGGCACAGTGATAATTTGGTACAGAATTCCAAACACATCGTTCTTTTATACCCGTCAAAGCTACGTTACTTTTGGCTAGGTCAGCCTCATAATTCTCCTTTGTTCTTAAGATTGACTCGTCTTCGACACATAATGACGTTGATGTTTTTTTATCGACCTTACACATTCGACAAAAATGCCTGGCATTGAAACTCTCCACATACCCAAGCATACTGTTAAGTCCTAAATTGTCCCCTGTTATTAATATCAACTGGAAATGGAGTTTCAAAGTTTTCTTATTGACTTGGATTTCAATACCCTCTGTTGCAAGTAAATTAAGTTCGTTTATTACTTCTTTGTACATTACATCTTTTCCGAAAAATTTTACATCGTCCGAATGACTAAGTTGCACTAGAAATATCTTATCCACTTGGGATTGAAACTGCGGTGGCAATAAAGGGAAGGTAGCCTAGAGAGCAGAAATTTTATGAATTCCGCTGTGTGATCCTAATGGATTACCCGTTTCAAAGTTGTCCTGGTATAAAAACAGTGGGAAAACAATTTGATTTATTTTGGTCCTCTTGCTTTCCAAAAATCAGTTTGGATTACGTTCCAAATGATACCAGTGTCATCTAGTTTCAAATCGCAATAATATTTATGAATATCTTCAAAACAATTTGGCAATTCCAGAAACAATTTTAGTGTATGACTTAAGGGGGGGGTAAGGTTAATTCGGTGAAAAAAAGGCATGTTTTTAACATTTTTTTTTGGCAAAACAGATAGTGTTAGTTCATTCAGTCAAATACCATATAACAATGCAACTTTTGAACAATATTCCCCTAAATTTTCATTGCAAAATATTGAAAATTGAGCGAGTGACAGTGAATCTCCCGAGGCGCCTCGAAAAAAAGGTGTTTCGCGGTGAACACCATAACTCGGTGTAGAATCATCTGAAATCAAAAAACCAAAGTGCGTTAGTTAAAGGACATGTTTTTCGAGGTAACGCTGGGGCGATTTTTTGATTTTTCGATTTTTGACAATTTGGCGGCACTTTGAAGTCAAAAGTCCGATTTTCGTCGAAAAAATCGACCTATTTGTTATTGTAAAATCAACAATAATAAAAAAAACGAAAAAAGCTCCCAGCGTTACCTGGTGAATTATATGAAGAAGTACTGTGCCAAATTTGAAGACGATCGGTTCAATACTTTTTGAGTTATCGTGTTCACCGACTTTAAAAAGGGCAAGTTTTCAGGAGAACGGTTTAAAGTTTTAGTAACCAGAAGATTGAAGAAAAAACTGAATAATTCTTTTATGCGTACAATGATCGACTGAAGTATATTCTATGCTTGAAAAATACACACTACTACCTGAAAAGACGCTTCTACGAAGGACACAATTTAAGGTTAGAGGTACAATATAATGGCTCGGCCGGTGAGCGCGGCAGCTGCCAGTCCGGTACCAAAGAATCTGCAAATAGGCGGAGCAGAGTAGGGACGCTTAGATGCTCATAACTTTGTCAATTTTGCTCCGATCGACTTGAAATTTGAACACAACATTCTTGAATAGTTATACATTCATTTGAGCAAATAAAAAAAATTAAATACCTTACCCCCCCCTTAACGGTATGAATTGACAATATATTTTTTTGTTTTCTGATAGATCAGATCTGCTTTTAGATTCCATATAACCCAGTAGAATCTGTTTAGGTTCAATGTAAATTCCATACAACTGGAACTGTTTTAATCTTTTGTATTCTGTATCGACGTGTGAAAAAACTTTTTGAATATTTTCAATTGCAGTGGACACAATATCTTTGGTCGCTTCAACTGTTATCGAATTTAAAACTAGCTCTATGAGTGAGCAGATGTATTCATCATCCATAAACTCACGTATAGCATGGATGATGCGATGTGTTTGAATGCGAAACAATCTTGAATCGGCATAAAATTTTGAAATAATACTCAATGCTTTTTTAATCAATTTATCTTCCGATGGCAGAGCTGTAACAATTACATCTTTTCTAACTTCTTGAGGAACATCAAGTGTGGAATCCCTATCTACCTGTAGCTCAATATGATTGTCAACAATAGATTGTTCGATACATTTGGTAGCTTGCTCATGCGTTAACAGATGTCTACGAAAAGATCGTTGGTTGTCATAGGATCGATTGCAAGAAACTTTTGTGCATTTGTAAATTTTTACGAATCCATGAGACTTGTGAACATATTTCATATGTGATAATAATCGCCTAATTTCAATTTTTTCTGCACACATCGTGCACGAATACAACATTTTGGGAAGAGAAGATTCAACTGATTAGTAGAGATATAAAAGACCTGAGAGAAACAGAATGCTTGAATCCTCGATATTGTATGTGAATTGTTGCAAGGAAACTCGAATCGATTCAGGACATGTGCTCAGTTCGTTGTTCAATCTTTTCTGTACGCAGTGTACGCTTGAGTCAGATCTCAAAAGAGGAACAAGCTCAACTGAGTGACTAGTGCGAATCGATGCAGTGCGATAGATACGGTAGAGATTAACTATTTACAGGAAAAAGAAGAGTTGACAAGGCTAAAACCTAGGAATGTTACGTCAGAGAAGACGTTGACCGTTGGAGTCGGATTTTTAAGTATGCTTGGTTTCAGTATGTGAATTGTTGCAATGAAACTCTAATTGATTCGTGACATGTGCTCAGTTCGTTGTTCAATCTTTTCTGTACGCAGTGTACGCTTGAGTCAGATCTCAAAAGAGGAACAAGCTCAACTGAGTGACTAGTGTGAATCGACGCAGTTGGATAGATACGGTAGAGATTAACTATTTACAGGAAAAAGAAGACTTGACGAGGCTAAAACCTAGGAATGTTACGTCAGAGAAGACGTTGACCGTTGGAGTCGGATTTTTAAGTATGCTTGGTTTCAGTATGTGAATTGTTGCAAGGAATCTCCAATTGATTCGTGACATGTGCTCAGTTCGTTGTTCAATCTTTTTTGTACGCAGTGTACGCTTGAGTCAGATCTTAAAAGAGGAACAAGCTCAACTGAGTGACTAGTGCGAATCGACGCAGTCGGATAGATACGGTATATAATAACTATTTACAGGAAAAAGGAAAGTTGACGAGGCTAAAACCTAGGAATGTTACGTCAGAGAAGACGTTGACCGTTGGAGTCGGATTTTTAAGTACGCTTGGTTTCAGTATGTGAATTGTTGCAAGAAAACTCTAATTAATTCGTGACATGTGCTCAGTTCGTTGTTCAATCTTTTCTGTACGCAGTATATGCTGGAGTTGAATCTCAAAAGAGGAACAAGCGCAACTGAGTGACTAGAGCGAATCGACGCAGTCGGATAGATACGGTATATAATAACTATTTACAGGAAAAAGAAAAGTTGACGAGGCTAAAACCTAGGGATGTTACGTCAGAGAAGACGTTGACCGTTGGAGTCGGATTTTTAAGTATGCTTGGTTTCAGTATGTGAATTGTTGCAAGGAAACTCTAATCGATTCCTGACATGTGCTCAGTTCGTTTTTCAATCTTTTCTGTACGCAGTGTACGGAATTATATAAACTGCTCAGACAAATTATGGTCAGTGTACGCTGGAGTTAAATCCTAAAAGAGGAACAAGCTCAACTGAGTGACTAGTGCGAATCGACGCAGTCCGATAGATACGGTATATAATAACTATTTACAGGAAAAAGAAAAGTTGACGAGGCTAAAACCTAGGAATGTTACGTCAGAGAAGACGTTGACCGTTGGGGTCGGATTTTTGAGTACGCTTGGTCTCAGTATGTGAATTGTTGCAAGGAAACTCTAATTGATTCGTGACATGTGCTTAGTTCGTTGTTCAATCTTTTCTGTACGCAGTGTACGCTTGAGTCAGATCTCAAAAGAGGAACAAGCTCAACTGAGTGACTAGTGCGAATCGACGCAGTCGGATAGATACGGTATATAATAACTATTTACAGGAAGAAGAAGACTTGACAAGGCTAAAACTTAGGAATGTTACGTCAGAGAAGACGTTGACCGTTGGGGTCGGATTTTTAAGTACGCTTGGTTTCAGTATGTGAATTGTTGCAAGGAAACTCTAATTGATTCGTGACATGTGCTCAGTTCGTTGTTCAATCTTTTCTGTACGCAGTGTACGCTTGAGTCAGATCTCAAAACAGGAACAAGCTCAACTGAGTGACTAGTGTTAATCGACGCAGTCGGATAGATACAGTAGAGATTAACTATTTACAGGAAAAAGAAGACTTGACAAGGCTAAAACTTAGGAATGTTCCGTCAGAGGAGACCTTGACTGTTGAGGTCAGATTTTTAAGTATGCTCGGTCTCAATTTGCTCGCTCAACGTTTGACTTGTCACCACGTCAGATATGACAGACTCCACACTCACGAAATGCTTCGATCCCTCAATTTTATATAAGAACTGTTGCAAGAAAACCCATACAGCTTCTGACTCAGCAGAGTACTTTGCATTCAATGCATATAAAATTTTAAAGCACATATCGACTGCACCTACCAAATTACTTGCAGCATATTTGACTTCGTTGACAACGACGTAGATTGCTACAAAGTTCTGTGGCTCCCCAACAGCTACGATCAATGGCTGGCAAGTTAAGCCATATTTGAGTAGATCTTCCTTGTGCTTATCCAGTCCTGTTTCCAAATCGGATATTACCTACACACAGAAATCAGATGTAACCGCCAATTTTATTCATCATCGAAATTTTGCATAGTGTGTCCGTCACATTTCAATTTGGCTTATAGAATATTTTTTCAAATCTATATCATAGATTTTGTAAAAAGAATTTGTTCACCAGGAAAAGGACAGGAATGATCACAATAAAACAGTGATCTATACATCTGAACATCATATTGCAAGTTGTGAAATAAATACTTACAGCAATGTTCAATATAAATCCTTCAGCCTGTTCATGCGCCGATGGTTTCCATTTTTTTGAATTGCCTGTTTTCACCAATGAAGGTCTGAATAAGTATGGCAATTTTAACAGTCCTAAGACCTCTACCGGAATATCATCTGAAATAGTGAATGAGAGAGTGAAATAATTGCTGCAAAGCTGCACATTGCCTATGGATAACAATAGATGATCGAAGCAATAAATTCATTAAATTCGATATAGTGGTCAAATCTGATGTTTAAATTCAAATGAATAGATAAATGAGAATCATATAAGGTTTCAGTAATTTCAGTTAGGTATCGCGCTAAATCTAATTACATAGGACAAGTGATTATTCTTCTGATAATAAATTTTTCAACTATTCAAATCGGGATTCAAATCAGTATATGAAATTGAATCCATATCCAAGCATGGAGCGAATTGTTAATTGAAATGACATTACTTTGATTAATATATCAGCAAAACTGTGCGGTTGATCAATCTGATTTTTTTTATTAATAATCATGAAATATTGTTTTACCATATGCTTGATTTTTGTAACAATTTATAGAATCGTTTGGATATAAAAATTGAAAATGTGCGGTTTTCATATACTCAACATAGGCAACACGTGAAAAAGGTATCAACTTCGAGTGCAATTATCCCGCGTTTCAGACGGTCGAAAATGCTAGAAAAAAATCGTGTAGGTAGATATTACGTTAATAAAACTATAGTGAAAATTTCAGATGATTCTATAGAAAATGCACTTCGCGGCACAACTACCTTAATCGAGATATGGAAGTTTTCGCGTGACTATAATCGAGACACGGGACTGTACGAACAGCCACGTTTTTTTTCTATACTTAGGCTATAAAAATGATATAAACATATTATGTATAAATTGAATATAAAAATCTAACAGCCGAAGAATTAACTACTCAAACAACGTCGCTCGCGACTTATGGCATTAGACACGTGGTGCTACTAAAACGCAAAAGTGTTAAAATAAAATCTTGTACTTGCCTTTGAAGACCGGGTACAGTTCTTTCACTCCCCAGAGACCAAGTTGATTTTCGACCCAATGGTCAGCTTCCACTCCCGACATTTCAAATTCTCAGACAGTTTATAGAAAACCGAATATTTTAGAAAATACGTTCATAGAAAACGGAATATTTCAATATAAACGTTTAAAGAAAACCAAATATTTTAGAAAAAACAGAATATTTTAGAAAACACGTTTATAGAAAAACACATATTTTAGTAAAATCGGAGACTAGGATCGACCAATAGAAATTGATTCGGCTCCAGCACAGAGACGATACGCGACCGAATTGGACTGAATGACGAATCCAAAGTGCAGTGTCTCACGAGGGGCCCAACACTCTTATAGATTCGCGGGCAGCTACGTACACGGAGAAAAATCCCCTGTCCAGAATACTGTAATTAAGGTAACTTTTACCAAACTGGCTAGTGCCTATATGGATAGTGTGCCTGTTCGGTAATTTTTACTTCATTTGTTTGGTAAACTCAGAACTTGATGTCTAGTTCACGGATCCAGGCCCAAGAGTCAGAATTACTGAATCGTACGGCACATTTACTCTGCTTACATAGTTTGGTTACTAGTCAATATGGTAACTGCTACTGCAAATCAATGATCAATTTACCAGTGCCTGTATAGCTTGAATTACTAGTCAATGTCTTCACATCTACTATATTCTTTTTACCAAAATATTTAGTACCAATTACTGTATAGGCACACCATCCATATAGGCACCTGCGAGTTTGGTGAAATTTACCACGATTCCTGTAAATATCAACTGTTATATGCGGGGTATAGGTACACGCAAATAATAACTCTGTACATTTATAGAAATTGTTTACGTTTATTGAGTACACTGAGAGAAAAATATGGTTGATTCCACCATGAGACCGGGTGTGTGGAGGTGACATCAATAAATTATAGTTAAAAATACCCACTGTTATGTTATATACCTACTGTTTGGTTATTTCAATCATATATTTATAGTAGCTTTGACAAAAAAAAGGTTGCATTAGACATAAATATGGTTGAGTGAACTAATAAAATTTAACTATACAAAATTTCACCATATACTATATATTTTTCTCTCAGTGTATAATATTATTATTCACACAGTTTAGGTGTTATATACATACGCATTATACGCTCTGTATCAAAGATCTTACTCACTGATAGGAAGCAAAAGTACTAAATTGAAGGGCCGGATTGAATAACGCCTTCCGCGCTCGAGCCGATCAGACAAGCCCCCGAACGTATGCAGTCTTTTTAGTCACTTTATGCAATTTGAGTAAAGAAAACTCCTCGGAATTCTGGAACAAAAAGAACCGAAACAATGAATTAGAAGTGTTGAAATAACTGATAAACTGATTATAAATGGATTATGATAGTTCTGCACAAATATACCTTTTGTCAGGATTTTCGTTCAGTTTGCTGTCGATTAATATGCTCGACACTAAGGCAGAATCAATTTTTTCCAGGGTACAATGGGTGTATAACAATTCTCGGCCTCTCCGATCTGTTGATAGCAATTCTTCCAAATTGTTTCTAAGGCCCAAACATCTGTACCACTTTGCGATGCTGGTACATGTCGCTCGCCGAATTCTGTAGGCCTACTTCGTTAGGTTGTCACTATTCATACAGGTTCTGAATGTTCGGGTGCTCCACTGATGGGGCATGATCCAGAGTCTGCATTTGTTGTGGAAAAATAAACTGGCCTGTATCGTAAAATTGTGAAAACTATGAGACCGAAGGCAAAAAACAAGCAGGAGAGTAAAGATAATTAATAAAATACGTACCAGATCCCAACTGCATGGATGACGTCACATAGTCTGGCACCATACCTTGTTCCTGGCATAATGGTGTCGTTTCTCAGCCATTTATTAATGGCGCACGTAGATTATACCCGTTGCACACATTTCCACCATCTTGGACACTCATGTTGCCACGACACTATGTTTGCAAACTGTTTGATGAGACAGTGACGGTTGTAGTACAAAAAACTAAGTTCGCCGGTCACCAAAACTGGCACTGCGGTAATTGTCCCGCAAACTCGTGCTCGGACGCACGAAACAGTAGCTGTCGCTGTAGCGGCATGCGAATTCTACCGATTTTATGGTACTTGGTGACTTGTACTGAAAAAGCTGGTACGAATCACCATGCATTTCGGTGATATTCCCGCTAACACGAGTTAGAAGTACGAACTAGTATCGATCACTAGAGGCGCATGCAAATTATACCGATTCATCAGTATCCTTACCGACGATGCTGGTATATGTTTCGCCGCGTAGGGTAGTAGAACCTACCGAACGGATTGGTGAAGCATACGCTCCTTTATGACCGGTACTCTCAATTATGACCAAGTATAGTATACTAGAAAATCGGTCAAATCTGCTGTAATTGCATCAATAGGCATTACCTAAGATTTTTCGTGGATTATACTTTCACGCACTTACTCGGGACTGTATACATTTGTAATTATAACCCGAACTAGAGTACCCCTAACCATAAAAATTTTACTGGAGGAGAGCGGTAATCTGAACAGCAGGATTTTTCTCCGTGTACGGCTTGCCTATTCGGTCGAGGGCCATCTAGCGCTAGTGTCGCATGATCGCATTGCAAAATACAATGCTCAACAATAGCGAACAAAGCAATGTGACGAAGTTTCAATTTTCGCCGATTTAAGTGTGGTTCGCCGATATCCCGTCAACGGAGGAATGGCGATGTTTGATTGGTGATGCCACGGACTCATGGACTGAGCTCAAGCTTTTCTTTCAGGAAAACGTTCCGAATTAAATAGCCAAAGACCGATTGAGCACAATTTTTTAAACAAATATTCCAAATTTTCTGGAATCACGAATAAAAAAGGTTCAATCGGTCTTCCGTAATTAAAATTGAAACAGTTTATTATCAGCAACAAAATTCGTTGTAATAAATATTCTTCACGTGACGAAATCTTTACCAGTTTTCAATCGAAAATCTGTAAACGATTCGATGAGGTCGGCGTACGACCTTATTTATACTCATTGGGAATATCCCACGCAGTGTTGTGAGTTAATAATTACATTTTTAATGAAATTACTCATTTAAATACCCATTACCAGAGTAATTACCCATTACCAAAGTAATGTTTAATTGAATCAGGATTGATTACTCGTTACCGAAGTAATTAGTGAGTAAATGATTAAATGAGTAATTTCACTGAGAATATAATAACTGACTCGCAACACTGCTGTCGTACAGAATTTCGTAGAGATGTTCATTCCTCACAATTTTTAATCTATACAAAGTTTATACATATCTATCATGGTTCGGGCAGCATTCTGAGCGAAAGCTATCGGCCGCGTCTTTTCTATTGATTGTTTTTGATAATAATTTTTTTTCGTGTATTGCCGGCTACGCGGGGTGGGGTATGTCATGTCTTTTGTAACGGAGTTTCAGAGCTCAACTCCGCACCCTACAGCGTTCCTTCGATAAAATACTAATTATCAAAAATCTGAAATATTGTTGGGCGCCAGACACGTGAGTGTCGTTTTCACAGAGACTAAATCAAACCACAGCGATATTCAACTAACTAATATATTGCCGGAACGACTGCCTTAAAGCTTCGGTTAGCTCAGATTCACTAAGGTAGTGGTAGAGTGGGTGGGTTCACCTTTTTAATTGAATAAATAAAATACAAAACACCAGATATAAATTCCTTCAATGAAATTTGCGATTTCGTATATTGTTCTTTAGAGAAATGCGATAACAGATTTAGCGATAACAAAGGATTCGACTATAATCGGGACTATCAAATTACAGAGAAATAGTTATCGGATTAATCGTTACGAATAATAAGCGAAAAATAACGGTTGGAATAATACTCAGAAAAATACGAATTTAACAAAGGAACGAATATTATATTATTGAGCCTTACCGCGGCGCAGCGGTATAAAAAACGTAAACACGCCGGTTAGCTAGCTAGTGCCTTAGAAGCGATATAATACAAGCTACACTACTTTCCAGGCTACGTATCACCGAGCGATACGATACTTTATAGCAAATTTTCTAATGCGGCACGCTAGCGTTATTAATTAATTATCAGACGATATCAGAACTCAATAAATAATTTCGGAAGCCTCTAAGAAATGCAATGAACTAAATTAACAACGGATTTATACTGGAATATTCAAGATATTAGATCAAAGGTATTACTTAAAGATATCGAGCTTAGTATAACGCAATATAGCTAAAATCGGGATATTACATAGCACAAGTAAATCGCATAAATCATATATAACACATAGAACACAAGAATCAGATAGAATGAGCAGAATAATAGAAATTAAACAGAATAAGAAAATAATAAAGCAAATTGACAAATGAACAACTTAAAACTATGATTATTTGCAAATAACTGCAGAACTGTCAACAACGTTCATACATTGTCATAGTGCGTACATAATGCGCACAATGCACGAACGTGTGTTGGGTCGCAGTTTCCAGCAACCTCACGGTATAAGTAAGTATAAAAGTCGTGCAGTCATGAACCATATAATCAACTGCGAAAATGAGGATTCCATTTTTTGTTGTGAGCCTTTGAGATTTCTGACAAGCGTAAGTGTTTTTACGACTGAATACGCAGTTAGTAATAACAGCACCGCTGTAGATTCATATAGGTACGTAGGTATGAAGGCCATGAATAAAAACATTCGATTGATGATAACAAACCAATGATACCTTTCTTATAGTCGGACAGAAAGTCCGGGGACAGACGGGCACGCGGTTCGACTTTGTATGAAAACAGGCTATTACATTTATTTTCAATATACAAAGTCGTTGAGTATAATACAGTATTCCATAATACACGTTGGAAAAAACAATGCGTCGCTTTATGTTTCTAATGCGAAGTCTCATTCGCTTACAACTTAATATAAATATAAATATAGAGGTATATACACTTGGCTAAAATCTTGAAAATAACTGATCATTATAACGTACTTTTCGATTCCATTAAATGGAATACGTCACCGTATTATTCGATTACTTACGTACTCAATTAATAAATTCGAAATTACCTAATCATAAACAACGAGAACTATATAAACGGAGAGAAAAAAATAGGCATTTTCCCTATTTTCACACAGGAATTATTTCTATGTTACCAAAGTGATATTTAATATGTCAATATAGCAATTATAACTATGTAAAAAAAGGAAAAATACCTATTTTTTGTAGGATTAATTCCTATAAAAAATAGGGATTCCTTCTATGTTGACATTGGAATATTTCCTATAATACCATGGCAGTGATTCCAATGTCAGCATAGTGAAACTTCCATTAAAAACATAGGAATTATACCTATGTTAAACATAGCAAAAATTACTACGTATCAAAGAAATTATTCCTATAATAACATAGCTATTGTACCTATGTTTGACATAGGTATAGTTACTGTGTTGCATCGAAATTCTGACTATGTTACATGGGAATAAATAATATGTCTTATAGGAATTATTCCTATGTCGGCTTAGTAAATTTTCCTAGGCTAACAATGAAAATATACCTGTGTGAAAATAGGAAAAATACCTATTTTTCTTCTCTCCGTGTACATTCAAATAATTTCAGACCTTGTAGTTGATATTTTTTATCAATCTTCGTCGCAGAAATATTCAATTTCACCTCATACATAGTAAATCGCGAGCGTCTGAAATTTCCTGTGTCTTCAATTATATGTGTCGTAAGTTTACTCCAAAAATTATTCGACTATTCGATAAGTAGAAACATAAAGATATTCACCTTATGGCCGGTTTCACCAACGATGAATAACTTTATTCATAGATTAAACTCTTATTCATTGAAAACAAGAGACTATTTTACATTGTATTTGCGACTTTTATTCGATGAATAGCGTTATTCTATGAATAAGAAGTTATTCGACGTTGGTGAGACTGGCCATTAGAACTCTCGAATCGCTGTTTTGCCGTGTAAATTAAATGGGAAATCGAAAATCACGTTCAGCCACCTCTAAGGGTTCGTTCCGATATTAGCTTGAAGCGCTGTCAGAAATCTTGTGTCTCTGTCACACTTCTTGATTTTCCCCAAGCCCCGTCTCTCTCACTTTAGATTTTCACCGCTTCAAGCGAATATCGGAACATAGCCTAAATATTATTTTTCAATTAGATCACGTGGACTACTCAAGAATGATCATTGAATCATTCCACAGTCAGATCCTGCCATTGGAGTAGTTCACGTGAAAACCGGGTTTGAAAAAAGTAACAAAAATAAAAAGAAAAAAAAAATATATCGCCATTAGATAATCAAACATTTTTCGCTCAGAGTAAATCTTTACAAGTTATACGGCTTGCTAAAGTTCATTTTTTCAGATGCAGCAATTTTGAGGCCCATCTTTCGAATTATATTTCTATCTTTTTCTTTTCTCTCAGCTGCTCACGCGACGTTGCCAAACTTTCAGTAATATGTATCACCGTCGATAAACAAAAATAATTAATGAAGTTTGAGGTAGTTGTCGTGCTACAGTCCGACCCCAAACCTACAACCCATATATTCGTATTAGTCAGCGACAATGTATGGCTCTGTGAGAGTGAGAGCCACGAGATATCCAGTCGAGAGCAAGAGAGATACGCGCCGCTTTATGTTTGAGTTTTAACTATAAAATCCAAACGAGAGGGTCAAAAATACTGAATGATGAATCCAACGATTCAGAAGATAACAATTTACCATATGATATTTTTTTATCAAAAAATGTCGAGTCGTTCGTTTTTTAATAATTAAAACCGGTGAGTCTGCATTTAAGCGCATGTTAAATTTGAAAAAATGCAAAACTTTTTGTCTCCAGTTTGAGACGGTCAATTGCGATCATCCTGTATCAAATCAAGTTTCATCAAATTCTTAGGAAAAGTCGATACGCACGACGACTACCTTAACTTCAATTATTTAAATAATTACAACGGTAACGGCATATTGTTAAAATGTTATAATATTTCATAATATTTAAGTTTATTATATGTGGTTTTTTATTCCTCAAACTTGGGAAATTAATATTGAAAATAATAAAAATAGTCATGACGGTAGTTTGTCAGCCATGAGAGGCTGTGTATAAGAACTTTGAAAACGTCATATTCAACCCTAGAACTAGAAACCAGGGTATACACGGTGATTCTGATCAACCGCCCGTCCTCACACAGTCAGATTCCTTACAAAAAATAAAAATTAAATTTCTTTAGCAAAAACTTCGAGGCTATCATAGTTTCCCAGATAGAGCAGGTTTAAGTAGAGCTCGCACGTCATACAGTCAGGGTCGTCCTGATCAAGCTTAATGTCGAAAATGACGACCCGGTCGACCTAGACATTGAAAAGGAGAGTCCGGTCGACCTGCACGTCGAAGACGACGGTGCGGCCGAACACAAGGGTCTGGGCGATCTGGACGCTGAAGACGACGGTCTGGTCACCATGTACATCGAAAACAACGACCCGGTTGACGGTGATGTTTAAAACGGTGACCTGGTCGACCTGGACGCTGAAGACGACCGCAACGGTCCGGTCGACCTGCGATGAGAAAATTTCGACCCGATAAGCCTGGCCACGAGTAGAAACGCCGGAGCAACGAAGTACAGGTTGCTACCCGTTAGTACCACCGGCTGAAATTACCGGCACGGCACTGACTGTTGATGTGCGAGCTCTACAATAGGCTAACTTGAACCTGCTCTATCTGGGAAACTATGATAGCCTCGAAGTTTTCGCTGAGGAAATTTGATTTCAAGGAATCTGACTGTGTAAGGACGGGCGGTTGATCAGAATCACCGTGTATATCTACCCCAGGCTAACTTCGAAAAATGACGTTATGGCCGTTTTCTTAGCGCTTTCAGGTATTTACCTTTAATTTAATTATTATTTTTTTTATTTAATTTTACGAAAAAGAAACTCGTGGGGTAAATATTTAGCCCGGCTTGTAGTTTAAAGGTAGAAAAAATGGGTTTGTAGTTCTAGGGTTAAAACTATTTTTCTAAGAAACTAGACGGTGCATCGTTCTCAAAGTCCTGTTGGCGTAAAAATTTAAAAGTGTAACTCGGGATGTATTTTTTTAACTCTGTGGAATTTTTATTCGATCGAAAAAAGTAGGTATGTATAGATTCCAAATTTCCTGAAATGGATAAATAACCCGACATTAAAGTGATTTTTTTTGGGTGTAAAAAAAAAAACGGGTGTACATCGAAAGAATATTGTTTGTAACACATGCACGATTTCTGCGTTTTTTATTGACTTAAAAATAGGGCCTAAAGTAGCCGTTTAAAGTAGCGGGCTTGCGAATGCGCATGCGCAGAGTTCACTTTTAGCTGCTAGTAGCAAAATAGAGCCACTTTTTAAAACCTTGCACGTTTGATGCCTGGTTTACGCAACGCCGTAACTTAACTTAATTTAAAAATCGACCAATCAGTAGACTGCTTTAGCCACGCGCCAGGTGAATCTAGTGTCCTGATTGGTGAATCCTTAAATTAAGTTGATTTACGGCGCTGCGTAAACCAGGGGTGTGTTCCGAAATATACTGTCAGTACTGCGAGTTTTCCTTGTTTCTTTGTCGCGCCTGTGAGTTCGTGAATACAGCTATCTCTTTCTGACAAGAGCCGAGACTCCTTCGGGACCACGTGACTCGACCGCCGCTAGCGCCTCTATCGGTCGGGAGCATTGCGAATATCGTCGGTACTCTGACGTAACCTCGTAACTGGATTTTTGACAGTTCACTCGCGTCTTAGAAATTTATTGAAAAACTAAACTTGAAATATTTTCTATAGTATAACCGACTGCGTGGTTACTACAGCTTCTTCGATGCGTAACCTCAAAATGGGTAGCTACTTCCCATACGCGAGGTATCAACCGGAGGAAAAGAAGAAGAAGAAGCGTTATGGGTCCTTTTTGAAACGGACATTTTTATATTCCGGTAAGTAGTGCTTCCAATATTGTTACACGTTTATGGCTATTGAATTATGTAGCTTCGCATATGCTAGATCATGGTACGAGTTTATTATTATTATGATTATTATTATTAGAGGAGGGGCTCTATCAATCAAGTCGAGTCAGTCATTTAAATGTGTTGGCCTGACGTTTCGGCAGTGTTGTTAATATACGTTTATCAAATGATTGACCATTTTTCAATTTTTGTTTAATAAATAGCCTCTGATGAGGGCAGCACATCACTGCCGAAACGTCAGGCCAACACATTCAAATGACTGACTCGACTTGATTGATAGAGCCCCTCCTCAAATAATTGCCTAGTTCGAGTGATAATTTCATGATGAATAATATTATTATTATACGCCCATTGCGTAACATACAGGCAAAGTAAACTAAGCTTGTGTGGCGTATACATGCATGAAATTGGCATCCAAGTTATGCCAAGGAACCACGTTAGGCGGCGCTGTCGACCGTATATGTACACAGCTCTCTCGCACACTAGTAGCGTGTCTGTATGTTACGCAAGGGGCCTATTATTATTTTTTCGTAATTTTCTCCTCATTCGGTCAAACCACATGTTTTCACTGGTTATAAAATTGAAGCAGGTCAATAATAGCGTTTTCGGTTGTGACAATTTTTCGTGCACCATGCTGAACTGGTGCAGAATTTGCCCGTAAATATGCTGTATAAAGCGCACTCTACAAGCAAATTCTGCACCAGTTCTGCATCAGTTCAGCACGGTGCACGAAAAATTGTCCCAACCGAAAACGCTATAGTATTGGGATAATTTATATTTCATTATTCATTTCATTTTATTTTATTTTTATTTTATTTTATTTTTTTATTTAGTTGACTAAAAACCTAACAGTAAAACATGATTTAACAACAATTATCTCTTCAATCGCAGCCAAAATACGGCCACTTGAGATTGGAAACTCCTTCAACATTTAAACGTGCAGGGTGCATCGACTCGTTATGCAAAGTTGGTCCTGGATCAAGCAATTCTCAGAAGCTAGCAATTTCGTCACAACATCCATAGTAAGGGTCTCTAGATGCGACTACGGTGACCGGAGTACAACCTATTGAAGTGAACCAACTAACATTGATACTAAAATCCCACAATTTAGAGATGAAAATCGAATTTGACACAGGAGATTGATTCAAAATAAAAGATATTTTTAAAATCTTCGATCCACCTCCCATTACAGAATTTTTGGCGACCGTGACAGGACAGTCTGTTAATCTGGCTGTTGATTTAAAAAAAAAATCCTGTGATTTCAATTTGTAAATTAGAAATAAACACAAATTAGACACAATGCTTTTCTTTTCTTTTAATTTGAACGAGTACAAGAGCAAGTGTTCCTTGGATTGAAGAGACATTCGACAACGAGAATAGAAGACATCTGAAATAAAGAACGATCGACAAATTACCGAGGCCTGCTGTGTCTATACATATTTAGAAGCAGAATTCTATTGACATATCAACTATTGGGATTTGTCAGCTGTCAACTGGAAGAACGTATCGTATTCCAGGATTGATTTTATCTTGACATAATTTCTATTTGATTCTTACATGGTTTTAACCAGGTCTCTTAAACAAAAGACTATGGAAGGATTAACGCCTTCAGAGGTGAATAGAATATAAGAGGAATCCAACTCCTCAGTTCCTAGTTTAGGAGCTGGTCAATCAGGATGTAGTTCTCAAACCAGTCAATCCGAAAGTAGTACTCAACACAAAAATAATCAAGTATTATTCGAGGAATTCTTGGAATTTTCGGAATTTAAGTAAACAAAAACAAACAAAAATAATACTAGAGTAGAGACCAACCCTGAAATTCAAATCACGAATGATATATTTGATGTTCACTCTCTCAGAGCCACGACCGTGTATTTACCCACCATTCCACATCCCGATCGAGAGTCATTCCCTAAATTCGGCGGAGATCTCAGTAAGATGCACCCAGTACGATTCCTCGAGTTGATAGAAGCCGAAAACTACTGGAGCCGTCGAGATGAATTGGCTCGTTTGAACATAGTTCGACAGAGACTCGTGGGCGAAGTGGATGCTTGGTACGCTTCGAGATCGTTTAATTCTTATTCAGAGTTTCGAATAGCTTTCATGGAACAATACTTTGGTAAAGATGGTCAGTTTAAGATTAGAAAACGTCTCTTTTCCAGCAAATTTAGTCAGGCGGTGAGTGATAGCCGAGTAAAATATGTATATAGTATGGTAGGACAAGCAAGGTATCTCAATCCTCCGATAGAGGAGAAAGAATTAGTAGAAATGTTGATCGAACATTTCGATCGAGTTTATGATGTAACAGTGTTTCTAGCAGGACGCGATTATAGCACAGTGAAGGAATTAATAGAAGGTTTAGAAAAAATAGAATTTTTATTGACTAAACGAAATTATCAAAGAGAGCAATTCAACGAAAAGGGAAATAAATCTTTTTCAAAGCCGGAAAATCAAACTAAGAATACGTATCCGATTAATTCGAACTCTGCGGTCAACAATAATAACCCTGCAAATCAGAACAATTTTTATCAGGGAAGAAATCGGGATCAAAGACAGGTCAATAGAATATCTGACGAATCAGCACGTCGAATTCAGGTATTAGAAACAGCTGAAGAACTAATCAAGGAATCAGATTTAAATGAACCGATAAGGGAGGATTGTTCAGATGACGATAAACCGACGGAAAACTAGATGGCTACTCCATACGAGTCCCAGTAGGAGGGCGAAAAATTTTGACCATTTTTGGGACAGACCAGGAATTACTAACAGAAAATTACTCATCAACGGTGGACTATTTGAAAATTAGACCAACCCTTTCAGCTAGAATAGAATCTTTACTCGTCGAAATTTTGTTCGATACAGGAGCAGAAGTATCTTGCATATCGGAGGAATTTTTCAAAAAACTCCAACAAAATCTAATTGCTATCGAGATTCTGCCCATGACCAGTATTACAGTACAGGGAGCGTTAGGAAATAAAACCAAATTGGTTTCAAAACAAGTTAGACTGGAACTTAAAATTAATTCTCTTTCATTGTCCGCTATTTTTCTGGTAATTCCAAAGTTGATAAAGCCATTGATATTGGGAACTGACTGGATGACAGAAAATGGGGTTTAGATAGATTTTTCGAAGTCCGAGCTTATAGTGTTCGGAAAGAAGTATTCCTTTGAACTCTCATATTGCAGAGAATAATTATTTCCAAACACTAGAACAACACAAAAAATTACTAAATATGGTGATCGAAAAAATAGACGACTACACACACTCGAGTGATACACAATTATTGGAATTAAATTTATGGCTCAATGAAAATAAGGAAATTTTTAAGGACGAACCCGGTTTAACAGACAAATACGAGCACATTATAGAAATGTTAGACGACGCTCCTTTTTATAAACGGCAGTATCCGATTCCTTTTGCCCATAGACAGAGTACTGATAAACATATTGCAGATATGGAAGAGGCAGGGATTATAAAAAGGAAAACGACTCAATATATAAATCCTTTAGTGACAGTGGTTAAGCCTACAGGTGAGATTAGACTTTGCATGGATGCCCGAGTACTTAACATCAAAATGCGAAAGGATTATGAAAAACCGCCAAACCTTGACGAGATACTAATAAATCTTAGTGAAGCTCGATATTTTACTACTCTAGATTTATCCAATTATGTAATTGAGAGAGAAGATTGATACCTAACTTTACTAACGTGATTTTACCCATTCGAAATTTATCAAAAAAAGAAATTGAATTTTATTGGGATGCAGAAATGCAATCTGCCTTTGAGAATATTAAAGCTTTACTTCATGAAAGTTGTAGGTTATATCATCCAAATCCAAATTCAGAATATTTTATAGAAAGTGATGCCTCAGGGCATGGACTTGGGGCGAAATTGTACCAAATCACTGCACAGGAAGAACAAAAGGTTATTATAGCTCATACTAGTAGAACGTTACGAGGCGCTGAAATTAATTATACAGTAACAGAAAAAGAAGCTCTAGCTGTAATTCATGCATTAATAAAATGGAGAATTTATTTATTAGGGGCGAAAATGACTATTCGAACAGACCATCGATCATTAGAGTTTTTACAAACATGTGAATTGACTAACAGTCGATTAACCAGATGGATTTTGTTTTTACAGCAATTCAATTATAAAATAGAATATATCACAGGGAAAAGCAATGTAGTTGCAGATGTATTGTCTAGATATCCAGAAATTGAAAGCGAGTCAGATAGAAAAAAACAGGATAATCTAGACTCTTATAAAACGTATCAGATTAGTCTATTAGAAGAGGTTGAGAGTCGGAGAGGATACGAGCTAATAATTAAACAGATTCAAAAACAACATCTTCATCAGAAAGAAGAATATTTAGCCAGACTACACGGAAAAAAATGTTTGTATATTCTAACAAGAATTCTAGTTCTAGCAGCAATATTTTCTGGTGCTCTGGGCCACTCTAATACTTTATTCCTACTGACCCCTTACGTGTATTGCTGATTGTTTATTACAAGCTTTGCAGTGCTGGAAATGGTATCTCAGATATATTCGGTATACTGACTACCAAAACTCGCACGGATTGCTACAGTTAGCATAGCTATGAATGACTAATATAGCAATACCAGTATAGGTATAACGTCATGACTGGTTACGTGTTTCATTATTACCAGTATGGTTGCCACAACTATATTTCGTGCTTTGACGGGCGATACTGGCATTGTTGGTGTAGCTTTACCAAAACTGTCATAATGAGTATATCAGTAAAGTTGTTTGAACTAAGTATTGCTGCTGCTACGGAGTCGGGAGTTTCGGGGTTAGGTGGTGGCATGTAGCCAATCCAAAAGTCGATTGCTAGATAAAATTCGTAGTTGTATTTTCCGAGTAGAACCGTACAGTTGGAAATTGTCGTGTCAGAGATAGACGCGACGGTGGCGCATCGATCGGGATCGATGAACGAAGTGCGGTGTCAAGTGGCTGAATACCAGGGTCTATAGTCTTATTAGCGTATCACTTCACTCACGAGACAAATTTCTGTGATGCGCCGCGTCGTGGCGTCGCGCGTAAGTGCGGCGATAGCCAGCCTTAGAGTGTCGGTACCTTTGTAGAAGTGCAATACCAGTATTGCTACGATGAAACTGCTAGGTTTTGCAGCTGTTACTCAACGCATTTGGTTTGTAACTATGCCGCCCGCCTGAATAACGAATGCTTGCATTGCTACTATATCAAAAGTATTCTAGCAGGGCAGACAATTGATCGGTTTACCGTCGCTGCAATTCACATTTGCAATTTAACGAAATAATATGGTAATCGCAAGGAAGTGATACTTCATAATTTAGAAATATCGTCTGCTGCATAACACAATTGAATGGAGTATATTTATGGTTCGATGATGTATAGCTGGGCTAACTAAATTCTTTCAATATTATTTGTATAGGAAGCTTCACAATACCAGTTATTCAGAGTATCAATATGACATTCATCGAGTAATAATAATTCTCGCCAATTTACCAATAAATTTTCAACAATAATAGTATTGCTATTCAACCCAAAGTATTTTTTTCCGTGTAGATGCTGATCATCGGCTTGGGGAATTTCCTCGGATAATCCAAAACGAAATTATATTCCTTAAACCTTCAGATCTCTGGGTGATATATATGTACCATCCAATTGTGAAGATGAATTGATTTGTCAAATTCATGGAAAAATTTTACATTTTGGAACAAACAAAGTTCTTGCCTACATGAAAGAAAGATTTTATTTTTCAAACATGGAAAAAAAAGTGAGAGAAAGAATTAGAACTTGTTTTCTTTGTCAGAAAAGCAAATTTTACCAAAGAAATAAGACTGGCAAGGCCATATCAATCTTGACAGACAAACCATTAGAGAAGGTAGCTATCGACTACTTTGGACCTCTTCCTACCGGGAAATCCGGTCTGAAATATTTGATTGTATACATGGACTTATGTACCAGATTAGTTAAGATTTATCCTGTTAAGAGCTTGAAGGCTGAAACGCTAATAAATAAAACCGAACATAGATTTTTCAAGGATGTAGGAAAACCGAAATGCTTTTTAACAGATCATGGGGGTCAATTTATATCTGATCGTTGGAAAGATTATCTGAAATCTCAAAATGTTATCCTTAGTATGACATCGGTCTATCACCCACAATCTAACCCAGTCGAGAGAGTCATGCGCGAAATTGGACGCATTTTCAGGGCTTATTGTCATCAAAAGCACTCAAATTGGGTAAAATGGGTAATTCCCACTGAAAATGCATTAAATAGTACCATCCAATGGATGGCATCCATTCAGCCACGGGTTTTTTTCCGAATGCATTATGGGAGGAAAGAAATCGATTTGAGGAAGTCGGATCCGGAATAAAATTTCCAGCCATACTGAATCCGCCGAATCTAGAGAATAGACTGGAAAAAGCAAAAGAACACAATCGAATGGTGGCTAAATCACGGAATGATAAAATAGATGATAAAAATATAGATAAGCAGAGTTATGTGATAGGTGATCTTGTACTTGTTAAAGAGCACAAACTTTCCTGTGCAGAGGATAAGAAAATTAAGAAATTGTTTTTACTTTACGAGGGATCTTTTCGCATCAAAGGAATCAAAAGGGAAAATGCCTATGAATTAGAAACATTGGATGGGCAGTTATATAAAACAATAAATATAATATATTTAAGGCCTTATTTTGTACATCAGCTTAATCAGCCTCCAGTGGCATGATCTAATCTAGGGGGGTACTGAGAAGGACCGCTCTATCAAGGGTGCATTGATATGTAGTTTTGTTTTGTTTTAATTTCAATAAGTTATTTTGTTTTCTGGTTGATGCGAGGTCGCTAGAGACGGCACTCGAAAATAAATCGCGTGTCTAATGGCAAAAGGTCGTAAGCGCCAAAAAAAAAATTCGTTTTTTTGGTGGCAAAATCTTTTTCATGCGATATTACATCTTTTGGGCATATCCGCAAAAAAAATTTTTTTTCGGCGCTTACGACCTTATGGCATTAGTCACGCGAAATATTGGAACTGTATGGACGTGTGTTTTATTATAATATTTAGTTTGCTGCATTAAACATCACATATAATTCACCTCAGTTCATACTATCATAAAGGTTGAGTTCCTTTATCGAGTCAGGAACCGATCAACCGAGTTATTCTTTGTTGGACGCCGCATGTGGTTTACATTTCTACTCGATTAAAAGTGATTTGTGTCTTCATCTAAACTCTTCTGAGCCAACAAATTATTAAATTTCTAAATAATCAAAGACATTTCCTTATTGAAACTTTAAACTAAAATAATCAGATCTGTAAATGTAAATATCAACAAGAGCTGGAACAGATAGGAACTTATATAAAATAATTATTAATTCCACGAGTGATGAACTAGTGAAGAATTTGACACAGGAGATTGATTCAAAATAGAAGACATTTTCAAAATCTTCAATCCACCTCCCGTTACAAGCTTTGGTATTTAATACTTAGGATTTGGCCTTTTTTTTATTCTTCCCTATAGTCGAGGGGCTTCTTCCATCTCCCTTCCCTTTTCCCAATAACTTTGCACCTCGACTGGGTCTACTGTTTGAGGTGGGATCCGAACCACCAGAGCCGCGGTTAAGGCGCATGAGTATTTTTATATACAAATAGAGAAATAATTATAATGAAAATCACCTGTTCTTCGATACTCAAATTTTCATCTCTATGCTTTGAGCGTACTCTTGGTTGTAAGCCATCATCGGAGTCATTTATTATGTAGATATACTTGCTGAAATATTTTGTACTACCATAACGATCCTTCATCTGTAGTGAAGTCAGCTTGGATGGTTTTACTCCGTTCAGTTTTTTTTTTTTTAGTCTTTAGGGTCTATTCTAAAGTCTCCTGTGTATAATATGTCTTCTCTTCCTTTGTGAAAACAAACATTAATGGCCCGCAGAAGATGTCGTCACCGTCAGATAAGTCGCCAGGGTTTCACCACCCTGTGTTATTTCGTATACGATAGTTTTTAGAACGGTAGATTCTATTTCTATTATCCTGTCTCCCGGCGAGCCGGGATATATCCCTAACACAAAAGCCCTGCCTATCGGACTGCAGTAAAGATACTTATCCGACTCGGATAAGCCATGGAAAAGGCCAACGCTTAATCCCTCCATATGATCGGTGTGACAATGACTAAGGAAGTATAAAGAAGACTGAGTTAACACCGCTGAAATGGTCCAGAAAAAAATCTAGAAAAATCTATCTATTTGAATCTAGAGAAATCTACCTATTTATGAGGTATTCCATGCCAACTCGACCAATAATTTTTCCTTACCATTTTATATTTGGTCATAATTTTTCACACTGTTACCCCAACTCTAACACCCACTCATGAATTTTTTCATATTTTTTTCACAGTTATCATCATTATTTTAGTTCACATCACAGTTATTACCATTAGTGAACAGTCAATCAGCAGCATGCTCTTTTCTTTCTTTGATTAAGAATACTCACAGCTTCTTTATCCTTCCTAATTATTAATTTTAAAAATTCATATCGGGTCAGGAAGAAAAACATCCTCTCTCGGGTCAGCAAAATAAAAAAAGAAATGAAAAAAAAAAAAATTATCAACACTATGGGCCCTACAGGATTATCCTAATTTGAAAGAACAATGCCTATGTTTTGTCTGAGGGAACTTATAACCAGTTATGTTTTAAAAAATATGTGCCATCCCAATGATACTCATTATGTAAAAATCATGTAAAAATCTACAAAAATATGTATCATATTGTATAAATTATATATTTAGAATATATTCTTATATACTGTGAGGTTGAAAGAAAGCCGAACGAACCTTTTAACTTTCCTTTTAACTTCACGGTATTTATTCATATATCATTATTAGACCGGTTCAAAAAAATCCACCGTTATTTTTTTTCAATTTTCGCATTTTTGCTATTATGAGAGTAGAATTATATTAATATACTAGATATTAATTCGAATATATCGTATTTCTGTATTCTCCTGGCGTGTCATAATATTTAAATAAAAGAAATACACAAAATAGTTCATGAAAAACTGATCAAGTGTTGAAATATTATTAATTATGTATAAATATATATATTATTATTATTATTATTTTATTATAGATTATTATTTCCTATATATGGACCTATATACTATATGTATGTCTGTTATATAATACATATTATATTATATAAGTATAGATATATGGAATGTCATCTTTAATCTTAAATCTAATCTTTAATCGAAGAATAATCATCTTTAAAATATAGGTCCATATGTAGGATCATATATGATCACGTATATGATCATATATAATACTCATATACGATTCATATATAATTCTCATACATGATTTATATATAATTCTTATATATGATTCATATACAAAAATGGGCCAATTTCATATAGTTCGTCATAATATATTTCCTATATGTGTCATAAATTAATTATATAGTTCATCATATATTTTATAGATTAAGTGTTAAATTTTAATTATATAGGACCATATAGGAAATATATGACGAACTAAATAATTAATATATGACACATATATAACATATTTGATGAACTATATAATTAACCCTAGGGGGATCGATGACTGTGAAAACTGCTGGCAGCAATTTGTGAGTAAAAATCTTGAATCTCGAAACAAGTTTGGCGATCGAATGAGAAATGTACACAAATTATGTTAATGTTTTTTATTTTAATTGCTTTTTGGCAATTCGGTAGGGAAACGGAACTCTGTGAAACAAGGATCATTTTATAAGAGCGGATACATTTTGGACATGCAAATGTCGAATAAAAGCTTGAACTGAATTCGCCGTATAGAATACAATAGTTTCAGATACGTTTAACATGCGGATCTCCAATAGAGACCTGATATCCATCAAATCAAATTCGAACATATGAAAAACGTAGTATTTTCTACTGTGAAATATTCTTTCAGGATCATATACTTGAAGAACGGCGTATAATACTTTATAAAAACCCATTGATTCTGCATCAGCAAAGTCGTATAGAAAAAAGAAATAATAGAAACACATAGAATGTTATACTTATTCTGTGCGACCAATTGTCATGACAGATTGGACGTATAGGATATTATAGAAATTATTGATGTTCCTATAAATTTCTACAAGACTTTTATAGCAGGAAATTCCGAACGGTAAGGCTGGCCAGATATTTGGGTACCTCGAACCTTTAGCCGCGTGGTAGCAACCAAAGAAAAGGTTGACTCGACTCTAATAAAAATATTATGAATTACCATTCCGAACGGTAAGGCTGGCCAGATATTTGGGTACCTCGAACCTTTAGCCGCGTGGTAGCAACCAAAGAAAAGGTTGACTCGACTCTAGTAAAAATATTATGAATTACCATTCCGAACGGTAAGGCTGACCAGAAATTCGGGTACCTTGAACCTTCATCGGCGTAATGGCAACCAAAGAAAAGGTTGACTCGACTCTAGTAAAAATATTATGAATTACCATTCCGAACGGTAAGGCTGGCCAGATATTTGGGTACCTTGAACCTTCATAGGCGTAATGGGAACCAGAGAAAAGGTTAACTCGACTCTAGTAAAAATATTATGAATTACCATTCCGAACGGTAAGGCTGACCAGAAATTCGGGTACCTTGAACCTTCATCGGCGTAATGGCAACCAAAGAAAAGGTTGACTCCACTCTAGTAGAAATATTATGAATTACCATTCCGAACGGTAATGCTGACCAGAAATTCGGGTGCCTTGAACCTTCATCGGCGTAATGGCAACGAAAGAAAAGGTTGACTCGACTCTAGTAAAAATATTATGAATTACCATTCCGAACGGTAAGGCTGACCAGAAATTCGGGTACCTTGAACCTTCATCGGCGTAATGGCAACCAAAGAAAAGGTTGACTCGACTCTAGTTAAAATATTATGAATTACCATTTCGAACGGTAAGGCTGACCAGAAATTCGGGTACCTTGAACTTTCATCGGCGTAATGGCAACCAAAGAAAAGGTTGACTCCACTCTAGTAAGAATATTATGAATTACCATTCCGAACGGTAATGCTGACCAGGAATTCGGGTGCCTTGAACCTTCATCGGCGTAATGGCAACCAAAGAAAAGGTTGACTCGACTCTAGTAAAAATATTATGAATTACCATTCCGAACGATAAGGCTGACCAGAAATTCGGGTACCTTGAACCTTCATCGGCGTAATGGCAACCAAAGAAAAGGTTGACTCGACTCTAGTAAAAATATTATGAATTACCATTCCGAACGGTAAGGCTGACCAGAAATTCGGGTACCTTGAACCTTCATCGGCGTAATGGCAACCAAAGAAAAGGTTGACTCGACTCTAGTGAAAATATTATGAATTACTATTCCGAACGGTAAGGCTGACCAGAAATTCGGGTACCTTGAACCTTCATCGGCGTAATGGCAACGAAAGAAAAGGTTGACTCGACTCTAGTAAAAATATTATGAATTACCATTCCGAACGGTAAGGCTGACCAGAAATTCGGGTACCTTGAACCTTCATCGGCGTAATGGCAACCAAAGAAAAGGTTGACTCGACTCTAGTTAAAATATTATGAATTACCATTTCGAACGGTAAGGCTGACCAGAAATTCGGGTACCTTGAACTTTCATCGGCGTAATGGCAACCAAAGAAAAGGTTGACTCCACTCTAGTAAGAATATTATGAATTACCATTCCGAACGGTAATGCTGACCAGGAATTCGGGTGCCTTGAACCTTCATCGGCGTAATGGCAACCAAAGAAAAGGTTGACTCGACTCTAGTAAAAATATTATGAATTACCATTCCGAACGATAAGGCTGACCAGAAATTCGGGTACCTTGAACCTTCATCGGCGTAATGGCAACCAAAGAAAAGGTTGACTCGACTCTAGTAGAAATATTATGAATTACCATTCCGAACGGTAAGGCTGACCAGAAATTCGGGTACCTTGAACCTTCATCGGCGTAATGGCAACCAAAGAAAAGGTTGACTCGACTCTAGTAAAAATATTATGAATTACTATTCCGAACGGTAAGGCTGGCCAGATATTTGGGTACCTTGAACCTTCATAGGCGTAATGGGAACCAGAGAAAAGGTTGACTCGACTCTAGTAAAAATATTATGAATTACCATTCCGAACGGTAAGGCTGACCAGAAATTCGGGTACCTTGAACCTTCATCGGCGTAATGGCAACCAAAGAAAAGGTTGACTGGACTCTGGTAAACATATTATGAATTACCATTTCGAACGGTAAGGCTTGCCAGATATTGGGGTACCATGAACCTTCATTGTCGTAATGGCAACCAAAGAAAAGGTCGACTCGACTCTAGTAAAAATATTATGAATTACCATTTCGAACGGTACACCGAGAGAAAGGATTTTTTGAATCAAGTAAATATATTTTGTTGAGGCATATTCGTTTGGATTGAGTATTCCTCATTTGACTTGAACGTCATGTGTTTATTCCAACCTTTTCGGTGGAGTTGGTTTGACCAAATAATTTAGTGAAATAAAATTGTTGACTGGACTGAATCTTCGGTTGTTTCAATTGAAGTTTCAGTCGATTTCGGGGGATTGAGTTGACTGATTACGCATTTGATTGCAACGTATATTGAGTTCTCATAAGTCAATTTCTGTTGACTGGAATATAACATTTAGTCAAACTAAATAAAAGTATGAATTCAACTGACAATCTCATGTTTCGACATGAACTACATATTTTGTGATTGAATTGGGTATTGATTGACTTAATCTAATGCTTGATTTGAACGAATTATTTCAACGAGTAATACGAACTCAACGTGTTGTTGTCCCGAACAAATGTTGGATTCATAATACAAAACTTTGTATTGCACTGAATGTACCGGATGGTTTTTATATATATTATTACATATACATCTTGAGCGTTACAGTGAGTGTGAACTCTTGGAACTCTAGGAAAGAAATTGAATTGAGAAGATATTTGGAACTCGGATGTTCAGTCAAGATATCTTAGCTGCATTAAAACGCTGATATTATTGAGACAGATGCCAAGTTCAAAATAAATAGAAAAAAGTGATTGCTTATGTCAATAAATAGTTTAGCGTAGTCGGTAGAGCGTGCGACTAGTAATGCGAGCGAATGCGTGCGTCCCGGATCGAATCCCGGCCGAAATAATGCGATGTTTTTCTAATCTAAAAATCCTCACTCTGTATTAATACGTGGTTGATTACAATTAGTAGGTGTTGCTCAACGCATCATACAATGTAAAAAATTCATTATATCAATCTGAATTTATTTTATAACTTTCGACCTAGATACCTATCTGACATTTTTTTACATTGCTATTAGTCATTCCAATTCAATATTTTGTTGATATAACAGCACGAATTATCACAAGAAATGGATACGTTGTGTTACTGAGTGAACACTCTGTTAAATCAAGCATTTATGTCGTCAAACTGATGGTTCCATTACTTGGTTCAACTGGATATTGAGTGCCGGCTACTATTTTATACAACTCAATAGTTTGATTCAATCAACACAACATTCACTTCCCCATATTTGATCGCCGCATTTTGCTCAGTCAAATGAATATCATTTGCTCCAACAAATCCTTTCTCTCGGTGTAAGGCTGACCAGAAATTCGGGTACCTCGAACCTTTAGTCGCGTGGTGGCAACCAAAGTGAAGGTTTCATTTGACCATAGTGAAAATAGTATGGAGTACCATCACGAACAGTGGGGAAGCCGGGAATTTGGGTATCTCGAACTATCAGAGCTGTAAAGGCAACTAAGAAGAATTTTGATGCAACTAGAAAGTTAATTATATGAGCGAACATTACGTATTGTAACACAAACCAGATGACTTAGTACAGTTAACTATTACTGTTGTTGTGATAACAAATGAGGAATGCCAACATAACCATAACGTTTTAGTACTCTTCTCAACAAAAATAATAGTTCATATTACTATAAATCTTGTACTTTTCTATCACCATATCCATATTGTTAACTAAACCATCGTTATATAGTACTGTGAACCATTTTTTAGTAATCTCTACTATAAAAGTAGGTGGTCTCTACTATAAAAAGTTAACTATGTTGTTATAGTACGCTCAACCTAATCTTTTTTCTCAGTGTATAGTTCGGTAAAAGAATTAAAAGTTCCCATGCGAATGAGAAATACACGTAAAAAAGAATATAATGTTTGCATCTACGAAATACACAGCGATATATATGCTGTAACTTTCTGCATATGTTTCACCAGCTGAAGGCTGGTGAAATTATGCTAGTTCGCGTGAGTTCTTTGTCACGGGTTATGATATTTGGAGCTCCTCTGGGAAAAGTTGAAAAAAACCCTTAATTTACCCTAATGCAGACTCGGATAGATTTTTCACTACCAGAGCTGCTTCCCTCGGATCTGGGATATGTCAAATTCCCCAGACAGCGATAGGTGCTATAGAGCTACCGTGCTGTTGAATTTGACTCACCGATACCGTTTTAATCAGATCTGGGATATGTCTCACTCACCAGACGAAGGTAGGTGCTATAGAGCTACCGTTGCTGGTGAGATCAACGCACCGATACTGATATCTAGCTAATGATTTTAAGTTGACTGAAAATTTAAAGAAATTATTAAGAGAAAACAATTTATAAGAAAATAGAAACAAAGATCAGATTCCTGATAAACCAAATGATTATTAAATCATTTGTATTTTATTTGAAACCAAAAATTAGTGTTCTAAAGAACCTAGGTTTTAACAAAAATAATATAAACAAAAAATAATAGAAATGAAAATGTTAACATAAAATGAAAATGTGATTGATGAATGAATTGAATGAAATGAAATGAAATGCTGATTTTACTTAATCTAATTTCCTTAAAATTACGCGCGCTGGCTCAATGGCCGGACTTTTGTGATTTGTTTGCTGAATTTATTGTTTTAATAGTGCCGCTTTGGCTAAACTATTTAATTTGATTGATTCTACTCGATGGTATAATTCCCGCTTTGGGAATTATCCAAAAGAAATTATTAAATTTTTACTTGTGGCCGCTTTGGCTCTTGCTATGATAATGAGTGTGTGAGAAGCTAAGAATTAATGTGAGAATCGCAGTGAGACGGTAGGCCGCTTTGGCACAAGTCCGCTGATGAGCCGTGTGACGGTCGCCTTTTATATTCGTAATGACGTCACATCTGATGTTCTTGCTATGCGTGAGCTAGCTTGCGCGCTACGACGCTGCTCTATACGATGACATGTGGACGTATGTGTGTACTGCCTACTGGCCTATACCATGGTAACGTTTCGGCTATTCGGCTATAGGCCGAATACGTTACAATGCATATAGTTCGGTAAAAGAATTAAATGTTTCCATGCGAATGAGAAATACACGGGAAAAAGAATATAATGTTTGCATCTACGAAATACACAGCGATATATATGCATATAGTTCGGTAAAAGAATCAAAAGTTTCCATGCGAATGAGAAATACACGTAAAAAAGAATATAGTGTTTGCATCTACGAAATACACAGCGGTATATCAAGAGACTCGGTAGAGTCTCGCGCCAAGTACATTAAAAAAAAATTTTTTTCAAGCGCGAGACTCAACGAGTCTATATACCCGAGAGGCAACTACCCTAACCTATAACGCGAACTAGTATCTTCGTTTTCTTTCACCTCACAACATACACGAATTAAAACTGATTTATTCTAGGATGTGGGCATGAAAAGCTTTCATTTGAGCCCTAGATCGATTAAATCGGTGTCCGGAGTGCTGAGATATAATTAACTTCAGATTTTGATACCCCGTTTCCTCGTCCAATGTTTCTCTTTAGTGTTCTTCAGACCAAGATTCACATTCAAACCATTCCCATGCAATCACTAGACGGGAAAATCCACACAAAAGTTGTAGAGTGACGTCAGTACGAGATAGTTCCGACGTAGATAGCGCCAGTATCGCAGACGGAAACCGTCTCCTACATAGACATAGAGCATGGACTGCGCATTCCCTATATAGCCTATGGTAACGCCGAAAGTGAGAGAGAAGGGTAAGTCACGCGGCCAAATCTGTCTCTTTCTATGCATTTGACGTTGTTGGTTAGAAAGAAACAGATTTGGCCGCGTGTATATGCTGTCTCTTTCTACCGACCGAGCGATTTTCGGCCCGAATGCGCAGTCCATGCTCTATGTCTATGGTCTCCTACACTAGCAGACGCGTATTGTCATGTCATGTTTTTGAATCCCAATAATAAAGGAAATAAGAGAAATTCGAGCAATGCTTGATACAAAATTTGAAGGTACAAAATCTAGTGAATACCCACCGCAAGCCCCTCGGGTGCCAAAACCTTACGCCAAGTACATTAATGTGATAGTCACTAATAAAAATGTTTCGATGGGTTAATCTTAAATCCTACGATCCCGAGCTTTTGAGGTTATGCGAATCGGCTGACGTGTAAAATTCATGGTGATAAATAAAATAACAATTATAAACGGACAAGACTGTCAGATGAATATTAACTGATTTATGAATGCAATTATCAGAAGAAACGGTTTTTTCGGTTCAATTGTTTAGCAAGTTATCGCCTGAGGAAGTCTGACAAGAGGAAATCAAGAGAAAATGTTGAAGTAGAAAAATATGAGGATAGCATTATTCGATATAGGGAACGGCAAGGAGCCAGACCAATAAAGCCGAGTTCAAGCGTTGGATTGCAACGAATTTTACTTCAAGCTCCGTGTTAAGCTTATCTCCGAAGGCTCGTCTGCTGAGACTCAAATTGTGAGTCAACGTTATACGTAGGATTCCGACGAGTCCTATAATCTAACTCCGTATCATCTAGTCAAAATGAGATTTTCAGTCAATGCTGTTTGTTGGACTCCGATAGGCTTTATTCTACACTCCACGTCAACGTAGTGCCTTGACCTTCGGTGGAGATAATTTTTTAATCCATAATGTATATTAATAATTTAATGTCAAATTTCAATAAATTTGTTACATTTTGGTATGCAACCTGTGTCTATATGTTCGACTCTATTAAGCTTTCTCCAAATTGAGATTAGTGCTATTAGTCCAGGCGCGCTAGATATTCACTTCGGAATACGTGGATCCTGCTTGGATTTTGATGAAACTTTGGCAATCCCTTCGAAATCCAATTAGAATCAAAGTTTACCACCTGAGAACACTTGCTTTTTTTTTTTTTCTTTCAAATTTCACGCGGAAAAATGTGCATATTTCAGAATCTAAAAATCTGAAATAATTCACAGCTGTAGAATAGATAAAAACTAATGAAAAACCCTCATAACTTTCCATTCTGTCACGAACCCTTCGCGAGATAAATGCCGACTTACAAAATACAAATAAAATAATGAAATAATTTTTTTGGAATCTAAAAATCTGAGATAATTCAGTGCTGTAGACCAAATTAAGACGAATTAAAAAGTATGATAACTTTTCTCTTTGCCGTGTTCCCTTCGAGAGATAAGGGTCCAGGTGCGCTATAACCGATACCCAGCAAACACAGTTATGTAACAGCTATGCAACAGCTATATAACCGAATATAACGTGTAATATCACCTGTTCGTTACATGTAACGGTCAGGTAAGTTGTCATTTCCTACTCAAGCTTGTAACCATTATATAACAGTTACGTCCGTTGATTATACGTACGTTATGTATTTGTTATATTGATGTTGCGTACAATAACGCCGAATACATGTAACTGATCGGTAGCGTAATGGTCTATTTCTCAATAATTAAGGCCACTACTCCAATAAACCCAATTGCATGATATTCCGACTAGATCTAATGTTCTGTAAAACAATGAAGTAGTCTTTTCTGTGGATTGAGCCGCTTCGTTGATATCTGTAGTTTGCTGATTTTACTCAAAAAATCGTCGAGTCTCATTGAGAAGAAATGTTACTTCTATTGCGAGAAAGGTTTTTCGGGCGAGGCGCTGCAGCGCTCGCCGGCCCATCTCCAGTAACTTCGGTCGCGTGGGGGATTGGCGTGCGGGTTACCGGCGTTAGCGGGTGACAATTATATGTATGGGGAATTCCACCCCAACCCGACCTACGTCTGACCCCCACCCCTTCCGATTAGAGTCATAATTTTTTACACTTTTCGAAAAAACTCTGTTTTTTCTCCAGATTTTTTGGAAACCGTCCGATTTACCTATGATCTTCGAAAATGAACACATCGATAGCCTCAATTAAAAAATCTGAAAAAGTCTGAAAAATCCTGCTTTGTTCATCAAAATTTTCAAGCCTTAACCCAGAGTGGGCAGACCTTCGCTTCTATAATGTTTACAGTTTTTTCCGAGAACAACGTTAAATAATATGAGAAGCAAACGTCTGCCTACTTTGGCTGAAGGCCTGAAAATTTTGTTAACTGAAGCAGGATTTTTGAGAATTTTTTTTCAGATTTTTCAATTCGGTTTCCAACAAATCTGGAAACAAAGTGTTCTTTCGAAAAGGTGGAACAACATAAAATATTATGACCCTAATTGGAAAATGTGAGGGTCAGACGTAGGCCGGGTTGGGGTGGAATTCCTGTATGTAACAATGGTATATAAAAGTTATAATTCATTGTCACATGCACGATACCTAAATGTGATATAATATTTATGTTTTCGTTAGATAACATCTGAAATGTTCGTTTTCATGTAACCTTCATGCAACAATGGTATATAATAGTTATGATTTATTGTTACATGCGCGATACTATTACATGTTACATAACATTTATATTTTTGTAAGATAACATCTGTAATGTTATTTGTTAGACCGTGGTTATATAACCGTAACAGTTTGTGTTTGCTGGGTATTATAACGTGTTCTGTGTGTCGGCGCTTATCTCTCCAAGGGAACGTGGCAGAGAGAAAAGTTATCATAGTTTTTAATTCGTCTCAATTTATTCTACAGCCCTGAATTATTTCAGATTTTGAGATTCAAAAAAATTATTTTATTATTTTATTTGTATTTTGTAAGTCGGCATTTATCTTGCGAAGGGTTCGAGACAGAATGGAAAGTTATTAGAGTTTTTCATCAGTTTTAATCTATTCTACAGCTGTGAATTATTTCAGATTTTTAGATTCTGAAATATGTACATTTTTCTGCGTGAAATTTAAAAAAAAAAAAAAAAAGCAAGTGTTCTCAGGTGGTAAACTTTGATTCTGATTGGATTTCGAAGGGATTGCCGAAATTTCATCAAAATCCATGCAGGATCCACGTATTCCGAAGTTTTAACGTTTTATCGTCTAGCGCGCCTGGACTATATCACGACAAATGGAATGAAATTACTTATTTATGGATTATTCAATTTGGTAGCGGGTCGCCATATAAGACGAGAGGATGATGAGAGAAAACGATTGGGTTGCAAAGTATCAGGATAGTGTTATTTGATACGAGAAACGGCAAAAGTCAGACGAAGAGAGCAGAATGCGGGTGTTTGACTTCATAAATTTCCATTTTATGCTCTACGCTAGTCTTGCATGAATAGGCTCGATTCTAAATATTTTGATACCTTCTGTTCAGACCCGAATTGGAAGTTGACGTTATGAGTACGGGACGCGTACATGTTCTTTTTGCAGAGGACCTAGTTGCATTAAAAAAAAAACTACCTACGAATTGCAATGAGCAAGATCACGTCAAGTGGACCCCCCATTTCCCACTTGATCATGGAATTCAAATTCATGTATTTTAATATAAAGTAGTCACTACCAACAGTCGAACCCTAAAACAGTTTTTCAAAATTTTCATTTCAACAACAATTTTTTTAAAATGAAAATTTTTAGGACTTTTAATTAAAAAATTGATTACAAAAAAACCGTCAGAGATATCTTGCTGAAATTTTCAGGATTTGTTATTTAATATTCATATTTTAATAAAAAAATTAAAACCTCAAATTATTCATTTATTATCATATTTTTAATTAACTTTTAAGTAAACAAATGAAAATTTAAGTGACTTCTCCCTGAAATAATGAATTTTTTTTTGCTCAGTTAAATGCATCATACATTCAAGTTAATTATCCTGCAAGAAAATTTCACTGCTCGCTATTAGTGTGAATAATATGAAATTATTTATCACGGAGCGGTGAGCGGTGCCGGTACAGCGCGCTGCCGCGCGCTATTGACTTGGCTTCAATTCCAGTTGGTCGTCATTAACAAAAAGTTTTTTATAATTAAAATAAATGTTTGACAATTTTTTGTTTATACGTAATATATTACACAAATGGATAAAATAATTCTTTTGTTAATGAACAAAGACAGAAAAAACAGATAAATTATTAACTATAAATTTTACAGTAACGTGCTACTTTTTTTTTGTTGTTTCTTTAACATTGTATTGGTAATGATTTTTTGATCTTCTGAAAAATTTTTGCATTGAAGTGATACTCCATCTAAAGTTTTATAGCAGTGAAACTGGCGAGTATTTTTGATGGTTACGGACTGTTCAAAACGTAGTCTGTATTTTTCTTCGTTAGAATCATGTTCGTCTTGAGAACAGAAACCAAAATTGATATTTTTGAAATAATTTTTGGCCCATTCAAATAATGATAGTGCAGTTATGATGTGCTTATCATTGTTGCGTTGAAGACTCGCACGATAAGCCTGCCTTTTCACGCTTCCGCCCAAGCCATCACATGCTCCTTTGCCGTGAGATGTGGCGAAGAAGTTCCACTCTGCTTCAATATCAAAATACTTCTTGTGGTTAATTAAATTTGCAAAAGTATATTTATTTTTATACTGCGAAGCTGCTCCGTCCGAAAAATATAAGATCTTTTTAATATTACTAGCTCCGAATTCATTTTTCAGAAATTCAATTAACTTTGAATTAAAAAGGTGAACTGAACTTGCATGATGAGTAATTTTTTGTGAAATCATGACGTAATTTTTATGCTTTACTTCTTCATATTCTCTATAATACACTACATATGGGTGAAGTGTAGCCTGATTATTGGACCAATGATGAGATTGGATTGCGTCCTGCACAAAAAAGAATAATTTTCGGCAAAATCCAGGCATACTATAAATTCTCCAGCTTCAACAGATTCTTTTCGTTTGGTAAAATAAGACGCTTGAGATTTTGCAAGAAAATCGTGTCTTAGTAATTCAGGCCACTTTTTTGTCAAATCATTCAAAAAATTTTCTTTTTTCAACTTTCCTTCAACAATTTCACACCTGTGAATTGCAAAAAAAATTACTGGACTTAGTATGCGGAAAAAAGTGAATGAAAAGTGGATGAAAAAATACACAGATGGAATAAATTAAATTCAATAATTTAATTATTGATATTACTGTAAGAATAAATCTTCAACTTTATTAATTAAGAAATGAATAGAATTTTTTAAACATTCAAATAAATGAAGTAATTCTGTTAAAGTAATGGATAAGATAAAGAAAGTATATCAGTGATTTGTGTGAAGTTAGTTTTTTCTTACCTGTCAGTACTTTTCCATTGGCTGAATGATATTTCCTTAATTTCATGTCTTTCAAGTAATAATGTTAATTTCTCAATAACAAAATAAACTCCTGGACAGTTAGTACACGTGGAAAAAAAACATGATGATGTAGGCTCATCGCAAACGGAGCTTTTTATTAAATCGTTACAGCTTTCAGAAAAGATCATTTCTTTTTTTTTCAGTTCATTTTTAAATCCATTTAACTGCACCTTTATATTTTGGTGAATTTTACATACACACACATTATGTGTTCCACTTTTGCCAGCAGATATACACTCACGTGGTCGTAGGGTCTGAAATTTCGTCTGCGCAATCTTCTCGTCGGGAAAAGATTCTTTAAATTTTATGTATACATCATGTATATTAAGTAATAATAACCGTTTTTGCTTCAGAAGTTTTTTGCCATTTTCCACAACAGAAACACAATCTTTTACTCCGGGCATTATGCGGCTGATATCATCCGATAAGTAAAAATTGCGAATACGCTCAAGTATTGAATCATCTAGCCTTCTTCCTTTTTTAATATGAGGATATGATGCAAATCCTGATTGTTCTCGAATATTTTTAGCAGCACGCACCATTCTTTTTGAAACTTTAAATTCGCGTCTTATCATTTTTGTGGACCAATCCAATGGAAGCGTGGTTAATACTTGAATTTTGTCGGATCTAGTAGTCTTTTCATTGAAAGCAGATTTAAAGTTATTAATAAGGAGGTCGTTTGGATTATTGAGAAAATCATTATCATTTCTCAATTCACTCACAGCGGTTATTACAGATTTTTTGCATTCATTTACACTTGATACTCGCTTCAATTTAAACGGTGGTTCACCGACCTCTAACAAGAGTTTATTAACTTTATCAATTTTTAATCCGTTATCTACAGCGTTGCATTGGAAAGTTGGATCTCTTTTTCTATCATCTACAATGTCATCAATTGACGGTTCAGACTCGTTAACACTGGAATGTTTATTTACATTTAGTTCACACGGTTTTTCAGGTTTTCGGCCCATATAAATAGCCCTTTCAGAAGAATTGCACATGTGATTCCCGATGAAATCATCAAAAGCACTAGCTCGTTTCAAAGTAATTAAAACTTTATTTTTAATAATTTTTTGATGATTTTTTTTATTAAATGGATTGCAGCATTTATTTATCCGACCCATAATGTTTCACCAGCGATATTATTATTATTATTTATCAATAAAAATTATAACGTTAATCGATGAAATAATGAAACGCAAATTTACATATGAAAAATTCTTGTCTTCATGAGTACCTATTTATCAACTGATGTACGTAACTATAAACTAATTTAACAAATGAACTAAAATGGCTTGTGGAATTCATTCGTTATTTATATAAATACATATATAATACATATATATACATATACATACAAATAACAAATGAACATAGTAACCAAACGCTATTCTTTTCCTCAATATCTAATGATGGAGTATTTTCAGTAGGTAAAAATTTACATCTATTTTCAGAAAATAAAAAAATTATCACCAGTACAAAGTTGAAGAAACAACAACAAAAAAGTAACACGTTACTGTTAAATTTATAATTATAAAAAACTTCTTGTTAATGACGACCAACTGGAATCGAAGCCAAGTCAAGAGCGCGCAGCAGCGCGCTGTACCGGCACCGCTCACCGCTCCGTGATAAATAATTTTATATTATTTACACTAATAGCGAGCAGTGAAATTTTCTTGCAGGATAATTAACTTAAATGTATAATGCATTTAACTAAGTAAAAAAAAATTCATTATTTGAGGGAGAAGTCACTTAAATTTTCATTTGTTTACTTAAAAGTTAATTAAAAATATGATAATAAATGAATAATTTTAGGTTTTAAATTTTTTATTAAAATATGAGTATTAAATAACAAATCCTGAAAATTTCAGCAAGATATCTCTAACGGTTTTTTGTAATCAATTTTTTGATCGAAAGTCCTAAAAATTTTCATTTCCAAAAAAATTGTTGTTGAAATGAAAATTTTGAAAAACTGTTTTAGGATTTGACTGTTGGTAGTGACTACTTTATATTAAAATACATGAATTCAAATTCCATGATCAAGTGGGAAATGGGGGGTCCACTTGACGTGATCTTGCTCAATACATATATCTGATATCCATACATATTTAGTCATGAGCAGCAACTATAACCCTGCGTGCAAGTAACTCCGTCATTGCCGGTCCCAGGCCCAGATGAGACAGGAGGAGGGCTGCACGCAGGGTTAGATGTTGTAGGTATAAAAAATTATTGTAGTGGAACAATTTGTAAACGCTATGAAAGTACATTACGCGTCACTCTACAAATTTGAGACTTGGGGAAAATTATGAGCACACGCGTGCTCGTTGCTGTTGACGTTCCTGCTTATCGAGGGACTTCTGGCGGTATGAAATAGCACAAAACAACCGAGCGAGCGTAGCGAGCGAGCACAATTATTAGGTGGTCAAGCAAAATTTTACAAAAAGTAGTGAAATCAACCCCAAAAAGCACCTTTGGTGCAAAAACCTTCCGCCAAGTCCATTAATGTGTAGATCACTCCACCAAAAAATAATCAAAGGTTGTGCTCGCTCACTCGATTGGTTGATGATTATCAACATACAAAAGCATTGAAATCAGATACAACTGCCAAGTACCTGTAGAATGATAAAAGTTTAGAATTGAAAAATTTGTTGAAACTGAATAACGTTGTACTCGTTCGCTCGCTGCGCTCGCTCACTCTATTGGCTCATGATTATGGTTCGAAAAAACAATTCGGATGAAGAGATTGAAGATGTCAACATTTATCTAAAAATATTCATAACGGAAAAATAATTTAAAAAAAATTTTTTAAAAAAATTTGGAGGTAGTGGTACTTGGGGGGCCATTTGTAGAAAAAGAAATATAAAATATCGATCACGAACCATGTCAATGTCATCTGATAGATATTCAAACATTGGCCCGCCAACGTACCACGGACTCCAAATTTTTTTTTTTTATTTTCCTGGACCAGAAACCGAACATCCCAATGCACATGAAATACCTAAGGGACTTATGTGCAAAGTTCAACGACGCCCCCTGTCCGGACACTAAAATAGAGCCCATGCTGACCGGGAAGCTGAACGACATCTACAAATACGAGGAGATGCTACGTAATACACCTAGGGATGGAGACGTCCCGGTGTCCAGGACGAAGCGCGGAGCTCCCATAGGCTTTATCGGCAGTCTCAGTAAGAGCCTGTTTGGAACACTGGACCAGGATGACGCTGCGTACTACAATGGCGAAATAGACTAGTTGTACGCGGACCAGAAACATCTAGCTGAGATCGTCGACAACCAAACGCACATCCTGCGGTCGGAATTCGGAGACATACACCGGAACTTAGCAGAGATCAACAACCAGACCACGATGTTAGCCTACCAGGCCAATATCCTTGCCCAGAATTCTAACGCGAATGCAAATGGCATACAACGACTACAGTACGAGGGACTAGTAGAACGCTGGCTAAATGAATTGGTGAGACACACCGAGAACTACCGCATGAGCATAATCATCCTCGCCACCGCAGTCATCTTCGCGAGGCAAGGGACACTACATCCGGCGATCCTTTCCTCCCAGCAATTGACGAACGCAGCACGGTTAATACGACAACGGACTAACTACGACTTCCCGCTGACAGAGTAAGAACTTCGCTCCGAAACACTGAACGGGGTAAGCGACCTGCAGGTTAGCCTCTATAAGGGAAATCTGATCCTGCAGATAGGCATCCCGCTGCTAGATAAGAGATCGTACGCTCTCTACCTGCTACACCCATTGCCAGCTAAGCAACCTGCAGTGACTAATCGTACCTTGGCAGTGTTCGTGAAACCACGAAACTCGTATCTGGCGATTACCACGGATGGACTATGGTACATCACCCCAACTGAACGGTATCTGCAGGGATGTAAGTCCCATCATAACCAGTACATCTGCCAGATGACGCTTCCAATCTACAGCATCAAGGAGAGACCGACTAGCGAGACGACGCTCCTGAGTAACCCACAGGACGCACCCTGGAGCACTTGTGATCTCCGTGCTCTCACCACAGACGTTGTATACTGGACCCGTCTGGAAACCATCAACAGTTGGCTATTCTCGAGCATGAAACCGACCGAGATCAAGGTTAACTGCAAAAAACATGTCACTGGAAAAGAAGTGTTGACAGACGCGGGAATCCTCCAGATCAGGCCAGGATGCACGGCAACCACAGGGGCAACGAGACTTATTGCCCAAGAAACCCTAACAATAGGTGAGGCCCATACTTACACTCCAATGACCTCTCTCAATCTCACTCTAGTCGCACCCGACCTACAAAAACAAGAGATGACGCCCCTAGTGAACGAGATCCTTGCATCTGCTGGGGAAAACAAGAACGACTGGGAGCACAGCGAGAACGCGATGACCCTCAAGGAGCTGGAACACCAGGCTAAGGAACTCCAAACCCACCAGAGAGGCGCCAGGCACAACATCATCGTCTACAGTGGAATGAGCTGTACCGCAACCGTAACGATACTAGTTCTCATGTATCTGGCTTATCGATGGTTCACCAAACCCTCGCCCCCGCGAGTACGACCTGGACCATGGGGACCGCGAGACCAAGGAGGAGCACCTGCAAGGCCAGAAATAATCCACCACCTACCAACCCCTAGAATTGAGCTGTATGAAATGCCTAGCTCACTTCCACCCATGAGGCTGGAACCACCCCGAGCAATCCTGCCACCACCACCGAGAGCCCCGTCCGTGGATAGCTTCACGGTTATTTAGATCGGACACTATCCGGCTGTTCTCGGAGACCAGACGCAACCCCCGGTTACCACCGAAGATAGCGTCTTGGGGGAGGATGCTATTACGAACGAACCGGAGTGTGTCGCAATACACCACGCGACGGTAGAATCTAGGCCGCCGGTTCAGCAATTTCAACACAGGTATGAGCTAGCGGATGAGTAAGCCAAACTGCGCGGGCGAAACAGAGGTTGCCTGGAAGCTGACCAAGGAAATTCCATCCCCCGCCAAAGGCCGATTAGCAAGGGATAAAAAGACCCCGTATCCCTTGCTCGTGTAGTCAGAATTATTTTCGGAAGTGACCGTGCACTTGGGATCGTCACACCTTGTCACTGGAGGTTTTTCCGACTGTAGAAGACCGGCCTGGTACAGGAGCACATCGCACGGCAACCGCCAAGACACCTCAAGGGCTATCCGTACTCTTCGACCAATCGGCCTCCTTGGTGACGGGTTGTAAAAGCTGACGCACCGCGCAGTCAGGTATCACTGTTTCCACTGGCTCATACCATCTAAATTCCTATCTATCATTCCCAACTATAACCTTAAGTATAACTACAACTATAAACGCAACTAAAACTGTAATTAGCACAATAAATTCTATTATTTCAAATCCCCACCACGACTACTGAAATTGTTATCATATAGTACTCGTTGGCAGGAATACATCTCTATATAATTTAATTGTGTCGAACTGGCATCATCCAGTTCGAGTTACTATCCTTTCACTCAATCCTTCAGGTTCACTTTAGTGGTTTAATAAAGCAAAGACCCACAACGGAAGTTACTTAACCGCTCAGGTGACGTCCGTATTCTAAATTACGACCAGCATAGACGGCAATCTCGCCACATCTCGCTTGCACGTAACAAGCTGTTACCTTGCCATCGCGCTACGATATTGCTTATGAAATGCAAATTTTCTTACGTATATGATTTCATTTCGAGTCAATGTTCGTAGTCACTCAATATACTTACGTGAAAGAATCGTTGCTCAATAAGTAATGTCGTGGCGCAGTGGTAAGGTAAGAGCCTGCGAAGTTGGTGGTTCTGAGTTCAAATCGTGCAGCACGGGATATTTTTTTTTTTTATATATATAAACTTATGTACGATGACGTCGACAATACGTCATAAAAGACGTCGTAAAGGACGTCGTAAGAGACGTCATTTTCCGTTTCCAAATTCATACGTCGTTTTCTACATCGTTTCATACGTCATTTCCTACGTCGTTTCTGACGTCATTTACGACATAGACGCGACGTCAAAACGACATAGTGACGACGTCGACATTTTCAATAGGGTTGTAGATATATATGTATAACAATATATGGCTCAAAATCACCAAGGCGGTAAATTCGTGTCTGAGACATTTAAATCATCAAATTTATTTGTTTTCATTAAAATAATGTAGCACAAATTATTCACATTAACTCATTTAAGCAATGCATCAGAAAAATTTGTTGGAATTTATTCATAGAATATACTTTTTTTCATGAAATACCCCCGAAAAGTCATTCCGGGAACGCGTCCCTTAGTAGTAATCCACGGACAACAACAGCTAGAATACATGGTAAAATTTTGTTTTAATGTTTTAAAGGTACTTGTTAACTTAGTTAATTTTATTATAAAATGATATTTATAAGTTCCCGAATCGACACAATATTATTTCGTCCGAAAATTGAATACAAAGTTTGTCTGACAATTTGTGCATCATTTCCGGGAACGCAGACATTTTGTATATATCAATTTTCAGCAAAACGCAACTGATAGCTCTATAGTGGGTTATCATATCAAACACTCAAGTACGGTTGACTAGCGTGGTTTTTTGTGAAAATGTGAAAAATATAAGAGGTCAGCATAGTTTTTCTTGAACTTTTGGCACCGTACATCAATTCAGTGTCATTCCGGGAACGCCAATAATTGTAGGAAAAAAACAAGCAAATGCTTTTTGATACGATATTTCTTAAAGATTAATGTGATATGCTTTATATTAACCTTAAATAATCCCGTTTAAGTGGCCAATACTTATTTTACGCGTATCTTTATGTATAAACGTCATTCCGGGAACGGTCATTCCGGGAACGGTCCCGGCTGACATGAGTTCTCGGAATAATCATTGGGTTCCCGGAATGATCATTGTATTGTTAATGATGGTTTCAAGTAGTGCGGTCGTCGAAATTGACTAGTTTTTCATAAATTTATTATGGCATAGTCGCCACATTGAGTATTCATCGAATTATTATATTCATAAACTGATGATTTCCCTGACATGTCCAAAAACAAAATACTACCCAAATTATGAACAAATGGCCAGATATCGATTTTTCAGTTTTAATTGCTTCAAATTCTAGAAAAATCTAGTGGATTGGTTCGATTGCAGTGTGCGATGGCTCATTTTATGCAGAAAACTATTTCCTACAAATTCACCGCGGCAGATTATTTTCTCTGTTAATCGGCAATTCAATATGGTTATTTGTTCATTGAAATCTATATACGTGCAGTCTTGTAAAATTGAATATTCACCGCACCAACATGATGAAAAAAAAGTATCATGGTCGGATTATAGAGAATAGTTTCCTGAAGAAAATAAGCCGTCGTAGACTGTAATCGAACCAATCTACTAGATTTTTTTTGGGTATTATTTTATTTTAGGACATGTCAGGGAAATCATCAGTTTATGAATATAATAATTCGATGAATACTCAATGTGGCGACTATGCCGTAATAAATTCATGAAAAACTAGTGATTTTTGACGACCATACTACCTTAACGTCTGTAAAGGCGTTATTATAGAATATTTATTTTGCTTTTGGTGTTTTTTTATGAAAATAATATATTATAATATCGTCATTTCGGGAACGATTCGTCATTTCCGGGAACGCTACTAAAAGTCAATCATTAAGCAAAAATCATTTGTTTTTTCATCAAATCACTGATCAATTGAAAATCTACATTTATTTCTTTGCTTTTATACTAAATTGAATGTCCAAAATTGTATAAATATTACTTTTTTAAGCGTTCCCGAAATGCCGGTGGCTCATGACTTGTTTTACATAATTACTTTTTTATTCACGTAACTTTTAATTTCCAGCTTGCCCCGTTTGAATACCAATTAAAGATAAGTTGGTCAATGATTAGAACTGGTTTGCAGAACAAAAATATAATAAATTTTTTCAAGAAATTCCAAACTTGAAATTTACCACCTTGGTGATTTTGAGCCATATAGTTCGGTAAAAGAATTAAAAGTTCCCATGCGAATGAGAAATACACGTAAAAAAGAATATAATGTTCGCATCTACGAAATACACAGCGACATATATGCATATAGTTCGGTAAAAGAATCAAAAGTTTCCATGCGAATGAGAAATACACGTAAAAAAGAATATAGTGTTTGCATCTACGAAATACACAGCGGTATATATATATATATATATATATATATATATATATATATATATATATCTCTCTATATTATAAAGATATCTCGCCGCCGCCGCCGCCGCCGCCGCCGCCGCCGCCGTGTCAGTATTTCAGATTCTTTTGTTTTCCCCAGAATTCTTTTGTTTTTCCTATAATTCCTGGGTTTTCCCAGAATTCTTTTGTTTTCCCCAGAATTCTTTTGTTTTTCCCAGAATTCCTGGGTTTTCCCAGAATTCATTTGTTTTCCCCAGAATTCCTGGGTTTTCCCCAGTATTCCAGATTCTTTTGTTTTCCTGGACCTAGGACCTTTAACCTTTGACCTTTGATATATGTTCGGGAGTCACAAAACAAACGCCGCCGCCGCCGCCGCCGCCGTGTCAGTATTTGAGGGAATTCTGGGTAATATCCTACCTAACCTAACCTAACCTAACCCTAACCTAACCCGAACTCAACCTCACCCCAACCTAACCTAACCCTAACCTAACCTGAACTCAACCTAACCTAACCCTAACCTAACCTAACCTAACCCTAACCTAACCCTAACCTAACCTGACCCTAACCTAACCTAAGGGTTTTCCCAGAATTCTTTTGTTACCCCCAGAATCCCTGGGTTCTCTCAGAATTCTTAGGTGAAAACAGCAACAGAATTCTGGGGGTATGATTAGAACGGATTATTTGGGTCTCAAAACAAATGATACGAATCAAAGTATGGGTGGTTGGCGCGTGAAACCTTTCGATAAAAGCATATAAATGAGAGCATCCAAATATTGAACATATATAGGACCAAATTGTTCACATTTGAATTTTCTACATATTTTTGGTCCAAGTTTTGTTCGTATATTAAGATTAAGAGATTATCACCCTTATTCATAAACATAGAGATTGTGGTTGAGAGCAATTGTTTTGTTGAAAGCAGTCATTCAAATTCTGGCAGTCTATTATTTGACAGTTTTTGACAGTTTCATACTGAATATTTGTGACCTACAAAATTGAACGTATGAAGATATATGCTAAAACTATACCGGAATCGTAATGGAAAATATTAGTTGAAAAGGTAAGTGTGTACGAGATAATTTTGTTAGAAAGTGAATAGGAGAGAATTTTCGAAAATAGTTTTAGGTTCGATAAACCGATTTTCGATATTTCGTCCGAAATTATTATGGATAATTTTAAATCAAATCACGGAATTGAAGAATCTATTTTAGGGGATGGTAATTGTTTATTCAGGTCATTTTCCTATTTTTTGTATAACGACCAGGAAAAGCATAGGCAAGTTAGATTAAGGATCGTTTCTAATGTTTATAAAAACTGGTCGGTTTATGAACCATTCATATTAGGGGACGAATCTTATGGAACTCAAATTACGGATAGAGATTGTTATAAGTTATGTATGACGAAAGATGGAGTTTTTGGGGGGGAGGTTGAGTTACAATCTTTTGTGAATATTTACAATGTTTATCTAATGGTTTATGTTAATAATTCTGAAGTACCAAAGGAATATGGCCCAAATCATAGCAACGGTAAATTGATACTTTTTTTGAGTGGTATTATCGATAGAGGTCATTATGATGTCATAGAATGTTTGAACTCCACTTTCTGGAATGATTATAAGAGCTATTGTAATCGTAGGTATCATAGCGATAATAAAAATATAATTAATAACAAACGACGAGTTGAAAATCTGACCGTGTTAGAAATATTAAATAAACGGTGCATGAATAAAATCGAAAATATGACCATCGAACGTTTGGGGAAAAAAAGGAAGAAGGATATGGTGGAAAATATGACTGAAGAGCGTTTAGAAAAGAAGCGGGAAAAAGATGTGGTACGGAATATGAATGAAGAACGTTCAAATAAAAAAAGAGAAAAAGACGTGGTACGAAATATGGAAGAAGAACGTTTAAACAAGAAAAAAGAAAAAGATGTAGTACGGAATATGGATGAAGAACGTTTAAATAAAAAAAGAGAAAAAGACATGGTACGAAATATGGAAGAAGAACGTTTAAACAAGAAAAGAGAAAAAGATGTGGTACGGAATATGGATGAAAAACGTTTGAACAGAAAAAGGGAAAAGGATATGGTTCAAAATATGGACGACAATCGGTTGAGTAAAAAAAGGGATAGCAACATGGCAAAAAACATGACGTGTGAACGCATTAATAAGAGAAGAAAAATGCAACAAGTTATTAAATTATGCCCCAATAAAGTGTCCTACTTGGATCTTGGAGCAATGGATTATATTTGTCCATATTGTTCGGCATTATTTTGGTCTGCGGAATTTTCGAAAAAAAGTTGCTGCCATAATGGAAAAGTGCATCTTCCACCGTTGAGTGATTATGATGAAGATTTAAAAGATTTATTGTTGAATGATAAAAAGTTTAGGGAATTAATTCGTTATTATAATAGTCGTTTTTCCTTTGTAACATTTAATGCTAATGTCATAAATGAATCTAAAAGAGGAGTATACAATTTGAAAATTCAAGGACAAGTTTGTCTTATAACTCCAAGCAGCATTCATACAAAAAAAGGAAATATCCCTTATTGCGGCCAAATTTATATTTATGATGATTATGAAGCAACGGAAAAAAGGTTAGAAGAAAATAAAAATTTAGTCAAAGAACATATACAAATAATATCAGGAATTTTAAACAATAACAATCCATACGCTAAAAAATACAAAAATTTATTCGAATTAACCAAGGGTCAATCATTGCCAGAGTATTATTTGTATTTTGTCCGTAACATAAATTCAGATCAACATCGTTATAATGTACCTACCACTGCGGAATGTGCAGCTTTGATAGCTTCTAAGGATGGTGAAATTCCACGTTTCGATTTATGTATTTATCCAAAAAATCTTCCGAAAGGTATTGATTCTTTTTCATGTCTTAATAAATTATCATTTCATATCGACCCAATGACGTTTCCAATAATGTTTCCATGCGGGGATTTAGGATGGAGTCCAACATTCAAACAAAATAATTCCAGTAATAAAAGACTCACAACTCTTCAATACTATTCCTATCGTTTAGCTTATAGACAGGGTGATAATTTCAGTCCTATTTTATTTTGTGGTCGGTTAACACAGCAGTATGTTATTCAAGCTTATATAATAATAGAAAATAACAGGCTCAATTTTTTGAGGTATAACCAGAAAAAATTACGCATCGAATGCTATCAAGGATTAGTTGATCACATAGCACGTAATGCTATGAATGATTCAAATAATTTCGAAAGTAAGGAACGTCTAGGAAATATATTCGTATTACCATCTACCTATTTAGGCAGTCCTCGAAATATGCAGCAAAATTATCAAGATGCTATGGCTATTGTTAGGGCAATCGGTCGTCCAGATTTATTTATTACCATGACGTGTAACCCGAATTGGCCGGAGTTAAAAACAATATTAAATAAATTTCCGACGGGTACAACGTGTAACGATATTCCAAATATTACAGTGCGATTATATAATACTAAATTATGAGCTTTGTTGGCCGATGTCATTAGTGGAAAAATTTTCGGGAATATTTTAGCATATGTTTATACAATAGAATTTCAGAAACGTGGATTACCACATGCACACATGTTATTCGTATTAAATTATACAAATAAATTAATAACTCCAGATGCAATTGATAAATACATCAGTGCCGAAATATCTTCTAACGATCCCGAATTGCAAGAGTTGGTTATAAAGGATGTACAATGATCAATATTAATAGGACCGTTAGGAATTTCCGTTACTTTGGGGCCGAATTCGTAATACCCGAGGATGCCATGGGGGGTTGGCGCGCGAAGCGCGCAGGGGGGCGGAGCCCCCCTAGTATATATATATATATGCTAGGGTGGTCCTTATTTAGGGGTCGGACGAATTTCAATCGAAACGCCCCCTAAAACGGTTCCAAATAATGAAAAAAAAAATGTGCTAAATTTTCAATTTTTTATTTTAATGGGAACACATGCCCCAACGAGCTTTTGTTTTTTTTTTTATTTTTTCAATCAAATTCATTGCTGACGGATATGAATTCTTGGGAAAAATGACATTTGGCGTCATGAAATACAATTCAGTCATGTGAAAATATGTATAATAAACATGTGGTAATTAAAATTTTTTTTTTCATTATTGATTTTCGTGTTCCACAGGAACAATTAATCAAAAATAGTAAGGGAAAAAACATTTCTCAGTTTCAAATCTTCATTTGTTTCGGCGGTGTTTCCATTGGCCAACTTCACTCTAAACACTTAACCTAAAAATATTGATGGTTTCACAAAAATGCGAGTCGAGTGAGTTAAAACCCGTGCTTTGTGATAGTATAATTCTCTTGTAGTTTAGCATGGCTACAGCTGCTGGTCCAGATCAGAATGTTTTCATTATCGGTGATATTGAAGCACAAATCGTGGGAAACCAGCTGCCATCAAAGCAGCAAGCGCTGAAAGTATTATTTTTTTATCTACGCTTCGTGAAAAAACTGCTTCGTGACGCATTGTCATTAGTGATCGACGAAGTACAAATCTTCTGGGGAAAAGGGCGAATCCCTACGCAAATAAAATCTCGTTGTGTTGAAAAACTAGAAAAACTATACAATGAATGGCGAGACTTACAAAAACATAAAGACAGAAGATCCGTCGCTGTGAAGATAAGGAAATTTGAAGAGGATCTCTCTAATTTATTTGATATCGCTCACGGAAATGTTTTCAACATGATCGACCAGCAACAAGCCGAATTCTTGAAACAACAACGACAACCTGGAAGAATCGGATATATCGCTAATTTCGTCATGGATGTCGGGGGACGAGCAAAGGAAGAATTAAAAGCGCAGCGACTTTTGAGGAGTGAGATGGAAAAAGAAATGCTCGGTACCTATACTGTTCTTGACTGATGAAAAATGAAAACTTTCAACCGATTTTCAAATTAATAATCAAAGGCAATTTTTCAATTGAACATTTCATTTTGTTTAGCGAGAACCGTCGAATTGGAATCTAGCGAAGGAAGCAGTGGACAGTTTTTAAGCCAGAGAACCATAACTCCCCACTCTGACTTTGAATTTGAAGACGACGAAGGAACTCATGGTGGGCCATGAACTTCTAAAAAACCGCGGGGAATGACGAATATTTTAAATACTAAGCTAATAACCGTGTTAGATAGAGCTAAGATATCCGACAGAATGGCTGTGTGTATTATACATGCCGTAGCTGAATCATTGCACCACGATGTAAATTCTTTCGTTCTAAATCGTTCGTCGTTTCGTCGGTATCGTGAAAAAATGCGAGAAACGAAAAACGAAGAAATTAGAAAAGCTTTCCAAGACATCGAATTGAATGCGATGGTGTTACACTGGGACGGAAAGATGCTGCCGAGTTTGATTAATCGCGAAATGGCAGACAGACTACCGGTTGTTATCACTAACGGCGACATTGAAAAGATACTGGGTATACCAGAAATTGAAAATAGTAGGGGATTGTCACAGGCAACAGCAATTTTTGAAGTGTTGAGTGACTGGGGCCTCACCGACTCTGTGAAAGCACTATGCTGTGACACCACAGCCGCAAATTTAGGTCACACAAAAGGTGCTGCAGTTTTATTAGAACAGTTATTAGAGAGACCAATCTTGTATTTTCCTTGCAGACACCACATACTAGAGCTCGTTCTAAGAGGTGTTTTTGAGGTAGGATTTCCGACAAGCACTGGACCTAATGTCCCACTGTTTAAGAGATTTCAACAATCGTGGGAGACTATGAACAAGGAAAATTATAAAATTGGAGTACTAAACAATGATATACGCACAGTTTTGAACGGTCATATTGACACTATCAAATTATCGGTGGAAAAATCTTTGGAACAAGCCCAACCTCGCGATGATTATAAGGAACTTCTGGAATTATCTCTCATATTTATTGGCATGATTCCTTCTCGTGGTGTGCACTTTCGAAGACCTGGAGCCTTTCACCATGCCCGGTGGATGGCGAAGGCTATTTACGCGTTGAAAATATATTTATTTCGCGATGAAATTCATCTCACTGCTAGAGAACAGAAGTCCATCGGCGAAATTTGTGTTTTTATAGTTCTCATCTACGTAGAAGCATGGTTTACTGCAGCTTGTGCATCTGCGGCTCCCAACAACGATTTAAAGTTATTGAAAAGGCTGTATGATTACAAATCAATTAACAGTGACTTATCGAACGCTGCGTTAAACAAACTGAAAAATCACTTTTGGTACTTGAATCCAGAAACTGCAGCGATGGCATTCTTTGATATTGATGTATCTATTGAAATGAAAAGAAAAATGATTACGAAGTTGTACACAAACGAAAGCGATGATTTGGCTGATGATTGCGTAAAAAAAATAGTGTGCATAGATTTCCAAAATTTTTGTGACAAAGAGATCGATTATTTTATATCACCGCAGTCTGTTGATTTTTTTGATATTTTCGAAATCGAAAAAGGTTTCCTACAAATTGATCCTCGAGAATGGCCTCAGAATGCGGATTATAACGAAGGCCTCAAGATAGTTCGAAAATTGAAAGTTGTCAACGACACTGCTGAGAGAGCCGTTAAATTAGTCGAAGATTATAATGATTATCTCACGAAAAATGAACAACAAAAACAGTTCATCATGCAAATTGTTTCAGAACATAGGAAAATTTATCCAGATTTCCGTAAACAAACCCTTTGCAAAAAACTGTGAACCCGTCTGTATAATATGCTGTCATTCAACTGACTCTAATCAATTGCTTATTTTATCAATAAAAAGGAATTCGTGTGCTGAAAAATATTATTTGTGGCTAGATTCGGATTGTTCATGTAAAAATATAAATAATTTGCTACTAACAATTTAGTTTTCTCCATGGTTTTTGCTCAATTCTGTTATAGAATGCGATAAAAATGTCTGACCTGCCAATTGTTTATATTTTTACATAACCGATTTGCATTTCATGCCAAATATCATTTACTCCCATGAATTTCTATCCGTCAGCAATGAATTCGCTGAAAAAAAAAAAAAAAATCAAAAGCTCGTTGGGGCATGTGTTCCCATTGAAATAAAAAATTGAAAATTTAACCCATTTTTTTTTTCATTATTTGGAACCGTTTTAGGGGGCGTTTCAATTGAAATTCGTCCGACCCCCGAATAAGGACCACCCTAATATATGCATATAGTTCGGTAAAAGAATCAAAAGTTTCCATGCGAATGAGAAATACACGTAAAAAAGAATATAGTGTTTGCATCTACGAAATACACAGCGATATATATATATATATATATATGCATATAGTTCGGTAAAAGAATTAAAAGTTCCCATGCGAATGAGAAATACACGTAAAAAAGAATATAATGTTCGCATCTACGAAATACACAGCGATATATATGCATATAAAGCTAGAAGACTCAAAATTTTTTGACGAGAAAAATTTATCCGGCGTCACGGGAATCGAACCCGCGCCTACTGGCTGCCAATCCGGGGGCTTACGCCCACTAGACCACCTGGCCGCCTTCAAATTCAACTCGTCATTTTTCAAGTCTAGTTCGTGTGCACGATTTGTACGTTATGTATTTCGTCGCTTAAGCACATGTATTGACTTTGACTCACTCACTCACTAACTCAAAGTCAATACATGTGCTTAAGCGACAAAATACATAACGTATATGCATATAGTTCGGTAAAAGAATTAAATGTTTCCATGCGAATGAGAAATACACGGAAAAAAGAATATAATGTTTGCATCTACGAAATACACAGCAATATATATGCATATAGTTCGGTAAAAGAATCAAAAGTTTCCATGCGAATGAGAAATACACGTAAAAAAGAATATAGTGTTTGCATCTACGAAATACACAGCGGTATATATATATATATATGCATATAGTTCGGTAAAAGAATTAAAAGTTCCCATGCGAATGAGAAATACACGTAAAAAAGAATATAATGTTTGCATCTACGAAATACACAGCGATATATATGTATATAGTTCGGTAAAAGAACTAAGTTTCCATGCGAATGAAAATGTGAATATTTTGTCGGACTACACGTCTTCATCTGTAGGTATATATTATACTATATATATTTACTGATTAAACACTTACCAAATTGTCTTTTGCGGGTCATTTCTGGCTCGATTTTTTTTTTCTTATTGGTTATTTACCGGCCTTTCGGGATGTCTGCAGGCTCGATGAATACTGATGAGTGCATTGACGGATAATACCCAAATAGGGTGGGCCTCAGACTCCCCATTACGACTCTAAGGACGATGGCTTATCGCGTACCGTGTGCAAATATTTCTGAAGCGTTGATTGGTCGTACATTTCAAAAATCATAGTGACCATCGCCCGAATACAAACGACTTAGAAAATGTGTTAGTTCTCTAATTTTTTGTCATATTTATAAGTGTTAATTTATCTCATGATTAAAAATCATAATAACGTGATAAAATATTATCACGTATCTGAAAGCTAGGTATTATTCATTCAATAATCGATAGCCTTTGACTCGATCTCTTTTACGCGTCGCCTGTGACGTGATAATCCTGTAAGCCTCAGTTACTCGTCTTTCGCTAGGCTACGTTCTTCAGATGTTTCTTGAAAATTGTCAATCTTGTTAAGATTTTCAACGAAAAATGTATATAATATTATTACGCAGCGGCGAATGAAACCCAATTTCGCGAACGATCACAAGTCATTAGGACCAGGCCCGGATTGAACATAAGGGTAATAAGGCTATAGCCATAGGCCCTCAAAATTTTCTGCGCTTTAATTTTGAAAATTCAATTTTTCGAAATGAGATTCAATTTTTCTTAAATTATACTGTAAACTTCCAATTGTAATCCATCAAGAGTCGCCTGAATGTAGTTTATTTTTCTGTCACCGCTTTTTGAATCTCATCTATTCGATCTAGATTCGGCCTTTTTTGCAGAGTAGCCTCAGGTATCGCGACTTCCTAATCCGGAAATCGGCCAGATTATGAAAATTAATTGTTGCTGGATGTTACATTTAATATGGCACCTTTATTCGGGGTTGCTTGCTTCTGCAAGTTCATATAGAGATAAACTATCATTATTAAAATTACACATTTGTGAATGAGAATCCTAGAACCACCCTCCTGTATGACTTCTCTTACGTGATTACAAGCAATCAACATGAGGAGATAGACTGAGAAATACTCAGTCTCAACAGTATTGAGACATATAGATTCTTCTTATTTATTTCAATAGAAACGATAGAAACATTAAAGTAATTTACCCGAATGTGGAAGCTCTAAATTCTATGTTGAAATTTCATTTTCATCACCGCCTTGGAAATGCTTGCTGTCACGTGAAATACCTTTCTATTACGATACAATAATTAACAAATTAATAATTGAAAAGCGTGTGTAAGATTAAATAACAGTGTTTGTCATTGGGCGAATAGTTCTTGACCAGCTAGGTTTTGAGTTGCCATAAACGCATTCGTCCCGCCTTCGTGTTCTCTCTGAATTTGAATCAGCGAAAATTCACTAGTTTCCAGTTATAAGTCTGCCACTCATTGTTGCAGTGGCAGACTTATAACTGGAAACCAGTGACTATTCACTGATTGTCAGTAGTTTTCACTGATTCAAATTGAGAGAGTTCGTAGTACGCACTAACCGACGCTAGGGGATATGAAAACACGTGACGCGTTGAAGATGTGTCGAAGCCTGTTAGTGAAAGATGATGAGTAAAAAATGATTGAATAATAAGTTTACGAACACAACGTGTGTGTAATGTGTTAGTTGACCTCATTACTGTTTTTACTAAATTTATCTCCAGTATCTACGCGTGCGATAATACTTATTCCACCAGATCTCAACCTAACCTCGAAAAATGTTCGAGAGCATGTGCTACTTATTCATTGCGAGTAGGTTTGAAAACACCGTGCTGGTACGTGCAACGAAAGACAGAGTAAATACTTTCCTTTTATGATTCCACCAGATACCAACCTGTAAGTAACTCGAATTTACTCATTGGTTCCTCAATTTTGATTCAAACTCTTGTTGCTAGTCGGCTCGACTAGATGCCTATAGAACTAGACACAGCGCATTATTGGCTGTACTTACTCGTTAATTTTTATTATTTTAATCTACTTCCAGTGATAATTCAGGAAACTCAGTTTTCACTCATATCAACCGCTCTGCTCAAGAGCGAGGAAAACACCAAGCTTTGCTCATCACACCGATGAGGTTTCCAAACCGAGATTTTCTCTGTATTCATCAATCATGTCTAATTTCATGTTGAAAATATTAAAATGAACTATTTTCACTTACATGGAGCGCTCTGCTCAAGAGCGAGGGAAACAACCAAGGGTGCTCGTCATATCGATGGAGTTTCCAAACGAGGATTTTCTCGGTATTTATCAATCGTGTCTTATTACTAGTTAGAAATATCATTGTGAACTAATTTCACTCATATCAACCGCTCTGCACAAGAGCGAGGGGAACAAAGGTTGGTTGGAAAACCAATGGGGGGATTCTAAATAGAAATTTTCTCTCTGTTTATTAATTATGTCTAATTATAAGTTGGAAATATTATAGTGAAATAATTTCACTTACATCAACCGCTCTGCACAAGAGCGAGGGGAACAACTGAGGTTGCTTATCAAATCGATGGGGATTGAAAACAGGGATTTTCTGTGCATTTATCATTAATTTTTGACTTCATGTTTTAGAAATATCATTGTGAACTAGTTTTAGTCCGGGAGGCAGCGTTGCATTTTAGCTAGTGATTTTATGCCGATCAATAGTTGTTATTTTCGATAGATCCGGCATGATTAATGAGTGATCTAAGCGTCAGCTGGCGCACCTGCGGTGGGTGTGGGCGTGGGAGGCCGCGAAAGTGGTGAAAAAAATAAAGAAATAAAGTAATAGTAAACCGGCTGAAACTTCTGTTATGAATAGTTGACATCACAGTGAGTTCAAAAAAAATGGTCAGCTGCGCCGCGGAGGGGGGATTATGCGTCAGCTACGTGCACGAACTTGTAAAAAATACACGTAAAAAAAAGTTATAGTATGCCGCATGAAATTTTACTGGGTGATTCTTCACATAATTAGAAGTACGAAAACAACCGTCAGCTGCATGTGTAGCGGTGTAAAAGCCGTCAGCTGACGCGGTAAAGATAAAAATTATTCGAGCATTGCATGTGATAATTTCGGGAAGAATAATATAGGTGCAACAATTTCCTACGAAAACATTTATGTAATTTTTTTTTTTTCACGTACACATATGAAGTTATATAGAAATCATTTTCACAAAATAGAATTATTTATACAGTATATATTATAAAGAAATAATAAACATATTAATATTATTCATTTTCAATATCGCTATCAGTATCGTTCTCTGATGAATCAGAGCCGTCCTCAGAGCTATCCTGTCTTGAATTACTCTCCTCGTCTTTCTCTCCGTCGTTATCCAAAATATCTTCTTTTTCTAAAGTGTCCAGATCATTTTTAACTAAGACTCCGGAGTAGGGTTTAACAATTTTATTGTTGTTCATAGAGACTACGGCTATTTTTTTCTTAAATGTTCCTGTTAATCTCTGTTCCAAATTATACGGTTCCACGTTTGCAGATGCGTCAATATCTGCATCTTTTGCGCATTCGATATACAATGATTTCAAATAACTTAAAAAGTAGCATTGTTGCTTGTTAACAATGTTTTCCGAAACGAAACGACATACTTCTTGAAAAGCTTGTTTGTGAATTTCTCGGGATTGGTGCCATTCTGTTTTTTCGCTTTGTGCGGCAATCTGCGACGTTAGTGCATTTTGACAATTCAATCGGCAAAGTTTGTGGTAAAAAACGACTTTGGATTTTGAATATTGTTGACTAATTCTGTCCAATATATGTACGTCACCTATTCCGCTTACAGCAGAGTTCAGGTTATCAATACTACTATCTGTTGTACATGTCTGTGATTTCTGCTCGCGACCGTGATATTTTTTGCGCCGCTTATTACAAAAATCGCACACGTGTTCCGTGGAATCTTTAGCGTCCTGGGCGTTAGATACTTCCTGTTCGCCTTCAGCTTCATGTGCTCCCTCAATTGTAGAGATGTTTAAAACTATAGATTGATCGGCGGTACTCGATGAAGCGTGTGAAACGTCTTGGTTTTCAGCAGATTGGTCGCTAGGATTCACTGAAATGTCGACGTTAATACTCTCATCTTCAGCACATTTCTCTGAAGTTTGGGCGTCTTTTTCCGAGCTGAAACGAAATATTTTATTGTTTAACCCTTTTCGGACGAAAACGCCACTCTCGGTACGCCGTTCTTTAGCGGCTTATAATTAATACTATTTGTGTCTGGAAAAATTCGCAAGGAACATATTTTTATAGTTCCAGAAGTGCTGTTTCTGATAGTGGCCATACAAATTTTCCAAAAAAATTTTATTATGGAAAAAAATGGTTTAAAGAAAAAAAAACGTTATTTATTTATTTATTTAGTTATTTATTTATTTATTTATTTATTTATTTAGCATATCTTACCTTGACGCTGTAGATGTTGAAGGAGATTCAGTAACAGGTCTTCTGTATTTTGGAGGTAATGCAGTGAATTGTCGATAACACTTCGAATGATATTTCTCAACATCGTTCAATTCTAACGGCACTTTAGCACTTTGCAAAGATAAATAATTCCTCTGTCGAATCTCCAATACAGAAGTACATTTCTGTGCAGTTATTTCCGTAAAAGATACTAGTGGATCTGTTTTTTTTGCGACAGAATACACAAAACGATTGAATCTTGGGCATATTTGGACTGGCGTCCGTTCGTTCGAAGAGTTCAACCGAAACTGACACGTACGACAACGAAGGGACGCGTAATTCCCTACTACGGTCTACTACTACGCCGCATGAAGGCAGCTGCTGCTTCAAAATTCTCTGAAGTGGTCAGGTAGTCCGAAGGGTATAGGTATATACGGTATAGACCTGGGTATATCCAGTATTTAGATCGAAATGTGTGTCTGTAGAGAAAAAGCATAGTGGCATGACTCGAATAATTTTTATCTTTACCGCGTCAGCTGACGGCTTTTACACCGCTACACATGCAGCTGACGGTTGTTTTCGTACTTCTAATTATGTGAAGAATCACCCAGTAAAATTTCATGCGGCATACTATAACTTTTTTTTACGTGTATTTTTTACAAGTTCGTGCACGTAGCTGACGCATAATCCCCCCTCCGCGGCGCAGCTGACCATTTTTTTTGAACTCACTGTAATGTCAACTATTCATAACAGAAGTTTCAGCCGGCTTGCTATTACTTTATTTTTTTATTTTTTTTACTACTTTCGCGGCTTCCCACGCCCACACCCACCGCTACTTGAGCAGCTGACGGTCGGTTCACTGATTAGTTGTACGAGCTCAACTATCAATAACAAAATCAGCCGGCATTAAATGATTGTGTCATTTGCAACGCTACCTCCCGGACTATCTCACTTTCTTCACACATTCCGTTCGCATTATTGAAACAACTAATGCTCCTGCACAGTTCGCACAGTACGTTTTCACTTCATGCACACTTAGATCTCTAATAATATTTGTGTCATAACAATTTTCAATGGAATATTTTATTCGCGAAATTCACGAGTAATAAGTGGCTGCCTAATCAGAATCTTGTCCAATTGGTTTTCTAAGTGACCGTGAAATTTTGCTATCATTCATTTTCAAGTAGGTACATATTGATGTAAATCCTTACAAATCAAAGGTTACCTATACCCGTGTGGAAATTTGTCCGGGCTAGCCCGATGCACGCAATGGCCCCGACTAGATTTCCCCATGACAGCCCTAATTCCGCTGCACAGGCAGGGCCCCGATCTGGCTCTGATCGGGCCGCCAGATGCAATATTTTAAATCCGCATAATATGCTTTTTAGTCTTTACCCTGGCATTGCCTGTATGTGAAGCTTCGAAAAATTGGAGACGTTCAATGTTCTGAACCCACTCTATGATGCGGCATGAGCGAACTTAGCAGTTACTATCTAGCGCCCGTCATGGCGAACCCAGAACAGCCGTGAAATGCTTCGAGACTTGCATTGAGAAGATTTTATAATCGAGCAGTGCAGATATCAGTGCGTAGTCACTTTCAGGTGCTACTGCAAAGTGGTTTGAAAATATGGATGACGATAAATTAATAAGGAAACGTGATCAAGATAGAATTCGTGCGCGAAACTACCGAAGAAGAAGGAAAGAGGTTAACCGTGCACTTCAAGATCTGAACTCCTCGGATACTGAGTGTGAGTAATAATCCTTTTTTGCTTTGTAAATCAAAAAACAAAGTAGTTTCACTATTAATTTGTTTTTGGATTAAATTAATTTTTGAAAACTATTTATTTTTTGAATAATTTGGATGCTGCAAATATGAACAAGAATTACTATTGCATCCTATAGAACGAATTTCACCCATTATTTTTTATGATATGATTACTTCCTATACTATTCTTCACAAATTAGTATCAAGCTGTATAAATTAAGCTATATATATATATATATATTGTAACGTATCAGGCGACCTAGGCCTGACCGTTAGCATTTCAAACGTCAACCGTTGCGAACTAAAATATATTCTAGAACGTTCGAGAACAAGCGTCTTCGGCGTGACGTCACGAATTGTATATAAGTCGCGACAACGCAAGGCAGAGCAGCAATACACGGCTGATTGCCTGATTGACTCACTGTAATATCACTTCTCATACTTTGTTGTCTGACACTCGTAGCAAAGAGCTCGAGTGATCACTAAATTCGAATCTTTATTTTGTTTGGATATTAGCTATAGCAGCAATATACCTTTAGCATCACTTCGAATCCAAAAGCATAATTAGATAAATCAGAAATTTATTATTATAAAAATAGAATCAGAATCATATAAAAGTCACGTAATAAATAATATATTATTGTGCAAAATCTCAATTCAAAATAGAAAAGTAAAAGCAACTTTGTAAATATAATTTTAGTTGGTTGCAACCTTAGTTTAAGTTTATTAAATAAATGATATTTTTGTTTGATTAAGAAAAAGCATAATTTGTCGCAGCCTCCTTTCTTCGCCAATTTCCAGGTCTTGTAAATTCAACTTACTAACTATAGCATAGGGACAGCTTCGGCAAGGTATAACCTTGTCCAAGTCTGAGACAGGCTTTGTCTGCACTTGCAGGCACAGTTCTGAGCGTAGGTTTGTTTACTAACTGGGAAGAAGACGGTAGTTGCACGTCTGCGTGTACCTATTCGTCAGGGAGACGGCTGATAACGCAGTGCGTTTGAGGTCCGTAAGATTAGCGTCAGTAGTCTAATTATTAAGAGTGGTCCCGAAAAACATTAACCGAGCAATAGAACTCACACTAACGGCACGGTTTGTGATATCTTCTATATCGCAAACCTGTGAAAAGTTACATTTGGCGCCCAACGTGGGGCCACTCTAATTAAAATTCTATTAAATTTTTGCTTAAAAACTTAGAGTCATTTGTTTCGTTAACTTAAATTCTTTTGCGTCAACTAATTTAAATTCATTGCTATAAAAATTAGAATCTTTTGGGGGAATGTCAAAATCCGGCGTCGTGACCAGGAAAATGGCGGACAAGGGAGCCTGCGGCAATCCAGCCTTAGAATTAGGGTTAGAGGATAGGTCAACAGGTAGACATCACAAAGAAAAAGATCCACAAAGTATAGATAAAACGTTTATTGATAAAGAAAAAGATGCTTCGAGTCAGAGACAGCAGAGGGTCGATCCATCACCCTGGGTGGCGGCGCTAGAAAAATTAAACAAAAAATTAGATGACAGTTTAGCTTCTCTATCTAGAGATTTGATTCAATCAAAATCAGAGAATGTAGAAAACGTAGTAAATAGTCAAAAAAGTTTCCTTGAAAGACTCGAAGAACAATCAATAAAATATAAAAAACAGTTGGAATTACTTGACAAAAAGCTCGAGAACTCTAATGAGCAGCTCGAAGACAGATTAGATCGATGCGTAGAAGAATTTAGTGAAACACATAAAAATTTGAGAGAAGAATTTGGGGAAAGTCTGATATGCTTGGAAAATAAAATAGACAAGAACAATAAAGCTAGTCTCGATAAAATCCTTGAAGTTGAGAAAAAACAGGATAGTTTCAAAGTCAGCACAAATGCTGAATTTAGAAAAATAAAATCTGCAAATCCTAACCTCAATTGCGAGTATAATCATTTACTATCCAGGCATGTCAAACTACCGACTTATTCCGGCAAGAGTTGGGAAAGACCAGCCAATTATATTAAAGAAATAGAGGAATACTTTACCTTCATAGATGTACGTGCAGACGATATTTGTTTGAAATTAATCGGGCAAAGTCTCATGTACGATGCCAAAGATTGGTGGATCGCGCGCCGCAATGTTGTAAAATCCTGGGGAGAATTTAAAACTCGATTTTTAAATAGGTATTGGGGTGTCGAAATTCAAAGAGAATTACGTAAAGATATCGAATTCGGATATTATTTGCCTGACTCGAGGGTAACATGGTCCGAATATGCAAATCGAAAATACGCGTCAGCTGCAGGTTTAGATCCGTGCATGACTGAGTCGGAAATCGTCCGAAACCTAGTACGTCATTTCGACGAACCTATTGTTGAGGCAGCAAAGTGCCGAGATATCCGCGACATCGATGCACTGTTGAGTTTTCTTGACGAGATGCAATTCGGGGGTAGGTCGAATGCACCGAGGCAACGGGTAACGTACGCGAACAAACAGAATCCAACTGTCGGTCGCGTTACTGAAAAACAGGTGTCATGGCGGAGTGACAACTCTAATCAAAATTTCAAACCGGTAACGGATGAGCATGATCCAAGAAATAAACATGGTCAAGCTGACAACACACACAATAGGTCGAATTGGACAAACTCGAAAATAAGCGCGACCGTTGTAAATACGGATGATACGCCGGTAACAGATCAATTACCTACGGAAAACTAATAGACGCTGTACTGGACAAAGCTATGCCGACGCCAGTACAGCACAAGGTAGTTATATCCGCGGCAAAATACAAAATTCAAAACATAGAGAATAACGATTCATTTGAAAGTCCAGATAATTATTTATTTAACGAGAGTACAGAAACTGATAAATCTTTGATGCGGTGTCCGGAGGTTCTCCTGCGCATTGAAGGAGTCGAAGCTAAAGCGTTAATAGATACCGGTAGCCAGATTACGTGCGTGTCGGATGATTGGTATAGTCGTCATAAATCATCGTTAATCAGTTGCGCGAAATTACCAGTTACGAATTTACAGGTATTAGGAGTGCTAGGGGGCAAAGCCACTCGTGTTAAGGAGCAATTCCTAGATAGAATTGAAGTGGGGTTGTTGTCCGATGAGGTGGGTTTTCTCATCGTGCATGGCCTAAAACATGATGTAATTCTCGGTATCGACACATTACGTAGATGGGAAGCTGATCTAGATTTCAAAATAAATAAACTGACAATTCAAATGAAACTAACAAAAGATCAAATAGAAGTTCATAATTCAGATGATATCGATAACAGCGAAACTCGTAAAATTATCTCCAGTATAGACTCAATAAAAAAATTATCGGATTAAAGATAATCCTATTAATCCGTTAATCGGATTAACCCAAAATTCTGAATTAACTAATGATGAGATTAATAGCAAGTTATCAGAATGTCAGGTACTTGAAGCTTATGAAAGAGATGCATTTTCTAGTCTACTAAAAAAGTATCGCGACATATTTTCAAAAATACCTGGTAGAGTCACTATTTATGAACACAAAATTAAAATATACGAGGTTATACCGTTTGTACGACGTTCATATCCTGTGCCAATAATGCACCGGGAAAAAGTAAGACAAGAAATCGAAAAAATGCTAAGCCTTGGAATAATCGAGCGCTCTTATAGCGAATATATAAATCCGTTAGTAGTGGTAGCAAAAAAATCCGGAGATGTTAGACTGGTATTAGACGCGAGATACATAAAAAAGCTGATAGTACCTGATCGCGATTGCGCGCAATCTACTGAAGTTTTATTTCAGAAATGCGGGGATGCAGCATTCATGTCTAGTCTTGATTTAACGGCCAGTTTTTGGCAGGTGCCATTACATAGAGATTCGAGAAAGTACACAGCGTTCATGTACGAGGGGAGGACCTACCAATTCGCGGTAACACCCTACGGTCTTAATACGAGCTTGGCTAGTCTCATTCGTACACTGGATCTAGTCTTAAAAGAAACAGATAAGTTCACGATAAATTTTGTGGACGACATTTTGTGTCTATCGGACTCGTTCCAGTCCCATTTAGTACACCTTGAGAAATTATTTGAGGTATTTAGGAAGCATAATATGACAATAAACTTTAGCAAATCAAAATTCTTCCGAGAGGAAATAGATTTTCTAGGTCATAGAATTACGAAGGCTGGGGTTTTGCCCCAACCTGAGAAAATAGATGCAATACAATATTTTCCCGAACCTAAAAACGTTAAGCAGCTTAAAGGATTTTTAGGTTTAACAAACTATTATAGCAAATTTACTAGAAATTACTCTAGTGCGACCTCACCATTACTTAAGTTAATTAAAAAAGACGCTAAATGGGATTGGAACGACGAAATGATAGCACATTTCAATCGAGTAAAAAATTTATTTTGTAAAGAGATGATTATACATCATCCAAACCCAAAAAAACGTTACTACTTACAATGCGACGCAAGCAACTTTGCGATAGGTGCCGTATTATACCAATTATCCGACACAAACGATGAATTAATCATAGGATTCGCGAGTCGCACATTAAAAGGTGCTGAACTAAACTATTTCACGTCAGAGAAAGAGCTTTTGGCTATCGTCTTTGCATTGGAGAAGTTCCGGACATTCGTAATCGGAGCGCAGTTGACAATAAGAACGGATCATCGTGCATTAACGTACATGTCGACCTGTAAATTAGTTAGTTCGCGGCTGGCGCGTTGGATTTTGTTTGTTCAGACATATAATTTCGACATCGAGTATATAAAAGGCAAGGATAACGTAGTCGCAGATACGCTAAGTAGGTATCCACCTGAAAACAAAAAGAAAATATCTCAGAGAAATAACATGCAAATAATTGCACCATTAGTTAAAGAAATTCCAGACGAATTAAAAAATGATTTAAGAAATTTCGGAATGCATCAGGCGCGTGACCAGAACATTATAGATTTGGTGAATCAGGATTTAACTAGGGTTAAAAAGAAATTAAAAAGAATTAACGACATTTGGTACCACGTGGAACCAGGGGGCTCTCAGAGAGCCTACCTTCCGGGAAACTTGATTAACAACCTGGTTAAAGAAACGCATGAAGTTTGCGGTCACATCGGGGCTGGAAAATGTTACAAAATGCTTAAAAAAACTTTTTCATAACATCTGCTCTGAAACGTCAGCTTTCAGTGCCTGTTTCGCGAGTCGAAACAAGCTAATTTCATGCGAATGCCGCGAAAAGCTGTGACGTATGCTTCAATCGCGATTTCAATGTATTAGCGGTCTGAAAGCAGCGTTGCTTTCGTCCCATGGGAAGAAAGCAACTGCTTTCGTCCCTTGCAGTTGCTTTCTTCCCATGGGAGGGAAGCAATTTGAAACCTGAAGTTTTTTGCAAATGTTATGAAAAACATAGTGTGTGACACGGGATGAAACATGAATGCAGGCACGGGTGATGTCAGCCCTCGCCTTCGGCTTCGGGCTGACAACTTCACCCTGGCCTGCATTCACACTGTTTCATCCCTTGTTACACAATATACTATTTATTACCCGAAATTCGCGCGTCTCGTCAGGAAAATCTTAGCTAGTTGTGATCGATGTCAGAGATGCAAAGTACCTAATCAATACAGTTATGCACGAATGCAGAACATAACACCAAGCAAAGTAGGTGAATTAGTATCAATCGATTTTTTGGGCCCGTTACCTTCGAGTAAGGGAAATTACCGATGGATTTTGGTAACGATCGATGCCTTCAGCAAGTTCGTACGGTTATACCCGCTAAAAACTGCGGACGCGCGATCCACCATCCACAGCATCTTCGACAAATATATTCCCGAGTTGGGGAAGCCGGAGAAAATCCAGTTCGACCATGGTACACAATTCACATCAGCAAAATGGTTAGGTAAATTAGAAGAGGAAAACATAATTCCAATATTTTCCTCGATTAGACATCCACAAGGAAACATAGTCGAAAGAGTCAATCGAGAGCTAGGAAGATTTTTTAGAACTTTCCTAACAGACAAACACACCAGCTGGATAAAATGGTTAAAAGTCATAGAATGCTGTGTGAACGAAGTGCACCATGACTCGACTGGATTTTGTCCGTGCGAGATCCAACTCGGCGAATCCCCGACTAGATTCTGGAAAAAATGGTTCTTAGTTAATCACTTAGACATGACACAAGAATATAAATTAACGTTAGTTAGAAATAATATTAAAAAACATGGGCGTAGCAGAGCCGACAGATTTAATTCTAGCCATAAGATGACAGATTTTAAAGTAAACGATTTAGTTCTAGTAAGGGCACTAAATGTGTCCGACTCAAAAAACAAAATAATGTCTAAATTTCTAGCACTGTACGAAGGTCCGTACAGAATCTGTCATCGTGTCGGTGAAGCAACGTTTGTGTTAGAAGACATAAACACTAGGAAGGAACGCGGGCGTTTTCACACGCACATGCTAAAGCATTATATATTACCAGAAATTTGATAACATAGAAAAACTGTAAACTAAGCCAGAGACAATCACTATTCGCGGCGGTTGATTTTTGAAAATGCTAACATACCACGGGTAGATAGGTCATAGCCGACGTTATAAAAGCCCCCTGTCAAGCACGATCATCATAGTCAAGCATCATGTTTCACTACGGTTACATCAGCGTGCAAGACAAGGGCACACAAACCCTTGACGGGGATGATCAACCTAAAGAAGGCGACAAAGTGATTAGGCCGCTAAAGAAATTTAAATCAGCGAAAGGAAGATATGCTAACGGAAGAGGATATCAGACGGCAGCTTACCTCATGGACCCGTCAAAGGCCATCAGGAAGAAAAAGATAGAGAAATCCACCGTTGAAATGGAAATTTCAAATCATCAAACACCTGCTACTGCCGAGACGATCACCAACATCAAGAAGCTGGAGGATGTCACTGAGGACTGCACAGCCCTGCAAGCCAGTGCAGACGTCAACAATAACATCCGTCCAGTGATAAAGGTGAGCATCCCGTTGGAGAAGCTATCGAAGGTACCTAAAAGAAAAGAAGACATTAAAACAGAAAAAGACGATACCAAGGTACAGTCGGATAAAAGGAAATTTACCGTAGTATCTGTCAAGAAGCTTGAATTAGACGAGCGCAGCCTCCGAAGGTTCACAATACCAAAGTTAAACGTGGCTTCATTAAAAAACACTGCACTTGAAGCCAAGGCCACAACAACCGGCACCAAACGGCCAAGGATAGCTGACTTCGATAAACGGAAAAACCGAAAACCAGAAGAACTGATAACGATGTTGCGAATTTTTGGTACATTGGATCTATCTGACGAGGAAGAGGAGCCGGCAGTCGCCATTAAGCGAGGACGAACAGCTGTTCCAGCGACTAGGCCAAAGGAAAGGGTAGAAGCATCAACTAACCCAGTCGATAGAGAGATAATCGAGATCCCTAGGCTCATCGATCCGACGGATCCATTGGGATTGAAGAGAGGGTAGGAAACTCCCTAGCCTCTGCTAAAAAAAAAAAAAAGGGAAAAAAAAAACATCGATCATCAGCCGGCCGAAGATCTGCCAGATCATCCGAACACCAGATGATCGAAGGGGGCTAATGTAACGTATAAGGCGACCTAGGCCTGACCGTTAGCATTTCAAACGTCAACCGTTGCGAACTAAAATATATTCTAGAACGTTCGAGAACAAGCGTCTTCGGCGTGACGTCACGAATTGTATATAAGTCGCGACAACGCAAGGCAGAGCAGCAATACACGGCTGATTGCCTGATTGACTCACTGTAATATCACTTCTCATACTTTGTTGTCTGACACTCGTAGCAAAGAGCTCGAGTGATCACTAAATTCGAATCTTTATTTTGTTTGGATATTAGCTATAGCAGCAATATACCTTTAGCATCACTTCGAATCCAAAAGCATAATTAGATAAATCAGAAATTTATTATTATAAAAATAGAATCAGAATCATATAAAAGTCACGTAATAAATAATATATTATTGTGCAAAACCTCAATTCAAAATAGAAAAGTAAAAGCAACTTTGTAAATATAATTTTAGTTGGTTGCAACCTTAGTTTAAGTTTATTAAATAAATGATATTTTTGTTTGATTAAGAAAAAGCATAATTTGTCGCAGCCTCCTTTCTTCGCCAATTTCCAGGTCTTGTAAATTCAACTTACTAACTATAGCATAGGGACAGCTTCGGCAAGGTATAACCTTGTCCAAGTCTGAGACAGGCTTTGTCTGCACTTGCAGGCACAGTTCTGAGCGTAGGTTTGTTTACTAACTGGGAAGAAGACGGTAGTTGCACGTCTGCGTGTACCTATTCGTCAGGGAGACGGCTGATAACGCAGTGCGTTTGAGGTCCGTAAGATTAGCGTCAGTAGTCTAATTATTAAGAGTGGTCCCGAAAAACATTAACCGAGCAATAGAACTCACACTAACGGCACGGTTTGTGATATCTTCTATATCGCAAACCTGTGAAAAGTTACAATATATATATATATATATGTATGTAGGGCGCATAGTTTGAGACCCGACTTTTTTAAAGCATACGTATATGCGAAAAAGCTTTTCAAATAGTGACATTTCTAAATTTTCGTTATATGGGTCATATTTCAAAATTTATGACAGTTTTAGTAACTAATGCATGTTTTCGGGTCATTTGTTTGTATAGCATGTTTTGAGGACATGTCTTCAAACCATGCTATATACTTAGTAACGGAAAATAGGCTCTGTCTTCAAAGTATGCCTATCAAGAGTTAGCATATATCCATATAACAATATATTAAACGCATAGATTGAGACCCTACTTTTTTAACGTATACAAAGATGCAGGAATATCAGATTAGAGGTCTCTAATCAATCAATGTCATATATATGCGATTGTTGAATAATTAACCCAATTCAAGTATACAATGCATAGTTCCAGGTCATGTCTTCAAACAATACGTTATATAATGTACGACACTACGTGTACTATCAGCTACGTATGATTCAAGCAAACTGATTTGCCCGACGATTTTTTTTATTTTCAAACTGAATTCCTGTGTATATTACCAAATATATTATTGAGGAGGAGCATACAGAACATTTTAGTCGCTTTTTTTTTTGCAAGTGGCTTGGTTATATATCAAGACGCTTGTGGATAAAAATCAATTTTTAGATACAATTTTTCATTTGAAGACCTTTTTAGTGTCGAGGTGAGATGTCCCACACAGATCAATTATGTTGAAAGGGGACTCCGCAGGTTTTGTTGGAAAAACCACGCGTTCGCTCTTGAAATCACGGAAGAACATCGAATCAAAAATTCCTGATGTGCAAAAATACCCCATAATCTGATCTATAATTTTTTACATAAAGCACAGTTTGGAGACATAATGGCTCTATGCCATGCGATATCTGTACATACAATAATCTATGACAGGGGTCGGCACACTCATTAGGCCAAGGACCCAACGCCGTTTCTGGGAATTTGGCAGGTATGAATGGAATATGCAGGTATGAAAAGACTTGGACGGTCAGACGCAGTTTTTACCGTCCCAAATAGACCGCCCACCCCTTAGTGCCTTTTATTTCTCCTGAACGCTGCTCCTACCATCGAACTTTCAGGTAAGGACAACTGACCGTTCTCAGGTAGATCGAGGGGGCTTACGGCCGTAGTAATTGACACTCAGAGCCAGGCTGGCGCATTGCGCCAAGCGTGCCGACCTCTGATCTATGATTCATATGGGTTCCGGTATAGGTGACATACACATCGCGGAGATGGCCCAGCGATGTGTATGTCACTGTTTCACGTTTGTGGCGGACATGACTACGTACCAGACATGTAACCGTTACGTAATTGATCTTTGTGTTTGCTGGGAGAATTATACAACTCGCACTTTCAACGCCGACAGATTCGATATTTTTGCCCACGAATTTTGAGATGTATTTTTGTTTTTCCTCCTGTGCCCGAAGGGCAAATTTTTTTTCATAAGAATTGATTTTTCATGAGAATCAAAATAAAATATGTCAGTCCTTCTCGTAGAATATAAAAGATTAAAGTCCAATTTATTAATATTTATCGAGACAGGCTGAACATTATTCTATCAAAATTATACCGAGAGCTGCTCTTCGCTAATAGCGGTGACACATGCGCAGGAAAGTGTCCCGAATGAGCAACAATACCCCATAATCTAATCTATAAATTTTTACATAAAGCATAGTTCGGAGACATTATGGCCCCAAGGCATGCGCGTTATGTGTTATCCATGATTTTGTATGCGAAGCATAGTTCGGGGACATAATGGCCCCAAACCATGCGTTATGCGTTTTCCGTATCCTAGTCGTTCATCCGTGATTAATTTTTGTTCTTCGTCCTGTGACCAAAGGGCATTTTTTGCCGACAAGAATTGTTTTTTTTTTCATAAGAATCGAAATAAAAGATTTCAGTCTTTCTGGTGAAGTATGAAAGATTAGAGTCCACATTTTCAATATTTCTCGAGACAGGCTGAACATTATTGTATCAAAATTTTACTCAAGGCTGCTCTTCGCTAAAAGCAGTGACCCATGTGCAGAAAAGTGTCCTGAAGGAGCGAAAATACCCCATAATCTGGGCTATAACTTTTTACATAGAGTATAGTTTGGAGACATCATGGTCCCAAGGCATGCGCGTTATGTGTCATCCATCATTTCGTATGCGAAGCATAGTTTGGGGACATGATGGCCCCAAACCATGCGTTATGCGTATTCCGTAAGTATGGTCGTTCATCCGTATTGTATTCTTCGTGAAGTCGTTCATCCGTGATGTATTTTTGCTCTTCGTCCTGTGACCAAAGGACATTTTTTCCGATAAGAATTGATTTTTTATAAGAATCGAAATGAAAGATTTCAGTCCTTCTGGTGAAGTATGAAAGATGGGAGTCCACATTTTTAACATTTCTTAAGACAGGCTGAGCATTATTGTATCAAAATCTTACTCCAGGCTGCTCTTCGTTAAAAGCAGTGACCCATGCGCAGAAACGTGTCCCGAATGAGCATTAATGCCACATAATCTAATCTATACATTTTTACATAAAGCATAGTTTGGAGACATTATGGCCCCAAGGCATGCGCGTTATGTGTTATCCATGATTTTGTATGCGAAGCATAGTTTGGGGACATAATGGCCCCAAACCATGCGTTATGCGTTTTCCATGTGTATAGTCGTTCATCCGTGATGTATTTTTGTTCTTAGTCCTGTGACCAAAAGGGCATGATTTATCTGCATGAGAATCGAAATGAAAGATCTCAGTCCTTATCGTGAAATATGAAAAATTGGAGTCCACTTTATTAATATTTCTCGAGACAGGGTAAACATTATTGTATCAAAATTTTAGTGAAAGCTGCTTTTCGCCAAAAGCAGTGACCCATGCGCGCAGAAAAGTCTCCCGACTGAGCAACAATACCTCATAATTTGATCTCTAAATGTTTACATAAAGCATAGTTTGCAGACATTATGGCCCCAAGGAATGCGCGTTATGTGTTATCTATGATTTTTTATGCGGAGCATAGTTTGGGGACATAATGGCCCCAAACCATGCGTTATGCGTTTTCCGTGTGTATAGTCGTTCATCCGTATTGTATTTTCCGTGTAGTCGTTCATCCGTGATGTATTTTTGTTTTTCGTCCCGTTACCAAAGGGCATTTTTTCCGATAAGAATTGTTGGTTAGACCCTTCAAGTAGAAGAACGAAGAAATCGCATATTTCCAAAGTTTTACATGTTTAAGAATCTCAAAAATAATTTAAGTGCTACATATTTTTAAAGAGCTCATTTATGCGCGTACAATGCACTATGGAAAGTTATGATTTTGTTCATGCATCGCTGAGATAAGTAGAGTTGAAAATGTAGTAATTAAATTTTTGGTATAATTATGAAAGCGATATAAATTGAACCAATTATTTTCATGCTCTGTAACTGTTGGGGACATCTCATGTAGTAACACGCAATCTGAATCTGCATTGGCGTCAAATTCAATGACCTCCGGCCAAAAACCGATCCGGTCCACGTGGAATACCCCATACGTATAATCTTATCTATAATTTTTTAAATAAAGCATAGTTTGGAAACATTATGACCCCAAACCATGCGTTATCTATACATACAATAATCTAGGATTCATATATAGCATAGTTTGGAGACATAGTGACCACAAGCCATGCGTAATGTGTTATCCATCATTTTTTATGTGAAGCATAGTTCGGGGACAGAATGGCCCCGAACCATGCGTTAAGCGTTTTCCGTGTAGTCGTTTAACCGGTAAACTTTTCTGCGCATGGTTCACTGATTTTGTTACAACACTGGATTATGGTTTTTGGCCAACCCCTAACAACATATATAGACACACCCCCCTCCCCCTTGACCCATTTCTCACTTTCCCCGCGCCCTGTCGCTGATATGAACTGGTTCTAATGTTATTCGATTTGCAAAATATTGAAAAATCAGTTTTTAAGCCCACCGCACGATCTTCAGAGGCCCGTATCTTGTGTTTGGGGGATACGAAAAATATTTTCGACCCATACTTCAGAATCGTACAACTCCCACCTTCATCGCCGACAGATTCGATATTTTCGACAAAATATTTTTGCCCACGAATTTTGAGATGTATTTTTTTTTCGTCCTGTGCCCAAAGGGCATCATTTTTTTGATCAGAATTGATTTTTAATAAGAAACGAAATGAGAGATTTCATTCCTTCCAGTAAAATATGAAAGATTGGAGTCCACTTTATCAATATTTCTCGAGAGAGGCTGAACATTATCGTATCAGAATTTTACTGAAGGCTGCTCTTCGCTAAAAGCAGTGACCCATGCGCGCGGAAAAATCTCCCGAATGAGCGACAATACCTCATAATTTGATCTATAAACTTTTGCATAAAGCATAGTTTGGAGCCATTATGGCCCCAACGCATGCGCGTTATGTGTTATCCATGATTTTTCATGCGAAGCATAGTTTGGGGACATAATGGCCCCAAACCATGCGTTATGCGTTTTCCATGTGTATAGTCGTTCATCCGTGATATATTTTTGTTCTTAGTCCTGTGACCAAAAGGGCATGATTTATTTGGATGAGAATCGAAATGGAAGATCTCAGTCCTTATCGTGAAATATGAAAGATTGGAGTCCACTTTATTGATATTTCTCGAGACAGGGTAAACATTATTGTATCAAAATTTTAGTGAAAGCTGCTTTTCACCAAAAGCAGTGACCCATGCGCGCAGAAAAGTCTCCCGACTGAGCAACAATACCTCATAATTTGATCTATAAATGTTTACATAAAGCATAGTTTGCAGACATCATGGCCCCAAGGAATGCGCGTTATGTGTTATCTATGATTTTTTATGCGAAGCATAGTTTGGGGACATAATGGCCCCAAACCATGCGTGATGCGTTTTCCGTGTGTATAGTCGTACATCCGTATTGTATTTTCCGTGTAGTCGTTCATCCGTGATGTATTTTTGTTTTTCGTCCCGTGACCGAAGGGCATTTTTTCCGATGGGAATTGTTGGTTAGACCCTTCAAGTAGAAGAACAAAGAAATCGCATATTCCCAAAGTTTTACATATTTAAGAATCTCAAAAATAATTTAAGTGCTACATATTTTTAAAGAGCTCATTTATGCGCGTACAATGCACTATGGAAAGTTATGATTTTGTTCATGCATGGCTGAGATAAGTAGAGTTGAAAATGTAGTAATTAAATTTTTGGTATAATTATGAAAGCGATATAAATTGAACCAATTATTTTCATGCTCTGTAACTGTTGGGGACATCTCATGTAGTAACACGGAATCTGAATCTGCATTGGCGTCAAATTCGATGACCTCCGGCCAAAAACCGATCCGGTCCACGTGGAATACCCCATACGTATAATCTTATCTATAATTTTTTAAATAAAGCATAGTTTGGAAACATTATGACCCCAAACCATGCGTTATCTATACATACAATAATCTAGGATTCATATATAGCATAGTTTGGAGACATAGTGACCCCAAGGAATGCGCATTATGTGTTATCCATCATTTTTTGTGCGAAGCATAGTTTGGGGACATAATGGCCCCGAACCATGCGTTATGCGTTCTCCGTGTAGTCGTTCAACCGGTACACTTTTTTGCGCATGGTTCACTGATTTTGTTACCACACTGGATTATGGTTTTTGGCCAACCCGTAACAACAAATATAGAGACATCCCCCTCCCCCTTGACCCATTTCTCACTTTCCCCGCGCCCTGTCGCTGATATGAACTGGTTCTAATGTTATTCGAATTGCAAAATATTAAAAAATCAGATTTTAAGCCCACCGCAAGATCTTCAGAGGCCCGTATCTTGCGTTTGGGGGATCCGAAAAATATTTTCGACCCATACTTCAGAATCATACAACTCCCATTTTCAACGCCGACGGATTCGATATTTTCGACAAAATATTTTTGCCCTCGAATTTTGAGATGTATTTTTTTTCCGTCCTGTGCCCAAAGCGCATGATTTTTTTAATCAGAATTAATTTTGAATAAGAAACGAAATGAGAGATTTCATCCCTTCTGGTAAAATATGAAAGATTGGAGTCCACTTTGTTAATATTTCTCGAGAGAGGCTGAACATTATTGTATCAAAATTTTACCGAAGGCTGCTCTTCGCTAAAAGCAGTGACCCATGCGCGCAGAAAAATCTCCCGAATGAGCGACAATACCTCATAATTTGATCTATAAATGTTTACATATAGCATAGTTTGCAGACATTATGACCCCAAGGAATGCGCGTTATGTGTTATCCATCATTTTTTATGCGAAGCATAGTTTGGGGACATAATGGCCCCAAACCATGCGTTATGCGTTTTCCGTGTGTATAGTCGTTCATCCGTGATGTATTTTTGTTCTCAGTCCTGTGACCAAAGGGCATGATTTATTTGGATAAGAATCGAAATGAAAGATTTCAGTCCTTATGGTGAAATATGAAAGATTGGAGTCCACTCTATTAATATTTCTCGATACAGGGTGAACATTATTGTATCAAAATTTTACTGAAAGCTGCTCTTCGCTAAAAGCAGTGACCCATGCGCGCAGAAAAGTCTCTCGACTGAGCAACAATACCTCATAATTTGATCTATAAATGTTTACATAAAGCATAGTTTGCAGACATTATGGCCCCAAGGAATGCGCGTTATGTGTTATCCATGATTTTTTATGCGAAGCATAGTTTGGGGACATAATGGCCCCAAACAATGCGTTATGCGTTTTCCGTGCGTATAGTCGTTCATCCGTATTGTATTTTCCGTGTAGTCGTTCATCCGTGATGTATTCTTGTTCTTCGTCCTGTGACCAAAGGTGTTTGTATTGTATTTTCCGTGTAGTCGTTCATCCGTGATGTATTCTTGTTCTTCGTCCTGTGACCAAAGGGCATTCTTTCCGATAAGAATTGTTTCTCATTAAGGGAGCTTACCAGTGTGAAATTTTTAAAAAATCGATTTTTTTTTTTTGCTGAACAATCCATTGAGCACGATCTTTTCGACGAAGCAGAAGGGATATTGTATGGACCTGGCATCGCTGATTGACCGTAAGTAAACGATTTACCTAAAATTTCCTCACTTGAAATTTTGAACGCGTTTTTCTCGAAACAGCATTTTTCAAAACGGTGTCCAACTTGGAGGGCAGAGTTTCAAAGCTATCGAGTTGAATTTTTTACACAATATTCTTAACGTCATTGTTTATCGTGCTATGGAAGCTTTTTTTTTTTTTTGACATTGTTACGTCTTTATTTGGGGTGTTGTCCCCTGTTTTAAATATCAGAATATAACTGAGGGATTTGTTGATGGTTAGAACAAAAGTAACTCGGTTAACCAACCAATATTTATTAATAAGCACTGTAGGTGGAATAGGTAAAGTAAATTTTGGAGTCCCTTGTTGTCAGTAAAGAGGATCGTTGAGAAGTGAGTAGTGTGATGAAAAGGAGAGTAGAAGTGAAGGAGATGGAGGTTGACTGGGAAGTGAGTTCGCTATTAGAATAGCATAATGAGGATTGTCAGTAAAGAGGACGATTGTAGGCAAGGTGGGGATTAGAGGATTGCTGACCGATGCAGCAGGTCAGCGTGAGAAAGGTAGCGAGGTAGGAAGACAGGGTGTAAGGAGATATGATAGTAAGGTTGGAGAGAGGAGCGTGGAGTAGGACGTAACACCCCCCCCCCCCCCCCCCCGTTAGAGGAAACATATTGATTGGGTACAAGAAATATGTTTCTATCGAACGTAGTTGGATAGGTATAGTTGTAAATAAATATTTGTGAAGTATGGATGGATGTATGTATGTGTGTGGTGAGTGGACTAAGTAGTGTGGCATATGCCTTTATTAAGTCCGATAGTACAAATGATAGTGTGATGAATATAGTTCGACCAGTGTTATGTATTATACTTGAATTTAGGGTTGCATTTCGGTAATATTGCTAGTATGCGGAATTACAGTTTTATAGTACCAGTAGGTATGTGGTTAAGTCATCCGTAAATTTTCGGTTATTTGTCAATGAGATAGCGTGTAGGTATGAGGTCTAGAAGAAATACAATATTATGCTTAAGCGTACAGTAATGCGTATGATAATATAGTAATGGTGAGAAGTATAGTATGTGTACATACGTGTACAAAGATGTGCTATCCAAATGTTATCTAGAGTTTGAATTATATTATGAAGGCTTAAGTCTAAGTAAGTGTTGAAAAACATTGGTAATGGTTTGACTTAAAATCTATCGTTGAAATTAATGAGCGTAGTGATAACCTCCAATAAGTAAGGTTTTGTCTTTCAATTCTGCTTCTTTCAAGTTCATTGCTGCTTGTTTTCGTATGTCATGCATGTTATTAGGTCAAGAATGAAGATATTTATGTATTTTTCGTCATATTGGGCAGTGTCAGTTGCGATTGTTCAGTCAGGAAGAAGGTGGAGGATGAGATGGTCGGCGATTTAGTGGATCTTCGGCCGCCGGAACTTCTGATTTCCTTAACAATGAGAGTGGTAGAATCGTTCGTGAGAGATTTGCAGTTTTACTGATTGTCGATTGAACGCGATATAGTGTAGGTCTTGTGTTATTTTTTCTTGTTGCTTTATCTCGAATGTCGGATGATTTGTATTGGGAATTTGTTTTATGGTCAAGTCTTGGGAGTATTTGTTCCGATTTTGGATTCGTTGGTGAAGCGTTTGTTTCTTTGGTGTGTGTCTCTTTGCAGATTATTTTGTTTACGTTGGACGAGACCGTAGCAATGTACTTCTGACGACTGTGTAAGTGATTGTCCGAGTCGTCTGTGTAGTCCGGGTGCAGATTATCTACCGTTGACCTGCGTCGCGGTGTTGGGTTACCTGGTGATAGTGAATCGTCGTGACGTTGGTCATGTGTGTTTTTGTAGGTCGTTTCGATGATTAAACTATTCGAGGGTGTTGGTGTGGCAGTATTTGTAGTTTGTTTGTTGGTAGTGGTAGTGATAGTGTATTTATCATTCGTCTCTTTAGGTGAAGTTTTCGTTTTTGGTTCTGGTCCTATGGCGTTATTCATAAGAATTGATACAGGATTTTCATGAGGATCCGTAGGAGGGGCGAATAAATCGTCCGTAAGGTTTGGAAGTTGTGTGTCGTAGGATTGTTCATAGTTTATATGAAAATCACCGTTATTCGCGTGGTCAGCGTTTGTGTAATCACTTCTACCGTCATATGATTGAAATCTGTCAATTGGTTCGTATTTTAGATTTGGGTAGTTTTGATCAAGGTAAATCTGGGAGTGTTGGTTGCGTTCACAGCAATCTAACGAGTGGCCAGCTCGCTTACAGTAGCTGCAGGTCGGCGACGGATCGTAAGGCGGTGTCAGTTTCGAGTAACTGTCATCGTCATGTAAGTCATTATATGTTTGTTCTCTTAACTTCCGTCTTTCTAGCACTATTCTTTCTGCGCTTACTGCGGTATCTATTGCTTCGCGTAACGTACGGGGTTTTTCGTTAGCTACTCTTTGTTCTAAATCATCGGATAGGCCTTTTATAAATGATCGTAATGCATTTTCCTTGATATTGTAACTTTTCACAGGTTTGCGATATAGAAGATATCACAAACCGTGCCGTTAGTGTGAGTTCTATTGCTCGGTTAATGTTTTCGGGACCACTCTTAATAATTAGACTACTGACGCTAATCTTACGGACCTCAAACGCACTGCGTTATCAGCCGTCTCCCTGACGAATAGGTACACGCAGACGTGCAACTACCGTCTTCTTCCCAGTTAGTAAACAAACCTACGCTCAGAACTGTGCCTGCAAGTGCAGACAAAGCCTGTCTCAGACTTGGACAAGGTTATACCTTGCCAAAGCTGTCCCTATGCTATAGTTAGTAAGTTGAATTTACAAGACCTGGAAATTGGCGAAGAAAGGAGGCTGCGACAAATTATGCTTTTTCTTAATCAAACAAAAATATCATTTATTTAATAAACTTAAACTAAGGTTGCAACCAACTAAAATTATATTTACAAAGTTGCTTTTACTTTTCTATTTTGAATTGAGATTTTGCACAATAATATATTATTTATTACGTGACTTTTATATGATTCTGATTCTATTTTTATAATAATAAATTTCTGATTTATCTAATTATGCTTTTGGATTCGAAGTGATGCTAAAGGTATATTGCTGCTATAGCTAATATCCAAACAAAATAAAGATTCGAATTTAGTGATCACCCGAGCTCTTTGCTACGAGTGTCAGACAACAAAGTATGAGAAGTGATATTACAGTGAGTCAATCAGGCGATCAGCCGTGTATTGCTGCTCTGCCTTGCGTTGTCGCGACTTATATACCATTCGTGACGTCACGCCGAAGACGCTTGTTCTCGAACGTTCTAGAATATATTTTAGTTCGCAACGGTTGACGTTTGAAATGCTAACGGTCAGGCCTAGGTCGCCTGATACGTTACATTAGCCCCCTTCGATCATCTGGTGTTCGGATGATCTGGCAGATCTTCGGCCGGCTGATGATCGATGTTTTTTTTAGCAGAGACTAGGGAGTTTCCTACCCTCTCTTCAATCCCAATGGATCCGTCGGATCGATGAGCCTAGGGATCTCGATTACCTCTCTATCGACTGGATTAGTTGATGATTCTACCCTTTCCTTTGGCCTAGTCGCTGGAACAGCTGTTCGTCCTCGCTTAATGGCGACTGCCGGCTCCTCTTCCTCGTCAGATAGATCCAATGTACCAAAAATTCGCAACATCGTTATCAGTTCTTCTGGTTTTCGGTTTTTCCGTTTATCGAAGTCAGCTATCCTTGGCCGTTTGGTGCCGGTTGTTGTGGCCTTGGCTTCAAGTGCAGTGTTTTTTAATGAAGCTACGTTTAACTTTGGTATTCTGAACCTTCGGAGGCTGCGCTCGTCTAATTCAAGCTTCTTGACAGATACTACGGTAAGTTTCCTTTTATCCGACTGTACCTTGGTATCGTCTTTTTCTGTTTTAATGTCTTCTTTTCTTTTAGGTACCTTCGATAGCTTCTCCAACGGGATGCTCACCTTTATCACTGGACGGATGTTATTGTTGACGTCTGCACTGGCTTGCAGGGCTGTGCAGTCCTCAATGACATCCTCCAGCTTCTTGATGTTGGTGATCGTCTCGGCAGTAGCAGGTGTTTGATGATTTGAAATTTCCATTTCAACGGTGGATTTCTCTGTCTTTTTCTTCCTGATGGCCTTTGACGGGTCCATGAGGTGAGCTGCCGTCTGATATCCTCTCCCGTTAGCATATCTTCCTTTCGCTGATTTAAATTTCTTTAGCGGCCTAATCACTTTGTCGCCTTCTTTAGGTTGATCATCCCCGTCAAGGGTTTGTGTGCCCTTGTCTTGCACGCTGATGTAACCGTAATGAAACATGATGCTTGACTATGATGATTGTGCTTGACAGGGGGCTTTTATAACGTCGGCTATGACCTATCTACCCGTGGTATGTTAGCATTTTCAAAAATCAACCGCCGCGAATAGTGATTGTCACTGGCTTAGTTTACAGTTTTTCTATGTTATCAAATTTCTGGTAATATATAATGCTTTAGCATGTGCGTGTGAAAACGCCCGCGTTCCTTCCTAGTGTTTATGTCTTCTAACACAAACGTTGCTTCACCGACACGATGACAGATTCTGTACGGACCTTCGTACAGTGCTAGAAATTTAGACATTATTTTGTTTTTTGAGTCGGACACATTTAGTGCCCTTACTAGAACTAAATCGTTTACTTTAAAATCTGTCATCTTATGGCTAGAATTAAATCTGTCGGCTCTGCTACGCCCATGTTTTTTAATATTATTTCTAACTAACGTTAATTTATATTCTTGTGTCATGTCTAAGTGATTAACTAAGAACCATTTTTTCCAGAATCTGGTCGGGGATTCGCCGAGTTGGATCTCGCACGGACAAAATCCAGTCGAGTCATGGTGCACTTCGTTCACACAGCATTCTATGACTTTTAACCATTTTATCCAGCTGGTGTGTTTGTCTGTTAGGAAAGTTCTAAAAATTCTTCCTAGCTCTCGATTGACTCTTTCGACTATGTTTCCTTGTGGATGTCTAATCGAGGAAAATATTGGAATTATGTTTTCCTCTTCTAGTTTACCTAACCATTTTGCTGATGTGAATTGTGTACCATGGTCGAACTGGATCTTCTCCGGCTTCCCCAACTCGGGAATATATTTGTCGAAGATGCTGTGGATGGTGGATCGCGCGTCCGCAGTTTTTAGCGGGTATAACCGTACGAACTTGCTGAAGGCATCGATCGTTACCAAAATCCATCGGTAATTTCCCTTACTCGAAGGTAACGGGCCCAAAAAATCGATTGATACTAATTCACCTACTTTGCTTGGTGTTATGTTCTGCATTCGTGCATAACTGTATTGATTAGGTACTTTGCATCTCTGACATCGATCACAACTAGCTAAGATTTTCCTGACGAGACGCGCGAATTTCGGGTAATAAAAAGTTTCTTTAAGCATTTTGTAACATTTTCCAGCCCCGATGTGACCGTAAACTTCATGCGTTTCTTTAACCAGGTTGTTAATCAAGTTTCCCGGAAGGTAGGCTCTCTGAGAGCCCCCTGGTTCCACGTGGTACCAAATGTCGTTAATTCTTTTTAATTTCTTTTTAACCCTAGTTAAATCCTGATTCACCAAATCTATAATGTTCTGGTCACGCGCCTGATGCATTCCGAAATTTCTTAAATCATTTTTTAATTCGTCTGGAATTTCTTTAACTAATGGTGCAATTATTTGCATGTTATTTCTCTGAGATATTTTCTTTTTGTTTTCAGGTGGATACCTACTTAGCGTATCTGCGACTACGTTATCCTTGCCTTTTATATACTCGATGTCGAAATTATATGTCTGAACAAACAAAATCCAACGCGCCAGCCGCGAACTAACTAATTTACAGGTCGACATGTACGTTAATGCACGATGATCCGTTCTTATTGTCAACTGCGCTCCGATTACGAATGTCCGGAACTTCTCCAATGCAAAGACGATAGCCAAAAGCTCTTTCTCTGACGTGAAATAGTTTAGTTCAGCACCTTTTAATGTGCGACTCGCGAATCCTATGATTAATTCATCGTTTGTGTCGGATAATTGGTATAATACGGCACCTATCGCAAAGTTGCTTGCGTCGCATTGTAAGTAGTAACGTTTTTTTGGGTTTGGATGATGTATAATCATCTCTTTACAAAATAAATTTTTTACTCGATTGAAATGTGCTATCATTTCGTCGTTCCAATCCCATTTAGCGTCTTTTTTAATTAACTTAAGTAATGGTGAGGTCGCACCAGAGTAATTTCTAGTAAATTTGCTATAATAGTTTGTTAAACCTAAAAATCCTTTAAGCTGCTTAACGTTTTTAGGTTCGGGAAAATATTGTATTGCATCTATTTTCTCAGGTTGGGGCGAAACCCCAGCCTTCGTAATTCTATGACCTATAAAATCTATTTCCTCTCGGAAGAATTTTGATTTGCTAAAGTTTATTGTCATATTATGCTTCCTAAATACCTCAAATAATTTCTCAAGATGTACTAAATGGGACTGGAACGAGTCCGATAGACACAAAATGTCGTCCACAAAATTTATCGTGAACTTATCTGTTTCTTTTAAGACTAGATCCAGTGTACGAATGAGACTAGCCAAGCTCGTATTAAGACCGTAGGGTGTTACCGCGAATTGGTAGGTCCTCCCCTCGTACATGAACGCTGTGTACTTTCTCGAATCTCTATGTAATGGCACCTGCCAAAAACTGGCCGTTAAATCAAGACTAGACATGAATGCTGCATCCCCGCATTTCTGAAATAAAACTTCAGTAGATTGCGCGCAATCGCGATCAGGTACTATCAGCTTATTTATGTATCTCGCGTCTAATACCAGTCTAACATCTCCGGATTTTTTTGCTACCACTACTAACGGATTTATATATTCGCTATAAGAGCGCTCGATTATTCCAAGGCTTAGCATTTTTTCGATTTCTTGTCTTACTTTTTCCCGGTGCATTATTGGCACAGGATATGAACGTCGTACAAACGGTATATCCTCGTATATTTTAATTTTGTGTTCATAAATAGTGACTCTACCAGGTATTTTTGAAAATATGTCGCGATACTTTTTTAGTAGACTAGAAAATGCATCTCTTTCATAAGCTTCAAGTACCTGACATTCTGATAACTTGCTATCAATCTCATCATTAGTTAATTCAGAATTTTGGGTTAATCCGATTAATGGATTAATAGGATTATCTTTAATCCGATAATTATTAATTGAGTTTATACTGGAGATAATTATATGAGTTTCGCTGTTATCGATATCTTCTGAATTATGAACTTCTATTTGATCTTTTGTTAGTTTCATTTGAATTGTCAGTTTATTTATTTTGAAATCTAGATCAGCTTCCCATCTACGTAATGTGTCGATACCGAGAATCACATCATGTTTTAGGCCATGCACGATGAGAAAACCCACCTCATCGGACAACAACCCCACTTCAATTCTAGCTAGGAATTGCTCCTTAACACGAGTGGCTTTGCCCCCTAGCACTCCTAATACCTGTAAATTCGTAACTGGTAATTTCGCGCAACTGATTAACGATGATTTATGACGACTATACCAATCATCCGACACGCACGTAATCTGGCTACCGGTATCTATTAACGCTTTAGCTTCGACTCCTTCAATGCGCAGGAGAACCTCCGGACACCGCATCAAAGATTTATCAGTTTCTGTACTCTCGTTAAATAAATAATTATCTGGACTTTCAAATGAATCGTTATTCTCTATGTTTTGAATTTTGTATTTTGCCGCGGATATAACTACCTTGTGCTGTACTGGCGTCGGCATAGCTTTGTCCAGTACAGCGTCTATTAGTTTTCCGTAGGTAATTGATCTGTTACCGGCGTATCATCCGTATTTACAACGGTCGCGCTTATTTTCGAGTTTGTCCAATTCGACCTATTGTGTGTGTTGTCAGCTTGACCATGTTTATTTCTTGGATCATGCTCATCCGTTACCGGTTTGAAATTTTGATTAGAGTTGTCACTCCGCCATGACACCTGTTTTTCAGTAACGCGACCGACAGTTGGATTCTGTTTGTTCGCGTACGTTACCCGTTGCCTCGGTGCATTCGACCTACCCCCGAATTGCATCTCGTCAAGAAAACTCAACAGTGCATCGATGTCGCGGATATCTCGGCACTTTGCTGCCTCAACAATAGGTTCGTCGAAATGACGTACTAGGTTTCGGACGATTTCCGACTCAGTCATGCACGGATCTAAACCTGCAGCTGACGCGTATTTTCGGTTTGCATATTCGGACCATGTTACCCTCGAGTCAGGCAAATAATATCCGAATTCGATATCTTTACGTAATTCTCTTTGAATTTCGACACCCCAATACCTATTTAAAAATCGAGTTTTAAATTCTCCCCAGGATTTTACAACATCGCGGCGCGCGATCCACCAATCTTTGGCATCGTACATGAGACTTTGCCCGATTAATTTCAAACAAATATCGTCTGCACGTACATCTATGAAGGTAAAGTATTCCTCTATTTCTTTAATATAATTGGCTGGTCTTTCCCAACTCTTGCCGGAATAAGTCGGTAGTTTGACATGCCTGGACAGTAAATGATTATACTCGCAATTGAGGTTAGGATTTGCAGATTTTATTTTTCTAAATTCAGCATTTGTGCTGACTTTGAAACTATCCTGTTTTTTCTCAACTTCAAGGATTTTATCGAGACTAGCTTTATTGTTCTTGTCTATTTTATTTTCCAAGCATATCAGACTATCCCCAAATTCTTCTCTCAAATTTTTATGTGTTTCACTAAATTCTTCTACGCATCGATCTAATCTGTCTTCGAGCTGCTCATTAGAGTTCTCGAGCTTTTTGTCAAGTAATTCCAACTGTTTTTTATATTTTATTGATTGTTCTTCGAGTCTTTCAAGGAAACTTTTCTGACTATTTACTACGTTTTCTACATTCTCTGATTTTGATTGAATCAAATCTCTAGATAGAGAAGCTAAACTGTCATCTAACTTTTTGTTTAATTTTTCTAGCGCCGCCACCCAGGGTGATGGATCGACCCTCTGCTGTCTCTGACTCGAAGCATCTTTTTCTTTATCAATAAACGTTTTATCTATACTTTGTGGATCTTTTTCTTTGTGATGTCTACCTGTTGACCTATCCTCTAACCCTAATTCTAAGGCTGGATTGCCGCAGGCTCCCTTGTCCGCCATTTTCCTGGTCACGACGCCGGATTTTGACATTCCCCCAAAAGATTCTAATTTTTATAGCAATGAATTTAAGTTTAGTTGACGCAAAAGAAGTTAAGTTAATGAAACAAATGACTCTAAGTTTTTAAGCAAAATTTTAATAGAATTTTAATTAGATTGGCCCCACGTTCGGCGCCAAATGTAACTTTTCACAGGTTTGCGATATAGAAGATATCACAAACCGTGCCGTTAGTGTGAGTTCTATTGCTCGGTTAATGTTTTCGGGACTACTCTTAATAATTAGACTACTGACGCTAATCTTACGGACCTCAAACGCACTGCGTTATCAGCCGTCTCCCTGACGAATAGGTACACGCAGACGTGCAACTACCGTCTTCTTCCCAGTTAGTAAACAAACCTACACTCAGAACTGTGCCTGCAAGTGCAGACAAAGCCTGTCTCAGACTTGGACAAGGTTATACCTTGCCAAAGCTGTCCCTATGCTATAGTTAGTAAGTTGAATTTACAAGACCTGGAAATTGGCGAAGAAAGGAGGCTGCGACAAATTATGCTTTTTCTTAATCAAACAAAAATATCATTTATTTAATAAACTTAAACTAAGGTTGCAACCAACTAAAATTATATTTACAAAGTTGCTTTCACTTTTCTATTTTGAATTGAGATTTTGCACAATAATATATTATTTATTACGTGACTTTTATATGATTCTGATTCTATTTTTATAATAATAAATTTCTGATTTATCTAATTATGCTTTTGGATTCGAAGTGATGCTAAAGGTATATTGCTGCTATAGCTAATATCCAAACAAAATAAAGATTCGAATTTAGTGATCACCCGAGCTCTTTGCTACGAGTGTCAGACAACAAAGTATGAGAAGTGATATTACAGTGAGTCAATCAGGCGATCAGCCGTGTATTGCTGCTCTGCCTTGCGTTGTCGCGACTTATATACCATTCGTGACGTCACGCCGAAGACGCTTGTTCTCGAACGTTCTAGAATATATTTTAGTTCGCAACGGTTGACGTTTGAAATGCTAACGGTCAGGCCTAGGTCGCCTGATACGTTACAATATATTTAGTCAGAATTTTCGCGTGTTCGTTGGTTTCTTCATATTCTATTATTTCGTAAGCTTCTTCTACTAATTCTTCTATTCTAGTACCGTAATTTAGTGCGTTTTCGTTTTGTTCGTGGTACGCGTTATTTATTGCTAATTGTACGTCTGTTAATCGTCGTTTAGGCTCATAGTATCTTTTCAGATCATTGATAATTGTTTGTATAGAATCAAGGTTACGTCGAGATAATGCTCGTTCGGCACGACCCTCAATTTTCGAACGTACGATTACTGTCAGAGTAAGCAGATCTCGCGGATTTATCAGTTTCTTTGCGTTTTCTTCTTTCGAAATGAAGGATCTTATCGTTACATTAGATCCATTGAATGTTGGAATCATGTCAATAATGACTTCCCACGGTACGTACGGAACGTTAGCTTTCTGTGAGTCAGGCATTTTACAAGTTAAGGCTTACAACTAATTATGTCATAAAGTCAAGTGATTTGGTTACATTTAGTAGGCTTACAAACCGAAGAATGTTATGAAAGTTGTAGGGTGAGTAGTATTTCCGGTCTGCATAGCTTTCCTGTTATAGTAATTAGTTGAAATGATGAAAAGGTAACATCTCGAGGAGTGTGATCCAGGCAGTTCTTCATCGGTAAATAGTTGTCGTGAAGTCGTAACTGGAATACCTCGTTGGAGCGAGTTCGCACTTTGTGGGGCTCAGATGAGCCTTCGGGGGGCAAGGTGCCTTTAAAGTAAGTCGATGATATTCGATTTCTGCTCTTTGTTTTAGCAGCAATATATTATCGGCAGGTTGATAATAATCACTGATCGTAACGCGAAGTACAGTAACCCTTCGTGTCTGTTTTAGTTTTAGGCAGGAATCTATTATCGGCAGGTTGATGATAGTCACTGATCGTAACGCGGTGTATAGTAGACCTCCGTGTCCGTCTAGGTTTGCAGTTGTGCAGTTTCTCGATATTTGATAACTATGTTTTGTTTCACAAGTTGTAGGTTGATGTGTCTGTCGTAGTTGGATTTTTATATTAGTTTTGCGTCTTTCGAGAACTTTTAGTCGGGAACAGGTTATAGGTTCACACCACTTAATTTTTCTTTTTTTTTTTTTCACTAGTTCACTGCTTTATGTCACAATTCATCTAGTTTGAAGTTGATATTGTCGTGGTATTGGTTTCGTTCGTTCACTTTTCTTTGAAATACCCTCAGTAACAGGGGGACCGCCGCTGCCACCAGTGTTACGTCTTTATTTGGGGTGTTGTCCCCTGTTTTAAATATCAGAATATAACTGAGGGATTTGTTGATGGTTAGAACAAAAGTAACTCGGTTAACCAACTAATATTTATTAATAAGCACTGTAGGTGGAATAGGTAAAGTAAATTTTGGAGTCCCTTGTTGTCAGTAAAGAGGATCGTTAAGAAGTGAGTAGTGTGATGAAAAGGAGAGTAGAAGTGAAGGAGATGGAGGTTGACTGGGAAGTGAGTTCGCTATTAGAATAGCATAATGAGGATTGTCAGTAAAGAGGACGATTGTAGGCAAGGTGGGGATTAGAGGATTGCTGACCGATGCAGCAGGTCAGCGTGAGAAAGGTAGCGAGGTAGGAAGACAGGGTGTAAGGAGATATGATAGTAAGGTTGGAGAGAGGAGCGTGGAGTAGGACGTAACAACATCTTTCTATTTTTTTGTAAAAAAAACTGCCAAAAAAAAATGCTAAAATCGATACTTTTTGTTCAAACCGGCGCCATTCTTGCAAAAAAAAAAAAAAAGCCTCCATAGCACGAAAGCCAATTATATACCGATCAATAATCTTCTTGTGTTTTTTGTTTCAGATCAAAATTGTGACCCGCAACGTGGACACCACATCCAAGTGCATTTTCTGCAACAATTGTTTCATCATTTTTATAGATATTAATTAATAAATAAATCGATCTTTAAAAAATTGTTTTGTATTCTTCAATACCCAATTAATATACAAAAAAAAAACCAGACCGATTGGATTATTTTTTCTTTAAAAAAAAAATCGCGAAAAACAGCGATTTTTCGGGCTGTCACACTGGAAAGCTCCCTTAATAAGAATCGAAGTGACAGAATTCAGCAGCTGGCCGAAGATGAAGAAAATAATAAGAAGTTCGGGAAAATTAGTTCCAGTCCCCAAATCATCGGTTGAATAGAGGAATCTGGTGCTTTCAAACTACGCGTTTGATACATGTTCAGTAATGTCCCCAAATCATCGGTTGAATATATGAATCTGGTGGCTTTAAACTATGCGTTTGATATATGTTTAAAAATATCCTCAAATCATCGGTTTCATAAATGATCTGGTGGTTTCAAACTACGCGTTTGATAATTGTTCAAAAATGTCCCCAAATCATCGGTTGAATATATGAATCTGGTGGCTTCAAACAATGCGTTTGATATATGTTTAAAAATGTCCTCAAATCATCGGTTTCATATATGAATTTAGCGGTCTCAATCCATGCGTTTGTTATATATAAATGAGAATGTCTAAAATGACCTTTTGGTCCGAAACTATGCGTTTCATATATATCCTGAAATGTCCTCGAAGTATGCGTTTACTATGTAAAAACTTTGAGACCTGGCCCCAAAGTATACAAATGTCCTCAAACCATGCGCTCGCTCGAAAAATTGTCCCCAGAACATGCCTCCCACATACATATTATTATATATGTAAAGAAATATGACGTTACCCGTATCCGCTTCGCCATATTTCTTCCCCTTTGAATTTAAATTTGAAGTAATTGCCGCCTAACGACAACACTAGTCTTGACCACTCTAGGGTCAAATAAGAGACTCTTGACCAGAGGACGGAAAAGAGATCGTGAGCGTTGGAGGATTAACATCCGTCGTGAGTTGTGTAAAATAGAGTGTAAATATAAGCTGTAAATGTCGTTTCGTCTATAATTACAGGTAATATTATTTTAGTATTTTAATAATCAAAGAAATTATGTGATGTAAGAAAATGTAAATGAATAAAACGTCTATAATTACAGAAACTCATCGCAGCTTACTGCCTACACCTAATTCCAATACACATTATAAAACGACATTTTTGCTGACTTGCGAAAATAAAAATATGGAGAAATTGAGATTTGAATTTACTGTGAAGCCTTCGACGGAAGATTCGAAAACAAGCATAATTGCTTTAACCTCAATCACCACACTCGAGAATCGCTGTTTTCTAGTCCCAGACCAGCTTCAATCTATGAAAAATCATGCCAAACTCACAACTACGCCAGGTTATCAGAAAATAAAATCTACATTACAAAAAAGGGGACAAACAAGAAGAGTGTGGATTAGTCTGACTGATGATATTCTACAGCAATATAGAGATGAGGATGGGAACATAATGTGTAATGAATACCTGCTGGAAGAAACACAATACAAAGAAATGTCAACAGCGCAAGATACTATACCTACAGCAAACATCACAGAAGAGGTATTGACAAGAATATTAGAAAAATTTACAGAGAAGAAAACCGAAGATAGGCCCCAAGACGGTGGAAACCGTAATTTAAAAAAGGTATCGGAGAAATTTGTCATTGAAAAACTGACAGGTAGGAATTCTAATGTGTCTCAATGGATGGATATTTTCGAAAGTGAATGTTCTCGCTTAGGTGTAGAAAAAGATGTAGAGAAAATCGAAATTTTTAGGCTATTTCTAGAAGATTCATGTACTGATTGGTATAGGTCAATGCTTATAAAATTCTCAGTAGACTCAGAATGGAAAATATGGAAAGACAAATTTTGTGAAACCTATGCCGATAAAGGGTGGACTCCGATTAGGTATGCAATATCCTACAAGTACATAAAAGGTCCATTGCTTGAATACGCTTTAAAGAAAGAAAGAATCCTATTAGAAACAAATAAGTCAATAGATACGGCTACTTTAATTGATCTTATTGCCGTAGGGCTACCAAATTTTGTATCAGATAGAATAGATAGGGAAAAATTGAGAAACACTGAAGATATATTCAATGAGATCAGGGGACTAGAGCATCTCGTAAACAAAAAGACTTTAGAAAAAAAGAATACTACAAATTTTGAGAATAGAAATAAAGGGAAAAATGATAACCATAAACCATGCACGATTTGCGAGAAAAAAAATAAAGGTAATCGCTACCATCCGGAAGCTCTATGCTGGTTTAGGAACAAAGATGATGAACAACAAAAGAAAGAACAGATAAGACATGTGAATAACTCTGGGTTAGAAATAGAATTGAATACCAAGGATCCAAAAAACTCGTAGTGCCACCATTAATCAAAATTAAAGTACTGTTAAATAATACGTTGCAAATTTTTGGCGTTTACGATTCTGGTTCAAACGTTTCTTTAATTAATTCAAAATTATTAAACTTGAAAGAAAAAAAAATTGATAATTTACAAAACGCAAAATTAAAAACGATTAATGGTGTGAGAAAAGCAAATGGTATAGTAACTCTAAGAACTAAAATTTTTGATGTTGAAAAAGAAATTGATGTTTTCATGATAGACAACGAGAATTTTGAACACGATTTTTTAATCGGATTAGATTGTATAAAAAAGTTTCAACTAAGACAAGATGAGAATCTGGAAATTACACAAAAAAAAATTCAGGTCATTCCTGACAATACATTCGAAAATAAACATTATACACAAAATACAGATGAAGAATATGCAAACAAAGAAAGAGATATTAAGAACAAAATTAAAAATTACCAAATAAACTTTAATGAACATGTAGATACGAAAAATTTTAGCATATCAATAAACCACTTGGAAATGCAGCAGCAATCCGAAATTGATAAACTAATTGATGAATATAAATCGATTTTCGCTAAAGATAAATACGACATAGGCACTGTGAAAGATTATGAAGCGCATATAGATCTAGTAATCGATAAATATTGTTGCAAAAGACCGTACAGATGCACTATGGAAGACAAAAGAGAAATAGAACAACAAATTACTAAATTATTAGAAAAAAATTTAATTGAAGAATCGTACAGTCCATTCGCCGCTCCGGTAACGTTAGCTTACAAAAAAGATGAAGGAAAGAAAGTGAGATTATGTATAGATTTCCGAGAATTAAATAAAATCGTGATTCCTCAGTCTCAACCTTTTCCATTAATCGAAGATTTAATAGTTAAGACAAGGGACTGTAAATTCTTCTCGACTCTAGATATTAACTCAGCCTTCTGGTCAATTCCCCTAAAAATTGAAGATAGACAAAAAACCGCATTTGTAACTCAAGAAGGGCATTTCCAATGGACCTGTTTACCCTTTGGCTTAAAAACATCTCCAGCGATTTTTCAGAGAATACTGAGTAATATAATAAGAAAGCATAAACTTTCAGATTTTAGCGTAAATTACATAGATGATATTCTGATTTTTTCGAAAACCTTTCAAGAACATATTGATCATTTATCACAATTATTAGAATCAATTATGAAAGAAGCATTTAGATTAAAGCTCTCAAAGTGTACCTTTGCATCAGACTCAGTTAAATACTTAGGTCACGAAATAAGGAACAACTCAGTTAGCCCACTTAACGATAATTTAATTTCAATAAGAAATTTTCCGACTCCAAAAACGAGGAAAAATGTTAGACAATTTTTGGGAAAAGTGAACTTCTATAGCAAATATGTACCAAATGTTTCGACTACTTTAGACCCGTTACATAACCTGTTAAGAAAAGAACAAAAATTTGTTTGGTCTGAACAATGTCAAAAGGCATTTGAAGACATGAAATCATTACTTTGCTCTCAACCAATTCTAACAATTTTTGATCCACATTTGCCGATACACATTTACACGGACGCAAGCCTACAAGGCATTGGGGCTGTACTGAAACAAACACAACCGAACCAAGAAGATAAACCAGTTGCATATTTTTCAAAAAAATTAAACGAACACCAAAAAAGAAAGAAAGCCATTTATATAGAATGTTTAGCAATAAAAGAAGGAATAAAATACTGGCAGCACTGGCTCTTAGGAAGACCATTTACAGTTTTCTCAGACCATAAACCCTTAGAAACTATGAATATCAAGGCTAGGACAGATGAAGAATTAGGTGACTTAATGCATTATCTATCACAATACAATTTCGAAATAAAATACACTCCAGGAAAAGACAATGTTGAAGCAGATTGCTTAAGCAGAAACCCAGTATTAGAATCAGGTGAAAACGAAAATGAAATTTTAAAAACCGTTAACTTCATCAAACTAGAAGATATTCAGCATGACCAAAAAAACAATGAAGATATCCAAAATGATAAAGATAGGTTAATATATAAGAACGATACATACTACAAAAAAATAAGAAAAAAGGAGAAAATTTTACTCTCAGAAAATTTCAGTAAAGAACTTATAAAAAAAGTACACCTCTTTTATTGCCATTTAGGAATGAGACAAACGCAAAATAAGATCAAACCATTTTATATAGCAAAAAACTTGAATCAAAATATAAAAAAAATTTGCGAAAACTGTGAAGTCTGTATAAAAAATAAGTCAAGGGGAGGGAAAAAAATTGGCTTAATGTCTCAATTAGGTCCTGCAACTTACCCTTATGAAATAGTTTCCATAGATACGATTGGAGGATTTGGGGGTTCACGATCAACAAAAAAATATTTACATTTGCTTGTCGATCACTTCACAAGATATGCAACAATTTTGACATCAAAAACTCAGAATTCAAGCGACTTCATAAAATTAATACAGAAAGCAATTTCAGATAATAAACCAAATATGATTTTATCAGACCAATATCCGGGAATAAATTCGAAAGAATTCAAAGAATTTTTGAAGGAGAACGATATAGTGCTGACTTTCACAGCAGTAAATGCACCATTTTCAAATGGCCTCAATGAGAGACTTAATCAAACACTAGTCAATAAAATTAGGTGTAAAGTAAACGAGGAGAAAGGGAAAACTGCGTGGACAACTATAGCACATGAGTGTATAGGGAAATACAATGAGACTGAACATACAGTAACAGGATTCTCTCCTAGATACTTATTAGAAGGTAAAAACAGTACAATTCTACCAAATGAGCTAAAACAAGAAAAAACACAAAACGATTTACATAAAGATAGAGAACTTGCCTTAGAGAATACAAAAAAATCACATGAGTATAATAAAAAACAATTTGATAAAAATAGGAGCTACCACGAATTCAATGTTGGAGACCTAGTTTACGTTGAAAATAGCCACCGATTAAATAGAAAAAAATTAGACGAACTGAAAATTGGACCATACAAAATTGTAGAAAAAATTTCAAACTCGATCTATAAAATACATACAAATAGAAAGAGGTCAGAGTCACTCTTTCACGTCACAAAGCTGGTACCGGTTCCAGATATTATTCAAGAAAACTAGTGTTTCTTCACTGTTTTCTTTCCTCCCAGGGGGGGAGATGTAAAGAAATATGACGTTACCCGTATCCGCTTCGCCATATTTCTTCCCCTTTGAATTTAAATTTGAAGTAATTGCCGCCTAACGACAACACTAGTCTTGACCACTCTAGGGTCAAATAACAGACTCTTGACCAGAGGACGGAAAAGAGATCGTGAGCGTTAGAGGATTAACATCCGTCGTGAGTTGTGTAAAATAGAGTGTAAATATAAGCTGTAAATGTCGTTTCGTCTATAATTACAGGTAATATTATTTTAGTATTTTAATAATCAAAGAAATTATGTGATGTAAGAAAATGTAAATGAATAAAACGTCTATAATTACAGAAACTCATCGCAGCTTACTGCCTACACCTAATTCCAATACACATTATATATATATATATATATAACAAAGTGATGAACTATCAAATCAAAAACTATGACCAGCGCTGTAAATAAATGTGTCAGGTAAGAAAGAATTAGAAGTGTATATGAATCTACTCAGGAATCGATAAGAATTTTTCGATCCTGTTAAGGGGACCAGTACAGCTTGGTTTAAGATATTTCAAGTACTCCAGAATCACTTTATTTGTCAACCAAAGTTTATTTTACATCAAAAAGAATGACCCTGAAGATATCTGAATCAGACAAAATTTCATCTTTGGTAAGCGATAGCTGCCATGTTTTTTATCGTACAGACTCCGCTCGGTAATCATTTTCTTCGTTTTCAAATTCTCTAGATGAGCATTTTTTTTTTTTTTTTATTTCGCTTTACCTATCGCGGTGACTTGAAAAGTAATCTTTGGGAAGCCACAACTGGCGTGTTTTTTATCATACAGACTTCGCGCTCGGGAGTCATTTTCTTCGTTTTTAAATTCTCTAGATGAGCATTTTTTTGGCTTTTCCGATTTCGCTCTATTTGAAGCGGTATGGGCAAATGTAATTTTCAAGACGTATACTTCATTCTATCCACATTAGGGTGGTCGTTAATTTCTAACATATACTTGCCACTCTTCAAATCGATAGATAATGATCCAAAAACACCATGTAATTTTTTTCAGATTTTGAGCATAATTGGTGTTGGAAGGTACGAAGCATTTAAAGCCTGCGCCTCATGTCAACAAATCATGACGTCACTAGGGCCGGCCTTCTGCCGGACCAACCTTGCTACGCGAAATATACCAGTCTGTTGTTAAGCGCTTCACGCGAACGGTGTTTATCTCTTGGAGACGCAGAACGATAATTTGTGTACCTGTTCACCGATATAATATAACATATAATAAAAGAGATAACAATATTACAATGTCAGCTATCCTGCGTTATTATTTTATACCTTTTCAATAGGTTATGGGCCCAGGACGCGAATCGGTATCGGTAAAACAGGCAAGTAAAAAAAAAAAACTTGTGAGAGAGTGACCGCGTGATAAGCGAACCGGCGGGAAGACCGCTGTATAAGAACTAAAAGTGTGTGCGTGGAGTAATTGTTTTTCAGAGACGTTTTTTTTTTTTCTTCTCTTTTTCCTGAAAGAATTCGAAGTGAGAATGTCAAATACGTCAATACGAATAGATCCGCTAACAGCGGACAATTACGACACGTGGAAAATTCATATGAGAGCGATACTCATAAAAAACGATTTGTGGGGGTACGTCAACGGCACAGACGTAAGGCCGGCAAGTGATGACACATTGATTGCACAGTGGGTGAAAAACGACAATAAAGCGCAAGCAGACATCATATTAGCAATAAGCGCGTCTGAGGTGAGGGCTGTTGACGGCATGGAAACATCGGCAGCGATATGGCGAAAGCTCGAGTCGTTATACCAATCAAGTGGACCGGCACGCAAGGCATCGTTGCTGAAGAAGCTGGTGCTAGCTCGCATGCAGGAGGGTGATGACTTGAGGAAGCATATGACAGATTTTTTTGATGCAGTGAAAAAACTAACAGAGATTGGGCTGATAGTAATTGACGAGTTACTGTCAATCCTGCTGCTATACAGTTTACCAGAGTCATATGATACATTCCGAATTGCGGTTGAGTCGCGGGATGATTTACCCAATCCGGAAATTTTAAAAGTGAAGATCGTTGAGGAATATGAGGCGCGCAAGTCAAGAGAAACCAACACCGACCAAGGTGCTATGTATGTGAAGAACAACAGACACCAACACACACGGGCTCCACAAAGTGAGAAGGTTGAAAGGTCTGAGGGATCAAGAAGCAAACCCGAGTGTTTTTCGTTGTGGTGGTGTTGGTCATATTGCGCGATACTGTCGATCGAGATATCCGTCAAAATCAAAACAAAGTGCGCGACAAGTTGAAGACGGAGATAGTAGATCGGTGTGCTCTTCGCGAGCGCCCGAAGAAGATATAATGCTTAGTACTACCGAAGAAGTTATGTACAGCCGCGGAAACGGTACCGAGTGGTGCATCGACAGTGGATCTACCGGGCATATGTGTAACGTGAAAGACATTTTTACGAACTTTACGCCGCTTGATACCGAATTAAATTTAGCGAACAGTGAGAGTACCAGGATCACTGGAACTGGAAGTGTACGTCTACCGGTAGACACGGGAGACCGCGAAAGAGTCATAAACATCGAAAAGGTATTTTACGTATCGGATTTGCGTACGAACTTATTGTCGGTGTCAAAAATGACAGATCGGGGTTTCGAAGTGCGTTTTCGGAAGAGAGAGGCGACCGTTATTGACAAACACAATAACGTGTTAATCCGCGCGGACCGGGTAGGAAATTTATATTATGTGAGAAAGAGCAAAGACTCCGTGAATATCGTGGAAAATAAAAACAAAAGTGAAATAGACATATGGCATGAGAAATTGGGACATTTAAATGAACATGATTTAAAGGAAATGGCCAGAAATGGTAGTGTACACGGACTCAGATTGAAAAGTGACGCAAAATTGTCGGAGTGCGAAGTGTGCATCCGTGAAAAACTAACACGCGCTCCATTCCCGAAAAGCGATGGAGAACGTACAAAAGATCTGCTTGAAATAATTCACACCGATGTATGTGGTCCAATGAGGTGCCCATCTCATAAAGGTTTCAGATTTTTTGTGACATTCATCGACGATAAATCGCGTTGGTGCGAAGTGTATTTCGTGAAACATAAATCGGAAGTCTTGGACGCTTTTAAGAAGTTCAAAGCAGAAGTTGAGAAATTCACGGGTAAGCAGATAAAAGCACTCCAATCGGACAATGGGAAAGAATATTGCAATGGCGAGTTTGATCATTTCCTCAAGATTCACGGGATCCAAAGACGTTTAACGGTGCCGTATACACCGCAACAGAACGGCGTGGCTGAGAGGAAGAATAGAACATTACTAGAGATGGCTCGATGCATGATGCGTCAGTCAGGCGTTCCTCCAGCGTTTTGGGCCGAAGCGATCAACACTGCGTGTTACGTGCGAAATCGGTGCCCAACGTCCCCGTTGAAAGGGCAAATACCATTTAAACTGTGGAAGGGCAAAACCCCCACAATACTGTACATGCAAGTGTTTGGATCGAAAGTCTATGCGTTAGACAAAAGCACAAACAAGGGGAAATTCGACTCACGTTCGGAACAGTGCATCTTCATGGGTTATTCAGTGGAGTCGAAAGCCTACCGAGTCTATTCGCCGAAAAATAGGAGAATCATTGTGACTCGGGACGTGAAGTTCTTGGAGGAATCAGCGTTCGGAAACGAGTATCAAGAAATACTTGACAGCGTAGAAGACGATAGTAAAATATCAGTCGAAATCACTAACAGAGAGAGCTTCGAGGACCACCATAAGACACCCAAAGAAATCCAGGCCGAACCTGAACGTCCAAGTAAGCGAAAGGCTCCAGTCACATGGGAATCACTGGTTCAACCCCCAAAACGTGGGAGAGGGCGTCCGAGGATGGTGCGTACTGGGTCGGCTGGAAGACCACGAAAGGTTTATCAACCAACTAGCATCGATGTCGAAGACGAAGAGAGTAGCAGTGACGAAGAGGACACACGCGAAGAACAACGAGGATCAGAAGAAGACGAAGAAGTTTTTACCGAACACGCAAACCTGCTGATGACACAGGATCCACTCACGTGGCAGCAAGCCAAAGAAACCGGAGACGCGGATGCCTGGAGGATAGCGTTGGAAGACGAGTACCTAGCGCAGATCCGAAATGGTACGTGGGAAATAGTTACACGGCCGAAGAATCGTAAAGTCATTGGTAGCAGGTTCGTGTTCTGCACGAAAAACAACGGCACGACTGAAAAGAAAAAGGCACGACTTGTCGCAAAGGGTTGCTCCCAACGACCAGGGGAGGATTTCCATGAAACTTTCTCACCGGTCGTAAGATCAACTTCAATACGCCTAATGGCCGCATTGGCTGCAGAACTCGAGCTGGAAGTACACCAGATGGACGTCATCGCCGCGTATCTAAACGGGGAACTCGAGGAAGACCTGTACATGGAAGTGCCGGAACAATTACGCGAAGTGTTAAATAAACTAAAAGCTGGGGAACGACTCGGCTCAAGTGATAAAATCGTGCGAGAGAGCGTTGTGAGAAAAACTGCTGATCGGTGGCACAGTGAACTTAATACGAACAATGACAGTGTGTGCCTGCTAAAGAAATCGCTGTACGGGTTACGCCAATCAGGTTTACAGTGGCATCGAAAGTTGGTGAACAAACTACGGAAACTAGGCCTAGAAGCAATGCCGCAGGACCCATGCATTTTTGTGTCGCGAGATAAAAATCACATAATGCTAATCGCGGTTTACGTGGACGACATCCTGATTGCAACAAACGACTCAAAGTGGCTACGCGAAATAAAACAATCGTTGTCGGAATCGTTCGAAATGAAAGACCTCGGTAAGGTCGATCAGTGTCTCGGGATCGAATTTTCACGCGATAAGCAGCTGCGAGTTTATTTAAAACAACGCCGCTATGCTGAAACGATCTTAGAACGGTTCGGGATGAAAGACTGTAAGCCGGTATCGACACCGATGGAATCGGGCTGCAAATTGTCGAAACCAGTAAACGTGAGTGACAGTGAAATGAGACAGTATCCGTATCAGAGTCTCATTGGTGCGTTAATGTATTTATCAGTGACGACTAGACCGGATATCACGTATACGGTGAACTTTTTAAGCCAGTTCAATAATAACTACAACGCTGAACATTGGAAAGCCGCAAAAAGAGTGCTACGTTACTTAAAAGGTACTCTAGAGTACGGACTTGTGTATAAAAAGACGGGACTACCATTGTTCGGTGTAGTTGACGCAGATTGGGGTGCGAACACCCTAGATCGCCGATCGTATTCCGGGTACGCGTTCGTCCTAGCCGGTGCTGCGATATGTTGGGAGGCCCGTAAGCAGCGAACCGTGGCCCTCTCAAGCACAGAAGCAGAGTACATGGCCTTATCAGAGGCAACCAAGGAAGCCATGTATCTGCAAGGTATCTTGGAAAATGTGAATATGTCGAGTGATTGCGTAACGTTGTTTAGCGACAATCTCGGCGCTCAGGCACTGGCAGAAAATAACGGCTATCATTCGCGAACTAAGCACATCGACGTGCGACACCATTTTGTCCGAGACGTCGTCGAGAAAGGGCTAGTTGACCTTCAGTACTTGCCCACGGAGGAGATGCCAGCGGACGTATTAACCAAAGGACTTAGCGGACCAAAACATCGTGAATGCCTTATCAATATAGGCATGATTAATGTTCATGATTAGTGAGGCTTGAGCTCATGACTTCGAGGGGAGGTGTTGGAAGGTACGAAGCATTTAAAGCCTGCGCCTCATGTCAACAAATCATGACGTCACTAGGGCCGGCCTTCTGCCGGACCAACCTTGCTACGCGAAATATACCAGTCTGTTGTTAAGCGCTTCACGCGAACGGTGTTTATCTCTTGGAGACGCAGAACGATAATTTGTGTACCTGTTCACCGATATAATATAACATATAATAAAAGAGATAACAGTATTACAATGTCAGCTATCCTGCGTTATTATTTTATACCTTTTCAATAATTGGAAACCATGCCGAAATCAATTTGAAGTTGAAATAATTGGAAAGTTGAATGAAAAAATTCAAGAAAAAATTTTCCTCAATTTTTTAGTGAAAAAGGAGGAAACTGAAGTTCGCTTCGGTAATATCATATGATGAAGCCGAAAGAGTGATTGACTCAATAGTTTGGTCAGAAAAAAGCGAAAAAAATTTCGAATAACAAAACATGAAATCTTTTCGACAAAAAAAATGTATTTTATGATAATCTTATCATATTACAACGTTATGGAGACTATATTCATTTGTTATCAACTTCTCGTCCATGGCGTTAACGTGACATTTGAAGTTAAAAAAAAAAAATTTCATCTGCAAAAAACTTTAATTTTTTTTTCAACTTCAAATATAACATTAACACCATGGATGAAAAGTTGATGTAGAATAAATATAGTCTACATAATGTTGTAATATGACAAGATTACCATAAAATACATTTTTTGATCGAAAAGATTTCGTTGTTTGTCATTCTACATTGGTTTCCCGCTTTTTTTCTGAACGAACTGTTGAGTCGATCACTTTTTTGGCTTCATCATATGATATGACTGAAGTAAACATTAGTTTTCTTATTTTTCACTCGACTATTGGGAAAATTTTTTTTTTCAATTTTGAAATCCAATTTGTTTTAATTTTTTCAACTTCAAATTGATTTCGGCACGGTTTCCAATCATGCTATAAATTACACCGTGTTTTTGGGTCATTATCTATCGATTCAAGGGGTGGCAAGTATATGTTAGAAATTAACGACCACCCTAATGTAGATACACCCAGAAGAAAGATTTATTTGAAGATTAACCTATAAGATTATTTATTTGACAGAAATAAAATTTATTGGTGGGTAGTTTACATATATTTCGCGCAAATGAAAAATTTATTTGCGGTAAATAAATAATCTGAAAGGTTCATATACAGATAAAATTTATTTAGATTGAATAATTATTTACCTGGGTGTAGAATGAAGTATATGGCTTGAAAATTACATTTGCCCATACCGCTTCAAGCAGAGCGAAATCGGAAAAACCAAAAAAATGCTCATCTAGAGAATTTTAAAACGAAGAAAATGACTCCCGAGCGCGAAGTCTGTATGATAAAAATCACGGCAGTTATGGCTTCCCAAAGATTACTTTTCAAGGCACCGCCACAGGTAAAGCGAAATAAAAAAAAAAACAAAAAAAATGCTCATCTAGATAATTTGAAAACGAAGAAAATGATTCCTGAGCGAAGTCTGTACGATGAAAAACATGGTAGCTATCGCTTCCCAAAGATGAAATTTTGTCCGATGCAGATATCTTCAGGGTCATCAAAAAGAATATTTCTGCAAAAAACTGTGTCGTAAGGTTTCAGGCACACCGTTGATCCAATCCAGTGTTTCGACGTCTCAACTTCTTCAGACAGGAGTTCCACATCTTATGAACGCGGGGATCTGAAAAGAAAAACACATGTGAAAACTTACAGTCATTTATCTAAAATTTCCAAAATTTGAGCCACTAATTTGCAAATAACTTGGCCAAAATAGACACATTCAAAAATTCCCTCGTTCATATCATGAGGATTTGTCGCCCGAACAAAATGAGCCGTCAAAGACCCCAATCGGAGCAACGGTGCTCCTAAAACCTTACGACACAGCTCCAAAAACATAGTTCTGAGATAAACGAGTTTGAAGTTTTTGCAGAAAAATTGGTATATACTCCTCCGGAGGCTCATACATTAAAAAGTTTGTTGTACCAAAGTTGAATGAAATTTTTTTTTTTTTTAATTTTCAATTTTCAAAAAGAATTTTTTTTTTTATTGGAAATTTAATTTTTCCTTTTTCTTTTCTGCAAACTATTTTCTCAGAACTTTTTTTTCCCATGTATTTTTTTGTTCCATACATGCTTCTTTCTCTTACTCACTTCTTTAAAAAGCTCCAGCAGCATATGAGGGCCCTGCTGCATCCTCCGCAGACTCATTGCCTTGCCCAATACAACGCATCGCTAGTATGGATCGCCTATTGATTTCATACGCGCTTCGTGTATCATCAATCATAGGGCTACTTTTGAAGATTTTTAGCTGGACACAATTTTCACAAGAGATACCGTATGTTCCACCCAGTCCTCTCAAGCTAACTTCAGTCATAACTATCGACCCACCACATGTCTTGCAAGATAAATGCTCCCGCAGAGCACGGAATAGTGTTTCACGTGAAACAGCCTATAGCCAGCAGAATCGCTAGCCTCGTAGTCGCCACTGATTTTTCTATCCGAAGCTGTTGAAACATGAGTGCTCTGTCCATCAGCCGCTGTTTGCTTCTGCGGAAATGTTTTCGCCCTCTTCTTTGACCGGCCAATGCATCCTTTTGTGCCAACACCAGAACTCCTCTCTCTTCTTTTCATATTGAATATATTGGATATATTTTATATATTTCCTTTCAGTTTTATCAAAAAATCTGTGAACAAAAAGCAAAAAAACTTCGACCGCACACACAGTTCGGCAGAAGCTTAGTGTAGATATTACTATTTTGATTGAATACTTACTTTTAGGTTATAGTTTTCGAAGCACCAAGTCACAACACCCGTACAACGATTACGCGCTATAGATATTAGGTAAATTTATAATTATTTAGTACTGAAAAGTACTGTTTTTATTTATTTATTTCAATTCTGAAACACTGGAAATCGAGCAGACGCTCACGCAACCTCGAAAAGTATTGCACAAGTAATGGCGATCATACACCATGTGATCAATATCGAAATCAAGCGCCAGCGCCACTTGCGCCAAATCGCGATAGCCAAATAACGAACTTTTGACCGTAACTTCTAAACCGTGACGATTTCGTCAAACTCGATTTTTTCACAGACGTAGAAGATCTTTAGGTAACATAAACTGCAAAAAACGAAAAACCAATTTTTTCGAAAATTCAAGCTGTACTGGTCCCCTTAAACAATATAACAGATTTCATTCGTTACTTTTAACAGCTGAAAATGACGATAACGGAGATCAGAGCCCTAGAGCAGCCTCAGATTCTCTGAGCAGCGAAAGTACTGTGAGTCCTCCAGACTCTCCTGAAGGCAGAGGAGATGATGGGTATCAAGAAGAAAATCTACAGCAGAATGAAATTCATGAACATGAGGCAGATGAGCAAGCGGAAAACAACGAATATGTAGAGAATCCAGAACATGAGGAAGATGACGAACTTGATGAAGATCCAGAACATGAAGAAAACGACGATCTTGAAGAGGACGCAGAAGTAGAGGAGAATAGAAATGAGATTGATGAACTTCGCCAATGGGCAATCGAGTGCAATATATCACAACTTCACATGGATAAGTTGCTCGAAATTTTGAGGAGACGATTGTTGCCTGGATTACCGAAATCCTCAAAGACATTACTCGAGACTAACTCAAGCCAATATGAGATAAAACAAATGGAAGATGGTGACGGAGGTCTTGCAGAGTACGTTTATTTTGGCATTGAAAAAGGCATACTACAGTGTGTCAATGGAGAGTTGCATGCTGATCAAAAAATTGAATTGCAAGTCAATGTAGACGGTTTACCGCTCTTCGAATCGAGCAACAAGCAGCTTTGGCCAATTTTATGCAAAATATATTGCAATCCTGATGTGTACAAACCATTTGTCGCTGCATTATACTGTGGAAATACGAAGCCAAAAAACGCTGACGATTATTTTGAAGATTTTGTAGAAGAAATCAACAGCTTGCATATCAATGGCGTGATCATAGGGGCAAGGCGATTCGAGGTAAAAATCCAGTGTTTCATTTGTGACACACCTGCACGTTCTTTCATTGCATGCTTGAAAGGACATGGGGGATATAGCGCCTGTGAAAGGTGTACAGTACGTGGAGAGAGGTACGATAACCGCACTGTATATCCAGATACAACTTGTTCAGCAAGGACCGACAGAACTTTTCGTGATCTCAGCGATCCAGAGCATCACGTTGATATTTCTCCATTAACCATGATTGAGCCTCCGCTGGATATGGTTTCATCTATTGTTTTAGACTCCATGCATCTATATGCTCTTGTTATGAAAAAAACTATTAACAGAAATGTGGCTAGGTGGTAGATTACGGATGTGATTTCCCCGACGATGTAAGGCGGAATTGTCTCGGAGACTTGAGTGCTTGAAAGTTCAAACTCCTTGTGAATTTCAAAGAAAACCCAGATCTGCTAACCATGTCTTTAAATGGAAAGCAACAGAATTTAGATTTTTTCTGCTCTACTGTGGGCCGATTGTCCTAAAAAATTTGCTCGCTAAAGATCTATACGATCACTTTCTTCTGCTGCATACAGCATGTAGAATTCTAAGTAGTGATGAATTGTGCCTGGCATATTTACCTTATGCGAAGATCTACCTACAGCGTTTTTTTCAGGCATTACCCAGACTCTATTCGAGACAATCGCAAATTCTGAGTATGCACAATCTCATTCATTTAGCGGATGATGTCAGAAATATGAGATGTTCATTGAGTAGGATAACTGCTTTTCCCTTCGAAAATTTTCTGGGTAAATTGAAGAAGCTAATTCGCACACCGAATAATCCGTTAGCGCAACTGTGTCGCCGCTTACATGAAACAAGCTCAATACCACATAACAGGGTAGCCAGACCCCCCGTGATTAGTATATTGAAGGCTAAATCTGTAGAAAATAACACAAAAATTGTTATATCTAAACTTATTTTCAAATCCATGACTCTCTCTTCTGGTGTTCCTAATAACGTTGTGATACTAAACGATGGAACTATTCTGCTCATAGTAGCAATGTTTGCACCCGTAGCTAATCCGCACAATGTAAAAATAGCAGGTAGAATATGGAAAGTGAAGAAATCTCTCTTCTCGTACCCCACCGATTCCAATGTTCTTAAAATGTTTGAGCTGTGCGATGAACCATCAGCGAGAGTTGTACAATTCTACATTCAACGAGTACAATGCAAGATGGTTAAGTTTGAACTCGCTCTTCAAATAAACGGAAGAAAAATCACATATGCAATGCCTCTTCTGCATCATTAGTAAAGTTTCGGTTGAGTCTCATTGAAACCTGCTGAAATTTTGTTTTTAAATACTATGGAAGGTTAAATCTTGAAATGCATACCTCAGTTTTCAGATAATAATAATACTTGCGATGATAAAATGGTTAATTTTCTGGGTTGAAAACTAAGACGCAGGGAATCTTTTGAAGAACCCATCTCGTAGCCCTGTAGTGCATAACTGCGAAGAACTTTCACTGCAGTGGACTAAGATTTTTGTTTCTATCTCAGACTATTCTGAATTAAAATGCAGTTCGAATGAAGAATGAAGAATGCTTTCAAGGATCTGACTTTTCATAGTTGATAGATGACAACGTATTAAAACCCGACTTTTTGTCCAAGTTTTATTAGGGTTTCCTATCAAAAAAGAGAATACTCATTAAAAAGATACTGTCACGGTATTACATTGACAGTGAGAATGATGAACTATCTATGGATTGAGAAACATGGAAAGTAATTTTTTACCTTCATAAGAAACCAAGACAGAGAGATAGTTTTACATTTTGCACAGGATTCCAGATCTAATATCAGATGGAGATATGAAAGATGTTCCATAAAAGATGTTATAATATCTGTGAAATCCAAATTACAAATATCTTAAGGGGAGACTTCGGTGAAATTTTGGGCAAAAATAGGTTTTCAAGTTCTCACAATATTAAAAAGAGGTTTAAAAAAAAAATCTTTCCAGCAGTTTTTGAATAATGCTAGTATAGACTGTGAAAAGAATTCCAACCTCCTGCGATGAACGTGTAGACGCAAGGAATGTTTGGCAGCGGTGGGTATAATCTTCTTCGAAAGTACCTTGCCCTTACACTTTCATCGCAAGAGGCTGGAATTTTTTTTCCCAGTCTATTCTACCTTTATTCAAAAACTGCTTGAATGATTTTTTTATACGACCTCTAATAGTAATTTTCAAAATTTCACTCAAGTCTCCCCTTAAATGCCTCAACTCAGTGACCGATTCGTTGTTTGATAAGTAAGGTTTATATGTCTGAAATAGGAAATGTGTTGAATGTTATGTATATTTTGAACTTAAAAAATAAAAAAAATAAACAAAATAAAAAAATTATAAAATAATAAATAATGAATGAATGAATAAAAAAATAATAAAATAATGTTCGACTGATTTATATTTATTTTCATCTAACTATAATAAGTATATATATATATATATATAGATCTTTTCTGATCTCTGCTGATTCCGCGCAACCAATGGGAAGACATAAATTTGAAAAATAGGACGCCAGTCTCTTCCCGCCTCTATACACGTGACTTTGTTGGTGCGTGTTAGTACGGGTTCACGTGTTGAGAGGTGCAGGACAACAGCGAGCTACCCGCAGTTTCGTTATTCTACAGACACCGAAATCAGGAAAGGTAAGTGATAACCACAATTTTTATGTAAAATACTTTTAACTTAAAACCTTTGTGCCGAAAAACATCATGTTTGCTTGTCAACATTCGACGAATCGGGAACTCAATTCGAGGTTGGATCTGAAATCGCACACTAATTCGCAGCCTCGTGTACGTATCAATCAATCAATTAATGACTTCAATTGAAATTTTTATCACGGTTTTATCGAGGATTTAATGAAACATACGATTCTTTACATCATTCTCAGATTTTAGTAGATTAAAGTTAGTATGCTGGACACGTGCTTCGCGGTCTAGTCCTAAAATCATGGCCATCATGGCTTATAATTAATTTTAAATTTAGAATATTCAAAGCAGATCCAATTTTCATTTAGAAATACCTTTTAACTGCGATAAACGAAAAACGATGTTACGGAAAACAATATTTTTTTCGATATCGTCTTTTCCTCAAGTTTTATCGTCAACGGCTCGTTTATCGAAATCCAAACTATTTCTCGATGTGAAATTTGTTCGAATGAATATTTTGCCCTGGGTAGGATTTTTTAAATTGATAAAAAAAGCATAAGTATTTTGAGGAAATTTAATATATCGCAATAAATTATTAGATACCAAGAGTTTTGCTTCTTAATACCCCTTTCAGATGACCGATGACGAGAGCGAAGTCGTGAAATATCCATATCAGCTGGTAGAATTTCTACAAAGTAAAAAAGGATCCAAAAAAGGATGAGATAGTGTGGACTGTGTTCCAACACAATGGGTATCATTTGATCCATCGATCAGTCAAATAACAGCTCGATTCTTACCACCGCCATACACCACGAAATCGTGCACTCTCCTACATCGTGTGATGAAAAAAAAATTAGACGCACCCGATACTTTTCCAGCGTACCCAGCACGGTTGCGGGGTACTGCAAGTAAGTAAATGTCATTCATACAATCAATATTTGAGCATAATTAAATAAAAGAGCAATCGCAGGTGATATATCCAAACCTTTCTTGACTGTCCTCTTCCAGAATCCTACAAAGAGGCTTTAGAGCGACTTAAGCTATTAAACAAAAAAGAGTATGCATTCACTACCGACAGCGAGGCACCGGAGGAAAAAGCTAAGCGTCTTGAAAAAGGTTTTACAAAAAAAAGCTTGAAAGAGTTGATGGATGTGCCCTCCATTAATTCAAATGATTCTGTTTCGGACGGTAATAATATTATTTTACAGATAAAACACCAATAATTTTGATGGTAGTATTTTTTGATATTCCAAACGTTTCGACTTGCGCTTCCACTTACAAATGTTTTGATAGGTCCTAGTAGTAGACCTTCGACTCGATCAAGGTCAAAGAATAAAAAACCCAGATTTCCTACACATCCAAGAAAAACGAAGGTTTCTGAGACTTCAAGGCAGACCGGCCGGCTGGTTTCCACAAAGCATCTGTTGAAAGGTTACTCTTGATATACATTATATATTGTTTGCCTTACTTCGCGATGTGAAATTCACAACTATGAATCCTTATTCTACTTTATAGCATTGGCTAACGAGGACATCGAGGAAGAGGCAGATTCCAGCTCCCTAAACTCTTCGCTGAACGCAAATGTTACCATTCAAGAAGACGATTCCCCAAGTATGCATTTGTTGACTGTAAAACTAATATTATGGTTTATGAAACAAATGATTTACTTGGAATGATGTAAAATATTTTAAATAGTATATGACGGCTAGCCCTGCGTGAATAAAAACTGTTTAAATCACATTATTCTACGCAGAAACTGTCTACGACTAAAATATACCTCACTACTTTCAGTATTAATTGTTATTATTCAATTGTTTTAGAAATGGCTAACCAGGATATCCAGGAGGAAGCAGACCCTGGCTCCCTAAACTCTGCGCTGAATATAAGTGCTACGTTTCCAGATGTTTCACCAAGTATGCGTCTATTGAACAAACAAAAAACCTGTACATGTTGTGCAGAGAAAATAGTTTTCTCTTGACAATGACAGATATTCAAGAAAAATTGATTATTCTTTGTGTTATTTTATAGTAAGTGCCAATCACAACATCTCTCGGAGACCAGATGACGTCTTCCGAAGTTCGACTATTCTTAGAGGCACGTCACCAAGTATGTATCTGATTATTGGAAAACCTGTATAATGTTTCACAGAGCAAATGGTTTCATCCTATCAATTTGGAATATAAACGAAAATTATTGTTATCATAATTTTTTTCAGAAACGGCCTACCATGACACACATGAGAGAGTAGACAATGACTCCCATAGATCGTTACCAAATACACATTCAAGGATGCAAATGCATGTTGCGCCAAGTACAAAAAGTGAGTTCTCTCCGTTAACTACATAATATACGTATGGACTGCTAGTCCCTATCCTAAGCCTGTTGGAGTTAGCGATTAGCGGTTTATAGGTATATAGTCAAAGGTTCTCTCAGACTTGTGGTGTGTATATTAATGTATAGGTACTCGATTAAGCTCGATGATACACTACAGTAAACTTATTGTTAACATCAGTTGGTTTTTGGAACTACATTTGAATCAAAATCAGAAACTATACATCATGCTTTTCATACTTGAGTGAATCTGAGGTTGAAACAGTCGTCACAAGGAGTCACCACGCTTGAATCAGTATCGTAGGCTCGATAGTAGTCTGAATAAAAGCTTTATACACAAAATTATTTTTACAACCAATTCGACCGACCAAGTTTTTGTTCCTGTACCAGTTTTTGATGAGTACGTAATTCAACGCCCTGGTATTGTTATTAAGAAAGAAAATTAAAACAAAGGCTGTGGAATTACAGCAGCGGTCGATTAAAGTTTGTCAAATAATTGATTTTATGGTAACTGCGGGGTATGATGTGAAACCGCAGCTTTCAAATCCATAGCTTATGAGAGTGATACGATGATGTTATTCTAGCATACCCTTGTATTTCACCAACCTCCCACAAGTGCGCTCAATAGTTTAACAAATATTTTGGGCATTATAAATCCCTTTGAAACTTATGCACTGACAATTTTTATTGCGATTCATAGAGACACATCAGAAAGATCTAAAATCAGCTCATCCCTCAGAGAAGAAGGAAAGATGTAGTGCCGGTAATTCAAATTGATTTTTGGTACTTCTCCATTATAAATTCTGCCTTAATTGACATGGTAATGTAATCTGTCTGATTCGATTTTTCCAGAAACTGTGAAAATTTTGAAAGCAATCACGGATCTTGGTAGCAGCATTGGGGATCAGATTAAAAGTCTTTGCCTTGTGATTCAGGGTTTTAAAAATTTGAATCCCACAGTTGGAGCCATGTGTGATTTTATGGAGGAGCACAAGGTCAAAATCCCGATATCGAACATACAGGAATTCCAGGATTTCGATTCCAAGTCAACAGACGATTCTGGTTTTCGTGAAAGTTTCGTACGTCCAAGATGAAATTAATTTTTTGATAATCGAAGTTTTGAGTAATACGACAGATGGCTGTATTTCCTCGCTGTTATCGCAATTTCCAATTTTCGACTGCTGTCTTTTAAAATTAGTCGAAATTTTTACTACCTGCTCAGCAAGTAACAGCTGCGTTATATTATTTCCACGATCAGTCGAATAATAAATTTGTAACTCACAAGAGAATGCCAAAAAATTGGGATAGGTTTTCTTCTCATCATTTCATAATTAATTTGAAAGTTCTCATGATTTCATAATTAATTTGATTCCAGAAAGTTTCTCTTCGTTTGTTGCTGAACTCAGATAATACAGTGCAACCTCCGAATAAGACCGTCCTCGGGCTTGTAGGGGAATATAATTCCGAGAAATGAGTTACCCCCACCCGTGGTCCGAACTCTCAACGAAAAATTCTCGGCTCAACCTCCAAATAGGACCGCTCGCACTCGATACATTTCACGTGCATAGTATGGTAACGTAACATACATTCCTTAGTTCTAAGCCCGGTCTTTCAATGTTCAGTTCGTGTAATACCTGGTAAGTACATGTGGATTATTGTTTCTTAATTACGTCATTGTATTATTGTACATGCACGGAAAGAAAAAAATAGGCATTCTTCCTATTTTCACACAGGAATTATTTCTATGTTAGCGAAGTGATATTTAATATGTCAATATAGCAATTGTAACTATGTTAAAAAAGGAAAAAGCATAAATTAAGATCAAAACGCAATTTCCACGCTCGGTCCTATTCAGAGGTTCGCCCCCGATTCTGCGATGGGCGAAGTAGTGGGGGCAACTCTCGAACGAAGATTTGGAGAAGCGGTCTTATTTGGAGAGGGCTTATTCACAGGTTGCACTGTAATATCGGAAAAAGCACTACATCAATTCTTAAAAAGTACCTTACTAGAGAAGTAGCTAAAAAGTACACAGCGGTGAAAAAAGTAGGCAAAAAACTTGTCTTCAAAGAAACTACTTTCTGTCGCTGCATGAAAGGTAACAATAAGAATACTAATTGTAAGTTCTCCTTACGTAGCATAAGTTTATGGCTCATTTTAATATTGAGATTGAAACTCATTGATATTATGCAATAGCATTATTAAGACACGAGATGTATTAATTTTTTAGATGTGATCATATCAAATCATGTGGACAAAGCAGGAAACCCATCCACAGAGCATGTGTTCTATCACAGTTTGGGAACCTCCCTGGCCAATTCTAAGGATTGGGAAGGCCACCGTAAGAAGCGGGCCGAGGAAGCCAAAGCAAAGGGCAGGCGAGGAGCGAATACTGACGTGTCTTCAGACAGCAGCAGTACTGCTTCTGAAGTGTAATATGTCTTAGCATGTTTGATTTCGACCGCTATGAAGTTGGCACCACAGTCTTCTGTTTCCTTGTATCCTTCATGATTACATAGAGAAGAAAAGAGACAGAAGACTGTGGGGACAACTTCATGTCGGTCAGAATCAAACACGCTAAGCGTACACTAAACGTCATGGATTCTGATCCGGACGAGTTGGACAATTCTAGAAACAGCCAATCGGCGCTCTGGATTTTTTTAATCCAGAGCGCCGATTGGCTGTTCCTAGAATTGTCCAACTCGTCCGGATCAGAATCCATTACGTTTAGTGTACATACCGCAGTACATATGGCGTTTTTTTTTTAATTTTCTCAATCTTTACTTCCATCATTATTTCTCTTTATAATTAAACCTTCGTGGTACTAAGTACTAAGCACTAAGCTGTGATAAAATACAATGTGTATCGTAATAATATAAAATAAAATATCTTTGATTTGATTTTTTAGTACATTTTTGTTCATGAATCAAACCCCAGAAATATAGATTTGAAAAAATCAAATCTAAGGTTGGCTTTCCAAAGGGTTGCCAGATGAGCGCCAGGTTAGTTTTACTATTCAGGCCCTATTCGGGCGAGCGTGACGTTTCTGGGCGGGCCCCGCTCAGTTCGCCAGATTAGCGCCCCAATTGAGAATCGTAAATCTAGCCGGAGCCAGTTCAGGCCCCCAACTCAATTTCCACACGGGTAGAGTCAAAAAGTGTCAAGTATTCTAACAGGCAAGAAATAGCTCTAGATCGAAACCGGATATCAGCCGAACAACGAAGTTAAGCAGCTTCAACTGCAGCCAGAATTCGAATGGGTGACACACATGAATAAAAAAAAAAAAAATCAGTCTTTGAAGAGATGATTTCTAACATCCAGGAAATATTTAACTGCGTTCTCTACTGCTCGAAATAGAATCAACTATAAATAAATAAATAAACAAATATTGGTGAAATAGTACATTTTGTCATTAGGCTGAAAACCTTTTCGGTTTTCAGCCTAATGACATATACTATTTTTCGTTACAAATGAACAATTGGCAGCCTTCCGGTCCGATTTTCGGATTCCTAGGCAGGAAAAAGTGGTTTTCACTGCCTAGGCAGTCACATGTCACCTTTTCACGAATAATACGAGAAAGTGCCATCTATCGGCGCCAAATCGGACCGGAAAAGGCTGTCAATTGTGCATGAGTGACGAAAAAAATATTTTTTGTCCGGATAATATCGAAGAAAAAGAATTCGGCACACTCCGTGCACATTGCGTGCATCACTTCATGCACATTACGTGGACGCTTCATACACATTTCTGTCTGCACACCTTGTCACACTTGCAATGTTTCAATTTACATTTTCAGCACACTTTATTCAAGACTACTGTCACACTTCAGTCACATTACCGGAACATCTTAATTCAACCTTCGTTCACATTTGGTTTCACACTCCATTTTCGCCAGGGCACCAGTCGCTCCTGAAGAGATTCAGGAAACAGCATTTCTTCAAGAATCCCAGAGTCCAGTAGACGGTGGTGAAGAAATCGGCGATGTCCACGACGAGATTAATTTGTCGCCAATTGCAGTCAGAGAAAGCACTATTGCCACAGGAAACTATACTGAAAGAGCTGCCAACGAAGTGGCTGAAGGAGAAGCTCATCCGGTAACGTTACCACATGCAGAATGCGTAACTACAGAAATTGAAGATGGCCAAAAAGACGATATTGAATCTTCTGCCAATACTAGCAACAATGGTATTACAGGAACAGGCAAAAGAAAATGCTTCCAACGGCGAAAAACAGAGACGTGGTGGAGCCGTGTATATCATGAGCATTCAAGGAAACCTTATTTTGGCCACCAGCTCTCCATGAATCTAATTTGAAGCAAACTCACAATCGTCGTAAGCCTAAAGAGAAAGTTCCTGCTGTTGTCAGCTCATTGCAATGGCAACAGTATTACAAGGAGAAGGAAAACAGGAAGTAAGAAGTATTACTCCAAAAAGCAGAATGAAAACGCCAGCGAGAAGAAAAAACAAGAATAGCCTTAGAAGTCAAAAGACAGAAGCAAGAAGCCACAGAAGAAAAAAAGCGTATTGCCAAAGAAGCGAAGGAAGCGCAAAAAGCTCATAAAGCTCAGAAAGCTGAATCTCGAAAACCCTCTTCAAAACAGGAGAGTAGGAAAAAGAATGCATTGCGCGCGCAAAGAACCAAAGAATAAAAAGAAGCACCAAAGATGCTATGAAAATAAACATTAATTATTAATTATCAATTATTAATTCCTGTGATACAAATATAATATGTTGTTGATTCGTATGTAACAGAAATTGTTTTAACAAACTGTTTCCAATGTTTTCATGGAAACAATTTAATATTCTATTATCGTACTTATAATGTGGAATAAATTTATATATGCGGAACGAATTGTAAAAGTTTTTCGAATAGAAACCTAAAATTATCATACTGGATCAATGATAATACAACCCTTCTGCAGTTCTGTAAACGAATATGAGAAACTTCAATGCTCACAAAAATCATCCGTACCTTTCTATCATTCGTTTATTTTTGGATATTGTTATGTGCTACATTTCTATTTGCCCCAGTTGATCAAGGGCATGATAAACCGATTCGATCAATTCAATCAATCAATCATTCGTAAATGATATTCAAACACGTATGGCGATTACTGGTATGTATCTATGGCGAATACTAGGCCAGCCGTAACGACGGCATGGCGATGACTCGTACATTGGCACCTTCTGACCTTTACGAAGGATTTTCTCGCCAACAAAAATGAGTACAAGAGTTCTATAGTGACGGTCTTATTCGTGATGAAAATCCCATTCAGAATAACTTAAAATAACAATATTTGATCCCGCAGTCAGAGTGATATAAACTTTCAAAGTCAAGCGTTTCGCTTAATGTGACAATTACTGGGCCCACCACCTTACACGAAAATAACCTCAGCTAGGATCCTTAAAGGGTCGGAAATTGGACCGTTAACCTTACTGAATTTTACCAATTTTCAATTTTCTTTTCCTTTCGGATCAAACTGTGACACACCTTTCAAATTTTCTGAAGTTCTGAATGGTACCATCGTCTTCCTGGTTAAAAAACGAAGAAAATTATGTGCTTCCAAAAATTTTATTCTCCATTCATAACACCAGTAATTGGGTTCCAACGCGTGGATTACATTTGTACCCCAGTGTGCCATTAGAAGGCAAAAAAAAATGAGTGTACCATTCTAGGGTTAATTCTACGTGCGCGATTTTGTTTTTTCTAAATGACGAGAGGTGTTCCCTGAGTGTAAATGCAAGTTGCCGGGACAGAAGGGGTTATGCTTCAACCACCATATTGGAAAATCATTTTTCTCAAATATCTCGTGAGCGGTTCATCGAACGGAAAAATTATTCTCGACCTTTTTGACAAAAAATGAAATCCCCTACAATTTTTATCCAAAACTTTCTTCGGTGAAACTCATATTTTTCAGTTTCAGCGTGCCAGAATTTTGTTGAGATGGTTTTACTGACATATCTCATCAAGGGTTGATGGAACCGTAAAAATAGTAATATCATCAAACTTGTAGAGCATAATGATTCTTGAAAAAAAATCTCATGCTCTATGAAGTAAGTAATGACTGTTTTCGTGATGGGATGCACCGTTTACAAGACATTTGAGAAAAACTATTTTGCAAGATGGTGGCTGAAGCATAACCCTTCTCTCCGCCGCGGCAACTTGCATTTACACTAAGGGGGCACCTCTCTATCATTTCCAAAAAAAAGTCGCGCGTTCAGAATTCATGCATTATGAACATATTTTTCCGATCAGGCTTTTGGACTAAAGCGAGCCGGACGCAACCCTGAACGTCTTCAATTCTCTATTCAAACACGCTGAAAGTTAGAAATTTGAATTTTGTCAAATGAATTTTCAATGAATTTTTTCAGACAAATCAAAAGTGGAATACTCGGTTATAATCAAACTTTAAGAAGAACTTTTAAAAAGATTCGTCGTGAATTTCATCGATATTTTATTTGTAAAGTTAATTTTCCGAAGATCATTTTTATGTAGGTGAATGTTTTTTTTTTTTTTTTTCAATCCGACCTACCGGAGCCCAGTTATATTTATCTACAAATATCCAAATTGTCAAACTGAAAAAATTTTTGGAAACGAGAATCTTGAAATAAATCATATATAGGTATGTTCCGTTTAATTCGCTGATGATGAAAACAAATTAACCGGTAAATTAGAGAGGTTAAGGCTCCGAGCCTGTTCCGGTTGGAGAAGAATGCTTCATATGCAATACGACAGCCGCGGCTAACAGATACGCTACATTTTAAAGTGCTCTACATGAATATAATTACAACGAGTGACAGCGTTGCAAGAATAATGCTGACACTAATGCGAGCAGATCCACCGTGTACGTCATCCGTCGACTCCGACAACCACTCTATGATATCGGTTTCGTAGCTTTCAAGCCAGGAAAGATTTTCTTCTGCAAGTTCAATGGCTCGCTCGGCGGATGCAGCTGCGACTCCCAAAACATCTCGATGGCTAGTAACAAAGTCCCGTAGCTGAAGAGGAAGAGTTTACAATTTTTAGTTATCACCGATATTATTTACACAACACAGAACGTTTCGGACAGGCTTATGAAATGCGCGCTTAAGGGCTTTTGAGCGAGCTCCGACAACTCCTTGATCGGAAGAGCGCCTCTAGCGCCCAACTGAGGAACCCTATCGAAATGACTACATCTATAGGGTAGTCTCTGCATGTGTTCGTGTCGACGCTAGCCTGTCACTTCGGATTTTAGTCGACAGATGTGATTGCTCCTGCTGCTCTGATTCACCCTCGGAATAATATTACAAGATTGCTAACGAGAGCCTGTACGCCGCGCTGGTTGTCCCAGCAACGGTTTTCCAGATGAGGTGCGGAAAATAATGTAATTGATACCCTGTGTCTGTGTATCGGCCATGTATTAGTGTCAGCTGATTTCACAGCTTCGTATGAATAAATCTATTATTATTTGGAATTTCATTCAATTACTTGTCGGATACCAGCGCGGCGTAGCTGATAATTTGAGGATCACCCCTACGAAATCTGAGAGTGATTAGTGGAGCAATAGAGACATGATCTGTCGACTACATTGCGATTATGAGAACTGGCTGAAAATGCTACTCCGTCGGTAAAACAGCAGAGCACTCAAAAGCCCTTAAGGGGGGCTTTTAGTCAATTTGTTACCGACCTCTCGCATTTCTCTGATTTCTCCGAAACAGCACATGCGTTCGGGAAACAAATATAATAGCCGCTCGGAGGCCGTTGACAGTCGCTCATTACCACGAAATCGTGGAATACAAGCCTGTTCTTCATCGTCGTCGAAAACAAAGATGTTTTCGGACGGTTGTGTTCGGAATTCCATACACAGGGTGAATTCATAACGGGTATACACCTACAGTTGTTAGAGAAGCATTCAGGTGGTCACGATCTTGGCGTGCATATAAAATTATATCTCCAAGTGTATACACGTTCGGAATTCACTCCGTGGAATTGGGCTCAGGAAGGCTTTTTTGCATTATTGATGCGTATGATTTGATATAATTTGAAATAAGTTGCACGCCCATACTTTGTGATGCAAGAAAAAGAAAATCGAACTAATTGATTTTCACCTGCTAGCTCGAACTCATTTCCCATTAAATATCGGCTGTCAAAAGGACAATCCGATTGATAGCCCAGTTTCGTCAGAAATTCGAGGAATTAGAGAGGTCGGTAACAAATCGGCAGCCCCCCCCCCCCCCCCCCCCCCCGGCCCTTCAAATGTTGTTATGATTTCAGAAATATAACAGTCAACAGTTACTAACTGTCACATTTCAGAAATTTATCAGATTAATGAAAATGTCTGCTTTCGTGATATTACATCTGAAACGTGTCTGGAATATATACCGTGAGGTTAAAAGAAAGCCGAACGATGGCCGCACCATAGTACGACCAACACACGCTCGCGTTGCGTACGTGAGCTTCTACTCGCTGCTAGTGACTGCCGACTCGATTTGCCCGGCGCCTCAAGGAAACAAAACTGGCTATATACCAAAATAACTCGGTCAAAACGACTCGGGCACTAACAACTCCACACAAAAACAACTCCGGTCATAACGACTCCGTTCGGAAACAACTCGGGGTAAAACAACTCAAAATAAGTTCGAAATGTAAGTTCAACACAAAACTAATTCAACAAATAATAAATTCAACACAGAACTATTTTGACACATGATAAATTCAACATACCGAGAATATTCGGTGAGAGTGAACGATCCCCTTCCTACGGCAAACGCAACACAGACGAGCACCGGGTACGTGAGGCTTGTTCGGGAGGGGATGCAATGTTACTGGCACCTTATCCCCTCCCGAACGAGCCTCACGCACACGGTGCGCGCCTATGTTGTTTTGCCGTAAGAAGGGGATCGTTTACTCTCACCGAATATTCCCGGTATGAAGAGTTTAACACAGTTCGATAAAAATTAGAGGCTTCAGATTAGAATTCCGTGTCTCTATTGATGACCCTCTCTATTTGGGTGCCTAAATACGGGACTTCTGAAGCACCGGGCGGGTGGCTCGGACGGGTCGCGCCCTACTCACAATTCAGGAGAATCATCTCTCTCGCCCAGAGCCCACCTAGTGGGCGGATTTTCAGGTGAAGTTGAATTTCAAAATTTTTAATTTTCCCGTGACTTCGATAGAAACACGGAAATTTTGGGCGATTTTCGACTCTGCAGTCGAGTCACGGAAAAATTTCCCGTGTCTCTATAGGAGTCACGGAACCGTGCGAATAGCCACGTCGTAAAATTTATGTGTGTGAAATCTTATTATTGTTGAATTTTCTCTGTGTTGGATTCGTATGTGTGTTGAATTGACTATGTTGTGCTGAGTCCTATCACCTAAATTTATCTGTGTGAACCCCCTGGGCCCCAACCGGGGCTTCTTTTTTGCACTATTCGAGTTGTTTTAACCGGAGTTGTTATTGTCGGAGTTGTTTTGGCTCCGAGTTATTTTTGTACCGAGTTATTGAATCCCCAGTTATTCATGTAGGTAGCCTACAAAACTATAGTTAAGACTCCTCGAGCCTCGGTGACAGGCGCCGGGCGAATCGAGTTGGCAGTCACTGGCAGCGAGTAGAAGCTCACGTACGTAACGCGCGCGCATGTTGGTCGAACTATAGTGCGGCCATCGTTTGGCTTCCTTCTCACTCCACGGTATATAACTGTGAAATGTATCTGAAACATTTAAGGTATACAGGGTATCCCATTTCAAATTACCCATTAGAATATCTCTGAAATGAGGACTGCTATCGAAAAATAGTTCAGATGAGAATATCATAGTTCCGACGGGGGCACATGATGATGATATCAGTTTGATTGTGAGTCGTACTGCTTGTGAGGAATTAGCAGGAACGTAGTTTTCTTAAGGGGGGAACTCCATATAGAACGCCAAATCTCAGTCGATTTGCATGATTTTTTTTGGAGGATAAGGAATGCATATATCTTTTCAGGGTCTCAGGTACTTTTTTTCACAAAACTCCAGTTTTCAAAACGATTTTTGTTAATTGACAAAAGTGGAAAATGGCGGAGATATAAACAGTCGCGGTGAAGCTGTCCGGACGGGAGGCCGAATGCGGTGTACACTATAGCACCTCATAGGATTATCGGACAGAGTCTGCACAAAAAAATTGAGCAGTATATGGGGGTTTCCAGCTCATCTCGACCACCTTCCAGACCTCACCCCCTCGGATTCGAATGATACTTTTTTTCGCTTCACTCAAGGTCCAAATTGAAACCTCCATTTTTTTCAGAATTTTTCAAGCCCCCGTCTCGGATCTATAAATAGTGAAAATTCTCCATTTTATGAAATTCCAGAATTTTTGAACGATGATATCTTGAAATTGGAGTGTCATATCAATGAAAAACAGGTGGTCAAAAGATCCATTTTCAATTTAACTTTCTGAAAAATAATATGTCGGAATTTCGCGATATCGTCCAGGCCGCTAAAAATTTATTTGAAAGCGAAAAATTGACGTTTCGATGATTTGGGCATTTTTGTTTTCTTTCATTTTTTTTTTCCAAAATTCAGTGGGGAAAGAGAAATTCTTGATGCGCATAACGAAGATGGAGACTCCAATGGTTTGGAAGTTATGATTTTTTCAGTTTCTGAAAGTGTGCGAAACTGAGAATTTCAAACGGCAATTAATATCTAATCGACTCTTTCATTTCATTCGAGGGGCGTCTCACTCCGGACTCGAATGAGATCGTACGAACATTGCGAATCGTTGCTTGACGATTTCATACGTTGTCAACGTTAACCACTTGACTCCCAATTTTTGAGATCGTGTGCCTAACGCATGAATTCACGTTGAATTCGGCTGAATTCGACTATGCCAGACGCTGAGTTCAACTATGTCACACGATGTTCGACGATCAGACGCTGAGTTCGACGATTTCAGACGTTCAGTTTTGCGTTCATTGACAGAGTTCGTGCATTGTTTATTTCGTCTCTTTAACGATTCAGACGTTGGATTCTTGAGTGAGACGCCCCTCGATTTCTTTTCAATTCATGGAGTACAGTTCTTCGAATGAGGGGTCAATTCTATTCGAATTCATCAAAAATTGAAGTGCATCACACGAGGGTATAAAGTATTACGCCCGTGTTACGAACGATATTTTTCGATGCAGTTGGCGTAAAATTCGATCTTATCTGAGCAGAACAAGTTGTAAACCCGGATTTTACGCCCACATCAATGAAAATATAATTATGATTTTAAGCAGTACCGTACTGATTTTCTTTATGAATATTCTAACCTATAGGTATATCAGTATTATTCCGGTACAGGAATTCATGATATTAATATTAGGTCATTTTGCTAAATGAGGATGCGTGTTTACGCATTATAGAATTATCACCATATAAATACGTGACTATTCCTTTTTCTTATCGTGTACCCCAATTTTTGATAAATTCGAATAGAATTGACTCCTCATTCGAAGAACTGTACTCCATGAATTGAAAAGAAATGAAACAGTCGATGAGATATTTGTCGTTTGAAATTCTCAGTTTCGCACACTTTTAGAAACTGAAAAAATCGTAACTTCCAAACCATTGGATTCTCCATCTTCGTTATGCGCCTCAAAATTTCTCTTTCTCCACTGAATTTTGGAAAAAAAAATGAAAGAAAACAAAAATACCCAAATCATCGGAACGTCAATTTTTCGCTTTCAAATGAACTTTTAGCGGCCTGGACGGTATGGCGAAATTCCGACATATTTTTTTTCAGAAATTTAAATTCAAAACGAATCTTTTGACCACCTGTTTTTCATTGATATGACACTCCGATTTCAAGATATCATCGTTGAAAAATTCTGGGATTTCATAGAATGGAAAAATTTCACTATTCATAGCTCCGAGACGAGGGCTTGAAAAATTCTGAAAAAAATGGAGGTTTCAATTTGGACCTTGAGTGAAGCAAAAAAAAGTTTCATTCGAATCCGAGGGGGTGAGGTCTGGAAGGTGGTCGAGATGAGCTGGAAACCCTCATATACATCTGGGCAATTGATGAACCTAAGACTGACCCAAAATTATCAAAATGAACATGTTTTTGGTTGGGTCGAAGTCCGAAATGTAGTCCGAAAAAATCAACTATTTTGTTCCAAGGCCTCCCCGTTACCCAATTATCATTATCTTCCTAATATTATAGGTTCATAAATTGCCCAGATGTATATGCTGCTCAATTTTTTTGTGCAGACTCTGTCCGACAATCCTATGAGGTGCCATAGTGTACACCGCATTTGGCCACCCGTCCGGACAGCTTCACGGCGACTGTTTACATCCCTGCCATTTTGCACTTTCTTCAATTAACAAAAATCGTTTTGGAAACTAGAGTTGTGTAATCAAAAGTACCTGAGACCCTGAAAAGATATATGCAATCCTTATCCTCCGAAAAAAATCATGAAAATCGACTAAGATTTGGCGTTCTATATGGAGTGCCCCCCTTAAATGGCAACCGATCAGCTGAACCTGCGATCATCTCAAAAACTATAATATCCGTGCAGTACGACTTGAGGACTTTTTCTGGAGAGGATTGCATTCCCTATCGAAAGAAAAAAAAAATAAGAAATTTACTCATGAAAGAAAAAAATATATCGAGCAAAATTACAATTTTCAGCAAAAATTCCAAATATCTCAGAAACTATTGCATTGACATAGTTCAACCTCAGGACCTTTTTTTTACAAGATTGAATTTCCTTTCAAAATATGTGCAAGAAAATATATTTTCATCACTTTGAACTTTGTCGTACTTTGGCGACCTTGAGATGACAACCTAAAATTTTTTCCTTTCGCACGGATTTTTTTTATGTTGCCACGAATATTTTCGGTATTAATCATCTCATTCCGAAAACAGCGAATTTTCGGCCCACCCTAATGGACGTATGAGCATTACATTCGAGTTACTCCGCGGCGTACGGCGCACGTGCGTACTGCTCCGCCAATCCGGAAATATCCACCTATGGAGTGAGGATACTCCGCCTCTTCCGATATACCAAGACCAACCCCTTGCCACCATCCTTATATTTTATACGTTCATGGGTGGACCAACTCGTCTGAGGTTTCTGGTACATCTCTCGAAATACAGTTGAGAAGTTTTCTGTTATATTTTCGAAAGATAACTGTTTGAAACGTTTTATAGTAGCCACAAGTTTGATCTAACTGAATCATAATTTTTTGAACTTGAAACGTAGTGAGAATGAGAGCTGTCAATGCTTCTGATATCTAAATGAAACGATCTGTGCTGTGTGGGATATCAAGACGCGATTCCACGCTGCAAGATGACGCGACGCAAGATCACTTACCTTTTCAAGCTGCTCACTGCTCACCACCCGCGCAGCAAGTCCTTGTAGAATGTTACCAATACGATTCATTCCACCATAGCTGAACAGAGATGAACATTGATCGCAGGTCAATCGTGTGAAATCAAGAAGAATTTTTTTATTTTAAATGTAAACTCACAATTCAGCAATTGCCTCGTAGTTATTGACCAGGAAGTCAAAGGCTACATTGACATTGTTTGGACTACTGGAATAGACCGAGGTGAAGACACTGTACGTATCCTGGGATCGAATTGAAGAATTCGGCGATATCGAGAGTGCCAGGTACCTGCAAGGAAAATGACTCACCGAGTTAACAAAACTGTGTGCACAACAAAATTCCCGGTTGATCATTATACTCACGCGCTCAAAAGATCCTCGTCTTGGCTGCAACCTAGGCTTGACAGGATCAAAGTCTGTTCCCCAGAAAAATCTGTAGCTAAGTATCTCTGCCACATGAAGTTCCAGACCGAAGCATTCGAATTTCGCAGACCCTCGCAGTAAACCCAAGCCTTCAGATCAGCTGAAATGCTGGATAAAGTAGTCTTCCATGAATAAGAGCCATGTGAAATCAAACCACACAGCGAAGATGTATAGGTAGAATAAAATGATTATAGTTACGTCGATTCATTTGGATTTGCGCTGTTGTAGTACCCTAGCAGCAATTCCTCGGCTTTTTTCTGGCATGTAGTGGAACCCATCTGGCAAGCCCAGGAATTAGCGCTTAACCTGAGCAGCTTGGTGACGTGCTCATCGCTGTCTTCCTCCTCGAAGCCGACGGTGGCTTGTAGCGGCGTTACCAGCGACAATACGTAGGACTGGGTATCGGCAAGCAGTATCACAGAGAATAGAAATGAAGGATAACGGTCAGATAATAGATGAGAGAATACATTCGTTTCACAATTTAGGATTTTAGTCCGGAATAATCTTGATTGAGAGGAAATTTAGTACACACCATAACTTGTTCATCGTTAACCCTTCTTGGTCATCTGCGGTCCATTAAACCCCAGTGATTTTCGTTGTTTTTCCCAAGTTCACCATTTCAATCGTTTTTCGGACATTTTTTCAACGTATGTTGTCATTTAGTTTCTTATATACCGTGATGTTTCGTGAAAATAATCCGGTTGAAGCGCGCGGGCGCTTTTTTATCCGAATATCCTTGGTCATTTTTATTCAACAACAGTCAAAATCAAATAGCAGACGGATTCTACTGTCGCGGTGGCAAGTCTGAAATTGGTGGCCCTTATAATATACGAATTATCCAGCGCACGCGGGCTTGGAGCGGGCTCTTTCCACGAAACCTCACGGTATACAGGGTGTCGCGAAATTCACGCTTTTGATGCATACGAGCGGATTCCTTGAGAAAAATCGAGATCAAAGTCACCTATGCAAAAAAGTCCGCTACGACTCAGTTTTCTGGTAGAAGCACCTAATAGCGAACCAATAAGCGTTCCGCTTGAGATAAGACTGGCTAAAATCCGCATCGCCATCCACTCCCCTTACCAAAAACGAGACAATAATGTGTGGTACGTCTAGTAGTGAGGAGGACAGTTATGCGGAGCTTTAGACAGTCTTTGCCTACGCCGAACGTTGATTGGTTCGTTATCAAGGGAAGACTTGGGTGAATTTTGAAGAACACGATTTTTTGCATGTTTTGAATTACTATAAATATCTTATTGTGAGATCCGTGACCGTGTTATGTAATGAAGAGGTTCGTCGGAGACAGCCCTGATGTAAAAAAACCCCGAATGATTGGGGGTGTACCTTGAAAGTTGGTTGTTTACTGTCAAATTTCAAGGTAAACACTGAAATTTGAGGGTAAACCCCGTAATTTGAGGATTTCACCCCTTCGAGTTTGAAGTAAACCCTCAGCGATCGAGGGTAACCCCCACGAGTTGAAGGTTAACCTTCAGCCATTGAGTCTCACCCTCAACAGTTGGAGTTTAACCTCCAGCTATCGAGGGTTACTCGCAATAGTTGGAGTTCAACCTCCAGCTATCGAGGGTTACCCCCAAGAGTTGAAGGTTAACCTTCAGGATTGAGTGTTACCCTCAAGAGTTGAAGGTTCGTCTGTCTCAAGAGTACCCTCACGGAAAAAACCCCGACATTAACGCCGAAATTTACTCCCAAATTCAACCTCAAAATTACACTCAACCGGGATGGGGTAAATTCGTACCCCTTGATCGAGGGTTTACCTCCAAGTTCGGGGTTAACCCCGTATATATTGTAACTTCACGGCAGTTTTGCGTCTTCGCGGAACTGTCAGTTATTGTGAGTCTTTCGCTCTAAAAGAAATTCGGGACCTCTCTATCTAATTCTGTCTAACTACGGACTTTGAACGCCGTGCGTTCGCAGCCGTCTTTCCGGTTCACGGACCTTGTGCACAGAGTGCACGCAGCCGTATTCTTGCCCTAGCACCGGACCTTGTGCACTGAGTGCACGCAGCCGTACCCCGTCTATCCACGGACCTCGAACGCAGGGCGTTCGCAGCCGTATTGCTAAGCTAAATGAAAATTTAACAGAACTGGGAAATGGCGGACGAGAGAACCAGCATCAAATCTTGGTTATGATTAACATTAAAGACATTGATTTATCAACTGATTTTCAAATGACGGTTGCAACCAAACTTAAAACTATATTTACAAGTTGCCCTTATTTACTATTTGATATGATGGGTTTGAGTATGAGACTACTGTCTCATGACTTTTATATTTATTTTTATGAATTTATTTCTCAGAAAGATTTAACATAACAGTTTGATAATGATGTAGAATTTGATAAGAAATTAGAAGTATGAAGTAAGAATTTTATTTATTGAAATAGAATTATAAAGTGGCTGGGCAGATCACCAGGCGCTTTGCCTATGGTGTCTAATAAGAAGGAGTGAAGCTATGAGTCAATCAGGTCGCTTTGCCTGAATTGCTGCTGAGCTGAGTGCCGCCTCGACTTACATATCAGTCGTGACGTCACCCAAACTCACGCTGTTGTGTCGAACGTTCTAGACTATCATCGAATGTTCGCAACGGCTGATGTTTGAATGCTAACAGCCAGGCCCATGTTGCCTGTCACGTTACAATATATTAGGGTGGGCCGAAAAACCCTTGATGTCGAAAATTGAAAACGGCTAGTGTCGAAAAGTTTCCTTGGGATATAAAACGAAGGCTCCATTTTTTTGGGATTTTTATCTCGACCTCTTCCGCTCGACCAAGAGGCTTGAAGTTGCCAATATTTGAAAAAAATCTCCTAACAATATTAAGGGTGGGAGATACTGAAATTTGAGAGCCAAAATTTAAAAAAAATCGATGTTCGGTTTTTTACGGAAATATGTTATTTGAACCCTTATCTATACGTACGGGCTATTCCACGTGAGCCGGATCAGTCACCTCTCAGATATTTTTTTAATTTTGCATGTCGATTGTCCTTGGGGAAATAGATTTTTGTGCCAAAGGATTTTTCAATTAGTACAAAATTCGTTGAGTTATTTGCATAAACAAATTCGAGCAAGGTTTTTTTCAAAAATTCATAACTCCGCCAAAAATGACACTAGACTCAATTTTTTTTTTCAGCTTACGCGGAAAGATTCATAGAATGTATAAAAAAATATGTACTTCAAAAAAAGTTTGTTTATCCATTGGTTATTTAACAATTAAGTTTTCGAAGATTTTTAAAACACACAGTGACACGATCGAAAAATTTAAAAAAAATACCGACATATACTTTGTACTATACTACAGCCTGTAAATTAATTTTAAGGACGTGTTATTTTTGGTTTTCGAGTAAAAAATCATTGAAGTTGGCGGTGCGCGCCAATTCCGGGTCGACCGACGCCGCGCGGTGTGGAACGTATAATGGCGTGCGTTAGACTGCTGTTCGCTGCTACTCGACGGACGCGTAGCAGCGGTATTCAAAAGTCATTTTCACAATGAAGGACACGATTTAAAAATCTGAAAAAAATACTGTAGTTTCCTAATGGAAATTATAAGCGACACGTCAAGTTTCGAGAACGTGTTCTTCTTCGTTTTTGAAATATGGCAGTTTGAAATCTTAATATGTATGATGAGCATGTATACATAAAATCTGGGAAAATCATGAACTATGTATCAAAATAGCACTAATCAACTGTGAAAGAACTGAGTCACTACAATGTTTTTCCAAAGCGTAGCAGTGATTTGGAAAGAATCATTTTGAAGGTGTGTATACTCCCATCAGACAACAACTCCAAGATATGTTTTTCTACGGTTGGAAATCATATTGAAGTTTTTCGCCACACACTTCACCAGAGATCAGTATCGAAATTTATATAGAAAATTAATATTCTTCCAAATGTTTGTATTCATTTTACAGAACCAGATTTACAAGTTATTAACCGCACGATTCGCTGCCCGCAGGTCAAATTGCTTAGACTCGACAAGACCAAGTTTATATCAACCGAACCTTAAGAATATAAATTTCGGAATTTTTTCAAGTTGTGATAATTTATATCCTGTATAATGCTTTCCAACTTCCTTGGAATCCGAATGTCTGAAACGCATGATGAAAATGTGAATTCCACTCCAATATTGTAGAAGCTATTTTTTTTTCAACGTAACATGCTCGAAAACTATCGGCGATCTCGTCTGAAACTAGTTTGGTTGATGCAGTAATGAAAATCTTGAATTTTGTGAATAATTTGAAAAAAAACTTCAAAGCGATTTATCTCAGAACTATGTTTTCGCCAATTGAAAAAGTCCCATGCGTCTGAGTTTTTGTTAAAGACTTCTGAAATGTTCAGGGTACATTTCTACACACACTAGCTACAGATTCACGTTAGATTTTGTAGATCGAGACAAAATTACGGATTTGAGGAAAAATAATTGAATTTTTTTTTCCCATAAAAAAAATGTTCAAAATCAAAGTATCGTAGCTATCTGTAAAAACTAATGTGGGTTTGTAGCTTATGCATCCTTAAATATGTGTGTGCAAGCCCAGCAAGATTCAAGAATAATTGAGACGCATGGGAGGTTTTCAATGAAAGGCTATTTCAGAAGCATTATGAGGAGTAACTCTGTAGGGGAGACCGGGAACAATTGTAACGCGGGTCAATTGTAACATTCGTAATTTTCGCCATATACAAGGTTTGGCGCCATGCTGACGTGTGGCGTTTGAATTATGCTTAGAATATCTACATTAGACGAATTCATCAGTTGCCTCAGTTTCTAGCAGACAATGTGAGAATTGAAAACGTCTTTTCGATATAGGTTACTAAATTTTGCTTGTCATTTTCTTTGTTTCATTTCTGCCGAACCGTTGATGTTACGTTTAGTTATTTTGTATATTTACAATCTACTTTTTTCCCTCTTTCGAAAACGTACAAGGGCAATTGTAAAATATTCACATTTAATGGTAGAACAGGCCGATAATTGTAAAACTGCGACCGGGGACGAAAGTAACGGCACGGACGGGGACGATTGTAACATGTCAGAATCTATTCATTTATCGATTTCAGCATGCCCGCAACAAGAAAACGATGTTGAGTTTTTTGTTTTTTCGGATCGATTCTTATCGTCCGACGTTTCGGTCCGGTTCCTGGATGAGTATGACCGCGTCGTCTCCTGGGATATCTTTGTATGGCATACGCATGCCCTATCGTCGTCCTGACTCTCCGCTTCGTAATTCTCGCGATCTAGGTCCTCCGCTTCTTAATTTCAAGTGTCCAGATCCTCCGCTCCGTATTTCAGACGTCCAGATCCTTCGCTTTGTAGTTTCAGTCATTCAGGTCCTCCGCTTCGTAGTTCTAGACCTGAACGATTGAAACTACGTAGCGGAGAACCTGGACTACGAGAACTACGTAGCGAAGGACCTGGTCTACGAGAATTACGAAGCGGAGGACCTGGACTGCGAGAACTACGAAGACGAGGACCTGGACTACGAGAACCACAAAGCCGAGGACCTGGACGGCTGAAACTACGAAGCAGAGGACCTGGACTATGAGAACGGATGCGTATCCCGTACGAAGACATACAAAAAAAAGCGCAATAATAAAGTAATATAAAGTGCAATAATAAATATTCGTGGAAAAAATCAATAATAATTCCGCTCATGATTACTTCAACCTGTACATGTTACAATTGAGTACCTGGGTGCAAGAACAACCTAAGTCGACTTAGGTCGTTTTTGCTCCCACCACCATTTTCGCGTTGTACAACATCCCAACTACCTACCCTGTGAGTTTCAGGTTTGTGGGATGTCGCATTTTAGTGGAAAGTATTTTTCAAGTATGCAATGCGCACGGAGCGTCAACCCTGCCACGCGCGATCTATGCAAGAACAACCTAACGCCACTACTTAGGTTGTTATTGCATAGAGCGCGTGAGTCTGTTGAAGTATTGTGCTCGCTCATTCGCCTGCCTGATAAAATCAAGTTTGTGGCAGTGACTGAGTTACTGAATTTAATACTTCTCGAAGTTTGAATGTCCATTTTGTGTAAAAAAAAAATATAATTATAATAATACTGTATACTCAAGATTGCTATCCAACTTTTTGTTAACGTGGGACAACTATACCGGACTCACCCTATATATATATTGGGGTGGTTCTTAAATACAAACTTGAGGAGTGAAACATGGCAACCTTCAGAAAATAAATTAAAAAATAATTGTCTTTAAATATGAGATTTAAAAAAAAATTCTAACAGATGCCCAAAGAGATTTAAAGTTTCCCGTTTAACCCTTTCCGTCACAAAATTTGATTTTATCTGGCATTATGTATTATATTTACTTTTCCATGTCAAGAAAAAATAAATCGTCAGACTGAAAATAAAATGACGCCACTATAGTGATGTCTGTGACTGGAAGGGTTAAATAACATAGGATCTTGCGATTTTTTTTTTCGACACTTGATTGTTGGGTTTAATATTGGGGGACAATTTTTTTTTTCTTTGTCTGAAGGTTGCCATACTTCACTCCTTAAGTTAAGGGTGGGGCAAAATGGACCTCTTGGGTCAAAAAAGTTCATATTCATACTCAAGTTTTTTGATGGTTAATCTGTTTTTTTCAGTGGTCCATTCTGCCCCACGTCCATTTTAGCCCACCCTCCCCTATATATATTGAGAGCTCATCAATCCCTTTTTATATATTTCCGAAAATATGCCTTATGTAATAATATTTATCTAATTAATTGCAAAAATTGGTGTATTGTTCGAAAAAAAAAATTATTTTAATTTCCTGTCTTATTTATTATTCCACTGGTTGATCCAAATTCTTAAAGACTGCGTAAAATATGTGTTTCGACATGAAAAGTAACAAAATTTAAGTCGGAAGTGTCGAGACGGACCGAATATTCGCAAGAAATTTCGTTTTTCGCAAGAACGACCTAAGCCAGCGCGCGTGTTTCATTTATTATAAAGATTCCTGTTCATTTCAGTGCAAAAAAAAAATGGGCTTCGTATTCCGGAAGAACCGCCCTTTAAAATGAGTAGTCTACAAAGTCCATTGTCGTTTCGTTCGTGGGTGTAATTCAGTTTTTAAACTTTAAACAACGGTTTTGGTGTCAAAACCTAAGTAGACTTAGGTTGTTCTTGCACCCAGGTACTCAATTGATCCCGAATCCTGTTACAATTGACCCGGATATAGGGACGTTTGTAACGCTCTGCACATTGCCGTATTATCTGTAAAATCTCGATACTGCACAGGTATTTCTCTTCGATTATGATTGCTATATGTAGATAAATGTCACACTCATTTGCTGTGCCAACAAAATTTTTTAGGTATACGGAGATATGAGCACGGAGGTGATAACTGCAACATGTTACAATTGTCCCCGGTCTCCCCTACTTATTGTTTCAAATGACTTGAAATTTGCACAATGTCTATGTTTTGAGATGGCAAACATGTGTTTCAAATTTTATTTGAAAATAGCAATTGGTTCATCTGATTTGAAAATAGCAATAAATGGGCAGTTTTCAGTATCTTCTACCCTTAATGAAGAATGCCGGTATTCGATAGTCAGAAAGATTTCTGAGGTAATTCGACGTCTAAATTACTATGATATTAAAAAGAATTACCAATACAAAAAAAAAAATTTCAAATTAAGAAAAAAAAAATTTAAAAAAAAAAAAAAAAAACTCTGCCGTTGCCGGTCCCAAGGCCGGATGAGGAGAAAAGAGGAGGGTATCACGATAAAAAGGGTTGTAGTTTTTTTTAATACTGTTTAGAGATTTTTTTCAAGTATTGGCAACTTCAAGCCTCTTGGTCCAGCGGAAGGGGTAGAGACAAAAATCCCAAAAAAATGAAGCCTTCGTTTCATACCCCAAGGAAACTCTTCGATACTAGCCGTTTTCAATTAACGACATCAAGGGTTTTTCGGACCACCCTAATATACAGGGTGTCCCAGAATTCGCGCCGAGGAATTTACAGGGTGAATCTTGATCAAAAACGGGATCGAAATGTCCTCGGCCGTTTTTTCCGCGAATGCTTAGATTTCTCGTTATAATTATTTTAATTTCAGTCAATAACGTGCGATCTAGGAACGGGCGCTTGTCGGTGTGCTCGGCGCTTGGTTGTGTGCACTTTGTTTCGCGGCGACAATAGGCTGGGAGACTCGCATTCAACCGAGCGGTAATCACATCGACGAACGGCCGTTCATAAGCCACGCGTCATTGGCTGGATTTAAAATAATTATAACGATTATTTTTAGCACTCGGATTCTGGCCAATTAGAGCGCGGTATTTGATGATGTGAAGGACATCCCAATTCGGAATTATACTGATAATTGCATCCTAGCTTTTGATAATTGCACTTTAGCTTTGCGATTGTTCTTGTAACCCAATATCTGTCAAACATCAGAATCAAAAGTTAATATAATATAATTATACCTTATTATACCTGCCGTTCTCTGCTTGGCCAGATCCGAATGCGAAAAATGATCCATCGAATACCACTTGACCTTCAAAATGAATAGGTTATTTTCCTCATGTTTTGATCCTGCGTAGCAACGAACGGGCCAAGTTTTGCACAAAAATCACTCGCGCTGCGCGCTTGTGATTTTTGATCTTCAAAACTTAGCCCTCTCGATGCCACGCAGCAAAACAATCGGGAAATATCCGATAATTTTGAAGGTCTTGGGGTATTACTACAGAGAAATTTAAGCTTCTCCGGAAAATACGACTAAGGAAATTTCAATCCCGTTTTTGATCAAGATTTACTGTGTAAATTCCTCGGCGCGAATTCTGGGACACTCTGTATATACACGGGTTTAGCTCCGAGTTCAGGGTTAACCCCGTATATATATACACGATCAAGAGGTACGAATTTACCCCATCCCGGTTGGGTGTAATTTTGAGGTTGAATTTGGGAGTAAATTTCGGGGTGAATGTCAGGGTTTTTTCCGTGAGGGTGGACGCGTGTCTCTTGCTGTGTGCACTAAATATAGTAGTATCAACTCCGCTTTTGGAGAGGGTTTGTTTAACTCAACGGCTTAGCGTTTGAGTCGATAATGCTTTACATGGTTTTTTGGGTGATATGAATGATGATTGGGATATATTACTCCTTCGTACTTTGGTTCTTTGTAAATAGTATTCTAAGGTAGATCCCTTACCAAAAAAAGTACTGGATTTCAGTACTTAGTACACAGGATCCGAGTACTCATGTCAGTATACAATTTGCAATACTTACCCTCACGGAAAAAACGCTGACATTCACCCTGAAATTTACTCCCAAATTCAACCTCAAAATTACACTCAACCGGGATGGGGTAAATTCGTACCCCTTGATCGAGGGTTTACCTCCAAGTTCGGGGTTAACCCGGTATATATATACACGGGTTTACCTCCAAGTTCAGGGTTAACCCCAGTGTATATATACAGTCGAACCTCCCGTAATGTGGAAATAATTCTCAGAATTTCGCTCAACTTGGGCGATTTCCACATTCTGGGAGGTCGTAAGCTCATAGGCTGTAGAGGGGTGCGAAGAGCGGTGAACGTCACCGAAACCGGTTTAGCTGTAACGAACATAGATGAAGTATAGGCGCAAGAGGAATGGTCGGGGCGACGGGGGAATTCTTGGAAATTCACATTGATCGCGAGACTCTCTCAAACCGAGGTACCACATTACGGGAGGTCCGACTGTATATGGGGTTAACCCTGAACTTGGAGGTAAACCCTCGATCAAGGGGTACGAATTTACCCCATCCCGGTTGAGTGTAATTTTGAGGTTGAATTTGGGAGTAAATTTCGGGGTTAATGTCGGGGTTTTTTCCGTGAGGGTACTCTTGAGACAGACGAACCTTCAACTCTTGAGGGTAACACTCAATCGTGAAGGTTAACCTTCAACTCTTGGGGGTAACTCTCGATAGCTAGAGGTTGAACTCCAACTATTGGAAGTAACCGTCTATAGCTGGAGTTTAAACTCCAACTCTTGAGGGTGAGACTCAATGGCTGAAGGTTAACCTTCAACTCGTGGTTACCCTCGATCGCTGAGGGTTTACTTCAAACTCGGAGGGGTAAATTCTTCAAATTACGGGGTTCATCCTCAAATTTCAGTGTTTATCTTGAAATTTGACAGTAAACACCCAACTTTCAGGGTACACCCCCAATTATTCGGGGTTTTTCCCCGTAAGGGCATGGAGTAGAAGGAGACCTATCTTCGAACTGAAAATGGGTTTACGCAATGGGTGGCACTGTTATGAGTGACCAGTCCCGAATTTCCTGCAAAGCGTTCGCGCGCGCACTCCAAGGCATCATATGACGTCACTGACTGTATGGTAAATTTTCTCACTCACAGGAAGTCCGCGTTCGCTCGCTCTAACAGCGCCATCTATTACGTGCAAAATTCGTCCCATTTTTTCATAGAGCGTGTATAGGGAAATATGTTTCTTTCTACTCCATAAGTGGCTCAAACAGGTTTTATATCTCCAATTGAACTGACACGCTCAAATTTATTTCCGCATAATCCGGCTGCAAGACTTTTATTTAAGTTTAACATAAGACTGTTTTAGTGACTCTGATGAGAAGTTGGGGTTTCATAGAAGTCATAAGAAATTGAAAATGAGATGTTACTGTTTTAATTCTCAATATTTTTCTCGAATTATGAGGAATCGCGAATAAAATCGCCTCTCTTCTAGTTTCGATTATTCATCGAAAGTATTGAATGCCGTGTAGTAGATGTTCTCATGTAGTTGTACTTCCCATGTTTTTCTATTGATATTTTGTATACCGTTACATCGGATATCGCGGTAGCAAAACGTTGCATGTCAATAAAAAATGACATGGGAACTTTTTCATGATTTTCAATATTATGTAGAATCCCTATTTCCAAAATAACACTATTGCATTGGTGATTCTGCTGATCTAAATATCAGCCGAACATATTAAAATTAAAATTTTTGGCGCGCTCATGGTATTCCGATGTACTGGGTCAAATAGATAGATAGATAGGGGGTTGAGGATTTCACATTTGTTCTCAGTCACATCTCAGAAAATTTAAAATATCATTCGTTACACTGCAGTTTTTCGCGCGACAATGGCGAGAGACACTTGCAATCTACTTTACAGGGTGTCACAGAATTCGTGACGAGGATTTTACAGGGTAAATCTTGATCAAAAACGGGATCGAAATTTCCTTAGCCGTTTTCTTCGGAAATGCTTGGATTTTCTCGTTATAATTATCTCAATTTCAGCCAATGACGTGCGGCTTCCCATACAGCACGTAATATCGCAGCAATGTTGCAGCAACATTGCAAGAGCTCATTTTCGTTACATCGCACTTACAATATTGCTGCAAGATCTCTGCGATATAATTCTTGCAACATTGCATTGCAATGTTACCGCAAGATTCCTGCAATATAATTTTTGCAACATTCCATTGCAATGTCACCGCAAGATTCCTGCAATATAACTTTGTTATATTTATTTATTCACATGCTATATTTATAATATATAAGACATATCTGACCGCCCTGACCTTTCAATTTTTAGTTCTACACAAAGCATATTCGGCATTCAGAAAACAAAAATCTACGAAAGCTTCAATTTTTTCCAACCTACAAAGATGTTGTTCACAAATTTTGAATTTTTCTCCATATATATAACGGAAATTATATGCGTTTACACACTAGTCCAGTCAGGTAAAAAGGTAAGTCAGAAGTAGAAAGCTGATTTTTGGATATTGTGTAGGGGGAGCTCAGAAAAGCTTCATCTCAAATTGTCGACCAAGATTTCCCATGTGCCTTCTCCGCCATCTTGAAAAAATGGGTAAATTTTTTATTCTTGTGATAACTTCGCTCCCCGTCGTGATACAAAATTGAAACCTCGTGATTACCGGTCGCGTTTTTTGCGCTCTACAATTTATGTTCCATGACTTTTTCACTTACCGTAGATCGTTTTCGAGATATCGAACAGGAATGAAACAAATTAAGTAACAAGAAGACAAGAAATTAAATGAAATTAATTAAATAATAATTAATAATAATGAATAATGATAATAATAAATAATATATTATTAATATATATATATATATATATATATATATATATATATATATATATGGGGCATTCCATGCCAACTCGACCAGCCAGTGACCTCGACCTCTCCGATTTGGTCCGCAATTTTTTATATGGTTGATCTTCCTCAAAAACACACTTCAGATTTTTTTCAGATTTTTTCTATTACCCACACAGCATTGAATATTTCAGAAATATTTCAGAAATATTTCAGTGAAAGATTGAAATATTTTAGAAATATTACAAGGAAATATTTCTGAAATGTTCCTATGTCCGTTATCCCATGTATTTATAATATTTCATGAAGTATTTTTGAAAGATTTCTGAAACATTTTCCGAAATATTCCTGGAAAAAATTAAAAAATTAATCTTCGAAAAAGTCTTTGGAATATTTCTGAAATATTTCTGGCAAGTATCTTACATATATATAATATTTCCAAAAGTTGAGTTAAACGTAAAATATTTTTGAAACGTCCTTTTGAAATATTTCTGAAACTTTTTGCGAAATATTGGTGAACATTGCATTGCATTATTTCATGTTATATTCGTGAAATATTTCACAAATATTTCGCGGAAACAATTCACAAAATGTTAAGAAAATATTTGAGTGGATATTTCTGAAATATTTCCGAAATGTTTCCATGTAATAATTCAATTTGAATATTACATGAAATATTCAGTGCTGTGTGGGTATTAGGTTATTTTTAAATCGAATCAAAAGGTAAAAAACAAACGCCACTTCCAAAAAATCTGAAAAAATTCACAAAATTTCTAAATCAATATATCGAATTTTTTCAAATTTATTCCAAGATGGAGAAATCGATAGTAGGCTTTATATGGATAGCACTTACATGGTATTGAAAGAATAACATTTTTCTGATAATCTTTCTATATGTTTTTCGACGCGCTAAATTCGAATCCGAAGATGGTTTTTACGTGTCATGATTTTACAGCTATTCGAATCAATTTTCGATCGGAATGGTTGGAGATATCGAAAAACGTTTCGGACAAAAGATATTCCTTGATAAAATCTGATCAATTGTTGTTAGATGAGTTTTTCACGTCTCTCTTCTAACAACATTGGTACAAATTTTATCGAGGAATATTTTTTCTTTGAAACTTTTTTCGATATCTCCAACCATTTCAATGAAAAATTGATTTAAATAGCTGTAAAATCATGACAGGTAAAGACCATCTTCGGATTCGAATTCAGCACGTCAAAAAACATATAGAAAGGATATCAACAAAATTTTATTCCTTCAATACCATTCAAGTGCTATCCATAAAAAGCCTACTCATCGATTTCTCTACCTTGGCATTGATTTGAAAAAATTCGTTACATTTTTTGGAAATTTTGTGAATTTTTTCGAAATTTTTTGGAAGTGGCGTTTTATGTTTGCCTTTTGAGTCGGTCTAAAAATAACCTAATGACAGAAAAAATCTGAAAAGCATCTAGAGTATTTGTTTGAGGTAGATTAACCATATAAAAAACAAATCGGAGAGGTCGAGGTCACGGGCTGGTCAAGTTGGTATGGAATGCCCCATATATATATATATATATATATATATATATATTTATATATATATTATTATTATTAATATATTATCAATATTATTATCAATATATTATTAATAATATTAATCAATTAAATTATTTACAAGACGACTGTCAACCAGAACCATCAAAAATAAGAAAGATGTGACTAATAAAAATAGATCGTGGATACTACTATAGTAGATTTCGATACGAGAGCGAAATGTGAGGCGTTTATAGGATTGTTCGATGTTTTCAGCACGAACCGTAGTCGAGGCGGCAGCCGAGACGAAGGTGAATGCTGAAGGCATCGGACAACCCTAAACGCCTCACTTCGCGGGAGTATCGAACGCTATTTTTTATAACAAATCCATGAAAAAGTTGCTTGTGGGGCTCTGAGGTGCGATTCTGGGTTGTCTGGCGCTACTTAGCGCTTGGCGCTACTTATCGCCAACGTCACCTCCCATTAAACAAACGATATTTTTCCGCCGGTCGCTAGATCGCGTTCGCGAAAACAATATTTAGCGCGAGGCCTGTTTCGAGGCTTTTCGCTGCTTCGGCCAATGAGAACGCTTTATTCAGTACTCATTAATTAATATTGTTATGTCGCGATCTAGCGGTCGGCGGAAAAATATCGTTTGTTTAAGGGGAGGTCACGTTGGCGATAAGTAGCGCCAGGCGCTAAGTAGCACCAGACAACCCAGAATCGCATCCCTGTTGTCGATGTAAACAACCATACCAAACACATCGAGTCGATTCATGGAGATAGCGCGTTGACAGGGATGAATGATTATAAAATGCTCTTGTTCGCACGCCGTGCGTAACAAGAATCATGTTGTGCACGCTCGATGTGCGCAAGACGCAGTGGCAACGTTTGGCATGCAATTAGTTTCATGTTGGCATTGCCTACTCAAACGTCAGAAAAGTGCCACAATATGACAGCTTTAGAGCCCCAAACAAGCGACTTTTTCATGCATGCGTTATAAAAAATAATAATTCAATTTCATTTAAGATTTAAGTATTTAACGTTATGTTCTTCTGGACTAGACTTATATAGTGCATGTTTTCATAATAAATTTCATAGATGTGATTGAAAATTTCATTATTTTATATATTTATAGTGTATTTGAATGATTTTATTCAGAACGGTAAATCCGTTACAACGTACTTAATAGACAACCCCGCGAGCTTCGGAATTGAAATTTCGCACGGATTGCAGACTTTATGGCGCGTTGGAAGTCGTGATTTGCATTTTAAAATGGAAACAAAAACACAAAATTGTAGATAGTAGCATGCTCTACAAGTTTGGCACCGGACATTTTTTCGTTGTGTATCACGAGAAAGGCGAGAACAGTGAAAAACTAGTTTCAATCACTTAATTTTTTTCATTCTTGTTCGATATCTCGAAAACGATCTACGGTAAGTGAAAAAGTCATGGAACATACATTGTAGAGCGCAAACAACGCGACCAGTAATCATCAGGTTTCAATTTTGTATCACGACGGGCAGCGAAGTTATCACAAAAATAAGAAATTTACTCCTTTTTTCAAGATGGCGGAGAAGGCACATAGGAAATCTTGGTCGACAATTTGATATTAGGCTTTTCTGAGCTCCCCCTACACAATGTCCAAAAATCAGCTTTCTCGGTTCATTTTCCCGTTTTCGCTTTTTTTTCGGACAGAATGACTGGACTACACAGGAAGTCAATTTTCCATCTATCAATCAAATGGACAAAATAAATCCTCCGTGCGACGCGACGCCTCTTAAAATCATCGTACACGACCCACTTTGTGCGCTCAGTCATATTGTGAGAGTAATATTGGTTTGAGATGGTGCGAGCCGTGAATTTTTTTTTCTGGCGGTCAGAAGTACACCCTGTATATTCGAGGTTGATTTTACTGATCGTTCCTTTTTATTCCTACTATGAGTAAAATTTATATCGCGAAGTATTATTATTGCAGGTTTCATATACAGGATGTATTACCTGAAGTATCGAGAATGGGAGGGACTTAGTTGACGCGAAATCACGCCCCATCAACCAATCAACACAGAGAAAAGAACCGTTTTCGTGAGCGTCGGAGTAAATAAATACCGAACAGCCTGATTGGAGTTGTTGTTGATATTTCTTACCGACAACAAGACATTGTATTCGAGTCGTTGTTGATATTTTTTCCCTACACCAACAATAGTATATTTGATATCAAGGGCGTGAAATTTTGTACTCGCGTGTGATCACCGTGCACGAGGGTCGGCGAAGCCGGCCCGAGTGATTACGGAATCACACGAGGGTATAAAGTATTACGCCCGTGTTGCAAACGATATTTTTCGATGCAGTTGGCGTAAAATTCGATTTCATCTGAGCAGAAGAAATTGTGAAATCGGATTTTACGCCCACTGCAAAGAAAATTGTATTTTCTATTTTTCGTAAGAATTTCGGTCTACGAAATTCTTCTCTTTGTTGATTGGTTGATGGGGCGTGACTTTGCGTCAACTAAGTCCCTCCTATTCTCGATACTTAACCCTCCGTTGTCACACTACCAAAAAATAACCGGACCGTCACACTGGGTGGATTCCACCCAGTCCATTTTCAAATGACGATCGTGAGAAAACCATCTGTCCGATTTGGATCAAAAAATTACAGAATATTCTCTGAATATTGTAGATTATGCAATAGAAGTCGTTTTGTTGGAAATTGAAAGACAACAGGTTAGAGAAAAATCGTAATTTTGTCAATTTGTGAAGATAGAACAATTTTGCTCGAAAGTCGATGGGTTGAATCCACCCAGTGTGACGACGGAGGGTTAAGGTGACACATCCTGTATATAAAATCATTTGATTTGCGATATCGCGTAAATCTAACATTTTTCAGGCGTGATCCTGCCTTGACACTGATCAATCATGATACCGATCGGTGTCATCGAATTGTCTATAAGCCGCCAGTTCGACACCTTGTTCACCAATTTTGACACATAGGAGAATATGAGACTGATTTTAATCGGGTAGTCTGGCGTAGTAGGTAGAGCGTGCGACTAGTAAAACTAGGAGCACAAACTTTTCGTGTCCCGTGTTTCGCCTCACCCACAGGCGCCACGATCGCTCACACATGGCTACGATTGGTCGGCGCTGCGTGTGAGTGACTGTACACTGGTCACGATCTCCGTAGGTGAACCGACACGGAAAGTTTGTGCTCCTAGCTTAATGAAGCGATGCGAGCGGACTTGGGTTCAAATCCCGGATAGATCAAACAAATCAAACGGCGTTTTTCTTAACGAACTGGTAATACCTGTTCTGCCGTGCTTAGGTAAAAGGCAGTAAAGTGAAAAAAGTGAAATCACAGAAAACTTGAATCTAAATTCCTAATATTTTCAAACTGAATTAATGATATTATTTTTTCATAACAATTATTGAATGACTAATAATATGTTACATGACTTTATAAAATAGCTATTTATGTATCAAGTCCGAAAAGTGTCACTTTTCGGTATGGGTTATTTCTAATATGAGCCGATCGAGTATGCTGTGACACAACACACTCAGAGGCGAATTTTGGAAATTACCCATACCGGATTTGACACTTCTCGGACTTGGCGCATACAATATTACATGCTATCCGTTGTTCGAAGATTCACTTTTTCGAAAATCGGTGTTATACTCACTATAGTTTCTAAAATTACTGCGGTGTTATTGCGTTTTTCTGTATCAAAACGTTTTAACTCAGACATTTGACATTTTCAGATATTTTGTTTTATAATGTGTTAACGTAGTCAAAATTAACCTGGCTATGTTCATTTTGATGATACATATGAATTAGTCCACGTCAAGCGGGATGGATTTGGCCAAAAATATTCCTTGATGTTTCCGATTCTTTTGTAAATTTTTTTACGGGTTCTATGGAACAAATGAATTCATGAAACAATTTTTCGTTTTTTTTTTTTTGGCCCCCATTTTCCAAGTTACATGTGGGTGAAATTTACCAAAAAGAGCCAAAAATCGAAAACACTCCTTTTCAAACAGTACATATCTCTGATTGTATTCATCCTAGAGACTTCCCGGGAAAAAATGTTCAGACATGATCATGCCTGTTCATGTATGATCAGGCCTGATGCCAGACCCAATCATAAATACGTTCATGCCTGATCATGCATGGCCATGCCTGTTCGTGTATGATTATGCCTGATGTCAGACATGATCATGCCTGTTCATGTATAATCAGGCCTGACGTCAGACCTAATCATAAATACGTTCATGCCTGATCATGCATGGCCATGCCTGTTCATGTATGATTATGCCTGGAAGGTTGAAAACCTCCGCTCTGCTCTAACTATGTCGCTCTGATCAGGCCTGATACGTGATCAGACCATGATCGGCCATGAGCATCAGGCCTGATCAGATATGAACAGGCATAATCATGTCTAATTTCATACGATATGATCAGACATAACTGATATAGGTCAATGTCCAATCATTTATAGGTCTATATATAATTATGAAATATTATTATTATCATATTATTATTATTATTATTAATCATATATGGTCTATATATAATTAGATATGATCAGACCTGACTGATATGAGCCCATGTGTAATCATATATAGGTCTGATGTAGGTCTATATATGATCAGATCTGATCAGACCTGATTGTTATGAAACCTCTATATGCCTGGAAGGGTTATTCAGAATTCGTGACGAATCTCTCGAGGGGTTAATCCTTGATAAAATCGGGATCGAAAGTTCTTCAGCCATTTTTCCGAAAAATGATTTTTTTCCTTGGAATCATAACACATTTTTTCTATATCTTCCACCGAATAAAAAACTTTTGGGATCCTTCAAAATTGACAAATAAAACAACAAAAACAAAAAAAATCGTTCGTCGGAAAAAAATATTTCCAAGGAAAAATGGCTGAGGAACTTTCGTTCCCAATTTTGACAAGGATAAACCCCTCAAGACATTCGTCATGAATTCTGAATCACCCTGCATACCCATACATATTCTTTGACAATTTAAACAATCAAATCCTGAATATTATGATATTATTAGATTAGCCGTTTTGCCCCACAAAGTTATAGAATTCCTCCAGTCAATAAAATACACGTTTAATCTCTTTCAATAAATAGAATACACAGCATTTGCAGATTAGTAATTTTTTCTGCTGAAAAATTTAGAGTGGTCATATTGCCTCACATTCCCTAAAATACAAAAACAATTCAAGAATCGTTCGATCATCATAATCAATATTAAGTGCATTCGTTAAGGTTGATAAATTTTCGTGTCAAATACATATAGACATTCTGAAAGTATCAACTATCAAATACGTGAAGTAGCAAAGTGGTAGAAGCTTTGACTGATACGCAGAAGGACCCGGGTTCGAATCCCAGTAATAAACAGTCAGAAAATTTTAATCGACAAAAAAAAGTCAATTATCAGAAATAACCATAATTCCGGACCATTACGACGAATAAAAGATATAAAAACAAAATAGTTTTTATGAATTTGTAATTTAATTAACTGTTTTATTTTAATTTGTCCAAAACAAATGATTAAATCTGATCATATCTGATTATATAAGGTCATATATGATTATTTATATTCATATACAACTATTTTTTCCCGGGTTCAGTCAAGAACCATTTAAAAGCTATTGAATGACACTATGATTATACATTTATTTGATTCCGCGGTAACAAATAATTTCATTTGTAATAAACAAATATATTATTCAAACGTAATTTTGAAAGCAAGAACCACGCGATAAAATTCTGAAAAAAATATAAGCGTATTTCTTGATCGGTTCTCTACAAAATCATTAAGTCAATAGGATGGAGAACCGATAGAAACCATGTTAAAACGATTGATTTATAAATGACGGCGCGCGCCGCCACCGTTAATCCCGGCTCGGGTACTTGTGGCTAGCACAAGAAAGCATCGGTGGGCATGTTACACGGACATATCTTTGATTTTGTTCATCCTAGAGACTTCTTCCAAGAACCATTTTGAAGCTATTGAATGACACTATTATTAAATATTCATCGAATTTTACGATAACGAACAATTCGATTTATTATAAACAAATATAATATTTAAACGCGGTTTTCAAGACAAGAACCACGCGTAAAAATTCTGAAAAAAATATGAGCGTATTCCTTGATCAATTCTCTACAAAATTGTCGGGTCAGAGGGATGGAGAACCGATGGAAACCATGTTGAAACGTTTTATTTATAAGCAACGGCGCGCGCCGCCGCTGAGACCCGGCTCGGGTACGGTTTTTCGGTTGCAGCGCGCGCCGTTGCATATAAATAAATCGTTCCAACATGGTTTTCATCGGTTGTCCACCCTCTTGACTTGACGATTTTGTAGAGAAATGATCAAGGAATATGCTCATATTTTTTGAGAATTTGATCGCGTGGTTCTTGCTTTGAAAATCACGTTTGAATAATATATTTGCTTATAACAAATGGAATTGTTTGTTACCGCGCAATCAAATAAATGTATAATTATAGTGTCATTCAATAGCTTTGAAATGGTTCCCCACACGGCACGAAATATTTCAGAAATATTTAGAAATGTTACAACATTTCAGATTCATAACATAACTTCAGGAATATGTCTGAAGCGTTTCAGAAACATTTCCATAACATATATCATCTTCGACATTTCTGAAACGTTTCAGAAATATGTCGATTGTAGTATAACATTTTCAATATTTCCGTAATATTTATGAAATACGTCGATTGCAATATATCATTTTCGATATTTCTGAAATGTTTCCGAAATACGTCAATTACAATATAACACTTTCGTTATTTCCGAAATATTTCTAGAATATGTCAATTGCAATACAGCATATTTAATATTTTCGAAATATATCATTTGCAATACAACATTTCCAGAATTCTCGAAATGTTTCAACAGCATTCCAAATGACATATATCATTTTCGGCATTTCTGAAATGTTTCAGAAATATGTCGATTGCAGTATAACATTTCCGAAATACGTTGGTTGCAATATATCATTTTCGATATTTCTGAAACGTTTCCGAATATGTCAATTGCAATATAACACTTCTGATATTTCTGAAATATTCCTAGAATATGTCAATTGCAATACAACATATTCAATATTTCCGAAATATATCACTTGCAATACAGCATTTACAGAATCCTCGAAATGTTTCAACAACATTACAAATGACATATATCATTTTCGACATTTCTGAAATGTTTCAGAAATATGTCGATTGCAGTAGGGGAGACCGGGGCTAAAAGTTCCAGCGGGGAAGTTGTTCCGATAGCTGTAGCTCTAAGATGCAAAGAAAAATTGATATTTTTCAAGCGCACCTCGATTCGTCGCTCTGGTGACGTATTAATGCGCGCTTAAAAAATATCCATTCGAAATATCGATCCGAAATATCGATTGTCGGAACAACTTACCCGCGGAACTTTCAGCCCCGGGCTCCCCTATAACATTTCCGAAATACGTTGGTTGCAATATATCATTTTCGATATTTCTGAAACGTTTCCGAAATATGTCAATTGCAATATAACACTTCTGATATTTCCGAAATATTTCTAGAATATGTCAATTGCAATACAACATATTCAATATTTTCGAAATATGTCAATTGCATTACAACATTTCCAGAATTTTCGAAATGTCTCAAGACAATTTCAATGTCAAATTTTCTGCACAACTTTGTGAAAACTGATACTTCAACTCAATTTCTTCATTGTTCTGGAAGAAATAATATATAGGAAAAATTTGCAACAAATGTTAAGTGGCGGTCTAGCGTAGTGGTTAAGGCGTGAGATTAGTAATGCGAACACCAGTCAGGATTTAGAAAATAGCAAGACGAACTCGAAATGCGTTTTTCTTCATACAGGTGATTTAATATAGGTACAATTATCCTATAACAGTGATATCTGACAGCAGAAATATGAAAAATCGTATTTTTTTTTCAATTTTCATTACTCATTTCTATAGTGTTCAATGTTCATCCACGCGGTATCCACATATTACTGAAAGATTTCTGGTATAATACTGGAAGATTTCTGGTATACAGTTCTGAAATATTACTAAAATATTTCTGATATATGTAACCGACATATTTCTGAAATATTTCTGATGTATTTAACCGACATATTTTTGAAATATTTCTGATATATGTAACCGACATATTTCTGAAATATTTCTGATATATGTTACCGACATATTTCTAAAATATTTCTGATACATGTCAGCTATATAACGTTAGTTATATATGCGGGCATGGACATATTTCTGACATATTTCTGAAATGTTGCAATGAAATATTTCTGAAATACAACCGACATATATCAGAAATATTTCCGTCTCGTCACGAATTCTGTGACACCCTATATATGAAAAAGAATTTGAAAAAATTAAATCAAAAAATCAGAAAATTTCTAATTTTTTTTTTTTTGCTATACAGAAATATAGAGCACGGATGAGTCCGTTCATTCAAAAAGTCCATCCCCAAGAATTCTTCACAGTAAGAAATTTGAATCAATCATCGATTTTGAAAGGAAAGTTGAACATTCAAAATTGAGCTTCATTTATTTGCATTTCCTGATAATTCGAGAAAAATATTAAAAATTGAAAAAGTAACATTTTATTCTCATTATCTTATGGCATCTACGAAACCCCAACTACTCATTTGAGTCGGCAGAACAGTTTTATGTTGATCTAAGATAGAAGTTTTGCTGTCAGATGATTCGAAAATAAACTTGAGCGTGTTCTTTAAATTGGGAATACAAAACCTGTGTGATCCACCTCTAAATCTTCTTCGGTTGGGCTAAAATTTTGAGCGAATCTTCTACGCGATACACGCTGCCGTTTCAAATTTTTCAACACACCCCAATTTATATGGGGCATTCCAGCTCAACTCAACCAACCATCGACACTCATGTCTTCGTTTTTTCTTCGAAAAAACATATGTTAAAGTTTAAGTAGAAATACAACGTTTCTATGAATTAGAGATGTTGCATTCGATTTTTGACAGTCACCCATTTTTCGATAAATGTAGGCGGTGGAAAATTCAATTTTTTATCGAATGTAAATATAGAATCTTAGAGGAAAATGTTGGATACACAAAACAACCGTTTTTGCATGTGAGAAGAAACGTAAACTCCTCATGGCTCATTCCCACAGAGCGCGTCGCGTCACTCGGCGCGGCAAACAATATGCAGTAACTAATGGGAGGGCTGCTTTTTACGCGCGTATGATGTCTTTTTCGTTATTTGCCGCGCTGCGTGACACGACGCGCTCTGTGGGAATGAGCCATCACAACGATTGAATAAATAAATGACTCAGTTGTCTATAATTTAATTGAATATACACGGAAAGAAAATTCCACGAAAAAATGCTATGGTAACATCGTAATCCAGGACTAGACTTCTAAGATCTTGACGTTTACGCTAATTTCGTGTAAAATTCACAATGTACATATATGTGAATTTTACACGAAATTAGCGTAAACGTCAAGATTTTAAAAGTCTAGTCCCCAAAATTGTGCGTAGGCGTTTTTTTTTCCCCCAGTGGAGGTCACCGTAGGTTCTTCCTTCGAGTCGCGGACCCGGGTCGGAAAGGTTCCTAGTCATAAACCCGAAGTACGCGAACTCTGAGTTTCGGGCATCACCAAGGCCCATATAACATCCGACTGGCAGACTCGCGGATGGGCGACCTTTCCGTCTGCAGAGATTTGTTCAGTACTAAAACGTTTGCGCTTACGGTTCCGCATGATTGTAGGACATGTGGCCTGCAAATGTTGCCTCTTGGCTGTTTTAAAAATCCTGCGGCTTTCGCTCAATTGCTCGTACACCTCAGGAGTCCACCAGAATCGCCCATGCTTATGGAACCCTGGTGCGTGTCTATGCTAGCTAAGGTTCTTACTTATGAACCTAACTGTCGTTACCCTAAAGTATTAGCTTCGACCGTGTTCAGCCGTTTGACTGGTCATAAAACATTTGGTCTGCAGCTGTTGCCCTAAGGCCCATACTTTCATTCTAATAATTATTACTATGGAAATGCCAATTTCAGCCAATGACGGGCGGCCTATGAACGTTCGTTTGTCGATGTGATTACCGCTCAGATGTGTGCGCGTCTCTCCCCCTATTGTCGCCGCAGAATTTGCGAATCATTCTTCGACCCAGTTTCAGTCGATAAAAGTTGATAATCTCGACTTTCTCAAATGTCGCCATGACCGATTTGTATGAAGTTTTCACACAGAATACTGCATCAAAAAACAAAATTTTCAAGACCTTAACCAAGATGCCTGGACTTCTGGTTCCAGAAATATGAATTTTACAAAAACCAATATTGATGAAATCAATTCAAAACGCATAAGGGGAGGATTGGAAAAATATTTAAACTGCTATATATAAAATATTGTTATCGCTATAATGCTTTTGGGGATATATTTTACGGATTATTTTTCCAATCCAAATTTCAGCCAATAGAATTGCACCATTTGACGTTATTTTGCATAGCCTACACGATATTTAGATGATAATTTTGATAATTTCACTGGTAATTTCACGTGTACTTTTACCGCGGTAATTTTTCATGAAGCTTTATATAAAAAACAAAAGATTTTCCAATACAGTTAAGGATGTTCTGCCATCATGTTCTACCTGCTTTTTTGTGATGTTCAAAAATATAAGAAATTAATCAAATTCTTTTCTAAGCTTCCTCAATGTATCAGAGAACCGTATGAAAAATTCCAGATTTTTTCTCAACGGCATAACAAAGTTATGGTTTTTCAAAAAATATCATTTTTTACATGGCTCAGGGGCAGTGGTTCAACAGATTCGTGGCAGTTTAAAAGTGACCGAATCTTCTTTCGATTTTTTACGAATTTTAAGAAAATTAAATCATCACTAAATGAGTTAGAGGATGCGTTGAGGGTGGCTTCCGGCGAGCCGATCGTGACGAGATTTCTCAGATAGTTCAGGGGCAGGGGTTTAAAAAAATGACTTATTCTTTTTATGAAAAAAATATATGTAGAAAACAAATTTCAACGAAAAAAAATGTTGAAAAATCAAATTTTTCGGAAAACAATTAATACAATTTATCGAAAACAATTAATCAAATCTCTGGAAAAAAAATAATAACATTTTTATTCATTCAACGAGTTAATATCATATTTCCCTTCTCGCGCAGTGGTTAATATTTTCGATATTTTTTGGATGAAAAATTTTTAATTTTTTTTAAAAGTTTATCCAAGTCAAATATATTCCAAGTCCTAAAATCACGAAATATTTCAAAGTCCATAAAAAAATTGAACGTCGCTCATTTTTCCGAGCGTTCGCAATCTTGCCGTGACAAATCTGGCGCGAAACTCCGGGCCCTGCTCATTTGTTTTTAACGTCTCGTGTTACAATAACGTTAGGAACTTCAGCTTCATCCCAATCCAGTGTGAAGAGCCCTTGAATGAAATGACAAATTGAAGTTGATAATCATAATGAATAATACTATAGCAATTGATATGTGATGACAGTAAGGCGTAACCTGAAGAGGGAATAATATAGAACACGTATCTACCTATGACGCTCTTGGTATTGCCGTCGAAACGTTCGGTTCGTCGATCACCGCTGGTGACCGACGTGCAGTGGGTTTTACTGGTCTTCACCTCATTAAGGAGTAAGCATTCATGACAACGGATTGTGAGCAAGGAGCCCAATCCTCGACGTAATTCCTTGTGAATATATTGCAAGAATAATGCTTCTTTGCATGAAGAGCACCACATCTGTTCGCCTAAGAAAGCAAGCTCCACGATACGTCGGCCAGCTATATACTCGTTCGATGTCTTTTCTCCATTTTCCTCATTGGCTTAACCCATTGAACAAGCAAAGTCTTTCCCCACTCTGCGGCCGAGCGAGCGGTATCGAGAGTGGGGATGGCACGCCCAGGAGCGTATATGATCGCACAGTTTGAACTGAGGAATGAAATAGACGTATATTATCTACTTCCTTACGATACGTCCCTGACGCTCCGCGCGGTGTGGGTTTCACCGACACACTAATGCATACAGAATTCACTACTACGCTACATGACAGCACTCTCATTGGCTGTCCCCCCACCAGCCTTACACCGATACTCGAGGTGCGTTTGCCTGTTCAATCGGTTAATTTTTCCCCACTGGATGTCTTGCTGACGCGTCTCTCAGAGGCTCTTCCACTGACTCATTCACGTGCGACGTTTTCATTCGTTTATTGTCCTTCTCACAATTTTCATCAGGTTTTTTGAGTCTATTCTTCTTTCCAGTATTTTGTTGCAGAGGTTTTCACTCATACTGCTTTTGTGAGACTCTCCTACCTTTCCAACATAACATTGACGACATCGTAGCTAGTGACAGATGAGGTTATGAGAGAGAAGCGCACTTGTGAAAGAACTTCCGATAGACACTGCACCAAAATACTCCATAAATTATGCACCAAATATTCATAAAACTTTCTCTGTTCCCTAAATAGTATATTGTGCATCAAGGGAAGGAAGTGATATTTCGCTCCCGAGCGTGTAGATTTACACCGAGGGAACGAAAACTTCCTCCCGTGATGCACACGATATTTTTTTTCACACATGGACAGAAGGCCGATTTCCTACCCGCAGAGAGGCACGACTACGCACGATCGCGAATGCGCAATTTTAGGTGGGACAAGGAAGTCATGCTATTTTGCTTTCTATCATTTCACTTTCTTCTTCGCAACGAACAAACAAACGATAATGAACGACGCGCTTTTTTCTATCATTTTGTTCCGTCCGATGGCGCTGTTACCGAAAACATACGCAGCGGACTGGAAGGAAAATTCATTACTCACGGCCTTCCCTCCTATGGAAGGCAAATCTCCCCTGGTCGGTAAAACTGGAGTTCCCTACCTCTCAGCGAGTGAGGAAATCGGTCTTCCCAGCCATGTGGGAAAAAAAAAACACTTATAGCTATCAATGCAATAATAATGGTTATTTCACCGCGGATTTGTGTTGAGTACGTCTGTCATGCGAAGATAAACAGTGCAGAGTGGTTGGGAAGCCAATGCTACCAACTGGTGGCAGTAAAATCTTCAAGTGAGCGACGTTGCCACTGTTCCGGACTGAATTTTCATTATTTTAAGAATGATTAAATAGTATTCTAAAAAATTTCCCAGCAATTTAGGGATCGTAATGACGAAAATATGTAATTTGGGAAACATCAATCTCACCAAAGTCACCAAATATCACCTCAACGAGGTAATTAAAAACTCGATTTTTTCGTGTTCAGGAATTGGAACACTCGCGAAAATCCTACCCCTCCCTACCCGCACACGGCCCCGCTACGGTCTATGTAGAACATCCTCAACCTTCCATCGAATCTGACAAATTGATGTATAATTATAATTCTGTAACTTTTAGATTTTGATTTCCAACTGTGGATTTTGTCTCATGATGCAATTTTATGGGCCGAAATTCGGATGGAAAAATTATCCCCCGAATAACACTCGAGCTTCAGAATTAATCGGGTATTTCCCGATAGGTTCCCTCTAATCGAACGAACTCGCCAAGTTTTCCAGAAGAATCACTCGTGCTTCGCGCTCGTGATTTTGTGACCTGGACGAATATTTACTTGTCAATCGAGTCATATGGATAACTAACATTCAGTATCGAAAATATTGGACAAAGTGTTACCATTGAAATATAATATGAATTGAACAAACTCATATTTTTATCGACAAGGAAATTTATCAGGCAGGCCGGGAATCGAATCCGGATCTCTGGAGGCCTAACCGGGGACTTAATCCACTAGACCACCTAACCGCCCAAAGACTGTTACCTTCAAACTTCTCTTGTCACTTATGCGTTTGTTTACTTTTCGTGTATCGTGTGATAGTAGAGAGATTTGAAATGCCTGATAATTTTTCTTGTCGATAAAAGTATGAGTTTGTTCAATTCATATTAACTGTCATTCCTCGGTAGGAAGGATCTACCTTCTGTAGCGTGATTATATTATTGATCGCTCATAAAAATGAACCGTCGTTCATTACGTAGTACATGAGAACGTTTTCTCATGACTATGGAGTTTTCAAAAAGTAGTATAATGTGTCACAACCGCGAAATTTCTAATCTCTCTACTGAAATATAATTATATTTTTATCGTTAGTCGCAGGTATACAGGGTGATCCAGAATTCGTCACGAATATTTTGAGGGGTTTATCCTTGTCAACATTAGGAGTAAAAGTTCCTCAGCCATTTTTACGAAAAATGATTTTTTTTCTTGTAACCATAACACATTTTCTCAACATCTTCCACCAAATGAGAAACTTTAACCGAGAAGTCTTTCCAATATGGAAAGAAAAAAATCACTGGCATCATTTGTGATTCTTCAGAATTGACAAATAATGAGAAAAAAGATTGTCGAAAAAAAATCGTGTGCCGGAAGCAAATTATTTTTCGGAAAAATGTCTGAGGAACTTTCGATCCTAATTTTGACAAGGATCAACCCCTCAAGAGATTCGTCACGAATTCTGAATCACCTTGTATATGTACCATCTTTTATACAATATAATTCGACAGCATTTAATCGATTTCAAATTTTTCGAATCATATTTGTCTCGAAATCATGAGAGACGAAAAGAATTAACGACTGTTGCATCTAATAAAAATGTTGAAAAAATTCATATCTCTGGAACCAGAGGTCCAGGCATGTTGGTTAAGGTCTTAAAATTTTCATTTTTTGATGCAGTATTTTGTGTGAAAAATTCATACAAATCGGTCATGGTGACATTTGAGAAAGTCGAGATTTTCGACTTTTATCGACCATAATTGGGTCGAAGAATGATTCGAAAATTCTGTGATTAATCTCAGCTGAAATTGGTAAGATAACGGTTGTCTTGTGTATCTAACATTTTCCTCTAAGATTATATATTTACATTCGATGAAAAGTTAAATTTTCTGCCGCCTACATTTATTAAAAAATGTGTGATTGTCAAAAATCGAATGTAAGACCTCTATTTCACAAAAACGTTGTCTTTTTACTCGAACTTTAACATTTGTTTTCTAGAAGAGAAAACGAAGACATGAGTGCCGATGGCTGGTTGAGTTGAGCTAGAAAGCAGAGACTTTCGTTATATATAACGAGCAGTTTGATGACGGTTGGACAGTTTGATGACTAGTCACCAATAAGCCGTCACATAAATCGGTCAATTTAATGACTGTTTACATCAAAGGCAGCGCTGGGGCCCCATTGATCATACCACACACCAAAAAATGCTAGCTAACAATCGGTGGTTATAACTCCAACCTTCTCAAACTTACGCCAAGTTATCATCAACGACTCACGGTCTCTACTATATTGTACCTCAGTCAAGATTATATCGTACTTCCGACTTATTTTGGTGCGAATGGCCTGACATCAGGATCAGTTTTTTTTTAGGTCTAGTATATGAAGGTACTGACGATGAATTTCAACCGTCACTAGTGGATATATATGATTGCAAGTATAAACTATGGACCCACAAGCATATTCCTCAATGTGCCTATAGATATTGGCACAACGCTGATCATGTGAGAGGCATATTTTCAACTTTTTTGACGTCTACCGCTTATGAAAAACTTTTGTATGAGATAGCACGATTATATTCATGTGAAAAAGTTGTTGCATTATTTAGCCACTTCACCTTGAAATCAGCATAGCCCGTAGAGTTGGCCAGCATTGTGTTAAGGTAGGTGAAGCTAGTGAATGCAGCTGCCCAGGGTGCATATGACGTCTCTCGTGTCAGGTAACGAGTGACAGGAAGTGCAACAGTGTAATTAAGGTACCCAGCACGTGCCAAGTTCAGGGCATCGTCGATCAATTGTGCGCGATTCAGCACGTTGATAACCGTATAGGCCGTCGACTGAAGAAATGTGGAAATCATCCCCCAATTAGTGTCGTCGTAATTAACTCGATAGAAACCTGGACAAAATGTTGATGCATCAAAAACATTGAATTCCTGAGTTATTTGTCGATTGTTATCTACATTACTTTGTTCATCTCCTGGTTTTGGGACATTTAGTCAAGGTTGAACTGCTCTTGGCGATCGTAATTATCATTGCATTGTTTATTTTCTCGTTAGAATATTTGAGCAAGGTTGCCCCACCCTTACGAAAAACAAAACTATTGGCACTTCTGTAATTTATACTGTTGGAGCGCTATCAGTGCAGTATTCCAAAGGTGATTTCACGTATTATAAGCATTAGCCGTCTCCGTTAGCACAGGTGGACAGTCAAAAGTGATGGATGTAAATATCGTAGTCTGTCGACCCCAAAAAGATGCAACCAAAAGTAGATCTTCTTTCAAGTTGACAATACTGCAGGCAATACCTGATTTAACCCTAGAACGACAGACCGGGGTATATATCTACCCCAGGCGAACCACGAAAAATTACGTTTTGGCCGTTTTCTTAGCGCTTTCAGGCATTTGAATCGATTTTCCTTCGACTAAACCTCAATGAAATTGAATTTACTTCTCACCATCCTCTTCAGCATGAAAAAACGAAGAGATTCATGTACTTAGGAGTCTCATTACTGCTTTCAGAACGATTTAACGAACAAGAAACGCGTGGGGTAAATATTTACCCCGGTTTGTAGTTTATAGGTAGAAAAAATTTGTCTGTAGTTCTAGGGTTGAAAGTCTTTATGGTGGAAAGTGGCGATAGGAGCAAAGCTCATCCTTCCAAGGTACGAATGATTGGGAAAATTCGGCTACTCCGAAGATAACGTAGATTGACAACTTTAAGGTATATATACAGGGTGATTCAGAATTCGTGACGAATCTCTCGTGGGGTTAATCCTGGTCGAAATTGGGATCGAAAGTTCCTCAGCCATTTTTCCGAAAAACGAGTGTTATCCCTGGAAATTTTTTTTCCGACAAAACGATTTTTTCTAATAATTTTTAATTTTTTCAAGTTTTTCATCATATGTCACTTTCTAAGAATCCCAAATAATGCCAATGAGTTTTTTTTTCTCAATATTAGGGAGATTTTTCGGTGAAAGTTTCTTATTTGGTGGAAGATGTTGAAAAAATTGTCATCGTTATAAATGTATACGTAAAGGGCACACATGTATCGGTAACGGCCCTGAGTTACCATGGTAACAAACAATCGGACCGAACTTTGTGTAGAGGCCCAAGAAGGGCAATTTCAGCAATTGCTGTAAGCTTGAAGAGTATTCAAGAAATGAATAACACGTTGACTATATCTTAAAAAATTTTATGTTTCTGAATATTCAATAAACTTTTATTTTCCCAAATTTCGAATAGCTCATAATGAGCATTTTTTCAATACCCTTCGTCTAGGTACTACGTAATAATCCGCTTTTTAGTTTATTGAATTTATAACGATCAAAATTTTTTCAACATTTTCGACCAAATAAGAAACTTTCACCGAAAAATCTCTCTAATATTGAAAAAAAAAACTCATCGGCATTATTTCGGATTCTTAGAAAGTGACATATGGTTGAAAAATAAAAAAAAAAAATCGTTTCAAAAATTCGTTTGTCGAAAAAAAAAATTCCAGGGAAAAAAATCGTTTTTCGGAAAAATGGCTAGGGAACTTTCGATCCCAATTCCGACCAGGATTAACCCCACGAGAGATTCGTCACGAATTCTGAATCACCCTGTATAGAGCGAGGTAGGAGTTTTCTTAGGAATTTTTTTGAACTTCGCTTGAATATAGATCACATTGAAACTGACAACTTTTCTTTATGAGCCAAAAAAGTTAACGTCTGTGAAAAAAGATATTCTACTGCAAAATTTTCCGGCTCATGGCTGGAAAATATTCAATTCTATCAGCTTTACTGTTCGATCCAATAATGTACACTACTAAAGGCTGTTGGACTCTATCGGATATACTATGCACTATACGAAACTACGAGACTCCAATAGTTGCTATTGACATGCCAATAGTTCTTTCGGTAATCACGTGAAGCCGCCACTCCAGCCATTGCTATGGCTTCCATTGTGATGTGTCGGGTGTAAACGGTCTATCTTTGATATCGACCTGAATTCCCAACCATTAATCTTATGAACAGCAACTGCAATCCATGCACTATACTCTGCTTGGTAAGTAAACATTTGTGGTATTTGCGTTCACCGTCAAGGTGATGATAAGATTAACCAGTTCCAATATTTGGTATTTGATAGCTGGTCAGTTGGTAAAGGGAAAACTACAGTAGCTAGGATTCTATACTAGTAACTGTGCGGCCGTGATAATAACGAGTTTTAAGACTAACAGCTTTATTGACAGACGAATTTTCTGTGCAATTTAACGCGGATCTTGTACCTGTTTGCTGCACGTTGTAAATAACCCACTGCGACGGCGAGAAACCATTGATAACGACGCTCTCATCTTGTGCTCTGATCCAATCGGTCGCCGCCGTTGAGCTGAAAGCGATGCTGGTTTGCGAAGCGTAATTTAATGGGATCCACCATCTGTATTCTGTAGTGTCGTTCGAAGAGCCGCGACCCTTCAGCAAGAAGCGTTCCTAGAATCAAAATTTGGAACTCAATTACTCAAAAGTCTTCATTGTGACTCTGTTATTATTCTTTCAATTCCAGATCAATTCCGAATCATAAATTAATGACGATCCTGGTCAATCCTTCAGTGACTTTCGGTGATCACGACTTACTTGCAATATTTCCTGAGTAGCTGTAGTGTAATTTCTTATCACAGTAACTAATGGATATCCTTTCTGGTTGATCCAAGTATCCATTACAGTTTTGATGTCGACGTGCGTATGTAGAACAGAATTGTTCACATTGCTATTAATTTCTGTAAGTGCCGCCCAGAGGTCATCGGGAGTCGCTGCACTGTAAGCCCTGCAGACCCATTGCGAAAAGTCAGAGTACTCTACTGAAGAAGCAAAAATTCGTTACTGTCGAGAACTGCAATGGATTTACTCACATCTTTGTCAAATAGAGTTGCAGGCCGCTTCGAAATACATTTCCCCCCAGAAAGTGTGAGATCATCCGGATCACGGAACCAGCTTTTGAATATGAGATTGTATCGAAAATCGCGTTGATCTCACTAGGACTATAAACATCTTCGTTCATGGGATGGGTTGTGTCCAAACTATCGGTGAGTAGCGCAGGATGATAGTAATCCACAGTAAACTGCTCCGTTAAACTCCAAGTCGTCTCAACAGCGCTCGTCGAGTAGTACTCGAAGTACGTTGCAAAGCCTTCGTTGAGCCAGAGATACTTCCACCATAGTGGACTGACCAGATTACCAAACCACTGATGAGCAAATTCGTGCGCGATCACGGTCGCGATGTTTTGCTTGTTCCGGGTGGTCGCCACACCGTCTTTGTACAGAAGGAGACGTTCTCTGAAATCACAAAAGCGGGCCGTCAAAAAAATGTCGTTTGATCATGAGAACATTTTCCATGACAAACACGACTTCTGAACGTATAGAAGTCACCACTTTCAAATATTGTAGCCCTCCAAAAGCTACATGTTAGTCTAAAAGAATATTCTCTACCAATTGAAAAAAATGTTTCTTTCTTCAAATTCTGATCTGATGCAATAATTGCACGCCGTTGTAAGCTGATTAAATCCCCAAAATAGGACTTTAAGATGATATCATGGGAGACGCATGATCACGTGGCCTTAAATTCGAGAAGGATCAATCGAGAACAGACTGAGAAAGCAATGAGGAATGGAGAATACGTAATACATGGCGCATTAGGAGTCAAATCTGATGAGTAAATGTAGATATGTAAGTGAGTGCAACCAGGTCATGAAAACGAATGTACATCTAAGCTATTTTTCTCGGAACCAATCTCATTTAACTCGTTCGCACAATTTTTACAGAAACTCTTGACCTACACGAAAAAAAAAAATTGCTGCCGAATTTACTATGTTGAGCAGCTGGTATGTGGACAACACTTTTTTGCAGTCAAAATTACCCCAATTCTAGTATTTGGTATACGTGGGAGCAAGTAGATTTCAATGTCTAAATGAGTAAATGAAAAAAAAACAGTTCCTGAATGGACTCGCGAAAACCCCTAAAAAATACCCTAAATAATTTTTCCCCATATTTGCCCCCTAAAGCGCCAAAAAAACCTAAATCTAGGGGGGAAAACCCTAGTCTGGCAACACTGCCACGGAGCCAAAAGCCTGGGACAGACTAGTGGAGCTTGGTTCCGTGGGTCCCGTGTGTTCGTTCCGTGAACTGAATTCTCGGCGGGTGCATGATGGATACAGGTGATACTCCATACAGATGCTGCTCCTCTGCCAAGCTCTGTTTTGTTCACTCAAACATGTAACCTCACACGTACATTACAGAGTTAAATCGCTTTGTTCAAAGTTCCAAATGCTTGCAGAAATCCGATTTCGGATAAAATAGCATCTCGGACTCGACATGTAATACTTATTTCATAAAATATATATTGAAAATAACTCTGGATTGAAGAGACTGCACCATGTACACCGAACTTGCAAGGCAAACTTCCTCATCCAGCTGCTCAACATAGTAAATTCGACAGCTCATTTTTTCCGTGTAGGATTTTGAAATTAGCCAAACTTTTTCTCATCATGTATAATTATTGGGCCCTTCACGGACAGACTAGTCTGACGTACCCATCGGTAGGTAAAGAATAATCATATCCGAAATTGCGAGGCAGTTTGAAATTTTTTAGGGGCAGATCAGGTCACTTAATATTGTCAATGGATGACTCAAAGGGCACATACAGGGACATCATTTATGTCCCCTGCACACCAGTGCGGTGTGCGGCGAGCGGTAGCAGTAGCGTAGCTAGGTGGTCAAGGGCCCCAATGCAAAAAAAAAAAAAAATATGCCCCCCTCCGCCGCTGACCCCGAAACGGCACCGCCTTGGAAGTTGGTCTAGGTTGAAGTTTTGCTGCTTGCGGTGAGCGGCGTTTTTAAAATTCCATCGGTTTTGAAATTCCATAGATTACTCTTATCTACTTCATGATATTTGTATTGACACTTCGCTGCTAAAACAACGCGCTGATTGCAGAAAAAATCGCTCTGGTGTGAATAAAAAAAGTACATTTTCATTCGCTCGCCGCTCGCCGCTCACAGCTTGCCGCTTCGTCTCGCTGATGTACAGCTGGGGCCACTCGGCGCTTCGTGTTTACAGGTCTCGTGAACCATTTGCTGTGGGAGAGCTGCCGTAAAATTACCGGTGTCACAACTTCAACTACGACTTCAGTAGGTAGGAACCAGAATTGAGGGGACGGATGCAATAAGGGGATATATAACTTTTTCTGGCTTCGCAGCATTGGCCCCTGAGCTGTCAGAAATGAAATCACGAATTTTGAATTTTCAAATATGCATTCCCGTAGACAATTTAATTCCGCATCAAAATTCAAATTCAAAATTTGTGATTATTTCTAACTGCTAAGGGGCCAACGTTACGGAGCGAGAAAAAGTTATATCCCCTTATTGCATCCGTCCCCTCAATTGTATTATGATTCCACTCGTTGGTGAATAATCTTTCGCAAAACAAGGCTTGTAGAATTGTTAAGTGGCCTTCGAGAAAAACTTGTCTTGGATTACAGTCTTACTTGTCATGATAATGTCTGCATGGCTTATCATTCGTGACACAGATGCGACAATCAATTTACCGACTCCTAGCCGTAGCAATTATCATCGTTCAGCTTAGTAGGAAATGCTAAAAAATCAATGATTTATTGACTGCAGTAAATCAAACCGATACGTCGGAATGAATTCTGAGTATTGAATCATATAACGTGATGATCGAAATAGGTATATTGTTAGTTCGATGAAACGTATTAACTGACCTATAAGTAACAAGGCCCCAATTTTCCATGGCTCCGGCAGAAAAGTCTGGTATCGCTATTTGGTCCATCTTCGAGAATGATAGGTTGTAGTCGTGTCCAGCAAAGCTGTTCATATCGTTCAAGATTTTCTCACCGACGGTCAAAGCGTAGGTCGCCGTCTCTAAGGCGTCCTCACGGGCCCAGACCCTGAATGTTTCAGCGTCATTCGATAAAACCGCGAAGTCAGATACCACGAACGCTATGAGGTACGTAGACATCAATGGTGTGGTACCGAAACTCGTCCATACTCGGCCCTCTATCGTTGAGCTAGAAATAATGAATTGATTTTAAATATTCCGAAGAGTTTCACATCTCACAGGATATTAAACAATTTCAGCCGATTCTTAACTTCATTACAGTTTGGAAGATATTATAAAAATGCCAAAAACTTACGAATATTCTGCGATATCTCAACAGATTTCAGAGTTTTCGGATATTTTGAGAAATTCAGAAGTTTTGAAAGAAAAACGCCTACACGGGTAGCATTGGCCAAATTGTTGAAAAGTGATATTTGCACAATGCACCCCAATTTCCACTTTAAATGATATTCACGTCAGTTTCAATATAAATCTCATGCACCCTGGTCGAGAATAAATTAAATGATGAGTGTCGTAATAAGCAAATTCAATCTTTTCAATTCGGTATGAGTTCTAACGACAAGAACTTATTCGTCACACTTATCGAATTAGGATGAGATAAAAAATCTCGTGATTATTGATATGAATCATGGTTCTCTATCATGTATTATTTATTTACCGGTAGATTACCAATTACATTGTGTAATTCACAATCAGTTACATGTTTATTATAGAACGATGCACAGAATTAATAGCTACAAAATCTGTGTAACTTGTTGCATGAGTGATTGAGAAATAAATCGAGAATGTTATTAGAAATAACCTGGAAAATGGCGAAACTTCTAATAATAATCTAGGATGGTCGTTAATTTCTAACATATACTTGTCACCCCTTGAATCGACAGATTTTTGTAATTTCTCAAAGATTTTTATTTTGATGGGAAAGCAGCCCGAAATCAATTTGAAGTTGGAGAATTTGAAGAAAAATAAAAAAAAAAATGTTCTCTAATTTTTAGTATAAAAGCAGGAAATAAATGTAGAATGACGAAAAACGATGTTACGTATTCCATACCTACTCTATACATATCCGATACTCTTCTTTATACCCTCACTATCAATACCGAAGACATAACATCCTGCATGCATCCAGTCTCACTGCTTCTAATCAGAAAGAGCTCCCATCCTTACATTCGCAGAACTTCATCCCTACCTATACGCACCTCCATAAGCACGCTTACGCCCGGGAGAACAATGGAACAAAGAATGATCTCATCAATTAGCTCATCAAGCAGATCATCAGTAGCCTCCACTTGCATCCACGTATTTCGATCAGAATTATTAACGAGAGCCCCAAAAACTTGTATTACAACTGCCAAACAGGGCACTCTCATAAACTCACTCGAACCAACTCTCGTTGACTAACCTTCATATTAAATTTATCTTTCACTAAAACAGAATACTGTATTGAACAATAAATCATATAATAAAACCCTCGTTACGCATACCAACGAAATACGAAGTTTGATCCACACTGTCCATCGAAATTCCCAAGTCACACCCGGTTGTCTCTGAGACGTAAAATCGAGGCAAGAACCCCAAACTCATAACTAGGCTATTAACAACGACAGCCTTATTCATAACAACGAGAACTTTCCAACAAAATAATGTATTTTATGGTGATCTTATAATATTACAACGTTATAAAAACTAAAATGAAAAAATGAATTCATAGAAAATAAAAAATTGAAAAAACGAAAAAAATAACCAGAAAATAAGAAGAAATAAAATAAAATAAAAAAATAAATGAATATAGTCTAACATGGAGATGATATTACAAATATGATAAGTTCACAATAAAATACATTTTTTGTGGAAAAGTTTTTTGTCATTCTAGATTTGTTTACCGCTTTTTCAATCGAAAATTGGAAAAAAAAACGCATTTAATTTTTTGATTTTTTCAACTTCAAATTGACTTCGGCACGCTTTCGCATCAAACTAAAAATCTGAAAAAAAAATTGCACAGTGTTTTTAGGTCATTATCTGTCGATTTAGGGGGTGACAAGTATATGCTAGAAATTAACGACCACCGCCCAGGTAGAAATCGTGGCTCGGCAGAAGCTAGCTGCTAGCTAGTTGTACTAGTTATTTATCTTGACGCAAGATAATTGAACGATATTGGTGCAAGCTCGGTATGTAACGCTCATTTGAGCTAGCAGCAAGCTTAATGACTTATCTTGGGCCAACCTTTACAACGTAGCTAATGCCAATATAACCGAATCAGTTTGGCACTCGCTCAGCGGTTTCGTCTGAATATACGTAAAATAAGTATCAATATATATGATTAATCATTACCAATTACCAATTACCAATAAAGCATTACCAATTCGCTAAGAAAAACGCCATCCGATTTGTTCGACCTAACCGGGGTTTGAACCCAATTCCGCTCGCATCGCTATATTACTAATCGCACGCTCTACCTACTACGCCAAACTATCCTATTGCTACTACATCTCATATTTTCCTTTATTTGATCCCTGGTAGAAAATTAACCAGAGTCTCTGGCCATTCACTATCTTATGGGCAGACAATCTGGTGAACGATCTGTATCACAAGGAATATTCAATATCGGGTATAGACGGTCAGTTTTGACGAATAAGTTTTTTATTTGTTAAATAAAAAACTCATTCGTCAAAACTGACCGTCTATTTTATTTGTTAAATAAAAAACTTATTTGTCAAAACTGACCGTCTATTTTATTTGTTAAATAAAAAACTTATTTGTCAAAACTGACCGTCTATACCCGATATTGAATATTTCTTCTACTACTCTTCACGGTCAAGAAATTTTTTCTACATGATCTGTATTACGTACATTTGAGGTTATGTGTAATCTCAAAAGTGCAAACTAAAAAATAATAATACAAATATTCGAAAACTGATACTATTTTTAATATTATTTAATAATCTGACGAACGATCAATATCACGTACATTTGAGGTTATATGTAACCTCAAAAGTACAAACTCACAAATAATAATAGAAATATTCAAAAATTGATATCATTTCTAATATTATTTCAAATTAATACATTATTTTCGGCAGAAAAAATTCTTACCTTGTTGTTATTGAACTTTTCCATTACCTGCATTTCTAACATAACCTCAAATTACACCTCAGATTCGTTCACCAGGTCCATCAAAAGAATCAGCCCAGATACATATGTCATTCTGGCCAGAATCTGTCGTCGAATTGATGAGGTATCTGGCCAGAAAATCTGACCAGAATCTGCCCACTCACCAGAAAATTCAACAGATTCTGGTCAAATTCCGTTCAATTTTCTACCAGGGATGAAACTTAAAATTACGGTGTCAAATTAAGAACTACTGGACATGTCAATCTCACCGATCAGTCATCATGGTTCATCAGTGTCGAACCGAGATCACGATTTTTGCGCTATCGCAAATTAGGTTATTTTATATGGAACATGCAATAATAAAACTTCGTGATATACATTTTATTCATATTATGTGCTTTATCAGTAACAGAACAAAGTTATCTCATATACTAGTCGCCGTTCTGACATTTTTTTCTCATAATTGATTTCCCAAATACAACTAACACATTAGCAGCGCGGGCCTAACCTCACTTTTTGCACAACAGCGTGTCTCACGCATACAGAGGTTGCGGCTAGCTACGAGTACATAACCTCAAAAATCACAGTGTAAAGTATAACGAATCTGGAAATTACGCATGAAGTTTAGCTAGCAGCAGTCTATGCTGAACCTTAGAGCAGCGACTCTCGCACGTGGATGGGTCGCGGCTAGATACAATACGAAGAGAGTAACGAATCTCGGGAATGCATGTCAAGTATAGCTAACTGCGATCTAATTTTATTTAGCCATAATATATCTTGGATCTCGAAACTACGAATATAGCTAGCGCCAGTCTATAGCCAATATCGCGGCAACGTGTCTCGCAAGCCAACATAATATGTGGCTCGCGGCTAGGCTGAAACTTTCTTAGCCAAGACAATTTTCTACCTGGGTTGATGTGATCTCAACTATCTCAAAGAAATAATCTTGTTTTACGTAGTGTACCCTGCCCCTCTATCTAAGGCTTTGTTATCTGAGCTAGTCGAGTTGTCGCTCGACGCATTTCCGTTAGTTTTTTTTGGTTTTAGTAAGTTATGTTATCGTATCGAAACGACGCAGTAGCGTCTGGCGCCCAACACTTTGGTAATCAAGTAATTAACACGGAAAAGTGCCGAATTGTAACCAGATCTGTGGTTTTTCCTCTCCAAGTTAAAAAGTGCGTTACAGTATATACAGGGTGATTCAGAATTCGTGACGAATCTCTCGTGGGGTTCATCCTGGTCGAAATTGGGATCGAAAGTTCCTCAGCCATTTTGCCGAAAAACGATTTTATTCCCTGGAAATTTTTTTCTGACAAACGATTTTTTCTAACAATTTTTTTTTTTTTTTCATTTTTCATCATATGTCACTTTCTAAGAATCCCAAATGATGCCAATGAGTTTTTTTTTCTCAATATTAGAGAGATTTTTCGGTAAAAGTTTCTTATTTTGTGGAAGGTTTTGAAAAAATTGTCATCTGAAATTCATATAAATTGTCATATGAAATTTAGGAAAAAGAGCCAAAAATCGAAAACATACTCCCCTGCAAACAGTCATATCTTTGATTGTATTCAACCTAGAGATTTCGTCCAAGAACTATTTCAAAGCTGTTGAATGACACTATTTTTATATAAACTACTCAACAAAATTAAAGGCCCCCTCCTGGCATAACCTGCCATTTCCAGACGCCTTGACCGATTCACTTGAAATTTGTACCAGGGCTAGTCCAAAGTTTTTCCAACTTGGGCCCAAAGCCGATTTTCTATATCTTCAAGGGTTGCGATGTGGCACTCTGAAAACCAACCCTCTGCGTAAAATTAAAGTCACAGGTCTGTAGCGACGGGTTCCAACACCGATTTTGCGCCAAAAAAATGTTTCAGCAACTTTAGGTCGAGCTAGACGATTCGATCCACTGCTGAATTATACACCCTCGCCTATTCAACCCCTCCGCTTCTATCCCTCTATCATCCGGGGGGAGACAAAATATTTTGACACATTTTCGAGCATCGGAGACCCAAAAGTGTTTCCGAATTGTTTTTACGGTTCAGCCGAGCACTTGCAACCCACCCGCCCCTGAGCAACTGCAACCAACCCCTGAACAACCCTTAGCCTAGCAGAAACTTTTCACTCCAAGCTACGGAATCCTAGACTAGGCGCAAAATCGATGTTGGAACCCGGTGCCACAGACCTGTGACTTAGATTTTACGCAGAAGATTGGTTTTTGGAGTGCCACATCACAACCCTTGCAAATTCAGAAAATCGGCTTTGGGCCCAAGTTGGAAACACTTTGGACTAAGCCTGGTACAAATTTCAAGTGAATCAGTCAAGGCGTCTGGAAATGGCAGGTTATGCTAGGGGGGGGGCCTTTAATTTTGTTGAGTAGTTTATTTATTTTATCCTGTAATAACAAACGATTTTATTTGTTATAAACAAATATGTTATTGAAACGTGATTTTCAAAGTAGGGGCCACGCGATGAAATTCTCCAAAAAATATGAGCGTATTCCTTGATCAATTCTTTACAAAATCGTTGAGTCAAAAGGATGGAGAAACAATGAAAACTATGTGAAAACGATCTATTTATAAGCGACGGCGCGCGCTGCCAGTATAAAACCCGGCTCGGGTACGTGTGGCTAGCACAAGGAAGCATCGGTGGGCATGTTACACAGTCATATCTTTGGTTATTTCGTTTCTCTGACGTTTATATGTAACTCAAGTGTTATACGTAGATTATACGTCATATCCGACGCTATACTTTTTCTTCATTGAGAAGTAACGTCATTATTATACGATGACTAAATAACTTTGTTCTGTCACCTATGAAGCACATAATATGAGTGAAATTTATGTCATAAGGTTTTGTTCTTGCATTTTTGATGAAATCAGTTAATTTCCGACACCGCATCGATCCGTACACGTTACGCTCATATTACCCACAACATTCTTCAATCGTAATTTCACCTTGAAAATCATGAGACCGATCGGTGAGATTAAAATGTCTATTATAGCTCTTAATTTAACAGCTTGATCATAAGTTTCGACAAATCGTAAAACATGAGGCCCATCGCAATAAGGTAGTTTGGCGCAGTAGGTAAAACGTGCGACTAGTGACACAGCGATGCGATCGGACTTGGCTTCAAATCCCGTTAACGTCGAAAAAATCGGATGACATTCTTTTAAATTACGGTGATGCTTGTTGATCTAAATGATATGCGTACGGAGTTATAAAATGTGAATCTGAATATTCAGGCTATTTTTTTGTTTTTTTTTTCACGGTTGGTCTGCTGAGAAAGGCACCTGGGTATAATTATATATGAATATAATCATATCGACAGCTTAATAACATAGTCGCGTAAGCGCCAAAAAAATTTTTTTACAGTTCAGACAGCCGTATCTCCGAAAAATTGTGCTTTGCGTTAGAAATTATTTGGTAAATGGGCCATTTTTGGCGCTTACGCGACTGTTATTAAGCTGTCGATATATATTTATATATATATTTATTGGGGTGGACGTTAAATTCCATCTTGAGGAGTGAATCCTCACAGTTTGAAGGAAAAAAAAAACATTTCGTCCCAAAACGAAGTTTCTGAAATGAAGTTACCACGTGCCGGTAAGGTCTCAAAGTTTTCAAAAGATTTTCTGCATGTTCAAAATATCTCAATGATTTCATGGGTATTCAAAAGATTCTATTCCGGGGGATTCCATAATGGTAAAAAGAAGAAAGAAGAATCGAAATTCCAGAGAAAATGAAGCCATAATGTACATTAGTTTTGAATAATGATTCGTCATCAGATGCCGAGGTACTTTCGTTCAAATTGTGCCGAATCCTGGAGATTTATTGCGTTTGATGTGATACTCACTCAGTCTCTGAGGTGGACACTGCAGCTTCGTTTGAAATAGCAGTTTCGTTTGGCCAATGAGCGATGCTGATATTGAAGCGTGCCTTCAGTGCTGGTTCATCAAAGCACGGAAAAGCCTCGCGAGCGTAAACGGGCTCAAACTGCGTGGTGGCCAGCCACCTGAAGAAGGATTCAGTAACGTTGGACATATATGTGGGCCATTCCACGTGAACCGGATCAGTAACCTCTCGGATATTTTTTTAATTTTGCATGTCGATTGTCCTTGGGCAGTTAGATTTTTGCGCTAAAGGATTTTTCAATTAGTGCAAAATTCGTTGAGTTATTTGCATAAACAAATTCGAGCAAGGATTTTTTAAAAAATTCATAACTCCGCCAAGAATGACACTAGACTCAATTTTTTTTCAGCTTACGCGGAAAGACTCATAGAATGTATAAAAAAATATGTACTTTGAAAAAAGTTTGTTTATCCATTGTTTATTTAACAATTAAGTTTTCAAAGATTTTTAAAACACACAGTGACACGATCAAAAAATTAAAAAAAAATACTGACATATACTTTGTACTACAGTAATGCCCGTCAATAGTCAACCCCTCAATAGTCCAGACCCCGCAATAGTCAAGGAATTTCCCCTCAAGAGACTCCGCAATAGTCCGTCGATGGCCCCCCTCCATAGTTCCGATTGTCCTAAGACGGTGCTTAGTCACGCCTCTTGGAGCATGCGCATAACAGGGGTTTGTATCGGTCGAGTATGCACGGAGGGATCGCTTATATACCGCGAAGAACCGGTGAAACAGAATGGACCGATCCCCCACCCGGCGGATAATTCGTATTTTCACGGGGATAGCCACTCGTTGCACTGAAAAATCCCTGGAGTGATTTTGGCGTGCGGTCGATGCAACTCGGCAGCCATTGTTGATAGAAGCCAACTGACTGTCAATACATCGCGGAAGGTAGACATGTGTGGTTATGTTCGTTTATTTGAAGCGAATGACGAATGAAGTGAATAAAACCTAGGTGAATAAGCTGTGAATATTTATCAAAAATCGATCAATCAGTTTTAAATAATATCTTTATGCAATCAACGAATTAACCTAAGCTATAACTGGAAATCAATCGGAATCGAAGAGTTACAACATGACAATTATCCTTGTTATTCATTGAATGAACTTTTAGTAAACTTCAATAAGGTTTGTCTCACTTACCCTGGTTCAATTTATTGAAGCCTCAACCCCAAGATACGACTAATAATTTCGTTCAAATTGGTTGTTCCCGATAAACTCTTCGATTCTGATTAATTTCCAGTTATAGCTTAGGTTAATTCGTTGATTGCATTAAAATATTATTGAAAACTGATTGATCGATGTTCAATAAATATTCATAGCTTATTCACGGAGGTTTGATTCACTTTATTCATCATTTGCTTCGAATAAACGAACATAACCCCACATGTCTACCTTCCGCGATGAATTGGCAGTCAGCCGGCTTCTATCAACAATGGCCGCCGAGTTGCATCGACCGCGCACCAAAATCACCCTAGGGATTTTCAGTGCAGCGTGTGGCTATCCCCATAAAAATACGAATTATCCGCCGGGTGGGGGATCGGTCCATTCTATTTCACCGGTTCCTCGCGGTATATGTATGAGTGTGTGCAGTATATTCGGGTGGGGATACGGACTATTGCGGGGTTCGAAGGTCCCGATGAGTTGACTATTGAGGGTCATTACTGTATACTACAGCCTGTGAATTAATTTGAAGGACGTGTTAGTTTTTGTTTTCGAGTAAAAAATCATTGAAGTTGGCGGCGCGCGCCAATTCCGGGTCGACTGACGCCACGCCGCGTGGAATGTATAATGGCGTGCGTTACCCTAGGTTTCGATGCAAGCGTTGCCGCGCGGCAGAACGGGCGCGACAGCGCGTTCAGCCAATCAAGATCACACCGCCGCGCTACTGATTGGCTCATCGCGTTGCCGCACGCGTTTTGCCGCGCGGCAACGCTTGCATGGAAATCAAGCGTTAGACTGCTGTTCGCCGTTACTCGACGGACGCGTAGCAGCAGTATTCAAAAGTCATTTTCACAATGGAGGACACGATTTAAAAATCTGAAAAAAATACTGAAGTTTCCTAATGGCAACTATAAGCGACACGTCAAGTTTCGAGAACGTGTTCTTTTTCGTTCTTGAAATATTGAAGCTTGAAATTTTAGCATGTATGCTTAGCATACATATACTCGACGGACGCGTAGCAGCGGTATTCGAGAGTAATTTTCACAATGATGGAGACGATTTAAAAATCTGAAAAAAATACTGTAGTTTTCTAATGGCAACTATAAGTGATGCGTTCAGTTTCAAGAACGTGTTCAAACTTTCCGTTTTCGAAATATTGTAGTTTAAAATCTTAGCATACATGCTTAGCATACGTATTAAGATTTTGAACTGCAATATTTCAAAAACGAAAAAAAACACGTTCTCGAAACTTAACGTGTCGCTTATAGTTGCCATTAGGAAACTACAGTATTTTTTTCAGATTTTTAAATCGTGTCCTTCATTGTAAAAATGACTCTTGAATACCGCTGCTACGCGTCCGTCGGGTATATGTATGCTAAGCATACATGCTAAAATTCCAAGCTGCAATATTTCAAGAACGAAAAAGAACACGTTCTCAAAACTTGAGGTGTCGCTTATAGTTGCCATTAGGAAACTTCAGTATTTTTTTCAGATTTGTAGATCGTGTCCTTCATTGTGAAAATGACTTTTGAATACCGCTGCTACGCGTCCGTCGAGTAACGGCGAACAGCAGTCTAACGCACGCCATTATACGTTCCACGCGGCGCGGCGTCAGTCGACCCGGATTTGCGCGCGCCGCCAACTTCCATGATTTTTTAATCGAAAACAAAAAATAACACGTCCTTAAAATTAATTCACAGGCTGTAGTACAGTACAAAGTATATGTCAGTATTTTTAAAAAAATTTTTGATCGTGTCACTGTGCGTTTTAAAAATCTTTGACAACTTAATTGTTAAATAAAGAATGGATGAACGAACTTTGTTCGAAGTACATATTTTTTTATACATTCTATGAATCTTTCCGCCTAAGCTGAACAAAAAAAATTGAGTCTAGTGTCATTTTTGGCGGAGTTATGAATTTTTGAAAAAAACCTTGCTCGAATTTGTTCATGCAAATAACTCAACGAATTTTGCACTAATTGAAAAATCCCTCGGTACAAAAATCTAACTCCCCAAGGACAATCGACATGCAAAATTAAAAAAATATCCGATAGGTGACTGATCCGGTTCACGTGGAATGGCCCATGTTGAAAAAAATTTCAATCACGACATCGATTTGTCCCTCCGTAAGCAATATTTGTTGCAGACCGCCTCTATTCGATAGTTTCTGGATTTATGCGAAAATTAATTTGAGTTCATATTACTGGATAGCTACTCACCTTGTTTCCCCGGAACTCGTCGTGTAGGAGCTGCGATAAAAGCCATTCATATCAGCCGAAATGATTCCAGTGTACTCCATATAGATCGAGTAGTTTCCTGGTTGAAGATCTGTCTCAAACGTCAATGTATAGAAATCGAGTTCCGAATCGTAGGTCTTGTTGATGACTTGATGCGCATCATCGTCAGAAGTAACGGTCACAGTATCGTCAATTATATCAAGCGTTTTCGCGTGAAGAACGATCGAGGAGGTTTGCTCCACGACCATAACATCTATTGCGACTTCTCCATTGAAGGTAAAATTTCCCCTTCCAATGTAAGGGATTAATCTAATTTTGTAGTAGACCGGAACCGTGTTGTTTGGTAACCGATAGTCTTCGTCGTTCTCAATTCGAGTCAAACTTGAATCCTTGCCAATACCAGCCGACGTCTTGGCAGAATTAGCCACGACCAGCAAGCCGATAAGGAGGTGCCACAAATAGTCCATCTGTATCGGCGTGGATTATATGTTCAATTATCTAGATTGATTGTCGAAATATTGAAGTTTTTGCCGTTTCATGGACACAACCGATAGTATATTTGCAAACTTTCGAGTGCACACGTGATATCAATGTCGCGAATTGCTCATAAAATATCGAAGACTAGACTAGAGATTAATGAAATACGTAACAAAGCGAAAAAGAGTTTGCTTCGAATTCGTAGTGTTTAGGAACTTGGCTTTGGTTTCACCGACAAGCAATATTTAGTTTATGACCGAATTAACGGAGGAATGAATTCCTTATACAACGTAGTGACTGTACCAGAGTCTATGTTCGAACTCGGGACGCGATTTTCGTAAAATGCCACTAGTTGTTGTTATAATCAGAACCTTTCTCGGCTGATCTTACCTTACCTTGCTATCACCAGCACTATAATGTTGGACGAGTTTGAGCTATCCACCTCGAGAGCTTCCTAAATACGAAGCGTCTGATAATCTGACATTGTTGAACCGTTATCAACCAACAAGTATCAGCTTATCAAGCAATACTATTTCTCTATCGCCTTTGTGTAATGTGAGTTGAATACCTACTGCGAACGATTACAGCGCAGTATCAACGTCACGACTGCAAAATCAAGAGCACAATAGAGAAAAATATTTTATCATCTCTCATACTAGCTTGTACTCAATATATCCGTCGCTGCGATTATCATCAAATGGACTATACAATCGGCAGCAATAAATCGAAGATCGAATTGATGAGTACCGTCAAAATATCTGAGTCGTTGAACGATGTATGCGTGAGTACCCACAACAGATCGTGTTTGATGATGGTGTTAATGCTGATATACCAATGCATAATATCAGTCGTATTACGTATGACAGTTGAAAATTTCCAGTATCATTTTCTGTTAGTACACATTTTCGTTTTGAAATCACCCATAACGTATCACTGCTGTTAGTTAATCGCGAATACAGCGTATTCACGTATAAATCGTAAGCACAGCCTATTCCGGACCATTCACAATCCGGATTGATATGTCCTTTATTTTTTATACTCAATCTCGTCTGGGAAATTGAACAAGCGACCATGTGCCAGTTCTCTATCGGCGATGCAGTACTCTCTAGCTACTCAGCTAAAACCTTACAATGGTCCGAATTGTACTTACATCGCGCCAAATTGGCCACACCTATCCCTAATTAGACTACCCTCATTTCCCACTCCACTTCACTCGAGTCGAGGTAATTAGATACAATAAGCGATCAATCCCGATGCTGAACTTACCATATCCATTCTAGTTTTCAGTCGAATACTTTTTTCAATTAATAAATTTTGATTGATGACGTTTTTTTCGTTAGAGTAATGCTGCAGACTATTGATATTGTAACGATTCGAGACTTTGGCTCACTAAGTCATTAATTAGTATTTTTCGTAATACTTTATACCCTCGTGTGATGCCGTAATCACTCGGGCCGGCTTCGCCGACCCTCGTGCACAGCGATCACACGCAAGTATAACATTTTACGTTCTTGATACGAAAAATACTATTTCGCCCGTGTTGCCAAAGATATTTTTTGATGCAGTTGGCGTAAAATTCGATTTTATCTAAGCAGAACAAGTCGTAAAATCGGATTTTACGCCCACTTCAACGAAAAAATAATTTTTTTGTTTATGAATGAATGGTCAATCAATTAATTTACCTTTGAGGAAGATGCGAAGTATGCAGGACTTCTGAACATACTGATGAGATTATGGGCGTTGCCATGAAGGATATTAAATTATTGTCGTACATATTAGGGTGGTCCTTAAAAAAAAAATTCCTTGGCACCTCCCAGATCAGCTCCAAATAATCCAAAACAAACGTGGAAAAAGTTTGAGCCCCCTATCTTAGAAATTGGCCATTGCCAGAGGGGGGAATGATTTGCTTCTTTGAAATGAACGTGTTTTTTTTTTCGATTTTTCAAAGAACTACGTACTAGAGCGTCCTAAACTCTTTCTAAAAATCCCAAATACTTACGAACGCATTCCTGGTTCCCATATTCTATATCCAGATGGATAAGTCGAACTCCTGATTTGATCCTGACAGCTATATGGGTCATCCCATAAGAGGAAACGTAGTTTATTTTTTTTTTTGCCTTAAAATTATTTCAAAATTTCTGGATCGCAATTTTTTATTTCATGATTAGTATCTTTAATGTCGAACTTTGTTCTGAAAAAATTTACCCGCAACTGAGGGCTTTGAAAAATCGAAAAAAACACGTTTATTTCAAAGGAGCAAATAAGACCCCCCTCTGGTAATGGCCAATTTCTAAGATGGGGGGCTCAAACTTTCTCCACGTTTGTTTTGAATTATTCGGAGCTGATCTGGGGGGCGCCAAGGAAATTTTTTTTACGGACTACGCTAGTACATATGCATAAGATAAATATATGAGAATGCGGTTACGCACGAATAATAAAAATTGCGTGACTTCTGCCACAACAGCTGTTGAAATCACGAAGTCATCATGTTCGACGTTTAAGTTGATGTACGTTCGAATACCGGAAAAACAATGACTTGGTGATTATACCTGTTCTTATTTGTCTTTTACTGTCTTACGAATGAATGGCCGTATGTTTATTCCAGAGATTGAAAGCATAGAGGAAACCCAGGCATGATTGTGATCGTAACGGTATTAAGGTTCTGGTGTGAAAACTGTGCATAATAACACCAGCAGCAGGTAGTATATCCGAGAAACCTTGAACACCATAAGTAAGAATAAAAAACTGACAAAAAACAACAAACGGGTACTATTTTGGGGGCTTTTGAGAATCGTAAGCGCTTTTCCTCGTCTTGCCCTGTCTCTAAGATGAGGGACAACATAATTTGCTGCTTCAGAACTTCTCAAAGAGCGAGAGTAGCTCGCGTGTCTTCTCCCGACGTGCCCGCTTTGGCACCTTCATGACTCCAGCAGTGGTGCTTTTTTGATTTCTTTCACTGCTGAACAGTTTATGCCATTAGTAGAAAAAGCTCATGACATTTTGTCGATTCCAATGTGTAAAGATACAATCTGTAAAGATTTATCATAATTTTCAAGTTTCCACTCCGTCCAGACTATGCCTGAGCCTACTGCGCTGACCCGAAACGCTCGAGTTTTTTCTGTATCTGTTGACCATATCTGATGAACAATTCTGATCAAATCGAGCTGCAGATGATAAATAAGTAATCGATATACTTTCACCTTCGGTACCTGTCATATTCATGACATATGAGTCGTTCCTTCTATTCTACTAGCACCAGAATAAACCACATCAACTGTAGATATCACGACTGCGATATACACATATCGGGGTAAGATGGGGACGTCCCGTCCTGCCCCGATCGCGCCTTCAATTTAGATGCATTACGAAAATGGAAACATTTCAGCGGTCAGCATGAAATACACAAATTTGTCTCTCTGATGCGATGCAATACATTGATCTACGTTTTTATAACTGACTGTCATGCATAGTTGAACCACGAAACACATGCCGCCGCACCAAGTCACGCATGCCACTAATCAATGGAATAAAGAGCAATTCGCTATGTCAATTGCCCCCCCCCCCCCCCCCTACTGCCCTGTTCTCATCTACTCGACTCTTTGGAATTCTCAGTGAAAAATAAAACTTTAAGATCATTGATCATTGAGATCATCAATTATTATAATTATTATTATTATTATTATCATTGCAAAGTCCACGAGAATGGTGGGGGCGCCGCGTGTAAGTTTTTTTTTTCTCAAAAGGGTCCTCCGTACATCTTTTTTCAAGGATTTACTATTGATAGATCAAGGAGTTCGGGTGAATTATTTGTAAAGAAATTGATCGCAATCTTGCAATGGCAGTGGAATCGGTAAAAAAATCTTCCAAAAAATTATGCAGAAATGTTTTTATCCAACGCAAGCATGTTTTACACGTTTTTCATGCTCGATTTCGGTACACCAAGGAGGCGTTTTAGAGACAGTTGAGCGGGGGTCTGTGAATGTGCATGCGAAGAGTTCACTTTTAGTTACTTTTGAGTCCTGGGAGTTGAAAGTGGTCTCTGAAGTACGCGTTATTATGCGCTGATATGCGTGTGTGTATCCGTCGATTTTGTGTACCGGATCGAGCATGAACTTGTAAAATATACTTTTTTTTGTATAAAATATCGTGTGCATTAAAGAGGCGAAGGTCTTTCACGCCCAGCATATTTGCAATACTCGTCTTCGACTCGTCTACGACTCGTATTGCAAATTTACGCTCGGCGTTAAAATACCTTCTTTGCCTCCTTGGTACACAATATACTATTTTTCGGCATAGGCATTGAAAAGTGACTTTTTTCGGCATAGGCATTGAAAAGCCACTTTATGACGCCTGTTTTCGATCCACAAAGTAGCACTTTATATGGCTGATTTCAGAACTGCCCTATAAAGTCTTTATACGGCAGTCTGGATGCGCAGTTCGAAGTGCGCATTCCAAAGCTGCCGTATAAAGACTTCATACGGCAGTCGAGATGCGCAACTCGAAGTGCGTGACAGATCGCACCATAGCCTCACTCTTCCTCTGTCAATCTCAACAGGCGTCAAAGTGACTTTTCATGCCTATTTCGAAAAAAATAAAGTATGGGGCGTACCCGTAAACCGTTTTTGATTCGAATAATGATTTCAGAACTCGCTTCCGGCTCGCCTTTAGTTCATTCTGAAATCATTATTCTCGCCGAAAAACACTTGGTTTACGGGCATGCCACATAATATACTATTTTCGACAATTTGTAGGTGGAGCGCAGGACGTTCAGACATGCCATTTTTAGCGTTAAATTCACTTTAATACTGACAAACGGAAACAGATCATTCCGAAAATTCTGAATTTTTCATATAAGATGCCTAGATATGTACTCTTCTGAACCCATATTCACGGAACATTAGCAGATGGTTCATAGCTTCGAAAAAAATCTCTGCAAATCAATATTTTCACTATTTTTCAATTAATTATTATTAAATATCAATTTTTTTCTTCTCAAACGTTTGTGAATTTCTTCCATCTTTTTTTTCTTGTAAATCTCGGTATCAGTATTGCTCACAATGCGAGAATTGTTGGAAAATAAAACTTAATTTTGGAAAGTTTCATATTTTATTGATTAAAATAATGAAAATATTGATTTTCAGAGATTTTTTCCGAAGATACCCTTACGGAAAAATATTCTCAAATTTAAGGTAGCTGTTCGCCGAGATATAGTATGTGCTATTGCTTACTCACTCACTCGCTATCGTTTACTCTCTCATTCACTATCGCCTACTCGCTTTCACTCATGACTGTATCCGACTCGATTACTCAATTATCATCAATATCTAAAAAACTGAACGGTGAATAGTTTCCGAATTTTTAAGCATAATTGTAAATATATAATTCTAATAGATGTCAGTTCTTCAAAAAGATGGTGATATCCCTTCAATACAATAATAGTAAAATTTGTTAATTTCCGACGTTTCTCCTTTACACTCCTATGCTGCATGTACAAAAAGTCTCATTTTCTATGGCAAATATCTTAGGTTTGCTGCGGTCAATCGTCTCCAAATTTTAATATTGTATGTATTATGCATTCAACTATTTATAGTCAAAATTTTGAACACTTCTTGATATTTGGCAATCGCGAGACAACTACCTTAAGCGGTAAATTCGCACCCCCAAAGTTTCGGGGGTTTATCATGAAAACTCAAGGTTCACCCTGTATTTGGGGGTAAAATTTGAGGGTCAACCCCGAGTTATCGTGGTTAACCCCCAAAACCTTAGGGGTGTGAATTTACCCCTTGAATTTAAGGGTTTTTTTTTCCGTAAACGTATGAACTATTTGCTAATGTTTCGTGAATATGGGTTCAGAAGAGTGCCTATCTGGGCACCTTATATAAAAAATTGAGAATTTTTGGAATGATCTGCTTCCGTTTATCAGTGATAGAGTGAATTTAACGCTAAAAATGGCATGGTTGAACATCCCGCGCGCCCCCTATAAATGGTCGAAAAATCGAATTGTTGCACGGAAAGCTTTATTTTAGTGATATCTTTGATTTTCGAGGGTAGCCAACAGCTTTCACAATTTTCGACTCACCCTAAGGCACATATAAGTCGATACAGTGTTTCTCAAAATGGCGCCACTTCCGGGGTCGAAATTTGTAAGGATTTTGTTCACTCATACTTAGTACGTGATACTGAACGTGATTGAAAAAAAAAAATGCTTCCTGTAATTTAGTGCAAAGCGCTCAAGAATGCTTTCCTATTGCCTGTACTATAAATGAATTCGATGAAAGTCATGCACAGCAATTGAGTGATCAATAATTGCAAACTACACTGAGAGAAAAAATTCGTTGAATCAATCATCCTGATTCTGTTGGTTGAGAAATAGTTGCTTCAACCATCATTTTGTATGAATGAATAAGCCGTAATTACCATAACAAATCTTGGCCATTTGAATCAAACAAATGAGTTATTCTGAACATATAGTTAAGGGGGTATAGGACTGTTGGAGCCTTAAAACAATTATATTTTTCTGGGTGTGGTAAACAATGAGCGTACTTGAGATGTCCGAATTATATTTTAGTACATGTTTATTGAACTCAAAGTGAACCCTAAAGAAAATATAGATGAACAAAATCTTGATAAATATAGAAATCCGAAGCTATTGAAGTAGCACAGGTTTTTTCTGGATTCGTAGCTGGCCCGCATGATAACTCAAGAGCCAAGGCACTTAGAGAGCTGAAATTTTCACGAAATATTTATGATACCTTTGGGCATGGTGTGAACCAGTCTCATTGATTTACAAAATAAAAAATGTCAAAAATATTCTAAAAAAATTAAAATTTCTCCAATTTATTGAAAAAAAAAACAGTTTTTCGTTTATAAAATCCCTCGCAGAATTTTGCCGTTGATGCGACTGGTTCACACTATGCACAAAGGTATTATGAAGATCTCGTTAAAGATTCAGCTTTTTCAGTGCCTTGGTTCTTGAGTTATCATGCGGGCCAGCTACGAATCTGCAAAAAAAACCTGTGCTGATTCAATTTCTATATTTATCAATATTTTTTTCATTCATATTTTTTTTGAGGTTCATTTTTAGTCCAATAAACATGTACTCAAATATAATTTGCCTCCCTCGAATACGCTCATTGTAAACCCACCCAGAAAAACATGATTGTTCTAAAGGCTCCAACAGTCCTATACCCCCTTAATTTGACTATGTTTTTGATTCAAATAACTATATATTAGTTGTTTCGATTAAAACCATTCGGTTGGAGTAGAGAGGCAATGTGTTTAGATGCATTATATTCGGATTAACCACATACTTTGTTGTCTTGAATAAATATAGTGATTGGATCAACCGAATTCGGAATGCTTGAGACAATCGATATGCATCGTTCGATAAAACAAGTGGTTTGATAGAATCAAGTCATCCGTGTTTATTCAATTCAAACTCATAACTCTGTCAACTCTGTCAAATGCGCTAGGTTGATTTGACTGAATGTTACTTTAGTTTGAAACTTGTGATGATTGTGTCGAATAAATTGAATCGTTCGGCCAAACCGATTGTGCGTTTGGAACGGATTTTATAAATCGCTTTCTTTATTTCTAATACAAGTGAAATTTATGTCACAGAGTTTTATTATTGCATATGTTTCATATAAAGTCACTTAATTAGCAATATCGCATCAATCTATACGCGTTACGCTCATATTTTTTACAACATTTTCCAGGCGTGATCTCGCCTTGACACTGATCAATCATGATGCTGATCGTTGAGATTGAAATGTCTATTAGCTGTCGATTCAACACCTTGACCATAAGTTTCGATAAATAGGAAAATATGAGACCAGTTACCATAGGGGAGTTTGGCGTAGTAGGTAGAGCGTGCGGTTAGTAATATAGCGAATGCGAGCGGACGTGGGTTCACATCCCGGTTAGGGCGAAAAATTTCGGTTGCGTTTTTCGTATCGAACCGGAGATGTTTGTCCATCTACATGTCAATAGTTATGAAATGTGACAACAAATATTCACATGTACGTCAAATTCCTTTTTTTTCTCACTATTTATATGTAATGCTTATGAAATTTACCGGACTGATCAGTGGCGGTTCCAAGAAAAATATTTAGTTAGATTGAAAGATGTTCAGTCAAACAGACAGAACAGCACTTTTCTCTGTTCAAAAGTTTATTCCGTTCAAAAAGGCCACATTTTGACTGAACAGAATTTTTTCACATCAACGAAATGGTACACATCGGTAGACTAAATCTTATTTTCACACGAATTTATCATTTTTTGAATTAACTATGCATTCGTTCAATTGAACAAGTTTCGATTTAGTTCAAGCAACCAATATTTTGTTACATTCACATAATATTTATTTCGCCATCCGTAACCGCCGCGTTTTGTTGGGCTAAACAAGGTTTTTTTGTTTCGACGAATTTTTTCTCTCAGTGTACTGACTTAGAGGTTTCACTCAATTCTTTCATTTCCAAAAGCTCGTGCTGTACAATATTAAATTCATATCGACAAAATACGAATTGTCGATCAGTCGAATAAACAGTCAACTCAAAACTTTGAACGGATAAGGATACGGTGAATAGCGTTGAGTAACAGGTCGAATAAATATTTCCGAATCATTTTATTAAATTTAACCAACCAATATGCTCCCAGCGAACATAGTTATGTAACAGCTATGTCACAGCTATATAACCGAATATAACGTGTAATATTACCTGTTCGTTACATGTAACGGTCAGGTAAGTTGTTATTTGCTACTCAAGCTTGTAACTATTATATAACAGTTACGTCTGTTGATTTTACGTATGTTATGTATTTGTTATATTGATGTTGCGTACAATAACGCCGATTACACGTAACTGCTCGGTAGCGTAATGGTCTATTTTACAATAATTACGGCCACTACTTCAATAAACCCAATTGCATGATATTTCGACAAGATCTAATGTTCTGTAAAACAATAAAGTAGTCTCTTCTGTGGATTGAGTCGCTTCGTTGATATCTGTAGTTTGCTGATTTTACTCAGAAAATCGTCGATTCTCATTAACCCCTTGGCAGTTATGCGAAAATCTAATTTTCGTGCCACTTTTGTCTTGGAGAAAAAAAAACAAAAAATAAAAACAATAATTCACCAAACAACAGTCAAATCCAGGTAGTGAAAACATGTTTTTTTTCACATGCCCCTATACGTGTCATGACACAAAAGTGGCACTTCTTTTCGCCCCTATGTGTGTCACTCACAGTCAAGGGGTTAAGAAGAAATGTTACTTCTATTGCGAGAAAGGTTTTTCGGGCGAGGCGCTGCAGCGCCCGTCGGCCCATCTCCTCTAACTTCGGTCGCGTGGGGGGATTGGCATTCGGGTCGCCGGCGGTAGCAAGTGACAATTATATATATGGGGAATTCCACCCCAACCCGACCTACGTCTGACCCCCACCCCTTCTGATTAGAGTCATCATTTTTTACAGTTGTTCTACCTTTTCGAAAAAACTCTGATTTTTTTCAGATTTTTTGGAAACCGTCCGATTTACCCGATTTACCTATGATCTTCAAAAATGAACACACCGGTATCCCCAATTAAAAAATCCGAAAAAATTATGAAAAATCCTGCTTTGTTCATCAAAATTTTCAAACCTTGACCCAGAGTGAGCAAACCTTTGCTTCTATGATGCTTACAGTTTTTTCCGAGAACAACGTTGAATAATTTGAGAAGCAAACGTCTGCCCACTTTGGCTAAAGGCCTGAAAATGTTGTTAACTGAAGCAGGATTTTTAAGAATTTTTTCAGATTTTTAACTTCGGGCTGTCGATGTGTTCATTTTCAAAAATCATAGGTGAATCGGACGGTTTCCAACAAATCTGGAAAAAGAGTTCTTTCGAAAAGGTGGAACAACATAAAAAATTATGACTCTAATTGGAAGATGTGAGGGTCAGACGTAGGCCGGGTTGGGGTGGAATTCCCATATGTAACAATGGTATATAAAAGTTATAATTCATTGTCACATGCACGATACCTACATGTGATATAATATTCATGTTTTCGTGAAATAACATGTGTTTGCTGGGCTGTTCCAATCCTAAGTAACTCGTGGTACCGTGGAGGTACGAGTATCCGAAAGCTGAGCTCCGTTCTCTCAATGGTAACTCGCGATTTTAAGGAATTATTTCACCTGAAAATAATGCTTATCGATGACTGGTATAGAAACTTTATTTTTTCTTATTTAACAGCGGGTTTATTGCTCTTAGGAGTGAATCGATATTTGGATTCATATCTTTTGGTGGTCCATGCTATCGCGACGCCTCCCGTGGCCATTGCTTAACTAAGAGGTTAGAGCCGCTTGTCAGTGTATTGTGGTTGAACAGCAAGATGTGAGTAAATATTGCAATGTAACGTGTTTAGATTGGAACATAATGAATTAAAATAAGTTTAGAGAACTTCAAAAATATTTCAAAATAATTGTGAAGAATAAAAAATACGTGTTCGAGTATTGGGACAGCTGTAAAGCAGTGTGGAGCAGTAGACGAACACGTGTTTTCCACTCACCGTAACCCCAATTATCATTCTTTGCTGTCTTCAACCTTCAACCCTCTTTTCTGTTGAGAAAATAGCACCGATTACACTCATCTCAATCAGTTGATTGTTTGGAATGGTCATATTGTAGCAATCATCCGGCAATGCGAAGACAGCAAACTATACGGTTCGGCAAGTAGGCCCTCGGTCGTTCGCCTACTGGGACAAGGTGCATTACGCTGTTCAGGTACTACGTCTTCAGACACCTGATATATTGATGCTAATATTAATTTATTTAGACATAATTGCAACTACTATTTCACTTCTTTCTGTTCAAAAAATGTTCAAAATCCCTGACTATTGATTCGATAGGGTATTTCATAGGGTATTTTCGATTCGACCCGAACGCCGTCACTGGCTCGGTGAGCAGCGCGCCGCCCGCGTTACGGCTAGCGAGACGTTGCCACATTGAAGCGCGGCAGTGCCTAACAGATGTTGATATTCCTCCTGTGTTTGAACTGAACGGCACAACATGGCAACAGCGCGGCTGGAAATTGACTACACGCATCCACTGGCTCCGGGCGGCGTGGCGCCGCTTTTCCGCTCTAGTCTCACTAAATTATTATCTTTTGCGATATTTCCACATTTTGAAGGAAACAAAAACATAACAAGTCCGTTCTAGAGGGTTTCAACTAGGCATTGTAATTTTTTTTCAAAGTTGTTAATAGATAATTTTGCGTGCGACAAGAAAAAATCGGGAAAAGGTGGCGCGGCGCTCTAAAGGGGGGGGGGGGGGGGGGGGGGTGTATACCCGATTTGTTACCGACACCGCCTATATCTCCGAAATGGGGCTATCAATCGACTTGTCCTTTCGGCAGCCGATGTTTGACGAGTAATGAGTTCGAACTGGTACATTTGATCGGACGAAATCGGAATTTTTTTTTTTTTCCGATGGAAAAGTGTTGGCGTGCCATTTATGTCGACTTATATCAAAGCCTACGCATAAAAAATGCAAAATCGACCGAGAGAGCCCGATTCTATATGGAATTCCCAACACAACCATCCCAAAACATCTTCGTTTTCGACAACGATGAGGGGGCCAGTTGTATTTTACGTTTTTGTGGTAATTTTTGCGATTGGCAACGGCTGAGAGCAGCTGAGAGCAGCCATCGCCGCTAATGTTATTATATTAGTTCCCAAACCGCCCGTGAGATGTAGCCACCCGCAAATTCTTAGCTTATTAGTGAGAGATGATTGGACTGCAGGTCGAGTCACGTGGTTACAGGTGTATCAACGTAACAGCGTGGCGACATCTCACGGGCGGTGTGGGAACTAATGTGATGACATTAGCGGCAATGGCCGCTCTCAGCCGTTAACAATCGCGAAAATTACCACACAAACGTAGAATACAACTGGCCCCTTTATCGTTGTCGAAAACAAAAATGTTTTGGGATGGTTGTGTTCGGAATTCCATATAGAATCGGGCTATCTCGGTCGATTTTGCATTTTTGATGCGTAGGCTTTGATATAAGTCGACATAAATGGCACGCCAACACTTTTCGATCAAAAAAAAAATCCCGATTTCATCCGATCAAATGTACCAGTTCGAACTCATTACTCGTCAAACATCGGCTGCCGAAAGGACAAGTCGATTGATAGCCCCGTTTCGGAGATATAGGCGGTGTCGGTAACATATCGGGTATACCCCCCCCCCCCCCCCCCCCCCCTTAAGCCAGTTCAGGAAGGTTAAACGTTCGGATACTCATACCTCCACGGTATTCGCTGTGTGCATGACCTTGAGTGGTTGCGAGTTTCGACGCCAGCGCTCGCAGTGGTAGGATGCGGCGTTTTTTGTTGGAAAGCTATGCAGGGTCTTTATAGAGTCTTTATTTTTCGTCTGTTTGGACTTTTTTTTGACGTTCTTCACTTATTTATACTCTCTCTCAGAAAATTTTTCATTTGTGGGTTACGACATTTGAGAATTAGGCCATCGATATTTCAAGTTTCATAAATGAAATAAGTGCGTCTTTCCCTCCTACTTGTCATCGCAAATGACATCCAGTTGACGCACCAGCTGATCGCTCGGGATCTTTCGGTCTGTCTTTTAAAGTGTTAATCACATAAAAGTCATGCTTTCAAGGAAGAAAAAAAAAAATACATAAAATACATACATATTTTCACGTGTCTGAGGAAACCACGTGGATTTGGTGAAACTAACACTGACAACTGCGACGATCAGCTGCTTTTCATCTCATGTGGCGCTAGTAGGAGACGGGCTTCTTTCATTTATAGAAGTTAAATGATGATATAAGTCGCTCCCGGAGTTTTTACCTGTGATTGTTATTTACCTTCTGCTATTTCTTAAAAATTTCCAGAAGCCTGTGGATATTTGTAGCTCACGCAGTCTTCATCAAGGTCCATATATCGTATTGAGGCCCTGCATAGTTATCCAACAAAAATCGCTACTTTTCGCCACTGGCAGCGCCACTTGTCTTCGTGCACACAGCGAATACATTCATTATTCATCGGATAAATTCGCAACCTTAGATCTTTCGGGTCTAATCCTGACATTGCAGGTAACTTCGATAGTGATTTTGAGAGTCAACTCTCTACTTCAGGGTTAAACCCTAGGAATGTCAGGATGTGAATACAGACCGTAAATGGTGAAGCTTTTTTGTGGATGAGGGTAACGGTAGTAAGAAAAAATTGGAGACGCGCCAGTTAGCCATGACACACTGTACTCAAAGTATAATTTTCCAAGTACTTGCTAACACGATCAACGTTCATACACGTCGAGATACGCACATGATCGACTATCGCAAATTCATTAGCTTATATCCAATTACTTAATAACAAAAATCGCCGTTTGACGGACCCAAACGGTTACTCGAGGCTATGGCAGCGATTCCAAAGATGAATAATAAACTTGAGGTGGACGCTGGAGCTCCCCGGTTCTCGGTGTTGGCAATATCACGGATAAGACCCTGGTTTTCCAACCAGTCCTGGATAACCGGTGCGTTGTTCGAAATCCATTCTAAATTTTCGTTGGCAGTCAGGAGCACACGCTCGACGGTGATACCGAAGGCATCCAGTTTGTTGGAATCGACCAGATCTTGCAACTATAAAAGTCATCGGAAGGTTAAACGCGCAGAAAACCCATATGCCTATCGCGAACCAAGTTAGTCAATGATATAAAAAAAAAGTCACGTGGTGTCGCTGCATCCGACAAAGTGGTTGAATAGCGCATCACTATGAAGTCACCCAGACAGCACACATGTCCGATAGATCTTAATGGGATATCCTATGAACATCCATCGGATATGTGTGCTGTATGAGAAGCCTCGACTTCTACTCTAATAAAAGTTATTGCTTTGACTGGGATAATTATTTTCTGTGAGTTACAATCACTGGAAATTTGGTGGAATACTGAAGCCTCGGCCATCGAAAATGCAACCGTTCATCATTATTCGCTTGAAGGTTTGTCGAGACTTATGAATGACCTGAACAGAAAGCATTACTGGAAGCGATATAGGAATTCATGAGTTCTAATGGGAATACGATTGGATTTTTTGATAAAGTAAGATCTGACTGCAATCTTGAGTTCCTAATACCTTCATGATGACTCTACTCTACAGTCGTCCAACAGAATGAAATTCTTGTTTTTTCGGTTGTATCTTCAGATTTGGCACAAAGGACAGGTTGCAAATATGTGATAAGTTTTGGTTGAATTAAATAACTGATACTATTCAGTAGTGAAAAGGCCTACCGCAACAATTCAAAAACCTCTGAACATATTCGTTTTAATTCCGAACCCAAATTCAATTGAACTTACAGCTTCTGTATTGGGCACGAAATTTGACAGTGAAACTGGAAAACAAATTAGTTCGTGTTCAGAGTCTACTTCATTTTTCGGCAATGGTACGATAGCAAAAAGTACCTTTTCGAGCTGATCCCGCCGTGTAATACGACCAGAAATACCAGCGAGCATGGTGGTGACGACATTGAACCCTCCATAGCTGTGGCATGAAGTTGCAGTTAGTGACTAGTTTCTGAGAAAAAGTTGAAGCTGCTGCATGAAGAATAATTGATTTTTTACTTACAATTCCGAAATAGCTTGGGTGTTGTGTGTAATAAAGTTCAGAAGCATATCAACATTGTCCTGCACGCTGGTGAGAATTGACGTGAATACAGTTAACGTATCCTGCGACCGAATGCCGGAATTTGGAGTGATCGATAGCCGCAAGTACCTATGAATACACATGGCCAATCAGTTAACTTCGGTCATCGGATGAGAACCGGTGCTTTCAACGTGGTATGGCCGTTGCCGAAGACGAGGAAACTTTTGTGGCAGCAATCAAACAAAAGTTGAGAATGTAACGTATAAAAAAAGATGATAGCGGCAGGCTGTATTCCCAAGCGGTTACCTATCTAAGTACGGACCGCGCCCAATGTTGCTTAATGTAATAGAAGAAGTTTTTAAGAGCTGTAACTATCAGCACACTATGGTTGTCGCAATGCCGGTGGTTGAAGATAATACTCACTTTTCAAGAATAGTGGTATTCTTGCTACACGCCAAGCTCTGCAAAATCAAATCTCCTTCAGTGGCAAGGGAAGTGTTCAGGAAACGGTTCCACATTCTCTCCCAAGTTTCCTCAGAAGCACTTCTGACACCCCAGCAATACACGATCGATCTCAGGTCGGGATCAACTCTACAATAATAGAAAATGAGGGATCATGTTCGATATTGGTGTTGTTCCAAAATTACAATAGAATTTTTACCCTTTACCCTTGTAAGCTATCATCATGTATCATCTTCACACTTACGGATGCACCTGTGGATTGGTAATCCAGAGGTTAAACTGAGCTTCGGCTGAAGCACGTGCGTTAGTTTCGTTGAGTTGGCATGCTAGACTAAGGATCTGCTCACGATGCAATCTGATTTGATGGTTGTCTGCCGAAGCGACCACCCATCCCAAAGTCTGATGAAGCTCTGAAATCAAGCTCCTTTGGTAAGCTTGCCAGAATGGAAAGTACTCATGGTTCGCGAGGATCGTGCTCAAATATGAAAAAACGGGAAGCACAGATCGCCAGACGACGAAATCAGTTTCTTGGACAATATAAGTGCTGAGATTTAAAGCGATGGAGTAGTCAATGTGACCGGACCGCGCCAAGTTGAACGAATCGTCAATCAGAATAGCGCGATTCGTAGGGTTGATTTGCGTGAAATTTGGACCCTTCAAGAACTCAGTGAGCAGCTCCCAGTTTCGAGTATCGTAGTTAGTCCTATAGAATCCTATCCCCTGACAATTTGCCAATAACCAAGTGTCATTTGCAAATCCATTAATCATGATACTTTTATCTTGGGCACGGAGCCAATCAGGCTGTATCCAGGCGCCGTTGCACCTTGTAGGGCTGTTTCCAGTAGCAACAGTTATCGGGATCCACCAACGTTGACGTTCCGGATTGGCCGTGGGGGAATTAGGACTCATGAAATAGCGTTTCTGACTAAATGATGCCACTTGGGTGGAGTAGTTCCTCGCGACAGTGACCAGGGGGAACCCAGGCTGAGTTACCCAGGAATTCATTATTGCTGCAATCGAGATATGGTTCTGTACCGCGGCGTTGACGTCCGCGATGGCTTGCATGTGTTCCCATAAAGTTTCCGGTTCGAATGTTCCATGGGCTCTACGGTACAAAATTAGCCAGTCTCATGAATTGTTTCTATTTTTCGACAGCTTCGAACGTTTGATTGAAAATAATCGTGTCATGTATCTAACGATAAGTGCAATGTGCTCTTCGTACCCTATTAACTCGACAATTCAATAAACCATCCCATCTAAGTAAGAAAAAGTAATAATATTTCCAGAACAAAACTGACTTACGACTCAGAAAAGAAGGTCGCGAGTGCCCTTGAAAACAAGTCTTCTCTCATTATACGATTCAGCATGCGGAATACAGCTGCACCTGCAAGAAGAACCTTTATATTTAAGAAGTTGATTGATAAATTACTGGCAGACAGTCTAGCGATTAATAATTTGTTACAGCATCTAAAGTAGAACCTATCGAATATCAATACATCTATTTCGCGTTCGAATTGGCTTAGCGAAACAGAACAAGTGATTTACGGCTAGGCAATACTCATTCTTCGCCCATCAAATAGTCGACATGACAGTTCTTCTATTCATCGAAAGAGCGTAGTGACAGTATTAATCGTAATTCGTGCTATCGAACTCTCATTACATACATATTGTTGCGGAAACTGATCGCACAGAAAATACGTGAGTTCTCGAGAGAAATAAAGCGAATGAAACGTTGAATTATGGATCAAATGAAAAGAGTTATATTTTGCGTAGTAGGTCTGTTTAGTCAGGTGGAGCGAGAATCCCGTTTTTTTTTTCCGATGGTGTTTGGGCGAGAAAAATGTGACATTAAAGTTAGAAAAAAACCTCGCTTAAGCAGGGAGTCATGCGGTGATGTCTTGCGGTTCCAGTATGTTTTGTCAGTTCGGTATAGGTTGATTTTATATAAATACATCGAAATCATTCGGAAAAGATCTTGAAAAAAAAGGATAATGAAAAAAAAGTAAAAACAAACGCCAACGATCCTCTCAACCACTGGGAATGGAGCCCCAGACCTCTCAATTAAGCGTCACTCGCCCTTGACTGCTCAGATCTGCGTCCCATACAACATTTTCAATTGAAAAATAAAACTGCCTGCCACCTAGTAGCCAATTAATGAACTTGCTTCATCTGCAATACATAATTTCAAACTTTCACTGACTAGTTTAGTATCTATTCGGCATTTTGATTAGAACATGATTAACTTACGATATCAATGCTCTGATCAAAATGCCAATTAGATACTAAACTAGTCAGTGTAAGTTTGGAATTATATATTGCAGATGAATGTAAGTTCATTAATTGGCCACCAGGTGGCAGGTATTTCTATTTTTCAATCAAAGATGTTGTATGGGAGGCAGATCTTAGCGGTGAAGGGCAAGTGACGCGTAATTGAGGGGTCTGGGGTTCAATTCCCAGTGGATGAGAGTCGTTCGCGTTTTTTTTTCTATTTTCTCATTATCCTTTATTTTCAAAATTTTTGCCGAGTGATTTCGATGTATCCCGTGTAGAAATTCGTTCTGGGCTAAGGTCGGGGCCCCAGTTGAGTGGCCCAACTATGATCTGGGCCCCAGGTAGGCTTCATGTTTGGGGCCCGTCTAGAGATGTAACGCTTACGATTCTGGGGCCCGAATAATTTAATTGCCTGGGCCCCTAACGGTATGCCCGTGTAGCGCCTCGATACGCTAATCAGGCCCTTGATAAGCCCTCGGTACTTCCTCAGTATCCTTAGTAGAAATTTCAACTGGGCGCTAGCGAGCCCGATCGGGCTAGCCCTCATATCGGCGCCCCTGATTTATTTTCATGAAATTAAAAAGTATTAATGGTAGAAAATAAAAAAAAAAAACGAATTTGGCACTTTTTATCGTCAGTTGATCCTACCTACGCATTGTATCGATGAAATCGCATTTCATATCTATTGAAAAAACCACCGTATTATTATCCCCGCCGGGCTTTGAACCCACGTCCACTCGATTTCTAGTCGCACGCTCTAACCACTACGCTAAACTACCATATAGCATATGACCCAACACTCTCCTACTTGGTCAGGGCCTATCGAAGTGTCAAGTTTTTACTCGAAATATTTCAATGTCATCAAAACTCTGCATTTTCAGGACTAGATTAAAGTCCTTGCATATATTTATATTCATATTTTTATATTTATATTTATGAATATACGAGAATGATTTTGTCAAACAACTATTTTATTATTGCTTTTTACATACACTATTATTCGCGTTTATGTATAATCGAAATGAAAATAACATGTAGGGGAGGGTGGAGCACAACGAGCCTCCTAAGGAGAAAAAAAAACTCTTAGAACTATTCGAGAAAATAATGCTCACCCCGCTGGGGCTCAAGTACGTCATCACAACTTAAAACCAACTATCGAATCCCCAATAAAACCCTTCTGGGGCCCGATTCGGCCATCACAACCAAATCCCAGCTATTCAATCTTTAATAGAACCCGTCTTGGCCCCAATTAGGTCAGCACAACCTAGTCCCAACCATCAAATCCCCAGGTACACCCGTCTGGGGCCCGATTAGGTCATCACAAGAAAATCCTGACCATCACATCCCCAACAAAGCCCGTCTAGGGCCCGACGAGCTCACCACAAGTAAATCCCAACTATTAAATCCCGAATAAAACCCGCCTAGGGCCCGATGATACCTTAGGCCTTCCCCACTTAATTTCTGCACGGGATTCATATAAAATCAACCCATTCCGAACTGACAAAACATACTGGACCCGCAAGACATCACCGTATGACCCCCTGCTTGAGCGAGGTTTCTTTCTAACCCTATTGTCACATTTTTCTCGCCCGAACACCATCGGAAAAAGAAAGACGGGTTCCTTGCTCCACCTTACTGTTAAGTACTGTGACGTGGTATTTTTAAATTCCCCGCCACAAGGCGATTCTCTCGAGAATTTAACGATGCGTGGCGTAGACAGGGTCTCCAGGAAAAGAGAAAATTTAGGGAAAATAATTAGGTCCAATTGACACTATTGTATTTTTTGTAAACTATGTAATCTCGAGCTCGATATTCCACGAGACGTCCGTCGTCGTGGGAACTACCGAAGGAAAAGCGATTCTACCGAGCGTAAGAAACCTCCAATATCGTCAAGGACGATTCTGTCGGCGTGCAAACCATGGTTGGTCCAGAAAACCCCAAGGTCAGCGCCTCCTCTCAAGTGGAAAGATCTACCACCTCCAACTATCGGATTGACGGCGTACAGGGATGTGCGAGAAGCACAACGAAATCCTCCCATCACCCGGAGAGCTACCGCCTACAAGAAAATGCACTGCTGATGTGAGGGTGGTGAACAAGGCATGTGAAGGTGCATCTTTACCGCCTCCCACCTAAGTAGCAATCAGTCAGTGCAGCTATCATCGTCAAACTGTCTCCGAATCTGTTATCGCGGCCGTGGTTGGTCATGAAAACCCTCGGATCAGCATTCCGACCTATCGAATCCTTTCGTGGGTGAAGCCCTAGTATGCCGAGACACGCAGCTACCACTAACTTTCTGGTGGATCGACCAATGATGTAAGGCCCTAGAAGAAATATCGGGTGGCCGGGCGAGCGAGGCTCCATGTGAGTCCAGCGCTCGGGGATTCAAAAGGAAGGCGGTAATAGGAGTGGTACTAGCAGCGGCAGGGGTGAGGTAGACTTCTCCTATTTTCCGTTCGTCAAAATCTGTCGCACACCGACCAATTAGATTACCGATATGTCACGTGATTACGCAAATCCGAAGGATGAGCTGACGGCTAAAAATAAAGACTATATAAGGAGGGTACACCTGTTAATCGGTCTACTCTTCGCTCTGGTCTACGCCACTCATCAAGTATCATCACTCATCGACTATCGCCTATCGTCTATCGTTATTATCGAGTATCAATAAAATAGTGTGTTTTGTGTTACATTGAACAACTTAATTGAGGTAAGGTCTTAATTCTTTTGTGAGGACACGAGGTCGTTCGTATAAGGTTCTGGTTATTAATTTGGTTATTGAGCTAAAAGGCTCGTTTTTGGTTATTGAGCTAAGAGGCTCGTTTTTGGTCATTGAGCTAAGAGGCTCGTTTTTGGTTTCTGAGCTAAGAAGCTCGTCTTTAATTTTTGTTCAATTACATTCACAATCATTGATTTATCGAACAACCTCGAGTCTGGCTGAGTTACATAGATCTTTCATTGCTTTTTGGCTATAATTTATTGCTTATCGCTTCTCGTATGGCTTCTATTTTTGATTTAGTCTGTTAGAATAATATTGTGCATGAAATACTGTAGAAAATATCTTTCCTGGAGTACCCTGAGCGAAGATAGCCGCGAAGGCTTAGACCTCGCGTATAGTTTAGGTTGTTATTGTTAATTCGTTATAGTTTAGTAAGGTTAAGTCAATTCTGGATAATTTATTATTATTATTTTGTTAGGTTAGTCAAGTATGGTCACTTTGGATAATTTATTACCGTCTGTGAAATCTAGTATTGTTTTTGGATAATTTAGTATCGTATCGATCAATATAATATTGTCAGAATTTGGTTAAAGAGCGATCTCTCGTTCTAGATTAATTTGTTAACGTCGAGCATGTAATTCGCGTCTCTCGAGTGACCTCGTGGTCTCTATTTAGCAGTAGATTTCGGAGTATCGTAAATTGTATGGCCAAGCGTGGCTAATTAATTAGTAGGGAAACTGTATCGTTTGTTATCGACTTTTCTTAATTAATATCTCAAACTCTAATACGTTAATCTTAGGGTGTGTTATGAAATAATTTGCATTTGGGTACGAAGTATCGCTCTGTGATACCAAGTCTGGAGTCTAGTCTATTCGTTTTATATCGAGTCAACTCTGACACACTCTTCTGATTTAATTGCATCATAAATGAGTAAATTCTGTCCCGAACAGTTAGGAAAACTATCGTAGCAAACTATTAATAATATCGCCAGTTCTGTACGATTCGTCTGAATTATCTAATTTTATTAATAAATGATTGATTGATGTGATCTCAACTATCTCAAAGAAATAATCTTGTTGTACGTGGTGTACCCTGCCCCTCTATCTAAGGCTCTGTTATCTGAGCTAGTCGAGTTGTCGCTCGACGCATTTCCGTAAGTTTTTTTTGGTTTTAGTAAGTTATGTTATCGTATCGAAACGACGCAGTAGCGTCCGGCGCCCAACACTTTGGTAATTAAGTAAGTAACACGGAAAAGTGCCGAATTGTAACCAGATCTGTGGTTTTTCCTCTCCTAGTTAAAAACTGCGTTACAGTACAAAGACTGAAACAAGACTGGTTGTTTATAAAGAGTGAATCATACTTGAATAACGTTAGACAAATGCTGTATGTTGACATCTTTTCTTTAAGGTGACTACTAGATCATGTGAACTCCAAATAAGGGGTGTATCAACCCCCGTAACACAGGATTGCATAGAATAAGAAAGTCAACAGTGATATATATACAATGTGTTTGATATCCTTCAATTATATCTTAGCAACGCGACGATGTCGGCGTATTCAGTACGAAATAATAGAAGGATATGTACCACTGGGGTGCGCAAAAAAAATCTAACGCGCATCAACATTCCGGTAAAGCATCTCAAATAGAATATTTCAGCCGAATATGAGCTCTTAATATTGATATTTAGGACTGCCTATTTTAGTTCGTCCATTTTTCATTCGAATAACACGTAAAAAAAAATCAGGAAATCTTTGAATTGTTTTTTCATCGTAAGTGGCTTGATTGAGAAATTATCTGAATACAGGTTCTCACAGGAAATTTCATGCTTTATAAAAAATGTAATGACATAGAATTTTCCTAACTCTCACCGATAAAGAGATATTTTATATTATAATAATATAATTTGCCGATAATTTGCCTATAAACATTGAGTCATAGCGTCATAGAGTCATATGACTCTGCGAAAAACAATTTTTTTTTCAACTGCGCATCAAAATTTCGGTACAGCATTTCAAATAGAATATCTGAACCAAATATGAGCTCTGAATATTGATATTTAAAACTCTCTATCAATATTGAGAGCTCATATTTGGCTGAGATATTCTATTTGAGATGCTCTACCGGAATGTTGATGCACGTTTATTCATTTTTTTTTTGGCGCACCATAATGTAGGGGAAACTGGGGTCAGTTGTAACAGGGGACGGTTGTAACAACACGAATAACTCGCGAACTAATACAGATAACGGGGTGGGGGGGGATTATAGCAAGGAGGGATTATAGCAAGGGGGGATTATAGCAAGGGGGGATTATAGCAAGGGGGTATTATAGCAAGGGGAAGATTATAGCAAAGGGGGGATCATAGTAATAGCTTAAATTAACAATTCTCATGGTAAGAGTACAGTCGCATCTCGACTATCGCAAGAAGTCGGGACCGAGCAAGCCTGACCGACCTTGACTATCGCAATGCGCACGGAGGCCCCTACTCCCTGTACTCGTCTTGTGCGCAAGTGGTTCTTTATCGTGGAATACCTTGTATATGTGTAACACAAAACTTGAGGCAGAAAAGTAAGTAAATCACACTTACTCTTGGCATAGGCGACGTTGTCGAAACTTGCTAGGATAGAACTACGACTACCGACGACATTGGTCATTGGCCGTGTCGCTTCCAAAGAATCAGCAATCATGGCTGGTCGCTGCTGATCGGTAACAATCCGTTCGGCGTAACGCCACGTTGAATTGCTCAGAGATGGTGCAAGAAACTGATAGAACGTTGCGAAACCTTCGTTGAACCATAAGTGATCCCACCACTTCGGAGATACCAAATTACCGAACCAGATATGAGCAAGTTCGTGGCTGATGATGTTCGCGATTCTTTCGCGGGACCTTGTATTGGATTCACCTGGTTGCCACAAAAGCAGTCTCTCCCTATAAAAATCAATCCCGAATATCAGCGTCACGTCCATGATAAACAATGGCGCACCAGCGCCGTTTTGAGATCCTCGTAGGCCCTGAGAACTCTTTCATACGTAGGCTAGGGTGTACGTTATTTCCCAAATTGACTTTCCTCACTTGGGTATGATGCGAATAATTAGTTCATATCCTAAAAACAATCATGGAAGAATTTTTTTTCGAAGTACCATTAACCCCTGCCCGAATGATGATTCTTTTCACATTTGATAACCATGGGATTTTTGCACTTTTCAGACTTCACACGTACCCGAGCCGAGTTTTACGGTGCAGCGCGCGCCGTCGCTTATAAATAAATCGTTTTCACCTAGTTTCCATCGTTTTTCCATCCTTTTGAATTAACGATTTTATAGAGAATTGATCAAGGAATACGCACATATTTTTTTGAGAATTCTATCGCATGGCCCTGACTTTGAAAATCACGTTTGAATAATATATTCGTTTATAACAAATAGAATTGTTTGTTACCGCAGGATAAAATAAATATATGAAAATAGTGTCATTCAACAGCTTTGAAATGGTTCCTAGACGAAGTCTATAGGTTGAATACAATCAAAGATATGACCGTTTGAAGGGGAGTATGTTTTCGATTTTTGGCTCTTTTTGCTGAATTTCACCCCCGTGTAACTTGGAAAACAGGGGCCGAAAAAAAAAACGAAAAATTGTTTGATGAATTTATTTGTTCCATAGAAGCCGTAAAAAAAATTAGAGCGAAATCGGTAACATCGAGGTCAATTCGTGATATATTTTGTCCGGTCTGACGTGGAATGGCTCATCTAGACGAGTTTCGGGGCTACTTCGCCGCTCGCTCCTACCACATCATCGCCGTCTCTGAGATCTGGCTGGATGAGCGCGTTGCGGATGAGTCAGTCTCTTTGCGTGGCTATTATCTTTTTCGCCGTGAAAGGCTGGGACGACGTGGGGGGGGGGGGGGGGGGGTGTTGCAGTTTTTGTCCATAATAGCCAAGGGTATATAGGTTATAGCTGCGTCAGGGGACTGGTACTGTGCGAAACCTGAGTTCCTGATTCTTGAGCTCATGGCGGCTAATGCCTCTAAGATTCTGTTTTCTGTAGTCTACCGGCCTCCTAAGATCGGTTACTTATCAGACTTCGAGGATGTGTTCCTTCAGCTCTTACCCGACTACAATAACATTCTTATCACCGGTGATTTTGACTCTGACCTGCTGGGTGTCACCTCTGACTCTAGGCATATCCGTGACTTCCTTGAGTCTTGTAGTCTACACCCGGTTCGCTTAGAGCCTACCTACCACACCGTGAACTCTCACACTTGCCTTGATCTCTTTGCCGTCGACGACGAGGACACACTACTGGCGCATGGCCAATCTGGTGTGCCGTTCCTCTCTGGACACGAGCTTATTTATCTTTCCTATCGCCTCAAGGTCCTGCGGCCACCTCATGTGCCTGTCTTGTCTCGTGACCTGTCCAGCGTCAACCATGATGCCTTCCTCGATGACCTGCAGTCTCTTGACTGGTCTGTGTTTGGCCCAGGTAGCCTCTCCGTTGACGAGCAGGTCGAGCGGTTTAACTCCTATATAGTGGATACCGTCGATTCGCACGCGCCTGTCAGATCCCGGGTCCGCAAGCGCCCCCCGGCCCCCTGGCTGTCGGAGGAGATCCGCATGCTCATGCGCAGCCGCAACCGCTGCTTTAAAGCGTTTCGTAGCGCTCCGTGCTCCTCGCGGTACGAGGACTACGAGTTGCTCAGGAATCGGGTGCATGATGCAATTAAGGCCTCTAAGGTTAGCTTCTATGAGTAACGGTTTTCTACCCATCGGGATGCGGGTTCTATCTGGCAGGAATTCCGCTCTCTGGGCCTCGCCAAGCAATGGCGCAATGACATCCCTGCTCTCATCTCGGTGCATGGGTTGAGTGATCACTTCGCGGTGACTGCTCTCGGGCCTGTGCCTTCCGTCGCCCCTGCCCTGCTCGCGCCGGATCCCGTCGTTGATGATGCCCGCTTCTATTTTAAGCACATTAGCCCTGAGTGTCTCCTCAAGTATTTATATGTGTCTCAGACTAACGCCCGTGGCGTTGATCAGATACCGCTATCGTTTTTGCGGTTGGCTATGCCTGTTGTCTTCCCTGTGCTTCTTCAACTGTTTGAACACTCCCTGGCCTACTCTGTCTTCCCTGATTTCTGGAAAAGAGCCCTCATCCAGCTGGTCGCCAAGGTCTCACGCCCTGCCGCTGCTAGTGACTTCCGGCCTATCTCTATTCTGTGCACGGTTTCTAAAATACTGGAGAGAATTGTTCACCAGCAACTCTCTGACTTCCTTGAGCTTAACAATGTCCTTGACTTATTCCAAACTGGTTTTCGGAAGGGTTTTAGCACTCAGGCTGCCCTTCTCAAACTTACTCACGATGTTCGGCTCGCTACGGACAAGCGCATGATTACTGTGGCGGTGCTTTTTGATTTCTCTCGCGCTTTTGATTCGGTACGCCACGACCTCTTATTGGCCAAGCTGGAGGTAGTCGGTTGTTCTGCGTCGGTACTGAACTGATTCAATTCTTACCTCTCCGGTAGACAACAGGCTGTGCGCGGGCCTGATGGCTCCCTCTCCTCCTGGGTTGGGCTCGCTACCGGGGTCCCTCAGGGGTCTGTCCTCGGGCCGCTCCTCTTCTCCATCTTTGTCAATGACCTGCCGCGTGTATTACGGAACTCGAGTCACCTGGTCTACGCTGATGATTTACAGATTTATCTGTCCTGTTCCCCTGCCTCCCTTGACGACGGGATCCGGCGTATTAACGAGGATGTCAGGGCCATCAATGGCTGGGCACAGTGCAACTCGTTGATTCTGAATGCTTCTAAGACTAAGGCCATTATTTTTGGTAATGCTCAATACGCCAATCGTCTCCTCCGCGGTCCATTACCTGACATCATCGTTGGCGATGCCGCTGTTCCCTTCGTTGGGAGTGTTCGGGACCTTGGACTTCTCATTAATAATAGGCTGGGGTGGGACGAGCATGTTACGGCCATTTCTAGCAGGGTTAATAGAACTCTTTTTCAGCTGAAACTCAACAAATCACTTCTTTCTTTCTCTCTTCGGAAACGGCTCGTCACTGCACTCGTTTTTCCGCACCAGGACTACTGTGCTGCTGTTTTTAACGATCTCCCGGGCATCCTTGATCTTAGGCTCCAGCGGCTTGTCAATGCCTGCGTTAGATTTGTGACTGGGGTTGGGCGCGGTGAGCATATTACCCCGCATCGGCTGGCGCTGAACTGGCTCTCCTGCAGAAGCCGGCGGCTCTACCTCATTGGCTGTCTAGTTTTCTCCATTCTCGCCACTCGCCGGCCCGAGTTCTTGGCTCAACTTTTCGTGCTTGCACGGCCTGCCTCCGTCCGCTCCAGAGCCTCCTGTAGGCCTAATAGTCTCGTTATTCCGTGCTGCCGATCCACTGCCTACCAGAGGTCCTTCGCGGTCGCGTCTTGCTATTTCTGGAACTCGCTCCCGTCGACGGTTGTTGAGGCCTCCTCCCTTTTAGTATTTAGGTTACGGTTGTATGCACACTTGCTGTCCCTTGAGCGTCAAGCTGTTTCTGGACTGCTCTAGCTCCGCTACCCCTTCTTCTTTCTTTTTCTTTTTTATTTTATCCTGTTATAGTTGATCACTCTTGCCTATCATACTATGTTTGGTAAAGGTAACCTTGGGTGAATCTTTTTCCTTCCTTACTTTGCTGATTCTTTCATCCCTTTGTTTTCGTTTTTATTTTCTGGTTTGCTTCCACGCGCTTCGGACTCCCAAGCTTGTCTTTACCTTTCTTTTCTTTTCTTTTCTGTTCTTTACTTTACTTTAGCATTACTTTACCCTAGCATTATTTTACCCTAGCTTTAGAACTATCTGTACCTTTTTTCTGGCTTTACCTCACTGTACACTATTTTACTCAAGCATTACTTTCTGTTCTCGGTCTTTTATCCTTTCCTTCAATTATCCTTACTACTTATTATTAGTACACTACTTTACTTTAGCTCTACTTTCTGTTCTCGGTCCTTCTATCCTATCCTTTAATTATTCTACTTGACCTTATTCCACCTTTCTTTACCCTACTTTTCTTTACGTTACGTTGGCACTCACCTGTACTTACCTTACGCCCTAGGGGACCTGTCCCATGGGCTCAAATAAATGAATAAATGAATGAATGAATGTGGAATAAAAACCAAATTATATCCAATTCAAATTCATACGAATTATTATACGTAACGAAACGAAAATATTATACGAAATCAACGAAAAAGCGTTCTCGATTAGAAGAGGAAATTTTTACTAATTTTCGTAAACATCGACAGCGTCTTGAAATTGGTAATAAACTCTGCCACCTTTTGGTTGTAGCTTGGGATTCGGAAGTTTGCAAACAACGTCGTCAAAACCCGCGGCAGCTAAATCGTTCTCATCTACTTGGAAAATAGTACGATCTTCATTACAAACTTTGAGATACATTGCTTTCAGCTTACAATCCCTTTCATAGACGTCAGTGCAAATAGCCAAGTACAGGGTAAACCCTCAGTTGGGGGTAAAATTTGAGGGTAAACCCTGAGTTTTCATGGTAAGCCCCCCAAGCTTTGGGAGTGCGAGTTTACCCCTCAAATTTGAGGGTTTTTTTTCGTAAGGGTGATTACTGAAAATAATACAAAAATATCGTGGAACGAAGTACCTTTACTGGTAAACATGCCTAGATTATAACCGAGACATGCCACTTTATACATAAGTACAATCGATGTACATACATATCAGGCCCCTGGCCAGTTTCTCAGTCCTCTGTCACAACATTTTACAAGGGACTGAGACCAGGGGACTGATAATTTCCATGTTAGATATGGAATAACTCTCAAATAAATTACTGTTCAATTTTGATCAAATGGTGACAGGTTGGAGGAAGAACCTACATTTACGTTTCATTCAATGTAATTTGATGAAAATTATGAATTTGTAATATAATACATACCAGGGTACTGAAAACTTGACTGGCCCAAACACGTATGCACTTGCTAGTCCCGCGCCTTCGACTGAGTGAATGAGCCAGTCATCGCGAAAACGTAGCGCAAGTATTAGCTTCAATTCGAATTTTTGGAACATATGACAATAGTCGTTCGCTGACATCATGGATGTCCTTACTTTTGAAATAATTTAACAGGCAGGGGACTGAGATTCAGAAGTTGTGACAAGGTTGATACAGTTGTTTTACCAATAAAATTTATTCTAATAAGATTATGAATGATATGAACGATGAATATAACTATTGCAGAATACATTCGGGATAAAAAATTGATGAATAACTGTGAGTTTATTTCAAGAACGTATGTTGCAGCTTAAATTCAGGGTTTGTGACATGGCAGGGGACTGAGAATTTCACGTATGAAGTGTCATTTTTTGGGGTAAATAAATAAAATCGACAGATCTTCATTATTTATTCGTGTAGCCACAGCTATTATCTTTCTCTACGATATAAATAACATGCAGGTGGACGTTGATAAGAGTATCAAAAATCAAGGGCCGCGAAGAATTCCTATTTCTGTAGAACCACCCACACTGAGAAAAAAAATTGAGTCGTGCTAACCAAATCGTTTTGTTGTCTAACTTTTGGTAGTTGCAACGAAATATATTATTGGCATTACACATCATATTGTTGGCACAACAAAGGTGGGCGAATTCTATTTGTTGGTCGTGCAAAAATATTTTGTTGTCGTTATTTTGTCTCTGTTACAAAATAACTTCGTTTCATACCACCAAATGGGACTAAGTATGTACAGCCAACAAAATATTGCGGTACTCAGTACGAAATACTGTATCCGATATGATTTGGTTGATTGTACAAAATAATTTTGCTGGCGATCTTGTATTTTGTTAACAAAATAGCTTAGTCCTGACCTATGCGGATGAACTCATTGAGAGAGCCCAACCAAATCTTTTGGTATTTAGTACGAAATACAGCGGCCAAACATGTCGTGACTCGCTTCCCGCTGCGACAAGCCAACATGGCGCTCGGTCCTCGGTACGGACAAACGGTTGTGTCGGTGCTCTCTGAAAAATTCGCTAAATCTTTAACTTCTAGCAATGGATATCGCTACAAGTGTTTTGTTACTAAACTGCGGCTTTGCGGAGTTAATTAAAGCCTTTAGAGGTAAGTGTATCGTCCTTATGTACAGATTCCTATTTAAAAGTAATCAACGATGGCAAAGCACGTGGCTATAGGCTTCGTCAAGAATATATTATTTACCCTACACCTTTCCGGAATTATTTTACCGTCGAGATAAATATATATTTTATTGAAATTATTCGAGCCTGAGACAAATTAATTCCTCCATATTCGCGGTAGAGTTTGGCATACAAGCGAATGATGCAAGAATTTCTGCAAAACGCAGTTTCCTATAGTAAGCTATTTATTAATCCATGCTCTTCGAAGCACGTGCTGCTGTAAAGCAACACGTGTCAGAGACCCCTATATTATCCGTGGATTCAGCCCGCCGCGACATTCCGACAATTCTCTGTACAATTTTATTAATATGTAAAAATTTTCGGCGAGGTGCAGCCACAATTTTAATTGTTCGTCGTTTTTGTGGTCGGAACAAAATGATTTCGTGCACGCAACAAAATTTGTATCGTTGTTATTCTCAAATGAGGGATTCCGAAAAAAAATGTCTGATGCGCCTCAATAATATAACACACGCACAGATTTCACAACTGCTTTGATGATTTATTATTATAAAGAATTGAAAAATCCCAACGTTCATCGCTATTTATCAAAAACTGTAGAAATCCTTTTCATTTTATACTAAGTTGTTCGAAAAATTGTACAAGTTAAAATGATTTTGTTTATATGCAATTATTCAGAGCTGTAACATACATAACTGCGCATGACCTCTATTTTATGAAGTTGCCTTATTTCTGTTATTTATTCATTCACTTACTTATGTAACTTAAAAGAACAAATTTCATCTAGTTGCGTGTGTGGATCACGAGGCGCTACTATCTTTGACCCCCTGAAAGCAAAGAAATCGAGCAGCTGATTCCAAAAATTGGCATGAGGACAAAATTTAAAAAAGCTTTACGGACCTATCAAATTATAACGTCAAGTCAGTTGGATAATCAATCATCAGCGACTTTAGATACTCAATCTATGTTATCTTCAGATTTGTTTAAAGATGAGCTGGTATGTTTCAAATTATAATAGTCAACTTCATATGAGTGAATAAAAAATATCTATTGAGTAGCTAAATATCGAAGAAAATTTGAATTTGAGATACAAGTTTATGATGGGAAAGGACGCTGCGATAAGTTGAATAATGCACCATGTAATGACGTAGTCTTCCAGATCCAGCGATTTAAACTTTTAAAAGCCCCCTTTTTTTCATCGTCAAAATCACCATCTCAGAAAGAGTATTTTATTGCAAAGTAACTAGTATCATTAAAAGCTCGATAACATTTCACTGGATTTAGGTAGCACGTGTGATTAGAAACTCAATAATTGGGTTCCATCAACCTGTTAATTTATATCTAGTTTTTCGTTACTTCTTAGGAATCATTGCCATTGAACGATTCATTCATTGAAAAATCAGTTACGGACATGGTCAACCCTGCCGAGGCAATTCCTCCGACTCCCTTGACACCTATTCTCATAGACGATCGCTATGTCATGCAAAGGCAAATAACAGGCTTACAAAGCAATACAATGTCGGGGGGACCGTGAAATCTCGAGATTGACTTTCAGCAGGATAAAGAAAACACTGTAGTTGTTGCCAATAGCATTGACAATACAGTTGAACAAGTGGACAGGTTTAAGAATCCGGAAGAATCTCTCAAAACTATGTTGCATGGAGGCATCAAAGCCCTGGTAAATCGCAAAATTGTTTTATATTATTTGATTCTTGAAACCAAAGGAAGTAATCAGTTTTTCTGTACCACAATGTTATTATCAATCAATCCGAGAGCTGTCTCTTTGATGATAATTTCTGGATGATATATTATACATATTCTGTTTATGACCTAGAAAAACTCATAAACGAAACAATTATCGGCAGAGTAGTGCTGAGCACATATAAAATGCAAAACTGGTTAGATGACCCGACGCGTAGAAAACTAGTAGATGTGGTGATAAAATCCCTGTTAAGTAGAGTCGATGAACTGCACCGACCGTAAGAATCATTTTGTTCGGGCCTGTAAAACAGTACTTGAAAACATGAATCTTCAGATTAGATATATTTTCAGAATCACACTAAGTAACCAAGAATTTGCGGTACTAGCTGCAAAGCTTGTGACGTTGTTCCCAACAGAAATTTTGGAAGTGTACTACGTAGGCCCAAAATCAGAGGGGCGCAAACAGAAGATCTCAAAAGGCAAACTTGTTGACGCTTATCGAAATAGATTACGTCAAATGCGTAAAGTGGGACTTGTTGAAAATCGAAAACGAAAAGCTGCAACCGAGGACTTATCACAAGAAATTGACGAAGAAAGTGAGTTTTTCCAAAATATTCCCTGCACATAATAATAATTGGTTGTTGTCTAACATTTGGTGGTGATTGTGTTTAGTGAGTAATATTCAAACCTCGTCAAGGGCCAATTATTGCTGATACATCAATTACATACTTCATAAACGGTTTTATCAGGTAAACGTGCTTGCACGGTGCACCGTGATTGGCTTCAGCATAACACAACACCATGGTCCTCAGTTGTTGAGCACTGGAATAATTCACGAGTGTTAAGGCAGCATAATTTTCACAATTGTGGTGGAGATGTGAACGCCTTGTACAAAGAATGGCCGGTTCTGAAGCAACCCCTAGGCTACACTCTGGTGAGAATTCATTACTAGTGAGGAAATTGATCTTATAGTCCAGACAGGAAACGAGTATTCAATATATTACAATGATGCACTATTCATTAGTGCCTGACGAAGACAACCTGTATTGCAATCATATGAATATGTTCTCAAAATCACACATAGAAAGTGACTACAATGAGGTATTCAAAGATGGTCTGAGTCTCTATTCTCGATGGCCCGAGCTGCGTGAAAAGCTACAAAAGTTGTCCGAAGCTGATATCAAAGGCAAACATTACTCATTCCTACTCGATGTGTTGAAAAATAGTGACATTTCACCGGGTGAATATCCAATAAAAGCTTACATATATTTTGTTCTTGTTCAAAACTAGCTACTGAAGGTGTGAATCATACTTGCAGATTCTAAAGATGCCATAGTGTTCACGCTTTTACCTGTCATATGCCCGCTATCTTCATCGATACGTACTTCAAAATGTATGTGGAAACCAACGATTGGCGAATCTATAAATGGCTTCATTCTGCACGTAAAAGTGAGATATTTCGCTTACAGTTTTCATTACTATTATATGTTAAATTGTACAATGCATCAAACTTGGAAAATAAATTTTGTTTTCCGTGCCTTCAAATTCATGGAGATCTACAAATGGCAAGAGAGCAACAGCAAAAGAAAATGGCAATGATGAAGCTACCACTCCAGCCGTACATTATAGTTGTTGGTCCTCGTGTGGGTGCTATTGAACAATCGTACGTAAGCATAGATGATACACTGTACGTAGTTGAAAGTCCGCTGAAGGCTGTGAATATTTGCTACAAAGCATTCCACGTACTTAATGCTAAATATCCTGTTGAAAGTGAGCAGGGTTGGCTTTTTTTACAAACTTACATATACGAGCGAACAACAAAGTGGGACAAGAAAATTAAGTCCGTTATGCTTCTGATACGTAATCTTAAGAAAACCTAAACACTTGAAATCTTAAAAGAAGAAGTAGAAAAACTTTTAAGAAAAACTATTCAAAGAGTTAGAGCTAGTCTGTTTGCATAATATATTTGTGTTATTCCTTGTTATCAAAAGATAATTTACTTTTAATATTCTTTATCACTATTTGCTTATATTTCACTACCCATAACAGTATTCTAAGACATATCTTGGCTGTGCCGATGTACAGTATCGTTGTTAGCGTTATTTAAACATCTGAAGTTATTTTGAGTTTTATACACATATCCTACATATTAATACACAAATGATCATAATGATTTCATGCGATAAATCCAGTTGTAATATATCTATTGGTAGATTTAAGTTTGCGATGTGAGTATATTCTTACTGGTTACCAATAAGGTAATAGTGATAACGTACTTTGTTATCGAAATAGCATTTTCTTCGAACAGATGCTATAGTGCAAGTGATATGATAGTATTGAAGTATTAACTATATATTTATCAGTTTGGGTAAAGAAAATACTCAGAAGGTTATATGTAGTCTACATTCGCTCCAAAAAATTTTATGCATATTTCATGATGTTCAAATGCTTTGCGTGCGGTTGTTTTTTTTCAAGTATACAAATACTTTTCAGTCATTTCAAATTACAACACAGATTGAGCATGTACAATAATTATGAGTGCAAGCAAGATACATGCATTCGAGTATTCCAAAACGTTTACTCATTTCGGAGACGTTCAAAACAAAAACATGATAATTCCCAAAACTTAGATCATGATCTAGTGGCTAACTCTAAAAACCAGAACAGCTCCGTAGAAATTGATAGTGTCTCAAATGTAGGATTCGATTCATCAAATCCAGGATTCAATTCATTAAACCTATCCAAACAATGTACTCCAGAAGACATGGTTATAGGTGAAAAACAAATATGTATGGAACCAGTTATCTTGGATAGTTCGGTTAGTGAAATGCGAACTCGGGTCAATACTTCCACCGCATGTTTCGTTTCTGATTTATACAGTAATAGTCATGTGACACAACAGCATGTTCAGAATACAATCGACATGATTGGAGAGTTCGTTAGAAATACGATAATTCATGAACTGAAGTGTAAAGTCATGTCCGAATTCGACAAATCAGAATTAAACCAACGTGATAAAGAAGAGATAGAGAAAGCTTTTGCTATTTGTGAAACACCTTTCATAGATTTTCAAACACACTATCGTAGATTGAAGTATTTTAGGGAAACTGGTTGTTATATTGAGCCGGCCTGTTATGTAATTGGACAAACTTTACAAAGCAAAACCATTAATGGAATATTTACAATGACTCCAGTCAATATTCTCGGTCAGTTCATTTCAATAAAGCTTATATTGCAAAAATTATTCGAAATGCCTTCTCTGTTGGAAACTATTATAAATTATATGGATGATGTATCAAAAGAATCCGGCAAGGTCAGAAATATAGTTCAAGCTGAACTATTCCAAAAAATACGTAGCAGATTTCCCGGGAAAATAGTTTTACCGCTCATCATATATTCCGATGAATTCGAAACTAACAATTCTTCAGGAGGCCACGCAGGTCCACACAAACAAGGTGCTGTTTACTTATCTCGGCCGTGTATTCCAATCGAGTTTCAGTCCAAGCTTGAAAACATTTTTTTGACCCTTTTGTTTTGTAACAACGACAGAGTAGAATTTGGTAACGAAACCACATTTCTGCCGCTTTCAAATGAATTAAAAGACATGGAAAAAAATGCAGTTTATGCAGCGGATATAGCGCACGATATATCTGGAGGAGTAGGTTCACTTGGTATGTCCTGCATAATCTTACATTGTGTGGATAAATCGAAGCTATTTACGCTCTATCAACTGAATAAACGAATTGGAGGGTTCAATTTTGGGCCAGTGGACTCTGGAAACAGACCCCCCTTTATCAAAAAAGAAAAACTAAAATCCGGCCGGTTAGGAATGTCTGCCACTGAAACAGCTACGTTCATTAAGTACTTTGGACTTATAGTGGGAGACATGGTCCCACAAGATGATGATCACTGGAAACTGTACATTCGTTTGCGAAAGATCTGTGAGTTACTCGATTGTCGTTCATTTACCGAACAAGATTTATACCATTTAGAGACCTTGATCACAGAACATCATGAAATTTACATAAGATTGTTTGAAAGCAAATTGAGACCGAAACACCACTTTATGCTACATTATCCCCACTTGATCCGGTCTGTTGGACCATTAATCAACATTTCATGTCTGCGTTATGAGGGACATCACAAACCATTCAAAATTGCTGCGCACATTTCTTGTTCTCGTGTTAATTCGCCTCATACTTTGGCTGTAAAGAATCAACTACAGTTGTGCAATAGATTCATGAATAAAATTGGCTTGGAACATAAACAGTTATTGGGTCTTGATACCAGTGGAAATGTTGGAAATCATCCTTTCTTCGCAAGATTTAGTAATCAATTGCCTGATTCTTATCACACGGTATCATGGGTGAAGATGAAGGGTCTGCTCTATAAACCAGGAATGGTTCTAAATGTAGGATCTGAGAATGATTTACCTACTTTTGCCATTATCACGTTAGTTTGTCTTGATATCAATGAAGAAATATTTTTTATAGTTCGTATGCTACGAACGGTAGCCTTAAATACACACAAACATGCATATATAGTTGAGTCCACAGATGTGTGGACACGTTATTCATACAAGTAATTATATAATTATGCTTGCTCCTACGTATACAACGAAAAATATGTGATGCTCAACGAGATTTAATAACAAAAAATATGTAATACTTAACGAGATTTTTAACCTCGAAAAATATCTAATACTTAACGAGATTTTCACCCTCGAAAAATATGTAATACTTGAAGAGATATCAAATAAATATATGTGTATCTTATGAAGATCTATTTATCAATTTTATCATGTTAACCCCAACCCCTTTTCACAAGGACTGCCACACTTTTTTGTATGCATCAATTATACTAAAAAGTTTTTGTACTTAGTAGCTTGGACAAAATATTATTTTGTTCTAACAACAAATAGATACAGTGTAACTGAAACCAAAGTATTTTGTTATGATCACAAAATTTCTACTGGCACCATATTTTGTTGTGCTGACAAAATTATTTTTTCACGGACATTTTGTAGCAATTACTTTATCATTGGGTGGTCGGTACTAAATAAATTAGTTACAGGTACCAAATCAAGCAACAAAATTTTTTTGCATACACAACCAAAAATTTTGTTGGCTGAAAACTAACAAAACTTTTTGGTTGTGATAACCACATTTTGGTAATGATGACAAAACTTTTTTCTGAGTGCATGTCTCATCCTCGTGTATGATAAAATATTTCAAAGATTTCGAAAATTTTGGGTAGTCTAGTCGCGAAATGCAAAAAACCAAATTTGTTACAAATTTTTAAATTTAGATCCAGTTCCCTTGATTATCAATGTATACTAGGGTGTGCCAAAAAAAAAAAATTCAAACGCGCATGAAGATTCCGATAGAGCATTTTAAATAGAATATCTCAGCCGAATATGAGCCCTTAATATTGATATTGAGAACTGCTTCATTCAGTTTTCTCATTTTTGATTTGAATACACTGTGAAAAAAGTCATGTAAAAATACTACATTAAATGAAGGACATAATCGGACCCACATTAAAGGTGAATATTTTACACTCAGAAATCGCGAATTCTCAAGTGAATTAGTAAAAGTAATAATTAAGGTGCTGCCGGACGCAATTTCACCGAACCTGACCAGAGCTGCCAACATCTTTAAAAAAGGTGCTATTCAACGGAATATCTCTGCCTGGGCACCGAAATCAACGAAACAAAATGCCCCGCGCAAATTCAGGCGCGATCACGAACACGTACGGCCCAAAACATGTCCGTTTTGAGTTGAAATAGACAAGTCATCCATGAAAAACGCTTATTTTTTACACTTGGAGATTTTCTATAGGGTTTTTGTGGTGTCGGTGACGCTTCCGAGATGGCGTGGCGCACGAATCTACGACTCGGATCACTGTTCGATAAATTTGACTGTTGTTATTGTGATCAGGATACACAGAAGACTAACCAAGCCATAACGTTTGGTAAGTGCATCAACAAAATACGGTGGGGGTATACATTACGTCATTCATTTTCACCTTCGTTAGGTTAGGTATGATTCGATTCTGTCCAATTTATCGAACAGTGATCCGAGTCGTAGATTCATGCGCCACGCCATCTCGGAAGCGTCACCGACACCTCAAAAAACCCTAACTCACCATCATTCCAGCGATAGAAAATCGCTAAGTGTAAAAAATCAGCGTTTTTCATGGATAACTTGTCTATTTCAACTCAAAACGGACATGTTTTGGGCCGTACGGGTTCGTAATCGCGCCTGAATTTGCGCGGGGCATTTTATTTCATTGATTTCGGTGCCCAGGCAGAGATATTCCGTTTAATAGCACCTTCTTTAAAGATGTTGGCAGCTCTGGTCACGTTCGGCGAAATTGCGTCCGGCAGCACCTTAAGGTGAAGTGAAATGTTTCAAGGCCTCGGCCGGGTGCCTGCCACCGCGATAAAACAGAAATACCGAACGTTAGGTACCTCTGCCCACCGCTAGATTGTTTGCAAGTAAACTGGCTGCAATTTTGGTATACATACTGTTATCTCGACTAATTGTCGATACGAGTTGTCGTCTTAACTGAATGTCGGCTTTTTAGTTATGACTTATGAGTAACGAAGAACCGTCAATTCTCAGCCAGTTCTCCATCAATTGACACGGGATTAGGCTCAAAGTGTGTGGTTTTCCATTGCGGAGTGGCTAATTATCAGGAAAATGCAATTATCTACGGCAGGGGTCTGCACACTCATTAGGCCAAAGAGCCAAAGCCGTAAATCCACTTAACCCACTCACTGGCACTAATCCTTTCAACGCCATTTCTTGGATTTTTGCATGCATGGGTGGGGATATGCAGGTATGAAGAGACTACGACAGTCAGACGCAGTTCTTGCCGTCCCAAATAGACCGCACACCCCTTAGTTCCTTTTATTTCTCCTGAACGCTGCCCCTACCATCGAACTTTCAGGTAAGGACAACTGACCGTTCTCAGGTAGACCGAGGGGACTTACGGCCGTAGTAATTGACACTTAGAGCCAGGCTGGCTCCGAGAGCCCGGCCGTGCCGACCCCTGATCTACGGCAACAGTGAATAAGCTTGCGATTTATGTGGTCGGTACGTCAATCTGTGAAAATTTTTGTCAAATTTTGGAAAAGTGAAATAAACACCCACTTTCTGCCGCAATTATGTGTAATCCCTTAAAGTTTCATCGCGATTGATTCAGTAGTTCCGCAGAATTCACGATTTCCGTTTCCGAGGTGCTGACAAACGTTTCACTTCACCTTAAGAGTCCGTCCAAAAATCATTCGGTTATCTCGTATATTATAGCAGTAAATACCGATTTTCGAAAAATATTCTGGTAACAATAACATCAGAGCCAATGGGATTACAGCGTCTAACGAAATGTCTCGTGGTAGTTTAAACTATGGAGATTCATCATGTGATTTGAAAAAAATTGTATACAACGCTCGGCGTTGAAAGACGTTCTTTGCCTCCTTGGTACACAATATACTATTCTCCATCAAAACAGGGTAAAAAAAATGAAATAACAATTTTCTTCATCAACAAATAGTACTTTGACTGAAATCATCGACTTGCGAGAATCACTTTTTGATATTGTTATTTCTGTTTTCGAGGCGGAAATTAAGAAAAAAAAATAAAAAAACATCATTATCATCATTAGAACCGGAGATACACTTTTTTTTAACCCATTCGCAATCTATCATCTGTTGAATATTGGATTAAATAAAACTCTTTCGTTAGTTTATTTGTGGTCTTCATTTCTTATTTATAGTGAGCGAACAAGTTTGTGCTGGCGTCTCTGACGCCATCTTGAGTTGAAGCAGGTAGTAATAAAGATCCGTAGTTTCTAGTGAAATTTTACGCATTGCGCTCGCAGCGCCGTCTAGCTGCTGCTTCACAAATTACAAATATCCCTAGGTTCGCCAACATCATCAATGTAAACAATGTAAATACTTGAAAAAAAACCGTACTTCGTCCATACCACAAGGATCAACCATGAATTTTTCCATTCAGATTTGAGCTTTGGTTTCATTAAAATTAATCATTGAATCGATGCAAAATCGAGGCGTCGCGTTCCAGCGGCTCCGAGGCGGCGTGCGTGCGAGCGGGCGGTCATACGTCATTTGTTACATGAATATCTTCGGTCAAAATTATGCTTTAAGGATACTTTTTCGTAGGAAATTTTATACCGATCAAAGAAGATGCGCATCATTTTCCTCGAAATTCACGTTGAAACGGAGATATTTATGAAAATGTATCGCAAAACAGCTCAATCTTCTTCAATTAGTTAAAGGTAGTAGTCTCGCGAAATCATCAGCCAAAAGTGTGGAGTGTGCGTAATGGTAGTTGCTCGGCTATTCGCCGGGATGTACTCGAAAACTTTTAATAGTTATTATTATTATTTTATTATTGGTATTTTTATAATCATTAATATCATTATTATTATTATTATTATTTTAATTATTTTCATCATTTTAAAGCTTCTATTTCTTGTTTGGAACGGTGAAAACAGATAATTTTTTTTTTTAATATGTGAAAAGGATTATTTTATCATTGGACTAAGGTTTTCAAAATCTATCTCGTAATTTGTTTTTCTCATAGTAGAAAGTCCGATCCTGGCCATAAGAGCGCGTGTAAAACAGCGATTTCTTTATCATTAATATCTCGACTTCTAAATGGTGCAGCCCCTCCAAATTGAGTTAATGTTTTTATAGCAATCCAAAGATCATCTATAAAAATTCGCATGAAAATCTATCTAAAAAAATGACTACCACCTTAACAAATGTCGCGTAACCTTTCAAGACTGTGAATAGTTGGTTTCTTCATCGCTATGTTACGATTGAAAGAAGAAACGATTAAAAAAAAAAAAAATAGCCCAATGTCCGTTTCCCGTTTTCAGGTACTTTTTAAGCTAATCCGACTGGACTATAGTGACATCAACCATATTTGATGAGGTAATAAATTTGGTAAGCGAAGAAAGAAATTAAAGTCTAAATTAAGGGCAAGAATCCCATGGTAATCAGACAGGAAAAGTATCGTTATCCAGGCAGGGGTCAATAGCACTTGACATTTTTTTTTTATGATTGTTTTCAGGCGATAAACTGATGATCTTGACCATATCTAAGTGAGAAAAGTCCATTTGGGAAATAACGGACACCCTAATGTAGGCATGCTTCATGCTGCATTATTCTTCCATTCGTTAAATTGAGTGCTGATAAGATTAAAGCCTGTGAAATGAGAGCCTAACGTATAAGTATGATGTTGAAATTTTTGTACTACCCATGATTTCTTATAATTTTGATGGTATTTCTTAATTGAGGAGGGTGGTCACCTAGCGCATAATTATAAGAATTTGTTGAATATGATTGAGGATACGCGCGAATAGGTATAACGATGCCGTGCAAAATTTCAAGTCGATTCTCTACACCGTTTTTACGAAATTCATTTTTGAATTGGCTTCTTTCCCAATAAACACAGTTGATGAAACGTATGATAATTGTGCAGAGAATATGTTGAGATAAGTCTACTTTGTCACTTTCGATTATTCAATTTTTTTTTTTACATTGTTCGAAACTATATGTATGCAAACGTATTGTGTTAAAATTTCATAAATATCCGAGCGGTGCAACTATATTTTTCTGTGACTTTTACATCACTACCTCGGCGCGCTTACCTGAGCGCGCTGAGCCAGGTACGCGCGCTCTCCTGACCCTTCGGCCGGCTAAGCCCCTTGGACAATAGAAGCAGCTCGATGAGAACAAAATGAAGATTCCAAAGAAACAGAAGGCGTTTCATACGGTACAGGCATCGCTGATTGAATGTAGGAAAGATTTTTTTAGAATTTTTCATTGAAAAAAACTTTAAACGCGTCTTTCCCAAAACTACGTTTTCAACGGCGGTACCGGTAATTTTTTCAAAACCACTCAACCGAGCCTTATGAAATTTTAACCACATACTGTACACATGAAAATCTATAAAGTGAACCACAACCACGTTGAAATATCAATATTAACTATTCTTATATGCGAAAAACATTGAAAAACAAGGTTTTTTTCGTCCTCTTTTGAGAAATGGCCGCCAATTCGTCAATTATTGAAGAATGTTATTGGTAGTGGTTCACTTTATAACGAATTGTTCCCTTCTGGGAACTGATTATATCTCGACCTGTCCTATTCGTATAAATCAAGATTATTTATTCATCAATTTAAACTTTTATATAATACGATATATTGAATATATACCGTTACACATACACCACACACTTTACTGTATCAATTAGACCCATAATTGGGAGAGCAAAAGGATGCACTGCGGCTAGAAAGACAGACTTTACTCTGATGCTGAGCTGCTGTTGCTGCTGCTGCTGCGCGAACGCGTGTTTAAACGCTAACCTATCCCAAGAACAACACGTACGTACGTCGCGTCGTGGCCCACGTGACCCCCACTGACGTTTCGACTTTCTCGTGGAAGCGCGGTAGGTACTGTCAAACGAAACGCAGACGCGAGCGAGCCATCGCCGATATCAGAACTGACCAAGGCGGATCGGAGTATCGGACTAGCGTGCATCGAGTATCGTTATACGCGACGCCGCGTCAACCTATTCGTTCTTGGCGTCAGCAGTGACGAAGTAAAAATTTGGGAGATAAAAAAAAATTCGAGAATTTGCGACACAATTATTAATTAAAATCATTTTATGGATAAATTTTTCATTGTCATTTTATTTCGCCAAGTCGAATTGATTTTTATCTATTGGTAGTGGTTCACTTTATAACGATTGTCATATTGAATGTAAAGCACTTTGATTTTTTTGTTTCGGACAAGCCGTTCTCCAAAAATCACCGGTACCGATGACCTACCGAATTTTGAGGAGCTACGTTCGGCCAACATTTTTCTTGAAAAAATGAGATAAAATGAATGGAAAAAAAATGTCATGTATTTTAAGACATTATTGATCTAACCTAATAACAATTGAATCGATACCCGGGTAACAATTTACATGGCCAGCCCACCAGCCACATTAATGCCATGTGGCATTAGTACGGCAATGCCGTCAGCCGGCCACATAGCAGGTCGATGTTCGATAACCATGCGGCGGCTATATGGTTTCAACATGGCCTTTTCATATGGCGATAGTATGGCTAATTCAGCTGGGCTACCAATGTTGCGCCATCCTGGCAGCTACAAGGCTAGTTCATGTAGCTTTTGACTATCTATCCAATGTACACTGGCTACCTAGCATTGACCTGGCCGCCACCTTGCCCCACGACATTGATTTTATGTGAGCCCAGCTGGTACTGCCATGTCCCGTCACTACCTAGCATTGACCTGGCCGCCACCTCGCAATGCCATATGGCTTTCATGCGGGCTAAGCTGGCACTGCCATGTCCTGAAGTTAACTGGCAACTACCTAGCCGCCACCTTGCGATGCCATATGACTTTCATGTGGGCCAACCTGGGACTGTCATGTCTTAACGTTACCTGGCGACTACCTGGCCGCCACCTCGCGATGCCATATGACTTTCATGTGGGCCAACCTGGGACTGTCATGTCTTAACGTTACCTGGCGACTACCTGGCCGCCACCTCGCGATGCCATATGACTTTCATGTGGGCCAACCTGGGACTGTCATGTCTTAACGTTACCTGGCGACTGCCTGGCCGCCACCTCGCGATACCACATGGCTTTTATGCTACAAGGCTAGTTCATGTAGCTTTCGACTATCTATCCAATGTACACTGGCTACCTAGCATTGACCTGGCCGCCACCTCGCAATGCCATATGGCTTTCATGCGGGCCAACCTGGCACTGCCGGGTCTTAACGTTAACTGGCGACTACCTGGCCGCCACCTCGCGATGCCATATGGCTTTTATGTGGACCAACCTGGCACTGCCATGTCCTGAAGTAGCCTGACATCAACCTGGTCCGTACATTGTGTTGCCACCTATTTAGTACTTCGCTATGCCGGTAGATGAGCGGCCACGCTCGCAAGCAAAGTAACACTGGGTTCGCTACATCTACCCGTTGCTGGCTGGCGGTAATTATAACCAACTTGCGAGTCAAGCGACTCATACCGCCTACCCGGCAGTATGTATCGCAAGAGTCTTTTGTAATGAAGACTGTGTGGTATAAATTCGAATACTTTTCATTACCACTTTTTTCTTTTTTTTTCGATGCATACTTTTTTTTTCATATAGCAATCATTCACAAATCAGGTAAGCTAGTGCAACTTCATGGTTTCTTGATGGTTTCTTCATCGCATCTATATAGCAGCAAGTGATCTCCGCCATGTCGCTGCCAGGTCGCAACCACAAGTAAGCTATGCTGTCTAACCAGCTAGCTGCCATGCAGGAGCGACATAGTTTGGTCGTCGTTGCCAGGTACAAGCCAATATGAAACCGACTACGGCCCACATAAGCCGCTACATTTATCAATGGTTAGGTAGGCTGGCCACATAGCGGCCATATGGTTGCCATATCGGATTGTTACCTGGCAACTAGTTAGCATCCACATGGCAGCAAGGAAGCCCCGCCATGTCGCTGCCAGGTCGTAACCATAAGTAAGCTATGCTGTCTAACCAGCTAGCTGCCATGTAGGAGCGACATAGTTTGGTCGTCGTTGCCAGGTACTAGCCAGGTACTAGCCATGATAAAGCCCACATGGCGGCCTTATTGGCAGGTCAGTTGGCTATAAAGCGGCCGTATGGCTGCCACTTAAAATTGTTACCCGGGTATCTTTTATGGCACGCTTTGAAAAAATTCCCGAAAATAATCTTTTCTCAGCGTCCAAAGTAGACTTATCCCTCAATGCCGTGGTTCAAACGTCTCGTACCTGGGTATTTTATCGTCCAAAATGTCCGCCCGAATTTCGCTTCTTTCAACGTAATCGCTTAACGTTTTACGATAGTAATTGATATCTGGATCTCACACGTTAACGTTTTACTAGTCATTTTGAGAAGAATTTCACAGAAAAAATGTCAGAAAGTTTGATATTCTTGGTTTCCAAGTTTCAGTAGATCGACATTGAGTTTCTCAATATTAATTACATCTGTGGGTATTTCGTACAGCAAATTTTTTACGACCGCTGATCGTAGGTTAACATGTGAATCTCTCTCTTGGCTGGCTTAATCTATCTTAACTTGAAACTATCTCTAACTTCTATAACCTAAACGCTCGCAAGTCCGCCCGTACGGAAAAAACTACTGGATTTTCAGTAGTTACTACTAAAGCGGTGTAGTAACTAAGTAGTAACTACCCGGGTAACAATTTTAAGTGGTAGCCATACGGCCGCTTTATAGCCAACTGACCTGCCAACAAGGCCGCCATGTGGGCTTTATCATGGCAAGTACCTGGCTAGTACCTGGCAACGACGACCAAACTATGTCGCTCCTACATGGCAGCTAGCTGGTTAGACAGCATAGCTCACTTATGGTTACGACCTAGCAGCGACATGGCGGGACTTCCTTGCTGCCATGTGGATGCCAACTAATTGCCAGGTAACAATCCGATATGGCAACCATATGGCCGCTATGTGGCCAGCCTTACCTAACCATTGATAAATGTGGCGGCTTATGTGGGCCGTAGTCGGTTTTATATTGGCTTGTACCTGGCAATGACAACCAAACTATGTCGCTCCTTCATTGCAGCTAGCTGGTTAGACAGCATAGCTTACTTGTGGTTTCGACCTGGCAGCGACATGGCGGAGATCACTTGCTGCTATATAGATGCGATGAAGAAACCATCAAGAAACCATGAAGTTGCACTAGCTCACCTGATTTGTGAATAATTCCGATACGGAAAAAAAGTATGCATGGAAAAAAAAAAGAAAAAAAGTGGTAATAAAAAGTATTTGAATTTATACCACACAGCCTTAATGACAAAAGACTTTTGCGATACATACTGCCGGGTAGGCGGTATGAGTCGCTTGACTCGCAAGTTAGTTATAATTACCGCTAGCCAGCAACGGGTAGGTGTAGCGAACCCAGTGTTACTTTGTTTGCGAGTGTGGCCGCTCATCTACCGGCATGGCGAGGTACTAAATAGGTGGCAACACAATGTACGGACCAGGTTGATGTCAGGCTACTTTAGGACATGGCAGTGCCAGGTTGGCCCACATAAAAGCCATACGGCATCGCGAGGTGGCGGCCAGGTAGTCGCCAGTTAACGTTAAGACCCGGCAGTGCCAGGTTGGCCCGCATGAAAGCCATATGGCATTGCGAGATTACGGCCAGGTCAATGCTAGGTAGCCAGTGTACATTGGATAGATGGTCGAAAGCTACATGAACTAGCCTTGTGCATAAAAGCCATGTGGTATCGCGAGGTGGCGGCTAGGTAGTGGCCAGTTAATGTTAAGACAAGGCAGCGCCAGTTCGGCCTACATATAAGCCATATGGCATCGCGAGGTGGCGGCCAGGTAGTAGCCAGGTAATGTTAAGACATGACAGTCCTAGGTTGGCCCACATGAAAGTCATATGGCATCGCGAGGTGGCGGCCGGGTAGTCGCCAGGTAACGTTAAGACATGACAGTCCCATGTTGGCCCACATGAAACTCATGAGGCATCGCGAGGTGGCGGCCAGGTAGTTGCCAGTTAACGTTAAGACACGGCAGTGCCAGTTCGGCCCACATAAAAGCCATATGGCATCGCGAGGTGGCGGCCAGGTAGTCGCCAGTTAACTTCAGGACATGGCAGTTCCAGCTCAGCCCGCATGAAAGCCATATGGCATTGCGAGGTGGCGGCCAGGTCAATGCTAGGTAACCAGTGTACATTGGATAGAGAGTCAAAAGCTACATGAACTAGCCGTGTAGCTGCCAGGATGGCGCAACATTGGTAGCCCAGCTGAATTAGCCATACTATCGCCATATGAAAAGGCCATGTTGAAACCATATAGCCGCCGCATGGTTATCGAACATCGACCTGCTATGTGGCCGGCTGACGGCATTGCCGTGCTAATGCCACATGGCATTAATGTGGCTGGTGGGCTGGCCATGTAAATTGTTACCCGGGTACTGAAGGTTTGTAGTTAATTAAGTAGTCACTCCTAGAGGTGAGAGGTAAGTTCAGTAAATAGCACACCCCTTAGTAGTAACTACTGCTAATAGTAACTACTGTGAGCAGCAGTACGAGTATTCACTACTGAATCTACTACACCTTCAGTAGTTTACTCATATCCTACTTCTTAAGTCGAGTGGCGACGACTGCTAGTAGTAACTACTGTGAGCAGTAGTACGAGTATTCACTGCTGAATCTACTACAGCTTCGGTAGTTGACTCATATTCTACTTCTCAAGTTGAGTGGTGACTACTGCTAGTAGTAACTACTGTGAGCAGTAGTACGAGTATTTACTGCTGAATCTACTACAGCTTCAGTAGTTTACTCATATCCTACTTAACAAGTTAAGTAGTTATTACTGCTAGTGGTAACTAATTTGAGCAGTACTGCGAGTATTCACTGCTGAATCTATTACAGCTTCAGTATTTTTATTATCTTTTTCAATTTTCAATTTTATTTTTCATTTCTCTCAAATATGAATGATTTCAGTCAACATTTCGGTTTTGAGTAATATCTTTCTTCTGCAAATATTTCAAAAAAAACTCTTATTATTGTGAAAAAATCATAAATTTTCTTCTTCTAACTTCAAAAGACTGACATGACGATCGTTTTAATACCTTCCGTTTGTATAATAATCCGCTTTTTGCTTCAATACATTTATAACGATAACACATTTTTTTTCAATCATTTCCCAACCAAATTAGGCTTTAATTGACTACGCTATAAATAAGAACATTTGTCTGATATGAAAAAAAAGTAAGTCGCATTATTTTGGAATTCTTCAAAATTGACATATTATACAAGACAAAAATGGAAATAATTCGGTACATATTTCGTTTGCCCTATGATGTGGAAAAAAATTATTCGAAATAAAAATGTCAACCGACATCTCGATCCATATTTTGACAGAAATTGAAAACAAAAGAGAACAAAAAATTAATCGAAGAATTGAAATAAAACAAAATATACAATAGAAAGAAATAATTAGAGAAAAAATGTCGAAAGTATTTGGTTGAATAGTTGGTACTTGTACACATGAAGGTTATATAAAAATAATAATATTCCAAATTATGGAAAATTGTACCCTGAATCTAATCAGATAAGATCATTTACAAATATATTCGCCTATGCATTTTTTTACTATCACAAAAAACTTTCAGTTTTTTAACACCTTTTATTTTAATTCTATTCAAAACCTTAATCATGAGCTCCGACAAATAAGGAAATATCAACCAACCAACCATAGGGTAGTTTGGCGTAGTGGGTAGAGCGTGCGACTAGTAATACAGCGAGTGCGAGCGGACTTGGCTTCAAATCCCGGTTATATCGAAAAAACCGAATGGCGTTTCTCTCAACGAATGTACAATGCTTGTCCATCTACATGTAGAAATTTATAAAATGCAAACGTGAAATTTCATTCTTTTTTTATTTAGCCGAGAGAACTAGATAGACGTGCTTGGTAAGTTCTCGACTGTAATTTCCACACACCCCTCAGGTTGAATAGTGGACTCCTCGCGAGTGGTAACTACTCATCAGTAGTTACTACTCACTAGTAGTCACCAGTATTCGCGAATTTACAGTCTGAGAACTACTGAAAAACAGCAGTGGTAATCAGTAGTATCCCTGCAGTTTTTCCAGTGGTTTTTGAGTAGTCTTCCGGTAGTTTTTTCCGCATGGGCGGACGCATCGCAATGACATGTTGGTACTGTAAACGCATCTTCCTCATATACAAACGTGAATGCGGTTTGGTGCCAGTGAGAAATAATTTCTCCTCTGTCGCCACCTATCGGCGAAGTCAGACCCTGCGAAATTCAAATCTTCTAAAATCGGATGTATTTCAATTATTTGACAGCAGTTTCTTGTCACTATGACCACCATTATATGAGCGGATCCACGTCACCTCACTCAAAAAAAAAAACGTCAAGTCACGGATCTTAGCGCCATTCAAAATATTTTTAGTACTATGAAAAAAAAATATCACTTCAAGGATTTCGGAAATTTAAAAAAAAATGGCAGAGTTAGAGCTATGTGAATTTTGGTAAACCGCTGTTGCACCGCTATGTTTGAAAATTCATATCTCCAAAAGTATTCATCGGAGCTGACTGATCCTGGAATCATTTTGTTCGTAAAAGAATGCGCTTTCGTAAAAATTCTTCGTTTTTTTTTCGTTGGTTTTCTTTCTTGATTTTGTTGCCATTTCCCCGGAATTCACAGAAATTTATGGAGATAATTTTTTTCAGATACCTGGATCCTTTCCCTCCAATCCTGAAATAGTATATTATGTGGCATACCCGTAAACCAAGTGTTATTCGAGTCAAAAATGGTTTACGGGTGCGCCCGATACTTTATTTTTTTCGAAATAGGCATGAAAAGTTACTTTGACGCCTGTTGAGATTGACAGACGAAGAGTGAGGCTATGGTGCGATCTGTCACGCACTTCGAGTTGCGCATCTCAACTGCCGTATAAAGACTTTATACGGCAGCTTTGGAATGCGCACTTCGAACTGCGCATCCAGACTGCCGTATAAAGACTTTATAGGGCAGTTCTGAAATCAGCCATATAAAGTGCTACTTTGTGGATCGAAAACAGGCGTCATAAAGTGACTTTTCAATGTCTATGCCGAAAAAAAAAAATTCATGGAGAAAATATCTGGGCCGGAAAAAAAAATAAAGCGTCTAGTCGCGCGTCGCCGCGCACGCCGATGCACGTCTGCGCGCGACGTTCGCGGTTCGGAAAATGCCTCAAAACAAAATGAAAAATACGGTTCTCGATCGGAAATTTTCTGAATTTTCCAAAAATGATGAATATTTTTTTCACCCGACATTTTTAATGCGTAATTCAAAAAATGAAACTTAAAATGTCAATTCCACCACGTTGCCCATCGTTTTTTGAAAATCTTTTTTTCAGAAAGTTCAGGAAATTTCCGATAAAAATCACAGCCAAAAGTTTTCCGCTCGTTCACCTCCAAGGCACAGTTACGGTTTGAATAATATTCGAGGGTTTCGTGTCATTATATATGTACAATTCGATGTTAAGAATGAAATTATCTTGATAATCATAACTTGGAGGTGAACAAGCGGAAAACTTTTATACATGATTTTCATCGAAAATTTTCTCAACTTTCTGAAAAAAATAAGATTTTCAGAAAACGATGGGAAACGTGGTGAAATTGACATGAGAAGCTTCATTTTTTGAAATATGCATAAAAAATGACAAGTAAAAAAAATGATCATTTTTGAAAAATTCAGAAACTTTCCGGTCGACAACCGTTTTTTTAGGTTTGTTTTGAGGCATTTTTCAAACCGCGAACGCCGCGCGCAGACCCGGATCGACGTGCGCGGCAACGCGCGACCAGACGTTTTATTTTTTTTCCTCCGGCCCAGGTATTTTCTCTATGAATTTTTTTTTCAGGATTGAAGGGGAAGGATCCAGGTATCTAAAGAAATTTATGTCCATGAATTTCTGCGAGTCCCACGGAAATGGCAGCGAAATTTAAAAAAAAAAACCGACGACGGAAAATTGAAAGAATTCTTGTTTTCGAAAATAATTTTTTCCATACGAAAGCGCATTTTTTCACGAACAAAATGATTCCAGGATTAGTCAGCTCCAATGACTACACGGAGAGACTTTTCCTAGTAATATTTCTTAAAATTCCTAGCAGAATTTTCTATTTTCGATGCAATTTGGGGATATATCAGCATTTCAGCACTTATTACTAGTTTGCCTAGTAATTCTGTAAGTTACTATCATCATTGGAATATAACCTAAGATATTTGTACAAACTCTTATACAAATGAGAAAGTTTACTAGTCGGGATGGTAATAAGTCTAGCACATCTTATACTTATACCTAAAGCGAGCAGTACCTCTTCCAAGTCAGTATGGTAAAGTCGTGATCGCGGCGCAATGGGAATTTACCATACTGGCTTGGAAATTTTACCAGTCATCTTAGGAAAAATTCCACGTCGAAAATTACAAGGCTGGAAGGAGGTGATAGGCTATTTGGCAGTTTCTGGATCTTACATTGTGTGGCTTCACTGGTGTGGTCTTTGTTGTACAGAGTTTGTTACATGTGTGTGTTCGTCCGCACTCTAGGGGCTGGCGCAATTGTTCCGTAAGTCTAGTCGTCGTCTTAAACCACTAGCCTAACTTCACCTACTCAACATAACCTCAATTCAACGCTCGCGATTTCGGACGCATCGCAGATATATGTTATAGTGTAGTTTTCAGATTTCCTTATATACGAACGGATATAACTATTTGGCACTAGTGAGAGAAATATTCTGATGTTTCGCCATCTATCGCCGAAGTGAGACCCGCCGAACTTGTTCGTCAATTCGCAGCGCCGAAATTTACCATACTCGCTGGTAATCATTCTCACGTGTGTAGCAAAACGTCTTATTCGACTAGTCTATTATCCCAATCCCTCTAGGAATACCTACTAGTATCTATGCCATCTTTTACTACTCTCCGTTCTCCTATACGCGGACAGTAATTTTTGCTATTCGCTTATTGTTTGTTACTCTCACAGAATATCAGAATGCATTATCCGAATAATAGATTTTTTTCAACACGTGCATGTAATAGGCCCTTTTTCTTGCATGTGAAACGAATAGAAAATTGGTCATTTCTAGCGTGGACTCCATTACCTCCCTAGGGAGGTAATGGATCTATTACTACCTTCCGAGAGACGGTCTCGAAGGTTCTCAAATATTTCAAAATTTTCACTGAAGGAATCGAACCTTCTAGAAAGATATGGTATTGCGTTTCGTCCGGGTGTACTCGGCCGGACTCGTCAGTAGGGCTGAGAGCCAAGCACACCGTGCCCTAGACGCGGGGTGTCCGGTAGTGGATATTGGTGGTCGCTTGTGATCGGTATATATACTGAGCGTAGTCCTAGTATGGGACTAGCGAGAGCGAAGGGAGTTGGATGCGCCGCGTAGTGAGCGTGAAGAGAAACTCTGAGATATTATTGCGTCGCCACACCACTTTCCAAAATTTCCAAGAATTTCCATAAATTTCAAAAAAGTTCCAAAAATTTCCAAAAATTTCCAAAAATTTCCATAAATTTCCAAAAATTTCCATATATATCCATAAATTTCCATAAATTTCCGAAAATTTCCAAACTTTCCAAAGTTTCCAAAATTAATGGAAATTCTCAAAATTTCCCAAAATTTCGGTCGTGCATGCGCGAAAAATAGGGCCTATACATGCACTCGTTGAAAAAATTACGATGTGCAACAAGGGGGGGAGGGTCATTTCCCCCCCTTGTTGTACAATGTACTATTTCCGGTACCGTGAGAAATATTGCCAAATCAGCTGATATATCCCAGATTCACTCGCAGTTATTGGAATCTTTACCAGGAAAAGTTTCTCCGTGTACCTTCGGAGATATGAATTTTCAAACATAGCGGTACAACAGCGGTTTACCAGAATTCACATAGCTCTAACTCCACTATTTTTGAAAAATTTTCAAAATCCTCAAAGTTTTATTTCTTTTTCCATAGTACTCAAGATATTTTGAATGGCGCAAATATCCGTGACTCGACGGTTTTTTTTGGGTGAGGTAACGTGGATCCGCTCATATGCGGGAAATATATGTTGTCTTAACACTCAATAGCAATAATAATAACATATTATTCGCAATTGTACATCTTGTAACTGTTAAATTCAACAGATGACAGTCATTTTCGTAGTTCGACAGATATGGAGACTTTGATAAAAACAGGTTCTGTTGAACTCACATTCCCACCTTGTTAGTTTTAACATGAAAACTGATGACAGCAATTTTTTCAACATTTACAGAAATTATTTCCAATCGCATATTTTATTATGTCGCATGTCTGCTCGGATTCCCCTCCTTTTAACGTACACGCTTAAGGGGATATCTACACCTTTGAATTTTCAAAAAATCGTTTTTTTTTTTGTAATTTATTTGGAATGCTAGTGACCTACTCTACCTGCAAATAAATCGGTGTCAAAATATCTAGAGGATTTGAAAAGTTACAGCCATGACAGTGCCAGATTGCGAAAAAGCGCCGCGGCGCGGCGCGCGAACCCTCAGATTGGTGCCATAAGTATTGTACAACACCGCCAACACCACTGCTTTATTTTATGACGTTTTTATATATTTCGATTTTGAATTTGATTCTGTGATCTTTTGATTCTTTGTAATTATCATTCTTACACATATTTAATTTTCAATATTCTTTTGAATTGTGATCATTGACAGAACACATGGCTGCGATCTACATGTTTTCGAGGTTAGGTGTCTACTTGATTGTAAATATTATCGTGCTTTCATTACGAATTCAAACCACTAGTAATTTCCATTATCGAATAAACATAGTGTTTATATATTTGAGATGAGACTGCGGAATCGAAAAAAGATGATCCATCAAAAAGTGCGTTTGAAATCGATGCCAGGAAACTACACATTTGGATTTCTAAAAAGATGAGTATTTCTACACTACATATATTAATTGCAAGAGTTTAATAAATATTATAAGAAAAAAGGTATGATTGATGAAAGATGGAAGAATTTTCGTAGTATTGACAAAAATTGTGTCAGCATCTTCTGAATCTCAAAAATATTGAAGATCAAAAATTTTAGAGAATTTTTATGTTGAAAAATTTTGATCAGATTTTTTCTAAAGCAATTCATTATTTTTCTAACAGCCTCACCGGACACCTAACGGACACTGTTGTTGTACAGAATAGGTCAAAACTCACTACGAACCTCCCCCTGGCACATGTGTCTAGACTCGACTCGACTCATAACTCATCGATACGAGAGCAGCTGCGCATCCAGCATATTAGTCATAAGCAAAATCTTAAAACTTAATTTCCTGTAACTACATTTTCTTCTCTTGGAAAAGTAGGAAATAAAAAAAAAATTTTTGGTAAAAGAGTTCAAAAGTTGATTTCTGGAGAATGAATATTTTGAACGGTTGTCGTAAAGAATCAGGAGCATTGCTGGACCGATTCTGGCGTTTGTGGTCTTCAAATTTGTAGAATCCAAACCTCTATCAGATAAAAATAGAACTTTTTGATAAACCCATTTTTAGTTGAAATATTAGAAAAATAAGCAAAATTTTTTTTAAAATTCAGAAAAAAAATCGAAAAAATTCAATAACTCAAGTAATTCTGGTAATATCAAAAAGTTCTATGTTTATTTGATAGAGGCATGTCTTATGAACAATTGAGAACCAAAAATTCCAAGATCGGTCCAACGCTGGGTCTGATTCTTTACGGCAACCGAGTTATTTTGTATTTTCCTGTCTTCAGCGCAGCCACTATTAGGCTGGAAGTAATACATGATGTAAGATATGGATAATGAAGGTCAAACCCTCCCCAAACATGATGATTTTTTTCAATTTTATCAGAGTCTTCAAGTTGAAAAAAAAAAAAAAATTGTTTTTCAGAAATTCAACCCATTTAAAGGTGTATACACCCCGTTAAGGGGGGCGGGGGCATACCCGATTCGTTACCGACACCGCTTATATCTCCGAAACGGGGCTATCAATCGACTATTCCTTGCGGTAGTCGATGTTTGACGAGTAATGGGTTCGAACTGGTACGTTTGATCGGATGAAATCGGATTTTTTTTTGGTTTTTTATCGAAAAGCGTGGGCGTGCCATTTATTTCGACTTATATCAAAGCCTACGGATCGAAAATGCAAAATCGGCTTCCTGAGCACGATTCTGTATGGCATTCCGAACACAACCATCCAAAAACATCTTTGGTTTCGACAACGATGAAGAAACCACATCTAATCTACGTTTTTGTGGTAATTTTCGCGATTGTCAAGGGCCGTGAGCGAAAATGGCCGCTCACGGCTGTTGATATGATGTGGTGGTTCGCAGAACGCCCGTGAGATGTCGCCGCATGCCCATTTAAGCTTCTCCTTTTACCACCGCTGTTACGTTGGTACACCTGGTACCACGTGACTCGACCCGCAGTCAGAGGTGATTTGAAGACTAACAATACGTATATTTACAATACAATACTTTTCAACGATTTCTCCAACATGTCGGTAAGTGAAAATATATAATCAATCCGAAATTGAGCATTTTGTTCATTTATTTCCGTTATTCCATCATTTTCTATGGTTTTTCAATACATATATATATATAAAATATCATGTGAGTAGTTGTACTGCATATCATATATAACTTTATATTATACGTTCCTCGCATTATACAGCTATCCATTATATACAATTATATAAAAATACATAAAATATATGGTTTATACATATTATACGACGATGGTTAGTAGAATATTAGTATCTATAGATTCGTTTGAAATAAGTGTGAAAAAAAATCTGTTACAAAAGTCTGCTCTCCTTTTCAACCATGAATTGCCCATACCCGATTCGCCAATAAAATTGTTTTTTTTTTTCTTTTATACAAATACTTGTCATTTGTTTGCAAGTTTGTATAAATCATATATTTTATGTATTTTTATACAATTGTATATAATGGATAGCTGTATAATGCGAGGAACGTATAATATAAAATTATATATGATATGCAGTACAACTACTCACATGATATTTTATATATATATATATATATGTATTGAAAAACCATGGAAAATGATGGAATAACGGAAATAAATGAACAAAATGCTCAATTTCGGATTGATTATATATTTTTTATCCTACATGCGTCAAAATAACCCCATATCGAGCATGTCTTACGGGACAGAAGACTCACATATCTCTCTCGGCCGTGATATGTTACTCGACGCATGCGCAGACACGCGATTTGGTTACTTATCAAACCTAGGGAGCAAAAGTGCGCGTCATAGGCATGATATGAACGCATTACATGAAGCTGTCAGGGAGACAGGCGCGATTTTGATTCGGGTGAAGCTGCCCTCGCTTCGCTCGGGCAACAAACTTCACCCGAATCACAATCGCGTACGTCACCCCAACAGCATCGTGTACTCATGCGTTCATATTATCATGCCTACGCGCACGTTTGCTTCTTAGGCTTCATACCTAACCAAATCGCGTGAAAGCGCATGCGACGACTACATATCACGGCCGAATGAGATATGTGAGTCTTCTCTCTCGTAAGACACGCTTGAAATGGGGTTAGTTTGATGCATGTATGAGAAAAAATATCGTATATCGTTCGGGAGAAAGGCGCGATGTTGATTCGGGTGAAGCTGCCCTCGCTTCGCTCGCGCAGCAAACTTCACCCTCATCAAAATCGCTCACCTCTCTCCCTAACAGCATAATGTACTATTCACTTACCGAGATGTTGGAGAAATCGTTGAAAAGTATTATATTGTAAATATACGTATTGTTAGTCTTCAAATCACCTCTGACTGCGGGTCGAGTCACGTGGTACCAGGTGTACCAACGTAACAGCGGTGGTAAAAGGAGAAGCTTAAATGGGCGTGCGGCGACATCTCACGGGCGTTCTGCGAACCACCACATCATATCAACAGCCGTAAGCGGCCATTTTCGCTCGCGGCCCTTGACAATCGCGAAAATTAACACAAAAACGTAGATTAGATGTGGTTTCTTCATCGTTGTCGAAACCAAAGATGTTTTTGGATGGTTGTGTTCGGAATGCCATACAGAATCGGGCTCAGGAAGCCGATTTTGCATTTTCTATCCGTAGGCCTTGATATATGTCGAAATAAATGGCACGCCCACGCTTTTCGATAAAAAAAAAAAATCTGATTTCATCCGATCAAACGTACCAGTTCGAACCCATTACTCGTCAAACATCGACTGCCGCAAGGACAAGTCGATTGATAGCCCCGTTTCGGAGATATAGGCGGTGTCGGTAACAAATCGGGTATACCCCCCCCCCCCCCCCCCCCTTAAGGTTTTACGATAGTAATTGATATCTAGATATCACACGTTCAAAGTGAATGTTTTTAATTCGTGTTTAACAACTACAGTCGAACCTCGCTAACTCGAATCTCAAGGGAAGATTGAGTAAGAGAGGCTTCGTCTTATCGAAGTTTCGAGTTGTAGAGGTCAGGGTATTGGAACTTCGAGTTATAGAGGTAGCCTTTGACTCATAGAGGTCGGGTTTATCTAAATTCGAATTACAGAGGCAACATAATGGACTTTGATACGTTTAGAAAACTTCGAGTTATTCTCTGGTTTTTCTTCGAATCAAGGAGGTTTTTTCAAGAGAACAGATTAAATTTCGGACTTATGGAGGTGTTCGAGTTATAGAGGTTCGAGTTAGCGAGGTTCGACTGTATGTTGGAACGTTTTCCATCAATGTATATTACTATATGTTCTATTGATTACTTCTTACCCTATATTGTACGGTAACTGTACGCGTTCGAAATTCTACTTTCATGTCACGTATTTTGAATACGAATTTCCAATATTCAGGAATGAACGTTGCACTTTAGTTGTTGGTAATCGTATGATAAATGTGTACTAATGTACAGGGTGTATAAAAATTATGTGTCATGGCTCGGCCAGGTGATTCTCCAGCTCGAGATCGATCAATATCTGTAAAAACATGGCCCCGCCAACTTGACCTCTCGCTCGAAATTGAAGGTCAATTTTTTTTATTGTCCACGAAAATTCTACTCGACAAGAAAAACTAAAGTCTCTGGAAATCCAGGGCTGGCAAATGAGCCCTTCACCCCGGAAATAAAAATGAATTTGGAGAAAATTATTGAATGTTATTTTGCCTTGAATGTGATGAAATAAGTTGAATCATAGTAAAATTGAGCATAACAGGGAAACCTGTCATCTGTCAGCCGATGAGTTCTATTATATTATCCCAATCACAACAACAATCCTTTGTATCCGAGCGCGCAATCCGGCACACACGCAGAGATCAGGTCTCCGCGGTTCGTCACTTCCGCGGTATTTCGTGACTCCAAACCCTCTCTGCTCAATTTCACTATTATTCAGCTTCTTTCATCAATATTCATGGCAAAATTTTCTTGAAATTCATAATTTTTTTTGCGGGGTGAAGGGCTCATTTGCCACCCCTGGTTTCTCAGAGACTTTTGTTTCTCTTGACGAGTAGAATTGTTGAAGACAATAAAAAAATCTGACCTTCAAGTTTGAGGTAGAGGTCAATTCTGCGGAGCCATGTTTTCACAGATCTTCATCGATCTCGAGCTGGAGAATCACCTGGCCGAGCCATGACATATAATTTTTATACACCCTGTACTATACATTTGAAACACTAATATTATAAACAGAATTGATATAAACTTTCAATAGTTTTCTTAAATGGCAACCGATTTTTCATCCGATACAAATGTTGCACAGTAATGTTCATCGATGGTGTCCCCGTGGCTCACTATTTTTCCTAGCCTTCTTTTGAATCAAATTTCCCTTCTACAAATATTTTATTAGGCCATGACCAGTGGAACCTTCAGGTTATTAGGAATATGACAGCTGCGGGGTGGAGCAGAGTCACGAAGTGAGCCACTGGTCATGGGCAAATAAAATATTTGTAGAAGGGAAATTTGATTTAAAATAGGGCTAGGAAAAAATAGTGAGTCACGGGGACATCATCGATGAACATTACTGTACCTCTCAGTAAGATCAATTCAGCCATACGTGACCAAAGTTCCCATCTTTCACGGATCGCGAGTTTTGACTATTCGAAGCTCGGAAATTTGTCATTGCTATAGGTGCAGTTTTTCAATTGCAATCATTTTTTTTTTTTTACATTGTGTATGCTTAGCCGCCGACCACACAGGAGGACATGAAACAAAGGTTAAACGCTTGTCGTCACATCCAGCGCAATACTCTGCTCGCCACACTCCAGCATTTCCAACGTCGGCTGTAACTCTGCATTCAGATGAAGGGAAATATGTTTGAACATTGATCATTAAACTCCTGAAACAACCATGCTTTTACCCCAAATGATTGCGATTGAAAAACTACACCTAACAATGACAAATTCCCGAGTTTCGAACGGTCATAACTCGCGATCCGTGAACGATGGGCACTTTGATCACGTATGGCTGAATTCGTCTTACCGAGAGATACAACATTTGTACCAGGTGAAAAATCGGTTGCCATTTAAGAAAACTACGTTCGGGCTAATTTCTCGCAAGCAGTAATACCCACAACCAAACTGATATCATCATCTTGTGTCCCCCTTCAAACTATGATATTCTCATCTGAACTATTTTTCGATAGCAGTCCTCATTTCAGAGATATTCTGATGCGTAATTCTATATTGGACACCCTGTATATATTCTAGGGTGTGCCAAAAAATGACGATATTTTTTCTTTTCACTCTCACCCGAAAATATCAGAGAATATGCCAAAAAAAAAAATTCTGTCAGAGGCGGAGCTCTTAATTTTAATTTTAAGAACTCTTTCACGGAACTTGAAGTTTTGCCATTCAAATAACACGGGAACCAGGATTTTTAACAGTATTTTGTCCCGCAAAGTATGACGAATTTTTTTTTTGAGAAAATGAATGAATGGATCATATTCAGCACTAAATTCTGGACAGAAAATGTTGTGGCCCCAAATTTTCATCGTCGATATTGAAGTTTCTACAGATCTTTGAAACTGAAAATTTTAAAATTTCACGTTTTTCGCATTTTCCAACTAAACTATTGCAGATAGAAAAAAAAGTTGAATAGAAATTTTGTAGTTTGTCTGACGGCTGACACAAAAGTCATATTAGAATTTTTCGTATAATCACAAACAACAATGTTACAGGCTCACAAAGTACCATTTTTATGAATTTTTGCTCTCATCAAAGATCTGTAGAAGCTTCAATATCAACGATGAAAATTTGGTTCCAGAACATTTTTTGTCCAGAATTTAGTGCTGAATATGATCCATTCATTCATTTTATCAAAAAAAAATTTCTTCATACTTTGCGGGACAAAATACTGTTAAAAACCCTGGTTCCCGTGTTATTTAAATGGCAAAACTTGAAGTTCCGTGGAAGAGTTCTTAAAATTGAAATTACGAGCTCCGCCTCTGACAGAATTTTTTTCGGCATATTCTCTGATATTTTCGGGTGAGAGTGAAAAAAAAACAAATATCGTCATTTTTTGGCACACCCTAATATATTCGTATATTACGCATTTAATCAAACGTTGAATATTCAATTTTTTACAAGTTCTAAGGGGTTAGGGTCAATTAGCAACTTCAAAAAATCGATTTTTTCAAGATTTTTTTTTTTTACGGCTGGTTGATTTATTTTTATACCAGTGTCTTTTTATTGAAAATATGCATGTTTAAAAAGGTTCCAAAACTTTTTGCATGACAAAATATTAATTTATTGCCGAGTTATGAGCGATCTCCGACAGGTCCACAAAAAAAAGGCGTTCTCCGGTGTTCACGCCTGCTCAAGACTGGATCATCTTGAATAAAAAATTGTTGTTGGGATCTTTAGTTAACATCACTAGCTTCCGTGTGAACGATGGGTTCGAGCTAATTTTGATTTTTCACAAGATGGCGGCTGTGCAAAATTTTTTTTTCATTTTTCGCTAAAAAAATCACTCATTTTTTGGATATAAAAAAGTATATTGATCGTATTGAAAAATCCTTCGTTCATACGGGAGACTATTGTATCTGAAATAGATGATAAAAATTGGAAAGCGATCGGATGAGCGGTTCTCTAGATATCGTGAACACGGCTTGAAAAACGTTGTTTTGACATAAATGCGTTTAAAGTTTGAGGTAGATTTCACATGCGAATGAAAAATTTTCTCTTGTACTTACATGGTGTCATCGATTCCAGGGCCGTACAATCAACCTTCTTCATTGGCAGCCTCTGCAGATGCTATTCTCTTCTGACGTCGAGCCATTCTTCCCTCTCGAGTATTTTGTTGGGCGCGAAGATTACTAATGTTAATCCTCTCATTGTCTTCCTCGGCGGCATAGTGATGTGCATTGGGTCCACAGTTAACCCCCAATGCATTGAAAATTGCTAAGAGGCCATAAGTCCCTTGGCTAAAAACAACAGTAGCAATGTTTGCGGCAATACTAACAGTAATGAAGCTGGCAGGTTGATTTTTCGGCATAACTTTCCACACGTTTTGATTGAAACTTTCGTTATTGTTTTGGGTAAAACCTCCAAGACATCTTTCCAACAGTTCGTCCTTGGAAAGGTCTTCATAAATTGGTTTTATGGCTTTCAATACGTCACTTGGAAAGGGAATGTAGTCTTGCTCATAAGATTCGTTGGCTGCTTTTGCACGCTGATATGAGCACCATGAGTTTTCACCGTTATCGCATTTTTCGTGGCGTGGCTTCTTGTCAGTTGAACTATAGTGGTAAAATGTGGCCCAAATAGCATTTTTCATATTTTCCACAGAGTCACAGTTCCGACGAATGGCCAAACCGTAGTAAACTGTCAATTTGTCAATTACTTTGGCAGTAAGTTTACCTTTGCCACCGAATCCTTTAGTATTTTTTTTTAATGTTCGTAGTCGAGAACCCATTCGCTTCTGAACATACCCAATGCATTCCTTTTTACTTACAACCGTTTCACCATATGGAGCAGCCTTCAAAATACCACCATAAGTTTTTGAATCGGCATTGCCGACATAATTTGAAAATCGTACGCCAAGCCTTTCTACTGAACGAAGAAACACTTCAACGATAGAATCTACTTCCATTTTTCCTGAAGACCCTACGTGATTTGCGTGATTTGCTTTGCAATTCTTTTCGTGTTCCTCGCGAAATTCTTCATATTCTGCTGTTTTTTTTTTAGGTTCCCAATATTCACAGGCTTTACAGTATGAACTTTTAACAATAACATCTAAGACTTTGCCCGTATACCCATGTGGAAATTACACACGGGAACTGGCCAATAGTTGTCCAGTTCTGCTGTTTTCAATACGGGAGCTAGGCAGTTGAGCTAGACAGCCACTGGCCGGAAATGTAACGCTGCACTAGGCAGTTTCGCTAGGCCAGTTTAACTGTCCGGGTACTGTTCAGTCTGCCCGGCTTATATTGTATTTCCCGAATTTTGTTTCTATATTATTTCAACGACAAAACGTGATGAAAAAAATTATTGACAAACGTTGTATCATCGGATGTGATAATTTATAATTGACCGCATGTAAATGAAAACGCATTTTCGCTGAAAAAACCGACACCGATATTTATCTCCTAACCGGGATTTGAACCCACGTCCGCTGGCTCGTATATATTACTAGTCGCACGCCCTACCCACTACACCAAACTACCGATTGGTATAATCTCAATATTTTCCTAGATGTATATTAGACTGGCCGTTAAAAAAAAAAGTTTGCGCTCCAACTTGGAAAATATTAAGTTCACCTTGAAAAAAGAAAATCCTCAAAGTTTCAAAGCTCCATCTCATTATTAAGGGGTGCCGGTCATTTTTTGTTTTATTTTAATTTTTTTTAATTTTTTCTTAATAATTTAAAAAATTTCATTTCTTTTCCGCTAATATAAGATTTTATTTGTTTTCAGACCTTGATCTTTTTGGATTTTATAACGATTCGAAAAAATCAAACAGTAGACAATTGAATCTGGGATTGAAAATACTTTTTAATCAAACATTTTGAATTTTCAATTTATTTTCTCACTTTTTTAATTTCTAATTCATTTATTTTTTCCATTCTTGATTTATCTTTTGTAATTAGTTTGATTTGTTAATTTTTCATTCTAGGCTTCCTTGAAATTTTTTTAGACTAATTCCTAGGCTATATTTTTTTTGGACGTCATGTTGAATATTCTATCATGAAAAATTGAAAATGTTTGAGTAAAAAGTATTTTCACTTCCGGATTTATCTGTCTACCGTTTGATTATTTCGAATCGTTATAAAATTCAGAAAGATAAAGGTCTGAAAACAAATAAAATCTCATTTTATGGGGAAAGAAGAAAATTCAACTTTTAAAAAAGTAAAAACCAAAAATTGAAATTGAAATTAAAATTAAAATCAAACAAAAATTGCCGCCACCCCTTAATAATGAGATAGAGCATTGAAACTTTGGGGATCTTATTCTTTCAAGCTGAACCTAATATTTTTCAGGTTAGAACGCAAACTTTTTGTTTAACGGCCAGTCTAATGTAATATATCACAACTTTATATGAAAAATTCCATGTGAACTCGGATGAATCAAAAACCTTGATCAGCGATCCGATTTGATTAGCGATTTCATACAATTATGATGATTCTGAATCTAACACGCTGCTTTGACTGAAAAAAAATCCATTAAGCTGTTTTTGATTATGAATTTTTGACAACTAAAAATAGCACCGTGATCGATTCTTTTATCCACTCTCCAAAATACGACGAACATTTTCCGATTATAAAAAAGGTGTTTGTATCTTTTTGACGTCCAATTTTTATTTCTTTTAAAATGACAATTATTGATTTTCGACTTCGTGATTCTGGTTTCGACCGATAACCGATTGACAATTAAATTCACAGTCCAAAATTAAAGTGATCATTGAATTGCAGGGACTTTTTCCGCAAAAAATCAAAATCCACTTTTTAGTCATTTTTGCCGAAAATTTCACCGAAATCTCCCCTTATAATTAAATAAATTATACGTATATATGAGGGTGGTCGTTGGATGGAAAATTATGTCGGATGGCCGTAAATCGGCTCGAAATGTGGAAAAAATAATTCTCTAATTTTGTCAGATGTTTATTTTGAGCCCTGGTCCGGCCTATTTTCACATGGATTCTCTTTTATTCGTCAAAATACTAATTCAAGTAATTTTTAGATTAAAAATTGATTCAACAAACCTGAATTGAATAATGCACAATAATATTCATATTTCTGTGAAACATAGTCTAAAATCGTATACGGATTATTTCATACGAGTCGTGGGGGTTTCAATTCAAATTAATATTTTTTCTCTACCCTTCAGTAATATAACGTCGTATTTTTTATTTTCTGGCTTGAGGCTTTTAAGCTTGGCGCTAAGAAGCCTACATTCGAATTGAACAATATCAATTCAAGTACAACATAATACACGTTGATTGAATCTCTGGCGATGGTTCTAATTTTTTTCGGAAGAATTTCAAACTATTTACAACAAAAAATAAATGAAAGAATCATCTGCAGAACTGTGGCATATTTGAAATATTATGCACTGGTGTGAAATACCTGAAACGGAGGCCCTATGTAACATCAAGTTCACCAATACAAGAAAATGAGCTGTATTAAAAAAAAATAAAATGAAACATTATTATATCTTTAACGAAAGAAAAATCAATAAAAAAGAATGAATTAATTGATATATTAATCACTTTGTAAAACAATAATTTTAATTTTTTATAACAATGAAACGTATCGGATGCAATCTCGCTAATTTTAATTAGGCCTAACTCAAATAAATATTTTTACGAATGAAAGAAAATCCGTGTGGAAATATGGCCAATCAGGGCTGAAAATAAAAATCTGAGAAAATTGGCAGAATTATTTTTTCCACGTTTCCAGCCAATTTACGGCCATCCAACATTAAAATTAACAAATATGAGGACCACCCTAGTATATATGTCAGAAAAAATTCAGGCTGAGTGCAGTTGACTCAGTGTTTCTGGAGGGGTACTAGGCAGTTAAACGGTGCAAATGACATGTACAGTTTGACTGTGCATGACCCATGTAAGGGCTGTCCAGTTGCGCTAAAAACGGATTTGCCCGTCCAGGGTCTGTACAGTTAAACTGAAGACGGGATTGCCCGTCCAGGGGCTGTACAGTTAAACTGAAGACGGGATTGCCCGTCCAGGAGCTAGCCGGTGATCGGGTGACCCCAAGCAAATTTCCACATGGGTAATAACCAATCAATGATACCACTCCGTGCAAAGATGTAAATCCACGTTTGTGCCACTTCCATCGCCACTTACAGTTAAATCAGTGTCGTTTGCTGCACTATTTTATGCAATTCATTCTTTGCAAGCCTTCTTCGTGAAGAATTCGGCCACGTTCTGAGACGCTTCATATATACTATGCAGTAGAATTTGACACGTAGACTTTTTAAAAAATGGCGGTAAGTCCATCAATCCACAAAACTTCGTTGCACCGTTCAAACCAATGCCTAAATTACGCGTTGCTAATACAAATCTCCGATTGATTTCATAACCAGTTCCACTATACGGGCAAGAAGGCACATACTCCATAGCACAATTTTCACACATTACGGCAATTTTGAATCCGAGACCGCGTTGAGCTGCCACTTGAAACTGCACTTTCCCATCGCACTTTGCACACTTCACAAAGTTTGAAATAACACAAAAAACTGTGAAGAAATTCAAAATTTCGTAATTGACAGAGTCATCCTGTGGTACGTGTGATTTGTCTTGTTCCTTCAATTTTTTTGCTGACGTACCAACAGCGGAACAATCTCGCTCTACAGTTTTTGGATTGAAATATTGCTTTCTCTTTCTTGTTCTACACTTGAACCCTTTTCCCACACTTCTCATCTTTCTAGATATTTTATGATCTTCCATTTTGTACAACAAAATATGTCAAAATGGAAAACAGAACTAATAAAAAAGCAAACAACAACTTCTCTGCTTGACTTGTGCGCAAAATGCCTCAGTCCCGCATTGCTTGAGTTCAATTGTTGATTGGTGATAATAAACGTTCAAGTTGCTAAGCGACCTTGTATTTTTTTTTTTGGTACGTGTAGGTAGCGTAAGAAAGCATCGGTGAGCATGTTACACGTACCCGAGCCGGGTTTTTCGGTGGCAGCGCGCGCCGTCGCTTATAAATAAATCGTTTCAACATGGATTTCATCGGTTCTCCATCCCGTTGACTTAACGATTTTGTAAAGAATTGATCAAGGAATACGCTCATATTTTTTTAATACTTTCAACGCGTGGTCCCTGCTTTGAAAATCACGTTTGAATAATATATTTGTTTATACCCTACTGAAAATCGCGGCATGAGATCTGATGTGAGACCAAATTCTTTTATGAGATCTGATATCATCTCACCTGAGATCAGGTGAGATCCCACCTAGGCCTCACATCAGATCTCGGTAACGAATTTCGATTTTCAGTAGGGTACCAAATGAAATTGTTCGTTACGGCAGAATCAAATAAATATGTAATAATAGTGTCATCCAATAGCTTTGAAATGGTTGTCGAATGAAGTCACTGGGATGAATACAACCAAAGATATGACCGTTTGAAGGGAAACATGTTTTTGATTTTTAGCTCTGTTTCCTGAATTTCACCCTCGTGTAACTTGGGAAATAGGGGCCAAAATTTGAAGAAAAAAAAATTGTTCGATGAATTTATTTGTTCCATATAACCCGTAAAAAAAATTATAGCAAAATCGGTAACATCGATTTTTGATTTATTTCGTCCGGTCTGACGTGGAATGGCTCATATTTCCATAAATTACAGGCGAATCTTCGAGAGATTTAGAGAAAATACTTTCAAGGTGTTGTACTTTCGAAATTCGAGATAAAAAAAAATCGATTTTTTGAAGTTGCTAATTGACCCTAACCCCTTAAGGGTAGAAGATACTGAAAACTGCCCATTTATTGCTATTTTCAAATCGGATGAACCAATTGCTATTATCAAATCAAATTTAACACACATGTTTGCCATCTCAAAACATAGACATTGTGCAAATTTCAAGTCATTTGAAACAATAAGTACAGAGTTACTCCTCATAATGCCTCTGAAATAGCCTTTCATCGAAAACCTCCCATGCGTCTCAATTATTCTTCAATCTTGCTGGGCTCGCACACACATACTTTAGGATGCATAAGCCACAAACCCACGTTGGCTTTTAGGGATAGCTACGATACTTTGATTTTGACAGTTTTTTTTATGAAAAAAAAATAAAAAATTCCAATTATTTTTCCTCAAATCCGTAATTTTGTCTCGATTCACAAAATCTAACGTGAATTTGTAGCTAGTGTGTGTAGTAATGTACCCTGAAAATTTGAGACATCTTTGACAAAAACTCAGACGAATGGGACTTTTTCAATTGGCGAAAACATAGTTCTGAGATAAATCGCTTTGAAGTTTTTTTTCCAATTATTCACAAGATTCAAGATTTTCATTACTGCATCAACCAAACTAGTTTCAGACGATATCGCCGAAAGTTTTGGAGCATGTGACGTTAAAAAAAAAATCGCTTCTACAATATTAGAGTGGAATTCACATTTTCATCATGCGTTTCAGACATTCGGATTCCAAGGAAGTTGGAAAGCATTATACAGGATATAAATCATCACAACTTGAAAAAATTCCAAAATTTATATTCTACAGGTTCGGCTGATATAAACTTGGTCTTGTTGAGTCTAAGCAATTTGACCTGCGGGCAGCGAATCGTGCGGTTGATAACTTGTAAACCTGATTCTGTGAAATGAATATAAACATTTGGAAAAATATTGATTTGCTATATAAATTTCGATGCTCATCTCTGGTGAAGTGTGTGACCAAAAACTTCAATATGATTTCAACCGTAGAAAAACATATTTTGGAGTTGTCTTATGGGAGTATACACACCTTGAAAATGATTTTTTCCAAATCACTGCTACGTTTTGAGAAAACATTCTAGTGAGCCAGTTCTTCCACAGTTAGTTAGTGCTATTTTGATACATAGTTCATGATTTTCCCAGATTTTATGTCCTTCGCTGAACAAAAATTTAGTCCATCGAAGAAAAAGTAATTGTCGCAGGGTACAGGCTGCTGCGTTGCACGAAATTTCTCCAAATTTGGAGAAAAAATCCTGTATGAATGTAATTGAGGGGCGAACCACTAATATTTCATGAATTCAAGTGCTAGAAATGAAAATTTTTGACTGTAAGCCTTTGTTTTCCATCGTTTTGGAAAAGATATTTTACAATCACAAATTTCTATGTCGACAACTTGAATACTACATGGAATATTATTGGTTTGCTCCTAAATTACATTCATACAGAATATTTTCTCCAAATTTGAAGAAATTTCATGCAACGCAGCAACCTGTACCCTGCGACAACTACTTTTTCATCGATGGACTGAATTTTCGTTCAGCGCAGGACATAAAATCTGGTAAAATCATAAACTATGTATCAAAATAGCAGAGTTTTTTTTTGATTTTGTTTTTATGTTTCTTTTTCGTTTTTTATTTTTTCATTTTTATCTTCTTCAAAGGATCAGTGCTTTAGGGAAAGCAATATATATTGACAACATACATACTGATAACACATAACCAATACAGGAATCAGGCGACGCTCATAGATATTTTCCGCCTCTATACAGGGTGATTCAGAATCGGGTACTTTCCTTACACCGGTGGATTCCTTCTAAAAATCTAAGACCAAAATTATTCATCCCAAAATGTCGATTGCTAAGCCGTTTTCGGGTAGGAGCCGTTTAAAGTAAGCCAATACGAGAGCAGATACGAGAATGGCTCAGCCGCCGCTACGCCGTGTTTGTTGGCCCGCCACCGCGATTTCGCAAAGAAACGACGATCACCACCGGTGTAATGAAGGTACCCGATTCTGAATCACCCTGTATATACCCACCAACTCCTACAAGTGTCACTCGCGAGAATATCGAAAGCGGCGGTCGCTGCCTTACGGGAAAATATTGAAGTGATGTACATTACACGGAAACCGGATAGGTACGGATAGAACCCCGATCCCAGCTTAGAATATCAGCTGTATTGATAATCACGTTATGAATCGCGGGATAGAACTCGTATACCCGCACTGAAAGAAAAAGTTGGTTGTGGTATCCACTAATTGGATACTGGGGAGCCATCCCATTTGTTGGACGGGACAGCCATTTTAAATGCAGGAGTAGAAATTAGTTGTGTCACCCAACTGAGTTTTTAGCTGGTCTATCATTCAGAGCAGATGTTCTGACTGATTATTCCTCAACCAAGGAAAAATGGCTAAGCCAGCTAACTTTTTCTTTGAGTGCGTGTGGAAATCTGTCCGGGAACACCCGACTACCAGCCAGCTCCCAGACGGGCAATCCCAAGTTGGCCCAACTGCTCAGTCCCTAGCCGGGTACTGAATAGTAAAACTGATTCAAACTGTGACTAGTATTTACACGGGTGAAACCGACTAGCGCCCCGTTAGTAGAACTGCCTTGAACCCGGTTGGCCCTATCACAGCAGTCCCCACCAGGGCACTAGTTGGGAGAACCCGTATATTCTACTCCATTTTTGTTTCACTCTCTATCACAGACTTTTGTTTCATGATGATACTGATTTATTACATATTTACATAAACATCAGACCGGTTCAAAAAAATCGACATTTTTTTTTTTTCAATTTTCGCATTGAAATACTTTCGGGGGGTTGAAAAGAGATGCCTGTTGAAAGCGGAGCTCTTAATATTATTATTTAGAGGTCGCTCATCGCGGATTTCTATTTTCCATTTGAATAGCATAGGAATTTTTTTTTTTTTCAGAATTTTGTAGCTCCTAAACCAATAATCAAATCCGAATGACTCATACATATTTTCATAGGAAATTCAACACTCTACAAAAAGTGTGTATAGAAAAAAATTACGAAAAAAAAATTACAAAAAAAAAAAAAAAAAAATAGTTGACCCAACTATAAATTGAACTTTGAGCTCGAATAACTTTGGAAGGAGTCAATTTATCAAAAAATGATAAGAGACACTTTTTGTAGAGTGTTCAATTTCCCATAAAAATATGTATGAGTCACTTGGATTTGTTTATTGGTTTGTAAGCTACAAAATTCTGAAAAAGAAACAAAAAATTTCCTATGCTATTCAAATAGAAAATAGAAATCCGCGATGAGCGACCTCTAAATATCAATATTAAGAGCTCCGCTTTCAACAGGCATCTTTTTCCAACCCCCCGAAAGTACTTCAATGCGAAAATTGAAAAAAAGAATTTCATCGAATATTGATCTTCTAGGTAATGTACAACAGAGTCTGTACTGTTACCTAAATCAAGCGCCATCTGTGGGCGCACGGGCCTGCCTAAAAACCTTTCTCGCAAATAAAGTAAAACGGTTGCGTCTTTAGGACCCGGACAAGCGCCACAGTAAAAGCAGAGATATCTCTGCTGAAAATCATAAGTGAACAGCTGTCGGGGACCGCTCCGGCCTGCCTCTAGTGAACATTCTTTTATCAAAATTTGTTGAATATATTACTTGAATCCAATTGGAAAATTTTTCGAAGAAATCGTTTTACATACAATTACATTGAACGGGAAAATCCGAATAGTGGCCGGCCAGCCTTACTGGGCTCAGGCTGCCTAGGAGAGCGTTACATATCCAGCCGGGGGCTGGGTGGACGTTCTGCTTAGTTCTCGCTTTGAAATCGGGAGAGCTGGGCAGTACCCGGCCAGTTCCCGATCGTGATTTCCACACGGGTAGGTACGGACAGAAGCCGCAATTCCGACTTAGAAAATTTCGTGGGAATAATCACGTTATGATTCGCGGGATAGAAACCAAATAGGTACGGACAGAAGCCGCAATACCGATTTGAGTGACAGATACTTTCCGAATGAAGGCAGATAGATAACCGAGCCTTCGGATGTTCGTTCCAACGAATTAAGGGCACAAACGAATAGGATCCGGACAGGACTTTCGTGACCGATAAAATACGGACAGAAACGGATGATACGTCTATCCGGGATCCTATCCGATAATCTGTCCGGTTCTATCGTTTCCTATCGGTCATTTTAAGCTGGGTTAACTGCAAAAATAAACGATTAAAATCTATCTGAAATATTACAGTGTATGTAAGACGGTAATATTTTATACCTATACCGTAATTCAACGATCTCAACGTATCATATACGGGATTTTAACTGGTGTGTGTTCATTGGGTTTACACCTCCGTAGAGGTATAGTGAGCCGATAAGGTCAGTTGAAATCTTTCGTATCACCCGCGCGGTGAGAGTAGATTTCATACTAACCTTATCAGCAGCCCATATCTCACGTGTATAACAAGCGAATTTCAAAATTAATTTCTCAAAAGCGGTGTAGTGAATCGACGTGAAATTTTGCACGGAGTCGTTATACCTATTCGCGCATAGCCTCAATAAATTTCAACGAATTCTCATCATTATGCATCAGGTGACCACCCGCCCTCAAGTATAAAGCGCCTTTTGTTTTATATGTAGGCTGACATGCGAATTCCTTTCGAGCTCTGCATTATCTTGATATTGTTACTAAATGTCAGTTCAAACATGTTCGTAGGCCCTTAAAAATGTCGTAGGCCCTAGGTGCCTACTGTATAACGAGTGGCGCAAGCCACAGTTCACTGAGCAGTTGAGGGGGTATTGTTCTCCAGAAAGTTGAAAAAATCGATTTTTTTTTCATTTTATTATTCCTTATACCTTTCTTAATACGCTCGTAAAAACCGTTTATCTATATTCGAAAAATTAGCAGACTAATAGAAATTATAAGCAAGCCGCGCGCTCGGGTAGCGCGGTCGGGAAGCAGCTACGCCCACGTTCCGAGAAGGGCACCATCCCCTAGGGCTCCAAACAGCATAACGGTAATCCAGTTCTCAGAATCACTTGGAAGAAGGCGCAATCTATAGACCCGGGTTGGCAGATCAACTAGTAAGCATCGATAATTCAATTTAAACCTCATCTAACGGTAACAAAACTTTGAACGCGGTTATCTCAGAACTATGTTTTTCAAATCGGCGCCCACGATGTCTCAATAACTAATTGACCGATCGAGCTCAAATTTTGCACATACCTTCGGTAGCATCTTTCTGAACCGTGGTAGCAGAATTGAGTCGAACAATAATTTTGGCCACATTTTATAACTTGTCGAATACTCGAAAATGTATGAAATATCGTTAATCAAAGTTTAACAGTCCGCCATTTTCTAACAACATTTTTTTTAGTACTAATTCTGCTACCACGGCTCAGAATACTCATACAGATTGAGGATATACTTTAATTTTTTTTTCCCGATGGATACAACATCACCCAGAGTGGGCGCCGATTGAGGCGGTTTTCAGCGGACCACATTGTAAAAAAATAAAAAACTACTTGAAATTATTGAAAATAATTTTTTCCTCAATGTAGATGCCTTCCCAAAGGAACAATAAATAGGTATGTAAGATCACATCAAGACAACTTCAACGGTTCAAAAGTTATTCCAACCCAAAAATGACGTCAAAAATCTCGCTCCAGACAACAATACCCCTTTAAGATGAAGATGTACCAGAATTCGCTCGATAAACAATTACCATGCGTAGAAGAGTAGAGGCTGTGCATCGATATAATTTTAGAACTCGGCGTACCTGTAGGTAATTAATCCCCAATTTTCCATTGCACCCGCAGACAAATCTGGTACAGCGACTTGGTCGATCTTCGGCCAAGGGTCCTCAGTCAAGACGAGTCGCAGAAGGATCGTGTACATTGACTGCGTAGCTTCGAGGGCCCACGCAGTGGTACCAATAGCGTCGCTTCGCGACCAGATGCTGAACAACTCATCGGTGCTGCTGACTTTCTCAAAGTCTGAGACGATAAAAGCTAGGATATAGGTGGACATTACTGGTGTCGTCGCGAACTGCGTCCATACACGACCGCCGATGGTATTGCTAAGATGTAAATAGCAACAATCAGCACGTGGTTCATTGAAAAAATTAGTTAAACGACATCATGACTTACTCTGGGTGGCTGATTGATACGTTGGGCATGTTCGAGAGAGCGATTTGATGCTGAAAATGTGCGACTCGAATGTTGAAAGACGCCTTCAAGCCGGGCTCATCAAAGCAGGGAAAGGCACGGCGGGCAGCCGTCGGCTGGAATTGCGTAGTTACTAGCCATCTAATGTATGAAAAAAAAATGTCACATAGAAATGGTGTTCGAAATGGAAGAATGATTGTATCCAAAATTTTTTTACCCGAAACTCATATTGCTCATGACTACTATCGGGCCGTGAAATCGGGACACGTGGGTTTGACACACAACATCTAAGTGGAAATAAATCGGACAGCCTTTGAATACGAATCTTTTTCAAGTTTGTTCTATTCCCCGTTAGATCAGCCAAAGACCATTGTTGTATTAAAATCAAGAGGAAAGTTATCGTTCAATGTATGCAAAAAACGTAGGTATAATATATTCTCTTTCGTAGCTTTATTTCAACTTATCACCATTTTTTCCAAAATAGCTGGAAAAAATATTTGAAAAATCATGCTCAACCTTTGAAGCTTTCTAAGTGCAATGCTTTTTGAATTTTGGAGATATTCCCAAAATAATCGTCACGGCAGTGTAAAATAGCTAATGGTGATCTCGGAGACGAGTAACAATAGAAAGTTCATCAATGACTGAGAATTTATTTTATTAGGCGCCTATGGCTGCGGGAGCAATAACTGTTGAACAATACATCGAACATATTAAGGGGGTATAGGACTGCTGGAGCCTTGAAAGCAATTATATTTTTCTGGGTGTAATTACAATGAGCGTACTTGAGATGGGAGAATTATATTTTAGTACATGCTTATTGGACTCAAAGTGAACCCTAAAGAAAATATGGATGAAAAAAATCTTGATAAATACAGAAATCCGGAGCTATTGAATTAGCACAGGTTTTTTCCGGATTCGTAGCTGGCCCGCATGATAACTCAAGAGCCAAGGCACTTGGAAAGCTGAAATATTCACGAAATTTTTATGATACCTTTGTGCATGGTGTGAACCAGTCTCATTGATTTACAAAAAAAAATGTCAAAAATATTCGAAAAAAACGAAAATTCTTCGAATTTATTAAAAAAAAATCCTGTTTTTCGTTCATAAAATCCCTCACAGAATTTTGCCGTTGATGCGACTGGTTCACACTGTGCACAAAGGTATTATGAAGATCTCGTGGAAGTTTCAGCTTTCTCAGTGCCTTGGTTCTTGAGTTATCATGCGGGCCAATTGCTATATTTATCGATATTTTTTTCATTCATATTTTTTTTGAGGTTCATTTTGAGTCTAATAAACATGTACTCAAATATAATTTGCCTAGCTCGAATACGCTCATTGTAATCCCACCCAGAAGAACATGATTGTTCTAAAGGCTCCAGCAGTCCTATACCCCCTTAAATCGCAATGGCCATTGCTTTCGATAATTTTTCCCTAAATTCTCAGTCAATTATTAACATTCTGTTGTTACTGGTCTCCGAGATCATCAACCGGGCTATTTTCCACTGCCGTGACCATAATTTTGGGAATTTCTCTGAAGTTCATAAAGCATTGCACTTGGAAAGCTTCAAAGATTGAGCATGATTTTCAAAATATTTTTCCCGGCGATTTTGGAAGAATGGCGATGAGTTGAAGTAAAGCTACGAAAGAGAATATGTATTAACTACGTTTTTTTGCATACATTGAACGATCACTTCCCTTCTGATTTCCATACAACAATGGTCTTAGACTAGGGTACAGTACGTTTCGACGCCACCGTTTCGGCGCCGGCCGTTTCTTCCAACGGTCGAGGATGCAATACTAGTGTCCTAACCTATTCTAACCTCTGAGAGCGCAATACTAATGTTCTAAACTATTCTTACCTTTGGGGGTACGGTAACCACCGACTGCACGTTTCGTACTGGGTATGGTGTTGTGGTTTCGGATGAGTAAAAGATCAATGGAGTCCTAACTTATTCTAACCTTCGAGGATGCAATACGAGTGTCCTAACCTATTCTGAACTCTGAGGGTGCCATACTAGTGTCCCAACCTATTCTAACCTTTGGGAGTGCGATAACCACCGACTGCTCGTTCCGTACTGGGTATGGTGTTGTGATTTCGGATAAGCAAAAGATCAATGCAGTCGTAACCTATTCTAACCTTCGAGGATGCTGTACAAGTGTCCTGACCTATTCTAACCCTTGAGAGTGCAATACTAGTGTCCCAACCTATTCTAACCTCTGAGGGTGCAATACTAGTGTCCCAGCCTATTATAACCCTTGGGGGTGCGATAACCACCGACTGCTCGTTCCGTACTAGGTATGGTGTTGTGGTTTCGGATAAGCGACAGATCAATAGAGTCCTAACCTATTCTAACCTTCGAGGATGCAATACGAGTGTCCTAACCTATTCTAAGCTTTACAGGTGCAATACTAGTGTCCAAACCTATTCTAACCTTTGAGGGTACAATACTAGTGTCCTAACCTATTCGAACCTCTAAGGGTGCGGTAACCACCGACTGCTCGTTCCGTACTGGTTATAGTGTCGTGGTTTCGGATAAGCGACAGATCAATGGAGTCCTAACCTATTCTAACCTTTGGGGGTGCAATACTAGTGTCCTAACCTATTTTCACCTCTGAAGGTGCAATACTAGTGTCCTAACCTATTCTAACCTTTGAGGGTGCAATACTAGTGTCCCAACCTATTCCAACCTCTGAGGGTGCGATACTAGTGTCCTAACCTATTCTAACCTTCGAGGATGCAATACAAGTATCTTAACCTATTCTAACCTTTGGGGGTGCAATACTAGTGTCCTAACCTATTCTCACCTCTGGGGGTGCGGTAACCACCTACTGCTCGTTCCGTACTAGGTATAGTGTTGTGGTTTCGGATCAGCGACAGATCAATGGAGTCCTTACCTATTCTAACCTTTGAGTGTGCAATACTAGTGTCCTAACCCATTCTAACTTTGGAGGGTGCAATACTAGTGTCCTAACCTATTCTAACCTTTGGTGGTGCGGTAACCATCGACTGCGCGTTCCGTACTGGGTATGGTATTGTGATTTCGGATAAGCAATAGATCGATGGAGTCCTAACCTATTATAACCTTTGAGGATGCAATACAAGTGTCCTGACCTATTTCAACCCTTGAGGGTGCAATACTAGTGTCCTCACCTATTCTAACCTCTGAGGGTGTAATACTGGTGTCCTAACCTATTCTAACCTCTGAAGATGCAATACCAGTGTCTTTACCTATTCTAACCTTTGGGGGTGCGATAACCACCGACTGCTCGTTTTGTACTGGGTATGGTGTTGTGGTTTCGGATAAGCGATAGATCAATGAAGTCCTAACCTATTTTAACCTTCGAGAATACAATACAAGTGTGCTGACCTATTCCAACCCTTGAGGGTGCAATACTAGTGTCCTAACCTATTCTAACCTCTGAGGGTGCAATACTAGTGTCCTAACCTATTCTAACCTTTGGTGGTGCGGTGACCATCGGCTGCGCGTTCCATACTGGGTATGGTGTTGTGGTTTCGGATAAGCGACAGATCAATGGAGTCCCAATTATTGGCTTCTGCTTAATGGATTCCAACCTTGATCGATCAGAGAACTCCCCGCGCCGAAACGACTGGCGCCGAAACAACTCGCGCCGAAAGGACTCGCGCCGAAACGGTCGCGCCGAATCGTCCTGCTTCCCTTCGGCTAATCAAACGGGGAATAGAACAAGCTTGAAACTGATTCGTATCCAAGGGCTGTTCGATTTTTTTTTCACTCATATGTAGTGTGTCAAACCCACGTGTCCCGATTTTACGGCCCGATAGTAGGCATTCGACTGTGATCTAATACATTATATGAAATCCACAAGCAATTACCTTGTCTCGTTTGCAGCTTGATACGAGCTTCGATAAAACCCATACATATCTGTTGCAAATTTTCCAGTAAAGCTAAAGGCGACATTATAATCTCCAAACGGGAGATTGGCGCTAAAAGAGAGAATATAAAAATGTCTGAGCTGGTCGGAGCTCTGAGTAGCGATGGTAACGGAGCTATTGTCAGTGAGCGAGTAAACCGTGGTCGTCGAACTGTCGATGTTTAGTTCATCAGCATGTACGATGATCACGTTTGTTAGAGCTGTGACAGTGATGTGGATGCTGACTTTCCCAAGGAAACTACAGTTTCCGTGTGTAAAGTATGGTACCATCTCAATATCATAATGGTTTGGTATCACTGCGGTCGGCAATCTGTAGATTACGTCGGATCGTCCTACGGGGAAGCTCTGGTTAAGCTTCCGGGGTGTCATCGAGACTAGGGTGACCAGCATCGCGGCCAGCGCCCCGAACAAGAGGCCTGAGCTTCTCATGTCTGAAAGGTGAATACCTGTTCTTTATTGCTCGAATATATGGAAGTAAACTTCACAGCGATTATGAAACTTTACTCGATTACATAATATACATGGAAAAAGAGGAAGACTTAATCTTTATCCGAACAATCGTCGACATTATCATTTTTATCCTCATAAATGATCTCTTTAGTTTTTGTATCACTTCCACTGCACCTGAACCGGATGATAGGTTCGTTACCGACCACAAAGTATTGTGCATATCATGTCCACTAAACTATTTGAGAAATTTACCTGGCGAAGAACACTGTACTCTGTCCTTGGACCGTCAAAGACACCGCACGACGATTAACAAAAACAAATTATCTCACGATATTTAAGGCAGACTCTGAACAAGTTGACCAAAGCTCATTCGTGATAACGCAATAATTTATCATCCCAGAAATCCGTTTATAATTGATCTATGTATGTGATCGAGCACTAATTAATATCCAGACAGCACGATATATTTTGGGGGGTACCTGAGCGGATCCACGTCACCTCACTCAAAAAGAAACCTTCAAGTCACGCATCTTAGCGCCATTCGGAATATCTTCAGTACTACGTAGAAAGAAAATTCAACTTCAAAGATTTTGAATTTTTTTCTAAAATGGCGGAGTTGGAGCTATGTGAATTTTAGACGGTAGACCGCTGTTGCACCGCTATGTTTGAAAATTGATATCTCCGAAAGTATTTATCGGAGCTGACTGATCCTGGCATCATTTTGTTTGTAAAAAAATGCGCTTTTGTGTTAAGAATTCATTGTCGGAAAAAAAAAATTTGTTTAATTTTTTTTCTTCAGTTTTTTGTTAAATTTCGCTGTGATTTCCGCGGGACTTACAGAAATTTATGGACATTATTTTTTCAGATACCTGGATCCTTCCCCTTCAATCCTGAAGAAAGAAATTCATGGAGAAAAGACCTGGGCCGGAGGAAAAAAATAAAACGTCCAGTCGCGCGTCGCCGCGCACGGCGATCCACGTTTGCGCGCGGCGTTCGCGGTTCGAAGACTGCCTCCAAATGAAAATGAAAATATGGTTGTCGATTGGAAATTTTCTGAATTTTCGAAAAATGATGACCATTTGTTTTCACTCCCTATTTTCAATGCGTAATCCAAAAGATAGAACTTAGAATGTCAATTGCACCACATTGCCCATCGTCTTTTGAAAATCTTATTTAATTTTCAGAAAGTTCAGGAAATTTCCGATGAAAATCATGTCCAATAGTTTTCCGTTTGTTTACCTCCAAGTTATCATTATCGAGATATGTAATTTCATTCTTGATATCAAAATGCCCAAATAATGACACAAAACCCTCAAATTTTACTGAGACCGTAACCGCGCCTTGGAGATAAACGAGCGGAAAACTTTTGAACATGATTTTCATCGGAAATTTCCTGAAATTTCCAAAAAAAAGAATAAGATTCTCAAAAAACGATGGAAAACGTGGTGGAATTGACATTTTATGTTTCATTTTTTGAATTACGCATTAAAAATGACAAGTGAAAAAAAAATTGTCATCATTTTCGAAAAATTCAGAAAACGTCCGATCGGCAAACGTGTTTTCAATTTTGTTTTGAGGCATTTCTCGAATCGCGAACGCCGCGCGCAGACTTGGATTGGCGTGCGCGGCGACACGCGACTAGACGTTTTATTTTTTTCCTCCGGCCCAGGTATTTTTTGCATGAATTTTTTTTTCAGGATTAAAGGGGGATCCAGTTATCCGAAAAAAATCATCTCCATAAATTTCTGTCAGTCCCGCGGAAATGGCAGCAAAATGAAGAAAAAAACACGGACCTATGGACTGAGCTCAAGCTACACGGAGAGAAAAAAATAGGTATTTTTCCTATTTTCACACAGGTATATTTTCAATGTTAGCCTAGGAAAATTTACTAAGCCAACATAGGAATAATTCCTATAAGACATATTATTTATTCCCATGTAACATAGTCAAAATTTCGATGTAACACAGTAATTATGTCAATGTTAACATAGCGATTATTCCTTTGCAATTTAATGAAAATACCAATGTAACATAGGAAAAATAGCTATGTTTTTATTGGAACTATTCCCACATCAACATAGTGATTGTACCTAAGTTCAACATAGGTATAATTCCAATGTTAAAATAGCATTAATCACTATCATACGTAGGAATGATCCCTATGTAAAACATGGGTACAATCGCTATGTTGTTATAGGAATAATCACTATTATGATATAGAATTAGAAACTATGTTCTTAAAAATCTGTCAACAATAGATTTATAATCATGACATGATCACATAGATATTTATTATAGGAATTATTATTATGTCAACATAGATATTACACCTATGTTACACATACGTATTGTTCCAATGTTTTTATAGAAATTATTCATATGTTAACATGAGAATTATACCTATGTCAAACATAGGTATAATAGCTATGTTATTATAGGAATAATTTCTTTGATACATACTAATTTTTGCTATGTTTAACATAGGTATAATTCCTATGATTTTAATGGAAGATCGACTATGTTAACATTGGAATCACTGCCATGGTATTATAGGAAATATTCCAATGTAAACATAGAAGGAATCGCTATTTTTTATAGGAAATAATCCTACAAAAAATAGGTATTTTTCCTTTTTTTACATAGTTATAATTGCTATATTGACATATTAAATATCTCTTTGGTAACATAGAAATAATTCCTGTGTGAAAATAGCAAAAATGCCTATTTTTTTCTCTCCGTGTAGGCTTGTGGGCGAGAGGTATGCGTCTTGGGGGGAGTACGTGAGGTAACGCAGGCAGGCTAAATTCATTAGTCCGTGAGGCACTACCACAAACACGTATGTACACGTAGTATATCTATATCGAGCTGTATTGAGCTCAACAAGATGGCTTACGCCGTTGATTTCCCTTCCGTCTTTCGCCTCACCCCCGCAAGGGAAGGCTCAGTCCATAAGTCCGTGAAAAAAACCGACGGAAAAAAATTAAACATTTTTTTTTTTTGAAAATAAAATATTTCATACGGAAGCGCATTCTTTTACGAACAAAATGATTTCAGGATCTCTCAGCTCCGATAAGTACTTTAAGGAGATATGAATCTTCAAACATAGCGGTATAACAGCAGTTTACCAAAATTCACATTCCTCTAACTCCACCATTTTTGAAGAAATTTCAAAATCCTTGAAGTTGTATTTTCTTTCCATAGTCCTAAAGATGTTTTGAATGGCACAAAGATCCGTGACTTGACGGTTTTTTTTTTGAGTCAGGTGACGTGGATTCGCTCACACACCTTAAAACCAATTTTTTTTACATCACCGATACGCTGTGATGAAATAATTTCATTGACTCAGTTGTTTTTGCAGCAGATTATTAGTGTTTTAAACTGTCATTTACAATTTTCGGAAAACAAATTGACTTCGCCTCACGTAGTTCTCAGCTACTAATGAAAAAGCGGTTGTTGCAGCATAGAGGTCGCAAAGTTGATTGAATCTTTTCGAAATTTGGCGGAAACATTCTACATCAACGAGCTATACTTTTACAAGAGGCAAGAGCGCTTCCTGAGAAGCTCCGAATAAGTAAATCATGGTTGTCCCCAGCTGGACCAAAAGATGAGGCAGGACTAGTAAAACGGCTTACGATTTTTTTGTGACTTCTGTTGGTTGAGGTTCCTCACATAATGGCCTTCGATTCGCGCCTTCCATGGACAATTTGAACTCTGGATAGCTTGATATATTATCATAATGTAGGGCTTCAAGAATGTTCGTAAAAATTGGAAAATCGGAAAATCGGATTCATGCACGCCTCGGAAACAGTATAATAAAAAAAATCTCGCTGGCTAGTATTTTGTAATATCAAGATGAAATTCGTGTGTTCATTTGGAATCGATATGGTATCTTGTAAACCAAGTGAACACGCAGTGTTTTGATACGTCGAGTTCAATTTTCCATAACACAGCTCCGGTATGTACCCACTAAAGGTAAAAGCACACAGAACTCTATGAGCCATAAGCAGAATGCACAGCCATATATGGGTGTTTCCACGATATTGCGTCTCAGCTGTAAACATTTTCGCAAAACAAAAAATGTAATAATGACAGATGATTTCATATTTGCTGAAATGAGAACAGTCTCTAGGTCAAATTTACGAAAGGGCGAGTGACTTTGATAATTTTTAATGATTTTTCAAGAGGCCAGGGGAGAAATAGCGACCAGGGGAGAGATTTGGTAGGCAGGGTAGGAGATTTGTAGGCATGGGAGGGACTATCAATGAGAAAGGAATGAATTACAAAGCCCCAAAGTATGAAATTACGGTACCATTTATTATTTATATTCATAATACTTATACTAATATATCAGAATTTTTGTTTCACACCGTCTTCGTACATAAATAATGTAATCAAATCGAGATATTCGTACTTTTCATAAAGGAACTTCAAACAAAACAATAGTTGCTCATAATCAAATGTAAAAACGAAAGTAACATGAAATTATTTAATCAATTAATTAATTAATCTGATCCCTAGTAATAAATGAAATATCGTTTCCATCAACTTTGAAGAGACGACCCTTTTTATCACTGATTCTGCAAAAAATTACTCTAAATATATGTCAGTGTGCCAATCTTATAATGATCACAATCCAGATCACAAAAGCAACTTAAACTCTTCATTTGTAATTTATTGGGTAGAAAAGTATTGCCAACTACCTGGTGCACTTTTAATGTATCGGCAAAAGCTATAAGGGGCACCACTAGTGTGACCGCCTGAGAAAAAGGTGATTTTCGGGAATTTATTGAAAGAAAAGTATCGCATTGAATGATTTGAAATTTTATGGATATATTTGTGTATAAAGTGTATATATACAGTAATTTTTTTGTTTGAAAATATTCAATTTTCAGCGACTTATGCCATGTCTCCCGAGTCGCAAAAAAAAACTTTTTCCACTGCTGCAGTGATTCCGGCCTTCCGAATGCCTCAAATCACAAAACGAAAAGAGGCCGTTGAACTAGCAAGTAATGCCTGTACAATGACCTACGCGTTTGAAAAAAAAATTGAAATCTAACAAAATGGCGGAGTTGTAAAAAAATAATTCGAAATTACGCATCAATTCTAATGGTTTTTTGCATGGCAAATTGACATTTTTCACCTAATTGAAAGACTGGTAGGTCATTGTAGGTCAAGTATGGAAAAACAAATACTCGATACGCTAAAAAAAATTTCAAGTCGATCGGATGATTTGTATTCGAGTTAGAACTGCAGCAAATTTCAAAAATGTAGTTTTGAGAAAACCGCGTTCAAAGATGAAAGTATTGATTTCATTGTTATAAATCGATAACATTGTACGAAAGGTTTCACAGGTTCACACGTGCATATACATATCTGTGTATCTGGAGGACCAGAGTAGCATCAAGAGACTCGGTAGAGTCTCGCGCCAAGTACAATATACGGACAGATGGGCTTACGAGACAGAGCTGTCAGTTCTGTTCATATTCGTACATCTGAACATTTTGGAAATTTCATTCTCTTTTATGCTTCCTATACCTACTTATTTTGATGAAATTCACATTTAGAGTGGCAGGCGAAATTCTAACAATCTCTCATGAAATGACAAAGCGTGCAATTTTGAGGTTAGGTCATAGGTATACGGTTATTGAATCGCATAAAGTTCATTCTACAACATAAATTGATAAGTGACAACGATTTCATTCAACGTGGCAGGTCTTTAGTATATTATTATTCGTTTCCAAATATTTTCGTGTATTCAATGGGCCAAATATATTATATTTAATACATGCACACAAGAACATATCTTTACAGGGCTTGGAAAGCAACGAATGATGGCGTGTGTCATTATTTCAGGCCTTTGTGCTTTCAACATATTTATATTATACTACCACATTTGACATGACTGCTTATCGACGGATTCAGATGATATAAACTGCATCAGCGTACATATACATGCATTGGGATACTCATGGAAACAATTGGCAGAATGCTGAGAACGGCGCGAGCCTAGCAAGCTAGGATATAGGAAAACCCAATCGAGCGAGTATACAAGCGAGCACAATTATTAGGCAGCTACGCCAAATTTTACAAAAAAGTAATTCTATTAATATACTACCACATTTAACATTACTGCTCATCAAAGGATTCAGATAGTATGAAATGCATCACCGTACGTGCATGAAGATACTCATCGAAATAAGTGGCAGAATGTTGACAAAGAAGCGAGCCCAGCGAGCTAGGACATAGGAAAATCCGATCGAGCAAGCGTAGCGAGCGAGCATAATAATTAGGTAGTCAAGTAAAATGTTAGAAAAAGTATTTTTTCGGCATAGGCATTGAAAAGTCACTTTATGTCGCCTGTTTTCGATCCACAAAGTAGCACTTTATATGGCTGATTTCAGAACTGCCCTATAAAGTCTTTATACGGCAGTCTGGATGCGGAGTTCGAAGTGCGCATTCCAAAGCTGCCGTATAAAGTCTTTATACGGCAGTTGAGATGCGCAACTCGAAGTGCGTGACAGATCGCACCATAGCCTCACTCTTCGTATGTGAATCTCAACAGGCGTCAAAGTGACTTTTCATGCCTATTTCGAAAAAAATAAAGTATGGGGCGCACCCGTAAACCGTTTTTGACTCGACTAATGATTTCAGAACTCGCTTTCGGCTCGCCTTTAGCTCGTTCTGAAATCATTATTCTCGCCGAAAAACACTTGGTTTACGGGCATGCCACATAATATACTATTATATCATTCTGTCACGTTTAACATTACTGCTTATCAAGGGTGTTAGATGGTATGTAATGTATAGTGTACGTGCATTGAGCTACTCATCGACGGAATTGGCAGAACGTTGACAAGCGAGCGAGGATATAGGAATAACCCAAACGAGCGAGCGTAGCGAGCGAGCACAATTATCAGGTGGTCAAGCAAAATTGTACAAAAAGTGGTGATATCAACCCCAAAAGCACCTCTGGTGCAAAAACCTTTCGCCAAGTACAATAATGTGATCACTACCCCCAAAATAATCTACCAATGAAAATTCCTCCTTAACAAAAGTGATACTATGAAAATGTCTACTCACAAAAGGATTGAAATCAAATACAATTGCCAAGTACATGTCTTTTGTATAATATATACCAACTCGTAAAAAAAAAGCCGAAATTAATCCGAAAAAAATAAAAATTTGGAGGTAGTGGTACTTGGCGGGCCTATTGTAGACAAGTAAGAGCAAACAGCAATCGACCTATGTTAATAATCCTACAGTGCTATGAAATATTGGCCCGCCAAGTACCACTACCTGCAAATTTTTATTTTTTTCGGATTAATTTCTGCTTTTTTTTTACGAGTTGGTATATATTATACAAAAGACATGTACTTGGTAATTGTATTTGATTTCAATCCTTTTGTAAGTAGACATTTTCATAGCATCACTTTTGTTAAGGAGGAATTTTCATTGGTAGATTATTTTGGGGGTAGTGATCACATTATTGTACTTGGCGAAAGGTTTTTGCACCAGAGGTGCTTTTGGGGTCCCTTATACTATTATACTATTGACGATGCCGACAGAGCCCGAATAATAGCTCAGGTACGGCTCCCCAGCTCACGCTCGTTTCTGTCTGACGAACAGCTTCTCTTTAGGAGGCTGTAGTTGGAAAACTATTTGGAATCCGTACTTGAAATTTTAGTATGTTATTTTTGAAGGTTTAGACTATCGAAAAATCGATTTTTTGAAAGTGTCACACTAGTAGTGCCCCTTAACACATTTTTCTCTTCCATTGAGTACAGCTTCTTTTTTCGAAATTTCAGAGTAACTGATGACGATAACTTTGATGTTAGGGCAGTTCTTCTCGATTGCATTCGATAAGTCGCATAATGAAGCTATATCACTCCCCGTTGCGACTATTCTGTTCGCTGTTCGCTTGCATACCGCCCCAACACCATTAGGAGCGCTCTTACCATGTCTCGCTTCATGGTAATTCCAGCTAAAGTTACACAGGCTTGGATAAATATCGGTCGAATGAGTTGTCAATAGGTAAAACATTGTTTTGTTACGGTATTGGGTAACAGGCCCGTTACTTAAGAAGTGCAAGTACTCAATACGAGCAGGCAATTTTTTAAGTACATTCTGTACATGTGCCCAAATGCCTGCAGGGGAATGTGCTAAATTCGTCGCTATTGTACAATAACAAGTAGTTCTGACGTCGGATTCTCGTGTCTCTTTGGTATACACTGAAAAAAACGGATAGTCGCAGCAAGTATCCGTTGCATAGCCGTCGGCGGATACTCGCACTCCCTATCCGTACCTCCACGAACGCCATATGATAATGCTTCGGAGCAAGATGTCTGTCACACCTATCCCAGCGAAAATGCGTTACCAGCAACTACTCCACTAAATTGTCAGTAGGCAGTAGATGTGACCGGCGCGTCAGTTGCGTATGTCGCGGAATATCTGGCCTCGATTAATTCTTATCAAATTCAAGTAAGCTTTGATTCAGCCTAACCGGTATCAAAAAGCGCCTCGAGCCTATAATGATATTGAAATGAAACGAATCGAGAGTAAACTGAAGTGAGATGTTGTGAAATAACAAATATATGTTAATATATAGATCAATATAACATCAAACTTCAGTTGACTCAATTCGTTTCATTTCAGAATCATTTGTCATCTAACGCCAGCTATCTGATAGATATTTGCCGCGCCTTTCCAAGATGGTTCTGCTCACAATACTACTAGGATGCGGAGCACAGCCATCTAGTATGCGCAGGCTAAGCAGAATACGGTGACTGCAGCTATCCGTGTTTTCAGTGTAAACTACCACCGTATGAAGGCTAATTTGAAGACGTGATCCTCCGAAATGATACGATTGAATCTCTCCTGAAAACTTCGTTTGATAATTTTCACTGAAATCCATATGGACAGTCTTTTTCGGTTAATCTTTCTTTCAAATTCTTTATGGTCTGATATTGATGGACTATATTCAACTCATGCTCAAGGAATTTTCATAAATCTGACTTGAACTGAATTATGACATCACGAGTGCAACTCTCAAATGTCTGTTTAGTGTATTTTCTGACTTTGCGTGTCTTCTCAGTTTTAGGATAAGTTATTTCATCTACTACAGCTAGCCATTTTTTAAATAGTATCGGAACAGAATTGTCAAATTCTTTGCATTGGAGCCCTTTATCTTCGCACGTCTGGTATTTACGAGAAAGACATTTTTCATCATATCGATTGCAGCAAATTTGATTCAGTAGACTCTGGTGGTTCCGTATGGATATGATCTTTGCTTGGAATGAAGCATCAAGAGCTGAATCGAAATTGGCGTAAGTTACGCAGAGGCATGTGTCCCCTTTTTCACACCGTGGATAAACTACCCAAAACGGTCTCATTGAACAAAAAAAAAAAAGTAGGAGATGTGAATTCGTTCGTTCTTCAAATATTTTTTGTGCAGATTAAACATTGTATCCTGTAAGACTCTCTTCGGCTTTCGTTCTCCTTTTTTTGTAACGAAGTCCTTCTTAGCAGCACAGAGACGGATGTTGTAGTCATCTTCAAAAAACTGGATAACTCTCACCTTTACTGTGTCGTATAACTTATCTTTTCTGCTTTTACGTTTTAGATCTATTAATCGCACTTTTGTTATTCTTCTCCTCAAAGGTTTGAGATTTATTTCCTCTTGCAAAACCTTATACTTGTTGACTAATTGTCCGCTTATCATTCGTCTGAAGAGTGTTTTCTCTTTGACAGTTGAGAGAGTATAAAAGTTATTTTCTAATTGGCTTTTCAGAACCTCACCAAATACTAGTTTTTTCTTCATTGTTTCTCTTGAAATCGGAGAATTAAGTATTTTATCCTTTTTTGTGTTTGGTGTAAGTTGTTTTTTTTTTTTCTTTCTATTCTTTGCAGTCGTTTTTTATAACGCTCAACTATATTTTTCAATTTACTTATTTCCTGATTCTGTGTCCTAATAGTTTTGTATCTCAATCGTCTGGCGCGATGTGATTTTATCTTAGATGCAATGGTTTTTCTATCAGGAATGTTTTGCGCTAATGGGGCTTCATCAGTTGAGCTTGGCAGGGTTGTGGGTGCATTAGAAATTTGCTGAGGTGCTCAGCGATTCTTACGTTCTTTAGCTTTTTCTCTCCAAATCTTTCTCGCTTTACGTATTTGTCTGGGTGTCATATCTTTGACTATCTGTACAATTCCGTTCTCCCTTTTTCGTATATACTTCTGTTTTTCTTTTTCTTTCTGCTGTGCGTATTTTTTCGGATCATTTTCTATTCGTTGATACCTTAATCTCTCTGCCTGTCGCTTTTTTTCAAGACGTTCTCCTCTTGACAATTTTTTTCGATTCGCTATGGTCTAGAATGTCGATTAAAAAAAATGGAATGTTTTAGCCTCCGTACTGCCGCATTACATAATATATCGCATCACTAATGCCATAAGGTCTTAAGCGCCGAAAAAATTTTTTTTTTAGGATATGCCCAAACGATGTTATATTGCATGAAAAAGACTTCGCCACCAAAATGATTATATTTATTTTCAGCACATACGACCTTATGGCATTAATGACGCAATATTGTATATGTAGGGGAAAGCGGGGCAAAGAGGGAAGCTCGGCCAAAGAAAAAAAAATTCCTGGAAAATTTTCGACTTTTTTTTTCAATAAAAACTGTTCCCGAAGATTTTTTTTTTTTTGGAATTTAATTTCGAAAATTTGGCCGAGGTGCCCCCTTTGCTCCGCTCGCCCCTATATGTTTCTATCTATATAGTATATACCAGGTAATGTATGTATAATGTATATGTATCTCCCCTGGTCATTTCGTATCTCCCCTTTCATAATACATGCCAGGGGAGAGATGTTTTCGCAGAAAAACCCTAATTCAATACAGATAAGTCAAGTTTTCGATTTCAAATTTTAACATGCTGACTATTGCACATAATACGATAGATATTATGCAGAATAGAGATCAATAGCCATTTAATTGTGAAGTACATTTTACCAGGGTAGAGATCGGGTTCACTCTAACTTATGGCGGTACGCGGTGTTCGAGTTGTATTAACTGATTAAACATGAACGTTAAGATCTCGGCATGTCACGTGTTGCAAACTTCGCACCAAACGTTTGAGGTGCCTCTATGGGTTTATCCATGCTTATTCTATTAGGTCGAAAAAAGCCAATTCAAGAGTGCTAGGGGAGGAAACATTGAACGTGCGGGACAAAACGGAATACGGAATATTTCGGAAAATACTAACATGGAAGTAATTTTCGTACTTGAATATGATTATAGGTTTATATACGTATACAAAGATCTATTTATGGAATCAATTCATCAAATAGTTTAGAAAATATTGCTCATTAGGTGAACAAATAGGTCAAAGGGACTGGCCAGGGTTGAGACAATTTCGGTGTTTAGATTCAGTTTTACGAAAATCTATGAGTAATTGCTCCTCAAAACTCAATGCACCCCATGAAAAACAGCTTGATTTACAACTTGAGGTCCTGTCCTGAATTTATTCATTTAATAAATACCGATTTCTTCGAGTTGCCACCGAAAAACGCAATATCGTGGAAACACCCATATATGGATAGGGGAACGTGGGGCAGAACGGGCACCAAAACAAAAAAAAATAATGTGGTCGGAAATGATTTTTTATAAAATATGGCGACGTATTTTGGATCAATAATGAAAAAAAACAACTTGAAATTTTTTTTTAAAAAAGTAAAATAAATTTTTTTTTTTATTTTTATTTTTTTCATTATTGATCCAAAATACGTCGCCATATTTCATAAAAAATCATTCCCGACCACATTATTTTTTTTTGTTTTGGTGCCCATTCTGCCCCGCTGCCCGTTCTGCCCCACGTTCCCCTATAGCATCTGCAGTAAAAGCAAAGTGATGCGCATGCGCTATGGCTCATGCTTTCTGCTTATGGCTCATGGACTTTTTTGTGCTTCCACCTTAACTGTTATGACATAACTGTATCATCACAGTTATATTATGTATCGTGTTATGACCCATTAGATTGCATGCCAACATAATGCCTGCAGAGAAAGTTATGATGATTGAGACGTGTTATACAATAAGGGCATATAATTATCACGTTTCGAGATTATTGGAAAAAACGCATCATTCATTCAGATATAGGTCTTCCGAAATGATCTTTCTTTGGGTGTGCTCCGTTTCGATACGAACCAGACATTTTATGTTTACTGCACGGACTTATGGACGGAGCCTTCCCTTGCCGTGGTGCAGCAAAAGACGGAAGGGGAATCATCCCAGCAAACACAGAACTGCCGAAATCATGATGGCCCAGCACTGGCAGTGCTGGCAATGTGCTGGTCCAGGCAAGCCTTTGCGGCGCCACTACATGTAAGATAGCGGTATTTCGGTGAAGTTTTACCAGAATCCAACCATTGATGGAACGGTGCTGGTTACCAACTACCGTTTTCCTGCAGGGCATTTTGCATCTTGCCACAACCGATTTGCCATCACTTGGCCGTTTTCAAACACACTTGCATCTGTATCTTGATGGCCCGGCATTGGCGATTCCCGCACTTTTCTACCGGCATCCGATCGTTGATTCGCTGGCGTACATAGTATGGTAGAGGGTGGCAAAGAGGGAAGCAGGGATACGGGGCCACCTTGGCTAAATTTTCGAAATTAAATTTGAAAAAAAAAACAAATTCTTCGGGAAACAATTTTTATTGAAAAAAAAATCGAAAATTTTCCAAGAATCTTTTGTTTTTTGGCCGAGGTGCCCTCTTTGCCCCGCTCTCCCCTATGAGCTCTTCTGCTGACTGCAGTATTCCTAACACTTTCACCGAATTTACCGGACAAAGAATGTTTCTATGCAATCGAATAAAAGTATATACTATTTAATTATCAGAAATCTTCGAAGTGATCGTGAAATTCTTCTATAATTTATTTTTTTAAGTACATATTGATGTAAATCCTCACAAATCAGAGTTTACCTATCGAGTCAAAAAGTGTTAAGTATTGTGACAGGTGACCATTAGGTCTAGATGAACACCGGACACCAGCCGATCAACAAAGTTAAGCATCTACAACCGCGGCCAGAATTCGGATGGGTGACCCACACAAAAACAAAAAAAAAAGTTAGTCTTTGAAGAGATGATTTCTAACAGCCAGAAAATATTAACTGCGTGCTCTACCGCTCGAAAATGAATTAACTAGTGAAAAAAATATTTTTTATCCGAATAATATCGACAATAAACAAAAATAGAATGATCGGGTCATCAGCTGATCAATATTGGGCTCTTGTTGGGCCATTGACGACTGCCCGACAGCCAATTTGGGCCATTGCTAGACTTGCGCTGGCCAAACGTTGGGCCGTTATAACACTGCCGGCACTGCCGGCACTGGCCCAGCTGTCGGTCACTGTGACACCAGGGTACAGGGCCATCACCAGTCTTCCGACAGCGGTTCGGTAACTCAAGTATCGGCATCCCTCCACCTATCCAGCAATGCCCCTGCAATCTGTGTTTGCTGGGATGGTCGGCCATCTTGAATGATCCTACTAATATAGATATACTACGTATACATTAGACTATTGATGTAACAACGATTTTTTCATCCACTCTCGGCGTGCCCCAAAAACTTGAGAATATAGTTATACGGGGTGTCCCATTTTAATCTTCCACTTGATTTATCTCGGAAAATACGACTCCGATCGAGTATTGAGTGTAACAAAACTTCGAGGGTTCGGAGGGGGACGTTCAAAATTTTTTTTTGTTTCCGTCCAAAATAAAAAATGGCGGACTTATGATGGCCAACATGTTTTTCTTAAATGGAATCGTGAGTTCTTCTTCGCGCCAAAAAAATTGTCAAATCAAAACGAACAACTTTTGTAGGAAACATTTTTCCATTCAAGTTCATAATTTTCAGGTGAGAACAATTTTTGGTGCGCGTGTGCGTGCACTGTTAGAAATTTCCATATGAAAGTTAATGAAAATGTGTGTGAAGCAATTGACACATACTTTTTCCCATTAAAATTCAACTCGTGAAACGATTGAATATTAATACAACTAGTTTTGCAAATTCAAAAACATTCTGAAATTTTAAACACAAGATTATTAAAAATATATAGCTATCGTATATGAAAATTAATAGTTCCTATGATGAAAATTCAAGATGGTTATGAAAATTCATATGAATATATCCTAAATTTAGGGTATGGATACATTTAAATTCAAAGACGTAATTGATATTTTCTCATTTATTTTTCAATATTCATCACCTTCGAGTAATTATCTTACACAATTTTCTTAATCTATAAGTCACTAGAACTTGGTTAATATTCACGACCAGGAGAATCCCACGTGATACACATATTTCAACATAGAAATAATAGGTATAAGTAGAAGTTAGTTTTTTTTTCTGATTCTCGATCTGCTCCGTGGTAGTTTTTCAAGTTTTCGTGAAAAGTTCATTCCTGGATTGTGGGTCAGGACGTCCTGTTTAAATCCTTCATCTATCGGATTTGATGTCCAGTGATACCCTAAAATGAGAAAGTATCCCGAGTCAGATTAAGAAAATCAACTTCACAAAGAATGCTCGAATAATACACGTGGCAGTTTAGTATTTTTCACTCATGAAGACTATCATATTACCACAACTGATGATTTATAATTTATCTTCTTACTTGCCTCATTAATCTGATGAATGTAGTCACTTGTTATTAATGATATTGACGACAATTATCTGGAAACTTCACAAATTTGCAAAGAGCAACAGATCTCGACGCCACCGATCGCCGATCGCCAACAGACGGGAAGTATAACTGGCGTACACGGGCTGCTTAGATGCGAATAGCTCACTGTGCAACTAATTTATACAGTAGACTCTAGATATATCGCCGCGGTATGGGGCTTTAGGAGAGGAAATCGGCCGTGAGTCGAGAGCCCTCGCCACGCGGCAGTCTAGTGCCAAAGCCACGCCTTTAGCGGCCTGCGCAGCTAGTGGGGAGACGCGCGCGGAATTTCGAACCGTGTATTTGGCGGTGTTCACATGCCCGTGTACCGCTTGGTTTGATGATATTATAAGTATACTCACATTTTTAGCGCTGCATCGTCTATACGTATGGTAGCACATTCAACATTAAAAAACGAAGGGTCTGATGGAAAAACGAACAATTTCTCTCCTTAATGATATTTGAACTTTCTTAACGGGATATGATAGCCAGGGGTCGATAAAGTAGGGAGGTGTTTTTACCAATTTTTTTTTGTTTTACTCGGCATTTCGCGACGAAGGCACAGAATGGATTTTCGCAGAGGCATTCGACGTATTATATGGTGAAGTATTGCCGTAGACGAATAAACGTATTGCACTCGAAAAATAGTTTGTTTTCGTAAATTACAATCTGTAAAATAGGGTAAAAAAATGGCCGCTCGGGGCTCGACTCTCATATGCTGACCTTATTATTCAAGTTCGCGCGATATCCAGCACTGAAATGTATAGCGGCGTCAATTCTACGACCTCGCACGAACCGAATGATCCGTTTATTTATGAATATTACTTGAAAATGGGAGCGTGAGTTGCAATGCTGCATTTCGTCGACTTCGACCGAGTCAAAGCGGTTTTTGACAGTTACATACACTGAACGTGTTCAATGTTGACCGGTATGAAGTTCACCCCACAGTCTTCTGTCTCTTTCTTCCCTCGCGCTAACTGTCAAGACCCGCTTTGACTCGGTCGAAGTCGACGAAATGCAGCATTGCAACTCACGCTCTCATCTTCAAGTAATATTCATAAATAAACGGATCATTCGGTTCGTGCGAGGTCGTAGAATTGACGTCGCTATACATTTCAGTGCTGGATACCGCGCGAACTTGAATAATAAGGTCAGCATATGAGAGTCGAGCCCCGAGCGGCCATTTTTTTACCCTGTTTTACAGATTGTAATTTACGAAAACAAACTATTTTTCGATTTCAATACGTTCATTCGTCTACGACAATACTTCACCATATAATACGTCGAATGCCTCTGCGAAAATCCATTCTGTGCCTTCGTCGCGAAATGCCGAGTAAAACAAAACAAATTGGTAAAAACACCCCCCTACTTTATCGACCCCTGGCTATCACATCCCGTTAATCAACATTACACATTACATTTATTACACAATGTTTTAGAACACAACGTAGATGAAACTAACGATTTCAAGCATCACTTCGAAATTGCTATTTTCTTTGCTATTTCTTTTGCCTTTGTTATCACGCCTAATTCTGAAGCGGATAACCCTTGATTTTCTTCGAAAAACGAACGTAAAATATCAGCTGCAGAAACTACCTCCTCTGGATCTACGCTTTTTGTCGGGCTACAATCGTCTTAATCTTGTACTGTAGAAACATAAACAAACGAAACTTAACAAAAATTCTAACTATAGGCCCGATACGTAATTCCGAAACTAAAACGTTTGTCAATGTCCTTAATATTTTTCGAAATCAAATTGTCAATACTTTTCATAAATCTGAGAAGCCAAAAGTATATTCAAAAAAGTACTCTGAAAATAAAAAGAAATGCAACCGTAATATTTAATTTCTCGTTCTTTTTATTCGATTGGTTGAAATGCAGTTTCCCCTTCAAACAGATGTTCACCCACACGGAAGATGATATTGCGTGGATATCCCAGCAAATAACTCTATCTCCATCTAACGTCCATATCGACTGTAGATATCCCATTAATACCTATAGGATATTCCGAAATCGATATCGACAAAACCTCTACACGGTATATCCACTGGATATTCCTGAATGGATATTTATCGTCAAATCCTGAATGTCCATGTAATGTTCATATAATCAAATTTTTATCGCCTATAGAATATAATGTATATGGGGTATTCCACGTGAACCGGATCGGTTTTTGGCAAAAAAAGCAAAAAACGGGGAGCTGGAAATTTCATCACTTTTTCATGGCACTTCGAAGTAATTTCATTGAAAATTTCAAGGCAATCCGTGTAACCCTTCCAGTAGAAAAAAAAATGGAAACACATTTTTCCCAAGTTGCACATGCTTCGCCGGTTTATGAGAAAAAAAAAAAAGAAAAACGGGAGGCTGAAACTTTGTTCACTTGTAAGTGCCACCTCGAAGTAATTTCGGTGAAAATTTCAGGGCAATTTGTGTGACCCTTCTAGTAGAAGAACAAAGGAATCGCATATTTTCAAAGTTTTACATGTTTAAGAATTTAAAAAATAAGTGAAATGCTACATATTTCGAAGGAGCTCATTTATGCGCGTAGAATGCACTATTGGAAGTTATGATTTTGTTCATGCATGGCTGAGATAAGTGGAGTTGAAAATGTGGTAATTAAATTTTAGGTATAATTATGACAGCGATATAAATTGTACCAATTATTTTCATGCTCTGTAACTGTTGGGGACATCTCATGTAGTAACAAGGAATCTGAATCTGCATTGGCGTCAAATTCGATGACCTCCGGCCAAAAACCGATCCGGTTCACGTGGAATACCACAGATATGTGACCGACTATATCTATGCGATAGCTCCTGGTTATTGTACAGATATTCATAAAAATATAATATGGATATCCACTGGATCGGATATTGCGGACATTTCTCTATCCAGTGGATGTCCACTGTATATTCCGAGCTTAGCCAGGGATATCTCAGTGGATATTACGTATATCTAATAGACATCTATTAGATACACTTCTTCCGTGTGGGTACTACGTAAAAAGTTTATTTAAGTCAGTGTTATGTAGAGGAAGTAATCTTATAAATCGATTTTACCTTCTTTATCATCTGCAGTTACCATTTCGATCAATTCAGAATTTGATGGTACGCAAATATCGTCTTTATTGGAATGAATCCAGTTTGGTATACAACTCTCGTCAACATTTCCATATTCATGTATTTCACGAACCTTACTCAAAATTTTTTCATTCGTTACCGAATGGGTCAGATTTCCATGAACATTCTCATAGTAGTGAGCAGGCAGTAAGTTTTTCCAACATTTCAAAATAGTCTCCTCAGTCACGGAATTCCAAGCATCATTCGTCCAGTATATGATGTGTTTCATATTCATTTTTTTTAGATACGTATTAACGTCAGTAGCATTTTTTTGGGCATGAAGTATCGAATGCAAAAATAATGATCTGTAATGCCTTTTGAAATTCTCGATGATGCCCTGATCCATTGGCTGGATAATCGATGTTGAATTCGGTGGTAAATATTTCACTTTTATATCCCCAACCGCAAGAATTTCGAAAGAGAGATGACAAGGTGCATTATCGAGCAGCAGCAATGCTTTGATAGGAAGTTTTCGCTCACTTAAAAACGCAGTCACTCGAGGCACGAATTCGTCCTTAAACCATCGTTTAAAATTTGTGCGCTCATCCAAGCACTTTTTTGGTGAGTGTAATACACAGGCAGCGACGATAGTGAAAGATTTTTCAAAACTCTGGGTTTATCAGATTTGCCAATACAGTAGACTCTAGATATATCGCCGCGGTATGGGGCTGTAGGAGAGGAAAGCGGTGATAAGTGGAGAGCCCTCGCCACGCAGCAGTCCAGTGCCGAAGTCACGCCTCTAGCAGCCTGCGCAGCTAGTGGGGAGACACGCGCAGAATTTTGGCACTGCGCCGTGTTTGCCGGCAGCGCCGAGGGCAGCGGCGTGCGCAACCGAGGTGGGGGAGCGTTATTTGTGTGCGTGCGAATACGTGTGACGGGGAATTCGCTCGTACGGTGATATACCGCGCGGTGATATATCTAGAGTCTACTGTATAGCATTATTTGAATTTTCACACTATTGTGAATTTTGATATAAAAGTCCATTCAACTTCAAAATCCATTTCCGTAAATTTCATATTTCCCGCATAGAAATTTCATAGTATTCTGCAATTCTCAATCACGATATTGAAGATTCAAACACAATCTCTGGAAACTAGTAAAACTATTATGTGTTTTGAATTTTCAAAACAGTCTTATGAAATTCGATAGAACTATGATTAATACTAAAAGACAGTTATTGAAAATTCAGTACTTTTCTTTAATATTAGGAGGAAAATATGAAATTTCAAGGTTTTTTATAATAATATTATTTTAATTACCAGGGTTTGTGAATTTCATTGTTTTTCGTTTATGAAATTTCAAACTATTTTCAACAGTGTGTGACACTCACAAGGAATAGGTCTCTGCGGCTCGTCACTTCGCCAGTATTTTGAGACTTCAAACCCTCCATGTGAGTGTACTCTGAACACTTCCTGAAGTTGTTCAAATATTCCCACATTCATGTTCAAACATGCCCGAACTCTCCTCTCGAACCCATCAACTGTTCGTAACAGAACATCCCTCGGGAAAAATTATGAACTTGAATGGAAAAATATTTCCTGCAAGAGTTGTTCGTTTTAATTTGACAAATTTTTGGTGTAAAATAAAAGTCACGGTTCCATTTAAGAAAAACATGTTGGCCATCTTAACTCCGCCATTTCGTATTGTGGACTAAAACAAAATAGTAATTTTCGTACCATGGGCGTAAAGTATAACTTTACGCCCGCGGGTGATCGAACGCGCCAGAGGGCCGGCGTAGCCGGCCCGAGGGTCGCGCGATCATCCCAAGGGTGTTCAGTTGTACGCCCGCGGTGCGAACATCATTTTTTGTCATAGTAGGCGGAAAGTATAACGCATTTTCAGCCTTGTTTTGCAAGCGTCAAGTTTGACTCTACGCCCGGTTTATGTAAACAATGGTATATTGTGTAACAAGGGATGAAACAAGGTGAATGCAGGCCAGGGTGAAGTTGTCAGCCCGAAGCCGAAGGCGAGGGCTGACATCACCCGTGCCTGCATCCATGTTTCATCTCGTGTCACACACTATGTTTTTCATAACATTTGCTCTGGAACTTCAACTGTCAATTTCAATAATCTGAAATTTGCAACGGGGCAGTTATTTCTCTTTGCAATCCCAAGGGATTGTAATAGACCAATTTTGCAATTCTAAGGGATTGAAAAACACCAATTCACATCGCTGATTCATTGAATTCGCGATTTGACAACTTTTCACGGCATCAGCCTGAAATCAGCGTCTTTCAACTGACAAAACAGGCAACGAAACTTGCAGTTTCAGAGCAGATGTTATGAAAAAATTATTTCTACGTGTGACGCCCAATGGGGTTGCATTGTACCTCCTCGTATGATACATCACCCACGGGGTTAATCGCTTGCAATCTAAGTTCTTTAAGGTTGGATCGAGCTGAGAAAAATGTCAATTTTACCGTTCGGTCATATGAGGCAAAACAGTGGAGAGAATTAAATTAGAAAATCATGTTTTCATTGCCAATAAATCTTGCAATTCGATTTCGAAATTTAGATTTTTTTCACTTCATTCCAACCTGAAGGAACTCAGCTCGCGAGTGATTCGGGCTGTGGGTGGTGTACCATACGAAGAGGTACAATGCAACCACTTGGAAGAATTTTTTCCCGTGTCATTTAGATGGCAATTCGAAAAAACCGTTAACATCGGTCTGGATGCCCCAAATTTTACCATTTATCTAGTCTGACTATATTCTCAAGTTTTCGGGGCACGCCGAGAGTGAACGAAAAATCGTTGTTATCTCAACGCAGTCTAGTATACATACATGTTCGTGGTAGTGCGTCACGGAGTTATGAATGGCGCCAGTTAATATGACCGACGCGTTATCTCACGTACCCCCCTCCCCCATGATTCATATCCCCCGCGCCCATAACCCCAGCTTGCGCTCCGTCCACAAGTCCGTGGTTTACTGTAACATGGAGCATCAAGTCATCGTGAGCTTCATGCCCTTTTACCGCAAAAAATTGCATAGCGATGCAACAGTTGACGTTTGACGTTCAATTCGTTGGAAAATCATAGGACTGCTAATATTGATAGAGAATAATGAATCACAGATTCCAGCATGGACATATTTTTCAAGTTTATGAACAAAGTTTTGGCAAATATTACGTAGCACTAAAGCTCAGAAATTAGGTATGGAATCAATATTGTCTTATCGTTTAATCGGGCATTACATATTTTTTCAAACCATTTGTTATAAACTCTTGACGGCATCAAGAGACGCTATTGCAGTATGCAAAAGCGGAAGCTGCTGCTTTCAAATGCACTGCTGGCGTATTTAATGGACGCAATGCTATCTGGGTGAACTCAAGGTACTCTTATTGCACCCATCTCTTCAATTATGTCACCGACAAATAATTGTGAGTCACTTAGATTGATCCGCAGTATGTAGAACGCTATCAGCTTCAATTTGGCTTAGGATTCATTCGGACTAGCTAATCAGACATACATAATGATAGATTGCAATGATGAACTTATCCAGTTGAGTATTTTTGGCGATAATACCTAGTTGATATCATTAATATTTACTCGGTGGCAGGTTACGCTTACCGTACGATTCAGGAGCTGATTGATATATTTTTGATGGAGTGTTCGGTCGGACTTGGATATACTATGACGAATGCACGCGCGATGGCTATACATAAATCGTTACCCCAATGTATTATAGGTAGAATAATATAGGATGAATTATGGAGATTTCATTGCGATAGCTACAGAATAGTACATTACAATACGAGTCCGGTGAAACTTTTTCTGACGAGTGTGAGGTTGCAGAACGAGCCAAAGGCGAGTTTTGCAATCACACGAGATCAGAAGAAGTTTTTCCGTCGAGTATTGTACAAAATTTTACTTCAGGAGGTGTGAAAATGGGGGTTTTAGCCACGCAAAGCGTGGGTAAAACGTCCAAAATCACACGGAGTGAAGTAAAGGAATGAAATGATCACGTTTTCATATTGCAGATGATGTAATACACTCGGAAAAATCAACGGGCCACCCTTGTTTTTCTAAAATATTGTCATTTTTAAAAGTTCTATAACTTCGAGAAAAATGAAGCTAGACAAATGTTCAAAAATGCAGTTTCAAGCTCAAAATCTCATCTTCCGAATGCATTTTTGGAATCGAATCTACAGCTAAACGTCTCAAAGTTACGTCACTTCGAAGCAACTCATGGCGAATCGGTAAACTGTAGTTCAACTTCCAACTGCTGTATGGGACGGTAGGATTTTTTTTTTAGGATTTCGGGAATAAGCATTTTGAAGATTACGATTTTCTCTTCAAATTTCGTTTTCAACTTTTGCTCTACAATTTTTCTGCGTCGAGTTATGCGGCATTGAACGAAAAAGCGTCCGAAAAAGTTTGACTCAATGTCACAGGTGAATGACTCATCGTAGGAGGATTGTTGAAAAACGATTTTGCAGCCCGAATCTTCTTCTTTCCAAATCACAACTGTAACATTGCATGTACTGTTTTTTTCGGGGTCGACCTCTACTCGAAGATGACCCTCTAAACCAATAAATGAAGATTCCAAGTTTAACCTCACACAGCCAGCGTAATAATGGCGACCCGGGTGGCCCCTGTTATGATCTCAAAGATGAAAGTGTCCTCCTTAAATTCCGTTATTGAAATCCGCTCTACGATCATTTTTCGTCGAGATATTCGATTTCAAACATAATCGAACGTTGAACCAAGTTACCTCCGGCAATAGCGTCACGAGGAGGTTGCACGGTAGGATTTACACCTCGTGTGTCTGTTGTGAGCTGGTTGATATGAATATGAGAAGCAAAAAAAACTTCTTTTAAACATGCTTTAATTGATTTTTTTTTTGCTTTGCTTTGATCAATTTTTTCTGTGTGGTTGAATAGTCTTACGCTTGCACCGACCCTACAAAACGCGATTCATTACGGGTTTTTTTTTCATTTTCTCTGACAATGCCTACTTCTTGTCATTTTCATCTGTTTTTCATGGCGCCCTTCCTCACGGAAGAAACCCTGACATTCACCCGGACATTTACTCCAAAATTCAACCTCAAAATTACACCCAACCGGGATGGGGTGAATTCGTACCCCTTGATCGAGGGTTTACCTCCAAGTTCAGGGCCAACCCCGTATATATATACACGGGGGTTAACCCTGAACTTGGAGGTAAACCCGTGTATATATATACGGGGTTAACCCCGAACTTGGAGGTAAACCCTCGATCAAGGGGTACGAATTTACCCCATCCCGGTTGAGTGTAATTTTGAGGTTGAATTTGGGAGTCAATTTCGGGGTTTTCCCGTGAGGGTACTCTTGAGACAGACGAACCTTTAACTCTTGGGGGTAACCCTCGATAGCTGGAGGTTGAACTCCAACTATTGGAAGCAATCCTCGATAGCTGGAGGTTAAACTCCAACTCTTGAGGGTGAGACTCAATGGCTGAAGGTTAACCTTCAACTTGTGGGGGTTACTCTCGATCGCTGAGGGTTTACTTCAAACTCGACGGGGTAAAATCCTCAAATTACGAGGTTCACCCTCAAATTTCAGTGTTTACCTTGAAATTTGACAGTAAACACCCAACTTTCAGGGTACACCCCCAATTATTCGGGGTTTCATTCCGTAAGGGCTTTGCCGATTAGCTTGTGTTTCGCGTCGCGCTCTACGCCGATTCTCTTTTGTTGTTCCTCACGGTCTACGCAGATTTTCAACTTTTATATATTTTCGTAGTTTCAAGTCGAGTAGCCAGTATGAAATAAAAAAAATCATTTCGTAAATTGATAGATTTGATGAATGTAAACGTATAATATGTCTTCCTACATCATTTGCATGTGAAGCGAACAAGTATCGGGTCCAGCGCTCCCGCGTACACGGCCGCGCGCGACGTCTCGCGCGGAACAATCGTTTTTAGATATAGTTTCCATCGGAGTTCCATTTTTAAATTTACAGATTTTGTAAAGAATGAATCAAGGAACACGCTCGTATTTTTTTCAGAATATTCGAAGGGGGCGTCTATCTCGAAAATTGCGTTTAAATAATCCAATTGTTCATAACAAATAGAAAATTGTTTATTTACTGGATTTAAAATTAATATTACGAAAGTACAATTCAAGAGCTTCAAGATTAGTTTTTTTATGACGTTTGTACGACTAATGCCCGGTTTTATGAAAGAGAGTTATCCCTAGGTTGAAACTAACCCGTGGGTTACCCAACGGATACTATGAAAGGGCGTTTTATAAACGTAGGTTAATGACGTCACACGGGTTAACAGATGGTTACCCTCGTTTCAAACCTAACCCGCCAGATTGCTCGGGTTACCCCACTGATCAGTGGGTTACCCCAACATGCTCGAAAAAAATTAAAATAAAATAGTTTCGTATCTCATTTGTTGAATTCTCGTTCGCGCCTTCATATTTTTCAAACGCATTCACATAGGCGCAGCTGCATTTGCTCTGCCTGCTATCTTGTGGGGTAAATTAGGTATACATTGTTTTATAAAACTGATGGAAGGATAACCCAGGGGTTAAATTTGATCTAGGGTTAGCTAACCCATGGGTTAACCTAGGGATAACTTTCTTTTATAAAACCGGGCATAAGGGAACCAGAGATATTCACGTTTAAAGGAGAGCGCGATTTCAATTTTTGGTGGTTTTTTCGAAAATTCAACCCCTTGTAGCTTCGAAGCCCTTCGAGTAAAAAAAAAAAAACAGTATATTGTGCACCTAGGGAGGGAACCGCGATTTCGCTCCCGAGTGTGTAGTTTGCTGCCAGAGCCGCGAGGGCAGCAAACTACACCGAGGGAGCGAAATCGCCCCCTCCCGTGGAGCACACGTAATTTTTCTGTACACATGAATGGAAGCCGATTTAATTGGCGTATATAATAAATGAGATAGAAGGCGTTTGTCATGAAATGAGTTTTCATATGACACCAAAAATACTATTCCCAACATAAATAGCGAAAAAGATGAGTAAGAGTCCAAAGATCCTTGCAAAGCCGACTTGTGACAGACGTGTGTGCGTCACGGCGGGTCCAGGGGCGAAGCCCCTGGTGAAGTCGAGGGGCGAAGCCCCCGTGGGGGGGTTTGGGGGGGGCTAAGTCCCCCCAACCAACAAAACAAACTGATATCTTATTGAAAAAAAAAATTAATCTTTGTTCAGTTTATGTTTCAAACCGAACGAAACGAAAAATGCAAAACTGATACTATTATTTTCATTTCATTCCATAAGAGATTCAAGAAAAATATCTGTATTATGAAAGCTAAAATATTAATTTATCTAGAAAAATTACGTGAGTACCTACATGGGAACATTACTTTTGCAACAATTAGAAAAACTCATCGAAAATAATATAGGAACTTCATTCTCTCTTTGTGTACTTACAATATATACTATTTGTTATTGGAAGTATAGCCATTTTTAATATTATGCTAATAAAATAATCACTTTTCAGAACTTATTATATATTTCGAAATATAGTTTTTTTTTAAATATCATATCAATGAAATATAACTCTTTTGAACTTATTTTTTTTCAAATATCATATCAACGTAATATAACTCTTTGGAACTTATTGCATATAACATATAAATTTTCAAGAATTTTTATAAGTAAATAATACAGGTACAGTTTTTTTTATATAGTCTATAGTAACGGTGTTCTATTTTTTTTCGCAATTAAAGGTATTAATAGAATTAATTTGAAAATGATCATGAATCCCAGTTGTTCGTTATTTGAGTTAGTTGAATATGCGTTTTCTTTGTTGGCAGTAGAGTCAGAGAATGACGATAAATCATAATTCTCTTCTGTCTTGGTTTCCAATTTGTTTGCTGACAGCACTTCAGAATCACTTGTCGAAGTGGATGGTTCGGTATTTAGCATTTCTGTCAATTGATTTGAACGTTTCTTTTTACTATACGTTGAGTCATCTACATAGCCTTCTGCTACGCGGTCCGATTTCCAGCCGCCGAGTCGTTTGATTGCCATCATATCAGCACCAGCGTTGGCAAGTATCGTTGCTGATGTCCGGCGCAAAGTGTGGCCAGTGTACTTTTTGGCATCTGGCAATCCCAGATATTCTGTAATCTCACTCGGCATGTTACTCAGCTTGTTCTTGCCGATAGGTTGCTGAGTGCATTTACCGTTTCGATAAAATATAAAAAACCTATTGGTAGAAATTTTTTTCGGTCGTAGACTCATATACTTCTTGACGATGGTGCAATATTCTTGATCGATAACAAATGATCTTCGTAAATGAGTTTTTGTATCTGGGATGACAACGTGAAGTATCGAATCTTTATCGGTCACATTATCGATTGTTAGACCACACAGCTCTCCACCTCTGCATGCTCCATATATCCCAATGATCAAAGCAGTCTAAAAATGTGATAATGAAATTTGATAGATGACTAATATTTTCGAATTCACCTCAATATTTGTAAATTTACTTTGACAGCTAAATATCTTTCATCCGGAGCTTGATGTAGAAATTTTTCGAACTCTTCATGAGTCAATACTTTTGATTTATTTGCTTCATATCCAACATTCTGTTGCTTCATAAAGTACATTAGTTGATGGTATTTACTGATGTCGACATTTTTTTTGTTCTCAATTGTGGTCTTTAGCATCGAATATATCGACCAGAGAGTGGGGGGTGCCACGTGTTGCGACAATTCTTTAAAGTATGCAATCAGTACTGGTTCTGCGAATGAATTCGTATTCTCTTTCTTCTGCCAATTTATAAATTTATCGTAAGTTTTTAAGTACTTTTCTTTAGATTTCTCGGGTAAAGCATTTTCCGTGACGTGCCTTGCGATAGCCACCAGATGAGGTGGGATTATATCTTCGTTATCTTTAGAATTATTCATGTTTTTAGATTCCACTTTCTTCTTCTTCTGCTTTTTCCTTTGTGGCTCTATCCCTTTTTAGCATAAGCTAGGGCAAGTGCCAAAGATTCCACTTTCACGCACAGAAGTATGTATACAATACCGTAAGGTTAGGTTCGTCGCACCTGACGTGTCGGTAAGTAGGGAACTGACTGAACTGCAGAAGGGCAAGCCGAGATTCGGTAGGAAGGAAGAAGGGGAAACTGGGAGCGAAGCGTTTCTGGTAGCAAAGTGGAAGGGGAAACTAGGAGCAAAGCGTTTCTGGGAGCAAAGTAGAAGTAGTATTGGGAGCAAAGCATTATTGGGAGCAAAGCGCATTCCGGTCGGCAAAACAGGACTTTGTTACCTAAAAAATGGTAGCGAAATCGGCGTTTCCATTCATGTGTGAAGAAAAATGTTCTTTCTATTCATTTTACCCAGAGAACATGTAAAAAAAATTACAACAATTTTTAAGCACATGCGGTCAAAAAGGTGTCCCGCTTGACGTGGACTGACTCATATTCTTCCGATACGTCGACAACGAGGAAGAAGTTTTGTACTGATACAAGATAACGCTAGGCCGCACACCGCAAGAATCACCCAGCAGTTTTTCCAAGAGAACAACATCGAGCTCCTAAAACACCCAGCTATGAGCCCTGATCTGAACCCAATAGAACACGTTTGGGACGTGGTCGGACGAAGGCTACGAAAACGTCGCGTCCAGCCCTCGAACCTGGCTGAACTAGGCACCACACTCCAAGAAATTTGGTGGGAAATACCACAGGAGATGATAAGGAATTGCATGAATATGCAAAAACGATGCCGCGAGGTATTGATGAAGAGAGCGGGTAACACCCATTATTAATTCAGCTCACAATCAGTTTACCTACAGTGCGAAGAGGGTTTGGAGTCTTCTGAATATCACGGAAGTGACGAGCCATGGGGTCCTGATCTTCGCCTGTGAACATTACCTGACGTACACACGCACACGCACACACACGCGTATCTATTCAGCAATTCACACAACACTCGAGTAAAAATGATTGTATATAATTATATATAATTGTATAGAACTTACATATGAGCTTGTTTTGGATCCTATATAGAGCTCTATTTGATTCTATATAACTCTATCAAGTTATATATAATTATATACAGTTGTATAAAACTTACATACAAGCTTGTTTTGGATCCTATATAGAACTCTATATAACTCTATCAATTTATATATAATTATATAGAGTTATATAAAATTTAGATATGAGCTTATTTTGGATCCTATATAGAACTCTATAAAAGTATATATAACTTTATATAACTCTGTATAGAGTTATATAGAGTTCTATAAAACTCACATATATGGGCAAATCCAAATAGAACTTAAAAAAGCGTGTCCCTTGGCCTTTTGAGGCACTCAAATTATGAAATATGACAAACTATTGCTATCAACCGACTCTTTATAATATCCTGCACTAGAGGCATATAACGCATGGCCCGGAATCAAGAAATTATACAAGTTATTTCACCAAAAGTCACTAAAATGTCCTTACCGTCCCTGTCCCTGTCGGACGGTAAGGACATTTTTCTTGCAACCCTTAACCCTTGGAACGATTATCTATTGAGAACAAAGTGTGCCGTTGTAAGAAAATTCCGGCAGAGTATTAGGAAAAATTGTTCTCACAGAAATTTGCACGAAAAATGTCCTTACCGTCCGCCAGGGATAAGGACGGTAAGGACATTTCAGTGACTTTTGGTGAAATAACTTGTATAATTTCTTGATTCCGGGCCATGCGTTATATGCCTCTAGTGCAGGACATTATCAAGAGTCTGTTGATAGCAATAGCTTGACATATTTTATAATTTAAGTCCCTCAAAAGACCAAGGGACACGCTTTTTTCAAGTTCTATCTGGATTTGCTCATATACTTCTTAAGAGAATTGATGAAAAATGTTACATTCCCGGGAAAAAATTATTTTGTCTGATCATATATATAAATATCTGATGAGACATAACTGATATAAGTCCATATCGATGGCTCCGCGGAATAACCGGCTATCTCAAGAGTTGCTTGAAAAAGCCGCTATCTCAGAAGTTGCTCGAGAAAGCGGCTATCTCAGATTTTGCTCGAAAAAGCGGCTATCTTCAAATCGTGCTAGCGAAATTTTGCTTCAAAAACGTAAAATTATGATTCAAAAGCTGAAAAAAACAGGTTGAAGCAAAAAAGCCCAGACATTATAATGTCTGCTCCAACCTGTAAATCCTACCGTGCAACCTCCTCGTGGTACAACTTGGGTGACGCTAATGCCGGAGGTAACTTGGTTCAACGTTCGATTGTGTTTGAAATCGAATATCTCAGCGAAAAATGATCGTAGAGCAGATTTCGAAAACGGAATTTGAAGAGGACACTTTCATCTTTGAGATCGTAACAGGGGCCACCCGGGTCGCCATTATTACGCTGGCTGTGTGAGGTTAAACTTGGAATTTTCATTTATTGGTTTAGAGGGTCATCTTCGAGTAGAGGTCGACCCCGAAAAAGACAGTACATGCAATGTTACAGTTGTGATTTGGAAAGAAAAAGATTCGAGCTGCAAAATCGTTCTTTAACAATCCTCCTACGATGAGTCATTCACCTGTGACATTGAGTCAAACTTTTTCGGACGCCTTTTCGTTTAATGCCGCATAACTCGACGCAGAAAAATCATAGAACAAAAGTTGAAAACGAAATTTGAAGAGGAAGTCGTAATCTTCAAAATGCTTATTCCCGAAATTCTAAAAAAAAATCTTACCGTCCCATATAGCAGTTGGAAGTTGAACTTCAGTTCACCGATTCGCCATGAGTTGCTTCGAAGTGGCGTAACTTTGAGACGGTTAGCTGTAGATTCGATTTCAAAAATGCATTCGGAAGATGAGATTTTGAACTTGAAAATGCATTTTTGAACATTCGTCTAGCTTGATTTTTCTCGAAGTTATAGAACTTTTAGAAATGACAATATTTCGGAAAAACAAGGGTGGCCCGTTAATTTTTCCGAAGAGTGTACATAATGAAGGAAAAATATGCGGATAGTTAAAATTTATTTCATTTACATACTACAAACATTTACGATTCGCTGTTTTTCGCGATCCATACGAAGATAGTACTTTTCTGATACAAGGGAATATTTGCGCTACCAGTAGCTCTAAGCGGACGTGAAAATCAAGAGAACAGCGGGTAGAAAATTTCTGGTTCTATTCTGATCTTCCGATATTCATGAAAGATACGAACGTCAATGACTAGGACAAATTGAATTGATTCAATCAAATAACTTATAAAGCGTGGACGCGGTCTCACGCACACTAATAATTAATCATGGACATCATGGCAGAGGTGAAGATAAACAATAAACTTGATGTAAACGATGTTGCGCCGTTGCTCTCACCAGCCGCAATGTATTGGTCTCGTAACCACTCCTGGATAGCTGGCGCGTTGAGCCTGATCCATTCTATGTTAGCAGTGGCAGTCTGAATCCCACCCTGGACGACTGCATCGCTGATCCCCAGTTGTTCGGGGTTGGCGACAGCTCGGAACTAAAAATATTCAAAGATTAAATACGGAAGGAATCAATTTTCCGTGAACTATAATAGTCAGGGTTGAGATGTAACTAGTCGGAAATAAGCAAAACCTGTATAAAGTCATGCAGCATGGCTGTATCCATTGACATAGGAACATAGAAATCACTCGATTATCTTTGCAAAAAGAGGGTTGGGGTAAGATTCCCATTTTACTCCGGCTAATAGGCAATTCCATGTGAATTATTGCCTAAACGGCATGATCATTACGGATTGAATCGCCCAAAAATGCATAATGGCTTGAAAGCCTGCTTTTTTCAGCAACAAATAAGTTCTCGAGGAGATTCATCTGGTTACGGAATTAACAAACAGATATTGTTGAAAATAATTGTATACAGTTATCAGTATCTACAAAGGCACCTCTTAAAATTTCAAGCCCTTAGAATACCTTGTTCGTGAGAAATAAATAAAAACCGATTTCCTAAATTACCATCGTCCCCTCTATGGGTTTCAGTGTTCTTTCCGTCTACGCATGAAATTTGCAAGCTTTAAACAGTTTCAAAAGAAACTTACACAATTGATGCAGAAATATCTACCCAGACAGCAAAAAAATAAAAGTGGTCTCAAAGACGTCACATGGACGTCAAATGCGCCACATTTTGACGTCTTGAAGACGTCTAGGACATCTTTGACGTCTTTAAGACTTGGGACGTCTTTAAGACGTCAAAAAGTGGCGCCTCCGACGTCCACAGGACGTCCCCGAGACCATCGCAATTCTTTTTGCTGTCTGGTTGAGGAACGTTTGAAAAAAAAAATTTAAAAAAGGTATCCTGAGGGCTTCAAATTTTAAGAGGTGCCTTTGTAGATACAGTAGAACCTCGTTTATCCGAGGTAATGTGGGGAGGAGGTATCTCGGATGAGCGAAAACTCGGATAACACAAAAGAAGTGGAAAATTCGAGAATTTCAATCATTTTTATGCATTTGAAATGGTAAAATGAAATTTAATCACAAAAGTATTTACACAATGTATAAGCACCATAGTAGCGATCGCAAAATACTTCGCGCGTACAGCATAGGCATAGCGGCTCTATTCGTTTTGTTCGAGTTTTTCCGTATTATCCGAGCATACACCTCGATTAATGCGGAGTGCTCGGATGAGTCCGTTGCCTCGAATAACGCGGACACTCGGTTGATCGAAGGCCGTATAAACGAGATTCTACTGTACTGTTAACTGTATACAATTTTTTTTAACAATATCTGCTTAATAATTCCTCAACCAGCTGAACCTTCTTAAGGATTTTTGAAAGTGCATGTACAAAAGTTTTGAAAAAAGTCGTCACTTTCGAATGCCAAGTGATACTTCAACAAACTTTGGGGAATTTCACAAAAATGTTACGAACCCACGATTCAAAATAGCAGCTGAGATCCTTGCCTTTCAATTAATCTCTTTCCCCCATGATCACAAACAGATCACTAGGCCGATTTTAGTAAGGTACCAATGAATAATACTTTCCGATACTAGTGCGAAAGTGTTGATTCTCAGACGAGTGTAAATTTTTTAGCCCGAGCGGAGCTAGGGTGACAATCACACCAGTTGAGAATCATCTTTCGCACGTGTATCGAACTTCATTTTTCATCACAGCGCGCGTTAAATTGAATTGTATACACGCGAAGCGTGCGCAAAATCGAACTTTGTGCACGCCGTGTGGAAAAATCGAGTAACGTTGCGCAGTCGTGTCTTTGCAAAAAGACGAATCTTTCTGACGAGACGGCTTGATACTTATTCAACTATGATCTTCTCCAACGTAACACGTGTAATTCACAAGTTTCACAGAGAATCAGAAATATATAATCTCAACTTACCTGCTCAAGTTGATCCTCGTTAGTAATGCGAGCTGAAATGCCATTCATCATGCTGATGAAGACGTTGTATCCTCCATAGCTGTAGGAAAGAGCTTCGGTTAGTGACTACGACAAGAAAGGGAATACCCATGAGTACTCTAGAAAAAAATGAATGGCGCTTTACTCACAATTCTGAAATAGCTTGGATGTTCTGTTGGACGAAGTTCAGAAGTATATTAAGGTTGTCTTCTGCGTTGGTCAGGCATGCTGTGAATACCATTAATGCATCCTGCGATCGAATTCCAGAATTTGGGTTGATCGACAGCTGCAAATACCTATAATTATCCACAAATAACTGCGGTTAATGCAATAAAAAAAGTTTCAAAACATCATATAACTATCATATATCAACGATTATCTCAATAATCGTAGTTCGATATTATACTTTTCAAGAATAATCGCATTCTTGGTGCATGCCAAGCTCCGCAAAAGCAAATCCTCTTCAGTGGCAAGGTTAGTAGCCAGAAACCGTGTCCACATTATATCCCAGGTTGCTTCAGAAGCAGTCCTGACGCCCCAGCAATACACTACTGATTTTAGGTCAGGATCGACCCTGCACGATGCAAAAGGAGATCAAGGATTAGCTGTTTACATGTTACAATGACCGATCGTTTCTCATTATGATGTTTGCACTTACGGATTTTGCTCTGGGTCGGCGATCCACTGGTTGAATTGAGCTTCAGCCGAAGCAAGAGCGTGTGTTTGGCCTAGCTGGCAGGCTAGATTGAGAATTTGCTGACGTTGCATTCTGACTCCATGGGTATCTGCTGCAGCAGAAACCCATCCTAAAGACTCATAAAGATCTGAAATCAAGCGTTGCTGGTGAGCTTGCCATGTCGTAAAGTAGTTATCACTCGCGAGTATCATGTTCAAGTAGGTGAGCAGTGGAATCGTAGATCTCCATACGACGAAATCCGTTTCTTGGGCAAGATAGCCGCTAATGTTGAGAGGGATAGAGTAGTCAATGTAACCGGAGCGTGCCAAATTAAACGAATCGTCAAGCAGAATAGCTCGATTAACGGGATTGATCTGTTTGAAGTTTGGACCCTTCAGGAACTCAGTGAGCAGCTCCCAGTTCTGAGTATCGTAGTTGACCCTATAAAGTCCTGTTCCTTGACAATGCACCAGTATCCATGTGGTATTTTGGATATTATTAGCCATGATGGCCTGGTCTTGAGCACGGAGCCAATCGGGCTGCATAAAAACATTGTTACACCCCGTGGGGTTGTTTCCAGTAGTAAAAGTGATGGGAATCCACCAACGTTGACTTTCCGGGTCAGCCGTGGGAGAGTGAGAATTGATAAAAAATCGTTCCTGACTAAACGCCACTATCATGGTGGAGTAGTTCCTCAATACGGTGACCAGAGGGTAGCCAGGCTGAGTTACCCAGGAATCCATGACTGATGCAATCGGTATGTGGTTCTGCACCGCGGCGTTCGCGTCAGCGATGGTTTGCATGTGCGCCCAAAGATTGGCTGGTTCGAATATGCCGTGAGCACTGTGGTGAAGAATTAGCCAGCATTACAATTAATTGTCACCACTCTCCAAAGGTTCCAACTATATCATCAAAAGCACTAGTGTCACTTATCTAATTCCAGTAGGTACTCTGAATTTAACAACTTTGAAATCCTGTAATTCCACGTTTAGGCTAAGAATCATGAATTAATTTATCTTAATCCAGCTGACTTACTACTCGTTGAGGAAATTCGCTAGTGCAATTGAGAATAAGTCTTCTTGCATTATATCCCTCAGCATGCGAAGAACGGCTGAACCTGTCACAAGAAAAGTTGGTATTCGAGAAGTTGGTTGATAAATTCGTGTCGGGCAGTGTTGCGCTGAATACTTCTTAAGGTGGTTCTTCCCGTACAGTCCCACCAAACGTGGGATTCGGAAAAGATTTTGAATACTTCTCGATGGGAAAAAAATCTGAAAAAAATCAAGCATGTAGAAGATCCTCGAAAGATTAATTTTGCATAATCATTATTCAAAGAAGTTATCAACAAATTGATGGAAAATGAAACTGTTCAAGAAATTAGCCGATGATCCAACTTTTTTTTCAGGTGAAAATGATTTGTTAATGTTTCTAAATACGTATGAATCCATTCAAAAAAAAGTTGGGTCATCGGATAATTTCTTGAACAGTTTTTTTCCCCGTAAATTTGTTGATAACTTTTTTGAATTATTACTATGCAAAATTAATCTGCCGAAGATCTTCTACATGCTTGATTTTTTTCAGATTTTTTTTACATCGAGAAGTACAGTAATGACCCTCAATAGTCAACTCATCGGGACCTTCGAACCCCGCAATAGTCCGTATCCCCACCCGAATATACTGAACACACTCATGCATATACCGCGAGGAACCGGTGAAACAGAATAGACCGATCCCCCACCCGGCGGATAATTCGTATTTTCACGGGGATAGCCACTCGTTGCACTGAAAAATCCCTGGAGTGATTTTGGCGTGCGGTCGATGCAACTCGGCAGCCATTGTTGATAGAAGCCAACTGACTGTCAATACATCGCGGAAGGTAGACATGTGTGGTTATGTTCGTTTATTTGAAGCGAATGACGAATGATGTGAATAAAACCTAGGTGAATAAGCTGTGAATATTTATTGAAAATCGATCAATCAGTTTTCAATAATATTTTAATGCAATCAACGAATTAACCTAAGCTATAACTGGAAATTAATCAGAATCGAAGAGTTTATCGGGAACAACCAATTTGAACGAAATTATTAGTCGTATCTTGGGGTTGAGGCTTCAATAAATTGAACCAGGGTAAGTGAGACAAACCTTATTGAAGTTTACTAAAAGTTCATTCAATGAATAACAAGGATAATTGTCATGTTGTAACTCTTCGATTCCGATTGATTTCCAGTTATAGCTTAGGTTAATTCGTTGATTGCATGAAGATATTATTTAAAACTGATTGATCGATTTTTGATAAATATTTACAGCTTATTCACCTAGGTTTTATTCACTTCATTCGTCATTCGCTTCAAATAAACGAACATAACCACACATGTCTACCTTCCGCGATGTATTGACAGTCAGTTGGCTTTTATCAACAATGGCTGCCGAGTTGCATCGACCGCACGCCAAAATCACTCTAGGGATTTTTCAGTGCAGCGAGTGGCTATCCCCATGAAAATACGAATTATCCGCCGGGTGGGGGATCGGTCCATTCTGTTTCACCGGTTCTTCGCGGTATGTAAGAGATCCCTCCGTGCATACTCGACCGCTACGAACCCCTGTTATGCGCATGCTCTAAGAGGCGTGACTAAGCACCGTCTCAGCAGAATCGGAACCATGGAGGGGGGCCGTCGACGGACTATTGCGGAGTCTCTTAAGGGAAAATTCCTTGACTATTGCGGGGTCTGGACTATTGAGGGGTTGACTATTGAGGGGCAATACTGTATTCAAAATCGCCTCTAAAACTCACGTTTGGTGGGACTGTACGGGAAGAACCACCTTCAAGTTATGTAAATATACGTGCAAGAAGAACTCATCAGATTCCGAATTCAGACACAGATATTGAATTTGAACAGCAAGTACATGCAACGTTCTTAATTGAAGACAGTTCTGAGTGGGCTGCATCTATCTTCCTGTAGAAGCTATTTCTTCTACGTAATATCGCTTGCCAGCTATACATGCGCGTATAATAGATTTTTGAATAGGGAAAATGAGTGGATCACACGTACTTTTCGAGTAAGCAATGTTGTCAAAGCTTGCCGATACGGAAGCAGCACTTCCTATGACATTGGTCATCGGGCGGGTCGTTTCGAAAGAGTCAGCAATTAGGACTCCGAGCTGCTGATCGGTAACAATCCGTTCAGCAAAACGCCATTCCGGAAAGGCCACCGCTGGTATAAGATACTCGTATAAGCTAGCAAAACCTTCGTTGTACCAGAGGTGATCCCACCAACTTGGAGATACCAAATTACCGAACCAAATATGGGCAAGTTCGTGGCTGATGACGGCCGCAATCTGTTCGCGGGATCTCAAATTGGATTCACCTTGTTGCCATAGAAGTAATCTTTCTCTTAAAAAATGAATATCGAGGATCAGAGACGACAACGAACTTACTCCTCTACAGGTGCATTGGGCGTCAGTTTTCAGCAATAATTTCTGGGAGTGAGCATACCTGTACGTGATCAGTCCCCAATTCTCCATTGCCCCCGCAGAAAAATCTGGAATGGCGACCTGGTCGATCTTAGGCCAAGGGTCCGGGGTCACCAGGGTGTTCTGAAATATTGGATATAATGTTTGCGTAGCCTCGAGGGCGAACGCAGTGGTATTCAGGGCTTCGTTCCGTGACCAGATGCCAAAGAACTCGTTACTACTGCTCACTGTTCCAAAATCCGAGATGACGAAGGCCAGGATATAAGTCGACATCACTGGTGTTGTCTCGAATTGCGACCACACGCGGCCGCCGATGCTATTGCTGAAATGTGAATAACAGTGATCAGCACATGTTTCGTCGACATAATTAGTGTAACGCCATCTCGACTTACTCGGGGGCACTGATTTCTAGACGAGGCATGTTTGAAAGAGCGATTTGGTTTTGAAAATGTGCAAGGCTAACATTGAAGGTCGCCTTGAAACCGGGCTCATCAAAGCAGGGAAAAGCCCGACGGGCTGATGTAGCCTGGAATTGCGTAGCCGCCAGCCATCTGAAATCAGAAGAAGTTGATATCGTAGATATTATGTAGTTACAAAATTACGCGAATTTATTTAAACTTTGCCATCAAGCGCTTCAAGATAGTTCAGTCCTTGGATCGGGAATGATTTCGTGGCTATAAACATGAGGGTGGTCCTTAGATAGGGGTAAAAAAAAAAAATTATGTTGGATCCCCCTAAATCAGCTCGAAATAATGAAAAAAAAATTCCCTAATTTTTTCAGATTTTTATTTTATTCCCCTAGCCTCTCTTTTTTGATTCAAAGTTTATAAGTTAATCCACGATACTTACAGTTAAAATTTACTTCAAGTATCGTGGATTAACTTATAAACTTTAAATCAAAAAAGAATCGCTAAGGGAATAAAATGAAAATCTGAAAAAATTAGGGAATTTTTTTTAAATTATTTGGAGCTGATTTGGGGGGATCTAACATGAATTTTTTCTTTGACCCCATCTAAGGACCACCCTAATGAACATGTATCGAAGTTTTTATACAGCTCATACTTCACACAGCACAGAACCTTTCAGTGAGGTATCAGAAACGTTATCAGCTTTCATTCTCACAACGTTTCTCAATGTCCGAACAGTCACGTTTCAGTTATATTGCACTTGCTTCGACAATAAAATATTACAAACAGTTACCTTTCAAAAATGTCGTAGAAATAAGCTTCTGAAACTATATCTCAAGAGACTCAACAGAACCATTACAGGAATATTTTGAAAGGGGCCCCCTTTCGCACATTACGCACGCAATAGTACGATATTTCATTTAGCAGGGTGCAATAATTTTATGAGAGAAATACGTGATTGCTGGGTTGGCTCGAGTTGGACAATGAGTAAGAATAGGGAAAAGTACAGATCACAAAATCTTTATCAGCTTTCAAACCTATCTGAAATGTTCTGTATTGTGTGCTTGATTAAGGCATACGGAATACATTACCTTGTCTCATTTCCAACTTGGTATGAACTTCGGTAAAACCCATACATATCTGTTGCCAACTCGCCGGTATAGCTGAAGGTGACATCGTACAGTCCAAGCGAGAGATGGTTGCTGAAAGATAGTATGTAAAAGTGCCTTGGCGCGTCGTAACTCTGAGTGGCGATTGCAATCGTGCTGTCTTCAGAGAGCGAGTAAACACTGGTTATAGACGCGTCAAAAACTAGTCTATTACTATGCATAATGATCACGTTTGTCCGAGCTGTCACGTTCATAGTGATGGTGACCAGCCCACGAATGGTAAAATCACCTTCCGTTAGAAAGGGTACCAGCTGAATGTCATAATGGATTGGGACCACTGCGGTGGGCAGTCTGTAGACTCTTTCAGCGCGTTCTGTGGTAAGGCTTTCATTAAATTCCAGGGGCGTCGTCGAGGCGAAACTAACTAATGAGGTCGCCAGGAATCCGAAAAAGAGGCCTGCGGTCCTCATGTCTGAAAGCTGAATACTTATCATTCGTTGCTTGGAAATACAAAAGGAAACTCGAAACAATTAGTCAACTCATGGGGCATTCCACGCGAACTCGACCTGGGTCTGACCCTCAACCCCTTGGATTTGGTCGGTAATTTTTCAGATGGATGTTCTACTTTTCGAAAGCATGCCAAATTTTTGCAGATTTTTATTATGACATTCGTTCAAATCAAAAATAAAATCACTTAAGAACAAAATTACATCGGAGGACACTTTTTAGAAATCTGAAAAAATTCTCAAAAATCCTGCATTCGATCCGAATAACTTTGGCGTTCGGATCAGAGTGGGCCGGCGTAGCTTCTATGTGTGATCCGCGATTTCCTGGAAAATAAAAGAATAGACGCGAAGGTCAGTTCACGGCAGGCAATTGACAGAATAATCAGAAATACCGAGAAATCCGGAGTTACATATAAAAATGTTCAAGCAACTGCACACAGTTAACTGACCTTGACGTTGATTCTTCATTTTTTATTTTTATTACAGGAAACCGAAAATCACAGATAGAAGCGACCGCCGGCCCACTCTGGCCCACACGCCGAAATTCTCTGTATCGAGTACAGGATTTTATAGAATTTTTTCAGATTCTCAAAAAGTGTGCTTCGATGTGATTTTTTTCACAAATAATTTTATTTTTCTATTTGAACAAATTCAATTTAAAAAAAATAGGAAAAAACTCAGCGTGCTTTCGAAAGATAGAATAGCAATATACAAATTTTCGAACCAAATCCAAGGGGTCGAAGGTCAGACCCAGGTCGAGTTAGCGTGGAATGTCCTTTATATAGATTGTGGAAAAGTAGTTCAATTGCAATCTATACAGCGCCAACGTCACCATATTCACTCTCTCACATGGCAACACATCCGAGCCAAGATCACTTTCATGGCACGGATACCTGAAGTGCAGGTAAGAAATATTTGAGCATTTAATTCACTGATATTAGCAATTTACCTGGCAAACGAATCTTTTTCTGTCTATAAATGGTTGGAAACACCACGACGAATAATAGAGACAAGGTAGTTCACGATATTTAAGGCAGTTCCTAATCAACTTTTCCAAAGTCACTGTCAATAAAATGATGATTTATCGTTCCCGAAATCCTTTCATAATTGATCACCGTAATTGATTACTAATTGATTCCCAGACAGCACACTATGTTCCGAAATGTCAACTAAATATTAAAATTGGCATTCAGACGTATCGTTATAATATTTATTACGCTTTTGTGTGATATATCATATTTTGTAATAACCGTGTCTTCAAAAATGTTGACAGGTTCTATTCATGGCATAACTAGACTACTCGTACATTATGTGGCACCATAGAAATGTTTCAGTTTCAACGGGTCATGGTAGTATACGAATTTTAACCGTTTTAAATATTTATTTAAATATCTACCAGCAATAAACGGTTATCTTGATTTTTAGCTGACCCGACAGATGGATAGTATATTACCTCGTTTTATACAACAAACGGTAAACTTTCAACCTCGTTTTCGGCATCAAGTTGACGGCAGGAAAGAACTGAAGTTCATCTCAGAATTTGGTTCAACAAGACGTCATTTCAAATTTTAGTTGAAAAGTTCAAATCAAGATCAGATTTCGCTCGCTACATTTTCTGAGGTTGCGCCACTACTGGGCGCACGTTTGAATATTTGTTGAATGAATAATAACCGATTTTAGAGAACTAGTTACTTTTATATCGCCTGACATCATTCATACTTGTGAGTCACTGATTATTATTGATAACAGATAAAGACAGAGATCTGCATTCATGAGCGAAAATTGTACTTCTGAAGAGAAGATAATAATTTTATTACTATAACAGAACTGTAAATAACCATTAAATTCGTGAGAAACGTTATTATACATATTGCAGACAAATTTTGTAGCACAACATTAGACAAAAGACGAAAGCGACACTTACGATCCCCATGAAAGCACCTCCGCACAGTGGGACGGAATCTGAAATTGCTGGCCAAAAGTCGAAGAACGAAGTTTAGTTTCCAGGGTTTTGAAGTGTTGAGTTAGGTAAAGTAATAGTCCGAGGGCCAGGAAGCAGACTGGGGAGGGGACCATCCTTTATACCTGCTATTGTATTCCAGTTCAAAAGTGACCCTCGCTCGAGTCAGACGGATCGCGCCCCAACCGAAATTTGCAGCGCTGTGTTCAGAACGTCGCCAAGCGCAGAAAAATCACGTTAAAAAAAAATCTAAAAAATGGATTAGAAAGGGGAAAATAAGTACAGTATCATCATGTCATGCTAACTTGATATTAATGATGTATGCGATCACAATAAAAGAATGATTTGTCCGAAAATTAACGTAAAATTGCAACGGCCAATTGTAAACACGTAGAGAAAAGTTGAATCGCACCTTAATGTCCCACGGCCGGCCTTGTTTCAGGATGTAGATTAATCTATTCTCTGATGGGAAAAACAATAAAATCTTGCGATTTTTTGCGCCACCGGTTTAGCGCAAGTTTTATTTAATGAAAAGTGTATTTCTTCCCAATTTTGAACAACTAAAACAAAAAATAGGGAGAAGTGGTTTAGATAAAAGTTGTATGGTTTCGAAAGATCCATCCAGTGGTATACTTACATTGTGGGCCCAGTGCCCCATGTGGACCTGGTGAGGCCCAAATTGATTTTTTTTCTCATTATCCTAACTTTTTATAGTGGATTTATATTTCACGCTCTAAACAAGGAATATTTTGTCTCAATTCATTTTTTGCTGAGCCCCTTTCAAAAGGCGCAAAAAATGATGAATTTTTTTCTCCATTTCCTTGTTTTTTCTTTCCATTTATTTTACGATGCATTATTCGCTATCATGGATAATTTAAGAATTATCAATGACTAGTTATGAGTAATATTGTGGAACGAATGATAGCAAGTAAGGATGAATATGTAATTGCCTATTTATATGTTGTAACGTATCCTTAGTATAAGCCATAGGCAATACACGCACACGCCAACATGTCACTGTATAGAGCAGCGCAGTAGCGCGCAAGCTAGCTCACGCATAGCAAGAACATCAGATGTGACGTCATTACGAATATAAAAGGCGACCGTCACACGCCTCATGAGCGGACTCATGCCATAGCGGCGTACCGTCTCACATATCCATTTAGCTTCACAATTATAACCTCTTATTTGAGCATAGCAAGAGCCAAAGCGGCCACAAGTAAAAATTTAATAATTATTTTTTGGATAATTTCCAAAGCGGGAATTATACCATCGAGTAGAATCAATCAAATTGAATAGTTTAGCCAAAGCGGCACTATTAAAACAATAAATTCAGCAAACAGAAAACAATCACAAAGTCCGGCACATAGTGCAGCGCGCGATAGAAATAAGTTAGGTTAGGTTTCAAAGATTCGAAAAACTCACATTTTATTTTATGTCAACATTTTCATTTCTATTATTTTTCTTTTGTATTATGATTTTTGTTAAAACAAGGTTCTATAGAACAATATTTCTTTTTGTTAAATAAATAGAGAACGGTCTAATGACCATCAATTTATCAGGAATCTGATCTTTGTTTCTATTTTCTTATAAATTGTTTTCTTTTAATAATTTCTTTAATTTTCAGTCAACTTAAAATCATTAGCTAGATATCAGTATCGGTGCGTCGATCTCACCAGCAACGGTAGCTCTATAGCACCTACCTTCGTCTGGTGAGTGAGACATATCCCAGATCTGATTAAAACGGTATCGGTGAGTCAAATTCAACAGCACGGTAGCTCTATAGCACCTATCGCTGTCTGGGGAATTTGACATATCCCAGATCCGTAGGGAAGCAGCTCTGGTAGTGAAAAATCTATCCGAGTCTGCATTAGGGTAAATTAAGGGTTTTTTCAACTTTTCCCAGAGGAGCTCCAAATATCATAACCCGTGACAAAGAACTCACGCGAACTAGCATAATTTCACCAGCTTTCAGCTGGTGAAACATATGCAGAAAGTTACATTTGGCGCCCAACGTGGGGCTCCTCAAATAAAATTAAATTCATTTAAATTTCATAAATTCATAGTAGATTCATTGTTAAACTTAAATTCACTTGTTTTGGGGCAATTTCAGGACTACAAAGTCAAATTCACTTAAAATCATTTCTTAGCTTCATTTATTTCATACAAAGCATCAAAAATATAGGAAAATGGAGGGAAGGGATCAGGTTCCTGATAAACAGGGCGATAAAATTGTAGGTCAGCCCGGACCAACGAATAGAGACACTGGTTTCCATGAGTCAGACACTTCTACGGCAAATAACAGCATATTAAGTCACGTTGAGAGTCCAAGCCGTGATCACAATGAGTCTTTAGCAGCAATAGCAGCTACCTTGCTTTCTCTAGAAAAGACCAATGAGCGGATGGAAAAGAAAATGGAAAATAGATTTGCTCAAATGGAAAGAACAATTAACAATTTCCATATGACTAATATAGAAGCGCAAGTAGTATTTGAGAATAAAATCAGTAAGAAGTTAGACGAGACAACTGCTAAAAGCAAAAAAAGAATTGACGACATGGAAACCAAAGTCAATATAGTGTTAGATAAATGGGACACTGATTTTAGTAATTGCAACGATAAAATAAGTAGAGTAGAATCAACTATAAGAACAGAACATGATAGTGATCTCGAAGTCTTGAATAGTAAAATTAAAGAGAGAGATCGAATCATAAATGAAAAGATAAAGGATATAAGTCATAAACACGAAAGTCTAAAAATAGGGTTAGACGCAGACTTAAAAAGATTAAAAACTAGGGCGACAGGTCCCATTGGTAGTAGTAGTCAAGACCCACTTAGATTTATTACAAAGCAATTAAAATTACCCACATATTCGGGAAAAGCCTGGGAAAAACCCATGGTGTACATTAGAGAAATCGAAGAATATTTCACATTTTTAGGAGCCGATGAGGATTTAAGACTTCAATTGCTAGGTCAAAGTCTCACCGGAGATGCCAAGGACTGGTGGACTGCGCGTCGCGACGTCATAAATGACTGGGATGCATTTAAGTCAAAATTCACTGCTAGGTTCTGGGGTGTCGAAATCCAAAGAGAGATTAGAAAAGATTTAGAGTTTGGCTTTTACATCGTAGACTCTAAAATCACTTGGTCGGAATATGCCAACCGTAAATTCGCTGCTGCCGCAGGATTAAATCCTCGAGTGCCTGAGGAAGAAATAGTACGATCACTTATTAGACATTTTGATGAGCACGTGGTTGAGGCTGCTAGATGCCGAAATATCTCGGAAATAGATGCACTTCTTACATTTTTAGATGAAATGCAGACAGGGGGCCGATCTAACGCCTCACGTAGATCAGCAAATCAATTAATGTTTAATAAACAGGGTCCATCGACTAGCCGAGTTTACGAAGAGAAAAACAAACCTCTTTCATGGCGAACAAATAATAACCAGGGATCAAAGCCATTCCAGAATCGCGACTCGTTAGACAAACCTGACACGCAACGTCGACCTGGACAAAGCGATTATGTCCACAACAAGTCAGAAAATTGGACAAATGCTAAAGTCCAATGTATCACGGAAAGTAAGATCGATGAAACAGAAATCGATACGATATTAGAATCAAGTCCGGAAAACTAGATGGCGCTGTGCCGAAACTGGATATTACAGTTCCGACACAGCGTGATCTAATTATCTCCGCGGTAAATTTAAAAGAGTCAATTCAAGATGATAATTTATTCGAAGACCCAGCCAATTACTTATTAGCTGAGGATGAGGAGGTAGAAAAGGTTAACAAACAATGTCCAGAGATTCGTTTAATTATTGAAAATATTACAGTGCAAGCTCTTATAGATACAGGCAGCCAAATAAGTTGTATTTCACAAGATTTTTATGATCGAAATAAAATTTCTCTTTCAAAATGTGAGCGGCTACCTGTCGTAAATACTCAGATTTTTGGAGTAATAGGGGGCAAGCCAACGAAAATAAAGGAACAAATATTTGCCAAAGTTAAAGTAAATGAATTATTTGATAAAATTAATTTCCTCATTATTAGCGGTCTAAGAAGGGAAGTTATTATCGGGATAGACACACTCCATAAATGGAAAGCCGATCTTGACTTAAGAACAGAGAGGCTAAGATTAGAATTGTCACCAGGGTACTGCTCGGTGGAGTTATATAAAACCGATATATTGCAAACTGATCAGATAGCTAATATTGATTTTGTAGAAGACAAAATAGCAAACCAGGAAGACGACATGACACAATATAATTTGACCAATGATGAGGTTGAAGAGAAACTCACTGAATGTCAGGTATTAAATAAAGCTGAAATAGAGATTTTTTCCAACCTATTAAACGAGTATAACGACATTTTTAGTAAAATACCCGGTCGAGTAGCAATTTATGAGCATAAGATAAAGATCTATGAAGATAGGCCTTTTGTCAGACGATCCTACCCGATCCCAATGATCCATAGGGAAAAGGTAAATCTCGAAATAGAAAAAATGCTAAAAATTGGCGTAATTGAAAGATCTTATAGCGAATACGTTAATCCTTTAGTGGTCGTGGAAAAAAAATCTGGAGAAATCCGATTGGTGCTCGATGCACGTTTCATAAATAAGCTAATAATACCTGACCATGATTGTGCTCAATCAACTGAGGTCTTATTTCAGAGGTGTAATAACAATACCTACATGTCAAGTCTCGACCTGACTGCTAGTTTCTGGCAAATTCCACTCCATCGCGATTCACGAAAATATACTGCATTTATGCATGAGGGCAAAACGTACCATTTTACTGTCACACCATATGGGTTAAATACGAGTTTGGCGAGCCTAGTCAGAGCATTAGATTTAGTTTTAAAAAATACAGAGCAGTTTACGATAAATTTCGTAGACGATATCCTGTGCTGTTCTGACTCTGTCCAATCTCACTTGGCCCACCTTAAAGTTTTATTCGAGACTTTTAGGAAATATAACATGACGATAAACTTTAAAAAATCGAAATTCTTTCGAGAAGAAGTAGACTTTTTAGGTCATAAAATAACAAAGACAGGTATTAGACCTCAACCAGAGAAAATCGAGGCGATTAAACATTTTCCAACGCCGAAAAACGTAAAACAGTTAAAAGGATTTTTAGGCCTTACAAATTATTATAATAAATTTACAAAAGACTACTCAGACGCAACGTTTCCCTTATTAGCTTTAATAAGAAAAGGTGCCAAGTGGGATTGGACCGAGGAAATGAACAGACAGTTTAATCTAGTTAAGGACATTTTTTGTGAAAAAATGATATTGCATCACCCCGATCCAAGCAAACGTTACTATTTAGAGTGCGATGCTAGCAATTTTGCAGTAGGCGCAGTTTTATATCAGGTGTCTGACGAGAACGAGAAGCAAATTGTGGGATTGGCAAGCAGAACCATGAAAGGCGCAGAGCTTAATTATTTTACAAGCGAGAAAGAGTTGATGGCTATAGTTTTTGCTTTAGGAAAATTCAGATCATATATCATAGGTGCAAAACTAACAGTACGCACAGATCATCACGCTTTAACCTTTTTGTTTTCATGTAAACTTATAAGCTCCAGGCTAGCTCGATGGGCTCTGTTTATCCAAGCATACAATTTTGAAATTGAACATATCAAAGGAACGGAAAATATAGTTGCTGACATCCTTAGCAGAAATCCACCTGAAATAAAAGAAGTAGCATCTGAAATTGTAGAATTTAACGTAGCAGCATTAGCAAAAGAAATAAAAAATGATTTAAAAGAAAATTTAAAAGTCTTTTGGAAATTTCAAAAGCAGGATAAAAAGGTTTGCGAGTTAATGCAACCAGAAAGTTTAAATAGAAATAAAAACCTCATCGTAGAGAATAACATTTTATATCATAAAAATCCAGAGGGCGATTATAAAGCTTACATACCCGAGGGTTTGCTCAAAGATCTTATAGACGAGTGTCACGAGGCATACGGCCACGTAGGTGCATCAAAATGTCATAAACTACTTAGAGAGGGTTTTTATTATCCAAAATTAGCAAAAAGAGTGCGACAAATAATTGCGAAATGCGACAAGTGTCAACGATGTAAGGTGCCAAACCGTTATTCATATGCAACAATGCAAAACATAGTTCCGAAAGGAGTAGGGGATCTGGTGTCCATAGATTTTTTAGGACCACTACCAGCCAGTAAAGGTAACTATAAATGGCTCCTGGTAACGATCGATGCATTTAGCAAATACGTCAAGCTGTATCCTTTGAGGTCGGCGAACGCGCAGTCCACAATTACTTGCATCTTCAGGGATTATATTCCAGAATTAGGGAAGCCGAAGCGAATCCAGTGCGATCATGGCACACAATTCACTTCATCCCAATGGATAAATAAACTAAAAGATGAAAACATTATATTAATTTTCTCGTCAATCAGGCATCCTCAAGGAAATATTGTCGAACGAGTAAATAGGGAAATTGGTAGATTTTTTCGTACCTTCCTGACAGACAATCATACACAGTGGATTAACTGGATTAGAGTTATTGAAACTTGTATAAATGAAGTGTGCCATGATGGTACTGGATTCGCTCCTTGCGAGGTCCAATTAAAAAGTAGACCAACCAGATTTTGGGCAGATTGGATTAATCCAAAAATTAAAGATATTCCATATGATGTCAAACTCCACTTAGTGGAAAAGAATATAAAGAAAAACGGTAAAAGAAGAGCCGATAGGTTTAATTCTAGCCACAAATTATCTAGATTTAAGGTAGGTGATAAGGTTTTAATAAGAGCACTAAATGTGTCGGACAGTGGTAATAAAAAGATGGCTAAATTCTTTCCATTATATGAAGGACCTTATATTATAAGCCAACAAATAGGAGAGGCTACATACATCCTAGAGAATATAAAGACAGGATTAGAAAGGGGACGTTTCCATGTAAATATGATGAAACTATATTTAGAATCAGTTTGAATCAACTATTGAAATTACTTTGTGATTAGCCAGAATTTAGACTAGAAATAAGAATAAAAGTATTGAGATAATCCGCTAAAGAGGATTACCAGGAATATATAAATCATGACGAAATTAGAATTCGAGTACAGTACTCGCAATGGATTTCTCGAAATACGGTTATTCAACGATGCCAGAAAAGAGTATACAAGTAGTGGAAGGAGACATAGATTGTCACGACGCTAACAATAATTTATATAAAACGCTAAGTCCATCCGGACGTTTTATTAATGGAAACGGGATACATAGAACCGGAAGGGGTACGCAAACAAAAAAAGAAAAATCGAAGAAGGTAGCTAAGGGGAGTACCCCAGCTATAAAAACAGCACGAGAAGAAGGAAAGGAGGAAGAGGTAAAGAAGAAGAAGGAAAAGTTACACGAGGAAAACCCAAACAACATTACATGGAAATTGGCAAGGATCGATATGAAGGAAAGGACGGAGGAGGAAAAGGCTGCACACAAACATAAAGTCGAGATGTTCAGGACGTTTGGACCAATAGCATTGGCTGCTATTGATCTGGACGCCGAGATAAAACATCAACCTCCAATCAATTTCGGGGTACCAAAGGTCGAGACCGATGCAGCAGATGAAGATCTCGGGGCCCGACTGCACATTCCATCACCGCTGTCCTTTGCCAGTGACTTCGACTTACCGATCCTGGGTCCAGATGATTTAACTTCAGATCTTTCTCTCGATATCCCTGTGCCTATTTTATTATCTTTGGAGGACGAGCTACCGGATTTCATGGGGGAATTCGACATCGATGATCCTCTGGCAATGGATAGGGACTAAAACAAAAAAGAAAACTCGGACATGACATAACCAAAAAAACCTCGGACATAACAAAAAACTTTTCTCGGACATGACAATTTAATACTTGGATGTAACAACTATAAAAAGAAAATAAGGCGCAACCTGCACAAGATCTAAAGGTTTTATCAACTTACTTGCCGGTGCATCACAGAAGAAGCTCACAACCGCACATCCGTTGATAAAAAGAGGGCAATGTAACGTATCCTTAGTATAAGCCATAGGCAATACACGCACACGCCAACATGTCACTGTATAGAGCAGCGCAGTAGCGCGCAAGCTAGCTCACGCATAGCAAGAACATCAGATGTGACGTCATTACGAATATAAAAGGCGACCGTCACACGCCTCATGAGCGGACTCATGCCATAGCGGCGTACCGTCTCACATATCCATTTAGCTTCACAATTATAACCTCTTATTTGAGCATAGCAAGAGCCAAAGCGGCCACAAGTAAAAATTTAATAATTATTTTTTGGATAATTTCCAAAGCGGGAATTATACCATCGAGTAGAATCAATCAAATTGAATAGTTTAGCCAAAGCGGCACTATTAAAACAATAAATTCAGCAAACAGAAAACAATCACAAAGTCCGGCACATAGTGCAGCGCGCGATAGAAATAAGTTAGGTTAGGTTTCAAAGATTCGAAAAACTCACATTTTATTTTATGTCAACATTTTCATTTCTATTATTTTTCTTTTGTATTATGATTTTTGTTAAAACAAGGTTCTATAGAACAATATTTCTTTTTGTTAAATAAATAGAGAACGGTCTAATGACCATCAATTTATCAGGAATCTGATCTTTGTTTCTATTTTCTTATAAATTGTTTTCTTTTAATAATTTCTTTAATTTTCAGTCAACTTAAAATCATTAGCTAGATATCAGTATCGGTGCGTCGATCTCACCAGCAACGGTAGCTCTATAGCACCTACCTTCGTCTGGTGAGTGAGACATATCCCAGATCTGATTAAAACGGTATCGGTGAGTCAAATTCAACAGCACGGTAGCTCTATAGCACCTATCGCTGTCTGGGGAATTTGACATATCCCAGATCCGTAGGGAAGCAGCTCTGGTAGTGAAAAATCTATCCGAGTCTGCATTAGGGTAAATTAAGGGTTTTTTCAACTTTTCCCAGAGGAGCTCCAAATATCATAACCCGTGACAAAGAACTCACGCGAACTAGCATAATTTCACCAGCTTTCAGCTGGTGAAACATATGCAGAAAGTTACAATGTATTACACTTCGACATTTCAGAATCTGCTGCCGATGATACTGCAGTACCCGAATTATCCATAAATCAAATTTTTCGTTCTCATCAGAAACAAACTAAATGATTAGATTGAAGAAACTGAAATCTAAAACTCCAACTTCAGATTCCATAAACACGGAATATAAAATGAACTGCATGGACTGTCCAAAATGCTACATCGGCCAATCTTCACACACCTGAAAAAACGTATAAATGCACACAAACACGACATCAAGTCAAGGGATCCAGATAGATCGGCATTAGCTGAACACTCTGTTACGAACACACATAGATTTGATTTTGACAACACAACCATCGTCGACACAGAAAACAATTGGCATATAAGACTAATTAAAGAGATGATACACATATCTAAAAACAACACTGTTAATAAAAGAACAGATATACAAAATCTAAGTCATCTATTCCCAGATATCATCTAAATGTTGTCAAAATCAAATTTCAATACGAATCGATCTATATTATCGCATATCGATTCTCGTACACCACATAACCTCTGAGATCGATAGATCCGTTTCTGGGAGAAATCCTCACTTCCTCTCAGAAATCCGCAACATGAACATCTAGAGAGCTGGGATAGTCAAAAAATTGTAAGTTATACACAAATTAATTTATAAGTCTGTCTCTCAATTTATTGTTACTTTACCAAACTCAGCTGTTATTGAATTAGAATTCATTTGCTGCATAAAAAAGCAAATACCCACACGGAAGATGATATTGCGTGGATATCCCGCAAATAACTCTATCTCCATCTAACGTCCATATCAGTTGTAGATATCCCATTAATACCTATAGGATATTCCGAAATCGATATCGACAAAACCTCTACATGGTATATCCACTGGATATTCCTGAATGGATATTTATCGTCAAATCCTGAATGTCCATGTAATGTTCATATAATAGTATATTGTGTACCAAGGGCGTAAAGTGGGATTTTTCAGACCGAGTGTGGAGTTTGCAGTACGAGTCGGAGGCGAGCTAGCACGAGTCGAAGACGAGTGCATTTGCGAGCCGAGGACGAGTACTGCAACCACACAAGGTCAAAAAACCCACTTAGCCCTTGGTGCACACCATATTTTTTGTGACACGCGCGATTTTCGCGTTTTTGAGCGATTTCAAATAAGCGGGCAAATAAAAACTGAAAACGCCCGCTGCTCGATTTAGCGGGCAAATAAAAAATGAAAACGCCCGCTGCTCGAGCATAAGCGGGCAAATAAAAACTGAAAACGCCCGCTAAATCGAGCCGCGGGCGTTTTCAGTTTTTATTTGCCCGCTCGTCTGAAAACCGCCACTTTAGGCCCGCTTAATGGGTCAAAAAAACGCAAAAATCGTGCATGTGTTACAAAAACAAAAACAAAACTCTACACTCGGTCTGAAAAATCCCACTTTACGCCCTTGGTACACAATATACTATTTTATCGCCTATAGAATATAATGTATATGGGGTATTCCACGTGAACCGGATCGGTTTTTGGCAAAAAAAAGCAAAAAACGGGGAGCTGGAAATTTCATCACTTCTTCATGGCACTTCGAAGTAATTTCGTTCAAAATTTCAAGGCAATCCGTGTAACCCTTTCAGTAGAAAAAAAATGAAAAGACATTTTTCCCAAGTTGCACATGCTTCGCCGGTTTATGAGGAAAAAAAAAAGAAAAATGGGAGGCTGAAACTTTGTTCACTTGTAAGTGCCACCTCGAAGTTATTTCGGTGAAAATTTCAGGACAATTTGTGTGACCCTTCTAGTAGAAGAACAAAGGAATCGCATATTTTCAAAGTTTTACATGTTTAAGAATTTAAAACATAAGTGAAGTGCTACATATTTCGAAGGAGCTCATTTATGCGCGTAGAATGCACTATGGGAAGTTACGATTTTGTTCATGCATGGCTGAGATAAGTGGAGTTGAAAATGTAGTAATTAAATTTTTGGTATAATTATGACAGCGATATAAATTGTACCAATTATTTTCATGCTCTGTAACTGTTGGGGACATCTCATGTAGTAACAAGGAATCTGAATCTGCATTGGCGTCAAATTCGATGACCTCCGGCCAAAAACCGATCCGGTTCACGTGGAATACCACAGATATGTGACCGACTATATCTATGCGATAGTTCCTGGTTATTGTACAGATATTCATAAAAATATAATATGGATATCCACTGGATCGGATATTGCGGACATTTCTCTATCCAGTAGATGTCCACTGTATATTCCGAGCTTAGCCAGGGATATCCCAGTGGATATTACGTATATCTAATAGACATCTATTAGATACACTTCTTCCGTGTGGGTATCTATAACTTATCTCAACATAACCTAGATCTACCACGCTGCACGTGTTACGCCCTTACGGAAGAAAACCCTCAAATGCAAGGGGTAAATTCGCACCCCCAAAGTTTTAGGGGTTTACCATGAAACCTCAGGGTTTACCCTCAAATTTTACCCCCAAATACGGGGCAAACCCTGAGTTGGGGGTAAAATTTGAGAGTAAACCCTGAGTTTTCATGGTAAACCCCCAAAACTTTGGGGGTGCGAATTTACCCCTTCAATTTGAGGGTTTTTTTCCGTAAGGGCGCACTTGGTATTTCAGCATTTCTTTCATAAAGGGAGCTTTTCACATCGTTTCACATTTAATATTCAGATCGAAATAGTAAATAGGTATAATAAGATAATATATTATACAAATAAATGATCAATATTGAATAAATTATAGCCTGATGATGGCTGGCTGGGCCCAGCCGAAACGTCGCACACATAAATGAATAAGTCTTCTCATTGACCTCTCCCGACGAAAAATTCGCTTCAATCCAACGCTAAGGTCACGAAACTTTAATCATCTAAATGATTAGGGTGATTTTTTTTTCGATTTTTTTTTTTTTTCAGTCCTAACGTGAAATTTGGTCGAAAATGTCGAAAAAAAAATTCCCTGGAAGTTACAGCTCTTAATATTAATTTTAAGTACTTTACCAAAGCGTGCGAAGATTTTCCATTTAAAATACACACGGAGAGAAATTCGGTTCGCCTGCTGTGCCACGCGTGGTGGCGCTGCTGTTCCTTACTTTTGGTAGCTGATATGCACTTGTTTGGGAGAGCTGCTGCACCAAAAGTTAGAACAAGGGAGAGCAGTTATACCAAAATATGGAATAGCTGCTCGCCCGGCCGATTAGTATACAATGTGTGCCTCTTGGTACAGTAGCGCTCCCAGCTTGGACTGTACATTATACCCATGCGAGTGACGCTGCTGTACTTTAAAAAGGATAGCACCTATCGGTCGCAGTATAGGTGGCGTCCCAAATTTCTCTCCGTGCACGTGAATCGAGATTTTTTTCAAATTTCTATAACTCAGCCGCATTTCAAGCTATTGCATTGGTCTTGATCTTGATTTACTCAGAATAAAATACTCTACAAAACTGCCCGATGCGGCCGAAGTGTAACTTGTACTGGTGAGTTGGTACGGGTCGCTGAAGTTGATTTTGGGAATTCGAGTAATGGCTGCCGGTGATAATCCATCACAGTTTGCGCTTCCGAAATAAAAATTTATTTCTTTAAATATCTCTACGCTTAGAGTCTCGTTAAACCTCTGAATTGAAACCTGAGTTATACGCTCACGGTGTATTCTTCACTGCGCCTTTTCAACATCTGCATCACTGATTCATTCGCATTCAACTGGAGGAATTTTCAAATCCGACCGTTAAACACGCCGAACAAGGAACCGTTCCGATCTGAAAAATATATCTAAACATAAAACAAGGACCTTCTGACGAAGTCAAGAGAAACATCTCAGTACCCAGAGACCGCAACGAGGATCCCGGCTTCCTGGGTGGTGGGATACCCTTCAAGTAAGGCTCCTATCCTTTGTTTTTGTTCAAATTTATAACATGGATAATCCGAATAACGTTAACGTTCCTAAACGGCATCTGGAGGACGATGATGAAAGCGACTCGGACTCAGGTCAAAAGTCAGGTAAAGTAAGAGCGACTTCTCCAATAAAGCTTAATCCTCCTCCTCCAAGAATGCTGGAAAATAGATACGACATCTCAGATAACGGTCCATTCTTCGTCCAAACTTACGACCACGGAGGTCTTAGTTTGGGCGGACTCCATATTATGGGTTTCGGGAAAAAATTTAAAGGCCACGATGCAGGCGTAGCAAAAATGGTATTCTCCGGAAAGGATCGAGTAAATATTGTTTTTTCCAACCATCTGGATGCCAATAAGATGATCGATAAAGTCATTGGACTAGTTGATCCAAACTTTTCCGCCTATGTCCCGGACTCTGCCCTTTTCAAGGTGGGCCTTATTAGGGGGGTTGACCCCTCTTTGTCTGAGGAGGATATTATGGATAGTTTCCGGATAATGGATAATCACCCCGCTTCTATTCACCGCGTGGACAGAATTCCCCTCTTCGAAACAAACTCAGCGGGAGAGAGAGCTAAAGTCAGTTCATCTAGAATAAAGGCATATTTTAGATGCTCCGTACTTCCTAAATATGTCTCCATCTGGCATTCCATTAGGGACGTGGTAGCATATCTTCCCCCCATAAGAATGTGTCATAACTGCCGTCGCTTCGGCCACGGCGATCGTCAATGCCGAGAAAAGCCAAGATGCATTGGATGCGCCGATAACCACGACGAGAGGGATTGTCTTGTCCGATCTAATGACGACCCCAAGTCCAAATGCATTAACTGCAAAGGTTCACACTGGGCTATCTCTAAGGACTACCCAGACTACATTGAGAAAAAACAGGCTCTTGAGGATAACATAACAAAATCAAACACAAACACACCTCAACCCTCGACTATTTATAAGATTACCGCCAAGGGGATTAATTCCCCTCCAGATGGTTCATCTCGAGTAGAGTATCCAAACCTAGGTTATTCCAACAATTCATACAACCGCCACCCGAGTAGAAATGCAGTGAAATCTTCCAATTTTAGTTTTAGTCAGGGTACGGGACACCTCAGTCCCAGGGGTTCCGCGTAGGACGTTCTCGAGGAGTCTGCATCTGCGAGGAGGCATCTCCAGATGTTTTTACCTCCATCTGTTGGACTGTTGAAGCCGACCCTATGGGCAGTGATCATTATCCCATTTCTTTCAAAATCAAAGATCTTCCCCCTTATCGGATTAAAACTCGTCAAAAGATCTCAACCAATGTAGTAGACTGGTCGTTATTCAATGCTGAGCTTGAACCTAGATGTGATGCGATCGAGGTTACTGCCCAGAATTATACCGAGGAGTACGACTCATTTGTAGGACACGTAAAGGAGTCACTCCGAACAGCCAGTGCCAGATTCCCGGATACCGCTGGAGAGGCTGGGGCTAAGGGCTGTCCTGCTCCGGCCCCTTGGTGGTCCGACGAGTGCTCCCGCAGAGTAGACAACAGGCGACTAGCTTCCATTAAGTATCGTTCGAATATGACAGACGAGAATTACGATCATTACATTGAAATCTGTAAGGGAACAAAAAAATTTCTAGAGAAGGCGAAGAGAAAAGGCTTCATAGCTTTTTGTAGTTCTTTGAGTCCAAGCACGCCCCTGAACAAAATATGGGGTCCTATCAAAGCGTTTAGGCGCAGATTTAATCAACCTATATCTACAGACTCTATGAGCACTGAAGACCCTGCAGTAGAACTGGCATTTTCCAAAATTGCTCCTCCCTCAATCGAGTAGGAGCTACTTTTTCTCAACAATAATGTAACCCTAGTCGCAGAGTCGCTTTTTCAAGCTCCCATCTCTATGGCGGAGCTCGTATCTTCGGTGGCTAGGGGTAAAAATGGGTCCTCCCCAGGTCCAGATCTTATCTCCTATAGTATTGTAACGATTTTTATAATCGTTGAGATAATAAGTTATTATGTAGGTTCTCCGACTGGACCTCCTACAAGGAGGAGCTGGGAAAGAGGCTCGGGGGGACCTGTCATCGGCTCAAAACGACAGGGCTAGTGGAAAAAGAGGCAACCAAACTGCAGACGGCCATCATACAAGCGTATGAGAAGGCATGTCCTGCCAAACAAAGGAAAACAAGTAAGAAGGTGCCTTGGTGGAGCAAAGAGCTGGGCGAACACAGGACCAGCTCTCGCAAGCTGCTCAACAGGGCTCTCAAAACGAGGAAGGAAGCTGACTGGGCTGCCTACAGAACAGCTCAGAAGGAATACAAGAATCTCATCAAGAGATCAAAAAACGAGGCCTGGAGGGGATTCTGCGAGGAGACTGAGGCCCTCACTGTAGTGGCCAAGCTCCGCAAGGTCTTCACTTCAGGTCCTCCGATAAAGCTCGACAGCCTCATACTCCCTGATGGCAGTATGGCGGAGAGTCAGGCAGACATACTGTCGCACATGCTCAGCACCCACTTCCCGGGCTCCACGCCTGCAACAAGGGGGCCTCTCTCAGAGAAGGCACCCTGCAGGAGGGGCCCAGGGGACTGGGGAATTGCGGCAGAAATCATCAGGCCAGCCAGAAAAAAATGGGCAATTGATACCTTCGACGGATACAAGAGCCCAGGCACAGACGGGATATTCCCAGCCCTTCTACAGAAGGGCGGTGATGCCCTCATCAGCCCGCTAAACGCAATCTTCAGGGCCTGTATAGCATTAAGCTACATTCCGAGGAACTGGAGAGAGGTCAGGGTAGTCTTTATACCGAAACCGGGCAAAGGTTGCTACGACCAAGCGAAATCGTGGAGACCCATCAGCCTCATGTCCTTCATGCTGAAAACCATGGAGAGGCTGGTCGACAGATACATCAGGGACCGGGTACTGGCTGACAGGCCAGTCTCACGGGCCCAGCACGCATACCAAGCCGGCAAATCTACGGAAACGGCACTTCATCACCTCGTCCGCGAGATAGATGCGTGTTCATGGACGTGGAAGGGGCGTTCGATAACACATCCTTCAACGCGATATGTGATGCCGCGACAAGCTTCGGCACCAACAGAACGGTGGTAGACTGGATCAGGCAAATGCTGCAATCCAGGACTGTCACAGCAAGCATCGGAGAGACAGTGTCCAGGGTTCAAGTAGACAGGGGCTGCCCGCAGGGAGGAGTTCTCTCCCCCCTGTTGTGGACTCTCGTCATAGATGGGCTCCTCGTCAGGCTCGAGGAACTGGGGGTGACGACCGTGGGCTACGCAGACGACGTGGCACTGGTCGTCGCGGGGGACCACCCCCGAGCCATGTCGAGCAGGATGCAGAAGGCCCTGAATATCGTACAAGAATGGTGCACATCTCAGGCACTGAGGATAAATCCCAGCAAGACTGAGATGGTTGTATTCACGGAAAAACGACGCTTCGAAGTGGGACCCATAGAGGTCTTCGGCTCGAAGCTGAGTCTCTCACACACGGTGCGCTACCTAGGCATCCACCTGGACAGCAAGCTATCGTGGAAAGAACACGTGACCAAGCAGGCTCGCAAGGCCACAGCCACATACTGGGCATGCAGGAGGATGATTGGTCGAACCTGGGGACTCAAACCAAGGGTGGTCAAGTGGATCTACACAGCTATCCTCCTGCCCCAGATAACGTACGCATCCGCTGTGTGGTGGCCCGCAATGGGCAAATCCACACTGCAGAAAACACTGGAACGACCATACAGGCTGGCGTGCCTGGGGATAACGGGGGCGCTCGGAACCTCGCCCACGCTCGCCCTGGGGGCTCTCCTGAACCTCCCGCCCCCGCACCTTGTGGTGGAGGCGAAGGCCTGGAGGGCAGCCCTGCGCCTGATGCACCAAGGACACTGGAAGAGAACTAGTGTGGGGCACACGGTGGTACTGCAAAAGGCAGGGGCACCGCAGGTGAACCTAACTCAAGGCGGGGACCGCTGCTCCAACCACTACCAGTTCGAGCCAAACTACAAGGTAGAAGTTCCAAACAAACAGACCTGGTCTGACGACCGGGACAATCTACTCTCACCACGGGGACTCGTTTGGTACACGGACGGGTCCAAGACCGCCACAGGGGCTGGGGCCGGTATCTGGAGCGATGGACCGAAAACAAGCGTGTCGCTTGCGCTCGGGCCCACGGCGACAGTTCTCCAGGCCGAAATGTTTGCCATACTGACCTGCGCCAAGAAGATCCAGGCGAAGGTATTCAGGGGCAAACACATCTACATTTGTAGTGACAGCCTGACGGCGCTCCGATCTCTCAGCGCCTGCGTAGTCAGATCAGGGCTCGTCAAAGAATGTACGGAGATACTATCAAAAATCTCCCGCGATAACCGCGTGAAACTACTGTGGGTGCCGGGTCACAGCGGCATACAGGGTAACGAGGCGGCGCACTGCTTGGCAAAGGCAGGGGCCCTACGCAATGAGGTCGACGACGGGTGCCTCATAGGCCTACCCCCGACACACGCCAAAGGCCTTGCGAGGGAATGGACGGAGCAACGCTTCGCAGACCTATGGTCAAGGGCACCAGGTATGGCCCACACGAGGGCCCTTTTTCAAGGGCCCTCCCGTGAACTGGGTGTCTCACTCAACAAGCTGGAAAGAACCAGGCTCAGGCTGCTGGTGGGACTTATCACCGGCCACTGGTTCACAGGAAAGCACTTGGTCCGAATGAGGCTCAGGAACGGGCCACTTTGTACCAGATGTGGGGCGGAGGAGGAAACCCCACTCCACCTAATAACACGTTGTGAGAGCCTGAAGGGGCCTCGGAAGGAGGCCCTCGGTGTCACGCACGACGCGGGTATGAGAATCGAGGAGATGGGGGTGGGTGGGCTACTGCCATTCGCTAAGATGGCTCACCTGACCCCAGATCCCTCAAACTAGGTGCCCCAAAGGGCTCGGGCACAATGGTCCTGAAGGACTGAGCGCCCGGTTAACCGCTCAACCCAGGTTGAGGCAGAAATACAATAGAATACAAAAATGTAGGTTCTCCAAGAGAAATAAAGTGATACTTTGATAAAATTATATGAGTTTGCAATAAGTTTGTGTATTCAGAAAATACAGGTCTGCTTCAGTAGTGAGCTAAAGACAGACTGATTTGTTTTACAATAATCGTTGTTGACGCAGCAACCGAGTTTCTTATATTTCAAAGGATGTCATTTATCATATAGGCTACTAGATGGTGTTTATGAATTGAATAGAATATGGGTAATTTTACCCAATGTAACACTCCTCCCCCTCCCTTTAATAAAAGAGTCGTCCCGACTCTCGAGGTCAGTATAATTAAATTTGTAAGTGTGTAAAATCATCATATGGATCAACAAGTTGTAAATCAAAGTGTTCTATTCGGGAGAATTGGAGCTGTGGCTCAAGAAGTTGAAAGTTTCCCCAAATACTATCCGGAATTCGCCCTCTGCCTCAAGGTCAACCACAGAAAACCTTAAGGAGATAGTGAATCCAATCAAACCAAAAGTGTATAATGTAATAAGTATAACATGTTCTTCGGATCTTCAATGGAGGATCAGGAACCAGGAACAGGAAAGATGATCCGGAACAGGAAGAAGAATTCCTTGGCTACTGTGTAGAAAGTCTTGCATATTGGAAGCGGTTGGAGGGGTAAAGGACCAGAACGAGAAAACTCGAGGATTTCCAAGAAGTCCGAATTTATACTTCAGTGAGGGTCCAACTCCAAACCTATTCGAAATAAATCAAAAACGACCTAGACAGGAGGACAAATATTATTGTCTCGAAATATTAGGTTATAAATGAGAGTTTTTCCTAAACTCTTTGAATTATCAATTTCTTTTAAAATTCTATTTTAAATTATCATAATTTAATCAAACTTTCTGATGAAATAATAAATAGATTCTCAAATATAATAAATAGATAAATTAAATCGTTCTGTTAAATAAGTGAAATAAAGATAAATTGGAGCAGTCTTATCTGGGAGGAAGTTGAGAAACCGAATTAATAGGTCAGGATGGGATGAGTTAGGCTTCCTTCTTTCCGTCTCAGAATGTTATTCGCATCGTTTAAATAGAAAATCCTACTCTCAGAATATCGGGAGCTGAAAAACTTGGGTTATTATTTGTTTACTACAATATAACCTATAACTAAATTTTTCCGTTCGGATCCCTTTTATCCAAACTCCTTTTTAAATCGATTATACTTTAGCGACTCCTATCGTGATTTTTGCGAAATATTTTCGGCGGGAATCGATTTTAAATAAAAGCGGATCAATCTAACGACATTTATCGAATATTTTAATAAAATTATCTTTATATCAATAAGAAAATTTGTTTAAACAAATGAAGAAAACAATTGCTATGAAGAAGAAGCGCTCGATAGCGTCACTATCCACCATGGCGTCTCTAAACGAGAAAGCAATTCGTGTAGGAATTTCAGTTAGTTGCTTAAAATTCGAAGACATAAAAGATAAAACGGAGTCAGAGGCCCGGAGCTGGTTTGAATCCGAATGGGAAAGGGTTCGTTGCGCCAGAGGACGAGGAGTTAAAGTCGAAAATCCTTGTATTCATTCGTGTATTAACTGCTATGTGACTCGGTAAGTGAACTTTTACGATTATTATTTTATTTAATTTCGCGTTGTCCCCTTTTTTTTTTTTTTTTTTTTTCCACATCAAAACCTCCATTATATTCTTTATGTTATTTTAGTATCCCGAAGGAAGAAAGCCTGGGGATAGTGAAGATCCATCGATCTTTCGTTGGAGAAATGGATTTAAGAGGCGAATACGTCTCCTCCCACACAGCAGAGAATGTTACAATATATTACAGAAACCTTACAATTGTTACTTCATTGTAACAGCACATTTATAACGGTTCTATAATGTTGCATTCTGTAACATTATTTTTGTTATATTTCAACTAGATGTTAAGGGGGGGGGGGGGGGGTATACCCGATTTGTTACCGACACCGCCTATATCTCCGAAACGGGGCTATCAATCGACTTGTCCTTTCGGCAGCCGATGTTTGACGAGTAATTAGTTCGAAGTAGTACATTTAATCGAATGAAATTGGGATTTTTTTTTTTTTTTTTTACCGAAAAGTGTTGGCGTGCCATTTATGTCGAATTATATCTAAGCCTACGCATGAAAAATGCAAAATCGACCGAGAGAGCCCGATTCTATCGAGAATTCCGAACACAACCATCCCAAAACATCTTTGTTTTCGACAACGATGAAGAGGCCAGTTGTATTCTACGTTTTTGTGGTAATTTTCGCGATTGTCAACGGCTGAGAGCAGCTGAGAGCGGCCATTGCCGCTAATGTCATTATATTAGTTCCCACACCGCGCGTGAGATGTCGCCACGCTGTTACGTTGATACACCTGTAACCACGTGACTCGACCTGCAGTCCAATCGCCTCTCACTAATAAGCTAAAAATTCGCGCGTGCCTACATCTTACGGGCGGTCTGGGAACTAATATATTAACATTAGCGGCAATGGCCGCTCTCAGCTGCTTTCAGCCGTTGACAATCGCGAAAATTACCACACAAACGTGGAATACAACTGGCCCCTTCATCGTTGTCGAAAGCAAAGATGTTTTGGGATGGTTGTGTTCGGAATTCCCGATAGAATCAGGCTTGGATATAAGTCGACATAAATGGCACGCCAACACTTTTCGATCAAAAAAAAAAAAAAAATCCGATTTTATTCGATCAAATGTACTAGTTCGAACTCATTACTCGTCAAACATCGGCTGCCGAAAGGACAAGTCGATTGATAGCCCCGTTTCGGAGATATAGGCGGTGTCGGTAACAAATCGGGTATACCCCCCCCTTAAAAACGTTTCATACGTAACTTCAATTTCAAAATATTTCGTAAGATTATGAAAATGTTTCGATTTCGATCATTTTAAAACATTACAATGAAACATTTTCCCAATGTTTATTTTTGAATGTTCAAATTTCAACATCGTTTTAGGATTACAAAAGTATTTCTGTTTTGATGTTTTAAAAATGTGATTAATACAACGTTTTCGTAATATTTATTTCAAAATGTTTCGTTTGTGTAATGTTTTTGCAGAATCCCGCGAACGTTTTGATTGCAATGTCAATATTACGATACATATAATAACTTCGCGGGTATTCTCAAAAAAAACGTTTGAAACGCGAAATATTAAAAAAATGCCATGAAATTCACTGATAAAAATTATTTTGCGGTGGCTTGGACTCATTTCCACGGATAATAATCATTAATGACGAAAAACAAATGGTCGAAAATTTCAAGGCACAAATACCACACCGGGAATTCGTGAATTATAATAAGCTCATAATACAACATGACTCTATAAGGCTCATAGTTTTCCGTTTGAATCTCGAGCGCCAGCGCAACGACCAATGGTAGCTCTTGGCTGCTGCTGTTGAGGCCACGTGGTACATAAACAAACATATTCAAACATAAGTGCAGTACGTGTCCGTCGAGATAGGGTCACGCCGCGCGCGGCATTATTATTCGTGTAATAGCTGCAGTGCGATAGTAACTTTATTTTGGTAAGTACAACTTTTATACGAAAAATGTGTTAGTTATATCATATATGTTTATTTGTTGGTCATGTGAATTCCGAATGCTGTTTATATAATTGTATACATTGCTGTTTATATATATTATACATTCATATTTATAGGTTATGTCGACTTAATTGTACACATGTCTAGCACGTGTATTTCGGTGATAATTTTTTGCCTCGAGAAACTGGAAAATTCACACAGAATAATATACCGTTTATTCACACCTGATTCATTCAAGATTGTATGTGATGTATTTATGAACTATAATTCTTATGACATACAGAGATATAGGAGAAAATTCAATTACCTGAAAGGAACTCTCATACTATCAATTGTCGTCAGAATTTCGCTGATCTCGGAAAGTTTTCACACAGTCCATTATTTTTATTTCACTGTACATCCCCCCCCCCCCCCCCCCCCCCCCCACGCACACACACAAATTGTTTAATAGTGGTTATTCAACACGAGAAATCAAAATGACGAGGAAGCGAAAGAGTACGGAACCCTACACCGACAGGCACGTACGCCGCTTGGCTAAACAAGAGGCATCACTACTTCTAAGACAAATAGCTGACGAACATCTTCTTCAGCCCAATTCATCGAATGCGCAAGAAAATTCTCAATCAGATCTACTACGTCAAGCTTCTTCATCTCATTCAGATCACAGTTCTAGAACTGAATTTAACGATAGTGCTTATTCTTATACATACAGTTCAAGTGACAATGAATCTATTGTAAGTAATGAAACTTATGAAAATATCGATATGCTTTTGAATCAAGAAAATCAGAACATTTTAGATCACAACCAAGTTGAACGGAATAACATAGAAGTGTTTAACAACACAAATAATAAAAGTGAAACAGAAAAAAGAGCAGACTTTAAACAGAACATCGTTAGCTGGGCTATAGGTCATCAAATCACACATGCGGCGATTTCTGACTTGTTAATTATTTTAAATAGATTTACTGATGTCTCATTTCCCAAAGATCCAAGAACACTTCTCAATACTCCAGTTAAAACTGACATTGAAAATATCGAAGGTGGGCAATATTGTCACATAGGTTTAAATAAAGCGATAACTGAGATAGTGGAAAAACGTAAACGATTAGACTACGACATAAGTAATATAGAATTACTCAGAAATATAGATGGGGCTCCTATCGGAGATTCGGCTGAGAAAAGCTTGTGGCCTATTCTATGTTCAGACACAATTTTGGAAGAAGTTCACATTGTTGGAATATTCTGTGGTGTGGGAAAGCCAAACGATGCAAATGAATTTTTAAAAATGTTCGTCTCAGAAGCAATAGACTTAATTAATAATGGCTATTCACATGAAAATGTACAAGTTCAGATTAAAATACGTGCACTTGTTTGCGATGCTCCTGCTAAGACATATATTTTAGGTATCAAGTATCATAGTGGTTACAACAGCTGTACTAAATGCATAATAGAAGGTGAATACATAGATCACTGCATTTGTTTTCCGGGTCCTGCGTGCGTTTTAAGAACTGACGAAAGATTCAAGAATTATTCATATAATGATGATTATCAAGTAAGAGAAACCATCCTAAGTACTATACCCAGTTTAGGATTAGTTTCGCAGGTAGTGTTAGACTACATGCACCTCGTCTGCCTGGGAATTATGAAAAAGTTATTATTGCTTTGGTTACATGGACCACTTAGCGTCAGATTGTCTGCTTTCCAGATAAATACTATTTCTCAACTACTAAATGAACTGAGAAAACTCATACCTTCGGAGTTTGCTCGAAAACCGAGGTTACTACGATTTATTAAATTGTGGAAGGCCACTGAATTCAGAGAATTTTTACTGTATATTGGACCTGTGATTTTGCAAGGTATATTAAAAGAACCTGTGTATCTGAATTTTCTAACTTTGCATGTGGCCATTTCTATTTTGGCTAGTCAAGTTTGTTATAGATTCGCAAAATATCTTATATGCAGAGAAACTTTTAGAGCATTTCGTAGAATCATTTGAAACGATTTATGGTAAAAAATATGTTTCACATAATGTCCATAACTTGTTGCACTTAGCACGGGATGTACACAATTTTGGACATTTAGATTTATTCAGTGCATTTCGTTTTGAAAATTATATTTCTAAGATCAAAAAATTTCTACGAAAAGGCGAATTACCCCTTCCACAAATAGCACGCAGAATAGGAGAAGTAGACAATAATGCATCATTGATCAATGTGCAAAAAGATCTACATAATATGGTACTTGATAAGCCTCATTCGTCTGGTCCTCTTCTTGATGATCGAAATTATTCATCTCAATATAAAATGTTGAAGATGGAAGCATATACCATAAAATGCAATGGAGTTAATAATTGTGTATTTCTTGAAAATGGGGTCATTGTTCAAGCTCTTAATTTTGCTGTTAGTGAAAATGAACTTTACATAATTGGAAGAGAATTGGTTGATACTGGCGAAAGCTTGTATTCTCAACCTTGTGAGTCTATGAAAATTGGTATAAAAATTGTAACTGACAAATGCTCAGAAATTAAAGCATGGCCATGTAAGCGAGTGTGCGGAAAAAACTTCAAACTACCATTTAAAAACAAGTTTGTTGCTTTTCCAATCATACATACTGCAGCGTGTACATAATAATAATTATAATATACATAGATTCCCATTTATTTGTTACTGGCATTTTCGACAATGTTTTGTATGTTATACTCGTTGTTATATATTCAACCTCAATCAGAACCTTGTTTATTCAGCAGTCACCAATGTTATTGTAAGAATGTATTTTATATCAGGTCGTCCGGTTCGAAAACTGATTACGATATTCTTCACGATATATACCATAGTAGAATTTGATGATGGAGTAGAAATGATTCCATCAAATTGGCTAGTAGAGCCTGAGAAAAAAAAGTGCTTATGGCCTCCGTACAAAGACTCGATTAAAATAAATAAGGCCATCACAACAAGGGCAACACCTTTTGCTGATTGGACATTGTGCCACATTCGGAAGATATTTGCTACAGCTGGTAAAAGTTCGGGAGGAAACATTTTTTCATGAAATACTACCACAATAATAACGCAAGTTATTTACTAGCATATAATTCCAGAATCACATACGGTAGCAATCGAAAAATTGAAACTTGCTGAGCTTTTGTCCGACACTGATGACACTGTAGACTCAGACACATGGAAAAAACCAAGAAAAAACAGAGCAAAGAAGAATGTACTGTCACCCATATCGTCGGATGAAGAAAGAGCTGACCAATATAATAACAATGGAAATTCAAAGAACCCGAAAAATGATTTACCAAATTTTCCCCAGGCTCCACCGAATTTGAATTACAATAAGATGTCTACTAATGAAACACAATCTACACGGAATAAAAATCTGAACAGTAATCCTGTTGTGACACTAAAAGAAAGTACTGCAACAAAAAATACAATTGAAACAAAAGTATAATCACAAGTTCTCGGTGCTGATGAAAGTGACGATCATATTGAAGATGGTGCCGGTGATGAAGAAAGTCATCGTGACGAAGGAAATGTCATCAATAAAAACCAACGCACTATGTTTTCAATTTTATTACAAAAGCGGTGAGATATAATTTCTTGGTCCTTTTTTCTATTATGTTATAATATATGCCCATATAGGTGATACAAATACGAACAAAAACCTGCCAAAACATAGCAATAAAAAACCGAATTTGAGTTACAATAAGATGTCTACTAATGAAACACAATCTACACGGAACAAAAATCTGAACAGTAATCCTGTTGTGACACTAAAAGAAAGTACTGTAACAAAAATACAATTGAAACAAAAGTACAATCACAAGTTCTCGGTGCTGATGAAAGTGACGATCATATTGAAGATGGTGCCGGTGATGAAGAAAGTCATCGTGACGAAGGAAATGTCATCCATAAAAACCAACGCAGTATGTTTTCAATTTTATTACAAAAGCGGTGAGATATAATTTCTCGGTCCTTTTTTCTATCATGTTATAATATATGCCCATATAGGTGATACAAATACGAACAAAAACCTGCCAAAACATGGCAATAAAAAACCTTCGACGATTGAAACTGAAAATACTGATTCGCCGGACGGTAAATTGAAATTGTTTTTGCTCTATAAAAACAAAACTTACAGACAGAGTATGAGACCTTCGGGTGGATCATATTGTCACGTTTGATTGTTAATTTATTTATTATATTTCATGAACATATGTGAAGATTCGGTTGAACACGATACAGACACAAATAATGAAACTGTCCCGGAACCGACAATACCTAAATAACATAGTCAAAATGAAAAGCTGGATTATTTGATAAGTAATATAAAAATAACTTTTCTTTACTATATATATACTAGATAATATATATATCATTTGAAAATGATTGAAAAAAAATTACTTTTCATAATTGAAGTGTGTATTCTGTGATTGCGTGCATTTATTATTATCTATTTATTCATTACATAATACTAGAGTCTGAAACTTGTTGTATATATAGTTATGAAGTATTATATTTTATATCTACAGAATTAACGTCAAAGCTAGTGACTAAACGAAGTGCGATGAACGTAAGATTGCGTACGATGGAAGGAAGTATCGCTACACTTCAAAAGCGCAGCATTCCGATCACTTCACAACAAACAGATGATACGATTAGCCAGATAGAAAAATTGTTTCCACTTGACACCGAAGAGAGACTGGCAGCCTTCGAACACAAACTGAATGATCAGAATAAGAATTTCAAATCTACAGTAGTAATTAATAACTTTTCATAATTGATTGAATTAAAATAAGCTGTAAACAATGGCAGTACCGTATTACTGTATATTACGATGAGGGGGAACATACAGCTTTAAAATCATTTTTTTCAAATCCCTACTATGCTCTGAGAAAACATTCTAGTGAGTAAGTTTTTCTACAGTTGATTAGTGCTATTTTAATACATAGTTCTTGATTTTTCTAGATTTTATGTTCTCCGCTGAACATAAATTCAGTCCATCGAAGAAAAAGCAGTTGTCGTAGGGTACAAGTTGCTGCGTTGGATGACATTTTTTCAACTTTGAAGGACATATTCTGTATGAATTTAATTTAGCGCCAAACCGATAATATTTAATGAATTCAATTTTTGTACATGGAAATTTTTGGTTTTGAAACGTTTTTTACGAAACGATGGAAAAAAGTCCCACAGTCAAAAATTTCCATGTCTAGAACTTAAATTCATGAAATGTTATTGGTTTGGCCCTAAATTACATTCATACAGAATGTTTACTTAAAAGTTGAAGAAATTTCATCCAACGCAGCAACCTGTAGCCTACGGCAACTGCTTTTTCTTCGATGGACTGAATTGATGTTCAGCGGAGGACATGAAATCTAGAAAAATCAAGAATCATGTATCAAAATGGCACTAATCAATTGGAGAAAAACTGAGTCACTAGAATGTTTTCTCAGAGCGTAGCGGTGATTTTTAAAAAATTATTTTAAAGGTGTATGCATCCCCCTTAATAGAATCTTTTACTTTGCAGATTCGATATTTGCGAAATCGTGGAGAAGAAGACGTCCGTGAACTTACTGTCACAATACTAAAAAAAGTAATCTCCGATGACTTGGCTCTTAAATATAGTTATTTGGGTCAAAAAAAGAAAAAAAAATTTTGCGAGCTACGCATATGCAAGTGTATAGAAAGTAAGTTTCATATTTGTATGTTCATCTTAATTGAACCGCAAGAATAATGCCGGGCCTAAAAGAAAGAGAAAAATATCAGACAACGTGGAATAATGATGTGATAAATTCAGTATCCATGTGCATTTTAGCTGTATGCAGTGAAAGTTTTATAATTATATCAATGAAATGTACCGTAGTTATATATTGTAACGAGCAGTTTTCTATTGGGGAAATACACAATAGATCTACTTATCTCGCACAAAGCGTCCCAACGTCACGAAGTTACCTAGAAAAGAAAATTCAAATGGTTGGGCGCCAGGCACGACGTCGTGCCGAGATAACGGAAACCACAAAAAAAACACGAGAGACGGTATTGGTCGGCTAGTCTAAGGTAGAGGGGAACGTGGGGGCGTCGAAATAAACACTACGCAATACGGTATAAGGTAGTCAGTAAATGTGAACCAATTTATTGTCATTCCAGCAGCGGAACAGTACAAACGTACGGAACGTAACAAAAAAAAAATAAAAGAAACCTCTAGTAACAATCAAGATCAATATATTAGTCAGTACGGTACTCGAGAATGCAGAACTTAACTTAACTTACACGATATGCAATTTAAGCGGGCGTGATAGCCGCGTCTCACTCACTCATACGCAACGGGAATTACCTAAAGACTATAAAAAGTAACAAATCAAAGAAAACTAAATGAAGAAGAAAAAAAAAGAAATTATAACGTCAATATAACAAAATAGAAGAAAGTAGAAAAGAAAGAAAAATAAAGAAAAAAAAAAGTTTAGCTCCGGAGACACGCGGCAGGCTTGAACCTGCGACGCGGCGGTTGACAGGACGGCAGTATATACAGCTGGTCCGGAGCTGTGCGTCAGGCTCGCCGTAGAGTACGGCCGACGCTCGCGACGAGACGGCAGGGGGGAGGGAACACACAGACGACACACTAAGCCGTTGCTAGAGCAGCTGAGGCAATGCGCACAGCGACGCGCTGTCGCTACTACTCTAGCCGGTCGACACTCACACTCTTATGGCTCACTCGTAAGTAGACTGGCGGTATGCCGATATCTCGCACGCAACAAATGAGCCTACGATGGCTTACGCTAAATTATTGCGAATCAGGATAGCAATTGCAACCGCGTATTAAGTTTACATGAATAAAGGGAGATGCAGTAATCTAATGAATCGCAGGTAACCCCAAGGCAAATAGGAATATACAATATTCAAAGATAGGCGTACAGGCAAAGCAATAGGCAAAGAAATACGAATGGAAATTAATATAGAAACAGCTGATAAAGTTGAGGCAACGTAAGCGATTCTACACACTACAACAGTAATACTGGGGACTGCGACAACCCGTCGACGATAGATAGTGACTGAGAGAGATCTCTGAGAACGAATGACTAACTAAATAATATTAACGATGCTTCTCACTACAGAAAAGCACAGAGACGGGTGGTCGTAGCCTAAGCGACAAAGCCTACCTTTATCTGGCTCGGTACGGTACGGCAGGATCCACACGTACACACACACTCGTAGGCTATCGGCCGTTAGGACACCGAACACAGGCACCAACTAACCGGCACTCACTTAAACTAGGTATTATTGGCTACTTAATAATCAGATGCCGAAGCAATAATATAAGCGTAAAGAAATACGTAAGATAAAGATAAACCGTAGGGTTAAATACAGGAAAAGCGCAAAAAAAAAGCGTAAGATATAGCAGATAAGAGGTACAGGTAAAGCAAAGCGTGCAGATCACAAAAATGGCGATAAGCGAGTAGCAGGAAGCCGATGATTCCGGAAACATGGTCAGAGTTCGGCATGTTCAGATGGCGCCGTAAGAGTTGGGGGAGGTAGCCTTTCCATACACGCCGGGTTCGCCGTACCGACACTTGTCAGGTAGTAGGTGACCGTTGCGGGAGGTACGGGGACGGGAGGCAGCGTCAGGCCGGGAGGTGCGGCCCTCTCCCGATCGGCAGGCAGTCTTCGGACAATAATTAGCGTCGGTACAGATACTACCGACGTGACTTCACGGGCGTACCTCCCCGTACAGCATTCCCTCGACGTCCCTCGGCGATCTTGGTGTATGGAGAATCCCTTGAAATATACAAAAAGACTTACGGCAGACAATGCACTAAACTAAACAATGGACCTTTTGCCTTGGGGTCGGTAAAAAGAATAGACGCACACAACACAGAACAGATATTCGGACGTTCCGCGGGGAGGAAGGAGCTGGTCAGTGGCGGATCTAAATCCACCACGTTACAACACCCCCCTCCCAAACGGAACGTGCGGGCCTCAGAAGGAGGGCCGCAAAGCTTCCGCAGACCACGACTTCCTCGTCTATACGCGCGACTCTATTGGAGTTGGTAATTACGGTGCGAAGCGTTCTCCGACCGACCAAACTCAGCACCTTTTCGACGGGTTGCCGGGGTATTTTACGTTGTTGGATACTATTCGGTACGAGACGGCAGGGCTCGGATCTGGAATCCGGCGACTAGGCAGAAACAGTACGAATTCTACTGGCCAGGGGCCAAGCAGGTATATCAAAGGATCAATAAATCAAAATATCAAAATTCCGCCGTGACACTAAAAGTTTAAGGGTAACCGCTCTCTTTCTCTTTCGCGATCTACTCCCAGCCGGAAGCGAGCACTGTTACGTAGCGTAGCAAAAAGAAAAGGAGAACAAAAGAGATAATAGCAACCAAAAAGAGCAAAAGTAAAGGGAAGGCAAACAGGAGTCAGGCCTCGCCCCAGCCGATCGGCGCTCCGCTTCCAGAAAAAAGGAAAGGAAAAAAAAAGAAAGCCCGAAGAGAAGTTCAACTGACTCAATACTGCGAGCCAGAAGACAGCTCGCGGATTAAAATGAGTAAAATAAGAACCAAATAATAGAGAAACTAGGAAGCGAGCAATAATCAGACTCAGAGGGTAGGCATACGAAAAGAAAATTAACAGCTGATGCGTGCTAGAGAATTTAAACAGGTTACCGAAGCAAAGAAAAAAAAAGAAAAACGGAGATAAGATAACGAATCCAGACCCAAGTTAACAAAGATAATTTCGATACGGCAGGAAGACAGACACAAAAGGATCGAGACGGCAAGACGGCTTCCCGACCTATTTAGTACGGGGCGTCGGCGGGTCGGAAGAGATGAGGAACACGGCGCAAGGCGGCGACTAGGGCGACCACCAAGGCCTCGTCAACGGTCGGCAGCGGGGTGTCCTGGTGTTGACTGTGGGGTGTGTTCTGGGGTCCCATGGACCTGAGAGGTTGTGGGGTGGATTCCCACGGCACGTGGGGACCTAGACGACCCTGTCGCCACAGAAGAGCGCACCTTGGGCAGGTACGTACGGTAACGTCGCGCCGGCCGCAACCATAACAGAATCGCCCGTGTACGCCACGAGGTAGCGTACATCGGCCGAACTCATGCCCTGGCTGAAGACAGTTCCAGCACGGCTCACCGACCCCGTTAGCCGGTTGTCGGGAGTTCTGCGCGGAGGGGGAGGAACGCGGTACAGCATTATTAGCGCTGTGGGGCCTCTGCAGCCCCATCAACGGCGGGATGGCCTGCGTCTGCGGGCGCCGGGAACTTGCGTCCGTGAGAGCTCCCACTGGATCAGGTCCCCGCATGGTTTGCAACGGGCTGACCAGCAGAGCCCCCCGGTTACGGTGTCTCGGGCGGCGCCTACTCGGCCGCGGGGTCGGAACGGTACCGGAAGTGGAGGGAGTGGAGTTGAAGGACTCGGCCGAAGCCGAGGTGGGGGTAGTAGTAACCGAGGTAGTAGTGGGGGCAGGGGTCGATACGACCACCGAACCCGAACGGGAAGGTCGAGGCCTTCTCTTACGTGCCCGGCGGTGCTTGACAGGCGCGCCGGGGGTTCCGCCGGAGGTTTGTGGCCCCGTGCTCGTCGATGTCGTCGTTAGGGGACCTCGGTTCCCCAGGGAAACGATTGAGGTCTGGTCGACGTCCATAGCGACCCCGTCCGCGAGCACTACCCCTGGGTCGACCCCTTGGCCGACCTCGGAGGCCGTTCCCGGGTGTTGGGACTCCTCTGGCCTTCTCTGATGGACCCCGGCGGGTAGAACTGGTGGAGCCAGCGACTCCTGACCCGCTAGGCTGGTCGACTCCATCCTCGTCAGTATTTGACACGTGATGGGCTCCCTGCGAGCTCGCTGGGTCGTCCTCCGGTACGATAGTGTCGGTATTCTCGACCTCCTGTGATAGGGGGAAGAGCAGGGGAGTTATAACGGTATCGGTAGGCTCGGCCTCGGGGGAGGCCGAAGCATCTAGAGACGGCACAACGGGATAGGAAGGAAGGCCCTGGGTTACGCTGCGGTAGGGTTTTAAGTCCTTGACGTGGGATTTCCCAACGTCTCTACCGGTCGCATCGGCTAGGTCATAGACGACAGCGGAACGTACGCGAGTTACAGTAAAGGGCCCACTATATTTCGGAGCCAGTTTGGCTGCCACGAAATTCGCCGCCGAGGAGAGCACGTGTTGTCTTCGCCACACTAGGTCCCCTACCTGAAACGCTAGGTCTCGGCGGCCTCGGTTGTAGTGCTGGGCCTGTCGGTCCGACGCATCTTCCAGGTGGCGAGCCACGAGGTCTCTCAGGGCGGGTAGTCGACGAACTCTACTTTCCCATTCCGTATGTGATAACGGTACGATATCGGGGGGTCCTTCTTCAGAGCGACGCACTGAGGGTGCGATCCTCATTTCTCGCCCGAAGTTCAGGAACGCCGGAGTAATCTGCGTGGCACTATGTACTGCCGAGTTGATCGCGAATCGAAACTCAGGCAGATGCCGGTCCCAATCCCGATGATCGGCCTCCAAAAAGGCACAGATCATGGTTTTTAGGACCCGGTTCACCCGCTCTACCGGGTTTGCCTGGGCATGATACGGGGGAATGGTCGTGTGCACGATTCCTAATTCCGTGCAAGCGGCAGTAATCAGTTTATTGGCGAATTCCGTGCCATTGTCGGTAAGCAGGACTTCCGGGGTCCCCCAACGGAAAATAACTAGTTCCTCTAAGGCGCGGAGTACATTCGACGCGTTGGCCTTACGCAACGGACAGCATTCGACCCACTTGGAAAAGAGGTCCTGCATCACGAGTACGTAGGCATATCCTTGGCGGCTTGGGGGAAACGGACCCATAATATCCGCAGCCACGACTACCCATGGCTGTTCTATTACTCGCCTTCCCATAAGTCCGCGAGGACCAGTCTGCTCGACTTTACTACGCTGGCAGATCTCGCAATGGCGTACGTGTTCGGCCACGTCACGGTAGATTCCGGGCCAGTAGTATAGGAGCGCGGTACGGGCGTATGTTTTCTCGACTCCGAGATGTCCTGAGGTAGGGACGTCGTGAGCTTCGCGAATGGCGGCGAGGCGCTTAGAGGCGGGAAGCACCAGCTTCCAGGCCTCGAGGTCAGGCAATAGCGGATCGGCCAGCTGGTCCACCCGGTGGCAATATAGCCTACCTTCCTCGACTTTCCAGTCGGGAAAACGCGAGGGGTGGGTTTCCACGGCTTTCACGCGCTGTTGGTACCACGGATCGGTAGGTTCTTCCAACGCGGCGACATTATCCGGAGGATCTTCATACGCACGCGATAAGGCATCGGGGACATGGTGTAGGGCACCTTTCCGATGTACGATCTCGAAATCGTACTCCAAGAGTTCCAGGGCCCAGCGCGCTAGTCGACCCGTCGGGTTGTGGACGTTATACAGCCAACGCAAGCTGCTGTGATCTGTGATCACTGTAAACCGGTAACCTTCGAGATAAGGTCGGAATTTACGGATCGACCATATCACGGCGAGACACTCCCGTTCCGTAACGGTATACTTGCGCTCGGGAACGGTTAGGATACGGCTGGCGTACGCGATTACGTGCTCTACCTCATTCAGGGTCTGGGTGAGTACGGCGCCAATTCCCGTATCGCTCGCGTCGGTCTGTAGCGTGAACGGAACCGTGAAATCCGGGCAGGTAAGAGTAGGCGCACCCGCGAGGGCGGCTTTAAGTTCCGCGAAAGCAGTTTCCTGGTCTTCGGTCCACTGCCATCGCCGGTCCTTCTTCAGGAGGCGAGTCAGAGGTTCCGATCGGGTAGCAAAGTCGTCGATGAATCGACGGTACCACGAGGCCATACCAAGGAAACGCCTAACTTGCTTAATATTTCGCGGCGCCGGATATTCTAGGATTGCCGTAACTTTCTCCGGGTCTGCGCGTAAGCCGTCTCGATCAACTAGAAAACCTAGGTAACGGACCTGGGATCGGCAGAAATGGCTCTTGTCCGGATTTATGGACAGGCCCGCACGTTCGATCTTTCGCAATACGCGCTCTAACCACAGGAGATGTTCGTCGAAATCCTGGTTCACGATAATCACGTCGTCAAGGTACACAAAAACATGGGGTTCCATGTCCGGGCCGATTAACTTATCCATCAAGCGTTGAAAGGTCGCGGGGGCTCCGGAGAGGCCATAGGGCATTCGCTTAAACTGAAAAAGCCCTCGTCCAGGCACTGTGAACGCGGTCACTTCCCGGCTTGCCTCATCCAGAGGTACCTGAAAGTACGCTTGACTCAAGTCAATGGTACTTATGTATCGCGCTTCCCGCAGCTTATCTAAGATGGCGGACATGTATGGTAGGGGGTAAGCATCCTTTTTAGCGACCTGATTGACTTTCCGAAAGTCCAAGCAGAAGCGGTACTTTCCCGTCGGCTTTTTGATCATAACGATCGGGCTAGACCACTCGCTAGCCGAGGGCTCGATTACGTCAGCCGCCAACATGGTGTCGACCTCGAGGTACATTGCTTCCCGGACTTTCGGAGATACCTGATAGTATCGCTGTTTGATCGGGGCATGACCTTGCACGTCGATACGGTGTATGGCTAGGTCAGTGATCCCCGGGCGATCAGGCACGGGAGGGATACACACAGCCAGAAGCTGGTGCAATCTACCACATTGTTGGTATGTCAGAGGCGCTAATCCCGGAGTTTCGGAGGCAGGCTCCGACTCGACAGGGTTTGTGGGCGATACGGCAGGGATGCGGAGTTGTAAGGTACGGGAGGGTTCTGAACTTAGCGATAAAACGGACGCGGTAGGCGAGAGAGGTATGATTGGCGGAGTCTCGGACCGTAAGGGTACAGCAGCAGAGGATTTCGGCCGAGTACTGGGCGGCGCTCGCCACGTACCCTCTTCGGAAGAATGGGCCCTCACAGCGCGAGGGCAGGTCCGAAAGGGTCCGCTCGCTGCTCCGTACATCGTCCATCGGTCGGTAGTAAAGTCGACTATGAACCCGAAGGCTTGTGCGAAATCCATCCCGAGGACGCAGACATACTCGAAGGACGCGGCGAAGCGGATCACTAAGTCTCGCCGATGGTGGCCAAAGAACACAGGGAGGGCCAGCTCTCCGGCCGTCTCTTCCACGGCTCCATTCGGCAACAAGACCTCCGGCCTAGGCCGTCGGGAAGCCAGTTCGAGAGCGTCAGCAAAGAGCGGAAAGGCCGGGCGGCCAATATAGGTACGGCAAGAACCCGGGTCGAAAAGAGAATGCAAACGGTGGCCTCCCACCTTCACTTCCAGGAAGTATCGGGGGTCAGTCTCCGTTGAGGTAACCGGACTACAATACTGAGACACATCCGGTGTCTCCGAGGGCCTCGCGTCCGTCAGGGAAGAAGGGGAGGCCCCTCCCTCTAATTCCCTGTGGCGTTTCCCGCCGCCGGCGGCGAACAGTCGGAACAGTCGCGTACCGTCACGCCCTGTCTACCACAGCGGAAACAGAAAATCAGACGCGGTTGCGGACAATCACGGTAGTCATGGCCCGCGGCTCGGCAATTCCAGCAGATTCCTCGCAGTCGAGGACCGGTGGGAGTAGCCGCAGGGGTAGCCGAACTGCCGCGGTCGTGAGAACTGGGTGCGGAGCTCGTTTGAGTCGGAGGCGCACGCGGTACCGGATTATTCGGAGGGACGGTAACGTTATGGGGTCTTTGGGCTGTTGGTCCCGGCGCGTCGCGTGTCGCTGCAGCATGGTCGCCAGGGTTCGTCGATCGGCCACGTCGTCGTCGTGAGCGCCTGCTACTTGAGCCACTCGGACTGCCAGTCGCCGCCGTCGGCTCTGGTGCGGCGGCAACCGGGGCAGTGGCGGCCACAGGGTTCCGGGTAGCCCCTCGCCTGGCCTTATACGCATGCTCCGGGACCACCGAGTCTTCGCGACGGATTGGTGGGGCCCAGAGCTTGTCTAGGGCCTTGGCGTCCTCGAACCGCTCTCCCAAACGCTGTAGCTCCGCGAACGACCGAAATTCGCTGCGGTTCAACGCGGCACGGTATGCGGGCAGCAAATTGTTGTAGGCCACTTCCAATTGCTCGGCCTCCGGTACCGGGGGATTCACGTAGCGGTGTAACATCCGCAGGTTGAGGAGGTAGGTTGCGATCAGCTCGTCCGGACCCTGAGTACGTCTACGGGCCTCCTCCCGCACGCGCACTTGGAAATTCTCTCCCCCCCATCTAACGCGAAATGCAACGGTGAAATCGGACCATCCGTGCCAACTCTCACTCTCTAGTCGGTAGCAGTAGAGTGCCTCGTCCTTAAGTAAAAACGGTAGGGCTTCGAAGAGGTCCTCGTCCGTCAGATGGTCACCGCGGCGGCACTCGTGGAGCCGGTGAAGGAATTCCTCCGCACTACTGTCGCGCTCACCCGAGAACTTCAGGTTCCACTTTTGTACCGTGCCGTACAGGCCGCGGGGCCGATCGCGAGAATCGTCGCGGAAGCGACTGTGGGACCGATCACGTGAACGATCGCGCGAGGCACGAGCCGGCGCTACGGTACTCGAGTCCACGCGTGGAGCAGCAGGAACCAGGGCCGTCTCCGCTGCGGGTGGGACCGGTTCTACATGCGGCACGGCGTCTGGGACCCCGAGGTCCGCAGGGTAAAGAAAAGGGTTCAGGCCGGGCCCAGTTGCTCCCCTAGGGTCGGCATGGTAAGTCGGTACCGGTACGGGAATTAACGCCACGGTGGTAGGGTAGTTCGGTCGCGGATCGACGCGCGTGGCTTCGGACTGCCAGCCTGAGTGCGACGAAAACGCGTACCACTGACCATCCCGTTGTTGGATCGGCACTATCATCTGCGACGGCTCCCCTCCCGCCCGCAGGGCGAGGGGTTCCCAGATCGGTTCCGGTTCCTCGACGGTAGGCCCGCTGTGGGCCGTCCCATACGACATCTCGGACGGGGTTGCCGGCGTGACAACGGGCGGACTAGGGGGCGCATCGACCATTTGGTCCCAGAAGTTGACTCGCGGGCGCGGCATCTCATTATACGGCATCCGGATCGTCGATACCGGATGCAAGAACGGATTCGTCGTGGTTATGGTCGGCGTGCTCATCGTTGCCGGGATCCCGCAGGACGTAGGGATGACGGTGTCGTAACCTTCGCGTCCCGAGGCTTGCGATGCGGCGCGACTTAAGTCTAAGGGGGTACTCGGATCGCTAGGTGGGCCCCCTGAGCTCGAGGCATAATCCTCCGGCCCCCAGGTGATATCCATACCCCGCGCTCGCTGTTGGTAACGCACGATACGCCACATCTGCTCGATCGGCGTTCCGTTGGGATTCAAGCCTAATCGAACGAGGATGGGTCCCACTTCCTCGGGTGCTAACGCGGCCAATCGACCAATCAACGTGTCGGTATTCTCCGCGGCGATATTGTTTCCGATTTGGCTCCGGGTACCTAGGGTACCGGGACTCGGCGGGCGGTAAATGCGCGGGTCTGTCTCGTGGGACATAAACGGGTACATGGTGAGGCGAGTCGGTAGGTACGGAACGAAAGTAAATGATACGGAAAGATCACCGAAAGGTAGCTAGACGAGAAAATGGACGCAGAAGAGACGGTAGCACTAGCCACGCGGCTGGGTGGGATTCGAGAAAGAGGTACGATACGGTAATTATTTCCCGAGTGTCTATTTCGGGCCCCACGTTGGGCGCCAATTTGTAACGAGCAGTTTTCTATTGGGGAAATACACAATAGATCTACTTATCTCGCACAAAGCGTCCCAACGTCACGAAGTTACCTAGAAAAGAAAATTCAAATGGTTGGGCGCCAGGCACGACGTCGTGCCGAGATAACGGAAACCACAAAAAAAACACGAGAGACGGTATTGGTCGGCTAGTCTAAGGTAGAGGGGAACGTGGGGGCGTCGAAATAAACACTACGCAATACGGTATAAGGTAGTCAGTAAATGTGAACCAATTTATTGTCATTCCAGCAGCGGAACAGTACAAACGTACGGAACGTAACAAAAAAAAAATAAAAGAAACCTCTAGTAACAATCAAGATCAATATATTAGTCAGTACGGTACTCGAGAATGCAGAACTTAACTTAACTTACACGATATGCAATTTAAGCGGGCGTGATAGCCGCGTCTCACTCACTCATACGCAACGGGAATTACCTAAAGACTATAAAAAGTAACAAATCAAAGAAAACTAAATGAAGAAGAAAAAAAAAGAAATTATAACGTCAATATAACAAAATAGAAGAAAGTAGAAAAGAAAGAAAAATAAAGAAAAAAAAAAGTTTAGCTCCGGAGACACGCGGCAGGCTTGAACCTGCGACGCGGCGGTTGACAGGACGGCAGTATATACAGCTGGTCCGGAGCTGTGCGTCAGGCTCGCCGTAGAGTACGGCCGACGCTCGCGACGAGACGGCAGGGGGGAGGGAACACACAGACGACACACTAAGCCGTTGCTAGAGCAGCTGAGGCAATGCGCACAGCGACGCGCTGTCGCTACTACTCTAGCCGGTCGACACTCACACTCTTATGGCTCACTCGTAAGTAGACTGGCGGTATGCCGATATCTCGCACGCAACAAATGAGCCTACGATGGCTTACGCTAAATTATTGCGAATCAGGATAGCAATTGCAACCGCGTATTAAGTTTACATGAATAAAGGGAGATGCAGTAATCTAATGAATCGCAGGTAACCCCAAGGCAAATAGGAATATACAATATTCAAAGATAGGCGTACAGGCAAAGCAATAGGCAAAGAAATACGAATGGAAATTAATATAGAAACAGCTGATAAAGTTGAGGCAACGTAAGCGATTCTACACACTACAACAGTAATACTGGGGACTGCGACAACCCGTCGACGATAGATAGTGACTGAGAGAGATCTCTGAGAACGAATGACTAACTAAATAATATTAACGATGCTTCTCACTACAGAAAAGCACAGAGACGGGTGGTCGTAGCCTAAGCGACAAAGCCTACCTTTATCTGGCTCGGTACGGTACGGCAGGATCCACACGTACACACACACTCGTAGGCTATCGGCCGTTAGGACACCGAACACAGGCACCAACTAACCGGCACTCACTTAAACTAGGTATTATTGGCTACTTAATAATCAGATGCCGAAGCAATAATATAAGCGTAAAGAAATACGTAAGATAAAGATAAACCGTAGGGTTAAATACAGGAAAAGCGCAAAAAAAAAGCGTAAGATATAGCAGATAAGAGGTACAGGTAAAGCAAAGCGTGCAGATCACAAAAATGGCGATAAGCGAGTAGCAGGAAGCCGATGATTCCGGAAACATGGTCAGAGTTCGGCATGTTCAGATGGCGCCGTAAGAGTTGGGGGAGGTAGCCTTTCCATACACGCCGGGTTCGCCGTACCGACACTTGTCAGGTAGTAGGTGACCGTTGCGGGAGGTACGGGGACGGGAGGCAGCGTCAGGCCGGGAGGTGCGGCCCTCTCCCGATCGGCAGGCAGTCTTCGGACAATAATTAGCGTCGGTACAGATACTACCGACGTGACTTCACGGGCGTACCTCCCCGTACAGCATTCCCTCGACGTCCCTCGGCGATCTTGGTGTATGGAGAATCCCTTGAAATATACAAAAAGACTTACGGCAGACAATGCACTAAACTAAACAATGGACCTTTTGCCTTGGGGTCGGTAAAAAGAATAGACGCACACAACACAGAACAGATATTCGGACGTTCCGCGGGGAGGAAGGAGCTGGTCAGTGGCGGATCTAAATCCACCACGTTACAATATATATATATAGTAAATATTGTGGGAGTATTATAACATACGATGCAATTATATTATGTTATCTGAATGAAACAAGTGTATGAAAAAGGGATATTCAGTTATTGTCAGCTTTGTTATAGCAGTTGCTGACAGATCTATACTTTATACACACATTACTATGTTATAATTTTCATGCGCGTATTCTCGATTACAGAAGCAGCAGAACTATATGATGCGGATGTGAAAGAAAAGGATGTGAAAGATCTCATTTCCAAGTGGCTGGTACAAGCTAATCTTCGAATAACAAATGTGAAGTAAGTATCGCATGGTAACCATCGCGAGTCGTGATTTATATAAATCGCCACGAGCATTAATGACTATTCTCTACTATTTTCAGTAAGAAAAAAGAAAGGCATGAAAATAATAATGATCAAGAACGTAATTGTCGTGACGATCTTTAGTACTATACCTAAGAAGCCAAGGAGCAAAGGAATATGGTCTCTTAGTGAAGTTGATATAAGAAGATTATATAGTTGACTGATATTATTATTATTATTATATTATGTTATTATTATTATTTCATTGAGTAATGTTCATTGATGGGTTCGCGGTGGCTAACTGTTTTTTTCGGAAACGAGACTCCATTCTAGTCGTATCTCATGTGCCGATAGCTGAAATTATAATAATAATAATTCTGACCCCTTATAAAAATAATATAATATTATTTTATTGATGGTATCCGAAAAAGTTCGAAAAAAACAGTTAGCCCCCGCGAACCCATTGATGAACATTATACTGTACCATACATATATATTAGGGTGGGCCAAAAAAAACTTCTAATTTTTTTTTCTTTAGCTACCATCAAAATATCGTCCAAGATGACGAAAAAAAAATTCTCTTAAAGTTTGAGCTCTTAATATTAATATTAAGAGGTCGCTCATCGTGATTTTTGATTTCCCATTTGAATAACATAGGAAATTTTTTTTTCTTATTTGGAATTTTATTGCGCTCGAACGAATTTTCGGCCAATGGAATAAAATACACATACTTGTAGGGGATTCAACGATCTACAAAAAAAGTTTGATATGATTTTTCGCTAAGTCCACTCGTTTGAAAGTTATTCAAGGTTAAAGTTCAACCTCAAATGTTATATGATGACTTTGACTTCCTTGTTTTTTTCGACTTAGCGAAAAATCATATCAGACCTTTTTTGTAGATCGTTCAATTCCCTTAAAGTATATGTATTCAATTCCACTGGCCGATAATTCGTTCAAGCGCAATAAAGTTACAAATAAAAAAAAAAAATTTCCTATGTTATTCAAATGGGAAATCAAAAATCACGATGAGCGACCTCTTAATAATAATATTAAGAGCTCAAACTTTGAGAGAATTTTTTTTTCGTCATCTTGGACGATATTTTGATGGTAGCTAAAGAAAAAAAAATTAAAAGTTTTTTTTGGCCCACCCTAATATATATAATATATGTATATATATATATATATACAGCTGTTATATATTGTATCAAATCTAGATCTGTGATTAAAACAGTGTGCAATTATACTTCATGAAGTTTTTGCTTCCAATTCTTTGTGAATATTTCGTTATATCAATGAGTAAAGCTTACTATAAGTCCTATATATGTTTCTGTGACATCAAGAAAATTTCACATTCTTGAACAAATCCGATTACAGCGATATACAACTGACTAAATTTCTGATTGAAATAGTTTCAGTAGAAGAAAAAAAAATGTATGTGAAATTAATTTCAATCCAGTAGTTCTATCAGTTGAATCCGTTGTCCCCTGACTCTTCGGCAGCATCAAGGTGACGCGCAGGGTTGCAAATTTTTCAATTTGAAAAATATTGTTACATTTTTAATTTAGAAAAAAATTAACAATTAAACTAATTTCAACTGTTCATTTTTTGAAAAATAGACCGTTAAAGTCATTCCAATTATTAATTTTCCTTCAAATGAATGATTGAAATAATTGAATCAATGCATTTGTTGAAAAATGGATAATTAAAGGAATTTAATTATTGCATTCTTCAAAAAATGGATAATTGAAATAATTTTATCACTGCATTTTTTTTTAAAATGGACAGATAAAATTATCTCAATTGATAATTTTTTGAAAAATGCATTAGTAAGTTATTTTAATTATTCATTATTCTTCAAAAATTAAATTATTTTAATTATCCATTTTCTAACAAATGGTTGATTAAAATCCTTTTAATTTTTGATTGAATGAAAAATGGATAATCAAAATAATTTATAATTAATCTGCACTTCCAATCAATTCATTAATTAAGTTGAAAATGCATTTAAAAAAAAAATGCATTTTTTGCAACCCGGGTGACGCGTAACATTTTTACATGTTACTGAAATATTCCAGAAACGTTACCGGAAACGTACAGAAACATCAGTAGAACGTGACAGGAACATTATAAAAACCTTATGTAAAAAATATCACACAAACATCACAAAGTTGATGTTTTAAAACGGACATGTAACTTTTTTGTAATGTTACAAAAACGGTCAGCGCCGGATTTAACTTGGAGCCGCCTGTAGTCCCGAACTTATTTGCCGCCCCCCTACCTAGTCATCTGTTCACTAATGAGATTTTGTCAATCAGGATAGATCAATATTCAATAATTTGTATTACACATGCTTATAAACAGTCGCTTCGTTCAAGATCTTCCGATATAGCTGCATATTAGAGTGTCCGTTATTTCCCGAATTGACTTTTTCTACTTGGGTATGGGCCAAATTATTAGTTCATAGCCCAAAAACAATTAGGCTGTTTTTTTTTTAAGTGCTATTAACCCCTGCCTGTAGGACGATACTTGTCCCACTTGATTAACATGGGATTTTTGCCCTTTTTAGATTTCAATTTGTTTTTCGCTTACTTCTTTCATTACCTCATCAAATATTGTTGATCCTACAACTGTTCTGACCTTTTCGAATGGACACATTCTTACATTAGTGAAAAAAAAAAATTTCATAAGTTTTAAAGTTTTTTTCAAAATTTATTTTTACCGTATTTTTCAGCAACATTCGAATATTTTCGAGTATTTTTGAATTTATTGACTTTTCAATGCTTCTGGTTGAAAGTAAAAAGTATTCGAAACATATTGAACATATGATAATAATAATAATAATTCTGTTACATATTTCATAGATGAGGATTTATATCTTTTCATAGGCACATTTTTCTAACATTAGGACTTCTTCATTTGTACAAAAAAAAAAAAATGATTTCATCATACAAGTTGCATATGATTTGGATTGTCAAACCAAATTTTTGCCGCCTCTAGATAATGCCGCTCTAGACCCGGGCCTCTCGGGCCTATAGGTAAATCCGGCGCTGGAAACGGTACAGAAATGTTACGAAAGAAGTTACAAAAGGTGAAACGTTACAATTATGAGGTTTCTGTAAGGTTTTTTGTTATGTTTCACTGCTGTGTGGGCTGTTACCTCTGTCACGTCCCGCTCTTAACAATTGGAGAGAAGGATAATTGTGAGAATTGCTCAAAGAACAAAATCCTATTGAAGCATGTCGCTGAAAAAATAATCCTAAACCGTTTCTAATTCCACTGGACTCCTCAAATAATAATTAAGTTATTAATTATTATGTTCGATTTGATGAATAAATTTCTTTTTTATATGTGAATTTGTTAATTCAATTGTTTCTCGATTGATTCCTAATGTGCCCAAACTACTCCATTCATTCTTAGTCGTTCCGAACTATACCGAATCGTTCCGAGTTCTAAGTTAGTAATCATATGGCTTCATAACCTCACAAAAGTTCATATAAACATCGTCGGCAGAAGCTTCAGCGTCTAATATTAGAACAGGTGCTGGAAGAGTCGCAAATTTCTTTTTTACCAACCAATCTTCGTGGACTTCATGAAGAACTTTCAAATAATCTGAGGGGATACCGTCTTCCTCGGAACGAGCGCGTGAATTTACTCGCGAAAACGACTCTTCTGGGGATAACCTCAAATAAACGATGAGATCCACTTCATATGCCGGAGACTCGTTAGTTAAGGGGACCAGTACAGCGACTTTAGAGAAATTAACATAGCCCAAAATCAATTTATTTCATCACCAAAGTTTATTTCACATCAAAAAAAATTTATTTTTAAAATCATGTGTCGTAAGGATTTTGGAGCGCCGTTGGTACAATTCAATCTCTCGACATCTTATTTTCTTCGGTGAACCATTCCTCATCTTGTGAATGTAGGGATCTGAAAATAAAAAATTAGGTCTAAAGTTATGATCAATATATCAAATTTTCAACAACTACTATCACTCATTTCTTACATAACTTGGCGAAAACTGAAATTTTTCAAAATTCCTACATGCACATGATGAGGATTCTTTTTCTGAAGAAAATGAATCTAAGATGACCTGAATCGATCCAACGGTGCTCCAAAATCCTTACGACACAGCTCGAAAAATATAGTTCTGAGATAAACGCTGTAACATTGCATGTTACGACAGGCTCCTCACCCCTTAAACGACCTTAGCGGAGTGGATAAAGATGAGAAAATGAATAGGTAGACCCCGAGGTCCGACAGAATTTCCGAGAGGCGACCGTGACCGACTAAAGACTGTTAAACATATTATTTATTCTTTTGTTTTGTTTTACGACTTTTCTCTAACATGTGGGAGACGAGGCCCAGCCGACGGCTAAGAGATTGTGACACAGACACACCACTACCGACGCAAGACGTTCCAGTATCGACTGTTTGGAGCCTACTCGACGAACGCCACCCAAAAGCTTCGGAGGATAGTAGTGGCCACGCTACCTCCTGCTATTAATCTAGAGGACACGGGGGAGTGCCAAGGGCATTCTACAACGGGGGATATCGGTGGTGGAAGAGATTCCCGCCACCAAGAAGAGCCTGAAACCCGTGAGCCTCGACGTAGCGAGCTAAAATCATCGTGGCGAACTTTGAATTACGCGCGTGGCGACCACCGGTCGCCATGCTTAAGGGATCCTTCGGTCGATACAAAAATCGATATTCAGCCGTAACACGAGGGCGCTGATTATCGGCGCCATGCGGTCTAGAAACACTCTGCGTTAAACTAGCGTCATAAGCACTCGTGCTCTAGATTGTCGCTTGGTTATTCTTATTGAGAAATTGCGTTTAAGCCCCGTGGGCAGTTTAGTTGTTTTGTTTTATTGAATCGTGTGGGTGTCTGAGGAGAGTGGGGGTCGGTTCAGAGTTCCGAATCTTCAAAGCTCCGAAAGGTAAAAATTCCGAATTTATTCTAAACGATTTTGAAATTTCCAGAAAGACTAGGGTTTAGAGAATTAAAATTTCGAATGGTCTAAATGCAGATAGCTCAAGGCTCCGACAGTCCGATGTTCCGAAAGTTCAAAATTCCGAAAGTTTAAAATTCCGAAAAATCGAACGTGTTTTCAACGTGTCGATTAAAAGACGCGCGACGGCTTGATGTTCAATAGTTTCGAAGTTTTGGCCTTTCGGATATTCAGCTTTCGGAGTCTTGACCTTTCGGAATTTTGAACCTCCGGTGTGCTGTGATTCGGAATTTTTTAAATCGGTTACATAGATTTTCGGTGAAATCCCCTTGCTGACAACTGTGAGTTCGTTGCATTAAAATTCGGAAATTTAACCGTTCGGAGCTTCGAAGATTCGGAACTTCGAACCGACCCCGGAGAGTGTGCGATCACCTTCGAGGGTGTTTTGTCGAGCCGAACATGGATTTTAGCCGGGAGAAGGCTTCCTTTCTCAGGTGGCTGGAGGACGGTAAGCGTTAGCCATTCTTGCCCAGGATAATTTGACTTCGGCAACGGCCGTCAGCCATATTGCCTTTGAGCAGCCACGAGGCTAGATAATTTTTGGAATCGAATTAAACCGATCTCCGAAGGGTAGGCCGTCACCAGTGTCCCCGTGTAGTAGAGATTATCGTTCGAGTCAATAATTTATAGAGAAATATTGAATACTTTGTAGTTTGTTAAGTTCGGGTGTGCTACCTGTCGCACACGAGTGCGACAGAGATAGTCCTAGTCAGTCCCTGTCGCTCTCTCTTCCCCCTGTAGGGAGAGACACAGCTAGTTATTGTTTAGATTTCGAGTCTTTGTTTTTCGGGTTCGAGTCAATAAAGAATTCTAATCAAATATTTATCGCGTTATTCGCAGAGTTAGGTTAAGTTAGTTTTAGTAAGCTCCTGTAAATAGTACTTCCTTAATCAATTTCTTATCTTCTATTCTTTAATACGAGCCGAAGGCTCACCCATTGTAAATATTAGATTGTTACTTAGTTCTAAGTTCTACTCGTGGAGCCTATTTAACGTCTTAGTTGAGATATTGTCCCACGAGGACCTAGTTTGTCGAGTTGTTTAATTTTGGCATGATTTTTCCTTGTTATTGCTATCCTACGTGGAAGCTAGTAGTTTATTAGATATTGTGAAGCTCGTCGAACGTGGCCAGGTCGCCTATACACGGCCTGTGGCTGTCCTTTATACGAGGGGAATTCTCCCCGATTGTTCAAATTATTATTTCTATTCCTTTTCTATAATTTTTACTAAATAAATTCTATTCTTTTGTTATTAAATCTACACGCTCGAGTCGTTATTTTACGTCCCGCTAATCCTTCACATGATCCTGACCCCTCTCCGCGGTACTGCAGCTAGCCGACGCATTACGTACCCGACGGTTATTATTTTGTTTAGATTTGTGAAATCGGCGGTTATCCGCCTGGCGCCCAACTTTTGCTATTTCTTTGTTTTCTTTTGGCCAATTGTCGAGTGGATTGATCTCGGAGGCTGGCTATCTGGTCCAGATCCGAGGTCTGAATAAATTCCACGTCACAACGCATTTGAAGTTTTCACCAAAAAGTGTGAAATTAGTACTAAAAAGGCTCAAGATATGGAAAAGTGTATCAGACAAAAGTTGTTTAAAAAAAATTTTTTTTGATCTTCTTTCATTAAAATTTTTTTTGGCAGCTTCATTGAATATCGCCTAAGATATTAGAAAATTGTTGCCTGAAAGTTAGTAGCAATGGTGATGAACTGTTATTATTTGAGGTGGGAGAGGGGTTGGAAGGAGGGGGGGGGGCAACCCGCCCACCCACTTCCCCCCTTCCTCCGAAGGGTTACTTGGACTCAGTCCACTGCTTAGATGTTCATTCATTTCGACGTTTCGGGCGCTAAATATCTGCTTCCGTCCTCAGGATGGTAGTCTGGCGACTTCCCATGGCAGAGTGAGCTTCCCAGGGCAGGAAAATGTTCAAGTTTAGAGTTGTTTCTGATCAGGGCTGGGTATTTTGGTGTTGGAATGGCATTTTAAATGGAAATTTTTTTTTTTTAGGAAATCTTTTTCATTTTACATTTTAAAACATTTATAAACCATTTTTCGTTTTTTATTTGAAATACATTTGAAAATCAAAATACAGTCCGCTCCGATAATAGGGCCACTATCAATAGAGCCGCTTCCCCAGGTTCTTGCTTGAGCTCAACCCCCACTATTGACTGACCTCGGATTTCGTATTCGTCTCTGTCAATAGGGCCGAACGTTCGCTCAATGAAATAGCATATAATTTCACGGCGGCCCTATTACCGGAGTGCAAAGTGAATTTCGACGACGTGAACGCGCGTCAGTAGTGGGGGTACCCGAGTTCCAGGAAAAATACTCCCCTAACCGCCCATAGCCGGCCCTATTATCAGAGCGGACTGTACCCAGCCCTGTTTGTGATGAAGATTGTGATTAAAAAAAGTCTAAAACGCTCCAGCAGCATACGATGGTCCTGCTTCTGCTTCTAGCGCAGCCTCATTTTGGCTAAGCCGCAATCTCCTGAAGGCGATTCGGGCTTCCCGAGTAGCATTCGCTGCTTGGCATCTTGCCTGCTTGAGGCGCGTCTTCTGGTCAGCCTGAACCGCAAAGTTCTTCGCATTGGCCGCTGGAGTGAACGAAGTGCCGACATAATCTGCAAAATACCGGTGGCTCCTACCGAAAAAGTTATCGCTGCCAAGTTTGCTCCGATACGCACCAGATTCTGTCCTGTGTAAACTCTTTTCGGGCAGATTTTCCAGATTATGTTAGTCAAGGACTCATTGGCGTTCTGAGTTTTTCCCCCTATACAGCGAGTGAGGAGTTCTGGAGCCGTCAAGTTTTTAAACACAGGCTTGATCGCATCCATGACAACTTGGGGGAGAGGATGTTTGTGTTTATACTGTTTCACTGTACCAGCCGCAGTTGCCTTGTTGTATTGACACCACGAATCTTTTCCACTCGGGCACAAATGATGCTGAGGTCTTAGGTCCGTGGAGCATTTATGGTACCAGATTGCCCATATCGCATCAGTCATATCTTGAACCGAGCGTGAATTGTTCCGGATAGCATTACCGTAATACGACTGCATTTGGTCGATTATCACATCTGTCAGTCTACCCTTTCCACCCAATGGTCTTCCATCAGACAGTTTTTGGCCTTGAAGTCTCGATTTGAGTTTGCGCATCTGTGTTCCAAATCTTTTCTAAACATGTCCGCAGCACTCGATTTTGCTGATCGTTACTTCTGGTCCGTAAGGCTGTGCCTTCACAACGGCAGCGTAACTTTTTGTATCTCCATCGCCGATATATCCGGTGTACTTGGCGTCAAAATTTTCTTGTGAGCGCTGGAATATTTTAACCATGCCGTTTACTTCCATGGCCCCAGAAGAACCGGCGTGATTAGCCTGACAGTCGGGCTTGTGTTGGTCGTACCACATTTTCGATTCGTCTCCGGTCTGCTTCCCCTTCCATCGTATACATGCGTTACAGTACGAAGATAAGACCTCAAGATCGACTACCTTTCCCGTTTCGCTGCCGATCACTGTACAAACGCCGTTAAGCGATCTGAATCCTCGTCCTTGCCATGACCCATCACATTGTACGGTAATCTCTCGAGCTTCAGGTATCGCTGAAGCATCGATTTCCTCCTCAATAGTTTGGCGAAAGACTGTATCCGCAACTTCAGATGTGGCTTTGACCATGCGCTTGACAACTATGTTGTAAGTTGAGCGTTTTACAGGTGGCGGAAGGTCCATTACTCCACAAAACGTTGACAAGCTCTCAAAGCCCTGACCGACACATCGCATTGCTAGTATGCTTCGCCTATTTATTTCAAATGCACCTCGCGTTTCGTCAATCGCAGGGCTGCTCTTGAAAGTTTTCAATTGTATGCAATTTGTGCATGAGATACCGTACGTACCGCCTAGGCCTTTCAAGCTGACTTCGGTGATAATTATCGCCCCACCGCAAGTCTTGCAGCATACATGCTCCCGAAGAGTTTTGAATAGGGTTTCAATATGGAAGAGCTTATAGCCGGCAGAATCACTAGCCTTGTAATCCCCAGTGATCTTAGTTTCGGATGCTGTCGAAATATTAGGGGCTTTTTTTTCAGGGGTAATATTGCCACCAAAGACCTTTGACCGTTTTTTCGAACGGCCATGTGATTCTTTCACGCCGTCACCAGTACTCCGCTCTTTGCGTTTCATGTTCTCACCTAATGTGACCTGTGAACAAAAAAAAATCTTCCTCCGCGCACGAGTCGGCGGAAACTTTTTACGTGTATTAGTGTTCCAAGTCAGATACTTACTTTTAGGTTATTTCATGGAACACCACGAATATTTTTTACGCTATCACTTGTTGTCGACATACACACGGATAACAATGAGGCAATCGAGTTATTATAATGGATTGCGGATTATTTAGTACTGAAAAGTACTGTTTTTTTTTATATGGCAATTTCTCACAATTTAAAATCTCAAAAACGTCAACAACGCTCGGAAGTGATCGAAATGTGATGGCGAACCATAAAACATGTGATCGTGATGAAATCGAACGACAGCGCCACTTACGCCGAATTCGCCGCGGCTCGATTGGGATCTGACATTCCAGCTGGCGTACTCTTGCGGCCAGATAGATAAAGCTATTATTTCCGACGTCAACATATGCAATTAGGTTGTAAGATTTTTTTTCTCATTCTTACAGGCGGTTGACGTAGAGTATGAAAAAATAAGTAGGTCGTATTTTTTCTTATTCGTTAAAAATCATCATCACGAAAGTTATAGGTATTTTAATTTTCAATCCGCTGTATCAACTTCAATATTTGTTCGATTGAAAAATGAAAAAATACGACTTAATTATTTTTTTCTCAACTACTCAAATATCAAATAAAGAAACACATTTCTTAACCTAATTATATCCCAATAACGGTTTTCGGTCGATAACTCCGTTATTTTAACGAATTTGTCAACGCCAATTTTTTTACAGATGGCTATGACTAAGGCTACCAGATCTGAACGAGTGCAATGCAGGACACCGACATTACCCCCCCCCCCCCCCCCCCCCCCCAGTAATGCATGGACATAATCATTCAGTATTAATTTTTTTCATCCAACACGATAAAAGTAACGTTACAATAATAGATAAATATAATATTTTACATAAGTTTGTTTGTAGTATACTCACAGTACCTATCTTAGACTAGAATTCTCAATTCCTTAATCTTATATGTAGGTTAGGGTGACCCTTATTTGGGGGTCGGTGGAACTTTGACCATGACACCCCCTAGATCAGTTCCAAATAAATGAATAATAATCTGGGTGAAATTCGAGCTCTGTAGCTCATTGGGAAAGGGTGCCTGTAAGCCCGTATTTTCGCCTATTCAATTAATATAGGATTTTTCATCGGAAAAATTCATTTTTTTTCCACGTGCCTGTAGTGCGCTGGAAAAATCCACTATTCCGTCATTTTAGAGTGTCATAGTTAGTAAATATGTACAAATTTTTCCAGTCCTCTAAAACCATATTTCATAGAGTAGCCGCTGCCGACAGATTCTGGTTTTGGAAAAGAATCAAATTTCTTATAACAATGAAAAAATAATATCATATACCTAAGCCTTGTGGGATAGAAAGAAGTATAATTTTTGCAAAACTAGAATCTGTCGGCAGCGGCTACTCTGTGAAATATGATTGTAGATGGCTGAAAAAAATATGTACATACTAACTAACTATGACACTCTAAAGTGACGGAATAGTGGATTTTTCCAGCGCACTGGAGGCACGAAAAAAAAATATAATTTTTTCGATGAGAAATCCTATGTTAATCAAATGGGCGAAAATACGGGCTCACAGGCACCCTTTCGCATTGAGCTACAGAGCTCAAATTTCACCCAGATTATTATTCATTTATTTGGAACTGATCTAGGGAGTGTCATGGTCAAAGTTCCACCGACCCCCAAATAAGGGTCACCCTAATGTAGGTATTGCAAACATTGAACAAGAAAAATCTCGAGAAAAATTAAAAAGTCAAATGATTGAATAATATATCTATAGTATACGTATCAGTTACGATATTGTTACTCAGTTTGCGGCGCGAACTTTTCCGAACTGTGGATTTCCTTCAAGATATCTGGCTATTTTATATGTTTGAAAACAAGTGGAAACGAACTCGCACATAATCCAGGACAATGCAGGACAATTCTTATAAATGCAGTACGAATTCGGGGTGTAGAAAAATCCAGTACACTTAGCTCAAATCCAGGACTGTCCTGCCTAATCCAGTACGTCTGGTAGCCTTAGCTATGACCCTAAGATAGCAGAATCCGTAAAAAACGAAAAACCGATTTTTTAAAAGTTCGGCGTTGTACTGGTCCCCTTAACACACGAAGATGTTATTAGACATTAATATAACATTTTTTAAATGTCACTCGGAAACCAACACACAATGTGTGTTAAAAAATTTTCCGAATTAGTCACAAGTATCAATAACATTTTAAAATGTCAATTCAACACAGAAAATGTGTTAGTCTAAGTTCATAAATAACACAGTAAGTGTTGAATTGACACATGGCGCGTGTTAAGTTCGGCGTCGTTCGGCACAATACGCTAGGCAAGTACTACTACACTCGTATGAACAAGCTTGTGTTTTCGTATACATGCATGCTATTTCCACACAAGAGTTGCCTGCCACACAAGTGAGGCGGCGCTGGCGGTCGTATACATGCATAAATTCTACACACACTAGTAGCGTACTGGTATTTACTTGCCTAGCGTATACGCGGGAAATAACCTCTTTTACATGAGATACAGTAGTGTCGCTTTATAATGTTCATCGTGAATGTTTGAATTTACCACGAACTCATGGACAGAGCGCAAGTTGGGGTTATAGGCGCGGGGTATAAATCATGAGGGGTGTGAGTGAGGTAACGCGTCGGCCATATTAACTTGCCCCAAACAAACTGTCACCGTGGTCACAAACAATTGAGTATGTAATGTATACAAGTCACGGGTATACGCGGTAGTATACCTATATATCCATAACAATAGGGCCAGTCAAGATCGCCGACCATGATTCCCCTTACGTCTTTTGCTTCACCCCCGCAAGGGAAGGTTCCGTCCATAAGTCCGTGGAATTTACACTCTCCATGTGTTACAGATAACATTTTAGTGTGTTAAAATTGACTAGCTAATCTGAAATAATTTTAACACTTTTATATGTTACTGGTAACATGCAAGTGTGATATTCTTTCTGAAAATAATAAGTGAAGTCAAAGTAACACACACTGCGTGTAAAAAAGTCAATAACACCTAAGTGAGTGTTAAATTTTATGGAAAATTTTTTACTGTGTAGGAGGAGGATAATTCAATTTTTTATCAAATGTAAATTAAGAATCTTACAGGAAAATCTTACAGGATACATAAAACAACCGTTATCCTACCAATTCCAACTGAAATTAATCACAGAATTTTTTAATCATTCTTCGACCCAGTCTTGATCGATAAAAGTCGAACATCTCGACTTTCTCAAATGTCGCCATGACCGATTTGTATGAATTTTTCACACGAAATACTGCATCAGAAAACAAAATTTTCAAGACCCCCACCAAGATGTCTGCACTTCTGGTTCCAGAGATATGAATTTTACAAAAACCAATATTGATTAAATCAATTAAAAACGCATAAGGGGTGGATTGGAAAAATATTTAAATTGCTATATCTAAAATATTGTTATCGCTATAATGCTTTTGGGGATATATTTGACTGAAAATAAATGTTTTATTCAATAGGGTTATTGGGTGAACAATCGAACATTTACTTGTCAATCGAGTCATATGGATAACTTACATTCATTATCAAAATTATTGGACAAGATGTTACTATTGAATTAATATAATTATATTTTTATAGTCAGTCACACGTATACAGGGTAATTCAGAATGCGTGACAAATCTTTTGAGGGGTTCATCCTTGTCAACATTGGGAGTGAAAGTTCCTCGGTCATTTTTCCGAAAAATGATTTCGTCCCTTGGAACTATAACACATTTGTTTAACATCTTCCACCAAATGAGAAACTTTCACCGAGAAATCTCTCTGATATCAGAAGAAGAAAATTATTGGTGTCATTCGTCATTCTTTAGAATTGACGAAGGATATGAGAAAAAAAAATTGTTAAAAAAAAATCGTCTGCCGGAAAAAAAATTATTTTTCCGAAAAATTACTGAGGAACCTTCAATCCCAATTTTGACGAGGATCCACCCCTCAAGAGATTCGTCACGAATTCTGAATCACCCTGTATATGTACCATTAGGGTGATTAAAAAAAAAGAAAAAATTCATTTTTCTTACTAACAGGCTCAAAAATTTCATTCGGGTATAAAATGATGCCTGTTAAAATATGAGCTCTTAATATCAATAATCAGATGGTGCCATCGCACTTTTAGATTTTCCATAAGAATAACATGTGATAAATTATTTTGTCTTCTTCTGATTTTTATAGCTAGCGAATGATACGTCACACTGAGAATCCACGTACAGGAATGCCCCTCAATTGTCCAGACCCCGCAATAGTCAAGGAATTTCCCCTCAAGAGACTTCGCAATAGTCCGTCGACGGCTCCCCCCCCCCCCCCCCCCCCCCCCCATAGTTCCGATTCTCCTGAGACGGTGCTTAGTCAGATTTTATTTCTTCGCATCCCAGGAATAGCCAATTATTGGCATGAAAGACCAAAAATCGAAAATTCCAAATGTCGCCGGTCTCGATACTTTTGAAATTCACACACAAAATTCTGCACGCAAATACAAAGATTTTAAGACCTCGAAAAAGATGGGCCGACATTGCGTTTCAGAGTTAAAGTCATTTCAATCTTGTGAAAAAAAAATATATATATTTCACGAATTATTTTGTCTCAATATTTTCATCGTAATTGTTGTATGATACTACTTATATCGCGTTACTAATGCCATAAGGTCATAAGCGACATTGTCCGACCTTTTGGTCTTCTTGAAACCAGAAGGTCGTATATTTTTTTTTTCATGCCATTCGCCTAAAAATTCTCAAATATGAATAAATCCGTAAAAATTTCGAAAATCGAAAATTTTGGTTGAATTGGATTTTTCGCCGCCGACATTTATTAAAAAATGTGTGAATGTCAAAAATCGAATGCAAGACCTCTATCTCACAGAAACGTTGTCTTTTTACTCGAACTTCAACATATGTTTTTTCGAATAAAAAACGGAGACATACGTGTCGATGGTTGGTTGAGTTGAGCTGGAATGCCCCATAAACATTAATAGAAAAAGCTGTTTTTGACGAGCCGGTTTTTCAAATTTTTGATTTCCCTCTAAGTTATGGTACATGAAAGGTCAAGAAATGTACTGAAATTTTGTGTTTTGACTTCAAAAAATATCAATTTCTTCAGAAACATTTTTTTTTCGAAAACCGGCTAAATTTTTTGAAATTCTTGCGAAAAAAATTTTGAAATCAACGCTAGAGATTCAATCAACGTGTCTATTACGTTGTACTTGAATTGATATTGTTTAATTCGTATATAGGCTTCTGAGCGCAAAGCTTAAATAGTTATATTAGTAAAAAAATGAATAGAAAATATCCAACTCAATTAAAACACCCACGACTCATATCAAATAATCCATATACAATTTTTGAATATTTTCCATAGAAATATGAAAACTATCGTTGATTATTCGATTCAGGTTTGTTCATCGAATATTTAATCTCGAAATTAGTCAAATACTATCATTTTTAGGAATGAAAAACTATTGATGTGAAAATAGGGCCATTCAGGGCTCAAAATAAATATCTGAAAGAATTAGAGAATTATTTTGTCTACATTTGGAGCTGATTTACGGTCATCCAACATGATTTTCCATTTATCGACTACCCTAATCAATGTACAGTTGGGCAAAACAGTTCTTGTAGGGTCGAAATTTAGCCTCATGCGGTCTAGCGTCTACGCTGTTGAGCAGGCCCTTCACACCGCATACCCCGCTCCCTGAGTTCATCGATGCGTTACGGCCGACCGGTCAGCTAGCCTGGCCCGTCCCGGCCTGTGGATATTTCGGAAATATTTCTGACTTTACTTTGAGGAGGTAATCTGGCCGATTTGCCTTCTCGCCTACCGACTCGTCAAACGTCGTCGACAAATACGTATGAAATATATCGTCAGCTGATTTCAAACTTCTTCATTTTAGTGCAAAAGAGTTGAATTCGAACTCAATTTTGATATTACACAGGAATAATTTATTTAATCAGTTTGAAAAATGTTATCTGAAAATATGATGGCCAACTGATGGAAATTCGCAATTCAGATCCATCAGTGATTTACTCAATTTTCGATTACAGCAAATTGTCAATTCCTTGCAGATATTATTCTATGTAAGTTTTCTATATGTAATATCTACGTTGGATGAGGAAAAGAATTAAGGTAACATACTCAGTTGGCCGTTTATATATTCTGATAACATGGTATATCTTTATTAACCCTTTGAAGCATACATTTTTTGAATGATCGTATGATCGCAAAAATTCTTACTCGGGGGTTTTCGGGGTCGCTGATAACGAATCTGGAATCGGATTTACAAAATACAAAATGGCGGATCCAATATGGCGGACCAAAACATTAATAATATCGTTCGAGCTTTGAAATTTTGTACATGGGGGTTTTCGGGGTCGCTGATAACGAATCCGGAATCAGATTCACAAAATTCGAAATGGCGGATCCAATATGGCGGACCAAAACATCAAAAATATCGCTCGAGCTGTGAAATTTGGTACATTGGGGTTTTCGGGGTCACTGATCTCGAATCTGTCATAACATTTCCGAAATTCATGATAACGGAACCAATATGGCGGACTGGATTTGTAAAATAATCTTCAATTGTTATAAAAATCAGTATTTAGGGATTATCAGGGTCGCCGATTCCGAATCTTCCAAATACAAGATATTGGATATTCTGCGACGTAAACCGACCGACACGTATATTAGTAAAAAAACCAAAATTTCTGTTGTGAAATTTTGAAGTCTGAAAGACCGCTCTCAGCCAAATCTGGAGACACGAACGAGGACATGGCGGATATTGTCTCCATTTTTTTTTTTTTTCCAATTTCAATATTTTTTTGTGTTTGTAATCCCTATATACTAATTTCTATAATAATTGGAGAATATTTTACAAATTCGGTCCGCCATATTGGTTCCGTTATTATGAATTCCGAAAATCTCATGACAGATTTGAAATTAGTGAACCCGAAAACCCCATTTCACAAAATTTCCAAGCTCGAGCGATATTTTTTCATGTTTCGGTCCGCCATATTGGATCCGCCATTTTGAATTTCATAAATCTGATCGTGGAAAAAAAAGAATTCTTTTCATGCAAGGGTCAAGTAGATTTCCCATACATCGGGAAAATTTTGCGCAATTTATTATAAAGGCTGGTTTATTCACTGGAACATTTTGTATTACCTGACGATGTATGGGAAATCCACCTGACCTTTGGACTGGAAGCTCTCAGCTAATGGTTCTGTGAATGGTTACATTACCGGCAAACATTTTAATCGAGGTGAAAGACTCCATCCACTTGCACGTTAAGCAATACAAATATTGCGCTTCAGAAGCTTTGTAAATTCAGAAAATGTCGAAATAACTGACGAAACGAGATCATGTCTCAAAGAACTAAAAAACGATCGCCACACTGATCCGATTATTCGCCATAATCATTTGATGGACTTATTAACGAAGTATGAAGCATATGAGACAGATACACTTGCTGGAGTACATGCAGGGCCAGCGAAACGTGTCTGGTAGGTCTGGTCGTTCCAGACCTCGGAGTGTGACGGGTATGGAATTCCATATCTCAAATTTTGAGTCTGTATCCACTTTTTTCAGTTCTTATGTCAGAAAATCTATACCTTCACACTTTAAAAATACACGGATACACGTTCTTCAGAAAAATTTCATTTTCCCCCTCCCCCCAGAATCCTGCCTCCAGACCTCGGAAAATTGTGTTCCGCCGGCGCTGAGTACATGGGAAGACCCCATAGTATTTCCTCATTTATACTAATCTCGTTCATTATTACCTTCTGTTGAATGGAAGCATCCGAACTGGTGGCCTCAAAATGTTACAATTGGTACTTCCAAAAATCACGAATCTTTTCTTCACGTTCAATCAATAGAATTACTCGAGGTATCTAATCAAATATTGTGACAACCTTCAGGAAGTGAATGAGAGTCACCCTGGACTAAAAGAGCAATTTCAAAATGGATCATTTGGAATTAATAGGACCAGCAAGCCTTTCTCTCGAAAACCGATTGACCTGACACTGGAACAAACTATAAATGCTAATGCTGCTAATAAATTGACCGCTGTCATTCATATGACAAACTCAATTTCGGCCCGACAGCGGTGGTGTAGAAGTCACAGTATGAGAGCAAAAATTATCACCCATATGATGGCGACAACAGGATTGAAAAATCTTCAAGACATTACAGCAGATCTGCGGAGAAGTTACATTGAGAAGACGAACAGCCAATCAAAAACTTTGATCGCCAACATCAAACAAAATGTCAATCCTTTTTCAAGTGCATTAGAAAAGCAACATCTGTACAACATTTCAAGTGGTCAGGCAGCCGATGAAAATGTCGCAGAATATCTTCTGAACGTCGAAGAGAATGGCAACAAACAAAGGGAAACATTTATCACTGAATGCGCTGAAGATGAAAATCGATTAGAAAAGGCAATAAAGAGAAATAAAATCTACAGTTTCGCAGATTCACAGAATAATAAGATGAATGATCTGGAAAAATTGTTGAAGTCCGCATGCAACGTGACTTATTTGAAAGATTACTGGAAATTTCTCTGGAAAACTCACTAAATGTGGCGAAAATATTGAGCTATCCACTAGCTTTTGTTCCACTGTCATTGAGCCACATCGATGGAACTATGTGCAAGACAAATAAATCAGCACTATCAAGATTCGCGGTAGCGAATCGCCGCCAAGTACCCGTAGACGGGCGAGAGCTAGCTGGAACTATTGTCTCGGGGGAACTCTTTATACTGTAACGTTCCGGGTTGTCACGGACCTCAGGGTCGTAGTGGCAAACCGGCGGTACGGGTTCTAAGAAAAGAAAATACTGAAATTTTTCGATAATTCATGTTAATTTGGACTCCTCGATACTGTGAGTGGGGAAAAGGATGGGTCTGCCATACAGAAACTACCTAATACAGATTTTTTTATGATCGTGTTGATCCCTGCGCTAAGATGTGGACTCACTTGATCGAAGATCTCGAAAGCCGTTAAATTACTAAGCCAAAGGCTGACGTCAGGTCTATTGTGTCAATAAACGTCGGGTCTATTGTGTCATGCTTATTTATTACTATCCTTGTTTTCTTGATTTGATATCGTTGTATTATTAAGGCCTTTGCTACAATAAATATTTGATTTTTGTTGGTCACGTTGACCCTGAAAAACTGCTGTTGAGTTCTTCACCCTGACGTGAAAGGTCGCTCGACCTTGGTACCTCTGAGTTCTGGAAAAATACCTCTTGGAAAGTGGATATGCCCCACACGGCGACCTCAGGTCGCGGGCGACATATGGTCGCCAGTGACCTGCGGCGCCGGGGGTGCGTGATATGGATGATACCTCTTGGAGAATTAGAGACGGCCCACACGGCGACTTCAGGTCGCGGGCGACGCATGGTCGCCAAATGACCTGGGGCGCCGGGGGTGCGTGGTACGGATCATGTCTCTTGGAAAGTGGGGACGACTGACACGGTGACCTCGAGCGCCGGGGTGTGTCATATGGATGATGGTAGGGTGTACTGGTGTGCACCGCGAGGCCGCGAATAACCCGAACGTCCGCTAGGTGGCGGATCCTGGGTAGTATGCACCACGAGATCACGAGTACCCCGATCGGCCGCTTGGCGGCGGGGTATAAGTATCTCGACGAGAGAGAAAATGCCTCAGTTCAATGGCGATTCTCCCGAACGAGGCAAATAGGCAAATTATTCGCTAAGTCCAAATAATAATAAAGCTACGCATACGCCGAATTTTTATTGTTCTTTCTCACCTAACCCTCCCGCCTATATCCGTCGTAAACAGCTACTCCTTTACCGAACCAGGATATTTCACCAGGCCTGTGGTCCTGCTATTACGATTCCAAATCTTTCTAGCTACAGATCCAGGATCCAATATCCGAGACCGCGTGTCAAACTCAAAATCCCAACAATTGGCCTTCGAACACAAGTCCGTAAACTAGTGTCGTTCGCTTCTGTTGTTGTTATTTCAAATCTCTATCTATCTGGCTTTGAAGGTGTTTAAATCTCAAACGGAAATGAATAGAAAAATTTCAGGCAAATTACTATAACAGCTGAAGTGGCATTTATCTATTTTACTGTAAACCAAATATGATATAAACAAAAATAACAAAAATGAATGCCTATAATTTATCTTAAATTTATGCTTTGTGACTCGATTCGTCTTTTCTCAATATTATTTGTGTATGGTAACAATGCTGCTATAGCTACCCAATAAACACCAGCTCGTATATTACGCGTATTATACACGTCTTCTTCGTTGATTTTTGGTATCCATATATCATCATACTTTTATAAAACGTATATCATATACGTTCATCAGTTATCCAATAATATTCGTTCAATAATCACGTTTTTTATTCGAAGAAATGATTTCCTATACCTTTAATACACATTTATAATCTAAACAACGAATAAGTTGTAAATTAACGTGATATTTACATTTCTCAACCTGGACAAGGATACGTGTATTCAACTGCGCGTACAAAACGCTCTAACGTACGTATACTGCTACACATATAATATACGCGTTACGTACGTTTGCTTGAAACCTGTCATTTGAACGTCCTTTATACGTTTATCGGACTGGACAAGGATACGTGTATGGAATCGCGCATGGGAAACGTTCTAACGTACGTGTACTGCTACATATAATATATACGTATCACGTACGTTTGCCGAAACCTATCGTTTGAACGTCATTTATACGTTTATCAGACTGGACAAGGATACGCTACAGCATATGTATACTGCTACACATATCATAGACGCATATCATACATGTGCTTGAAGCCTGTCGTTTAAACGTCAGTCGTACGTTTATCAGACTGGACAAGGATACGTGTATGCAATTGCGCGTACGAAACGCTCTAACGTACGTATACTGCTACACATATAATATACGTATTACGTACGTTTGCTCGAAACCTGTCATTTAAACGTCATTTATACGTTTATCAGACTGGACAAGGATACGTGTATGGAATCGCGCGTACGAAACGTTCTAACGTACTGCTACACATATTATATACGTATTACGTACGTTTGCCGGAACCTGTCGTTTGAACGTCATTTATACGTTTATCAGACTAGGCACGGATACGTGTGTGCTCCAAACTGTGAAACGCTCCAAAGTGCGTATACTGCCACACATATCATATACGTATTGCGTACGTTTCCTCAAAACGTCTTCGACAGCCAAAAAATCAACGTTTACCTCGCGCATTTTTAGTTACACTTGAAAAACGTTTAATTCCTTCCGATGACTATACGCGAGTGTCATACACTCAGAAAAAAGTTTGGTTGCTACGACCAAAATTGTGTCCTGGCAATAAGATTTCAGGGTTAATATACAACCCACCAAATATTATTTTTCCGTAACCAAAAAGTTTAGTTGATTTCATTGTGCATCGACAACAAAATGTTTTTGTTGACACTATTAGAAGTTTTGTCACATAATATCAAATAATTTGCCTAATGTAGTCAAAATATTCATCGACTGTAAGATTATTTTTCTGATCCAACCAAATCATTATATGAATATTACTAAACTATTGTGTTACATTGAAAAAACGGATTTCCAGTTGCAGCCTCATTCTGTTGACGTCGCTGAATTGTTTGCTTGAAATTTAGTCGCATTCGTTGAATTAGTATTCGATGGTGTAAGTTATTTGGTGGGTCCGCGTAATGTTTTTTTTTTGAAATTACAAAAAGATTTTGTCATCTTTACCAATTCATATTATAGTTGTATATACTTGTATCGTTGCGATCGCTAAATTTTTTTGACACAATTGATACATCATTTGGTTGTATTAACCAAACTAGTATTTGGCATCCAAATTATTTGGTTGAGATCACTAATACTTTTTTTTCAGATGACACAACTATTTTGTGAGGTCATTTAAATTAGTTTCCTATTACAGGAGTATTTTGTCTGCATAACTAAATCATATTTTGATGTTGCAAATGTGAATGAAGGGATTACGGCAAAAAGGGTATACAAATGAAAACATAAAAAATTTCGAGGAATGACATTTATTTCTGATTATGTTGTAGGTACTGCGCAATTTATATACTATATATGAATTATAATTATTAATATCAATAATACCTATTAAATATAATAATGGTAGAGGTTATCGATCCTACATTCAACACTTATCATAAATAATATAAATTACATATGTAATATAATAATCGTAGAGGTTATCGATTATACACTCAACACTAGTTATATATAATGTAAATTATATTGTACATACATATTTTAAACCGTCGGCAGATATTAAAATGTTTGATGGGAATGGATCAGATTGTATTGAAGCGAAAGGAATACAGGACCACTCATCTAATAATTGGACCTCGTATGCAGCAAGGTGTGCGTTTAATCCAATCGCTTCTACACGTTGCAGAACGAAAAATACATTTTTTAAGTCGTCAATGAAAATAAAATGTATCAAACCCCACATTGGTAACATATCACCACCTGCGATCTTCAGAATCATTTTGGCCTTATGGAGGATATTATTTTTCCTCAGCCAACTAAATCCGATGGAGGGTTCGGGTAAAATTTTTTTAAAGTTTTCATAGTATGATAGGCTTCGAACAGTATTTTTTGACAGTTCACGGCCGTATGAAGTTTCACGAGTGAAACCAATTTTGTTAAACAGTCTTTTACACAACTTGAGTTGATGCTTCATAGCCAGCGTACGTGGTAAATTGACTCTGGAACATGTAACATGTGCGTCTATTTTTGATTGTTTGTGTTTAGCTTCATACCGCATGCACCAAAGATGTATGAGTGGTCCAACCAACCTTATTATGCGCGGGTAATGTAATAAAATATGATGTTTAAACTTTAAGGAATCGGAGAATAATTCTACGTACATTTCGTTATGTTCACTGACTAAGGTTTCGAGTAATACTGTATCGTCTATTGTAACGGAGCGCATCGATAAGATGCTAGTAATTTCTCGTAAACAAATATACAAATCCCAGTATTCATTGCCCACTGGTACTAAGTCTCCAATGATCAGACCAAAACATTTTACAAACGTCATAGTCTCCGTTGCAGAGAAACCTAACCGTCCGTTATTTAGTTTTTCCTTCTCAATGAATGGTGGACGATTGCCAGCATTTGTAGACACGAAATCAAAGCCTCCTATCCTTGCATTTAAAAGATCTAGGGTAAAGAACTTACACTTAATAAAATATTTTATCAATTTCGTCATGTCGTATAGGCAAACACCTTCATAAACATCATGCACAGTGTCAGCGTACAGATTTATCAGAACGTCGATTTATTCCAAATGCATTTCTTAGTTAAGCCCGTGAGAGAAACATCATCAAGTTGAAGATCGCTCTCGTATTCGTCAACAGTTCGTAAATACGCTTCGTTTTCGTTTGTTTGTGTTTTCATAATGGCACGCGGCACTTTGCAAATTCTACATGGATAATTCGCTGAGAAGCTTTGTACAAAACCGCAAATTTCGTGTATACCCAAATTGTCCCCTATCACTGAGGTACATGCAATGAATATTTTTTTGCCAGTACGTGTAGTTATTCCTGAAACTTCTAGCTCTTTAAGTTCATTTAAAAGTGGTGCAAATGTAGCTTGATTTCCAAATTCGACTCGGTCACAATTATGAAACAGTAAAGTTGTGAATATATTCTCTAGTTTTGCCTGGCACTCCGCAGGTATACATGGAAAAGAAAAATACACTGCTCCCAATTTATGAACGCCTGTATGCCCACCCAAGGGATTATTATTTTCAAACTCATCGAAGTAAATAATTATTGGTAAAACTGTTTTAGATCCAAATTTCTGTTTGCTATTTTTCCACAGACTACCTTGGCATATGTTGGAAATCGACTTCGTATTACCAGATAAGTTATCCATATTTGTTAATATATCGGATAATACACCAGGCACATCAAAAAGCTTATGCAAAACACTTGAGATCGAAATATATTGTCCAGTAACGTTTGTTGGTAATAATGTTAGAACACCCTTGACGTACTTACTTTGCATGACTTGACCAATAACATATGATTGTGGCTCTATAAAACAGCCCATCTTTGAAGAAAATTGCAGTCTTTTGTATTCAGTCTCTAAGCTTGTAAATGGATTTTCACAACTCTGAAACAATTGTTTTATTTCTTCCTGTGTATCAGTTTTACTGGTATGTGCATGTTCCAGAGTCTTCAATACTTGGGTTTTCACTAAATCTAATACAGTACTTGAGATAAATTTGTTAGAATATATGTACCTGATATAGTTATAATCAAAGTTCCTAGTATCTAACTAGATGAAGTTAGATGCAGCTTAGATATAGTTATACATATACATCCTGAACTACACCTGCGCACGCATATTTACTTTCTGGCTCTTTACAAGTATATGTGTCTTCTCTCGCTGTAAGTTGTAACTCGCCGCATGGATCTTGATAATAAAATACTGCTAGTTTATATCCAATTGAATCGTCAATTTATTTAATATAATCTCCCTTAAAACCAACAAAATTCTTGAGTGTTCACTACAATATCTTGAACATGCTGACGATTGAGAGAAGCGTTATCATATAGATCAGCCACAAACAGAGCTGCTGAATGTTTAATCTGCGTTTGAATGTTCGTTACTTCTGTAGCAATATCATGCAATTTGTACGTTTCATTACTGCTGGATGAATTCACGCATGAGTTACTATCTTCATCATTGAGAGATTCTATCGGTAAATCTGCACAAGCGGTTTGATTATTCTGTTCGCAGGCTGTATCATTTACATCAGATTTATGTTTGTTTAACAGATGTCTTTTGAATGAAAAAACAGTTTGAAATTCGCGAAGACATTGGTTTGTTTGCAGACAAATTGCGCGTTGGAGCTCAAATTATGTTTGAGCTTAAAATGCCGTGAAAGAATATTTATTTCCAATAATTGTTCTGCACAAACATAGCATATGAACATGTTGATGCCGGTGCTAATTTTAAACAGTATTCCAATTATTCAACGATTCCCTTCTGTTTCAAACTTGTAATAGTAATTATTGAATATTTGGTAAGTGATTAAGTATAATTGAATCAGCAATTTTTTTCGAACTTATAATTCAAGTTCGTTAATAAAAAAAGAATGTCATCGATAGTTACTCTTTGGTGAAATTATCAACTTGAATGATCAACTCACACTACCATAATCGCGCAGGTTATTAATTAATAGCACGCAAATATTTATATAAAAAATGTTCTGCTTAATAATTAAATAGAGTCCATGCTTAAACGATAATAAAGCTAGAAATGGCCCTTAGGTACGATCATGATAAGACTAAACAAATATCAAAGTAAAAACTCATACAATTTGGAATACACATCTAACGTGTATCGCTGAAGTTTTAAATAAAATGTTCACTATAAATGTTCACTATAAATTAATCACTAATCACTAATCACTAATCATCGTATGCCCAAATAAACAATCATAGGTATTCCTTAACATCTAATAAGTCTCTGCTCACAATATATTTGAACGTAACATTGCACTTAATAGTGACTGCGCTGAAGACAGGAAAATACAAAATCACTCGGTTGCCGCAAAGAATCAGACCCAGCGTTTGACCAATCTTGGAATTTTTGGTTCTCAATTGTTCATAAGACATGCCTTTATCAGATGAACGAAGAACTTTTTGATAAACCCATTTTTAGTTGAAATATTAGAAAAATGAGCAAATTTTTTTTTCAAATTCAGACAAAAAATCGAAAAAATTCAATAACTCAAGTAATTCTTGCAATATCAAAAAGTTCTATGTTCATCTGATAGAGGCATGTGTTATGAACAATTCAGAACCAAAAATTCCGAAATCGGTCCAACGCTGGGTCTGATTCTTTGCGGCAACCGAGTGATTTTGTATTTTCCTGTCTTCAGCGCAGCCACTATTAGACTGGAAGTAATACATGATGTAAGATATGGATAATGAAGGTCAAACCCTTCCCAAACATAATGATTTTTTAAAATTTTATCAGAGTCTTCAAGTTGAAAAAAAAAGGAAAATTGTTTTTCAGAAATTCAACCCATTTAAAGGTGTATATACCCCCTTAATGCCTCTGATATCAAATATGAGTATATATTTTCCAAAAACGTCGTAAAATAGTTTTGGTAAATGCAACTGGAGAATTGAGGTATCAATTCTTCAACATTTATTTATCTGAGCAGTTAGGGCCAATGTGGATGATATTTTATTATCCCACCTGGTCTCCATCTTGTAGATACATTTTTGTAACAGGAGCCAAATTTGCTCGGATTCCATTGGGTACTTTGCGTGCAGAACTTGAAATGCTTTGAAGCATATATCGACCGCTTTTAAAGTGCTTTCCGTATGGTATATAGTACTGTCAATGATTACATACGAATTTTCGATAGCTACCAGTTCAGGACCCACGATCATCACATATGGTTGCACTTTCTGTTTTAATTCTTGCATCCGTTTGATTCGCTCCTCTATTTGTGGTTGCATATCCCCGGGAGTCTAGTATGAAATAATAAATCACATTGATTAAGTGATTGATAATTACAAAGAATTATACATGAGGAAAAATTAGAACAAACGATATGCATATGTAGAGGGTGATTTCTTACCTTCACATGACGTATGAATCCATTTATCGATTCTGAAATAGTAGGCCTCCAATAACCTCTTCCTTCTTTAATACGTGCCACTGGCGGACAGAGAGCAGGCAGCAATGTCAATATTACGACATCTCGGGTAGCTATAACATGAGAAATTTATTGGAAACAGCTACGAGATAAGAAATAGGAGAAGAGTATTTAACAGAACAAATTATTGTGCAAATTGGACAAACTGCATTTGTCGATGGTAAAATAAGATAAGATTATACTTTAGCCAATAACAGATACATACCCTCAGGTACTGGGTTGCCATTTAATGGTGCAAGAAGATCTCGATATTGCTGACTCTTCACTTCTGTCTGCATGAGATTCTGTACTTTCTTAGAAAATTCAGGCCACTCGGCGTACATTGATAATTCGTCATCAAACATTCCTGAGAAATTTTTTTTCAGCTGTAAGTCAAACACAAAAAACAATTGTTATTGAAAAAGATTTGCTCCTTCGTCCTGTAACAATCGAAATGATGACAATAAGTAACAATTTTAATAATGAATGTCCTAAAGGCTGTTTAGTACTGGCTATTCCTCAAAGACATCAACTTCATCCGCTGCAGATTTTTTGTACTCTCTAAAACGTAATGGTTGCGAGGCCACCCAGTGTTCTTCAATACTAGACCATGGTGTGAGTTTTGTGGTATTATGTTTCAGCCAGTTTTTCAAGAGTTTTGTGGTATTATGTTTCAGCCATTCAAAGTGAACCGTGCATTGTCGAATAACTATTAAATTGACAGATTGAAAATAGTTGAAGACTTGCATGTGATCCGTAAATACATCACCGTCGAAAAAATCAATTTATATAATCAAATGCAAACTCACTATCTTCGCTAAGATTATCAGGGTCGGAAGGAGCGGGACCTTCAGTCTGATCTTTTGATTTAGATTTTTTTGTGATAAAGAAGCCACATTTTCTAAACTCCCGTACTTCGTTGCGGTATCGAACTACTAACTTCCCTTTCGAAATTTGTTGTTCTGGACCTTCGTCGAATGGAGGAATGTAATAAATCTTTTCATTCTCAGATGGAAATAATTGAACAATTTTTTTGGCGAGAATTTCAAAGTCAGCATTTTTCATGGTTTGCCTAAAATCGAAGACCACGATTAAATATTTTCAAGGCCTTGAATAATGAACCCTTGAACTAATATAATATACCTATCGTGAACTGGAAGTTTTTGGATGATTGAACGTATAATTGTTTGAACGAGTCTGAGTCGGGTAGATTTGTCCATTCCTTTGTTGCTTTCGTATAAAGATAACACAAGGCTACCAGTTGGAGATTCCAATAAGAGATTTTTCAAATCCCATGAAAATTCAGTATTCATGACGAATTGCATTTTTATTGCAACGAATACCACTTTTTCAGGGATAAGGGGTAACCCGGTAATCCGTGCACTTCGGCGTCAATATACGTGAGAGGTGAATTAATTAAAGAAATAAGACCAAAAACTAGAGTTGGGCGCCAGACGTGAAAACGTCGCTTGAAATATAATAAATATAACAAAGGCTAGACGATTGACGGCGGAACTTGCCAGTTAGCTCAGAATATAATCAACTAATTACGGTAGAGGGGCGGGGTGCCAAATTAGACAAGAATGTTCAACATTTCATATCTGATTGATTTATTAACAAATTTGCCGTATTTTACGGGATATAGAACTCGATTTACAAAATTATCGTTATGCCTCAGACAGTTTCAAGAATATCGGGATTAGATCGTAAATAATATTCACAGAAAATACAATAGAATAATAGCAAAAATATCAAAGCAATGCGATCCGATATAATACGGAATATACCATTCAATTGAACGGGAAAAGATATCAGACGATAATATTATAATATAATAATCATGCGGAATAAATCAAACAGAATATTAATAACTAAGAACTATAAATTAAATAACAAATGCTTGCTTCTACACTCGCTATCTCCAGAAATTATTCGTCTACAGGTCGATCGCTATCATTTTATTCGCTACTAAGAAAAGAATAAGCCACTAAACTCTACGGCATGCGTTAAGCAGCGTAAGAGAAAGAATAGAATAGAATAAAGAAAAGAAAACCCACAAAGAGATACTAAGCACGAGTCAGCTCGTGAATCCGTCCTTAATCAGACTACTAAAATACTGAAAACTCGGGACGAAGTCGAAGACTTGCGTTCCGTTATTTCGTGACCTACGTCACACCAAATATATAATATATAACAGACTAAATAACTAGACGGGATTCGTGAACTAACTCGTGGTTTTACAGAAAATAGGTCTTACCTTATTGATGAAATAGAAGATTCCTCGTACAAGTACGGGATTAGAACTAAACGGCACTAAGTGTTCGTTTTAACTGAAGCTAAATTTATATTAAAGACTAAAGTACGGAATAAAGAAGAAAGAAATGAAGAACAGAATAGCGAAGAACAGAATAGAAAAATATGAAGCACTGTAAAAGTCGGGATATTCGGGATAGACGGTATATCACTGTCGGGATCTGATGTTCTTGACGTGAGAACGGACGAGCGTAGAAGTAGATGGAGTCCTGTGTCGTCCTACATTTTATAGCTTCGGGAATTCCATGCCATGAGCCGATCTTCACACGTAGCTTAGGCGACCAATCAGGCGCCGAGTACGGTTGGACGTACTTTCGGGAACACGTTGTCCTATTTCGCCTGAGTTTTGAATATTTGTCCAGGCGTGTAGTTAGCTACACGGTACGGCGGGATATTTCAAATGTAGTAGACGGGACTTCGACGGTTTCTCCCCTCGTCTCTTCTCTTTTCTGCTCTGGTCTCTCGTCTCGGGACTCCTCGGGATCATCGTCGGGATGAAGTGCACCCTAGTTGCGCTTTAACTAGAAAACTGACCAATTAGAGGATCTGGCGGAAGTTCTGATGCCCCAATAACCGGATCTGCATCCAGAATTCCCCATGGGCGGTATGGAAGGCTTACGGACAGGCCTGCATCATACGATTGCAGTTCTACTATCGGGACCTTTCTTGGGTAACCCCACGATAGCGTGACGATGACGAGAAAGTCGATGACATGGTCTAGCTCGACTCCAGGTCGATAAGTCTTCGGCAACGGGAAGCTTTGGTCGGGTTACTTTTGGGTGTTCGCCCTGCTCTATTCAACCATTGCCGAGACGTCCAGAAATAGTTGACGGGAAGTGGTCCAGCACCAGGCTGAGGAGTCTGCGGGAACGGGAGGAGGGACTCAGTGAGTCGCCCTTATTCGACCTTTTCTGCGGCATCCACGACTGAGAGCGTTGGAGAGAGAGACGGGAACCAATAACTCGGGAAGGACCTCGATTTAGACGTCGGATGAATCCCTCGACGTCCTGGCGTAGTCCTCCGAGCGTCGACATTTTACAGAATTTCATAGAATAGAAGGGAAGAAATGATAAATAATATAAGCAATAATTAACTAAATTCTGACCTGAGACCTTAGCTACTTTCTGGAGTTGTCCGTCCTCACGTCGTCATTGATATTATTGGCCCGACTGTGACAGTTGCAAAATGCAACGTCACATTATAAATGATCTAAATCTTTAATCAATAATAAAAACGGAAGTAAATACCAGCTGAGCAAAGTTGTTTAGAATATTTTTTTGTGTCTGTATTTCGTTTGAAGTTAAATTTTTAATAGGGGGCCGATTTTCATCATTAACTGCATCTTTAGTTATCGTAGACGAAATGCCTGGGTTCTTGGTCGTTATTGAAGCTGTCATATTAGGCAGTAACAACTCTTCTGTATCTGGTTTGACTACTTTTTTCTGATCGAGCGATGGTGAGTGTGTGTCTTTGTTTGGTGATAAATATTTGTCATTCGGCAAAGAATCTTTGTCCAAATATAATAAATCGAATATATCATCAGCAGGGCGAACTGAATCGTCACTAGTAGATGTAAATATACTACTTGTCAGAGACATAGTCGATGGCAATGATTCTGCACTTTCGGCTCTCTTCAAACCATTTAGGAGATTTAGATGTGCAAGAAGTTGTTTTTTAAACTTCAGGCGTAACCCAATCTTTGGTAAAAGCTGCTCTACTTCTTTATCATTTGGCAGCAGACTAATAAGAGCTTCGTAGTCAATACCCTGCGCTGCAATAATTAAATATTGAATGAAAGGAATGTAATGACTCTGCGAAGTCAGCAACCTAAGGGGGGCCTATACTGAAATTTTGAATGAAACAGTTTTTCATTTCTGAACGGCGTAGAAAAGGTCCAGATAAAAAAGCCTACGTTAGGTTGTAAATGATGCTAGTATTTATGTATAGAAAAAGATTCAATCTTCTGACATGAAATCGTAGATGCAAAGAACCTTTCGCAGAACCTTGCAGCGCAGCGAAGGAAAGTTTCTGCGAAAGGTTCCCTGCGTCTACACTTTCATAGTATGCGGTTGAATTTTTTTCTGCATATAGATACTACCATCATTTACAACTTAACGTAGGATTTTTTTGATTGGACTTTTTCTACATCTTTGAAAAATGAAAAACTATTTTCTATCCAAATATCAGTATAGGCCCCCCCTTAATAGCTGTAATTGTATAAGCTGCGAATTGATTCTGTCGTTTCAATATTAAATAAATATCATCAAATTTGTTTAAAATACATCACCAATAAAGAACGAAAATCCTCTTGAAAATATAGGCTATACGACATAATTATTTTTGGTTAATATCGATATTTGACCTACATCAGAATTGGTTTTTTTTTTTTTTTGTTCAAAAGAACCTCTATTATTAATAACATTTTGCACAATTAAAGAGTTTTGTCATGAACTATAACCATTTCTACACAAAAAAGTATTTTGACATTTTTTTTATATTTCCAATGTTTTCCAAAACATTGGACATTGCCAAGAGCTTCGCTAAGTTTAAATTGTTGTTACTTTTGTTCGAACAGATTTTTTTTTTCATTTATGGAATGGCCGGACTACATGCATAAGATGTTTACTGATGAACCCTCCGTCGTCACACTGGGTGGATTCAACCCATCGACTTTTAAGCAAAATTGTTCTATGTTCACAAATTGACAAAATTACGATTTTTCTCTAACCTATTTTCTTTCGATTTCCAACAAAACGACTTCTATTGCATAATCGACAATATTCAGAGAATGTTGCGTAATTTTTTGATTCAAATCGGACAGATAGTTTTCTCACGATCGTCATTTGAAAATGGACTGGGTGGAATCCACCCAGTGTGACGGTCCGGTTATTTTTTGGTAGTGTGACAACGAAGGGTTAAACATTTGGTGAATACAGAAATAATTTTTACTCATACATAGTTAGTTATAGGAGAAAATTTGTCCGTGATAGCTGAAACATTGTTTTGTATCTTTTAATAGTTATGACACATGATTTTGTTCGCTTAACAAAACATTGTTGATTTTCATAATTCATTTGTTGCGTTAAATAAATGATTTTGTAGAGTATATATCTCAACGAAATTTCTATCGCGTCGATAAAAAGTTTTTTCAGCTGATATATGTATGGATACGAGAGTAATTCAATTTCAAGGATTTCAAGAGAAGAATTTTATGTGACACGGAATTTTTCATAACTGGAAGTTATGCTTTTTTACCTTTGATGAGTTTCAATGACTTGGTACACGTTTACCGTTCGATATAGTATGTATTTTGTTACAGCTACGAAATTACTAGAGAATATTTAGATATCGATCTGATGAGATTTAAGAATATAATTCAATAACAAAATCAAGATAGAACGTGCGAAATGTGAATAAATATTCGTCGATGAATCAAGTATAAAGAGAAAAGGGATTGCATCAGACGAAATGTTTCTTATTGAAAATGTATCTAACCTTCGAACGTGGTCACAAGATCGCCAAATCCCCATGATTGCAGAAGTTCAATAGTTTTTTCGTCTGCCATCTCGAAAACCAGATTATGGGGTGACAACACTTTCTTTCTTCATCCAGCAGATGAAATGACTGATGATAAAAGGACAATTATTACACAATATTATTTCTCGGACGGAACCCGTAACACGTGCCATGCGTCGCGTGCACGTTGCTGCGAGTAATAGCTTGGTGTTGCTGACTTGGCGTCGACGGGTCTGCGCATGCCCATCGTTTTGAATATTTTGTTTGGGTGACGTCACGACTTGTATATAAGTCGAGGCGGCACTCAGCTCAGCAGCAATCTAAGGCAAAGCGCCAGGTTGGCTCACTGTAATATTCAAACATATTCTTTCATTCTTCTCTTCACAGACACTATAGGCATAGCGCCTGGTGATCTGCCTAGCCTTTACTATTAGTCGTTTAGAAAACACAGAAAATTCAGAATTCTCAAATTTAAACACTTATTTTTGCTACAGTATTACAAATTCATTAAATTCATTATTATTCGATAATTTATATAAAAATTCTTTCAAAAAGTCGTGAGATGACATATCTCACGCACTAGGTAATCATAACCTCAATTTAGTAAGTAAGCAACGTTGTAAATATAACTTAGATTGGTTGCAACCGTTATTTGATCTATTTTAATTAATAAATGTTTTCTTATGTTTAATATAATTGCTAAGATTTAATGCTGGTTCCCTCCTCCGCCATTTCACAGTCCTATTAAATTCATTTAGCTAGGAATACGGCTGCGAACGCCTTGCGTTCAAGGTCCGTGGATAGACGGGATACGGCTGCGTGCACTAAGTGCACAAGGTTCGGTGCTAGGGATAGAATACGGCTGCGTGCACTACGTGCACAAAGTCCGTGAACCAGGGGAGACGGCTGCGAACGCACGGCGTTCAAAGTCCGTCATTAGTCAGAAATTAGATAGAGAGGTCCCGAAATTCTTTACGAGCAAAATACTCACAATAACTGACAGTTCCGCGAGTCGCGAAACTGCCATAAAGTTAGAATAGTGAAATATAAGCCACATGAATTGTTTATTGGTTTATATCAATTTGAATTACCTTCCTTAATTCTATGAGCAAGATTCATAAAGTTCGACTGAATCTCGCCGAACAGAATAAATTTCGCGATACATAGTATACTCATACCTATATAAGAAATATGTTACAGTTTAAGTCATAGATAATTTGGAATGATATTTACTTACCAGAGCGAAATCCCTGCTTTGCGATCTTCATGCTGGGCTTAGCCTACATATACCGATATTATTTTCGCTGCATACCTATAATTTTTTTCCACACTTTTTTAACTATACAAATTATCGGTATATGTATCAATTAATGCAGGAATGATACACGGCCACGATATATATTGTAACTTTTCACAGGTTTGAGATATTGAAGATATCACAAACCGTGCCGTTAGTGTGAGTTCTATTGCTCGGTTAATGTTTTTCGGGACCACTCTTAATAATTAGACTATTGACGCTAATTTTACGGACCTCAAACGCACTGCGTCATCAGCCGTCTCCCTGATGAATAGGTACACGCAGACGTGCAACTACCGTCTTCTTCCCAGTTAGTAAACAAACCTACGCCCAGAACTGTGCCTGCAAGTGCAGACAAAGTCTGTCTCAGACTTGGACAAGGTTATGCCTTGCCGAAGTTGTCCCTATCCTATAGTTAGTAAGTTGAATTTACAAGACCTGGAAATTGGCGAAGAAAGGAGGCTGCGACAAATTATGCTTTTTCTTAATCAAACAAAAATATCATTTATTCAATAACTTATGCTAAGGTTGCAACCAATATTCTATATTTACAATGCTGCGTTTACTTTCAAGTGAATCTAGTTTAGACGAAGTGTCTGCGCAATAATCTTTTAATTATGTGACTTTTAAATGATATAGAAAATATTTAAATAATAATTGTTTTGATTTATCTAATACTCTTTTGAAATCGAAATGAAGTTACTGGTATATTGCTGCTATAGCCAATATCCAAACAAAATAAAGATTTGAATTTAGTGATCACTCGAACTCTATGCTACGAGTGTCAGAAGACAAAGTATGAGAATTGATATTACAGTGAGTCAATCAGGCAATCAGCCGTGTATTGCTGCTCTGCCTTGCGTCGTCGCGACTTGAATACCGTTCGTGACGTCACGCCGCAGGCGTTTGTTCTCGAACGTTCTAGATGATACTCTAGTTCGCAACGGTTGACGTTTGAAATGCTAACGGTCAGGCCTAGGTCGCGTGATACGTTACAATATAAACGGTGTATATATATATATATATATAAATATATATATATATATGTAAGTCTCGAAATTAGGGACTTGGGCTGGGTAGGTGACTCTTTTGAGGTTAAATAATCAAACAATGATTGATGCAGAATATACAACTGTAATAAACAAACATATTTACAAGTGAGCGTGGAGTTGCGCTCCTATTTACAAAGTCTTAATAGTTAAGATAAATACCTGATTCAATACAATTGTTGTTAGCCTTATTTTACCCGTGCTAATCGCCGAATCTTCCTTCGTGCTAATTGCTGAATCATCCTATGTTCTCAACCTATGTTCTCAACCTAGCCTGACCACCTAGTTTGGCGGCCCGTTCAAACTTACATATATATACATATATGTATACAGGGTGTCTTTCAGTTAGTCATACTTACATAGAGCGATTCATCTTTGAAATAGAAAACGATTTTTCACCGAAAAAATAAAAAAATAAATGAACTTTTTTTTTTTTTGCAACGAAATCTTTTCAATTTCGAACATCAAACGCCCTGTATGTAGGTTTGTGTGAATAATTGAAAGACACCCTGTATATCTCAACTCCAATATATAAAGTGAATGTTATTCAACCACGCAGTTTGAGTAATAATAATGCAAAATTATCTGAAAATTCATAAGTTCAACACTTTTGGATTTGACCTAAACAATTTTAGTAACCACACGGAATATTCATTTGCATGACTGCATTTACCCATTAATCATTTTATGGGCCTAATGAAACGAATTTTGTTTTTATTAGAACCAAACTGTCCGGAAGATTTGGTCGATATATATATATATACTGCCTCCAACAAAATATTTGGCAATATCGGACAATTATTGCATTATCTGTTGTTAGTTGAGGTAACTAGGCAAATTCGTTGGCGGAACAAAATATGTAACGAGATACTGCGCTATGGTGACGAAATGAGTTTTGTTTTTTCTATTCTACAAAATCATTGCCGCCATTAAGTAACCATGACTACCCACACGGCACGTAATATTTCAGAAATATTTCATAAATGTTTCATTCGCTACATGACATATTTCATTGCAACATTCCGGAAATATGTCAGAAATACTTAATTGTCCGCATATATAACTAACGACGTATAGCTGACATATATCAGAAATATTTTAGAAATATGTCGGTAACATATATCAGAAATATTTCAGAAATATGTCGGTTACATATATCAGAAATATTTCAGAAATATGTCGGTTGAATATATCAGAAATATTTCAGAAATATGTCGGTTAGATATATCAGAAATATTTTAGTAATATTTCAGAACTGTATACCAGAAATCTTCCAGTAATATACCAGAAATCTTTCAGTAATATGTGGATATCGCGTGGATGAACATTGAACACTATAGAAATGAGAAATGAAAATTGAAAAAAAAATACGATTTTTCATATTTCCGCTGTCAGATATCACTGTTATAGGATAATTGTACCTATATTAAATCACCTGTATGAAGAAAAACGAATTTCGAGTTCGTCTTGCTATTTTCTAAATCCTGACTGGGGTTTGAACCTGGACGCTCACCGGTGTTCGCATTACTAATATCACGCCTTAACCACTACGCTAGACCGCAACTTAACATTTGTTGCAAATTTTTCCTATATATTATTTCTTCCAGAACAATGAAGAAATTGAGTTGAAGTATCAGTTTTCACAAAGTTGTGCAGAAAATTGGACATTGAAATTGTCTTGAGATATTTCGAAAATTCTGGAAATGTTGTAATGCAATTGAGATATTTCGAAAATATTGAATATGTTGTATTGCAATTGACATATTGTAGAAATATTTCGGAAATATCAGAAATGTTATATTGCAATTGACAAATTTCGGAAACGTTTCAGAAATATCGAAAATGATATATTGCAACCAACGTATTTCGGAAATGTTATACTGCAATCGACATATTTCTGAAACATTTCAGAAATGCCGAAAATGATATATGTCATTTGGAATGCTGTTGAAACATTTCGAAAATTCTGGAAATGTTGTATTGCAAATGATATATTTCGAAAATATTAAATATGCTGTATTGCAATTGACATATTCTAGAAATATTTCGGAAATATCGAAAGTGTTATATTGCAATTGACGTATTTCGGAAACATTTCAGAAATATCGAAAATGATATATTGCAATCGACGTATTTCATAAATATTACGGAAATATTGAAAATGTTATACTACAATCGACATATTTCTGAAACGTTACAGAAATGTCGAAGATGATATATGTTATGGGAATATTGCTGAAACGCTTCAGACATATTCCTGAAGTTATGTTATGAATCTGAAATGTTGTAACATTTCTAAATATTTCTGAAATATTTCGTGCCGTGTGGGTATATACCGGCCAGCAAAATAATTTAGCGCTGACGAAATAATTTATTTGTAATTTTTAGTGCATGCTAGCGAATATTTTGTTTCTTCGACCAAATAACTTACAAAACGTGTCAACAAAACAATTCTGTTGAAAAAACTAAAAATTTGTTTTCAGTGTATCTACACGTCATTCATACGTTTTTTCCGATTTATTAATAAACGTGCGATATAATCAAATCGAGTGAGAACGTGTGGAACTCTAGGCAAGAAATTAAATAGAAAACATACTTGCAACTCACATGTTTAGTTGAAGGGGGGGGGGGGGGGGGGGGGGTATACACGATTTGTTACCGACACCGCCTATATCTCCGAAGCGGGGCTATCAGTCGACTTGTTCTTTCGGCAGCCGATGTTCGACGAGTAATGAGTTCGAACTGGTACATTTGATCGAATGAAATCGGGATGTTTTTTTTTTTTTTTTTGATCGAAAAGTGTTGCGTGCTATTTATGTCGACTTATATCAAAGCCTACGCATAAAAAATGCAAAATCGACCGACAGAGACCGATTCTATATGCAATCCCGAACACAACCATCCCAAAACATCTTTGTTTTCAATAACAATAAAGGGGCCAGTTGTATTCTACGTTTTTGTGGTGATTTTGGCGATTGTCAACGGCTGAGAGCAGCTGAGAGCAGCCATTGCCGCTAATGTTATTATATCAGTTCCCACACCGCTCGTGAGATGTCGCCACGCTGTTACGTTGATCCACCTGTAACCACGTGACTCGACCTGCAGTCCAATCGTCTCTCACTAATCAGCTAAAAAATTGCGCGTGGCTACATCTCACGGGTGGTCTGGGAACTAATATAATGACATTAGCGGCAATGGCTGCTCTCGGCTGCTCTCAGCCGTTGACAATCGCGAAATTCACTACAAAAACGTAGAATACAACTGGCCCCTTCATCGTTGTCGAAAACAAAGATGTTTTGGGATGGTTGTGTTCGGAATTCCATATAGAATCGGGCTCTCTCGGTCGATTTTGCATTTTTCATGCGTAGGCTTTGATATAAGTCGACATAAATGGCACGCCAACACTTTTCAATCAAAAAAAAAAAAAAATCCCGATTTCATTCGATCGAATGTACCAGTTCGAACTCATTACTCGTCAAACATCGGCTGCTGAAAGGACAAGTCGATTGATAGCCCCGTTTCGGAGATATAGGCGGTGTCGGTAACAAATCGGGTATACCCCCTCCCCTTAAGGAGCTGCATTAAAACACTGATATCACTGATATGAGACAGATGCAAAATCCAAAACAATTACGAGAAAGTGACTGACTTTGTCAATAGGTAGTTTGGCGTAGTCGATAGAGCGTGCGAATAGTAATACAAGCGAAGGCGAGCGTCCCCGGATCGAATCCCGGGCCCAACAATAATGCGAAATTTTTCTGATCTTGAAATTCTTACTTTGTGATAACGTACGATTGTTTGCGATTAGTAGTTGTTAATCAACGCCTCATATATTGTAATCATTTCATTTCAGGTACCTCACTTTTTTTGTGAGCGACGAATCATTTGGTCAAATATTCAAGTGGAACACATGTATTAAACGTTGTTTATTGCGTAATGTTAAACGTATCGACTCAACGTTTTCAATAAACGCTGCTTTTCCGTTTAACTGAGGAACATTCATTCTTTGAATAAACGTAGAGTAGGGGAGACCGGGTACAAAAGTAACACTTTTTTTTAAACTCTGATTTCTAGCTATCAATGATATTTTCGATAAAATGAATATAGCCCTCTGAAACTTTCGTCTTTACTCTACAAATGTACATCATAGTTTTATTTAATATATCTTGGCTTCTAACAATTACAAGGCTGCAAAAAAAAAGTGTCGATTGTTACTATCGTCCTGAGCGTCAGGGCGAAAGTAACACACTATGGGGACGAAAGTAGCATCGGGATTTTTTGAACAAATCAGTACGGATACTTCACTTAATCTTACAGGATTCCACAGAATTGATTATAATGAAGTAAAAAATATTATGATATCATCAGATAAACTCCATTTATAGTAAATCAACTAATTATTGAATATTTATGAAAGAATAAAACTCAAATATTCATTTTCTTCACTATTATTGAAATAACAAGTTAATAACAAAAACACAAGAATATTTTGATTGTAAGTAACTTCGAGGCATTCTAAAAATCAATGAAAAAATTACAATAGGTACCTTATGCCTGGTTAACATAACCCCGTGGTGTTGTGTTACTTTCGTCCCCAACCTCATTTTCCAGAATAAAAAAATTATAACTTCCAAAAAACAAATAGAACATAGAACTTCTACACCGCCACTAATAAAGCGACTTTTCAAGAATAATCTAGCAAAAACTCATTGTAGTATTTACATATTTACTACAGGTTTTCATAAGAATACCAAGAATCGAAAAACTTACTTGAGGCGGCAAGAAACACAAAATCTCCAATAAAACGTGTAAATTTCACGCACGGGCACAATCAATGGCTCAAACTGTATCAGTATCGAACACGCTTACTACTATATAAAACACAACTTCTAGATTTGATTGTGTGCGTTGTAGGAAGCTTTGTTACTTTCGACCCGCTGTTTGTTCTTTTTTTTTTTTCTTGCAAAAAACATCCCGAAAGAAACAGACGTTACTTTCGTCTCCGAGGTATTGGACGAAAGTGATAATCGCCATGTTTCATTAAAGTGATTATAACTCTTTAACAGACTGATATAAAAATTCTTCCATTTGGTTAATAATAGAGTAATAAATATACTATCTGAAAGTACCTTTGGATCTATTCCATCTTCATTATGGAACTTACAATTGGGCTTTGAGTAAAAATTGTTACGTTTGTTCCCGGTTTCCCCTACCCCAATTTTTGATAAATTCGAATAGAATTGACCCCTCTTTCGAAGAACTGTATGTACTTCATGAATTAAAGAGAAATGAAACAGTCGATGAGATATTTGTAGCTTGAAATTCTCAGTTTCGCACACTTTTAGAAAATAAAAAAATCATAACTTCTAAACCATTGGAATCTCCATCCTCGTCATGCGCCTCAAAAATTAGTCTGCCTCCATTGAATTCGGGGGAAAAAAATGCAAGAAAAAATATCCAAACCACGTTCCACGCAGTGTCCACTCGGAATTGGCGCGCGCTGACAACCTTGGTGATTTTTTACTCGAAAACGAAAAGTAACACGTCTTTGATATTAATTCACAGGCCGTAGGATAGTTCGAAGTACACTCGGGCCTCCGCTATTTGACCGAGTCGGGACCGAGCGTTTCTGCTATTTGACGAAAGTAGGGGTCCCCCACTCCTTGTGGACGGTTTTTTGCGCAGCCAGTTCACGTCACTCCGTGTCACTCACGGCCCCGATGTTAAGGGGAACGCTGCCGAATAGTGGGGGTAACGCCCGTCAAATAGCGGAGGACGAATGTGGTCAAATAGCGGAGTCCGTCAAATAGCGGGTGTTCAAATAGCGGAGGTCCGAGTGTATACTGAGAATAAATCTAGAGAGTATACAGTCGACTGCGCATGGGCGAGTTTCATCGTCCGCTGAGGCATATCTCGCGATTTATGTCATCGGTACGTCAATCTGTGAAAACTTTTGTCAAATTTTGGAAAACTGAAATAATCAGACACTTTCTGCCACAATTATGTGTGATTTCTCAAAGTTTCATCGCAATTGTTTCAGTGGTTTCGGAGAATTCACGATTTTCACTTCCGAGGTTCTGACAAACGTTTCACTTCACCTTAAATCCTTTATTGCACTTATTGAATAATCTTCCGATATGGACGACGTTATCAAAAACTGCTAGTACGTGCTATTTTTTTCTTGAGAATGACCGTGGAATTAAAACAAATATCAACATAACCTCGCTATTTTACGCGCGAGAGTTTGACAGCTCTCGCTCAATTTTTTTTCAAGTTGGCACAATGGCACCCATGCCTCGCAGGTTGAAATACCACCGCGGGACGATCTGACTGACCAATGATGATGAATTATTTGGCGCAATCGACTGTATACTTTCTAGATTTCTCCTCGGTATGTCAGTATTTAAAAAAAAAAATTCGCCGTGTCACTGAGTGTTTTAAAAATCTTTGAAAACTCGATTGTTCAATAAACAATGGATGGACAAACTTTCTTCAAAGTATGTATTTTTTTATTTATTCTATGACACTTTTCGCGTGAATGAACAAAAAAAATGAGTTTACCATTATTTTTGGCGGAGTTGTGAATGTTTGAAAAAAACCTTGCCGGAATTTGTTTATGCAAATAACTCAACGAATTTTACACTAATGAGAAAATCCTTTGGCACAAAAATCTTACTCCCCGAGAACAATCGATATGAAAAATTGAAAAATATCCGAGAAGTGACTGATCCGTTTCACGCGGAATGTCCGACAAATTGTTTTTTTTTTTTTCTCTCTCGTGAAGTGTGCCGTGGAACGGTCAGTACGACTCAGTTATGTTCCGAAGAATGTACACAAAACATGAGAAAGCGTATAGGAAATGTAATTCGGCTGAAATTCACAAATCAAATCCGATCGAAAAATAATAGAAAATTTTTGCTTATCTATGAAGGCAACGAAAGTATCGGTCATTATGATATTTATCGGACACATCCACAGAAAATTTAATTGTAGATAGAAATGGCATTGCAGTTCGAGAAATCAAGATCGTGAGCTTTGTGGTTTCCGGCGTATGGTCATTCATTTGGTAATTCAGGATATCTACCATTTGATGTATTTTACTACACGCAGTTTGATAATGGACGTTTTATCCACGCTTTGCGTGTACTATCACATAGTGGAGTGTGAAGCGCCGAACAACGAGGCGCAAAGCACCGAGTCCTCGGCGGCGAGTGCAGCGAGAACCACGAGGGGGATTGGCGCCCAAAGCACGCCGCCAGCGCCACTACAGGGGCGGGGGGAGGGGGGGCTGCGGAGCGCCGTAAGGCGCCTCCCGCACGCTTTGCGCCTTACTGCATCATGAAATCGGACTTTTTTACATACATTTTTCATCCCACGAGTCAGTGCAAGAGAACATTTTCACTAATACTTTTTTTTCCCAAATCAATGACAATATTTTTTTTTTTTTTTATTCGGCTGCGACGAACCCCAACTTCGTGCTTCATACACCTCATGCTCATCCCATCGCTACGTTAGGGTATAATTGTAGTGTATTATCATACATTGTAGGGAAGAAGGTGTCTCAATGCCACTTGTGCGAGTATACTAAAACTACGACTATATAAGCGGGAAATCACCGCCGGAGATTGGCTATACACGCCAGCTCCATCCGACGGTGAAAGCAGATACTCAATGCCGCCATCCCGTAATTAGAAAGACTTGCTTATATGAGGACATCTTCATCTTGGCAGATGGCGCCTCGTGAAAAAGTAATGGCGAATGAGCTTGAGCAGTGATAAGAGTGAAAATACATATTTTACGGACATGAGCGAGTATATCGGGCGGTGAATTTTGAATTTTCAGGGGAGTCCAGTTTTTTTAATGTTTGATAAATGGAAAGAATTTGATGAAAATAACTTGCAATACGAAAATACTGTCATAAATGAACATAATAATCTCCCAGTGTAATATACTATGTGCACGGTTCATTTTTGGAATCCTTTTAATGCTGCGATACTCCCGTGTTAATAAGTGAGTTAACCGAGTCAAACTTATATTTGATTAATACTCGATGAAACAACAATGAGTCGATCTTGGGATTTCACAGAGATATCTGCTTCAAATTCAAAACCATCAAGTACTCAATTTTCTACTAAAGTAAATAGTGATCCAGTTACGCTACTCTTCAACGACCCATGCACTTGGCTTGAAAATCTAACAAAAGGGCAGAGAGATAAATTCGTTCTTATGGGACCTATGCCATTGAATAAATCGAATGATCAATATCCCCAAAACGCAGAAAAGCGTCATTTTTCTAACGTTTTTCTGTTGTAATAGGGATCCTGAGATCTTTCATACAACTACAATTTATTTGAAGGTTCGTTGTCGAATTAAGAGTTGGAACTCAGTTGTACAAAAGTGATTCAAGTTTATTATTATATGAAGAGTTTTACAAAGGCTTTACTACGTCTAGCAGAGAACTGGCATAACCTGCCCTAATATCTTGGTCTCGATGTTCTGACAATGAGTATTATAATGATCGCTTATTTATTACGTTAAGGAGGTCGCGCTGCGTCTGCAGTTGTTGTTAGTTGCGTTAAGGCTTCGTACTCGCATATTCCATGGTATTGCCAAAGTGTGGCTCACACATCTGGATGGCAACACCTCGATACCCGGGGTGCAACATTTCAATGTCGTCGTCTTGACAATGGTTTGAAAATACGAAGGCGCTGGCTAGTTTATTCGACGACTGCCGATTCAGTAGTTTGTTTTTGTTGTCGTCTCTTCGATTCACTTTCAAAATCTCAGTTTGGGCAAAAATCCGGTAACAGCGGTTGGAAGCACATCGGAGATCGACTTTATTCACATAAAACTTCACCGGGACATTCCAAATACATGCAGCACTGGGTTAAGGAAGAATCACGGCTAAAAGGAGATCCGTCAACTAATCGAGAATCAATGGACGAAGTTCGAATCGAAGCTGCACGCTGGCAAGCGGTATTGAAGCGAATAATCGCAATCATCTTGTATTTGGCAGAACATAATATAGGATTTCGCGGTTCGTCATCGACATGAAATACAAAAACCGATGGGAATTTTCTTGAATTGGTTCAACTCTTAGGACAGTTCGATAACGTGATGATGGATCATATTTGGCAGGTAGAGAAACATGAAAATCGTGTTCATATGCTAGGATGGTCTATTCAGAATGAGCTTATCGGTCTGCTAGCACAAAAGTCAAACAGGTTATCATAGATGAGAAATGATAGGAAAGAAAAATCCACGGCTACGATCTGTGGCTACGATCGCGTAGATCGAATTTTGACTATACTTTAGCTAACTAATAGTCGAGCGGCGGACCTGATAATTTCGCGCACATATTTATCAGCCACCTGACGGTCCGAGACTTGCATTACTGTGACGTCTCTGGAATATCACCCTGTATACTTACAATCATTTCCCATGGTCGTTACGAATTGCACGCTAATCTATCAATATCTTGAAATTATTATAAATCCTTCACTGTGCTCATAATTCAACGTGTCCTTTCGTACCAAATTTTTATTCGTACGAAAAACGATACGTTCGGTAGCCTATAGTAAGCACGATGCGATGGGCAAGGTACAAAACTCCGAAATCAAAAGACGAGCAGACAGTAGTCGACCTCAGATATTTTCAGAATTACAAAAATCAATGTCATTTTATTTAGATAAAAATAAACAATAGGTGATAGATAACTCGTTCATCATCACTGATGAATAATTTACAAAAACATAATGTAACTTTTCAATTACTCATATTATATCATTATCAGAACAAAGAGAATACCATATTAGAGTATATTGTCCATCAACAGAGGGAAGTGAGATTTCGAACCCGAGCGTGTAGGTAGCCGCCCTATTTTGTGCCGTCCGATGGTGCTATTACCGAAGACATGTAGCGGACTCGGAGGAAAATTCATCACTTACGGTCTTCCCTCCCAAGGGAGGCAAAACTCCCCTGGTCGGTAAAACTGTCGTTCCCTACCTCTCAGCGGGTAAGGAAATCGCCCTTCCCGGCCATGTGGAAAAAAAAGCAATACTTATGCACACGCGATCACTTTTTTCAAAATTCAACATAACATTTAACATGGACCTACTCGATACACACAGTAAGAATGCGTTATTTGGGCTTGGTTTTATCTGTATTTGATAGCATTCCATTGTGCGCCGCGAGAAATTAGTGCCAAGGTTTTACAATTGCATGTAGTTTCCAACAGTGTTGGGCAAATTTGTAATTGAAAAAAATTTAATTACTGATTACATTTATAATTTGTAATTAGAAAAAAATCAATTACTAATTACATTTGTGATTTGTAATTAGAAAGAATTCAATCAATAATTACATTTGTAATTTTTAATTGGAAAAAATTCAATTACTAATTACATTTGTAATTTGTAATTGGAAAAAAATAAACTACTAATTACATTTGAAATTTGTAATTAGGAAAATTTTAGTTACCAATTACATCTGTAATTTGTAATTAGAAAAAGTTTAGTTACTCAATACATTTGTAATTTGTAATTCAAAAAAAATCAATCCCTACTTACAATTGCGGAAAGTAATTAGCAGCTATTTTTCTCCTGATTACAATTTTTCAAAGTAATTAGAAGAATTATTCGATCCATTTACAGTTGTTAGATGTAATTATATCTCGGTATATACTCTTATATCTGGGTTCATACAACCATATAGCGACATATTCAGGTATATATCGGTATATAGCGACATATTCGGGTAGATATCGGTATGTACCCCTATATCTGGGTATATACAACTATATAGCGACATATTCGGGTATATCTCGGTATATACCGACATATCTAGGTATATCTGGCTGTATATCAACAAAATCATATATATCCGGTGTATGAATGTAATTAGTAATTTCAATGTAATTAATTACAATTTGTAATTAGTGGTGCCCAACTCTGGTTTCCAATAGTATCGTGCGAAGGAGTCCGTAATCAATTATAGATATCAGAAAATTGAAAAACAATCAAAATTCAGGGTCCCGAGCTCGTTTCCCAAACTTTTTCTGGCCGAGATTGTCATCAGATATCGACACCTCACTAACGTATCATGCTCTCTCCAGTTCTTTTTCGAAGCCATAATGGTATCTCAAGTTCCCAGTGGAAATCATTCTATCTCAAATTTTGTTCAAAGAGCATAATATGCTGTGCAAAGTGTCTACTCTGAAACCATGCTGTATCAACTTACGAGAAAAAAGTATGTTATACCTATCGTGAAAGAATTTTTTCTGATTAGAAGCTACATGAAATAACGAGACGTGTGCAATATTTAGTGGTAAAAATATCATGTCGTTCAGTGATTTCAAATAAGTATTGCGAAATTTTTTTATTCGCTGTTTTTCGCGACCGACGCAAAATGAGTACTTTTCTGATAGACGGGAATTTCTTGCTAGCTTCAGCTTCGAACGCCCCAACTCAGAGAAGAAATAGTAGAGGAGCGGACAATGAATTCCTCGATCCATACGAATCTCCAGATATTCATGAGACGTACGAATATCAGTGACTAATAGAAATTCACTTTATTGTAATATATAACTTATAGAACAAGAGCACGTGATCAAGCGCCCTAATAATTATTCATGCACATCATGGCCGAGATGAGGGTGAAAAATAAACTCAATGTAAACGCTGCGGCACCGTTGAAAGGGGTGGTTGTGATTTCGGGGGTGGTTGTGATTCCGGAAGTGGTTGTGATTTCGGGGGTGGTTGTGGGCTCGATGGTGGTTGTTGGCTCGGAAGTTGTTGTGGGCTCAGCAGTAGTTGTGGTTTCGGGGGTGGTTGTGGGCTCGGTGTTGGTTGTGGGCTCGGGGGTGTTTGTGGACTGAGGGTTGGTTGTTGGGGGAAGAGTTGTGATGGCGATTTCTTCTGTGGTGGTCTCGGGAACTATGCCCTGGTCTTGCATCCACTCTCGGATAGCGGGTGCATTGTTCGCAATCCAGTCTAAATTTGCGACGGCAATCTGAATCACACGTTCGATAGCTTCGACGCTGACGCCCAGATCTTCGGAGTTGACAACAACTCGGAACTAAAGTCATCCCATGAGAAAAATTTGAATAAGTACCATCAACTAACATGGTCAGGGATCAACAAATCCAACGTATCCAGCATAGCTGCCAGCTGGATCCGTAAGAATGAGAGAATTGAAGTAACTCTATTTCTTTGCAACTTTTTCAAAATCTAGAGTTCTCATGAGAAATTTGGAAAGCATTTATATGCAGAAGTAAGTTACGTTCAGCTAACATTTCTACTAACTATTCTCTGTTGGAAACCAATTTGGTACCCAAACGTTGTCGTGCGATGAACGTACACTCAAAATTACAAATTTTGAAATGAAAAAGAACAGTTGTTTCGAAACAGTAGTTGAAGAAGGATCCCAATTTTGGCCAGAAAGTCATGATTACTGCGTATAAAATCACTACTCGAAAGGTATACATAATATAACTGAAAATATTGTTGAACTTTCGAAGTTCGACCATTGAATGTAAAATTGTCTATCATTTGCCTGAACGCTAAACTTTACTGCGATTAGATGGTCATTTATTGCCTTACTGAATATGATTTCTATCCATACAGTATGTTGTGATGCGATTCATAGGAAATCAGAAGCAAATTATCTGAACATACCTGTTCAAGTTGATCCTGCCTGGTAATGCGATGTGCGATGTTAGTAAGCATGCTGGTGATGCCGTTAAACCCTCCATAGCTACAAGAAAGAGTTTCGTTCAGTGACTGCTACAGAAAAACAGTTGGAAAAACCTTCATGAGTTTTTCGGACAGAATAAGCGACGCTTTACTCACAATTGCGAGATATCTTGGGCGTTGTGTTGGACGAAATTCAGAAGCATGTCAATGTTATCCGAGTCGCTGGTCAGGATCGACGTGAATACAGTGAATGTGTCTTGCATTCGGATGCCGGAATTTTCGGTGATCGACAGTCGTAAGTACCTATAAGACCCCATGCAAGACAAGTTAAGCAATAGGAATAGTTTTCAAATGTTATAACTGCAGGCAATCAAGGATTATCGCACTTAAAATCGTACTTTTCAAGAATAGTGGAATTCTGGATACACGCCAAACTTCGAAGAAGCAAATCCTTCTCAGTGGCAAGGTCGATAGTTAAAAAACGGTCCCACATTATATTCCAGGTGGCTTCAGAAGCACTTCTGACACCCCAACAATACACGACTGATCTCAGATCAGGGTCCACTCTGCAAAAAGAAAGGAAGGGATCAACATTTTACTCGCGGTTAGCGTAAACCAAGCTGATAGTATCACCGGTACCAGGTGATTATGTTAGAATATATCCAGGCTTTTCCCATGTAACACTTACAAATATGCAATGAACGTTTCTCGTCATCATTTTTGCACTTACGGATTCTCCACTGGGTTGGTGATCCATAGGTTGAACCAGTATTCGGCAGACGCACGAGAGGCCGCTTGATCAAGTTGGCAGGCTAGATTCAGAATTTGCTGACGATGGAGTCTGGTTTCGTGGTCAGCCGGCGCAGAGACAAGTGATCCCAAAGACTCGTAAAGACCTGAAATTAAACCTTGCTGGTAGGCTTGCCAGGAGGGAAAGTAACTATCACTCGCGAGAATTGTGTTCATGTAGTTAAAAAGAGGAATCGTAGCTCTCCAGACGACGAAATCCGCTTCTTGGGCAAGATATTGGCTGAGGTCGAGCGCGATAGAGTAGTCAATGTAACCAGAACGTGCCAAGTTGAAAACATCGTCAATCAGAATAGCTCGATTAATGGGATTGATCTGTGTGAAGTTCGGACCCTTCAGGAACTCAGTGAGCAGCTCCCAGTTCCGAGTATCGTAGTTGACCCTGTAAAGTCCTGTTCCTTGACAATGCACCAGTATCCATGTGGTATTTTGGATGTTACTAGCCATGATGGTCTTGTCTTGAGCACGAAGCCAATCAGGCTGCATAAAAACATTGTTACACCCCGTGGGGTTGTTTCCAGTAGTAAAAGTAATAGGAATCCACCAACGTTGACTTTCCGGGTCGGCTGTGGGAGAGTTAGGATTCATGAAATATTTTTCCTGATTGAACGCCACTACCATGGTGGAGTAGTTCCTCAATACGGTGACCAGAGGGTAGCCAGGCTGAGTTACCCAGGAATCCATGACTGATGCAATCGGTATGTGGTTCTGCACCGCGGCATTCGCGTCGGCGATGGTTTGCATGTGCGCCCAAAGATTGGCTGGTTCGAATATACCGTGAGCACTGTGGTGAAGAATTAGCCAGCATTACAATCAATTGTTACCACTCTCCAGCGGTTCCAACTATATCATCAAAAGCACTAGTTTCACACATCTCATTTCAGTAGGTACCCAGAATTCAACAATTTTGTCCCACCTACGGATCCTACCCTTAAGAATGGTAAATTAACTTGTCCAAATCCAGCTAACTTACAACTCGTTAAGGAATGCCACTATTGCGTTTGAGAAGAGGTCTTCTCGCATTATCCCCCTCAACATGCGGAATACCGCTGAACCTGCACAAAAAATTGGTATCGAAGAAGTTGGTAGATAATACATATATGTATATGGGGGTTTCCAGCTCATCTCGACCACCTTCCAGACCTGACCCCCTCGGATTTGAGTGAAACTTTTTTTTTGCTTCACTCAAGGTCCAAATTGGAACCTCCATTTTTTTCAGAATTTTTCGAGCCCCCGTCCCGGAGGCATCGATAGTGGAAATTTGCCATTTTATGGAATCCCAGAATTTTTGAACGATGATATCTCAGGATTGGAGAGTCATATCAATAAAAACAGGGTGGTCAATAGATTTGTCTTGAATTCAACTTTTTGAAAAAAAATATTTCGCAATTTCGCGATACCGTCCCGGCTGCTAGAAACTCATTTGAAAGCGAAAAATGGATGTTTTGATGGTTTGGGCATTTTTTATCTTTTTCATTTTTTTTTCTAAAATTCTATGAAGAAAGACAAAATTTTGAGGCCCATAACGAAGATGGAGACTCCAATGGTTTGGAAGTTATGATTTTTTCAGTTTCTAAATCCATGAATTGAAAAGAAATAAAACAATCGATGAGATATTTGTCGTTTGAAATTGTCAGTTTCGCACACTTTTAGAAACTGAAAAAATCATAACCTCCAAACCATTGGAGTCTCCATCTTCGTTATGGGCCTCAAAATTTTGTCTTTCTTCATAGAATTTTAGAAAAAAAAATGAAAAAGATAAAAAATGCCCAAACCATCAAAACATCCATTTTTCGCTTTCAAATGAGTTTCTAGCAGCCGGGACGGTATCGCGAAATTGCGAAATATTTTTTTTCAAAAAGTTGAATTCAAGACAAATCTATTGACCACCCTGTTTTTATTGATATGACTCTCCAATCCTGAGATATCATCGTTCAAAAATTCTGGGATTCCATAAAATGGCAAATTTCCACTATCGATGCCTCCGGGACGGGGGCTCGAAAAATTCTGAAAAAAATGGAGGTTCCAATTTGGACCTTGAGTGAAGCAAAAAAAAAGTTTCACTCAAATCCGAGGGGGTCAGGTCTGGAAGGTGGTCGAGATGAGCTGGAAACCCCCATATATAGGTATGTATGAATATATAATATTATGCAGATACTAGACATAGACACAGCAACACATAGATAAAGTATGAGTCGTTACATAGACACATTTTCAGTTTCCGAAAGACTTGTAACTGGATAGTTCGGCTCAGATCACATTCATCGTGGGTCTATCTACTGATGCATTCCTTTCAAATTCATATCGCTCACGGTATCAAGCATTCCATCGAAGTTGTTTTTTTATGCCACTCTGTAGTAGAGTGCTTAGCATTTTTGATCCCCTCACATTTGCCATTGATTCCAAAATGCCAAATCGAATATTAAATGCAGACAATACAACTAAATAGGGTAGACACAGCTTACTTCAAATAGAGTTTAATCCGAACACGCTTCGGTTTCGTTTCACTGATCTTTTTACACTTGAACAAGAACTTCTGACAATCCACTATCGTTGGATTATTTTTTGCCGGCGCAGCTAAGATCTCCCAATATTATGAATTGTTCACCATTACAAATAGGTGTTACTACACAATGCAGGGTGATATTCCAGGGACGTCTCAGTACTGCAAGTCTCGGACCGTCAGATGGCGATTTTTTTTTTTCAAACCTTCAATGACTTATCTCCTATTATAGGAAGTAGCCGATCAGTCAGGTGGCGATAAAAATGTTCGGGAAATTATCAGGTTCACCGCTCGACTATTAGATAGGTATAGTATAGTCAAAATTCGATCAACGCGATCGTAGCCACCGATCGTAGATGAGAAATAAAAGGAAAGAAAAATCCTTGGCTACGATCTGTGGCTACGATCGCGTTGATCGAATTTCGACCATACTATGTCTATCTGATAGTCGAAAGGCGAACCTGATAATTTCACGCACACTTTCATCAGCCGCCTGACGGTCCGAGACTTACAGTACCGAGATGTCCCTGGAATATCACCGTGTATACTGCTAATTCCTGGCAAGTATATACGGGCGGTTCCACGTCAACTGTACCACTCCTGTCAGTCATAGTCAGCGATTCTACTGTAATTTGGTGATTATGCTAGTTTGGTATAGAAATAATTTCTCACCAAAGGATTTCGCGGAATTCGAAAAACTATAGAAGTTCCCCAATTCGAAACTTTTTGATCGTCAATTCTTTGAAAATTCATATCTCTGCAACCACTTATCGGATCGGGAATTTCCAGCCACGAAGTGACGTGGAAAAGTGTGCAGTTCAATAAAAAAAATACATCAATAACGGAGGTGAAAAAATGAGCTTCTATTATGCATACAATGTTGAAAATTGATTTTCAATCATGTTCTCTCACATTCTAAAATTCAAAAAAAATGCAGGTTACTCCTTCCAAGATTATCTTCAATCTCAGCCATCACAAAGTTTGGAGTCGAATCTAGTTCGCGCGATATTAATCGTCAAAGTCCGCCATGTACTCGCTCGCCGCGCGGTGTAGCCAGCGTAAAATGCCCAGAATACAGAATTTCATCAAAGTGCGTATCTGCAACATGTTTATAGCTTTCATCGACCATATTTGAATATTAAAAAATTGAATTTATCTATTGTACACTGGAAGAACATGCTAAACATGGGGCCAATCTGAAGAATTGCTTCGCTAAAGCACGGAGGTTACTTGGAACCCGAGGATTCAATTCTATGAAGCCCGTCTCCACCTCACACATGATGTGCAAAATCTGCTTTATTTCCGAAGATTATAGCATTATAAGGATAATGTAGGAAATACATGCCGGACCAAAACAATAAATGTAAACACCGCAACAAAAATTTTTGCATTATCTGGCGCTATCTTCATGGCGAATATGGTCGATGAACGCTATAAAACATGTTGCAGATACGCACTTTAATGAAATTCTGCATTCTGGGTATTTTACGCTGGCTACACCGCGCGGCGAGCGAGCACATGGCGGACTTTGACGATTAATATCGCGCGAACTAGATTCGACTCCAAACTTTGTGATGGCTGAAATTGAAGATAATCTTGGAAGGAGTAACCTGCATTTTTTTCGAATTTTAGAATGTGAGAGAACAGGATTGAAAATCAATTTTCAACATTGTATTGCATAATAGAAGCTCATTTTTTCACCTCCATTATCGATGTATTGTTTTTATTGAACTGCACACTTTTCCACGTCACTTCGTGGCTGGAAATTCTCGATCCGATAAGTGGTTGCAGAGATATGAATTTTCAAAGAATTGACGATCAAACAGTTTCGAATTGGGCAACTTCTATAGTTTTTCGAATTTCGCAAAATCCTTTGGTCAGAAATTATTTCCATATCAAACTAGCATAATCACCAAATTACAGTAGAATCGCTGACTATGACTGACAGGAGTGGTACAGTTGACGTAGAACCGCCCATCAATATACGTATTGTATAAAGCTTCAAATAGGAAAATGAGTTGAAATTACTTACTTTTTGCATAGGCAATGTTGTCAAAGCTTGCCAGAATGGAACTAGGACTTCCTACGACGTTGGTCATCGGGCGGGTCGTTTCCAAGGAATCAGGAATCAGGACCCCCAGCTGCTGTTCGGTAACAATCCGTTCGGTAAGACGCCATTCCGGGAAGGCTACTGACGGTATGAGATACTCGTACAGGCTTGCAAAGCCTTCGTTAAACCAGAGGTGGTCCCACCAGCTTGGAGATACCAAATTACCGAACCAAATATGAGCAAGTTCGTGGCTGATGACCGAAGCGATCAATTCCTGTGCTCTTGAACTGGATTCACCTTGTTGCCACAGAAGCAAGCGCTCCCTGAAAAAACAAACGAATTTCGATAATCAGAGACGAGACCATTATCCTCCGTAGTAGGTAGTGCGACTTCCAATCAGAAAAGTTCGGAATCGAGCGTACGTGTACGTAATAAGTCCCCAGTTTTCCATCGCTCCTGCAGAAAAATCTGGAACGGCGACCTGGTCGATCTTAGGCCAAGGGTCCGGAATCTGCATAGTGCTTAGAAATAATGGATACAATGTCTCTGTGGACTTGAGGGCAAACGCGGTGGTATTGAGGGCTTCGTTTCGTGCCCAAACGCCAAAGAACTCGTCGGTGCTGCTCACCTGGCCGAAGTCGGAGACGACAAAGGCCAGGAGATAAGTCGACATTACTGCTGTTGTCTCAAATTGCGTCCACACACGGCCGCCAATGGTATTGCTGAAATACGAATAACAGTGATCAGCACTCGATTCATCGGAGGTCGACACGGACTATAACTAGTGCAACGACATCATGGCTTACTCGGGGCTGCTGGTAAATAAACCGGGCATGTTTGAAAGCGCGATTTGGTCTTCGAAATGCGCAATGCGAATGCTGAAGGTCGCCTTGAAACCGGGCTCATCGAAGCAGGGAAAAGCACGGCGGGCTGACGTGGGCTGGAACTGTGTAGTTACAAGCCATCTAAAACCATAAGAAGCATATCGTAGATATACAGGGTGTCTTTCAATTAGTCATGCAAAAGATTCCTCTTTGGAATAGAAAACGATTGTTCGCAAAAAAATGAAATAAAAGAAACTCAAAAACTCACAGGTAAAACTTAGTACCTATCTTCACGTTCATAGTTACTTTGTTTTTGGTTTCTTCTCAATTTTTTTTGCGAAAAATCGTTTTTCATTTCAAAGAGGAATCGCCATATGAGTCAGTTCACGTTAAGCGGGACGTATTTGGCCAAAAATATTCCTCGATGTTTCTGATTCTTTTGTGATTTTTTTGACATGTTCTCTGGGCAAAATAAATGCATGAAACATTTTTTTTCCACTCGAAGGGCTTAGAAGCTGCAAGGGGTTGAATTTTCGAAAAAAAATAGCAGAAATCGGAATCGCGCTCTCATTTGAACGTGAACATCTCTGGTTCCCTCAGTCGTACAAACGTCATCAAAAACTTATTTTGAAGCTCTTGAATTGTACTTTCGCGCTTCAAATTTTCAATCCATCGAATAAACAATTTTCTATTTGTTATAATCAATTGTATTATTGAAACGCGATTTTCGAGATGAATGCCCCATTCGAATACTCTGAAGAAGATACGAGCGTGTACCTTGATTCATTCTCTACAAAAACTGTAAATTCAAAAATGGAACTTTGATGGAATCGCACGAGACGTTGCGCGTGGCTGTGTACGCGAGAGCGCTGGACCCGATACTTGTTCGCTTCATATGAAAATAATGTAGAAAGACATATTATACGTTTACATTCATGAAATCTATTAATTTACGAAATTATTTTTTTCATTTCATACTGGCTACTCGACTTGAAACTACGAAAATATAAATTTTTGGATTGCACATTTTGCTTAAAAATGTGTTTTTGACGATGTTTGTACGACGAAGTAAACCGGCGATATTAACGTTCGAAGAGGAGCGCGATTTCGATTTTTGGTGTTTTTTTTCGAGAGTTCAACCCCTTGCAGCTTCTAAGCGATTCGAGTAGAAGAAAAAAATGTTTCATTCATTCATTTTACCCAGAGAATATGTCAAAAAAATTACGACAATTTTCAAGCACATGCGGTCAAAATGGTGTCCCGCTTGACGTAGAATGACTCATATGTAGGTTTGTATGACTAATTCAAAGACACCCTGTATAATTCGACAGCCACCGTGATTTGACCCAACTATATTTCGTTAATTTGGTCAAGCTCCAGTAGAACTCCTATAAATTCGAAGCGCTTGAATCCGGCTTCCCCTATTTCGGAGGGGAAGCTGCTCCCCTTACTCTTTACCTCTTCCAACGCGCCCACTTTACCGTGCAACACATAGAGCATGCGCAGACAGTAAATATTCTGATGTAAAGGGTAACCCGTGAATTCTCATTCTCAGAATTCTCGCCCCGTAGCTTCGAATTTATAGGAGTTCTACTGTATTGAATTTGAAGCTGCTTCACATTCGAAGTTTTTTGGAATGTGTACCTCGTCTCATTTCCAACTTGGTATGAACTTCGGTAAAACCCAGTCATATCTGTCGTCAAATTTCCAATAAAACTGATAGTGACATTATACTTTCCGACTGAAAGTATCCAGCCGAAAGAGAGCGTGAAAAAATGCCGCAGCGGGTCGTAGCTCTGAGTGACGATAGGAATGAGGATGTCTTCCGAATAAACTGTGACCGTGGAAGCGAAGATTTCCAGATTATCGCTGTGTAAAACGATCACGTTTGTTGGTACTGTCACGTCAATTCTGATGACGACCCGTCCGCTGAAGTTGTAGTAACCTTCCGTGAATGCGGGTATCAGCTCAATGTCATAATGGTTTGGGACCACCGCAGTCGGTAGTCTGTAGTCTGTTTCAGGGTGTTCTGCGGGAAAGCTCTCCTCGAATTTCAGGGGCGACATTGAGGCAAAGCTGACCAGCGAGGAGGCCAGCAATCCGAATAAGAGGCCTGAGGACCTCATGCCTTAAAGATGGATATTTATTGTTCGTTGCTTCAATAGACAGAAGTAAACTTGTTCACAATTACAGAATTTTTATCGGTTATGAAAAAACAGTTAAATTGCAATCGGTACAGTCATCCCGTCACTATTCACTCTCTTATATGGGCAAATCCACAGAACTTTTAATCCCCAGCGAGGAGCGATAAAATTGAGAATATTTCGTAAGATAACAATACTACGCACTTGTAGGTTTTTGGGCTAGTTCTACACAGTATTAGACACGTATTTGCACAATTAAATCTACTGAAATATATACAGTGAAGTTGTATCAAACTTTGAAAAAGAAGAAAATGTCGAAATTGCATGCGAGGCTAGCAAATTTTTTTGAGCTTTTAATGATATTCTACGAGCGCCCTTCCAGTTACCATTTTAATTCAATGTGTTTCAGTTTCACCTTTATACCCCAAAACATCACCCACTTTGCCTCAGATGTGCTCCTCTCGCAAAAAAAATTGTTCGGCTACAAAAATGCGAGGATGAATTGAATTTTTTTTTTTTCTGCAAAGTTAATTCCTTCACATGTACGCCCTCTGATGTATCGATAAATGAGCAATGCTGATACATCTTCAATTAAAAGAGGCATCTTTTGCGAGGTGTCGCATAACTGTGCCATCAATAGTGTCCATGCAGTAACAATTCGAAAATGATCATCAGAAACGTAAATTGTGTATCAAATTCAGTTTTTACAACGGCACGTCAGAAATCTTTCTTGGTTTGACATTTTTATAATTGTAAACTACAGTTTGTTATACGTGTTAACTGAAGAAAATAGTGGCGTCACAAATCTATGTATGAATCGAATATGAAGTCATCAACCCTAGGATAGCACACAGACTGTAACAAAAAAAAATCGGTATTGACTCGTATAGACCACATGTTGGTGTCAATTTACCACGATCTGAAAGTCAATCCCACACCGTCGGAGATTTTTTGACACCCATAGGTGCTGAAATTTTGAATTGAATTTTTATTTTTTTTTTCAATCAAATAACTTGGACACCGTTGATTTCCGGCATTTTTCACGGAGCAACTTTTTTTTTCTTTTGCGCGAGGGGTCGAAAGTCCTACTTTGCGTGCAGGTGTGATGAAAATGCATTTCATGTGAAAATTGTGTTTTTTCCAATATTACTATACCATAATTATTACGCCCCTGCCTGAAAATAGTTAACGGACGTGAATTATTTGTCTTGTGAGTCATGCGAAAACATACACCAAACCTAAGATATGTGCTCGTAAAATGGGAAAAAAAAAAAATCCATCAAAGCTAGAAGTTTTATGGATTTGCCCATGTATGAGCCATTCCACGTGAACTTGGTCAGTCATCTCTCGGATATCTTTTCAATTTTGCTAGTCGATTGTTCTCGGGGAGTTAAATTTTTGTGCCGGAGGATTTTTCATCTAGTCCAAAATTCGTTGAGTTATGTGCACAAACAAATTCGAGCACGGTTTTTCTCAAAAATTCATGACTCCGCCAAAAATGACACAGGAATCAATTTTTTTTTCTTTAGCTTACGCAGAAAGTGTCATGTGTCATTTGGGTGGTCCTTATTTGGGGGTTGGTGGGATTTTGTTCGTGCCGCCCCCTCAAAAGATTCGAAATAATTGAGAAGAAATCCCCTCAAAATTGCAGCTCTCTATCTCGATCCTAAAACGCCCCCCATGGACGTTGTTTTTTGGCATAAGAATAACACGGGATTTTCATGAAAATTTTGAATATATTTTTTTTTCTTCCTAGTATATCGCTAAAAATTTTATAAATATAGTCAATTACTGAGTAAATGAACTATCTTTTACAGGAATTTTCGGTTTTTTACTGACATCATACAATAATGCCGTTATTGCTAAATGAAGATCAATGACAACTCACTCTTTCATAGTTTTTCGTGAATGATAGTTATTTACCTGAAGTGAACACTCCTAAGAGTATAGAATGTTTTTTTTTTCAGAATAAAAGAAACATATATCTTTCATATGGGGCATACCACGCCAACTCGACCTGGCCAAAACCCTCACCATTTTCAATTCTTTTTTGCTTCTAGTATGTTGTTTGTCATCACAAAAAAGCCCATCACACTAAGTTTCACATTTTTTGCAAAATTGGCCTGGTCGTTATAATGTGAAAACGCAAAACACTGTTCGACCACTCCGATTTGAATGAGATTTGAAGAGATGAATCTCTGTGGAGAGTGAAAACTTTGAAGCCAGTAGCGAAGGATCTGGTTTGGGAGGTACAGAGAAATGATTTTTTTTTCATTTCAGATAAACTAATTTTTTTTTCTGGTATATTCACAATTTGTTCGGATCTAAACATAAGTGAATGTTTATTAGCTGTATAGTAGCCTGGAGGAGGTGAAAAATTAATATCAAAAATAAAAAAAATTAATTTCCCTGTATCTCCCAAACCAGATACACGCCCACCTTCGCTAATGGCTCACAAATTCTGTTTCTTCATCACATTCAGCTCTCAAAATCTCATCCGAGTCGGATTGGTCGAACAGTGTTTTGCGTTTTCACATTATAACGACAGAACAATTTTTTTTAAAATGTCAAACTTGGTGTGGTAGGCTTTTTTGTGATGACAAACAACATACTAGAAGAAAAAAAGAATTTAAAATGGTGAGGATTTTGGCCAGGTCGGGTTGGTGTGAAATGCCCCATATAAAAGATATATTTTTTTTATTAAAAAAAAAAAAAACATTTTCTACTCTCAGGAGTGCTCATTTTATGTAAAAAAAACTGTCATTCACGAAAAACTATGAAAGAGTGAATTTTTATCGATCTTCATTTAGCAATAACGGCAAATTGTATGATGTGAATTAAAAACGGAAAATTCCTGTGAAAGATAGTTCATTTACTCAGTGATTAATGATAATTATAAAATTTTTAGCGATATACTAAGAAGAAAAAAAAATAGATTCAAAATTTTCATGAAAATCCCGTGTTATTCTTATGGCAAAAAACAACGTCCTTCGGGGGCGTTTTAGGATCGAGATAGAGAGCTGCAATTCTGAGGGGATTTCTTTTTAATTATTTCGAATCTTTTGAGGGGGCGGCACGGACAAAATTCCACCAACCCCCAAATAAGGACCACCCTAATGTGTCATAGAATGTTCAACAAAATATGTAGGGGACACTGGGTACAGTTGTAATAGTGGGTACGGTTGTAACAGTGCGTTTATCTCTTGAAGTAAAAAAGATAGGTGAATGCCTCCAACGCGAAGATGATCGTTGATCCTGTCTAGTCGGTCTCGCGTCGGAATCATTCGCCTATCTTTTTCACTTCAAGAGATAAACGCACTGTTACAACCGTACCCACTGTTACAACTGTACCCAGTCTCCCCTACTTTGAAAAAAGTTTGTTCATTCATTGTTTATTCAACAATTACACGGAGAGAAAAAAATAGTAAAAATTACGGTTCCACATAGTAAACTTGTTGTATTCTGGTGCTTGGCGAATTTTACGATTCTGACCGATATTTTTTCACGTATTCAACGTGAAAAACTAACCTTCAACGTGAAAAAATAACATTCAGAACCGTAAAATTCTCCGTAATACAAGTTTACTGTGTGGAACCGTAATTTTTACTATTCATATCCGTAATTTTTACTATTCTTTTCTTTCTGTGTAGGTTTTCAAAGATTTTTGAAACACACAGTGACACGATCAAAATTTTTTTCTCAAATACTGACATATACTTTGCACTATATACTATAGCCTGTGAATTGATTTTGAGGACGTGTTATTTTTTGTTCTCTATCAAAAAATTACTGAACTAGGCGGCGTGCGCCAATTCCGAGTCGACGCCGCGCCGCGTGGAACGTAATGGCGTGCGTTAGACTGCTGCTTGCCGCTACTCGACGGACGCGTAGCAGCAATATTCGAGAGTCATTTTCCCAATGAGAGACACGATTTAAAAATCTGAAAAAAAAAATACTATAGTTTCATAATGGAAACTATAAGCGATACGTTGAGTTTCTTGAACGTGTTCTTTTTCGTTTTCGAACTATTGCAGTTTGAAATCTTTGCATACATGCTCAACATACATATTGAGATTTTGAACTACAATAGTCTAGCTGCGTACCTCTACTTGCATGGAATCAAGCTTGTATCGTTGTATACATACATATAAATTGTATCCCAGTTACGCCTCAGCCCCAAATAGATGGCGCTGATGGGCGTATATGTGCGCAAGAAACACACACTGGTATCGTGCTTGTATGTTACGCAGCTAGCCTATATTTCGAAAACGGAGAGGAACACGTTCTTGAAACTGAACGCATCGCTTATAGTTTCCATCGGGAAAGTACAGTATTGTTTTCAGATTTTTGAATCGTGTCACTCATTGTGAAAATGACTCTCAAATACCGCTGCTACGCGTCCGTCGAGTAGCGGCAAGCAGCAGTCTAACGCATGTCATTACGTTCCACGCGGTGCGGCGTCGACTCGGAATTGGCGCGCACCGCCAAATTCAGTGATTTTTTACTTGACAACAAAAAATAATACGTCCTTCAGGTAGTTCTAGAGGTACACGTATTAGCTAAAAGTTTCGACCGCAGCGTACAGTATAACCCTATTCTTATATGACGCTGTCGGTTGGAAACTTTTGACAGAGCTTATACACTCTGTCCTACACCTACACACTTCATGCATGCAGCGTGGCGGTGTAATCGTGGCAACAGCGGATTTCCTGTATTAGCAGCTTCGAGCATAAGTTAATCAGTGGATTGCGATTCAATATCAATTCAAGTAAGATTTGAGCAGCGCCGGTGACTTTCATATGGAGTATATGGAGAACTCCATACCCAGAAAAATTCTGGGTATAGAATTCCACACTCAGAATTATGTAGGTGAGAAACGAAAAAGTCATGTTTTTCAAATATTTTTATTCCTGGTTGTGCATTGCACGTAAATAAAGAAGTAAAGACCCCCCGAGAAAATTTCGTGCATACCATAGTTGCATTTTTTTCTGCGCGCCGCTGCGTACTCCCTTCTTACCCAATACTCGCCATACTGCGGTGCCTTTTGAGCTCAACGTGTGTAGGTTTCGTGTCTGTGTGTCAGAATTGCGACTGAAAGACTTAGCAACACTCTATGTCCATGCGGACTTAGCTGTGGAATACGACCGGACAACACTTGAGCCCCGCGCCCACTACACCGCGGCAGACGGCGGAAAACAGTGGTAGTACATCGTGTTTTTTCTGTAGTTTTTCATAAAAGGGTGCATGATTTTTATTATAAAATACTATGAATCACTATTTCCCGCCGTCCGCCGTGCTCCGCCGCAATATAGTGGGCGCGGGCTTTATGGACAAATTTAAAGAGAAATAAGGTACGCCGTACCGCATTTGCTTTGTCTCAATAAATTCAATGAAAAGTTAAGAATGTGTTTCCCCTCTCCCCCATTAGTCGAGTAACTCCATACCCGAAAATTTTGCAAGTCGCCAGCGCTGCATTTGAGGGTCGGTTTACAAAAAAAAAACCCGTAATAAAAAACTAGATGGTATGGCGACTATGTGTCGAGCAAATGCGGCTAAACGTAAAAAAGACGTTCCCAACTCCAACGATCAGCAACAAAAATTTGCTGTAGAAGGACCACGGGTCGTTGATTTGCAATATCTTTCAGAGAATTTGGCGAAATCAGAATGCAAAAATTATTATCCGCAAAAACGATCTCAAAGAAACCAATGGTTGAACACCTGAGAAACAAGCTTTAATTTTATCAGAACAAATCCATAACTTCTTTATTTGTTCGAAAAAAATCTATTACTGTTGGTTAAAATATTTTTCATAAGTTGTTTATCAGACCTCTAAGCCGTTCAGGAGATACGCATTGATTAGTCTTTCAACTTTGAGCATATTGACTTTGACATCCGAATTTTTATCTTATCTACCGCAAAAAAGCGAATTCGATGATACATGTTTTCTCATGTGAAATCGTCTGATCTTTCCGAATATGGAATTCGTTTCAAGTTACATTCTCAAAAACCGTGAAAAAAATGCGTTTTTTCAACGTTCCCCAATTTTTTTTTCAAATTTGATATTTTTATCTAAAGGCTTGCAGTTTTTAACTTAAGGGTACACTGAAAAAAATTACTATGGTTGGACAGCAATATGTTTCTGGCTGCGATTTCTTGCTAAAGTAGAAAAAAATATTTCTAAAACGAATGATCGTATAGTATAGATATCAAACAGTATGGGTATTGCAATCAAATATATTTTTGAAACGGCAACCGTATAGCTATCGCAGCTATAATTTTTCTGGTGGTCTCCATTCTAGCGGTTAGCCAGATATTCTAGCTCATATGACCAGAATTATTGTTGAGTTCCATGTAAATTTCTTTGAGTGTAGGAGATACTGAAAACTGCCAAGTTATTGCTATTTTCAAATTAGATGAATCAATAGATATTTTCAAATTAAATTTGACACACATGTTTTCCATCTCAAAACATGGACATTGTGCAAATTTCAAGTCATTTGAAACAATAAGTACAGAGTTACTCCTCATAATGTTTCTGAAATAGCCTTTATTCGAAAACCTCCCATGCGTCTGAGTTATTCTTGAATCTTGTTGGGCTTGCACACACATATTTCAGGATGCGTTAGCCACAAACCCACGTCGGTTTTTAGAGATAGCTACGATACTTTGATTTTGACATTTTTTTTCATGAAAAAAAAACATATTTTCATTTATTTTACTTCAAATCCGTAATTTTGTCTCGATTTCCAAAAACCGACGTGGGTTTGTAGCTAGTGTGTGTAGGAACATACCCTAAAAATTTGAACAGTCTTCGACAAAAACTCAGACGCATGGGACTTTTTCAATTGCCAAATACCTAGTTCTGAGATAAATCGCTTTGAAGTTTTTTTTTCAAATCATTCACAGAATTCAAGAAATTCAACATATAAATCATTACAACTTGAAGAAAATTCAACATATATATTTTAGCAGTTCGGTTGATATGAACTTGGTCTTGTCGAGTCTAAGCAATTTGACCTGCGTGTAGCGAATCGTGCGGTTGATAACTTGTAAATCTAGTTCTGCAAAGTAAATATGAACATTTGGAAGAATATTGATTTGCTATATAAATTTCGATGCTGATCTCTGGTGAAGTGTGTGGCCAAAAACTTCAATATGATTTCCAACCGTAGAAAAACATATTTTGGAGTTGTTGTCTTATGAGGGTACCCACACGGCACGAAATATTTCAGAAATATTTAGAAATGTTACAACATTTCAGATTCATAACATAACTTCAGGAATATGTCTGAAGCATTTCAGCAACATTTCCATAACATATATCATCTTCGACATTTCTGAAACGTTTCAGAAATATGTCGATTGCAGTATAACATTTTCAATATTTCCGTAATATTTATGAAATACGTCGATTGCAATATATCATTTTCGATATTTCTGAAATGTTTCCGAAAGATGTCGATTGCAGTAGAACATTTCTGAAATACGCTTGATTGCAATATATCATTTTTGATATTTCTGAAACGTTTCCGAAATATGTCAATTGCAATATAACACTTTCGATATTTCCGAAATATTTCTGGAATATGTCAATTGCAATACAACATGTTCAATATTTCCGATATATTTTCGAAATATGTCAATTGCAATACAACATTTTCAATATTTCCGAAATATTTTCGAAATATGTCAATTGCAATACAACATTTTCAGAATTTTCGAAATATCTCAAGACAATTTCAATGTCCAATTTTCTGCACAACTTTGTGAAAACTGATACTTCAACTCAATTTCTTAATTGTTCTGGAAGAAATAATGTATAGGAAAAATTTGCAACACATATTAAGTGGCGGTCTAGCGTAGTGGTTAAGGCGTGAGATTAGTAATGCGAACACCGGTGAGCGTCCAGGTTCAAACCCCAGTCAGGATTTAGAAAATAGCAAGACGAACTCGAAATTCGTTTTTCTTCATACAGGTGATTTAATATAGATACAATTATCCTATAACAGTGATATCTGACAGCGGAAATATGAAAAATCGTATTTTTTTTTCAATTTTCATTTCTCATTTCTATAGTGTTCAATGTTCATCCACGCGATATCCACCTATTACTGGAAGATTTCTGGTATATTAGTGGAAGATTTCTGGTACATATATTTCTGAAATATTACTATAATATTTCTGATATATGTAACCGACATATTTCTGAAACATTTCTGATACATGTCAGCTATATAACGTTAGTTATATATGGGCCATTCCACGTGAACCGGATCAGTCAACTCTCGGATATTTTTTCAATTTTGCATGTCGATTGTCATTGGGGAGTTAGATTCTTGTGCCAAAGGATTTTTCAATTAGTGCAAAATTCGTTGAGTTATTTGCATAAACAAATTCGTGCAAGGTTTTTTTCAAAAATTCCTAACTCCGCCAAAAATGACACTAGACTCAATTTTTTTTTTCAGTTTGCGCGGAAAGATTCATAGAATGTATGAAAAAATATGTACTCCAAAAAAAGTTTGTTTATCAATTGTTCATTTAACAATTAAGTTTTCAAAGATTTTTAAAACACACAGTGACACGATCAAAAATTTTTTTAAAAATACTGATATATACTTTGTACTATACTACAGCCTGTGAATCAATTTCAAGTACGTGTTATTTTTTGTTTTCGAGTAAAAAATCATTGAAGTTTGCGGCGCGTCCCAATTACGGGTCGACCGACGCCGCGCCGCGTGGAACGTATAATGGCGTGCGTTAGACTGCTGTTCGCCGCTACTCGACGGACGCGTAGCAGCGGTATTCAAAACTCATTTTCACAATGAAGGACACGATTTAAAAATCTGAAAAAAATACTGTAGCTTCCTAATGGCAACTATAAGCGACACGTTAAGTTTTGAGAACGTGTTCTTTTTCGTTCTTGAAATATTGCAGCTTGAAATTTTAGCATGTATGCTTAGCATACATATACTCGACGAACGCGTAGCAGCGGTATTCACGAGTCATTTTCACAATGAAGGACACGATTTAAAAATCTGAAAAAAATACTGTAGTTTCCTAATGGCAACTATGAGCGACACGTTTAGTTTCAAGAACGTGTTCCTTTCCGTTTCCGAAATATTGCAGTTTAATATGTTAATATGTATGCTAAGCATGTATGCTAAGATTTTGAACTGCAATATTTCGAAAACGGAGAGGAGCACGTTCTTGAAACTAAACGTGTCGCTTATAGTTGCCATTAGGAAACTACAGTATTTTTTTCAGATTTTTAAATCATGTCCTTCATTGTGAAAATGACTCTTGAATACCGCTGCTACGCGTCCGTCGAGTAGCGGCGCACAGCAGTCTAACGGACGCCATTATACGTTCCACGCGGCGCGGTGTCGGTCGACCCGGAATTGGCACGCGCCGCCAACTTCAATGATTTTTCACTCGAAAACAAAAAATATCACGTCCTTAAAATTAATTCACAGGCTGTAGTATAGTACAAAGTATATGTCAGTATTTTTTAAAAAAATTTTGATCGTGTCACTGTGTGTTTTAAAAATCTTTGAAAACTTAATTGTTAAAAAAACAATGGATAAACAAACTTTTTTTGAAGTACATATTTTTTTATACATTTTATGAATCTTTCCGCGTAAACTGAAAAAAAAAAATTGAGTCTAGTGTCATTTTTGGCGGAGTTATGAATTTTTGAAAAAAACTTTGCACGAATTTGTTTATGCAAATAACTCAACGAATTTCGCACTAATTGAAAAATCCTTCGGCACAAAAATCTAACTCCCCAAGGACAATCGACATGCAAAATTAAAAAAATATCCGAGAGTTGACTGATCCGGTTCACGTGGAATGGCCCATATGCGGACATGGACATATTTCTGACATATTTCTGGAATGTTGCAATAAAATATTTCTGATATATGTCAGCTATACAACGTTAGTTATATATGCGGACATAGAAATATTTCTGACATATTTCCGGAATGTTGCAATGAAATATGTCATGTAGCGAATGAAACATTTATGAAATATTTTTGAAATATTACGTGCCGTGTGGGTATACACACCTTGAAAATGATTTTTTCCAAATCACTGCTACGCTCCGAGAAAACATTCTAGTGACTCAGTTCTTTTACAGTTGATTCCCAGACAGCAATATGACATCTGTACGAGTTCTTGAAGAGCTCTTATTCAAGATTTGGACGTCTCAATTTTCTTCAAAATGAAATCTTTGAGACGTCTTGAGGACGTCGAATACGCCACCACAAGAGCAAATTAAGACTTCTTGAAGGATTCGCAAAGAGCTCTTTTTTATGAGTTCAGAAAAAAGAGTTCTTGCAGAAGTCAGAATTGAGAGCTCTTCCTGACTTCAGAAACAAGACTTCTTCAAGACTTCTTATCAAAGAAAATTTGAAAAATATTTTGAAAATCTTAGAAATATGATTTCAGTAGCCATTATTCACAATTCGTTAAATCGCTTTGTAATAAATATTTTCAATTTATAAAAAATGATAAATCATTACATATTCGTTTTTTCAATTCATTAATACGTCACCTGTAAAATAGACTGATGTATCAAAAAATTAATATCATCAAATCACAATATCATTCACAATTGAATGGAAATTGACATTTATATTAATCAATCATATTTTTGTGTTTTAATAATGGTCATACACTTACACTATTTTCGAACACTTGATTCATAAATAATTCATTTATTCAATTGAGTTGAATTTTCGAAATGAAGTGAGGAATGTAATTAACAATTGTACTGTATTTTGTAGGTTATGATAGAGAAATAACAAAGCTGAAAAATGTGCATGTTTATACCACTATGGGCATGCGTCAGATTGATTCCAACGAATCCTCAGAAAAAAGAATTCTTGAAGAGCTCATATTCGTGACATCTTACGAAGTCAGAAAATGGACTTCTTGCAGAGCTCGCATTTTTGACATCTTATGAAGTCAGAAAAAAGACTTCTTGCAAAACCCGCATTTTTTGAAATCTTACCAAGTCAGAAAAAAGACTTCTTGCAGAGCTCATATTTTTGACATCTTACAATGTTGGAAAAAAGACTTCTTGCAGAGCTGATATTTTGACATCTTACGAAGTCTGAAGAAAGACTTCTTGAAGACTTCTTGATGGAGAGTTCTGAAAAATGAGGTCGTTAAGACGTCATATTTGGACTTCTTAGAGACATCTTCAAAAATACTTCCTCAGGTAGTCTTTCTGACTTGCATGCTGTCTGGGTTAGTGCCATTTTGATACATAGTTCATAATTTTCCCAGATTTTATGTCCTCCGCTGAACAAAAATTTAGTCCATCGAAGAAAAATTAGTTGTCGTAGGGTACAGGTTGCTGCGTTTCAAGAAATGTCTCACAATTTGAAGGAGATATTCTGTATCAATGTAACTCAGGGAAAAACCAATAATATTTCATGAAGTCAAGTTCTAAACCTAGAAATTTTTGATTGTAAGACTTTTTTCTCCATCATTTTGGAAAAAATATTTTACAATCAAAAATTTATATGTCTCAAACTTGAATACATGAAATATTATTGGTTTGCCCCGAAATTAAATTCATATAGAATATGTTCTGCAAATTTGAAGAAATTTCAAGCAACGCAGCAGCCTGTACCCTACGACAACTACTTTTTCTTCGATGGACTGAATTTTTGTTCAGCGGAGGACATGAAATCTGTAAAAATCATGAACTTTGTATCAAAATAGCACTAATCAACTGTGAAAAAACTGAGTCACCAGAATGTTTTCTCAGAGTGTAGCAGTCATTTGAACAGAACTATTTTTCATTATTATTATTTTTTTTTTTTTATTTTTTCATCTCACGTAAATCACTTGAGTGTGGTAGCTTGATGGAAAACTGCATCTCAAGTTACTTTTTTTCACAAATTAAAAAAGCAATAACCGAAATATAGGGAAATTGAAAACTTCTGCTGGAACATTATACGCTTCATTGCGTGAATGGATCTTAATAAAAAAATTTTCGGTTCAACGATTTGTGTACGTAAAGATAAGGGTTCAAAGGACACTTTTCCGTAAAGAAAATTTACAGTCTTCGCATCCTGCAAGAGTCAAGTACATTGAAAATAATGGACACTTTTCCTCACTTAGTTTATTTCGAATAGGGATTGGAATTCTAATAGGCTTGTAGGACTTATTAGCAAGAATCACATAGTACACTAAAAATAAAAACACATCTCAGAATATTCCCATAAGTACCGCGAAATTCGGAAAATAACCGAATACACCCGAATACTTTCGGGTATTACGTTACTCGTGCTATATCGCCCGCACAATCATTTTCAATATTCTTTGGCTTGAACCCGAATTCACCCGAATACTTCCGGAAATTTCGTAACGCTTGCAAAATCGTCCCTATAAACATTTTCAATGTTAAAAAAAATCGATTTATTCGAAATTTTATCCTCGAATTTCAGTATCTCCTACTCTTAAGAAACTGAAATTCAGTTCTGGTGCTGGAAATGGGATTACGCGGGAGTTGCATTCATGTTTATTGAATTGAGTATAAAATGTATTTTGTTGTTTTTTCAGCCAAGAATCATCGATTTAATGAAAATCAATGCAAGTCCTGCCTGATCCCATTTCGAGCACCCGAAACAAATTTCAGTTCCTTCAGTTGAAAACTGCAAGTTTCCAGATAAAAATATCAAATTTAAAAAAAATTTGGAGAACGTTGAAAAAACACGGTTTTTTCGGAAAAACGTATTTTTTTTACGGTTCTTGAGAATCTACCTTGAAACGATTTTCATATTCGGAAAGATCAGACATTTTTACATAAAAAACACGTATCATCGAATTAGCTTTTATGCGATAGAGATGGGATAAAAATTCGAATGTAAAAGTCAATGTGCTCAAAGTTGAAAGACTAATGAACGCGTATCTCCTGAACGGTAAGGCTTGGAGGTCTGATACTTGGTGGATTTTCACATCTCAATACACACTATGAGATTTCAAAATTGCAGACAAATCGAAATTTTGACCCCGGATCGTTGACAGATGATTGGTGGACCTGCCCATGTATATTATGAATATGTATATATACCCAATAAACCAAAAACCCCATAAACGTATGAAAATAGGAAGAATGTCCGCCCGGAAAAACGTATATACAGGGTGATTCAGAATTCGTGACGAATCTCTCGTGGGGTTAATCCTGGTCGAAATTGGGATCGAAAGTTCCCTAGCCATTTTTCCGAAAAACGATTTTTTCCCTGGAATTTTTTTTTTCCGACAAACGAATTTTTGCAACGATTTTCTTGTTTTGTTTTTCCATCATATGTCACTTTCTAAGCATCCGAAATAATGCCAATGAGTTTTTTTTTCCAATATTAGAGAGATTTTTCGGTGAAAGTTTCTTATTTGGTGGAAGATGTTGAAAAAATTGTCAACGTTATAAATTTAATAAACTAAAAAGCGGATTATTACGAAGTATCTACACGAAGGGTATTAAAACAATGCTCATTATGAGCTATTCGAAATTTGGGGAGATAAAAGTTTATTGATTATTCAGAAACATAAAATTCTTTAAGATATAGTCAACGTGTTAAGCTCAACGCGCACTATGCCGAAGCGAAGCGATCGGAAGTTTTCATGAACATGCATTTTTAGGAGTGTGCGTGCATACTTCTATAAAAAACATAAGAAAAGCATGTTAATGAAACTTCCGATCGCTTCGTTTCGCTTCGCTTCGGCAAAGGGCGCGTTGAGCTTTATTCATTTCTTGGATACTCTTCAAGCTTATAGCAATTGCTGAAATTGCCCTCCTTGGGCCTCTACACAAAGTTCGGTCCGATTGTTTGTTACCATGGTAACTCAGGGCCGTTACCGATACATGTGCGCCCTTTACGTATAAATTTATAACGATGACAATTTTTTTAAAACCTTCGCCCAAATAAGAAACTTTCACCGAAAAATCTCTCTAATATTGAGAAAAAAAAACTCATTGGCATCATATGGGATTCTTAGAAAGTGACATATGATGAAAAATGAAAAAAAAATAAAAAATTGTTGGAAAAAATCGTTTGTCAGAAAAAAAATTTCCAGGGAATAAAATCGTTTTTCGGAAAAATGGCTAAGGAACTTTCGATCCCAATCTCGACCAGGATGAACCCAACGAGAGATTTGTCACGAATTCTGAATCACCCTGTATACGTATGTATACGTATGTATAGATGGATACATGTGTTTATTTATTCATATCAATGTTGGACAAGCCTACCCTGCATTTACAATTCAGTATACCGGGTAGGCGGAGAGAAAGCTTAAGGGGGTATCTACACCTTTAAATTTTCAAAAAATCGTTTTTTTTTTTATAATTTATTTGGAATGCTAGTGACCTACTCTACCTGCAAATAAATCGGTGTCAAGATATCTAGAGGATTTGAGAAGTTACAGCCATGGCAGTGCCAAATTGCGAAAAAGCGCCGCGGCGAGGCGCGCGAACCCTCAGATTGGTGCCATAAGTATTGTACAACACCGCCAACACCACTGCTCACTTTTATGAGGTTTTGATATATTTCGATTTTGAATTTGATTTTGTGATCTTTTAATTGTTTGTAATTATCATTCTTACACATATTGAATTTCCAATATTCTTTTAAATTGTGATCATTGACAGAACACATGGCTGCGATCTACGTTTTTTCGAGGTTAGGTGTCCACTTGTTTGTAATTATTGTCGTGCTCTCAGTACGAATTCAAACCAATAGTAATTTCCATTATCGGATTAACACAGTGTAGGTATATATATCTGAGATGAGACTTCGGAATCGAAAGAAGATGATCCATCAAAAAGTGCGTTTGAAATCGATGCCAGGAGACTACACATTTGGATTTCCAAAAAGATGAGTATTTCTATAATACATATATTAATTGCAAGAATTAATAAATATTATAAGAAAAAAGGTATGATTGATGAAAGATGAAAGAATTTCCTTAGTATTGACAAAAATTGTGCTAGCATCTTCTGAATCTCAAAAATATTGAAGATAAAAAATTTTACAGAATTTTTATGTTTTGAACAATTTTGATCAGATTTTTTCTAAAGCAATTCATTATTTTTCTAACAGCCTCATCGGACACCTAACCGACACTGTTGTTGTACAGAACGGGTCAAAACTCACTACAAACCTCCGCCTGGCACATGTGTCTAGACTCGACTCGACTCATAACTCATCGATACGAGAGCAGCTGCGGATCCAGCATATCAGTCATAAGCAAAATCTTAAAACTTGATTTCCTGTAACTAGATTTTCCTCTCTGGGAAAAATAGGAATTAAAAAAAAAATTGAAATAAAGTTTGAAAGTTGATTTCTGGAGAATGAATATTTTGACCGGTTGTCGTAAAGAATCAGGAGCATCGTTGGACCGATTCTGGAGTTTATGGTCTTCAATTGTTCAGAAGAGATGCCTCTATCAGATGAACATACAACTTTTTGATATCGCAAAAATTGTCTGACTTGTTCAATTTTTACTGACATTTTTCTGATTCTTTAATTTTTTTTCTCTATTTTTTCTATTATCTCAACCAAAAATGGTCATATCAAAAAGTTGTATGTTCATCTGATAGAGGCTTCGATTCTACAAATTTGAAGACCACAAACTCCAGAATCGGCTTAACGATGCTCCTGATTCTTTACGACGACTGGTCAAAATAGTCATTCTCCAGAAATCAACTTTCAAACTTTTTTCTTAAATTTTTTTTTTTCAGTTCCCACTTTTCGCGGAGACGAATGTAGTTACAGGAAATCAAGTATTAAGATTTTACTTATGACTAATATGCTGGATCCGCAGCTGCTCTCGTAGCGATGAGTTATGAGTTGAGTCGAGTCCAGACACATGTGCCAGGCGGAGGTTTGTAGCGAGTTTTGACCTGTTCTGTACAACAAAAGTGTCCGTTAGGTGTCCGGTGAGGCGCTTAGAAAAATAATGAATTGCTCTAGAAAAAATCTGATCAAAATTTTTCAAAACATAAAAATTCTCTAAAATTTTTGATCTTCAATATTTTTGAGATTCAGAAGATGCTAGCACAATTTTTGTCAATACTACGAAAATTTTTCCATCTTCCATCAATCATACCTCTTTTCTTATAATATTTATTGAACTATTGCAATTAATATATGTATTGTAGAAATACTCATCTTTTTAGAAATCCAAATGTGTAGTCTCCTGGCATCGATTTCAAACGCACTTTTTGAAGGATCATCTTCTTTCAATTCCCTCGTCTCATCTCAGATGTATAAACACTGTGTTTATTCGATAATGGAAATTACTAGTGGTTTGAATTCGTAATGAAAGCACGGTAATATTTACAAACAAGTGGACACCTAACCTCGAAAAAATGTAGATCGCAGCCATGTGTTCTGTCAATGATCACAATTCAAAAGAATATTGAAAATTAAATATGTGTAAGAATGATAATTACAAAGAATTAACAGATCACAAAATCAAATTCAAGATCGCAGTATATAAAAACGTCATAAAACTAAGCAGTAGTGTTGGCGGTGTAGTACAATACTTATGGCACCAATCTGAGGGTTCGCGCGCCGCGCCGCGGCGCTTTTCCGCAATGTGGCACTGTCATGGCTGTAACTGTTCAAATTCTCTAGATATTTTGACACCGATTTATTTGTAGGTGGAGTAGGTCACTAGCATTCCAAATAAATTATAAAAAAAAAAATGAGTTTTTGAAAATTCAAAGGTGTAGATACCCCCTCAACTTCATACTTAAAACTAGGTAGAGAGAGAGAGCGAGTACATAGTACAGAGCAAGCAGACAGGTTGTATATAAAGGTATATAAATATACCTACATGTCGATGGCTCCGCGGAATAACCGGCTATCTCAGAAGTTGCTCGAAAAAGCGTAAAAGTTGCTTCAAAATCGTAAAATTATGATCCAGAAGCTGAAAAAACAGGTTGGAGCAAAAGCCCAGACATTATAATGTCTGCTCCAACTTGTTTTTCCAGCTTCTGAATCACAATTTCACGTTTTTGAAGCAAAATTTCGCTAGCACGATTTGAAGATAGCCGCTTTCTCGAGCAAAATCTGAGATAGCCGCTTTTGCGAGCAACTTCTGAGATAGCCGGTTATTTCGCGGAACGATCGATATATAGAAACACGCACATTCGCACGAGAGACAAGGAAAACCGCCGAAAAACCTTGTCCAGGTGTAGCCGGATCCAAGCTCAAACCACCGTGAGTCAAGTCGGCGCCTGAACGGCGTGACCCGTCTTACATTTTTGCAGGCTGCCGCTCAGGCTTTCCTAGACTCGCTTGGGGATTTGAACTCAGGTCCTCCCGCTCCATAGTCTCGAGTGCTAGCACTACGCTACTACTGTCGGATATATATACGTATTTTCATACGTTTATGGGTTCTTGGTTTATTGGGTATATAAATGAATTGAATAGGATCAATTTTTTGAGAGAATATATTTATTTCAACACCTTTCCGCGTTTATTAAAACTCATGAAAAATAAAGTTCCTAATTCCCGGAACTTACCGTGCGCCCATCAGTTCGCCGCAGCGTACACTGTTGCAAGTTTGTCACGCTGATTGTGTCTCCGTTCCGTGTCGAATAAGATTAATATTTTCCGCGATTCAATATCTCCGAAACTAAGTAGTAGAAATTGACGATTTTTTTTTTTAATCAATGCCACAATTCTACTGCATACAGGAGTGGTTTTTTTTTTTAATCCTAAGAAAATGAAAAATGTGAGCAGAGTCCCATCCTTTCACGTGTTGGGTATGTCCGATTATGTTGGGAAAAGTCCGACTTTTGATTGCAATTATCGCACAAACTAAGTAGCGGCTCGAATTAGAATTTCAGATAAGGGTTCATGAACAAAGGTTGTACATACTGAAATTTCAGGTGATTCCTAAGATTTGACCAAAAATCCAGAACTACCCTAAAATTAATTCACAGGCTGTAGTATAGTGCAGAGTCCTACACAGCACATATGTCCAATAGATATTCATAGGATATCCATGGGACATCCTATGTCCCATGGCTATCCTATGGATATCCTATGAACATTAGGGTGTGTCAGGAAAAAAAAATTTTTCTTGCTACCTTCTGAACGGATAGTTCTCTTCAAGACAGAGAGATTCCCCGTTGAAAAATGTCCTATGTCAAGGCTAAGTGGTTCCAAATTTTTTTTCAGTTTTCTATTTTCCTATGGAAAATTGGTGTGGTTAACTTAAATGGAGAACTAAAAAAAGTTTCGGAACCACTTAGCCTTGACATAGGACATTTTCCAGCAGGGAATCTCTCTGCCTTGACGAGAAATATCCGTTCAGAAGGTGGAAAAAAAAAATTTTTTTCCTGACGTACCCTAATGAACATCTATCGGATATGTGTGCTGTATGGGGTATATGTCAGTATTTTTAAAATAATTTTGATCGTATCACTGTGTGTTTTGAAAATCTTTGAGAACTTAATTGTTGAATAAACAATGGATGAACAAACTTTTTTCAAAGTACATTTTTTTTTTATACATTTTATGACACTTTCCGCGTAAGCTAAAAAAAAAAATTGAGTCCAGTGTCATTTTTGGCGGAGATATGAATTTTTGAAAAAAACCTTGCTCGAATTTGTTTATGCAAATAACTCAACGAATTTTGCACTTATCGAAAAATCCTTTAGCATGAAAATCTAACTTCCCGAGGACAATTGACATGCAAAATTAAAAAAATATCCGAGGAGTGACTGATCCGGTTCACGTGGAATGGCCTATATACGTGGCGTCGCATCCACACTAAAATCTCTGGGACATTGCTTATACTTTCATTACACTATTGTAACTTCAGTTAAAGTAGAAACTGGTCGAGCTTCGTTGTCTAGCGCGAAGGAATGTGCACATTGAATTCACTAAACTTTATGAACAATTCACCTGTCAAATGGAGCTGGTCTATTCAGAAATGTTCGGAGGCCCCACGACCATTAACCGGAATGAAAAAGTCCACAATATTTGAGACGCACTCTAATCATGTTTCGTAAAACCCATTCCAGATATATTGACAATTTATCATCCCAGAAATCCTTTCATGATTAATGGTCATAATTGATTACTAATTATCAGGGCTGGGTAACATTTGAAATGGTTCCATTTAAAATATGCATTTGAAATGTAAAATGGCATTTCGCATTTTCAATTTAAATGGTATTTCCAAAAGCATTTTGATTTTATATTTGAAATGGTAAACTCAACCCATTTAGCCATTTACAAAATGCTGAATGGTAAATGGCGTAAACCAGCGTCCAAACAGGCTAAGTTTTGGGAATTTATTTCGGAAAAACTGCGATTGCAATATTATTATCTTTTTGACATGTTTTCATGTACATCTTGATGAGTATGTATGAAAATTGTGATACAAAAAAATTCAAAGTTTCACACGTTATTCTTCCTCGCATCGGCTGATGTTTCCCGTGCGCGATCAATCGGTGTACACAATTCCGCAGATATGATTGGTTTGTAATGAAAAAAATAAATACCCTTATCAACTACATGGTATTAGCTATAGGGTGACGGAAGTTTTTTTTGTTCTTCTTCTTAGGTTCCCAGAAAAAAATTCCTGAACTTTTTTTACAATTCTGGGAGTTTGATATATTATATTACACAAAAAAAAAACGTATTGACAAAACTGTTTGTCACGTCGAAACACGTATTCCTATAAATATGTGTACCAAATTTTAAGTCCATTAATCAATCACAGTTTAAGATATCGTGTACACTGTTTTGAAAAACATAGTCTCGAGAAAAATGCGTTCAATTAACCAGGCCACCCGTTCGGTTGTCGACCTGCGCGTCAAATTCTTCCATCGCTACAAACGCGATAACTCAAAAATACTCCGAATATCTACATGGGACCTTCTACATAGTATTCTGAATACTTCGAAGTATTTTTTAGAGGAAGACTATTTTTTTTGTTTTTTGAAAATTTTACAGTAGGATATCCTTTGGCAAACGCATTATTCAAATCTTGCAACTTGAGAGTGAATGTGAATAACTAAAATTGCGTTGTTGGAAAATATAATGATTTTAAAGAAACTATTTTGCATTTACTAATTATCCATTTCAAATACCTATTTTACATTTTACATTTCAAATGTATTTTGTAAAACCATTTCCATTTTGTATTTCAACTACATTTTTCAAACCATTTTCCATTTCCCATTTAAAATGGATTCGAAATACCATTTTACCCAGCTCTGCTAATTATGTCTAACTTTCATATGTGTTCAATAATTAATCTTACTAGTTTACACAACTCGGCCATCCCTCATGTGGTAGATGCTCAGTCGAAGCCTTTCAATTCTGATGCGACTGGACTTCAATTTACGAGTTGAATAATTGTATCACACTCCGTGGATCGTGGATCACTCCATCCAAATACTACTGTGCATTTTTATCTGGATTTTTCTATGGTTCATTACACGCCTTTTTCTTCATCATTTCATGAATATATTTCCACTGAGATTATTAGACTGGAAATTTCAATCAGAGACAAGGTGATTCACAATGAAACACAGTGAATATATCCAAAACGCTTTGCAAACACAATAAAAACGAAATAATAATAATCAGTAATAAAAAAAATGGATAACCTCAGGCCTTCGGGAGCAGGTATGAAGTCATCTCGCCTTTTATCATTGGCTTGTTGCTCTTTCCTCCGGGCTCGACCATTGTCAACTCTTCAGCAACTTTAGGTCAGGCCTTACCTTATACATCGCAAAAAAAATTCTGGCCTTGGGACTTGGTCCTGGGTCCCTCTGCAGAATTGTAGGGAAGTGCATTTCTACGTGGTTGAAGTGATGGTGAGGATTCTTGGGGTCCACAGTGTACCACCTATAATCACCCGATACTATATTATACATCACCCTTTTCACTATGAAGAACTATTCTCAAAACTATAAGGCAAGAAATCGAAGGGACCCAATCCAGGAAGCACTTTGAAGAATACAACATTCACTGTGCATGATTTGTTTGAACCTGTGCATGACGAAGTTTGAACCGCATGCATGCGTACTTACAACACTTTTGATTAAGTTATTCTATGGATAAAAATTACGTTTTATACCACAATTAGCCCGATAAAACTATGTTTTCAATGTGAAAATGCAATTTCTAAATCAGTGAATGAAGTTAATTGACGGATAAAAGTTATTAGTCGTTGGTGAAACCGGCCATTAGTAATTACTCTGCGATCCTTTTGTAAAAATATGATTGAATAAATATTTGTTTCAAATGTAAGTATTCTGTAACCGTGGAACATTCGGTTTTCATACCGTACCACCTACGAATACTACCGTTTGAAATTTGTTCATTCTCGGCTCAAAAATACCGTGTTTATGTGACGAAACGAACGTGTTGTTACGGTCTTCTGACAATCCTAACCCAAAAAGCACCTTTGGTACAAAAACCTTTCGCCCAGTCCATTAATGTGTAGATCACTTCGCCAAAAAATAATCAAAGGTTGTGCTCGTTCGCTCGCAGCGATGATTATCAATATACAAAAGCATTGAAATCAGATACAACTGCCAAGTACCTGTAGAATAATAAATGTTTGGAATTGGAAAATTTGTTCAAACTACATAACGTTGTACTCGTTCACTCGCTGCGCTCGCTCACTCTATTGGCTTATGATTATTGGTTTAAAAAACAATTCGGATGAAGAAATTAAAGATGTCAACATTTATCTAAAAATATTCATAACGAAAGAATAATTTAAACAAAATTAGTGAAAAAAATTTGCAGTCCGTGGTACGTTGGCGGGCCAATGTTTGAATATCTATCAGATGACATTGACATGGTTCGCGATCGATATTTTAGATTTCTTTTTCTACAAAAGGCCCCCCAAGTACCACTACCTCCAAATTTTTTTTTCAATTTTGTTCAAATTATTTTTTCGTTATGAATATTTTTAGATGAATGATGACATCTTTAATACCTTCATCCGAATTGTTTTTCAACCAATAATCATAAGCCAATAGAGTAAGCGAGCGCAGCGAGCGAACGAGTACAACGTTATGTAGTTTGAACAAATTTTTCAATTCCAAACTTTTATTATTCTACAGGTACTTAGCAGTTGTATCTGATTTCGATGCTTTTGTATGTTGATAATCATCGCAGCGAGCGAACGAGCACACCATTTGATTATTTTTTGGTGGAGTGATCTACACAATAATGGACTTGGCGAAAGGTTTTTGCACCAAAGGTGCTTTTTGGGGTCGATTTCACTACTTTTTGTAAAATTTTGCTTGACCACCTAATAATTGTGCTCGCTCGCTACGCTCGCTTGGTTGTTTTGTACTATTTCATACCGCCCGAAGTCCGTCGATAAGCAGGAACGTCAACAGCAACGAGCACGCGTGTGCTTATAATTTTCCCCAAGTCTCAAATTTGTAGAGTGACGCGTAATGTACTTTCATAGCGTTTACAAATTGTTCCACCACAATAATTTTTTATACCTACAACATCTAACCCTGCGTGCAGCCCTCCTCCTGTCTCATCTGGGCCTGGGACCGGCAATGGCGGAGTTACTTGCACGCAGGGTTATAGTTGCTGCTCATGACTAAATATATATAAATATCAGATATATGTATTGCAATTCGTAGGTAGTTTTTTTTTTTTAATGCAACTAGGTCCTCTGCAAAAAGAACATGTACGCGTCCCGTACTCATAACGTCAACTTCCAATTCGGGTCTGAACAGAAGGTATCAAAATATTTAGAATTGAGCCTATTCATGCAAGACTAGCGTAGAGCATAAAATGGAAGCTTATGAAGCCAAACACTCGCATTCTGCTCTCTTCGTCTGACTCTTGCCGTTTCTCGTATCGAATCACACTATACCGATACTTTGCAACCCAAGCGTTTTCTTGCATCATCCTCACGTCTTGGACGGCGACCAGCTACAAAATTAAACAATCCAGAAGAAAGATTTTTCTTCAATTATTCCATTCATAAATGACCATACGCTGAGTCTACAATGAATAAATAAATATAAATCAGAATCCCTATCATCTGAGAAAGAGGGAGTCGATCGATCATTTCTTAATTATTGAATAAGTATTTTCATCCTCACCATTTGTCGTGATAGCACTTATCTGAATTTGATTGAGCTTCTGAGCGGAGAATCTAAGCTAATAGTAAAACATGCATTGAAAAATTATCTTCACCGAAGGTCAAGGCATTACGTTGACGTGGAGTGTAGAATAAAGCCTATCGTACTCCAACACGCAACGTCGACTTACAGTCTCGTTTGGACTAGAGGATAACAAGATAAAATATAGAACTCGTTGAAATCCGACACATAACGTTGGCTCACAATTTAGGTCCGAGCAGACGAGCCTCTAGAAATGAGCCTAACATCAAGCTTGAAGTGGAATTTGTTGCAATCCAACGTTTGAACTCGGCTTTGTTGGTCTGGCTCCTTGCCGTTCCGTATATCAAATCATGCTATCCTGATATTTTTCAACTTCAACATTTTTCCTTGATTTTCTATTGTCAGACCTCCTCAGGCGGTGATTTGCTAGAAAATTGAATCCCCAAAACACCGTTTCCTCCGATAATTGCATTTATGAATGGAAATAAGCCAAATCTACAATGTATAAGTGAATAAAATTTAGAGGTGATAGTCAGTTAATAGTCATCTAACAGTCTTGTGTCATACCCGGTAAACCGAATCGTAAAATTATCCGTTCACAATTGTTATTCTATTTATCACCATGAATCTTACACGTCAGTCGATTCGCATAACTTCAAAAGCTCAAAATCGTACACCCAGAAAAATTTATAGTTAACATAACAATAATTTAACAATAAAAATGGGTGAAATAAAGGCACAACAATAGGATTTTAGCTATGGTAACACATATAATTATTGTTCAGTTAACTATAAAAAATGATGCTGTTAGCAATATGGTTTACTATACGGATATTGTGACCGTTCCATTTCGCATTTTACGACAGAATCTGAGTTGGAGATACTATATTGCCTTTGTTCGTGCAAATGAAATCTCTTGTTCGTTGAACGATTCTTTATGTTGGAAATGATCATCTGGATAGTTGACGTAATCTATTTTTATAGTTATGGCTACTGAACCTTCTAGTACACTGAGAAAAAAATATGGTTGATATAACCACAATTCTACCATAAAACAGGTTGTGTAGAGGTGATATCAATTACGAAAAAAACCATTCAAAGTAAAAAAAAAAAAATTGTTTCATATCGGGGGGGGGGTTGATTAATCTGTTGGGCCTGGATAGTTCACGGTGTCCTGCACATTATTTTTCTCAATATCGTACCTCAATTGTATCTGACAATTACATCAATTACCATATGATCAGTGCTGTAGGGGGAGAAACATACATAGTCACATACATATTCATAACACATTATCAATACAAGAATCAAGCGACGCTTATTGATGAGATCTTCCGCCTCTATATATACTCACCAACTTCTATAAGTGGCACTCGCGAGAATATCGAAAGCGGTGGTCGCCGCCTTACGAGAAAATATTGAAGTAATGTACATGACCAATGACCATACACATATCGTTGCAGTTTCTAGCAGCATAGTTCAATATACGATACAAAAGTTGCTTACTACACTGACAAAAATTTACAGTCAAGTCTACTATAAAACCACTATACAATATAGTGCTCTCACGGACCTTGCATATTTTTTTGTTACAGTAACTACAAAAATGTCGTCACTCTGACTATTATTTATGCTTAGTAGTACTATATTGCCAATAAATTACATTGAATATGCACGGTTTTACTATTAAATTTTGTTGTCGTAACGAAGAATATAGTTATCATAACTAATTAATCTTACGATATTTTCAAAGTTGAAACAATCATTCAATTTTACGGTCTTATAGTGGGTGAAACTATATTTTTTATTTACTCCAACTATAGACGCTTCAACTATGTACCTTATAGTTGTTTTAAGCACAGCATTTTTTTCAGTGTAGGTACTTGAAAAGACAACTCTATAGTACTCTCGCGATAACAGAGTTCAAACGTCGATCCAACTATTTTTTTGGTTGTGCCTACGATCAGCGTATATATAATGAAGACAACTCCACGCATCGCTTTGGTAACAATGTCACGTAGTTCGGAGAAATAGAGTGAAAGTTAATAACAAACAGAATCAGATTGTGCTAAAAATATTGTTGCGTTAAATATGAATCGAAGAGTATAATACACTATAAATTATAGTAACGCCAATTTTATACATATCGTTGATATTTTAACCAAAAATATGGTTGCAGCTGTTCAATTTATTGTTAAATTTAGTATTGTTAACAATAACTATATCCATATAGTACGGGATACAATAATAGCGTCACGTCTACTATAAATATCGTTCTCAGAACGATAAAAATTTTACAATGCGGTATAGTTGTCTCGACTCACACTTTTTTTCTGGGTGTAGGATTTAAGATAATTAACCTATCGAAACATTTCTGTTGGTGGCTATCACCTAAATGTACTTGGCGTAAGGTTTTCGTACCAGAGGGGCTTTTGGTAGGTATTCACTAGTTTATGTATGTTCAAATTTTGTATTAAGCATTGCTCGTACTCTCTCTTATTTCCATTATTTGTATTTAAAAACGTGAAATAATGACAACACGCGTCTGCTAGTGTTGCAGACGGTTTCTGTCTTGGAGCATATATTTCTCTAAGGTTTCTGTCTGCAATACCAGCGCCATCTACCTCGTGACTCTCGTACTTACGCCACTCTAGATAACTTTTGTGTGGTTTCCCGTCTAGTGATTTTATATGGGAATGGTTTGAATTGGCTGAATCTTGGTCTGAAGAACACTAAGGAGAAAAACAAACATTATACGAGGAAACGGGGTATCAGAATCTGTAGTTAATAATATCTCAGCACTCCGGACACCGATTTAATCGATCTAAGGCTCAAATGAAAGCTTTTCATTCCCACATCCTAGATTAAGTTAATTCCAATTCGTGTATGTTGTGAGGTGAAAGAAAACGAAGATACTAGTTCGCGGTATAGGTTAGGGTAGTTGCCTCTCGGGTATATAGACTCGTAGAGTCTCGCGCTTGAAAAAAAAAATTTTTTAATGTGCTTGGCACGAGACTCTACCGAGTCTCTTGATAACAATACCCTGTTTGTACAGTAAACATACGGGGTAATCTGCGTATATCAAAAGCTGCCAGGGTATGCTTTGTTCTAACAATCTATAGATACAAGTATAAAAATATGATTTTAAAATGACGACAAGACTGTGTGGTCAGTTTGAACAGTGAACCTCGATACTTTTCGAATGTTTGATCAAACAATATAATCCACTGTTCACGCGTTGATCATTAGTAATGGAACTCGTGGTAATCGAATCTCTGAAATTGGTTCGAGATACGGTATTCTGTGAATGAGATAAACCTTCAAGAAGCAGGATTCTCCGCGTCAATAGAATAGCGACTGGAAGAGTATACCTCAGAGGAATTTTTCACTTCTCAGGATCTGAAAAGTTGGTTTATAATTTGAGAATGAGTGTCTCCAAATGTGCCTGTCGACGGACAATTCGCCACGCGGCTCATCAATTGTTTGTATTTTCCATTTGAAAAGCACATGAAATTTATTTCACGTCGTATTGTACGTTTGAAAAAATGAAAAAAAAAAAACTAAGCAGAAAAGTGAGATTAAGGTAAAGAACTGTAAGCGAGGGCGATGTAGGCAAAAACTGCATTTTCCAATTGACTCATTTCTATAGGCGGGAATTTTTTTTCAAATCAGACATATTCAGACGTATATGAACTTTATTTTTTCATAAATCTTTCCATATTTGGGTGTTTTTTCTTTTTTTTTTTTGGTACAAATACGTAGTTGTTTCACTGCATATGGTGAAAAATCTTATTTATTTTTTTAGCAAATGATTATAGATTGCGAAAAAATTGTTCGGCGATTTGGTTTGACGAATTGTTTATAGAATTCGAAAAAATTGTTTGGCGATTTGAAGGTTGTGAATAACATGGCAGATAGGAGGGTGGCATTGATGGAAGAATTCAATCAACGATTGACTCAATCTGAAGAGCAGATGTAAGATGTTCTGCAAGTTGTTTGAAATCATTTGAAGAAGTATCCTAGTTCCAACAAGAAACTATTGTCAACGATGGGATCATTTAATGACAGATCAGATGAATCAATAGAAGATCTGTAATTCATGATATTGCGTAATTAAAGATTATTCAGGGATTGATGCTGTGATGACAGAAGTAAAACATAGTATAAACATTTGCTAAAAAAAAAATAAGATTCTTCACCATATGCAGTGAAACAACGACGTATTTGTATTAAAAAAAAAAAAAAACACCCAAACATGGAAAGATTTATGAAAAAATAAAGTTCACATACGTCTGATATGTCTGATTTGAAAAAAAAAATTTCCCGCTTATAGAAAAGTGTTAATTGGGAAATTCAGTTTTCGCCTGCATCGCCCTTGCTTACAGTTCTATTCTTTAATCTCGCTTTTCTGCTGAGTTTTTTTTTTCATTTTTTCAATCGTGCAATAAGACGTTAAATAACTTTCATGTGCTTTTCAGATGGAAAATACAAACGATTGATGAACCGCGTGGCGAATTGTCCGTCGACAGGCACAATTGGAGACACTCATTCTCAAATCATAAACCAACTTTTCCGACCTTGAGAAGTGAAAAATTCGAACATCGAAAATTTTTGAACACCTCTAGTATACCTGTTAGGTTAGGCACGTGTTGAGGTTTTCGGCTCTACTTGCTGAGATTTGCATGTGATTGAGAGCGGCTTCACGTCCTTCCTCGAGAGCGTCGTGGGTTTACTCGAGACCCACAGACCCCAATATTAGCTGAGCATCAATGGGAATTGATTACGCCGCTCAGGAAAGCTCCGTTGTGTACTGGAATACCTATGCGTAGGCTGAGCGTTCGGTCGGGTGAATTTCGTGGTGGATGAATGGGGTCAACGGTATTACCATACGGCGAAGAGATTGAAATTAAGGGGACCAGTACAGCTTGAATTTTCGAAATAATCGGGTTTTCGTTTTTTGCAGTTTATGTTACCTCAGTGTGTTCTGCATCTGTAAAAAAATTGACTTCGACGAAATCTTCAAGGATTCGAAGTTACCGCCAAAAGTTCGTCATTTGGCTATCGCGATCTGGCGCAAGTGGCGCTGGCGCTTGATTCTGATATCGATCATATGGTGTATGATCGCCTTTACTTGTTCAATATTTTTCGAGGTTACGTGAGCGTTCCCGTGATTTTCAGTGTTTCGGAATTGAAAAAAATGAATGAAAACAGTACTTTCCAGCGTATAAAAATAGTACTTTTCAGTACTGAATGATCATCAATTTATTGAATATCTAGCGTGTTATCGTTGTACGGGTGATGTGCTTCGAAAAGTGTACTATAACCTAAAAGTGAGTATCCAATCCAAATAGTAATATCTATTATTCACACTACGCTCCTGCTGACTTGTGGGTGGTTGAAGTTTTTCTTCTTTTTGTTCACAGATTTTCGAATATAATGGGAAGAATCTATTAAATTCAATATGAGAAGGAAAGATGGCAACACTCTAGAAGAATACACTGCCCCTGAAAAGACAGGTCGAAGATGTTCCCCAGCAAAAAAACAGCGGTTGATTGCTATAGCAAGAAAAAACAAATTCCGAGAAAGGTGTTTTTGAAATTTATTAGAAAAAAAAAATTGATCAAAAAAATTTTTTTCATTAAAAACAAAGAATTTATTAAAAAAAAAAAAAAAATTGAAAAAAAACTGTTCACCTCACTTTTCTATAGCAAACTTTTTGACGTATGAGCCTCCAGATAAGTAATTACCAATTTTTCTGTAAAAACTTCAAACGCGTTTATCTCAAAACTATATTTTCAGAGCTGTGTCGTAAGGTTTTAGGAGCATCGTTGGTCCGATTGGGGTCTTCGAGGGCTCATTTTGTTCGGGCGACAAATCCTCATCATATGAACGAGGGAATTTTTGAATGTGTCTGTTTTGGCCAAGTTATGTGCAAATTAGTGGCTCAAATTTTGGAAATTTTAGATAATTGACTGTAAGTTTTCACATGTTCTTTTCTTTTCAGATCCCCGCGTTCATAAGATGTGGTACTGCTGTCTGAAGAAGTTGAGACGTCGAAACGTTGGATTGGATCAACGGTGTACCTGAAACCTTACGACACAGTTTTTTGAAGAAATATTTTTCTTGATGTAAAATAAACTTTGGTTGACAAATAAAGTGATTCTGGAGTACTTGAAATATCTTAAACCAAGCTGTACTGGTCCCCTTAACCCTTTTAGCACAGATTTCGAAATTGCATTTTTGACCCGAGGATTTTCACCAATTCATTCTCGTTTCTTTTGCGCCTGAATGCGAGTAACGTATGTGATTGATTTGCTAATGTTATCTCGAATATTTCTTGGCTTCCCATGAATTATATCTTGAAAACTGTCAAAGTCTTTATTGTAGACGGATAATCTACCTTATCATGACAGTCGACGATAATATTAAGCCGTCCGCTGAAAAGTAAGTCAAGATTACTATAATCACTTGTCAGAACCGCAGAAAGATTTAAAAGCAAGCGATGGATTCAGCCGGTCTTAAGATCTCTTAGGAAGCATTACATTCGAGCCCTAGCCCATATTATACCGCAGCCGAACGTCATAGTCATTCTTTGGACTGACACGCTTGAACAAATACGAAAGCTGTAGACAAATTTTTCGCTACGATGATCTCATCAAACAGAGAAGAAAATCCGGTAGAGGACTACAGCAGTCCTTTCGCGATACGATGAGATTGAATCCCTCTGCCGAGTCAGGAGCTACAGCTATTTGCCTAGTGCCATGATAAAATTTATTGATCACGAGCTAAGCTGTTAAAAACTAGTATATTTTTTTATTTCAATATACCGCCTGGATAGAGAAAATTCTCATACAAAGCAAATGCTGATTTTTGAGTATCGGGATTCAAACGAGATGTAGGTATTTGAATTGCGGTATCTGAAAAGAATAGATATTTTATTTATTTTACTCCCACAACTGTAGACGTTAATTTTTTATACAAAACGAATTCTTCGACGAAATCAGCTTTGTAGCTCAACTGTCGAAGGTTTTTTTTAGCAGCCTGCACCTTTCTTCACATATTGCAACTTTTTTGAAACCCACTCAAACAGGGGGTTTTAGATCGGAAGTCAGAATACAGAAGTTCAATAAGTACTCAATCATTGTCTGGGTCACTTTATTTTTAATCTGATATGAGATATCAAAATTCAAAATGATGGATCGAAATTGTAGAATGTAGGCTAAGCGGCATAAAAATGACCACTCAGGGTTTCCAGTGTCAAGTGGATTTGATCATTTCTTTCATTCAGATCCGATATTTTCAGCCTCAAAAACAGCCGATTACCAATTTGGATGCAAAACTGTCTATTTTTCATAATTCCGGTACGCGATATTGTACCCGCCATTTTTAATTACTTTCTATCGACTTCAGATCTGAAATAAGCGACCCAAGAAGCTCCCTTTGAGTGAGTCATCAAAAAATCGGGTTACAGGAAAAGCGTAGGCTTCAAAAAATTTAGGAAACATTGAAAAATGGCTCGCGTCATCTCTTAAAGCTGAGATAATAGAACTCATCTTGTTGGATGATCTGTTTTGTATCAAGAGCTAACGTTTAAAGTAGTGGGAGTGTATGCAATAAAATGCAGATTACTTTTTTTTTGCGATAAACTAATTTTAGAAAATTGTCTATTAGACATATTTTTATCCGAATGAATAGATAAGAGATAATGTATGATAATAAGAATGTAACGTTTTAAGATAAACGTTGAGTTAATAAGTTATTATGTGAGTTCTCCAAGAGAAATAAAGTGAATCGTAGAGGAATTATATATGTTTTGCAATGAGATTATGTATTCAGAAAATACAGGTCTGCTTCAGTGGCAAGCTAAAGACAGACTGATTTGTTTTACAATAATCGTTGTTGACGCAGCAACCGAGTTTCTTATATTTTAAAGGATGTCATTTATCATATAGGCTACTAGATGGTGTTTTATAAATTGAATAGAATATGGGTGATTTTACCCAATGTAACACTACCCCCCCCTTAGTAAAAGAGTCGTCCCGACTCTCGAGGTGAGTATCAAAGTGTTCTATTTGGGAGAATTGGAGCTGTGGCTCAAGAAGTTAAAAGTTTCCCCAAATACTATCCGGCATTCGCACTCTGCCTCAAGGTAAACCACAGAAAACCTTGAGGAGATAGTGAATCTAATCAAACCAAAAGTGTATAATGTGATAAGTGTGAAATATTCTTCGGATCTTAAATGGAGGATCAGGAACCAGGAACCAGGAACCAGGAACCAGGAACCAGGAACAAGAAGAAGGATTCCCTAGTTACTGCGTAGAGAGTCCTGCATATTGGAAGTGGTTGGAGGGGTAAAAGACCAGGATAGAAAGACTCAAGGATTTCCAAGAAGTCCAAAAGGGGTCCAACTCCATACCTCTTCGAAATAAATCAAAAACGACCTAAACAGGAGGACAAATATTATTCTCACGAAATATTAGATCATAAATTAGAGTTCTTCAAAACTCTTTCAAATTCCAAATTTCTTTTAAAATCTTTTTTTTGAATCGTCAGAATTAATTAAACTTTTTTGATGAAATAATAAATAGATTATCAAATATAATAAATAATTAAGTTAATAGATTCTATTAAATAAGTGGAGTAAATATAAATTGGAGCAGTCTTATCTGGGAGGTAGTTTGGAAACCAGATTAATAGGTCAGGATGGGATGGGTTAGGCTTCCTTCGTGTCCCCTCAGAGTTATTTTCATCATTTTGATAGAAAATCCTACTCTCAGAATATCGGGAGCTGAAAAACTTAGGTTATTATTTGTTTACTACAATATAACCTATAACTAAAGTTTTCCGCTCGGATCCCTTTTATCTATACTCCATTATTAATAGATCATATCACAGCGACGCCTAGTGAGATTTTTGTGAAACATTTTCGGCGGGAATCGATATTGAAATAGAAGAGGATCTTTCAAACGACATATATCGAATATTTTAATAAAATTATTCCTAGACCAATAAGAAAATTTGTTTAAACAAATGAAGAAGTAAACAATCGCTATGAAGAAGAAGCCACTTCCGATAAAGATAGCGTCACTTGCAACCATGACTTCGTTGAACGAGGACGCTATTCGCCTTGGTATACTTGTGTCGCAAATTAATTGGCAGGGAGTTTTCCATCGTAATTTAGAGGAAACCGAAGCTTGGTTCATATCGGAATGGAACCGCGTAAAGTGCGCTAAAGGAAGAGCAGTACTTTTGATTGACTCTCCATTAAGAGCATGTATCAACTGCTTCGTAACAAGGTTTGTTAATTTATTTCAATTATACATTTCCCTAATCTTTCACATCCTCTCATCCTTCTTTTCCTTCATTCCTTAATTATTTTCAGCATTCCTAAAGAACGATCTGCCGGATTATCTCCCCTTCATCGTTGCTACACCGGCGTCCTAGACTGTGTAGGAAGTTATACTTCCTGCTATCTGTGTAAAGCTCCTCTTTTGGAGCCCATAGAGGACTCAACAAATTGCGTTGAATGCAACAAAATGCAAACTTTACTAAAACACGTAGTGGAGAAAATGGTGTTAAATCACTATTAAATCTCCAATTTGTAACTCCTTTGATTAAATATATTCGTTCCAATTAATTTTTAATTCATTTTCGCATTATCATTTATTTTTCACATAATATCTCTTCGATGGTGTTCATTTCTAAATCTTTTCGCGCTTAATAAAGCCATCTTTAATTCATCCGAGTCGTTCCGAGTTTAACCGAGTCGTTCCGAACTATTCTCAATCGTTCCGAGCTCCCTCTGAGTCTGAACTAAAAATCGTAAGGTTTCATAACCTCACAAAAATTCATATACACGTCATCTGCGGAAGCTTCGGCGTCTAAGATCAAGACTGGTGCTGGAGGAGTCGCAAATTTGTTTTTAACTAACCAACCATCGTGAACTTCGTGGAGAACTTTCAAATAATCTAGAGGAATACCGTCTTCCTCGGAACGAGCGCGTGAATTTACTCGCGAAAACGACTCTTCTGGGGATAACCTCAAATAAACAATGAGATCTACTTCATATGCCGGAGACTCGTTAGTTAAAACCCTAACATTTTCCATTAATAAGTGAGCTTCGAGATTCTCGAAATCTCCCATCCTCCGACGTGTCTCTACAAAGCAATTACAACTATAAATGGACCTCTCCATTATTTTATTAGGTAACGCGGTTTTAATCAAATGTCTATTCCTCATTGTCATCGCGGCGTGGTGTTGAAAATGATATGCATATTTACTAGGATCCTTATACATCATCTCTAGGAGATTCTCGCCAGCGACATTACGATATTCATCTAAGGGTTCAAGTAAAGTGAGGATATTCTTATCATTTAAAAATCTTTTAGTGAAAGTCGTTTTACCACATCCGATATTCCCTTCTATGATTATCGTTAAAGGTCTATAATTTCTTCGTTTAATCCCGTAAGGCAGTTCCTCGGACCACCTGAAAGAATCCAATGAAAAGGTTTGATCATCCTTTTGGAGAGAGAAGTCATTATCTATAGGTTGGCTTTTATCTAGATTCAAAGAACGAAGATTTTTGATTTTATTATCAAGGGTAAGTCCATTCGATTCATAAGGGGCCAGGCGATCCAAGTGAACCACCTTAGGGCTAGTGCGAGTAGAGCGTTGGATGCGATAAACCACGCTATTTATTTTATCAATTATCGTGTAAGGGCCCTCCCAATTTGATTGTAATTTCGGACATCGTCCTTTTTCCCTTCTGGGTTGAAAGAGCCAGACTAAATCTCCTGTATCAAATGCAAGATCCCTAGCTCTAATATCATAATGGGCCTTTGTCCTATCTGAAATAACTTGTATCCTTCCCCGTGCGAAATTATGTATTTGTTCCAATCTGTCTCTTAAAGTAGAGACAAAATCAGTTTGAAGAGGATCTGGTGATGGAATGGGTCCCTTATCTAGATCTGAAGGTAAACGAAGATCTCTTCCCATAAGCATACAAGCTGGAGACTGCTTTGTCGTCTCGTGTACAGCTGATCTATAAGAAAGAAGAAATAGAGGAATCCACTCGTCCCAATCTCGTTGACTTTTGTCAACGAAAGAAGCTAAGTAACTCAAAAGGGTTCTGTTCAAACGTTCTACCATTCCATCAGACTGAGGATGAAGGGGGGTTGTATGAGTCTTTCTTATTCCTAGAACCTTAGATATTTCCGTCATTAAAATCGACTCAAAGTTTCGACCCTGATCCGTATGCAATTCAAGAGGAGCCCCATATCTACAAACAAAGTCTCTTACAAATGTGTCGGCAACAGTCTTTGCCTCCTGATTAGGTATGGGAATGACCTCGGGCCATTTAGTAAAATAATCAGCAATAACTAGGGCATATTTATTTCCAGATCTAGAAAGAGGTAACGGCCCAAGGACATCCATAGCCACTCTCTCGAAGGGTGCTCCGACGTTGTATATTTGTAGGGGACTTCGACCCTTGTTGCGTGGACCCTTTTTCGCTATGCAGACCTTACATAACCTACACCAATCATCCACGTCCATCCTACTACGAGCCCAGAAGAATCGTTCTCTAATCCGATTTAAGGTTTTATTAGAAGCGAAATGACCACCCGAAGGAGTATCATGATACTGTTTGAGGATTTCTTCCGTCCTGCTCTTTGGTACTAGTAATTGCCATCTGATTTCTTTCATATCTGGAGATTCCCAGTTTCGATACAATATCCCATTCATCAAAAAGAGGGAATCCCATTGAGTCCAATAAATTTTTAATTCTTGACTCTTAGCAGAAACATCTTGCCACTCAGGGCGTAATCCAGACTCTTTTCAAGTCTTTACTTGTAACAGAACCTCATCCTCTTGTTGAGCCTTTTTCCATGGCTCCAAATTTCCTTCAAAAGTTATCGAACGGATCTTAAAGGGTTCGTCTAGTTGTTTGTCTAACCTGGTGCATTGTTTACATTCTATAGGTCCTTCGCAGGGTCTTCTGGATAAAGCATCTGCGTTTCCATGAAGTAATCCTGCGCGGTGTTGGATGTCAAAGTCATATTGGCCCAGTCTTTCTATCCACCTAGCTACCTGTCTTTCTGGGGATTTGAAAGAAAGCAACCATTTGAGAGAAGCATGATCTGTCCTAATCAAAAACTTTCTCCCGTATGAATAATGATGGAAATGCGTTACTGTTTTTACCACAGCAAGAAGTTCCCTACGAGTAACGCAGTAGTTCCTTTCTGTTTTACTAAGAACACGACTGAAATAGCTAACTACCCTATCGTTCCCATCCTGGATCTGAGACAATACTCCACCTATTCCCGAGAGAGAAGCGTCTGAATCCAGAATGAAAGGATGTTCTACTTGGGGATAAGCGAGAATAGGAGAAGATGTTAAGTAATTTTTTAATTGGATAAAAGCATCCTCGCATTCCTGAGACCATTCGAATTGAACCTTACTACCTGTTGGATGATGAAGAGGTCTAGCTATGGTGGCGAACCCTTTAACAAAACGACGATAATAAGTGCAGAGCCCTATAAAACTTTGAATTCCTTCTTTATCTACAGGACGGGGCCAATCTGACACTTTCTCTATTTTTGCAGGGTCCGTCTTCACCCCTTCTGCGGAGACTATATGTCCAAGGAAGTGAACCTCGCGCTGTAACAGATGACACTTCTTTGGACTCATTTTGAGTCCAGCTTGTTGTAGGCGAGAGAAGACTTCTTTAAGGTTTTCAAGTTGTTCGTCGAACGTCTTTCCATAAACGATTATATCGTCCAAATACACCAGGCACTTCTTTTCTGTTATTCCTCGTAGAATGGTTTCCATTGTTCTTTCGAAAGTCGCAGGGGCGTTACATAACCCAAAAGGCATAACCTTAAAATGCCATAATCCTCCTAAACCGGTTACAAAAGCGGTCTTTTCTTTATCTTTTTCGTCCATTTCTACTTGCCAATACCCACTCTGTAAGTCAATAGTGCTGAACCATTCTGCTCCAGCTATCAAATCGAGAGTCTCTTCAATTCTCGGCAAGGGGTAAGAATCTTTCTTGGTTATGTCGTTTAGCCTCCTGTAGTCGATGCAAAATCTTTTGGTACCATCCTTCTTAGAAACCAGTACGATAGGTGAAGCCCAAGGACTTGAAGATGGTTCTATTACGTTGATGGCGAGCATCTCGTCTACCATCTTCTCTACCTCTTTTCGACCGTTTAATGGCAGTCTTCTAGCTGCTTGTTTAATCGGAGCATTATCTCCTACATCTATGGTATGAGTTGTTAAGGTACTTCTCCCTTTATCGTTACTATTTTTAGCAAAAGTATCCTGATACTCCTCAATCAAAGTTTTAAATTTTTCCTTTTGAATGGAATCTAAGCACGAAGAAGATCTTTCTAAAAGATTCTGCAAGTGTATAGGAAATAAATCTACTTCGTCGCTAGAAAGGTCAATTATCTGAACCTGAGGAAATTGAGAAGCCTTTTTTTTGTTAGTAAGAAGAGTTATCTCGTGTCGACCCGATGTTAATAAATTCCCTTCAGTTGAAATTACACAATTATGCGCGGAAAGAAAGTCAATCCCTAAGATCCCTTCATCCTCAATATCTGCTACATAGACTTTATGTTAAGAATCGATACACCCTATCACATTAATTTGTACTAATACTTCTTTTAAAACTGGAGTTATTTCTCCTGTAGCAGTACGTAGAGAGGTAAATGGTTGAATAGGGTCAATAGATTTTAAGAGATCCGAACGGACCACTGTAACTTCTGCCCCAGTGTCTATGACCCAGAGGCAGTTAATTCCGTTGACAGTCCCACGCGCATATAAGCCTGTTTGTCTTAGACTTCTTAAAAGAAAATGAGTTAAAATAGGGCTTTCGTTGGGTCGAACACTTGATGACTTTCGCCCTTCTAAATCATCAAAAACTAGTTTTTTTGGTTAGAAGTACCTTGTTGAGTTTCTGAGGATTTTGGAGAATTATTAGTTTTATTTTCGCTATCTTTCCTCCAAGAGGTTCGATTATTTTGAGAATTACCGTCATTAGATCGAAATACTTTTTCCAGAGAATAGCAACGATTGGCGTCGTGCCCGATTTTTTTACAATATTTGCATATTAGCGGGGGTCTGTCTCCGTAATTCTGTCCCCTATTATAACTATTATTCCTGTTATAATTATTATTGTTACTCCTATTATTATTATTATTTCTACTATTATTATTATTATTATTTGTCTGCTGCCTGGGAGTAGTTTTTTGGGTAACGGAAGTTTTAGTTGGGTCAGTGGAAGGTGTTTTTGTCTCGATTTGACGAACTTTCCCTACCCCCAAATGATGCTTTGTTAAGGCCTCGATTTCCATCCCTTCAGTTACGGCTTCATGGACCGAAGAAGGTCCTGTTAAGCTCAGAGTATGTCTTAGGTCTGGATCCGTTAAGGCGTTAATAAATTTGTCGCAAGCTAACATGTCCCTAGTGGACTCATCACAATTTGGAAAAGCTATTCTCGCTAGTCTTTCTATTTCTACACCGAGCGAAGGAAGACCTTCTTCTTTGCCTTGTTTCCTAAGTCCCAATTGAGTTAAAGATAATTTAGAAATCAGCTGATTGCCGAATCTTAGACGTAAGGCTCCGCTGAGTTTATCGTAATTTTCAATATCGGAATCAGCAAGAGTTGATAGGACGGCTAAGGCAGGGCCTCTCAAACTTCCGGCTAGTTGCCCGGCTTTAGTAATTGAAGACCACGAATTAACTTTGGCTATTATTTGGAATTGTCTTTCGTAATCTGCCCACGGTATTGTCCCGTCAAAGAAGTTCACTTTTAGGTTAGACGATTTGGATACAGTCTCGTTATTTATGACAGTCGTGTTGTTTAATTGTTTGTCGCGACTACTCCCGGCGCAAGACAAATTAAGGGGCACAGTGTTATTAATTCTATTTTCGAGAGTGTTATCGCCAGCCATGTGGTCAGCATGGTGTACATTATTTGCGTCCCGAATTGAATGCTCAATTCGGTCGCTTTGAGGGATGGTACGAGTGTGCGGCGTGAAAGTCGCCGCTCCACCCGTACGTGGTCTACGAATAGTTGGGGAGGGTTCTTCCTCCCCATAGTTATGTACAGACCGAATGACAGTAGGCTCAACAACTTCCTCGATCCTCATCGGGGAACGTCTGGGAGTCGAGGTCTGCGAGATCGTTTGCTCCTGTGGCTCAAGGCGTCTCATGAGAAGGGAAAGGGTATCCTGTTGGGCTGCTTGGTTTGCCTCGCGTTCCTCACGAAGGCGAATAGTCTCCCGTTCTTCACGCTCGCGTTGAGCCGCCAAGTTTGCCTCACGTTCGGCTCGTCTTTCTTCTCGTTCTTCTCGTCTAGCCGCCAAAGCGGCCTCTCTTTCTTCGCGATGGCGTCTGTCTTCCCGCTCTTCTCTTTCTCTTTGAGCGGCTAAATTTGCTTCTTGTTGTGCTGCTTGTGCAGCAAGGCTTGCTTGTTGTTCAGCGGTTTGAGCCGCAAGGCTTGCTTGTTGTTGAGCGGCCAAAGCTTGAAAAAGTCGCTCCATCATGTCGACTTGAGGTGGTATTTGCTGGTTTCCAGCGGGTTCGTCAGTAGAAGCAGTAGCTCGTCGACGAGACATTTCGTTTTTTCGTTTATAGTAGATTCCACAAAATATTCACTCTATCGGTCTCGGAAAATCCCGATTCTGACACCAGTGTAACGTTTTAAGATAAACGTTGAGTTAATAAGTTATTATGTAGGTTCTCCAAGAGAAATAAAGTGAATCGTAGAGGAATTATATATGTTTTGCAATGAGATTATGTATTCAGAAAATACAGGTTTGCTTCAGTAGTGAGCTAAAGACAGACTGATTTGTTTTACAATAATCGTTGTTGACGCAGCAACCGAGTTTCTTATATTTTAAAGGATGTCATTTATCATATAGGCTACTAGATGGTGTGTATGAAATTAATAGGATAAGGGTGATTTTACCCAATGTAACAATACGAATATGATTTTTCATGAATCGCCGACATAATAACTGAAATATATTGTTTAACAACCCGATAATTCGAGTTCGGTTGCCAACACAGAGTTATTCTATATATAGGGAATTCCACGCCAACTCAGCGAGCCCGTGACCCTGACCAATTTTGATTTTTCTGATTTTTTTTTATATGATCGACCTTTCTCCAAAAACCACGAAAAAGGTGTTTTTTTTTTTTTATTTAGACCCTTTCTGTTTAATCGTTATTGAAGCTATCTCAAAAACGCCTTTTTTTATATATTTCAAAAAATTCACAACAATTCCTTGGAGTTTCACTAGTTTCTGGAGCGATTCAAACATTTCATTTCAACAATTTCAACGCAAGTTGTACGATGTTTTTGTTGAATTGAAATGTTTGAATCGCTCCAGAAACTAGAAAAACCGGGATCACATTCTCATTCTGGGCTTAAAATCATCGTTTCACTCCAAAGAATTTTTGTGAATTTTTTGAAAAAAATAGAAAATGGCGTTTTTGAGATAGCTTCAATGTCGATTGAACAAAAAGGGTCTAAAAAAGAAAAAAAAAAAAACACCTTTTTCGCGGTTTTTGGAGGAAGGTCGATCATATAAAAAAAAATCAGAAAAATGAAAATTGGTCAGAGTCACGGGCTCGGTGAGTTGGCGTGGAATTACCCATATACGAGAATATCTGGTGACGTTGGCGAGGACTTATATGCCACTGAAATTTGTTGTCAATCTATTTCCTCCTTCTTATTCTGCAAATTAAGATTTACAATGTTATGTTCAGTTGGGAGCGATCCTCGATTGTCCACGACCTGCAGTTTAGAATACCTTGGTCATTGTGATACTCAAACAGATGGAGATTGAGACCATGATGCGAGCCAGTAACAATTATTCTGCAGTAATTCAAAACAGGTGGAAATTGCATGAAGCCTTTCTTTCAGCGTTTTGTCTCGTCAAAGATGTTATTGTCGAAAAAACAGAATGAGGGAACACTGCATTTTAATATTGCATTTTAATATTGGACATTTTCGATATGTACGATACCGATCTGTAATCAAATTATCTACCAACATTACCATTGGTGATGCTGCATCTGGTCAGAAAGGATCGTGAATTCAAAATTTTCGGACAGAGGATGGAAATATTGATAAGAATATTATAGATCTTCGATATGTGTGACACCGATCTTGAATCAAATTATCTACTGATATTACCATTGATCACGGACGCGACAGAGAAAAACTAGGAAATCTGATATACGAGGTGGAGTTGGACGATGATCGGGTATGGAAACGGCACATGAACCAAATACGCGCAATCGGCCAGTAACACGCCTTCGAAAAGAAGCCTCGAACAACCCTACGACGTAAGATACGAATAAACACGAGCAAAACCATATCCTCGCTAGGAAATCACGACAGTCGGGCCACTGGAACCAACAGAGAACTATAGAAGTAAACTATTCGTACAGGGAAGGGAGAGAGAGCTGACCAGAATCTAGCGCCCGAAGACCCCTGCACAACAGAAAAAAAATTGAAAAATGAAATTAAAGCCGAAAGCGGTCGGATCCCTTGAACTTGCGCAGATCGCTGAGGAATCGCAGGGAACCTGCACGGCTGCAATCACGGTCGCCACCTCAGGCCGACTTCTGAGCCGGAGATTGGTAGGCGGAAGGGGGGGGGGGGGGGGGGGTAAAAATGAAAATTTCAACGCTTTTTATTAGAAATCACAATAAAACTACTTAGAAACGGTTGTACGGATGATCGACTAGTTATAAATACGCAAGATTTTCACTACAAGTAAATTACAAGTAACTCCACGAAGCGAACGAAAATTATGATCAATTTTGGTTATTAGCTTTGAATTTGAAAATATATTTTGAATTTGCTGATACACTTTTCAACAAAGGAGTCTGGTCTGGATGACAAATAATGGGTCATACGTTTCACCCGGAGATTTAGTTTTTAACCCGGAACCCGGAGTAAAGTAACCAACACCCGGAGTCTCCGGGTCAAACCCGGAGTGGTGGCAACCCTGGCTGCAATACACGTAGGGTTATACACTATTCGAACGAGAGAGAGAGAGAGAGAGAGATATGCCTGCTATATATACGGCGTAAAGACACATTCAAATCCGACCGCCGGTAAGAGAACGAGGATGCGCAGGCGTCGCAGCGCTGCGAGATATACGCCATTAGACATAACCCGAGCAGAAATTTCACGACGGCGCGATATTGGTCCAACGCTGCAGCCGCTCGAAAAATCTTGGCCCGCGATTGCTATTCAATTTTGGTCCGTGATTGAAATGTAACGCTGTTCCGTATTGGCCCGATAACACCGAAAGAAAGTCGGACCAAGCTTGGGTGCCGGCACCGGACCAAGATTCGATGTGACGGTGGCCCAATATTGCCTGACGTGCTTGGGTAAATGGTGCGTTTCTGATTCGGGCAGATATTGGCATCCATCCACGGCCCTATATAGTCTTGCGTTATTGGGCCAGTATATCATGCCCCGTATTCATTTTATAGAATTTATAAATAGGTGTTTTGAGGCCAGTCTTGTTCCGAGATTCCGGGCCATGGTATGACCGTTGCATGGGCTGCTGGTTCAAGTTCGACCTCAGACCAAGATTGTCAACAACGGTATAACTTCTGCAACGGCTGCTAGCTCAGGTTCGATCTCGGACCGAGATTGTGAACTACAGTATGACCGTTGCATAGGCTGCTGGTTCAAGTTCGACTTCGGACCAAGATTGTCAACCACGGTATAACTTCCGCAACGGCTGCTAGCTCAAGTTCGACCTCGGACCGAGATTGTCAACCACGGTATAACTTCTGCAGCGGTTGCCAGCCAGAGGCCAATGTTGGGTGCTTATCCGACGTTGGCGACTAACCGCCGCAATGATTGCCAGCCAATGGCCAATATTGGGTGTACATCCGACGTTGACGACGGACCACTCCAACGGTTGCGCCGCGATGGCCAATATTGGGTGAACATACTACGTGGATATATTTGAACGATCTATTGGCAACCAATATGGAGCCAGCACTGGCCCAATCTAGTGCAACAACATGTAGCCGTTGTCGCGGTTCATGATATTGTGCCGAACTCGGGCCAGCTGGAATTGACAATGCAAAGCCGTTACATTGGAACATTAGAATGCCAATATTGGTTCGACGTTGGTACGTTCAATAAGAACAACCGCGGTTCATCAATTTCTGCACGGAATGGCGATTGATCCGCAACCAACGTTGGGTGGGTCTCTCGTGCCGAGCCACGGCCGTCGTATCAGGGGTCATTCTGGATCCGATATTGGACAGATATCGCACGCCTATGTTCGACCGGGGGCATGGCGATTGATCCATGACCAACGTTGGGTGGATGTCTCGTGTCGAGCCACGGCCGACGTATCGGGGGTCATTCTGGATCCGATATTGGACAGATATCGGACGCCGATGTTCAACCGCTGTCCCGGGGGTTCAATCGGAACGAACGTCGGATGGATATCTCATGCCGAGGTACACCCGCTGTATTCGGTGCCAATCTGATACCAATATTGGGCCGAGGTAGTGGGCCAGGGTATAACCATTAAATTAATTTTCGATATTGGGACAGGGTCGGGCCGCTAAAAACTTTCGATATTAGGCCGTCACATCGGGATGCCGATATCGTTTTCACGTTGGCCCGTTCTATAAGAACCGCCGCCGTGCTAGGATTTCTGCTCGGGAAGTCAGATATACGAGTCACCTAGGTCACAGCGTGTGAAGAGACACCAACGAATAAAGTTATAAACGATTTATTGAACCCAAGGTCAGGGCTAGTGTTCTATTCCGCACCTTATTTGTATTTTCTTATTTTATTTCGGCCGACGATGAAAATGACTATGGTGAATATCGTAGATTCTAAAACCGAATTAAGCCAAAAAAAAATCTACGACTATATTCCATGGGGAATACTTCATTGAACTGTTTTGAATTTAAATTTATAATAAACACTTTTTTGTTGATTTTTTTGTTATTCTAATTTTTTGTGTTTTTTTGCAAATTTGTCGTTGTGACATCGATACTGTAAGACTTACTGAAATATGTGAAAAAAAAAGAGATACTTTGACGAACTGCTTTCTAACTTGGAGAGTAAATTCATATTCATATTCTACACGTTTCGTAGCATGATAAACGGGGTCGACAAAAGGAAAGAAAAAGTAATAAGCCTGTACTCCCTGATAGTACAAGTTTCCAAAAATCCATCTAAAATTTGGGCAACACAAATCGAACGATATTCCTGGGTAATGCGAGTGCTTTTCGGCTATTTAGATTTGGAATAAAAAAACACGAATGCTAAACAACTTTTGGGCCTGTATTATATACGAAACTGTACATAAAACTACAGAATTGACTAATTGTTTACGTACATTAAAAACAGATTACTATCCAATGAATATGAAGAATCTAGTGCAATGGAATCTTGAACATTCTGACGTGGTCGCATCCTTCCAAACGTTGGCACGCTATTTACCGACTCTGAAATCTGTAACGCTTTTCGATTATGTGATACACCTCACAATCGGCAATGTCGAATATCTCTAGGAGAATAGTTCAACTGTATACTCTACTGCCTACTTTGACGAAATCTCAACAGCAAATCTGATTCGCAAGCATCTCTGCAAATTTTGTACAAGCATTTCATGACTACGTAATCAAAATATCACGGTAAGACCAGGACCCGACGAGAGACCCCTGCACTAGAGCAGCAAAGCACCCAATAGCAACGAAATTTGAATCCGACCATGCCGAAAGAACTGAATAACTTACACCAGATGACAATCGAGCTAACGGAGCAGGACATAGTAAGCGAATCGTGGCATACTACAAGCCCAACCCTATTATTATCAAAAGACCACCAGGTGTTCGACAGCCTAGCTATAAAATCAGCAGCCAGAGGTTGCGCCAGCGGAGGATTGATTATAGTCCAGTCAATTCGGTTTCGTAGGGGGGTCGGCCGTGAGTGTAAATCTCAGTTTCCGGGACTGGGGGTGTTGCCATTCGGTTGCCATCTTGAAATTAAGGGTGTAACTAGTTTTTTTAGATTATCTCCGCATCCGTGAGGCTGACAAAAATTTTTGTGAAGAGCATTTTTGTAGCGTATATAATTATCTATAAGTGTGATCCATAACTTTTCTGGCTGAGATCAATAGCAAAAAAGTTATGAGCAGAACAAAACGACACATAAGTTAATGAAATACTTGGAGGATTTAAAATTCCAGAGTTATCTCGCCTTGAAGTATTTCATCATCTTCTTTGTCCTCTTTTTCTACTCATAACTTTTCTATTATTGATCTTAGCCGGAAAAGTTATGAATCAAAGTTATAGATAATTGTATGAGCTACAAAAATGCATGCCGCAAAATTTTTGTCAGCCTTACGGTTGCGAAGATAAATCGAAAAAACGAATTACCCCCCTAATTTCAAGATGGCGACCGAATGACAACACCCCCAGTCCCGAAAAATGAGTTTTAAGCTAACGGCCGACCACCCTTTGAAGCCCCCCCAAAAAATCGCTGCCTACCCAAAATGCACGGTTGCCCCCTTTTTATGCACGGATTGACTGGACTATTATTGCAAGAAACAAAAAATACTATAAAAATATACGGAGGACATTTACAAGACCGACGAGTGCATCTCTGTCATAACTGAGCATAGGAACAGGAAAATAATCTTCGTATCTAAACCAAATGAATAAACAAAACACTAATAATAACAGGCACATAGACCCTGAGCAATTACCATGAATTATTCACAATAAAAACCAGATATTCAACGCGAGAGGACGAGACCTCATAGAGTTAACATTAAGGTACTAAGCTCATTGTTATTATCTAACCATCTGCCGGTGAAAGTCAGTTCGAAGTTGATTTTGGAGTACAATAACAGCATGCCGGTTAAGTCTATTAAATGTACAACATGTAAAACTTAGAAGCGGTAATCGAGGTAAGCCTAGGTACAGTAGGGTGGCCGCTAGAACGTGAAAAAACATGAATTTCCCGTGCCGCCCCCCAAATCGACTCCAAATGAATCAAGACTCATCCCGTAATTTTTTAAGATTTTTATTTTAACGCTTGACTCTTGGCCACAGAGGATAAACTTCTCCATTTGAAATACACGGGGTCTTTTCAGTTATTATTTCACTGTGGGTCTAATTATGGACGTAAAAATCTGAAATTCTCACAGATTGGTCTACGGAAATGCTGCTATGTGGAAAAAAAGTAGCCACCCCCCTGCCCTCAAGATTGTTTATGAGTCATCCCATGCCAATGTGATGGTTATTTTTTTCCCAATTTCATGAGTTTAGATTTATTTGGAGTCGATTTGGGGGACGGCCCGTAAATTTTTTTCCTAACGACAAGCCTAAGGTACAGATGGCATGGCCTTCAACATAGTAAATTCAATCAAAGTTGTAGCCACAAGCCCAAAAATGGTTTGACGAAGAATGCGATAAATACAAAATCTTTACATGTAATTTTTAAAATGTGTATCACGAAAGAGTGATAAAGTATAAAGTATTTCGCCCATTGAGACTTTTGATCAGAACGACCGTATCTCGAAAGTGTTTCGACATTTTTCAAATCCACCGGAAGCCAATTCCCATAAGATTAGTGCAGGGCTCTCTATGTAATTAGGCAATCAAGGAATAAATCTAATCTAATCTCATCTGGCAATGCTGTGAGTATTCTTGAATAAAAAATTCATTATAGATTGCTTGACGAAATTGAACATACGAATTGATTTAAGTTTTACCAGCGTCATACCAAAGCTTAGCTCTACCTTTCATAGCAGTTTAAGTCCAAACCAGTTTCGCAATTTCAGGTACATTTTTGATATCAATATTTTTATGTCGGTGCCTGATAAAAATACTGGAGGATTCCATCTTTGAATTGTGGTATTTTGATATCAATGTTATTCATGTGCCATCGCAAAGAACACTCACCTCCACCCACAGTTTACGTGGACTGTATAGGCCTAGCTGTGTTGATTTTTTCGGATAACATTATTCTCGAGTCGTCTGCAGCCTGTGCTTTTAGACTAAGGATTATGCTCCGGACTTTGTGAATCATTCTGGCGTGATACATCACTTGATGAACAGTAGAACTATGATTCTTTGTCGTGTTGATCTATCGTAGTCAATGAATCTGAGTATAAAAACGAAAATCTGAATCGTGACAATCAGATATATTCTTTAATTTTATAATAAAGTAGGACGAGCAATTCAATACCTTCAGATACATGTGCCGACAGAGCTGTCAGTGATTAGCCGGCGCGTACAATATTTTCCACTACCTTGAGTATTGAAGCCGCTGCTTCGTTTCTGACTTTAGAGTTTTCTTATATAAAAAAGATAAAAAGGATTATACATCCCAAAGACAAAAATGTTCATCCGAATTTTTCATGATGACAGTAAAAATAAATGATAATTATTCACCTTGTTTTCCATTTCTAATAGAAATATCCCCAGATTCACTTCTAATGATCGAATCGTTCATTATATTCACAGCAGATTTAGATGATGCATTTGATGATCCGGCAGGGGCAATAACGTAATTGTTATTCAGATCGTCTCGTTGCAGGCTCACTCAGCTTTTTTCCAATCCTTTTATCTGTGTTTTTTGTCACAGATCTATTACGTTTCTTTCAACTGACCTATCCGAGCTATACATTTCGTCAGAGTCTGTTGCAACATTTTTAATTTTATTACCCACGGTCCTGGTGCGATCACATGATTTGGACGGTCGTTAATCCGTTGGATAATGATTGACTGTTAGTATTGGACAACATTGTGCTGATATCCAATCGTGATTTATACGTTTCCTCGTTCTTTTCAGATTTTGCCCTTCCTCGAGATTCTCAGTCAGTGGTGAAAGCCCGACTTTCAAGTACACGTAATTTGTTCGTATCTTCTTTGTATGTTGATATGAAAAAGAATAAAATAAAGTCACAAATGTCTCACGCACAACAAAACAATGCATCATGTATATATGTACCCCCGAATTTTTTCAAGGGTACCCCCTGAAAAGTTTCAGTACGATGAAAACAGATATTTTCCGTTCTGGCTCATGGGAGCATTGAAATCCGAAATAAGGGTGAAAAAGTATAGATCTTGATAAACTAAGATGAATACATTGAAAATCATGCCAGCTGTAATTTTTTTGGAAATTAGGTGAAAATCACTCGCCAAGTGGGAAATATCTTTTTTACTCGTACTCATTCTCTTCAGATGATGCACCTGAAAAAAGGGGGGGTCGGATTATTTTGAACCACCCAAATTATCGCGCTTCAGATAACCGAATCATTTTTTTAATCACCTTTGAACTCTATGGGATATTGTGGCCAACTTTCGGGAGATGGTGCGCCTCGTTCGATAAGTTCCTTAGTCAAAGTAAGATCCTCGCCGAAATAGTACCATGCCAAGATTGATAGGTTAGGTTTAGCGTAAGGTTGTAATCTATTAAGTATCACAGTCACAGAAATAGTCTCGTTATACATTTACTGACAACGGTTGTAAATTAATATGATATTCAAAATTATCATACAAGCAAACAATCTGACAATGGTTGCGCGTGGTTAACGGGCTACGACTATTGCGGTGCGCGTCCGCAAGGAAGACGGACGTTGCGACGTTGCCCTTCGTTACTCGCGTGGCTGCGCGCCAACACCGGCGCGGCCGAACCCTGCAACACGTGTTTCAGACAAACTCGCCGGTTCTGAGCCAGCATATTTGACGAGTAAAATAATTTATTAATAATTGTGTGTGAAAAAGTGTAATCCGACGATAATTCCGTACAAGCAAGACTACGAGGTATACGTACTACATGCACACGTAAGCAATATGTATAAATATTCATAGATATTGTGTTGGGACATCAGCTTTCATATCCTTAGTCTCAACTTTTTTAAAAATTTTATTATAATTATTTGTTTTATTTCTTTTTATTATATCCCAATAACGGTTTTCGCTCGATAACTCCCCTGCTGGAAGTCAACGGATAGAATCTTTATCCACTTGAATCACTTTGGATCCTTTGGATAGAAAGGGATTAAGATAATTAATCTAACCCTATCAACGGTCTATCTTTGCGAATCTCTTGCTATCTTCTTTTGAGTCCAAACTAGGGCTTATCCTTTCCAATCCCTAATTTCCTATCTAATGATATCCATCGCCAATCCACGTGAATCTTCTTCCATCTGATTTGAATCAAAACTAGGGCCTATCCTTTTCAATCTCTAATTTCCTTTCTAATCCTTTCCACCGCCAATCTACGTGAATCTTCCTCTATCTGATTTAGATCCAAACTAGAGCCCATCCTTTTTAATCTCTGATTTCTTATCTAATTCTATCCACAGCTTATCTATCTGAATCCCTCTGATGGTCCGCTCAAAATAAGAATCGCGCCTATCTTTGCATATTCCCAATTTCTTATCCACTCCCAACTATCTGAATCTCATTCGATGCCTATTTAAATTCAAAGTCCCGCCTATCCGTTTGTATCCCTATTTTCGGTTCCACTTCTATCCACAGTCCATCTATCTAAATCTCTCTGATGGTCTGTTCAAATGCAAAGTCCCGTCTATCATTTTGTACCCTCAATTTCGTATTCACTACTATCCACAGCCTTTCCATCTCATTCCCATTCAATGCCTATTTGAATTCGAAGTCCCGACAATCCGTTTGTATCCTTAATTTCGCATTCACTTTTATCCACAACCTATCTATCTAAATCCCTCTGACGGTCTGTTCAAATTCAATCTCCCGCCAATCCGTTTGTATCCCTAATTTCGTATCCACTTCTATCTACGACGGGCTACGACTATTACGGTGCGCGTCCGCAAGGAAGACGGAGTTGCGACGTTACCGTTCGTTACTCGCGTGGCTGCGCGCCAACACCGGCGCCGCCGAACCCTGCAACACGTGTTTAAATATAAATAAATATAAATAATATATGTATAAATATTCATAGATATTGTGTTGGGACATCAGCTTTCATATCCTTAGTCTCAACTTTTTACAGATTTTTATTTTTATTTCTTTCATAATGATGATATATTTTCTCCGTGGGACAATTAATATATTTTAACCCCCATTTTTTATACAATTTTTTTTTCTCATGATAACGATTGATTAAAACGATGTCTGGAATGCAATGACCGGTAATACATTTCCAAAAAAAAAAATACATCCCCAACAACGTGTGCAAATTATTACAGAATGTTCGGAGACCTCAAGTGAAATGGGTGTCTGAGTTGACAGAGACTACTTCATATATAACAGTGTTATACAGTATTTTATTGTAATTTCAATTTTATTTCAAATTTATTCATTCGGGTGATTATTCCTTCTACTACGCTGATAATAATACATTGCTACTCAGAACAGGGTGTCTTCTCTTCTTCTTTAATGAACAGCACTGCTATACGTAAATCCAGTGAATGAACGATATGAAAATGAGATGTTATTTCAATTAAAATGTTTCTTTATAATACTAACTATAACTACCTACCGATTTATTTGATACCTACTGTTTATTCGGATTGGTCTGCTCATTTACTGGATCGAAGGCTGTTTATTGACTGGGTCCAAGTGTTCAATTACTGGTGAAATTGCCATTTCAGTTTCGGATAGGTTCTTTCATATGGATTTCTGTTTGGATAACACGTTTCAACAAGCGATCCCAAATATTTAGGATACGATGTGTCGAATAGAACTGGTTTTGTGAGGCAACAACCATCTAGTATAAAGAAAACCTTCCTTAAAACTGACCGTACGCTTAATCGTTCATTCACTGGTGCACTCACCCTACTGCAAGTTTTAATATTCTGTCGATGAAAACAGGTGGGATGACTAATTTTGTGAGTGCCAATATAATACTAATGCTGTGGAGTACAGCATTGGACGCGGCAATGCGTGGCATAATAAGGGGCTCAAGGGTAGGAAGTACTGAAATTTGAGGATAAAATTTCAAAAAAATCGATTTTTGTTTTTATTTTTACGGAAAAGTGTTCTTTGAACCCTTATCTTCACGTACACAAATCCTTGAACCGAAAAAAAATTTATTAAGCTCAATAAAGCGTATAATGCGTATCAGCGTTCCAGCAGAAGTTTTCAATTTCCCTATATTTCGGTTATTGCTTTTTTAATCTGTGAAAAAAAGTAACTTCAGATGCAGTTTTCCATCAAGCTACAACACTCAAGTGATTTACGTGAGGTAAAAAAATTATGATAATAAAAAATAATTATTTTCAAATCACTGCTACACTCTGAGAAAACATTCTAGTGACTCAGTTTTTTTACAGTTAATTAGTGCTATTTTGATACATGGTACATGATTTTTCCAGATTTGGAAAAAACTATGAAACTAATCAACCGTAAAAGAACTAAGTCACTAGAATGTTTTCACAGAGCGTAGCAGTGATTTGGAAAAAATCCTTTTCAAGGTGTGTATACCCCCATAAGACAACAACTCCAAAATGTGTTTTTCTACGGTTGGAAATCATATTGAAGTTTTTGGTCACACACTTCACCAGAGATGAGCATTCAAATTTATATAGCGAATCAATATTCTTCCAAATGTTTGTATTCATTTTACAAAACCAGATTTACAAGTTATCAACCGCATGATTGACTGCCCGCAGGACAAATTGCTCAGACTCGACAAGACCAAGTTTGTATCAAACGAACTGCTAAAATATATGGTGAATTCCACGTGAACTCGGTAAATGTTTGACCCTGACACCTTCCGATTGGGGCCATGATTTTTTATGTTATCGTACCTGATCGAAGAGACGCTCCGAATTTTTTTCAGATTTTTTCGAAGAGCCGCCATTTTTTTTAAAATTCACAAAACGCCAACATGAGAGCCCCAATTTGAAAATCTGAAAAAATTCTCAAAAATCCTTTGCCAGATATCAAAATTTTTCAGCCTTGAGCCAAAGTGGGCAAACGTTTGCTTCCATTCTTTTTCGTACGTTTTTCTAAAAAAAATTATGAAAAAGAACAGCAGCAGTTGCCAGTCCACTGTGAACTGTTGCTTGAACGTTTTTATACGTCACGCACGATTTTTGGAAATTTTATCAGATTTTTCCCATGCGATTTTTTTTCATCCGATCTGAATCCAAAAATATGAGAAGAAATATAATCGCTTCGGAAAAATCAGCAAAAATTCCCAAAAATCGTGCGTGACGTATAAAAACGTTCAAGCAATACTTCTCAGTGGACTGGCATCTGCTGCTATTCTTTTTCATAATTTTTTTCGAAAAAATCACGGAATAGAATGGAAGCAAACGTTTGCCCACTCTGACTCAAGGCTGGAAAATTTTGATATCTGACAGAGGATTTTTGAGAATTTTTTCGGATTTTTAAATTGGGGCTCTTATGTTGGAGTTTTGTGCATTTTTACAAAAATGGCGGCGTTTCGAAAAAATCTGAAAAAAATTCGATGCGTCTCTTCGGTCAAGTATAATAACATAAAAAATCATGGCCCGAATCGGAAGGTGTCGGGGTCAAACATTTACCAAGTTCACGTGGAATTCCCCATATATATATGTTGAATTTTCTTCAAGTTGCTATAACTTATATCTTGAATTTCTTTAACTTTGTGAATAATTAAAAACAAAAAAAATTCAAAGCGATTTATCTCTGAACTAGGTTTCTGGCAGTTGAAAAAGTCCAATGAGTCTGAGTTTTTGTCGAAAGCGCTTCAAATTTTCATGGTACGTTTCTACACACACTAGCTACAAACCCACGTCAGATTTTGTAAATCGAGACAAAATTACGGATTTGAGAAAAAATAATTGAAAATATATCGTTTTTTTTTCATCAAAAAAAATGTCAAAGTCAAAGTATCGTAGCTATTTCTGAAAACCAATGTGGGTTTGTTCCTCACGCATCTTAAAATATGTGTGTGCAAGCCCAGCAAGATTCAAGAATAACTCAGACGCATGGGAGGTTTTCGAATAAAGCCTATTTCAGAAGCATTACGAGGAGTAACTCTGTACTTCGTGGAATACCTTTTACACAATAATTATTGATAAAGCGCAAAGAGCTGCAATATCATAGCTCAGGGAAAGATAGCTTCGAATTGTATAAAACTCATGAATGAACTTCTAGCACAATAACCCTAAATGAATAACCTCTCAAATCACTACACTCATTCAAGCTAGTTCTACTCCAAAAGATAAGCAAGAAACTGTTCAGACTTACAGAACTTGTTGAAAATAGTGTCACAAAGGAAGCAACAAAGTGAAATTCGAAGAGCAATTCCTCTTCTAATCATTACGTCATTTGATTAATTACAATATTACAAATAATCTAGGGAATCCTATCAGAATTTTGCTGCGTTACTTATTTCGTAACACAAGTTCAGAGTTCTCTAAGTTTGAGGCTCTTCGGGTAACCTTTAGACCACAGCAAACCTTTCGAAGTCGCAATCATAGGCTCCGGGGGACTTCATCGTAGAGACTGCAGCATCATCGGAGGTTCAATAGTTCATCGGGACAGCTCGAACGCGTATAATGATTACAACTGTAAAGAAAGTGGTCGTACCAACGTCAGAATTGTGACAGTTAAATCGAAAATTTTTACTGCATAAAATTTCAAAATAGATTTTTCTCTACCTAGGTTTTCAGTTAGTTTGCGTAGGATTCTAAGAGTATCGGTACAACGAGTCAATCGAGTTGGTTCTTTGCTTTGGACAATACTCTTACGGGTAACTCTGCGAATGTTTTATAAAACAGTGCCGTCGCAGGATAATCGACGACATCTGGCTCGATTAGCATTCCAATTTCTCGACTTTCGGTATTCCTGATCCAACGAAGCTGAAAGATCCAATCTGTCCGAAGCACCGCCGTCTGAAATGCACTCGAATTTGATAAAACTGTTTCTACGAAGCGCGCGAACACGATTTAGATTTCACATTGGCAAAAATGAAAACACAATCAAATAGTGTGACTTCAGCGCTATGTAAGTTGACAAATTCCAATGTTACACGAGCCGAACGAACTTGATTGTTGCACCCAGCATATTCTTCCTTTCTGACTTCGGCAATGACTGAGCTGTCGTGTGAGAAGAAAAGCTTTACAAGTAGACCAGTACTACAGTGATGAAAGACGAGGAGTCTTCGAGGAGGCGTACGGATACCTAAAGTCAGTCGGCCGTTGGCAGCATTTCAGCGCTGAGTACGAGGTGCTCTGTCAGCTTCTGAACTGCTCAGCCAGGCGGTGCTGCGAACTTCGTCATCTATGAAACCTTGCCCAGGATCACTCTTGGCATAGCGATGCGCATCAATGTCCAGTTTCTATGAGTAAATAATATTTTCTCATTGCAACGCCAACTGTAAAATGTAAATTTAGATAGAACCCACAGCATGGCACCCGAATTCGAGCGACTATTTATTCGTCACTACTATTTCCGCATGCCCTTCAATCACATCTATTCGATGACTCTATGATTATATTGACCTATTCTGGCATTTTATCGTCATTTACATTGTCAAGAACAAATTATTACGTGCGATAATTGTGATTCACTTACCTCGGGGTAAAATCGGCCTTCCTTCGTGCTTAGTTTATCAGGAAAGCAGTTTACCTCGTTGATGTTCGGTTGTGGTCCAACGCTTTATTGGCACCAATGCCAGGCGCTCGCCGAGAAAAACTTTTGGTCATATAAATATATAATATATTATAATATAATTTCATAAATCAAAGACGACAAAAAGTATTTTTATTATGAAGTTACGCTTATCTCGGGCAAGACCGAGATGCGGTAATTTCATCGCTATACACTTTGGTGTACCGGGACCTCGCGAATGTGAACGGTTCGGGGCCTAATCCAGCCTAATCTCGCAGACAGGGTCGTCGCATCGGATTTTCGTGAGCGCGGTTCTACGGTCAGCGAGAGCCACTCTCCCCGACACGCGACGTCAATGGTAAACTGAGGCGCCGGGCCAGTGTTTCCATGCGCGCGCAGGCTCAAGGTTCCGCTATAGGCCGCGAAATTTGTTTTCTGGTTGGCGTGTATTCGTAGATTGTCCATTGTTGTTCGAGAACCGTTAACGACAAGGCGCGAAGAAAAAAAAAAAGAAAAAAGAAGACGAGGAAAGGAATTAAATCGCAGTAAGTACAATACATTTTTGCTAAATTGTACCTCAAGGTGATCCGTTTTTCATCTTCAATGTTCAATCCCATTCGTACTCCAAAAAATTTGCGAAAGTAAAGCAAAACAACTCGTAGAACCCGAATAAGCTCGATTATTATTTTTTGTCACAAGACCGTAAAAAAAATATTATATCGCTTCCAGAGCTTTCCTTTATCATTTTTCACAATTTTTTTTATCGTTACTGTATTACTTAATAATTGGTATTGGAAGTACGAAGACATCAGTCAAGTACGAATAGGAGCACAGTCCTAGGAGTAACTGCTCATTATTGTACTATCCCTATTCCTCGTCTCTCGGCGTCGCTGAATCGTCTATACTTCGTACATGAGCAAGTCTGTCTGCCAATTCTAGACATCGGATCCGGCCTCACCCCCTCAGATATTCTCGCAAATTTTTGGAGCTGGAAGTTCTCATCGAAAAACAGCGTCCCTAATCTTGTCAAATTTTTATCCCGTATATAATGGTGAAGTAAAACAACTCGTGGAACCCAAATAAGCTCTAAAAATATTGTTGTTTGTCATTTTTCCAAAACTTTTCTGGTAACGAATATGGGCACTTTTAGGTCCTCGGATTAACTGCTCATTATTGTACTATCCCCACTCATCGGTGCCTCTCGCCGTCGCGGAATCAGTTACTCTGTGTATGAACATGGAAAACAAGCCAATAGACGCGTAGCCATGCGACGTTATATGAATATGCTTTTGGGCATCAGGGAAGTTTCAGGGGCATTTCTTTCTTCTTCACTTCTACATTACCTATGCGAGGTGCCTTCGAACAATTGCGAAGTATTATGCATGACAAGATTCCGGAGTATCGAAATAAAATAATGTCAAACTCCAGTACAGAGACGGATGACTCTGATTACTTTCTCAACGATTATTCTCTCAATATCTTCGTCCACGCTCATCATTTTGCCGTCACAATATAAGGTCGTCCACGAATTTTTTTTTATTTTACATTCCACTAGTTTGGGGAAAAATAATTTGGACGTATTTTTTCATTTTTCGTTTAAACAAAAATGGCAGTATGTACAACGAATTGAAAACTACTAGTTTATGACGTCACCCATGTAAGCTTTATCTATGAGGTATTCTGCCCCAAGTAAGACCGGTCCGGTTCCTCACCCTTATCAATATTTTTCATAATTTATTCTTGTTATCAGCAACCCAAAAGGAACCTATAGGTGAATTTTTTCAATTTTTTTTTCGGAATACTTTCCGAGTTGGAAATTGTGAATTTTTCTAATAAAATAATTTCGAATTAAACCTAGAAATAATGATTAACAATGATATTTTTTTAGAAAGCTACAAGTTCTGACAATCATTTTAATGTGTTTGTTTTTTCTGATTCGAACAACCCGGGCTGAGTTATAATTAATTGAAGATTACTTTACTAGAAAAATTCACAATTTCCAACTCGGTTCGTATTCCAAAAAAAAATTTGAAATAATTCACCTAGGTTTCTTTTGGATTGCTGATAACAAAAATAAATTATTAAAAATATTGATTAGGGTGAGCAACCGTACCGGTCTCACTTGGGGCAGAATACCTCCTATACATATATATTTCAAAATCAGAGAAATTCAATTGCCTATAACATTCGCAATTTTAATTGAAAAAAAAAATGTTCTCACTATTTTGAGTTATTTTTCACTTCATGCGCCCCAAAAAGTAAAACAAATTTTTTTTTTGGACGACCCCATTCGAAAAATCTGTAGTTTACTGTCCCGCCAATCCGTTTGTATCCGTAACATCGCATTTACCTCTGTACACAGTCTATCTATCTGAATCCCTCTGATAGTCTGTTCGAATTCAAAGTCCCGCCAATCCGTTTGTATCCCTAATTTCGTATCCACTTCTATCCACAGCCTATCTATCTGAATCCCTGACCAATTTTTTGTTTTTCCCTCACATTTCCCGTTCTTTCCTTACCGTGGCCACCATAAATCAGACAATGGGAGAACAAGAGTTGCGGGAGCAGCTCGCGAATCTGCGGGAGGAGATGCGAGTGCTGCAGGAGGAGCGCGTGCTCGAGCGGGCGGACGTAGCCGCGATGCGCACGATGCGGAAGGAATGGGAGAAAGAAAAGGAGGAGCAGGACAAAGAAAAGAGAGAGAGAGCCGAGAAGAGAGAGGAGAAGGAGAGAGAGGAGAAGAAGAGAGAGGAGACGGAGAGAGCAGCGAAGGATAGAGCAACGAAGGAGAGAGCAGCGAAGGAGAGAGCAGCGAAGGAGACAGAAGAGCGTAAAAAAGAGGAGAGAAAAAGAGAGAAAGAAAACAAAGAAAAGCAGGAGAGACAGGCGCGGAGGGCGAGCGAGCCGCGCGGAAACAGAGATAGGGTACATATTAGGTCATATTTTACCTAATTTTTTAAACCAAAACTTAAAAAGCCAAGACAATCCGACAAATCAAAAAATCCTATATTATACAAACAGACATCTATGCTTATAGTCGTTCTTTTGTTGCCAGTTAGTTTGCTTGTGGCAAGAGTAGAGTACGCTCTACACCATTATATTATTGCAACGCTTAATATTGTTGACGGATCAAACCAACTCGACCTGTCTCTGACTCTGAACTCTCAGCACTTTTACATTTATTGTTTCTAAATTATTTGTTTCGTATCAGTGGTTAGGAATACTGTACTTTCATCACATATTTGTATAGTTATAAATCTTCCTGACAATATAGTTTGCTGGCAGTACTACGAGATAGGAATAATCAAAATAATACATTTTTGGTTTCAAATATTCTAAAACCAGAATTTCAACATCCTCAGCCATTTTTGATTCGATTGAAAGATATCACTTCTAGAGTCAACATATCATTGAAGTTCTAATGGAAAACCAATTCTCTGGAGTCGCTGATCACATTCTTGATCATTAGTATACTAATGGATGAAACTGTAATTATAATTACAGTTTCATCCATTACAACTGGTATATTTGTTTCGGAACACAAGCTCTCAAGGTTCTCCATGATTTGAGCAGTGTACGTGGTTATTGCAATTATTTACTGAATGTCACGATTGCAAAGATTTCATGATAATATTTCACCCACTTACAGTCGAGCGATAGAAGCAGGTCGACCCCGAGGCAGCAGCGGCGGCAGGAGCGGGATGAGCTGTGAGTATGCAACCAACTGTGCGACAAATTTTTTTATCGCGTACACGGCAGTGCACCAATCCGACAGAATTTTATAGGAGCACATTTATCGACTAAAATGCGATTCTGCTCGGCTCCTCCCTTATACGATATAAAGCCCTATGTGCAAAAACGATGCAATTGGACTCGGATTTCAGCCGTAAAATGAGCTCTACTAAAACTCTGTCGACTCAAGGACCCCTTCAACTTTTAAAATTTTTTGTTGGCGGTTGAGGTTGTGAATCTCGGGAAGGGACGTACACTGAAGATTCATTATTTCAATAAATGATTGTACTGCAAAATTCCATTACATACCTACTGTAAAGATTACAGTTTTTTATAGAAATATCCTCAACTTCCATGTATGATGATTAAACAATAATTCGAAAGAATGGAGCGCCGCGGAAAAAATCAGATCGCTCGTTTGAAAATTGTTGTTAAGAAGTTTTTTGGTTGATTGGTTTTCGGTTTCCGCGGTTGTTCTACTATAATTGAAAATAATATCTCTTACAGCTGGAACTGGCGCGCCCGGAAGTTTGCTACTGGTCCGCCCGGCTCCAACACCGCGAGGGGTCGAGCCGGGGAGAGGGACGAGGGAAAGGAAGAGGGAAAGAAGGACAAGGGGAAGGACGAGGGAAAGAAGGACGAGGGAAAGAAGGACGAGGGAAAGAAGGACAAGGGGAAGAAGGGGGGCGGGAAGGGTAGCTGGGGTGGTAGCTGGGGTGGCAGGGGAGGCAAGGGTGGATGCCACCTTGTCATCAATTTTTAATTTAATAAAAGAAATTTAACGATATACACGTTTTATTTCGTTTTATTTGCCGTGTCTCAATTGTAAAGGTACAGTAATGTTCATTAATGGGTTCCCAGTGGCTAACTGTTTTTTTCTGAATTTTTCGGGAGCGAGACTCCATTCTAGTCGTATTTGATGTGCCGATAGCCGAAATTATAATAATAATAATTCTGACCCCTTATAAAAGTAATATAATATTATTTTATTGATGGTATACGAAAAAGTCCGAAAAAACAGTTAGCCACTGGGAACTCATCAATGAACATTACTGTAACACTAGGGTGCTTCATAAAAATTTTTTAATTTTTATTTTCAACTCTTACCCTTCCAAATGCTTAAGATGGATGAGAGAAAAGTCCTCTCGAACGTCAGCCGCTGTAGCTCAACTCTAAGAGGTCGCTATTTTCATTTTAGTTTCCCATTCATTTAACATGAGAATTTTCGTTTTTTTATTCAAACTGAAATTACACCTATTCATTCTAATTTTTTTGAAATTACCATTGTATATCCAGAAAGCTGGTTTTTTGAGCTTCCCAGACCTATATAATAAAAGTCAAATACCCCAATCAGAAGATTAAACTGAGTCATTTGAAATCTAGAAATTTTAAAATCTAGAGATTTTAAATGACTTTATTTAATGTTCTAATTGAGATAGTCGACTTTTATTATATAGGTTTGGAAAGCTTGAACAACCAGCTTTCTGAATATGCAATGGTTATTTGAACAAAATTGAAATGAATAGGTGTAATTTCAGTTTAAATCAAAAAACGAAAATCCCCATGTTAAATGAATAGGAAACTAAAATGAAAATAGCGACCTTTTAGAGTTGAGCCACAGCGACCGACTTTCGGGGGGACTTTTTTCTTATCCACCTCAAGCATTTGGGAGGGTAAGAGTCGTCAAAAAAATTGAATTCCTTTTCTGAAGCACCCTACTGTACACCCTCGTACGCCTGCCTGATCACAGCAGAGGTATATTGGCTATTCTCCCAAATCCTGTACGCAAATCCAGCCTCCAAATTTTTTTTTTTTTTGAATTATTTCTTTGTATTATTTAGGTGTCAACGAAGAGATTCACAAAGTATGAAAGATCGCTGACTTCAGTTAATGGGGGTTTCCGTAATTACTAGATTTTGCTGCGAAATTTTCCAATATAATTGAATGATTCATAAAATGCCTTAAAACGAGATTAAAAATACGGTAGTCGATCGGAAAGTTTCGAAAATGATCATTTTCGTCTCACTTGACATTTTGAGCGCGAAAATCAAAAAATAAAACTTAAAATGGTAATTCCACGATGTTGCCCATCGATTTTTGTAAATCGGAGTTTTTTTTTCGGAAGATTCTGAAAATTTGCGATGAAAATCGTGTCTGAAAACTTTCCGCTTGTTCACCTCCAAGTCAGAATTACGGTTTAAATGAAATTTGAGTGTACTCTGTCATTATTTGTGCACTTCTCCATTGTTACTCCATGTTATTTTTTACAACAAATACGGCACTGGGGCCCCCCCAAAAAAATAACAGAATTGATTATTTTTAAAAATTCTGCAAAAATAGGAAGAATAGTTTTCCAACGAGAGTGTAAATAGTTCAAAGAACAGAGACAGTGTAAGAGAAAAGGCGAAAGAAGAAGTGCAGAGAGTGCGTGAAAGGCAAGTGCATAAGCACAAAAAGCGAGTGGGTGGCAAAAGTGAGAGAAACTGAGGCAATAGAGAAAAATAAGTGAACGTAAACAAACGGTGACCACGTGACCGGTTCACTAGAGAGGAAGAGAACACGCAAGTAAGCAGAAGAAAGGTAGGCAAGAGAAGGGCGGACACGCAAGGAAGAAATACAGAGGCCAGGCACAGGCAGACGACGTACGACGACGGCCGGCGAAAACAAGTTAGATGCTAGAGGTAGAAGGCAGAAGTTAGACACTAGAGAGACACAAGTTTACCTTTGTTTTCATAATCCTTTACTTGATGAAGAAGTATCGCAGTAAATATCGCCAGCGGCCTATTACTAATTTTTCGTCAACTCGCAACCTACAGAACAAAAATCACTTGTAATATATGTACCGGGAAGCAATCTTGATAGTATACAGTCGATTGCGCATGCGCCAAATAATTTATTTTCATTGGTCGGTAAGATCGTCCCGCGGCCGACTACGTCATAATACTGCTGCGGGACGACCTTACCGACCAATGAAAATAAATTATTTGGCGCATGCGCAATCGACGGCAGTCGACTGTATACTATCAAGATTTCTTCCCGGTATAGTAGGGTAGTCGTTAATTTCTAACATATATTTGCCACCCCCTCAATCGACAGATAGTGACCCAAAAACACTGTGTAATTTTTTTTCAGATTTTTAGTTTGATGGGAAAGCGTGCCGAAATCAATTTTAAGTTGAAAAAATCAAAAAAATGAATACTTTTTTTTTTCCCACCAATTTTCGAATAAAAAAGCGGTAATTAAATGTAGAATGACAAAAAACTTTTCCACAAAAAATGTCTTTTATTGTAAATTTATCATATTTGTAATATCACGTTAGACTGTATTTATTTATTTATTTATTGTTTTTTTTTCTTATCTTTCATTTTTTTTTTTGTTCGAATTTATTTATTTATTTATTTATTCATTTTCATTAATTCATTTTTTTTAATATAGTCTTTATAACGTTGTAATATTATAAGATTACCATAAATAAATTGTTTCGTCATTCTACATTTACAGTCTGACCTCCAAATAAGAAACCAAAAGCCCCCAAGGGGAAGAGGTTTTGCGAGAATTCGAGTACCCCCACCATGCGTGCGCTCTTCACAAACTCACTCTCTCTATCTCTCTCTCTCATTCGCACGTAAGTGCAATCCGAGCTTAGAGTGGGGGAAGCGCTCGAGTGAGAAACTGGGGGAGGTTTCTTATTGCCGGGTTTCTTATTTGGAGGTCGGACTGTATTTCCTGCTTTTATACTAAAAATTACAAACCAAAAAACAAAAAATTTCAAATTTTCAAACTTCAAATTGATTTCGGCACGCTTTCCCATCAAGATAGAAATCTTAAAAAAATTACGCGGTGACTTTGGGTGATTATCTATCGATTCAGGGGCTGGCAAGTATATGTTAGAAATTAACGACCACCCGAATGTATAGCTATGTGAAGGGGTTACGTGCAGTCAGAGGTGTGAAAAATAGACATTTTCAATAATTTGTCATGAACTTTTGTATAGTGTGTTTTATTTAATACATGATACGAAATTTTAAAACTATATCTTTGAGTAAGGTTCACAAAAATGTCAACAAAAAAAAAATTACATCTGGACTAAGTTGTTAACTCGATTGTGATCCTTTATCTTATAAAAGTGCTTCGCGGTGGCCATCCGTACTTCTTGTGGTTCATCTAAAATAAAAATAAGAAAACAACAGTGAGTTTGATAGTTTATCTTGGGCCTGATCGCAGTTTTTTTTTTAAATTTCGCAAAATGGCGGCCAATGACGGATCAATTTTTCAGTTTCAATTAATTCCTATTAACCTTTTCAATCTAATTTGGTTCTTGTAATTAAATTGTGCTCTAATTTTTGGGTAATTCAGTCTACGTTTTAAGTCTAATTTTGTTAATTTCATCAAAAAATTTTCAATTGTTCTCAATTCGAATGAATTTATCCAATGCGAATTAATTCGTGTCAATTCAGAATAGATCTTTGATTCGCATTAATTTCGATTATTTTAATTTACGGACCATTGCAGGTCAATTCAATGGGTTATTTCCACCTCGTAAAAAATCGCTCGTTAATTATTAATAAAAAATAGAATTTTTGGTGAGAAGAAAAAATCCTTCGATCAGGCCTAAGTTTTTAATGCCTAGAATATGCTGTATAAATTTCATCTGAATCCATCGAGTAGTTTTTGCAATATAGTGGACAGCGCATCCAAAACCATAGTTTTGAGAAAAACGCGTTTAAAGGTAAACCCTTATATTGAATACAAATGCATAATCTATTAAATTACTTACATAGAGTCATCTGCTCCTGGGCCATATAATAGACCTTCTGCCGATGCGCGAGCTTCCAAAACGTCGATTTATTGCTGTCTACGTACCATTCTACCTTCTGAGATCAGCTGCCTATGAATAATAAAAGGGCCCTACAGTTGCTGTAGGGTATCAATTGAACTTTTCATCGGATCCATTTGAAATTTTGACATAATATTCTCTTGAAAAAATTGATCGTGAAAACTTAGAAGAAAGGATTTGACTTCTCAGAAACAAGAAGGTCGCAACCAACAGATTATAAGTGTGAGAATGAAATGTGAAAATGCCGGATAAGAATAGTATACTACGTACCTAGGCCGACAATTACATGTGATCTGAGGATTTCTTTTTGACTGGCAAAGTAGTGTATACTATTTTTCTGTTCGACGGAGCCGGAAAGCGGCAACTTCGTTTAGCGCAGCGGCCCGAAAGTTGACGCTTTCCGGCCGGATGAGAAAAAATATAATATTCATTAACACTTTTTTATGCTATCAGCGCTGAAATTGAATTATATTGAAAATATAGCTCTGTTATACCAATAGGTTATTATCTGTTGATAGTAATAAAAATAAAGGCGCAGTATTTTGTCAATTCGGAAACATAATATAAAGGTGATGATGGAAAGAAGATGGAAAATTACCTAAAGCCAAAAGTGAATGAAACAGTGCTAAGACAACAGTTTCGGGAAAGAAGACAGAAAGAAAACGAATCAGCAACTCAGTACATAGCTTGCTTGCGCAGTTCAGCAAGAAATTGTAAATTCAAAGACGAGAACGAAGCCCTGCGGGACCAACTCATCACAGGAATCCGGAACAAGGCGATAAAGGTTGCATTATTCAAAGTCGAAAACCTGACGCTCGATGACGCAATCAAAACAGCGACAGCGATCGAAGGGGCGAACAAGGCTGCCGAGACATTGGAGCCGCGGGCCGGGGAGAGGGACAGCAGCGAGCGAAACGGAGACGTCGACGCCCATCGCATACAGTTTCGAGGCAAGAAAACGACGGAGAGGAGAACGAGATTCGCACCCCGCGCGGACCAGCAGTCAACAACGAGGACAGGCCGAACGGAGCGACAACAACAGAGTACAAGTCAAGTACGCTGCTCATGCTGCGGAAAACCGAACCACTACAGACGGAACTGTTGGCATCTAAACAGACAGTGCGATACATGCGGAGAGACCGGGCATCTACAAGCAGTATGTAGAGCAGCCAAGACAGGTAAAGAAAAAAAAAACGTGAAGAACGTCGACACCGAGAACGCGGAGACGGACGCGACCGAAACAGAAAGCGACTCGGAGAGCGTCGCCGACTTATATGCAATAACGTTAAGGAATAATAAAATTCGCAAAATCGAACCACAGTATTTGGAAATAAGAATTGAAAATAAATTGTAAGGAATGGAAATAGATGGCGGGTCGGCGGTTTCAATAATCAGCGAGATAGATAGAGAACGGTACTTTCCGCGACTAGAATTAGAGGAGGCTAAAGTCATGCTGAGCTACTATAGTGGGGAAAAACGTAAACCGTTAGGAATTTTACGCGGTGTAAAAATCGAATATGGCGCGATTGCGACGAAAGCAAACTTGTACTTAGGCCTACAGATCGACGAACACGGAGTACACGCGCTCAAAGACAAGATAGCGGCAATAGTCGGGGCACCTAGGCCAACAAATGTAAAAGAGCTGCAAGCCTTCTTGGGCATGATTAATTATTACGATAAATTCATCGAGGACCGCGCGACGAAATTCCAACCGCTATATGATTGCTTAAAAAAGGAACGATTTAACTGGACGGAAGCATGCCAAAAGGCGTTTGAAAAAGCTAAAGTAGAATTGCGATCCACTAAAGTATTGATAAACTTCGATCCAAAAAAACGAGTAATTTTAACATGCGACGCCTCAGATTATGGGCTATCGGCGATACTTTCGCATGCGACACCAGAAGGTGATCGTCCAATAGCATATGCGTCAAAGGCGTTATCGCCAAGCGAGCGAAATTACGCGCCAATCGATAAAGAAGCACGCGCGATAATTTTCGGGGTAACAAAGTACTATGACTACCTGTACGGTAGGAAATTCGTATTGCGCACCGATCATCAACCGTTAGTTCGAATTTTCGGCGCAAAGAAAGGTATTCCAATAATGGCAGCTCGAAGAGTACAACGATACGCCGATTTTTTGAACGCGTTCGACTATGACATTGAATATGTGAAATCGAAAGAAAATTGCGCGGATGGGTTGTCGCGATTACCGATGCCCGTAGATGACAATGAGAAAGAGGAATATACATATATGAACTTCGTCGAACAAGAATCCTTCTCATGTTTAGATCACAAAGTCATCGCAAGAGAGACGAGAAAAGATAAATTATTGTCACAGATAACGTTATACGTGAGGGACAGGTGGCCAGACAAAAGACTGATCGAAGACGCCGCCAAACAGTTCGCAATGAGAAAAGACGAGTTACACATCGAACAAGATTGCCTGATGTGGGGCTATCGTGTGGTAATTCCGGAAAAACTTAAAACCACGATATTATCGGAGCTGCATGCATCGCATGCAGGTATTGTGAAAATGAAGGCAACGGCTCGATCATTCTTTTGGTGGCCGGGTATAGATAAAGAAATCGAAGAAATAGGGAGAACGTGCCATGAATGCGTCATAGTCAAAGACAACCCAATTAAAAGTGAGTTAAACCCGTGGAAATGGCCGGAGCGACCCTGGCAAAGAGTCCATACGGACTTCATCGGACCGTATAAAGGACAAAATTTCCTCTTAATGATAGACGCAAAAACAAAATGGCCAGAAGTGTTCTTTATGAAGTCAACAACGGCTTCAAAAACGGTTGCAAAATTTCAAGAAGTTTTTTCGCGTTTCGGTTTCCCCTGCAAGTAGTAAGCGACAGCGGGCCACAATTTACAAGTAGCATATTTACCGATTTCTTAAAGAAGTTAGGGATAAAACATACGCTTTCGGCGGTGAACCATCCGGCATCGAACGGCGCAGCAGAAAACTTCGTGAAGACTTTTAAACGAAAGCTGAAGATCTTATTGCGAGAAAATAAACCAATACAGACAGCGATAAACATTATATTACTAGACTATAGAACATCGAAACATTGTACAACGGGCGAAACGCCAGCGAAGTTAATGCTAGGTAAAGAAATTCGAACCAAATTCGACCTCCTACGGCCGGACATACAAATAAAACAAAGCTTGGAGACCGCGCGACAAATACGAAATTCAAGAGGGAAGAGAATAGTAGGGTTTAACGATAACGAGAAAGTCTGGGCGAAGAATTTTAGTACCAACTCACCATCGTGGATGCACGCAGTAATCAAAAAGAAACTAGGGCCAGTAACGTATGAAGTCGAATTTGGATCGGGAAAAATCGCTAAGCGCCACGTAGATCAGCTGCGAAAATGCGGTACAGATAGCGGAGAGAGCGGACCGCCATCTGGTACCGAGGAGAGGGGCGAAAACGAGGGGGAAATAACCCTACGACGATCGCCAAGAATCGCCGAGAAAAAAGCCTCACGCTATGTATAGCCGAGTATAGTTCGTAAGCTAGATTAAGGGAATTCGTATGAGAGGAGCGCTCACGCTAGGTGTAGCCGAGTATAGTGTAAGTTAGATTAAGGGAATGCGTATGAGAGGAGTGCTTAATTTGGCGGAAGGGAGTGTAGTATAGGCATGTGTGCGAAGAATGTACCTGTGGAGTGTGAAGTGGGGATAAGCCCAAATATTGTATGCCAATACCGACCAGTTGTAATAAAGCCTTCGTTACGTAAACAGTGTCTACTCTCTTACCTGTTCCCTACAAACACTACAGAAGTTATATTTTTGGCTCTATGGCTGGTATTCATAGTCAGGTCTTGAGACCGGCGTGGTTCTAGACGGTCTCAAGACCGGCTCTCCGCCAATCAATTCGTATATGAGGCCGACTTAAACCATCTTGACGAATTCCGGTCACAAGACCTGACTATGAATACCGGCCTATATCTATACCAAAAGTTGTATTAGACGAAGACTGTACTCCGATGATCATTTTCACAATGTGTGCAGTGTGAACGTCAATTATTTGCTACTCAGGTATTCGCGAGTATTTCCAGGAGACGCCACGAGGAGGCTAATTGACAATGTCTCCCACAAGGTTTCCCCTGCATCGACCTGCTCAGTCACCTCGTGAAGGAGATGTGAAACTGCGACGAGTCGACTTGCTCAGTCACCTCGTGAAGGAGATGTGAATCTGCGACGAGTCGACTTGCTCAGTCACCTCGTGAATGAGATGTGAATCTGCGACGAGTCGACTTGCTCAGTCACCGCGTGAAGGAGATGTGAATCTGCGACGAGTCGACTTGCTCAGTCACCTCGTGAAGGAGATGTGAATCTGCGACGAGTCGACTTGCTCAGTCACCTCGTGCAGGAGATGTGAATCTGCGACGAGTCGACTTGCTCAGTCACCTCGTGAAGGAGATGTGAATCTGCGACGAGTCGACTTGCTCAGTCACCGCGTGAAGGAGATGTGAATCTGCGACGAGTCGACTTGCTCAGTCACCTCGTGAAGGAGATGTGAATCTGCGACGAGTCGACTTGCTCAGTCACCTCGTGAAGGAGATGTGAATCTGCGACGAGTCGACTTGCTCAGTCACCGCGTGAAGGAGATGTGAATCTGCGACGAGTCGACTTGCTCAGTCACCTCGTGAAGGAGATGTGAATCTGCGACGAGTCGACTTGCTCAGTCACCTCGTGCAGGAGATGTGAATCTGCGACGAGTCGACTTGCTCAGTCACCTCGTGAAGGAGATGTGAATCTGCGACGAGTCGACTTGCTCAGTCACCGCGTGAAGGAGATGTGAATCTGCGACGAGTCGACTTGCTCAGTCACCTCGTGAAGGAGATGTGAATCTGCGACGAGTCGACTTGCTCAGTCACCTCGTGAAGGAGATGTGAATCTGCGACGAGTTGACTTGCTCAGTCACCTCGTGAAAGAGATGTGGAACTGCGACGAGTCGTTTGATCAGATCCGAAAAGTTGCGAACGAAGCAAAAAAAAAATTAATAATCTCACACGGAACTGTTATTTATATAATGAAAAGAGATGAGAATGAGAGAAAAGACGGAAAAATCGGGAGTAGTTTGAAAAAAGGTCATCTCCCTCGCGTGACCGTGACTTTGATCCTGGGAACGTAGGAACTTTGATAATATTAAAGAATTAGAAGACTAAATGAGAATAACATAGAAGATGGGAAAATCGGGAGTAGTTTGAAAACAGGTCATCTCCCTCGCGTGACCGTGACTTGAATCCTGGGAGCGTAGGAACTGTGATTCATATAATGAGAAGAGATGAGAATGAGAGAAAAGACGGGAAAATCGGGAGTAGTTTGAAAAAAGGTCATCTCCCTCGCGTGACCGTGACTTTGATCCTGGGAACGTAGGAACTTTGATAATATTAAAGAATTAGAAGACTAAATGAAAATAACATAGATGGGAAAATCGGGAGCAGTTTGAAAACAGGTCATCTCCCTCGCGTGACCGTAACAGTTTTTTTTACGTGTAACTATCTTGCTGGTAATTTGTGGAAAACTCGTCGTTGAAGGGAAAAACTTTCATTCATCCTCATCAGAATCCACTTCTATATTCTCATTCTCGCGTCCCATGTCTTTGTTGTAGTTAATTACAATATGCTGACACAGTGATTGGAATGTCATACTTTGCCTATTCGTTCTATAGTACGCTTTATATATGCTAAACGATCTTTCCACATCTGCGCAAGTAAACGGTGCATATTTCATACTGAGGGCGTCATCGTCAATCCAATTATTCAATTATATTTGCATTCTGCCATTGATTATACAGTTGTTTATGTTAATTATCGTCGTGAATCCATCGTTGTCGCCGAAAACCTGAACAATTTTATCCCGGATTTCGTGATGAATCTCCAGATCTTCTTGGAATTCTTGTTTCAATTCAGCAATCCTTTCGCACGTTTGAGCTAGACTACATCCTCTTTTTTGTAGTTGCTTGATACTTGAAACTAGACACGAAAATTTGGCAGCAATGTCTTCCAACTCTCCGAGGTTTTCATCTCTGCCCAAACATGCTTTCAAATTTCTCACAGCTTCACTGTTCTCTTCGAGGCCCATAAAAACTGCTTTCACCTCGTTGTAGTGTAAACAATAATACTGGCAAGCTTGGATCCACGTGCCCCATCGTGTCGTCACCGGTCTTGGTGGTAGAGGTACATTTGGAAGCGCAGCTTTGAAGATTTCAGCACGCGTTTTAGATTTAGAGAAAATTTCTTTGGCGCTAGCGACGACATCATTAATCTCCTCATAACACTCTCTTACTTTTTCAGCTACATTGTGACATGCGTGTGCTAAACATGTCACGTTTACCAGTTTCGGGTATGTTTGTGCGAGAATTCCTGCAGACGCCTTCATGTACGGAGCAGCATCCGTCAAGTATAGCAGAACTCTGTTTGGCTCAAATCCTGCCGGCTCAAACTTATTCAAGCTGTCAATCACATACGCAGCCATGTTTGCAGCATTTGCTCTCACAACTTCTCCACATCTAATCTGCCGTCCAGTGGAAGCTCGGTCTTGATATAATGCACCGATAATAACGTTGGTGACGCAGCGACGCTTAGAGTCTATTGTTTCGTCCACTGAAACCCAAATAGGACAATCTCCTATTTCTTCTCGTATAGCCGTTAAAGTTTCGTTATATATAATGGGCACATAAGTTTTGCTCATTGTTGTTGCATCTGGGATTGTGTGTTGTGTATGAGTTTGGAGAAAGGTGGCAAAAGCAGGTTGACAAACTTTGTCGAAACAAATATCTGATTTCATGCATGCGCTTGTGAAGTCTTTAAAAAACGCAGAGTGTCGACTGTTCAAGTTTGTCAGATGTTGTGGATTCGGGAACACTGGTTGATTCCGTTTCTGAAGAGCCGCTTGGTGTTTAGCGGATCCTAGGTGACGCTGGAATGTGTATCTCTTCAATACGACCAATGCCGTTGTACATAACAAACAACGAACACAGTTTTCTTCAAGCCGAAAATGGTCGTTTGGCAGTTGTAATTCCCTCTGGATTCGTCGGTAAACAACAACACGGCCATCCTCAGCCGCCATATCTTAAATTGTTGAAACAATTTACGGTAATACGTAGTTAAAAAATCCAATGTACTCTCTAGGTATGAAACAGTTAAAATTTCACTAATTCAATCAGTGATTCAGTTTATTTGTTCAAATCATCGAATTACGACTGACAAGCCAGTACCTTCATGTAGTACTGTTTGGCCAGTGATTCAGATAGATAGGCTGTGGATAGAAGTGGATACGAAATTAGGGATACAAACGGATTGGCGGGACTTTGAATTCGAACAGACTATCAGAGGGATTCAGATAGATAGACTGTGTACAGAGGTAAATGCGATGTTACGGATACAAACGGATTGGCGGGACAGTAAACTACAGATTTTTCGAATGGGGTCGTCCAAAAAAAAAATTTGTTTTACTTTTTGGGGCGCATGAAGTGAAAAATAACTCAAAATAGTGAGAACATTTTTTTTTTCAATTAAAATTGCGAATGTTATAGGCAATTGAATTTCTCTGATTTTGAAATATATATGTATAGGAGGTATTCTGCCCCAAGTGAGACCGGTACGGTTGCTCACCCTAATCAATATTTTTAATAATTTATTTTTGTTATCAGCAATCCAAAAGAAACCTAGGTGAATTATTTCAAATTTTTTTTTGGAATACGAACCGAGTTGGAAATTGTGAATTTTTCTAGTAAAGTAATCTTCAATTAATTATAACTCAGCCCGGGTTGTTCGAATCAGAAAAAACAAACACATTAAAATGATTGTCAGAACTTGTAGCTTTCTAAAAAAATATCATTGTTAATCATTATTTCTAGGTTTAATTCGAAATTATTTTATTAGAAAAATTCACAATTTCCAACTCGGAAAGTATTCCGAAAAAAAAATTGAAAAAATTCACCTATAGGTTCCTTTTGGGTTGCTGATAACAAGAATAAATTATGAAAAATATTGATAAGGGTGAGGAACCGGACCGGTCTTACTTGGGGCAGAATACCTCATAGATAAAGCTTACATGGGTGACGTCATAAACTAGTAGTTTTCAATTCGTTGTACATACTGCCATTTTTGTTTAAACGAAAAATGAAAAAATACGTCCAAATTATTTTTCCCCAAACTAGTGGAATGTAAAATAAAAAAAAATTCGTGGACGACCTTATATTGTGACGGCAAAATGATGAGCGTGGACGAAGATATTGAGAGAATAATCGTTGAGAAAGTAATCAGAGTCATCCGTCTCTGTACTGGAGTTTGACATTATTTTATTTCGATACTCCGGAATCTTGTCATGCATAATACTTCGCAATTGTTCGAAGGCACCTCGCATAGGTAATGTAGAAGTGAAGAAGAAAGAAATGCCCCTGAAACTTCCCTGATGCCCAAAAGCATATTCATATAACGTCGCATGGCTACGCGTCTATTGGCTTGTTTTCCATGTTCATACACAGAGTAACTGATTCCGCGACGGCGAGAGGCACCGATGAGTGGGGATAGTACAATAATGAGCAGTTAATCCGAGGACCTAAAAGTGCCCATATTCGTTACCAGAAAAGTTTTGGAAAAATGACAAACAACAATATTTTTAGAGCTTATTTGGGTTCCACGAGTTGTTTTACTTCACCATTATATACGGGATAAAAATTTGACAAGATTAGGGACGCTGTTTTTCGATGAGAACTTCCAGCTCCAAAAATTTGCGAGAATATCTGAGGGGGTGAGGCCGGATCCGATGTCTAGAATTGGCAGACAGACTTGCTCATGTACGAAGTATAGACGATTCAGCGACGCCGAGAGACGAGGAATAGGGATAGTACAATAATGAGCAGTTACTCCTAGGACTGTGCTCCTATTCGTACTTGACTGATGTCTTCGTACTTCCAATACCAATTATTAAGTAATACAGTAACGATAAAAAAAATTGTGAAAAATGATAAAGGAAAGCTCTGGAAGCGATATAATATTTTTTTTACGGTCTTGTGACAAAAAATAATAATCGAGCTTATTCGGGTTCTACGAGTTGTTTTGCTTTACTTTCGCAAATTTTTTGGAGTACGAATGGGATTGAACATTGAAGATGAAAAACGGATCACCTTGAGGTACAATTTAGCAAAAATGTATTGTACTTACTGCGATTTAATTCCTTTCCTCGTCTTCTTTTTTCTTTTTTTTTTTCTTCGCGCCTTGTCGTTAACGGTTCTCGAACAACAATGGACAATCTACGAATACACGCCAACCAGAAAACAAATTTCGCGGCCTATAGCGGAACCTTGAGCCTGCGCGCGCATGGAAACACTGGCCCGGCGCCTCAGTTTACCATTGACGTCGCGTGTCGGGGAGAGTGGCTCTCGCTGACCGTAGAACCGCGCTCACGAAAATCCGATGCGACGACCCTGTCTGCGAGATTAGGCTGGATTAGGCCCCGAACCTGTACCGTTTGCTCAGAAAGTACGTATTTGATTTTACTGTATTTAATAGTTTTTATTTTAACCAGAGCTCGCGTTTGATAATATTTTTCGTGGGACCTTATGCCAGGGCGTTTGGACTGAATCCTTGGGCCTAATTAAACATCTCTTCGTATAGGTAGAGGGTGGCGGAATCAATTAAATGCAAATTTTATCTAACAAGTTAATAGACAATATAGTTCTATTTTATTTTCCTAGTCTAGGTACATGAGAATATTTCCGGAGAAATATAATGATGATGTTTTTTAAGCAGTGTTATACTGGTCTTTCTTTATATGAATATCTTAGCCTATCTGTATATGTTATGAGTAATATTCCGGTATGGGAATTTATAATATTAATATTTGCTAAGTGAAGCTGCGTTATTGCACAGTATAGAGTCTATACGGAAATCAAAGAACAAGTAATATGGAATGATGCTGGTTCTCTGTACAACGGATCGGACAGACAGGAAAGCCGAAGCAGACGAGGTAGCTTCACCGTTGTATAAGGAACATGGGACATATACGGGCCCCGCAAAACTAAACCTGAACAGTCTTTATTGTTTTCTTAATAGCTAATTATTACCTAGACTTATATCTGTCATAAGATATAGTACAGAGAGCAAAGGGGAGGTGCCGAAGTTTTTACCATCTAGTATTGATATTCAAACTCATTTAAAAGAGGAAGGCGCTATTTATTTAAGCGAATAAATAAATGATTCTACGTTAAATTAAAAGAAAAAGGCGAAGTGATCTGAATTATTAAGCTGGCTTTTTGTATAACGAAAAGACAGACAGGAATGCCGAAGCAGACGAGGTAGCGTCGTTATACGAAAAGCAAGGACGAAGCCAGGACAGGAGCAGAAGTCGAAACAAACTACCCGTGCCTACATTCATCAAAATCAAGGGATGAGATCTCTAAGAAGTAAAGTCTGCTCAAGCCGGCCGCGAGCCGGGCACTTATATAGAACTGGTAGTTACTTTGATAGCGAGAGACTATCGCGAGGGGCCTGGCGCTGGGCCGAGGATCGGGTGCGCGCCGCCGCTAAGAGATGGCGCGCGTGAGAATCCTATTCTAGGTAGCCTGTATCTGAATATATATATATATATGTATACATATTTAATATTACTGGTATTAATGATATTAATATAGTTAATTTCGTAACTTATATCTGATTTATACATTGAATATTAATGGTATTAAGGTAATTACTTAGGTTTGATTTTGGCCACATTACAAACCGTTCACATTCGCGAGGTCCCGGTACACCAAAGTGTATAGCGATGAAATTACCGCATCTCGGTCTTGCCCGAGATAAGCGTAACTTCATAATAAAAATACTTTTTGTCGTCTTTGATTTATGAAATTATATTATAATATATTATATATTTATATGACCAAAAGTTTTTCTCGGCGAGCGCCTGGCATTGGTGCCAATAAAGCGTTGGACCACAACCGAACATCAACGAGGTAAACTGCTTTCCTGATAAACTAAGCACGAAGGAAGGCCGATTTTACCCCGAGGTAAGTGAATCACAATTATCGCACGTAATAATTTGTTCTTGACAATGTAAATGACGATAAAATGCCAGAATAGGTCAATATAATCATAGAGTCATCGAATAGATGTGATTGAAGGGCATGCGGAAATAGTAGTGACGAATAAATAGTCGCTCGAATTCGGGTGCCATGCTGTGGGTTCTATCTAAATTTACATTTTACAGTTGGCGTTGCAATGAGAAAATATTATTTACTCATAGAAACTGGACATTGATGCGCATCGCTATGCCAAGAGTGATCCTGGGCAAGGTTTCATAGATGACGAAGTTCGCAGCACCGCCTGGCTGAGCAGTTCAGAAGCTGACAGAGCACCTCGTACTCAGCGCTGAAATGCTGCCAACGGCCGACTGACTTTAGGTATCCGTACGCCTCCTCGAAGACTCCTCGTCTTTCATCACTGTAGTACTGGTCTACTTGTAAAGCTTTTCTTCTCACACGACAGCTCAGTCATTGCCGAAGTCAGAAAGGAAGAATATGCTGGGTGCAACAATCAAGTTCGTTCGGCTCGTGTAACATTGGAATTTGTCAACTTACATAGCGCTGAAGTCACACTATTTGATTGTGTTTTCATTTTTGCCAATGTGAAATCTAAATCGTGTTCGCGCGCTTCGTAGAAACAGTTTTATCAAATTCGAGTGCATTTCAGACGGCGGTGCTTCGGACAGATTGGATCTTTCAGCTTCGTTGGATCAGGAATACCGAAAGTCGAGAAATTGGAATGCTAATCGAGCCAGATGTCGTCGATTATCCTGCGACGGCACTGTTTTATAAAACATTCGCAGAGTTACCCGTAAGAGTATTGTCCAAAGCAAAGAACCAACTCGATTGACTCGTTGTACCGATACTCTTAGAATCCTACGCAAACTAACTGAAAACCTAGGTAGAGAAAAATCTATTTTGAAATTTTATGCAGTAAAAATTTTCGATTTAACTGTCACAATTCTGACGTTGGTACGACCACTTTCTTTACAGTTGTAATCATTATACGCGTTCGAGCTGTCCCGATGAACTATTGAACCTCCGATGATGCTGCAGTCTCTACGATGAAGTCCCCCGGAGCCTATGATTGCGACTTCGAAAGGTTTGCTGTGGTCTAAAGGTTACCCGAAGAGCCTCAAACTTAGAGAACTCTGAACTTGTGTTACGAAATAAGTAACGCAGCAAAATTCTGATAGGATTCCCTAGATTATTTGTAATATTGTAATTAATCAAATGACGTAATGATTAGAAGAGGAATTGCTCTTCGAATTTCACTTTGTTGCTTCCTTTGTGACACTATTTTCAACAAGTTCTGTAAGTCTGAACAGTTTCTTGCTTATCTTTTGGAGTAGAACTAGCTTGAATGAGTGTAGTGATTTGAGAGGTTATTCATTTAGGGTTATTGTGCTAGAAGTTCATTCATGAGTTTTATACAATTCGAAGCTATCTTTCCCTGAGCTATGATATTGCAGCTCTTTGCGCTTTATCAATAATTATTGTGTAAAAGGTATTCCACGAAGTACAGAGTTACTCCTCGTAATGCTTCTGAAATAGGCTTTATTCGAAAACCTCCCATGCGTCTGAGTTATTCTTGAATCTTGCTGGGCTTGCACACACATATTTTAAGATGCGTGAGGAACAAACCCACATTGGTTTTCAGAAATAGCTACGATACTTTGACTTTGACATTTTTTTTGATGAAAAAAAAACGATATATTTTCAATTATTTTTTCTCAAATCCGTAATTTTGTCTCGATTTACAAAATCTGACGTGGGTTTGTAGCTAGTGTGTGTAGAAACGTACCATGAAAATTTGAAGCGCTTTCGACAAAAACTCAGACTCATTGGACTTTTTCAACTGCCAGAAACCTAGTTCAGAGATAAATCGCTTTGAATTTTTTTTGTTTTTAATTATTCACAAAGTTAAAGAAATTCAAGATATAAGTTATAGCAACTTGAAGAAAATTCAACATATATATATGGGGAATTCCACGTGAACTTGGTAAATGTTTGACCCCGACACCTTCCGATTCGGGCCATGATTTTTTATGTTATTATACTTGACCGAAGAGACGCATCGAATTTTTTTCAGATTTTTTCGAAACGCCGCCATTTTTGTAAAAATGCACAAAACTCCAACATAAGAGCCCCAATTTAAAAATCCGAAAAAATTCTCAAAAATCCTCTGTCAGATATCAAAATTTTCCAGCCTTGAGTCAGAGTGGGCAAACGTTTGCTTCCATTCTATTCCGTGATTTTTTCGAAAAAAATTATGAAAAAGAATAGCAGCAGATGCCAGTCCACTGAGAAGTATTGCTTGAACGTTTTTATACGTCACGCACGATTTTTGGGAATTTTTGCTGATTTTTCCGAAGCGATTATATTTCTTCTCATATTTTTGGATTCAGATCGGATGAAAAAAAATCGCATGGGAAAAATCTGATAAAATTTCCAAAAATCGTGCGTGACGTATAAAAACGTTCAAGCAACAGTTCACAGTGGACTGGCAACTGCTGCTGTTCTTTTTCATAATTTTTTTTAGAAAAACGTACGAAAAAGAATGGAAGCAAACGTTTGCCCACTTTGGCTCAAGGCTGAAAAATTTTGATATCTGGCAAAGGATTTTTGAGAATTTTTTCAGATTTTCAAATTGGGGCTCTCATGTTGGCGTTTTGTGAATTTTAAAAAAAATGGCGGCTCTTCGAAAAAATCTGAAAAAAATTCGGAGCGTCTCTTCGATCAGGTACGATAACATAAAAAATCATGGCCCCAATCGGAAGGTGTCAGGGTCAAACATTTACCGAGTTCACGTGGAATTCACCATATATTTTAGCAGTTCGTTTGATACAAACTTGGTCTTGTCGAGTCTGAGCAATTTGTCCTGCGGGCAGTCAATCATGCGGTTGATAACTTGTAAATCTGGTTTTGTAAAATGAATACAAACATTTGGAAGAATATTGATTCGCTATATAAATTTGAATGCTCATCTCTGGTGAAGTGTGTGACCAAAAACTTCAATATGATTTCCAACCGTAGAAAAACACATTTTGGAGTTGTTGTCTTATGGGGGTATACACACCTTGAAAAGGATTTTTTCCAAATCACTGCTACGCTCTGTGAAAACATTCTAGTGACTTAGTTCTTTTACGGTTGATTAGTTTCATAGTTTTTTCCAAATCTGGAAAAATCATGTACCATGTATCAAAATAGCACTAATTAACTGTAAAAAAACTGAGTCACTAGAATGTTTTCTCAGAGTGTAGCAGTGATTTGAAAATAATTATTTTTTATTATCATAATTTTTTTACCTCACGTAAATCACTTGAGTGTTGTAGCTTGATGGAAAACTGCATCTGAAGTTACTTTTTTTCACAGATTAAAAAAGCAATAACCGAAATATAGGGAAATTGAAAACTTCTGCTGGAACGCTGATACGCATTATACGCTTTATTGAGCTTAATAAATTTTTTTTCGGTTCAAGGATTTGTGTACGTGAAGATAAGGGTTCAAAGAACACTTTTCCGTAAAAATAAAAACAAAAATCGATTTTTTTGAAATTTTATCCTCAAATTTCAGTACTTCCTACCCTTGAGCCCCTTATTATGCCACGCATTGCCGCGTCCAATGCTGTACTCCACAGCATTAGTATTATATTGGCACTCACAAAATTAGTCATCCCACCTGTTTTCATCGACAGAATATTAAAACTTGCAGTAGGGTGAGTGCACCAGTGAATGAACGATTAAGCGTACGGTCAGTTTTAAGGAAGGTTTTCTTTATACTAGATGGTTGTTGCCTTACAAAACCAGTTCTATTCGACACATCGTATCCTAAATATTTGGGATCGCTTGTTGAAACGTGTTATCCAAACAGAAATCCATATGAAAGAACCTATCCGAAACTGAAATGGCAATTTCACCAGTAATTGAACACTTGGACCCAGTCAATAAACAGCCTTCGATCCAGTAAATGAGCAGACCAATCCGAATAAACAGTAGGTATCAAATAAATCGGTAGGTAGTTATAGTTAGTATTATAAAGAAACATTTTAATTGAAATAACATCTCATTTTCATATCGTTCATTCACTGGATTTACGTATAGCAGTGCTGTTCATTAAAGAAGAAGAGAAGACACCCTGTTCTGAGTAGCAATGTATTATTATCAGCGTAGTAGAAGGAATAATCACCCGAATGAATAAATTTGAAATAAAATTGAAATTACAATAAAATACTGTAGAACACTGTTATATATGAAGTAGTCTCTGTCAACTCAGACACCCATTTCACTTGAGGTCTCCGAACATTCTGTAATAATTTGCACACGTTGTTGAGGATGTATTTTTTTTTTTGGAAATGTATTACCGGTCATTGCATTCCAGACATGGTTTTAATCAATCGTTATCATGAGAAAAAAAAATTGTATAAAAAATGGGGGTTAAAATATATTAATTGTCCCACGGAGAAAATATATCATCATTATGAAAGAAATAAAAATAAAAATTTGTAAAAAGTTGAGACTAAGGATATGAAAGCTGATGTCCCAACACAATATCTATGAATATTTATACATATATTATTTATATTTATTTATATTTAAACACGTGTTGCAGGGTTCGGCGGCGCCGGTGTTGGCGCGCAGCCACGCGAGTAACGAACGGTAACGTCGCAACTCCGTCTTCCTTGCGGACGCGCACCGTAATAGTCGTAGCCCGTCGTAGATAGAAGTGGATACGAAATTAGGGATACAAACGGATTGGCGGGAGATTGAATTTGAACAGACCGTCAGAGGGATTTAGATAGATAGGTTGTGGATAAAAGTGAATGCGAAATTAAGGATACAAACGGATTGTCGGGACTTCGAATTCAAATAGGCATTGAATGGGAATGAGATGGAAAGGCTGTGGATAGTAGTGAATACGAAATTGAGGGTACAAAATGATAGACGGGACTTTGCATTTGAACAGACCATCAGAGAGATTTAGATAGATGGACTGTGGATAGAAGTGGAACCGAAAATAGGGATACAAACGGATAGGCGGGACTTTGAATTTAAATAGGCATCGAATGAGATTCAGATAGTTGGGAGTGGATAAGAAATTGGGAATATGCAAAGATAGGCGCGATTCTTATTTTGAGCGGACCATCAGAGGGATTCAGATAGATAAGCTGTGGATAGAATTAGATAAGAAATCAGAGATTAAAAAGGATGGGCTCTAGTTTGGATCTAAATCAGATAGAGGAAGATTCACGTAGATTGGCGGTGGAAAGGATTAGAAAGGAAATTAGAGATTGAAAAGGATAGGCCCTAGTTTTGATTCAAATCAGATGGAAGAAGATTCACGTGGATTGGCGATGGATATCATTAGATAGGAAATTAGGGATTGGAAAGGATAAGCCCTAGTTTGGACTCAAAAGAAGATAGCAAGAGATTCGCAAAGATAGACCGTTGATAGGGTTAGATTAATTATCTTAATCCCTTTCTATCCAAAGGATCCAAAGTGATTCAAGTGGATAAAGATTCTATCCGTTGACTTCCAGCAGGGGAGTTATCGAGCGAAAACCGTTATTGGGATATAATAAAAAGAAATAAAACAAATAATTATAATAAAATTTTTAAAAAAGTTGAGACTAAGGATATGAAAGCTGATGTCCCAACACAATATCTATGAATATTTATACATATTGCTTGCGTGTGCATGTAGTACGTATACCTCGTAGTCTTGCTTGTACGGAATTATCGTCGGATTACACTTTTTCACACACAATTATTAATAAATTATTTTACTCGTCAAATATGCTGGCTCAGAACCGGCGAGTTTGTCTGAAACACGTGTTGCAGGGTTCGGCCGCGCCGGTGTTGGCGCGCAGCCACGCGAGTAACGAAGGGCAACGTCGCAACGTCCGTCTTCCTTGCGGACGCGCACCGCAATAGTCGTAGCCCGTTAACCACGCGCAACCATTGTCAGATTGTTTGCTTGTATGATAATTTTGAATATCATATTAATTTACAACCGTTGTCAGTAAATGTATAACGAGAATATTTCTGTGACTGTGATACTTAATAGATTACAACCTTACGCTAAACCTAACCTATCAATCTTGGCATGGTACTATTTCGGCGAGGATCTTACTTTGACTAAGGAACTTATCGAACGAGGCGCACCATCTCCCGAAAGTTGGCCACAATATCCCATAGAGTTCAAAGGTGATTAAAAAAATGATTCGGTTATCTGAAGCGCGATAATTTGGGTGGTTCAAAATAATCCGACCCCCCCTTTTTTCAGGTGCATCATCTGAAGAGAATGAGTACGAGTAAAAAAGATATTTCCCACTTGGCGAGTGATTTTCACCTAATTTCCAAAAAAATTACAGCTGGCATGATTTTCAATGTATTCATCTTAGTTTATCAAGATCTATACTTTTTCACCCTTATTTCGGATTTCAATGCTCCCATGAGCCAGAACGGAAAATATCTGTTTTCATCGTACTGAAACTTTTCAGGGGGTACCCTTGAAAAAATTCGGGGGTACATATATACATGATGCATTGTTTTGTTGTGCGTGAGACATTTGTGACTTTATTTTATTCTTTTTCATATCAACATACAAAGAAGATACGAACAAATTACGTGTACTTGAAAGTCGGGCTTTCACCACTGACTGAGAATCTCGAGGAAGGGCAAAATCTGAAAAGAACGAGGAAACGTATAAATCACGATTGGATATCAGCACAATGTTGTCCAATACTAACAGTCAATCATTATCCAACGGATTAACGACCGTCCAAATCATGTGATCGCACCAGGACCGTGGGTAATAAAATTAAAAATGTTGCAACAGACTCTGACGAAATGTATAGCTCGGATAGGTCAGTTGAAAGAAACGTAATAGATCTGTGACAAAAAACACAGATAAAAGGATTGGAAAAAAGCTGAGTGAGCCTGCAACGAGACGATCTGAATAACAATTACGTTATTGCCCCTGCCGGATCATCAAATGCATCATCTAAATCTGCTGTGAATATAATGAACGATTCGATCATTAGAAGTGAATCTGGGGATATTTCTATTAGAAATGGAAAACAAGGTGAATAATTATCATTTATTTTTACTGTCATCATGAAAAATTCGGATGAACATTTTTGTCTTTGGGATGTATAATCCTTTTTATCTTTTTTATATAAGAAAACTCTAAAGTCAGAAACGAAGCAGCGGCTTCAATACTCAAGGTAGTGGAAAATATTGTACGCGCCGGCTAATCACTGACAGCTCTGTCGGCACATGTATCTGAAGGTATTGAATTGCTCGTCCTACTTTATTATAAAATTAAAGAATATATCTGATTGTCACGATTCAGATTTTCGTTTTTATACTCAGATTCATTGACTACGATAGATCAACACGACAAAGAATCATAGTTCTACTGTTCATCAAGTGATGTATCACGCCAGAATGATTCACAAAGTCCGGAGCATAATCCTTAGTCTAAAAGCACAGGCTGCAGACGACTCGAGAATAATGTTATCCGAAAAAATCAACACAGCTAGGCCTATACAGTCCACGTAAACTGTGGGTGGAGGTGAGTGTTCTTTGCGATGGCACATGAATAACATTGATATCAAAATACCACAATTCAAAGATGGAATCCTCCAGTATTTTTATCAGGCACCGACATAAAAATATTGATATCAAAAATGTACCTGAAATTGCGAAACTGGTTTGGACTTAAACTGCTATGAAAGGTAGAGCTAAGCTTTGGTATGACGCTGGTAAAACTTAAATCAATTCGTATGTTCAATTTCGTCAAGCAATCTATAATGAATTTTTTATTCAAGAATACTCACAGCATTGCCAGATGAGATTAGATTAGATTTATTCCTTGATTGCCTAATTACATAGAGAGCCCTGCACTAATCTTATGGGAATTGGCTTCCGGTGGATTTGAAAAATGTCGAAACACTTTCGAGATACGGTCGTTCTGATCAAAAGTCTCAATGGGCGAAATACTTTATACTTTATCACTCTTTCGTGATACACATTTTAAAAATTACATGTAAAGATTTTGTATTTATCGCATTCTTCGTCAAACCATTTTTGGGCTTGTGGCTACAACTTTGATTGAATTTACTATGTTGAAGGCCATGCCATCTGTACCTTAGGCTTGTCGTTAGGAAAAAAATTTACGGGCCGTCCCCCAAATCGACTCCAAATAAATCTAAACTCATGAAATTGGGAAAAAAATAACCATCACATTGGCATGGGATGACTCATAAACAATCTTGAGGGCAGGGGGGTGGCTACTTTTTTTCCACATAGCAGCATTTCCGTAGACCAATCTGTGAGAATTTCAGATTTTTACGTCCATAATTAGACCCACAGTGAAATAATAACTGAAAAGACCCCGTGTATTTCAAATGGAGAAGTTTATCCTCTGTGGCCAAGAGTCAAGCGTTAAAATAAAAATCTTAAAAAATTACGGGATGAGTCTTGATTCATTTGGAGTCGATTTGGGGGGCGGCACGGGAAATTCATGTTTTTTCACGTTCTAGCGGCCACCCTACTGTACCTAGGCTTACCTCGATTACCGCTTCTAAGTTTTACATGTTGTACATTTAATAGACTTAACCGGCATGCTGTTATTGTACTCCAAAATCAACTTCGAACTGACTTTCACCGGCAGATGGTTAGATAATAACAATGAGCTTAGTACCTTAATGTTAACTCTATGAGGTCTCGTCCTCTCGCGTTGAATATCTGGTTTTTATTGTGAATAATTCATGGTAATTGCTCAGGGTCTATGTGCCTGTTATTATTAGTGTTTTGTTTATTCATTTGGTTTAGATACGAAGATTATTTTCCTGTTCCTATGCTCAGTTATGACAGAGATGCACTCGTCGGTCTTGTAAATGTCCTCCGTATATTTTTATAGTATTTTTTGTTTCTTGCAATAATAGTCCAGTCAATCCGTGCATAAAAAGGGGGCAACCGTGCATTTTGGGTAGGCAGCGATTTTTTGGGGGGGCTTCAAAGGGTGGTCGGCCGTTAGCTTAAAACTCATTTTTCGGGACTGGGGGTGTTGTCATTCGGTCGCCATCTTGAAATTAGGGGGGTAATTCGTTTTTTCGATTTATCTTCGCAACCGTAAGGCTGACAAAAATTTTGCGGCATGCATTTTTGTAGCTCATACAATTATCTATAACTTTGATTCATAACTTTTCCGGCTAAGATCAATAATAGAAAAGTTATGAGTAGAAAAAGAGGACAAAGAAGATGATGAAATACTTCAAGGCGAGATAACTCTGGAATTTTAAATCCTCCAAGTATTTCATTAACTTATGTGTCGTTTTGTTCTGCTCATAACTTTTTTGCTATTGATCTCAGCCAGAAAAGTTATGGATCACACTTATAGATAATTATATACGCTACAAAAATGCTCTTCACAAAAATTTTTGTCAGCCTCACGGATGCGGAGATAATCTAAAAAAACTAGTTACACCCTTAATTTCAAGATGGCAACCGAATGGCAACACCCCCAGTCCCGGAAACTGAGATTTACACTCACGGCCGACCCCCCTACGAAACCGAATTGACTGGACTATAATCAATCCTCCGCTGGCGCAACCTCTGGCTGCTGATTTTATAGCTAGGCTGTCGAACACCTGGTGGTCTTTTGATAATAATAGGGTTGGGCTTGTAGTATGCCACGATTCGCTTACTATGTCCTGCTCCGTTAGCTCGATTGTCATCTGGTGTAAGTTATTCAGTTCTTTCGGCATGGTCGGATTCAAATTTCGTTGCTATTGGGTGCTTTGCTGCTCTAGTGCAGGGGTCTCTCGTCGGGTCCTGGTCTTACCGTGATATTTTGATTACGTAGTCATGAAATGCTTGTACAAAATTTGCAGAGATGCTTGCGAATCAGATTTGCTGTTGAGATTTCGTCAAAGTAGGCAGTAGAGTATACAGTTGAACTATTCTCCTAGAGATATTCGACATTGCCGATTGTGAGGTGTATCACATAATCGAAAAGCGTTACAGATTTCAGAGTCGGTAAATAGCGTGCCAACGTTTGGAAGGATGCGACCACGTCAGAATGTTCAAGATTCCATTGCACTAGATTCTTCATATTCATTGGATAGTAATCTGTTTTTAATGTACGTAAACAATTAGTCAATTCTGTAGTTTTATGTACAGTTTCGTATATAATACAGGCCCAAAAGTTGTTTAGCATTCGTGTTTTTTTATTCCAAATCTAAATAGCCGAAAAGCACTCGCATTACCCAGGAATATCGTTCGATTTGTGTTGCCCAAATTTTAGATGGATTTTTGGAAACTTGTACTATCAGGGAGTACAGGCTTATTACTTTTTCTTTCCTTTTGTCGACCCCGTTTATCATGCTACGAAACGTGTAGAATATGAATATGAATTTACTCTCCAAGTTAGAAAGCAGTTCGTCAAAGTATCTCTTTTTTTTTCACATATTTCAGTAAGTCTTACAGTATCGATGTCACAACGACAAATTTGCAAAAAAACACAAAAAATTAGAATAACAAAAAAATCAACAAAAAAGTGTTTATTATAAATTTAAATTCAAAACAGTTCAATGAAGTATTCCCCATGGAATATAGTCGTAGATTTTTTTTTGGCTTAATTCGGTTTTAGAATCTACGATATTCACCATAGTCATTTTCATCGTCGGCCGAAATAAAATAAGAAAATACAAATAAGGTGCGGAATAGAACACTAGCCCTGACCTTGGGTTCAATAAATCGTTTATAACTTTATTCGTTGGTGTCTCTTCACACGCTGTGACCTAGGTGACTCGTATATCTGACTTCCCGAGCAGAAATCCTAGCACGGCGGCGGTTCTTATAGAACGGGCCAACGTGAAAACGATATCGGCATCCCGATGTGACGGCCTAATATCGAAAGTTTTTAGCGGCCCGACCCTGTCCCAATATCGAAAATTAATTTAATGGTTATACCCTGGCCCACTACCTCGGCCCAATATTGGTATCAGATTGGCACCGAATACAGCGGGTGTACCTCGGCATGAGATATCCATCCGACGTTCGTTCCGATTGAACCCCCGGGACAGCGGTTGAACATCGGCGTCCGATATCTGTCCAATATCGGATCCAGAATGACCCCCGATACGTCGGCCGTGGCTCGACACGAGACATCCACCCAACGTTGGTCATGGATCAATCGCCATGCCCCCGGTCGAACATAGGCGTGCGATATCTGTCCAATATCGGATCCAGAATGACCCCTGATACGACGGCCGTGGCTCGGCACGAGAGACCCACCCAACGTTGGTTGCGGATCAATCGCCATTCCGTGCAGAAATTGATGAACCGCGGTTGTTCTTATTGAACGTACCAACGTCGAACCAATATTGGCATTCTAATGTTCCAATGTAACGGCTTTGCATTGTCAATTCCAGCTGGCCCGAGTTCGGCACAATATCATGAACCGCGACAACGGCTACATGTTGTTGCACTAGATTGGGCCAGTGCTGGCTCCATATTGGTTGCCAATAGATCGTTCAAATATATCCACGTAGTATGTTCACCCAATATTGGCCATCGCGGCGCAACCGTTGGAGTGGTCCGTCGTCAACGTCGGATGTACACCCAATATTGGCCATTGGCTGGCAATCATTGCGGCGGTTAGTCGCCAACGTCGGATAAGCACCCAACATTGGCCTCTGGCTGGCAACCGCTGCAGAAGTTATACCGTGGTTGACAATCTCGGTCCGAGGTCGAACTTGAGCTAGCAGCCGTTGCGGAAGTTATACCGTGGTTGACAATCTTGGTCCGAAGTCGAACTTGAACCAGCAGCCTATGCAACGGTCATACTGTAGTTCACAATCTCGGTCCGAGATCGAACCTGAGCTAGCAGCCGTTGCAGAAGTTATACCGTTGTTGACAATCTTGGTCTGAGGTCGAACTTGAACCAGCAGCCCATGCAACGGTCATACCACGGCCCGGAATCTCGGAACAAGACTGGCCTCAAAACACCTATTTATAAATTCTATAAAATGAATACGGGGCATGATATACTGGCCCAATAACGCAAGACTATATAGGGCCGTGGATGGATGCCAATATCTGCCCGAATCAGAAACGCACCATTTACCCAAGCACGTCAGGCAATATTGGGCCACCGTCACATCGAATCTTGGTCCGGTGCCGGCACCCAAGCTTGGTCCGACTTTCTTTCGGTGTTATCGGGCCAATACGGAACAGCGTTACATTTCAATCACGGACCAAAATTGAATAGCAATCGCGGGCCAAGATTTTTCGAGCGGCTGCAGCGTTGGACCAATATCGCGCCGTCGTGAAATTTCTGCTCGGGTTATGTCTAATGGCGTATATCTCGCAGCGCTGCGACGCCTGCGCATCCTCGTTCTCTTACCGGCGGTCGGATTTGAATGTGTCTTTACGCCGTATATATAGCAGGCATATCTCTCTCTCTCTCTCTCTCTCGTTCGAATAGTGTATAACCCTACGTGTATTGCAGCCAGGGTTGCCACCACTCCGGGTTTGACCCGGAGACTCCGGGTGTTGGTTACTTTACTCCGGGTTCCGGGTTAAAAACTAAATCTCCGGGTGAAACGTATGACCCATTATTTGTCATCCAGACCAGACTCCTTTGTTGAAAAGTGTATCAGCAAATTCAAAATATATTTTCAAATTCAAAGCTAATAACCAAAATTGATCATAATTTTCGTTCGCTTCGTGGAGTTACTTGTAATTTACTTGTAGTGAAAATCTTGCGTATTTATAACTAGTCGATCATCCGTACAACCGTTTCTAAGTAGTTTTATTGTGATTTCTAATAAAAAGCGTTGAAATTTTCATTTTTACCCCCCCCCCCCCCCCCCCCTTCCGCCTACCAATCTCCGGCTCAGAAGTCGGCCTGAGGTGGCGACCGTGATTGCAGCCGTGCAGGTTCCCTGCGATTCCTCAGCGATCTGCGCAAGTTCAAGGGATCCGACCGCTTTCGGCTTTAATTTCATTTTTCAATTTTTTTTCTGTTGTGCAGGGGTCTTCGGGCGCTAGATTCTGGTCAGCTCTCTCTCCCTTCCCTGTACGAATAGTTCACTTCTATAGTTCTCTGTTGGTTCCAGTGGCCCGACTGTCGTGATTTCCTAGCGAGGATATGGTTTTGCTCGTGTTTATTCGTATCTTACGTCGTAGGGTTGTTCGAGGCTTCTTTTCGAAGGCGTGTTACTGGCCGATTGCGCGTATTTGGTTCATGTGCCGTTTCCATACCCGATCATCGTCCAGCTCCACCTCGTATATCAGATTTCCTAGTTTTTCTCTGTCACGTCCGTGATCAATGGTAATATCAGTAGATAATGTGATTCAAGATCGGTATCATACATATCGAAAACCCCCAATATTCTTTCGATAGAATTTTAATTTAAATTACCTTCCTCTGCCGGTCTACAAAACGTGATGAAAATTATACATATAAATATTTATATATATTTATATATATTTATATATATTTATATAATATATATGATTCAATATATTTTCATATTGATTTATCTAAAAATAGCTAGTTTAACTGTTTTTGGATTTTTATCATAACCATATAAAATGATTACTCCTACTTCTCCCAGAGTCAACTGCACTAAAAAAAAACTATCTACAACTAGTTTTACTTGATAGAAATGGTCAATATTAATCAAATAATTTTTTTAGCGCAGACTAAATGAATATAGTTTGACCGACTGTACATACATGGTCAGATCTCTATATTGCTACATTGACCATACGACTTTTGTCAAAATAAACGGTAAATTTATAGTTGTGAACAACATAATTTGATAAGTTCTAGTGACTATAAATTCGGACTGTCCTCTCAGCGAACAATAATTTATAGTGCAGTTAACCAGATTTTTCTCTGGGTGTAGACTTTTCATTTATATTTCATTCATATTTCCAAAAATCAAACATTTGATTTTGTGAAGCACAGTTTTTATCCAGTAGACACATCAACGGGATGTTTCTGTCATGACTCTTCAAAATCGCGACGTAATGTACTTACAGTTTTGAAATTCCACCGAGTTTTGAAAGTATTCATTTCTGCTCGATTCAACATTAACACAGATCACTCTACCACGCTGTTCGTTCGTCAGCGAGTTTTAAATTTGTATTAATTTATTGACTGCGTCACATCGTCAAGAGATCTCTGAGATCATTTAGTGATTTTGCTGTGTATGTTGCGGATACTGTAACTTTCTGCATATGTTTCACTAGCAGAAGGCTAGTGAAATTATGCTAGTTCGCGTGAGTTCTTTGTCACGGGTTATGATATTTGGAGCTCCTCTGGGAAAAGTTGAAAAAACCCTTAATTTACCCTAATGCAGACTCGGATAGATTTTTCAGTACCAGAGCTGCTTCCCTCGGATCTGGGATATGTCAAATTCCCCAGACAGCGATAGGTGCTATAGAGCTACCGTGCTGTTGAATTTGACTCACCGATACCGTTTTAATCAGATCTGGGATATGTCTCACTCACCAGACGAAGGTAGGTGCTATAGAGCTACCGTTGCTGGTGAGATCAACGCACCGATACTGATATCTAACTAATGATTTTAAGTTGACTGAAAATTAAAGAAATTATTAAACAAAATCAGTTAATAAGAAAATAGAACAAGAATCAGATTCCTGATTAACCAAATGATTATTAAATCATTTCTATTTTATTTCAAACAAAAATTAATGTTCTAAAGAACCTAGGTTTTAACAAAAATAATATAAACAAAAAATAATATAATGAAAATGTTAAACATAAAATAATATTTGAATTTGAGCGATCTTTGGAATCCTAACCTATTTTATAATTATAGCGCGCTAGCACCATGTGCCGGACTTTGTGATTTGTTTGCTTTTTGCTGAATTATTGAGTTTTAATAGTGCCGCTTTGGCTAAACTATTTAATTGATTGATTCTACTCGAAGGTATAATTCCCGCTTTGGGAATTATCCAAAAAAAGTTATTAAATTTTTACTTGTGGCCGCTTTGGCTCTTGCTATGATAATTGAGTGTATGAGAAGCTAAATGGATAGGCGAGACGGTAGGCCGCTATGGCACGAATCCGCTCTGAGAATAAGAGTATTTCAAATATGCTTGTGAGACGGTAGGCCGCTTTGGCACAAGTCCGCTGTCGAGCAGTGTGACGGTCGCCTTTTATATTTGTGATGACGTCACATACTCTGCGTGAGTTAGCTTGCTTGCTACTGCGCCGCTCTATACAGTGACATGTGTGCGTGTATCGCCTATACTATGCTACGGCTATTCGGCTATAGGCCGAATACGTTACAATACATCTTGCGATACGGTCTCATAGACTTCCTTTATTGTTTTTTTAAGAAATCTCTAAATTACGTTCGTAACGCTGCAAACACGGCTGAGTGTGTGATTGATAGCTTGAATGTGTTTATCATGCCGGCAGGGTTTCATCCAAACAGAGCTCTGTTATACTTGACGGATGCTGCTCCCTTTTATTCCATTTTTCCCTTTTTCCCTTTCATGCGCACTCTCGTTCTCTTACCGGCGGTCGGATTTGAATGTGTCTTTACGCCGTATATATAGCAGGCATATCTCTCTCTCTCCCTCTCGTTGTAAATAGTGTATAACCCTACGTGTGTTGTAGCCGTGCAGGTTCCCTGCGATTCCTCAGCGATCTGCGCAAGTTCAAGGGATCTGACTTTATTCCTTCGTTGTTCTTTACTAGCCCGCTTTCGGCTTTATTTTTTTATTTTTTTATTTTTTTCTGCTGTGCAGGGGGCTTCCGGCGCTAGATTCCGATCAGCGTTCTCTCCGTTCCCTGTACAAATAGTTTACTTTTCTAGTTCTCTGTTGGTTCCAGTGGCCCGACTGTCGTGATTTCCTAGCGAGGATATGGTTTTGCTCGTGTTTATTCGTATCTTACGTCGTAGGTTGTTCGAGGCTTCTTTTCGAAGGCGTGTTACTGGCCGATTGCGCGTATTTGGTTCATGTGCCGTTTCCATACCCGATCATCGTCCAACTCCACCTCGTATATCAGATTTCCTAGTTTTTCTCTGTCGCGTCCGTGATCAATGGTAATATCAGTAGATAATTTGATTCAAGATCGGTGTCACACATATCGAAGATCTATAATATTCTTATTAATATTTCCATCCTCTGTCCGAAAATTTTGAATTCACGATCCTTTCTGACCAGATGCAGCATCACCAATGGTAATGTTGGTAGATAATTTGATTACAGATCGGTATCGTACATATCGAAAATGTCCAATATTAAAATGCAATATCAAAATGCAGTGTTCCCTCATTCTGTTTTTTCGACAATAACATCTTTGACGAGACAAAACGCTGAAAGAAAGGCTTCATGCAATTTCCACCTGTTTTGAATTACTGCAGAATAATTGTTACTGGCTCGCATCATGGTCTCAATCTCCATCTGTTTGAGTATCACAATGACCAAGGTATTCTAAACTGCAGGTCGTGGACAATCGAGGATCGCTCCCAACTGAACATAACATTGTAAATCTTAATTTGCAGAATAAGAAGGAGGAAATAGATTGACAACAAATTTCAGTGGCATATAAGTCCTCGCCAACGTCACCAGATATTCTCGTATATGGGGAATTCCACGCCAACTCACCGAGCCCGTGACTCTGACCAATTTTGATTTTTCTGATTTTTTTTTATATGATCGACCTTGCTCCAAAAACCGCGAAAAAGGTTTTTTTTTTTTTTTCTTTTTTAGACCCTTTTTGTTCAATCGATATTGAAGCTATCTCAAAAACGCCATTTTCTATTTTTTTCAAAAAATTCACAAAAATTCTTTGGAGTGAAACGATGATTTTAAGCCCAGAATGAGAATGTGATCCCGGTTTTTCTAGTTTCTGGAGCGATTCAAACATTTCAATTCAACAAAAACATCGTACAACTTGCGTTGAAATTGTTGAAATGAAATGTTTGAATCGCTCCAGAAACTAGTGAAACTCCAAGGAATTGTTGTGAATTTTTTGAAATATATAAAAAAAGGCGTTTTTGAGATAGCTTCAATAACGATTAAACAGAAAGGGTCTAAATAAAAAAAAAAAAACACCTTTTTCGTGGTTTTTGGAGAAAGGTCGATCATATAAAAAAAAATCAGAAAAATCAAAATTGGTCAGGGTCACGGGCTCACTGAGTTGGCGTGGAATTCCCCATATATAGAATAACTCTGTGTTGGCAACCGAACTCGAATTATCGGGTTGTTAAACAATATATTTCAGTTATTATGTCGGCGATTCATGAAAAATCATATTCGTATGTTATTATAAATCATACTCAAAGATATATTCACTCAAAAAATGAACAGATTATGTCTGATATCTTAGTGATTCAAATCATTATTTAACCATAGATTCACGCTCTCAACTCCTTACTTCAATCTGATTATTTCGGTAAGGGCAACGGTTATGGCCTAGCAGGACGTACTCTGGTATATGTGGTACCTGATGCATGAGGTCCGTCGTTAACAGTTGGATGAACAATCTTCAGGAAGATATGAATTTTGAAACCAAAATTAAAAAAAAAAACAAAAAAAAAAACGATAAGATGATCAGCTACTTTGATTATATTCAAATGCTTATTTGATTTGGCATGACATTAGCTTGTAAACAGCCATGTATTACACACACTCGAACCTCCGCTATTTCACGAACTCCGCTATTTGACCACACTTGCCCTCTGCTATTTGACGGGCTTAACCCCCACTATTCGGCAGCGTTCCCCTTAACATCGGGGCCGTCAGTGAAGCGGAGTGGCGCGAACTGGCTGCGCAGAAAACCGTCCACAAGGAGTAGGAGGCCCCTACTTTCGTCAGATAGCAGAAACGCTCGGTCCCGACTCGGTCAAATAGCGGTGGTTCTTAAAACCAGCTCGCTGACTTCGCCACGAAGGCCATCGGGATAACAGAGCAATTCTTCCTCTTCGTAGAACTTCTCTGGGTCATTATTCCATAGTTCAATTTTAATGTCCGTGATTTTCATGAAAATAATAAAATGGTAGAGTACTTCTGGTGACAAGCTGTATTGCAGGTGAAACCAGTGTTAATCCAAAATATTATATTCAGAATCCTCCGAGATACGTGCCCTCGTTAGACTATCAATGAAACGGACTATTGCCAGGACTAAATTTTTAGAGTCATTGTTCAACTCCTCTCTCGGGAGCGGCAGCTTTCCGGCACTTTGGAAGTTTTTGCTTGTGTGCCCTGTACCTAAGGCTCGTGTGCCGCTGGCATGTTCCGACTTCCGGCCGATCTCCTTGCTCTGCGACCTCTCAAAGGTTCTCGAGCGGCTACTGTTTGACCAGGTTACATCCTTCCTTCGGTCGCGCAACCTGCTGGCTCTAGTGGATTGGAGCACAGCCATAATTCTATTCTTTATTGTATTGCACGCTATCTTTACTTATGGGACTGCATCCCGCCGATCCTTGCTCTTCACTGCTTACATTACTCACCGCTATATGGTCATTCCCTGAGTTTGTGCTCCACTCCTCTGACTGCCGCTAACTAGGCTATTCGCTTTTAAGCTACTCTGTTCTATGCTGTACCATTGCTTCTTCTTATTACTGCGCTGTATTTACTGTCTTGCTCCCATATATCTCTATCAGTCTGTCACCCTAATTGTGTTATATCTCTTGTTGTATCTACATTTTGCCCCTAAGCGTGCTAGGGCATGTCAATAAACAATCAATCAATCAATCTCTCTCTCTCTCTCTCTCTCTATATATATATATACCGGTAAGAAATCTTGATAGTATACAGTCGATTGCGCATGCGCCAAATAATTTATTTTCATTGGTCGGTAAGATCGTCCCGCGGCCGACTACGTCATAATACTGCCGCGGGACGACCTTACCGACCAATGGAAATAAATTATTTGGCGCATGCGCAATCGACTGTATACTATCAAGATTTCTTCCCGGTATATATATATATATCTATCTATCTATCTATCTATATATCAAATATCAATAGTGGTCAATAGTGATGTAGATGCTATTGCGAGTTGGGCCGTAACAAATGGTCTCAAGCTGAATGTCTCGAAAACGAAAGCAATGGTCCTTGGTAGTTCGCCATACCTTGAACAGCTGCGCAAAAGTGCCCTCCCTCCAGTATTTATAAATGGCCAGGTGGTCGCTTTTGTCGATAAGGTCAGAAACCTCGGTGTCCATATATCCGCGGATTTATCATGGAACAAGCATGTCGCGGAAGTCTCCAGGAGGGTCTATGCATCCCTTCATAGGCTGAAGCACCATGGTGCGGTTCTCTCTCCTCAAGTTAAGACTATGCTTGTTAGCGCGCTAATCACACCGCATCTAGATTATTGCTGCCTGGTGTTCAATGACGTGACGGACTACCTCAATCAGAAGCTCCAGCGCCTTATAAATTCTGGTCTGAGATTTATCTTCGGTGTGCGGAGGGATGCCCACATCACGCCCTACCGTCTCAAGCTGAAATGGCTCTCGGTCTCGGATCGGCGGTTGTTCTTCCTTGGCACTTTCCGTCACCAGGTTCTAGCTACCTCCTCGCCTCCCTATCTACGTGAACTGTTCTTGTCTCCGGACCCCCATGTGCGTCGCTCCTCCAGGCTCGCCGACTCTGGCCACACTTTAATATTTACTGTTCCAAGCCATAGGACTGCTTGTTATCGACATTCCTTTGCGCTCTCAGCCATTTATTTTTGGAATAGCTTGCCTCATCCGATTCGGGAGGCATCGTCACTCGATATTTTTGAGGCAAGACTCTTTTTGCATTTGTCTTCGGCCGAGGCGAGTGGCGCTGTTGTCCAGGCAAGATCGAAGCTCTGACTCTCGGGCGCACTCACAATGGACTGCTCACAATCGGTTGCTCAATGTATCATTACTTAGTCTCCATTCTCATGCGAGTGCTATCGACACTGTCATTTATGGCTTCATTAACTAGTTGTGTTAATCGGTTATTGTATTCATCCGTTATATTTGCTGATTTATTGATCATGTCCAACTATTTTGTACACTCATTCCATTTATTTAGTCTAATTGTCGCCGTTATTTTTAGTCATACTCTCACCTATCTCATTGCGGCTAATGAGACGTTGGTGCCAGCACTCTCCGTTAATCATTATCCACTATTAGTCCGTTATATCATCTCATCTCTGCATCTTATCTATATCTTTGCCACTTCTACAGTATTCTAACTATATTACTATTAGCTACCTTTACTTTGCAAAGTACATATCACTGCCTTGAAGCTACAATCGTGAAGTTGTAGTTGTACTAGACGGATACACTATTGTAAATTGTAAATTAATGTACTAGATGGTTACTCTATTGTAAATTGTAAATTCGTTGTACCAGACGGGTACTCTATTGTAATGTGTAAATTAGTGTGAATCTTTTTGTCATTTTACTTTCTACTGCTGCTTGCCGCTTGGCCTAATTGTAGGCTACGGCATAATAAATTATATCTATCTATCTATCTATCTATCTCTCTCGTTGTAATAGTGTATAACCCTACGTGTATTGTAGCCGTGCAGGTTCCCTGCTACTCCTCTGCGATCTGCGCAAGTTCAAGGGATCTGACTTGATTCCTTCGTTGTTCTTTACTAGCACGCTTTCGGCTTCAATTTTTTTTTCAAATTTTCTTTCTGCTGTGCAGGGGGCTTCCGGCGCTAGATTCCGATCAGCGTTCTCTCCGTTCCCTGTACAAATAGTTTACTTATCTAGTTCTCCAGTGGCCCGACTGTCGTGATTTTTCCAGCGAGAAAATGGTTTTGCTCGTATTTATTCGTATCTTACGTCGTAGGGTTGTTCGAGGCTTCTTTTCGAAGGCGTGTTACTGGCCGATCGCGCGTATTTGGTTCATGTGCCGTTTCCATATCCGATCATCGCCCAACTCCACATCGTATATCAGGTTTCCTAGTTTTGCTCAGTCACGTCCGTGATCAATGGTAAATTTTTTTTTCGATGGGTCACTTTAGATTAGTCAAGTTTATGCACAAATCACATAAATTTATACAATACATTAATCAATCATCCGCTTTACTAGAACAGGTGGTTAAGGAAGAAGTTAGATATAATTATTCACAGACAACAGAATATAATTGAGAGAGAAATACTATATGTACGTTGTAAGCCGATTTTCGGTTACTGATGAAAAGACGTTTATATTAATATATATTTTAGAAATTGAAATCCGCACATTGAGTCATGAAAAATAGTATACGACACACGTGCGCGTACGTGATCCTCGCACTCGTGTTAAACTACACTCGTTCGAGAATCACTCACTTCGCGCAATTGTATCGTAATCTACTATAAACCTTTTTACGACTTTTACTTCCTCTGAATGATCAAGTCTGGTCATCTCATCGCACATACTCACACAGTCGGCCAACACTTGCAAGAATACTCACAGCTTCTTCATCCTCCTTCTTCATTTGCTCACTCTATATCTGGCATTGCTCGATTACTAAGTCAAAAATCTATTTCGCAATCAACGTTTCAGTGCACGTGTTATTAAAAATTCCTTACCCGCCATATGCCATCTTTGAAATTATGCACACATTATTACATTTATGCAATGGGCCCTGCAGCATTATCCGAATTTTCAATAACAATGGCTACATATCATCTGACAAGGATGATATAGACCACATTGAGTGGACCTATAACCAGTCAATTTTAATAAAATATGTGCCATCCCAATGATACTCATGTTCACCTATAAGTTATTTATAAATTTGCTATATTTTATTATATATAAAAGGTTATACACATTCGGGTTGGTGGAGAAAAACCGAATGACCAACATTAATAATTAGCGAAATTCCGAAATGTTAAAGTTGAGAAAACTTTCAATACAAATGAGCCTCATACAAAAGCTTCATAATTTGGTCTCTTGGAATATTTAAATTAGGATTGATGACTGTTCGGCAGTAACGGTATTCCGGTATAAGATTTTCGGGATTTCTGTCATTATGAATTCCGGTCTTTCGGTTTTTCGACCCACACCCCTATAATCTGTTTGAGCAGTTGTCGGGTACAGATTGTACGTATAGAATTATGTAGCAGTTATTAGCGTTCCTATAAATTCATATGCGAGATTTTTGAGTAAATATTGTTAATATTGATGATTTCAACGATTTTGCACGAGCCTGACGCACGCGGTGCGCGCCTGTGTTGGTTTTGTCGTAGGAAAGTGACTGGCTACCCTACTAAAAATCGCGGGATGAGATCTGATATCAGATCTCAGATAAGATGTGATGTGAGCTTATATGAGAACTGATATCAGCTCACTTCAGATCTCACCTGCAGCTCACATGAGATTCTGGTAACGAAATTGAACTGGGTTTTCATTCCAGATCCCATATGAGTCTCATGTCAGATCTCTTGTCAGATTTCCTGTAAAACTGAAAACGTTTGTAGAAAAAAAAAAAATTCCCGTGTAGCAAGACTTGAACTCAGGACCTTCGGTTTCGTAGGCTCTTACCTTTCCACTGCACCACGACACTGCTTACAAGGTAAGGATTTTTTCGCATATATATTAAGTTACTATGACTATTACCTGAAAATAACTGAAGTTAATGTTACTAGTAACTCAAACTATACATGAAAAATTCATTATTTAGTAAGCAGTGTCGTGGTGCAGTGGTAAGGTAAAAGCCTACGAAACCGAAGGACCTGAGTTCAAGTCTTGCTACACGGGAATTTTTTTTTTCTGCAAACGTTTTCAGTTTTACAGAAAATCTGACAAGATATCTGACATGAGACTTATATGGGATCTGGAATGAAAACCTAGTTCAATTTCGTTACCAGAATCTCATGTGAGCTGCAGGTGAGATCTGAAGTGAGTTGATATCAGTTCTCATATGAGCTCACATCACATCTTATCTGAGATCTGATATCAGATCTCATCCCGCGATTTTCAGTAGGGTACGTTCACCGAATATTCTCGGTATGTGAATAAATATATTAAAAAAAGAAAAAATGGTTTCAAATGAATTCAAATGAATTCATGTTTATATTTATTTCACCGAACTGACCTATTCCGGATTGGTACTATAATGTCGGATTTATTTGTATGATTAACTCATTTCGTGACAATATTCGTTATTATGCTCAAATTCTGGCCGTTGTGGACTTCTACGAGCAATGCACCGTGGCCTTAGATAATCCGACTTATTGAGCCACTCTCGACGCTGTTTTTTTCCCGTTTTCTTCGAGTACTCGTAGAACTTTGACGCCGATCACTCACTCCAGTTTCCTTCTACGACAATATGATATTCCGCACGGCTTCCATCGGACGTTCCGGAGTCTCAGCTGAGAAATCATCTGCGATGGTCCGAAAGCTAGGACCCGCCATTGAGTTGCAGTGCAACCTCTCAATAAAGCCTCTCACGGGCTGTGAGGGGAATACATTTCTTATTTCTTGTCTTATTCGCTGTCTTGATTTTCGTCTCATTTTTTGTCTTGATTTTTGTGTTGATTTTTGTCTTATTTTCTGTCTTGATTTTTATCTTATTTTTTGTCTTATTTCTTGTCTTATTTTATGTCTTGATTTTAATCTTATTTTTTGTCTTATTTTTCGTCTTATTTTATGTCTTAATTTGTATCTTGATTTTTGTCTTATTTCTTGTCTTATTCCTTGTCTTATTTTCTGTCTTGATTTTTGTCTTATTTATTGTCTTTTTGTCTGTCTTGATTTGGCGGTGTTGGCGCGCAGCCACGCGAGAACGAACGGCAACGTCGCAACGTCCGTCTTCCTTGCAGACGCGCACCGCCATGGTCGTAGTCCGTCCTAACCCATAATGTTAACCCCGAGCAACCATTGTCAGATTGTTTGCTTGTATGATAATTTTCAATAGCATATTAATTTACAACCGTTGTCAGAAAATGTATAACGAACCTATTTCTCCGACTGTGATACATGATAGATGATAACTTTACGCTAACCCTAACCTATCAATCTTCGCATGGTACTACTCAGGCGATGGGTATATCGCTGATACGTTCGAATCTTAAACAGGATTGTTTGAGTTTCGCAATGGGGCAATTTCAATGGGAAACGAAAATAAGTGTGTGTGTGTGTGTGTGGTGTACTTAATTAAATAAGCAAGTGCATCAAATCATACAGTATCGCCGTCCTGCACCGTCAGGCAGTTGTTCGCTACAATGCTATAAGTTTACGTAAAATGAATAAAAAGGAACGAAGATAAAGATCGAAGTAAAAAAAATATACAAATCAGAAAATCAGAAAAAGTCCGGAATTAGTCAGGAGTTATATGGCTGTTAAATATAGGAGATGCCTGAAGATTCAATTGATAAATTAATCGGGCCAACAATCAGCCAACACGTGCTGATAATGGACATGGCTGAATCCGCATGGGAAGGAGTCTGCCTGTAATTCTTGGCACGAGGCGAGAAGAGAATCCCGGCTTTTTTTTTACATTTTATCAAAGGGAAAATAAAGATCATAAGGCTGAAATCAGGAACATATATAACTAATAATGATATTTTAAATAACACTGTGCCTATTCGCACGACAGATTGACTCCAAGAGAGACACTTCAGACAGGTGAAGTGACTCTAACAGAGTCACGCAAGAGTCACGCAAAAATGTTGTACTGCTTTTTTTGGACTGCTGAACCAACGGGTGAGTGGCTTCGCGTCGTGACCCAGGCTCACAATTAAGGGAGATCATCCCTCTCGCACTCATACCACCTAGTGGGCGTATTCTCGGACGGAATTAATAATTTTTTTTGTAAGTGACCCAGTCTCGTTTCATATTATGAAAAAAAATCAATAATTCAATCACTCCAATTCTCCTAAAATTTTTGTGTGACTCTTGCGTGACTCTATTAGAGTGTCTCTGGAATGTCTGGAGTGTCTGTCTTGGAGTCAATCTGTCGTGCGAATAGGCACATCGTTTAAATAAATACAGATATTACGCAGGATCTTACTTTGACCGAACGATGCGCACTAGCTAATCACTGACAGCACTGTCGGCACATGTATATGAAGGTATTGAATTGCTCGTCCTACTTTACATAAAATCTGTGAAAATCATGAACTATGTATCGAAATGGCACTAATCAACTGTGAAAGAACTAGGTCACTCGAATGTTTTCACAGAGCGTAGCAGTGATTTGGTAAATCCTTTTCAAGGTGTGTATACCCCCATAAGACAACAACTCCAAAATGTGTTTTTCCACGGTTGGAAATCATATTGAAGTTTTTGGTCACACACTACACCAGAGATGAGCATTCAAATTTATATAGCGAATCAATATTCTTCCGAATGTTTGTATTCATTTTACAGAACCAGATTTACAAGTTATCAACCGCATGATTCGCTGCCCGCAGGACAAATTGCTTAGACTCGACAAGACCATATTCATATCAACAGAACTGATAAAATATATATGTTGAATTTTCTTCAAGTTGTGATAATTTATATCTTGAATTTATTTAATTTTGTGAATCATTTGGAAAAAAAAAACTTCAAAGCGATTTATTTCAGAACTAGGTTTTTGGCAATTGAAAAAGTCCCATGCGTCTCAGTTTTTGTCGAAGACTCTTCAAATTTTCAGGGTACGTTCCTACACACACTAGCTACAAACCCACGTCAGAATTTGGAAATCGAGACAAAAAAAAAATTTGATCAAAAATAATTGAAAATATATTTCTTTGTTCATAAAAAAAATGTCAAAATCAAAGTATCGTAGCTATCTATAAAAACCGACGTGGGTTTGTGGCTTACGCATCCTGAAATATGTGTGTGCAAGCCCAGCAAGATTCAAGAATAACTCAGACGCATGGGAGGTTTTTGAATAAAGGCTATTTCAGAAGCATTATGAGGAGTAACTCTGTACTTATTGTTTCAATTGAATCGAAATTTGCACAATGTCTATGTTTTGAGATGGCCACCATGTGTGTTGAATTTCATTTGAAAATATCTATTGGTTTATGTGATTTGAAAATAGCAATGAATTGGCAGTTTTCAGTATCTCCTACCCTTAAGAGGAAAACAAGCTCAACAACCTTTCACAGACGAGACCAAGAACCCAGCAACTATCCTGATTCTCCGTCCAATCAGATAAGATCATTCAGACTTTCTATAATTATTTGATTCGTCATTTTTCATTATTTTGATCAAATATCTTAAAAAAACATTCTATCGAGTTAACATCTGATACTTTGATTTACGACTTTATTATTATTTCAAGAAGCTAACATTTGTCCTCCAATCTAGGTCGTTTTATCAAGTTTTCGAAGAGGTTTGGAGCTCGGCCTACTAGTCCTTGGTCCCTTCATCCCTCCAACGGCTTCCTGTTGCAGTACGCAGGATTTAAACAACACCATCCTGATTCTTCATTCCTGATTCCTGATTCCTACACTTGTTACTGGTTCCTGCCCTCGGAGGATTTTTGTAAAAACCTATGTTGTGATATTTGATTGAGCTCGACTATCTTCTTGTGGCTTTCTGTGGTTTACCCAGGAGACGAAAGGTTAGACCAGATAATGTTAGGGAAATCAAACTATTTAATTTTCGAGCCACAGCTCAAACTTTCCCTATGATGGCAAATACACCTGTTAAACTTTCGTCAATTCTGTATTTACTTACGCATCTTAAAATATGTGTGTGCAAGCCCAGCAAAATTCAAGAATAACTCAGACGCATGGGAGGTTTTTGAATAAAGGCTATTTCAGAAGCATTATGAGGAGTAACTCTGTACTTATTGTTTCAATTGACTTTAAATTTACACAATGTCTATGTTTTGAGATGGCCACCATGTGTGTTAAATTTCATTTGAAAATATCTATTGGTTTATGTGATTTGAAAATAGCAATAAATTGGCAGTTTTCAGTATCTCCTACCCTCAAGAGGAAGACGAGCTCAACAACCTTTCACAGACGAGACCAAGAACCCAGCAACTATCCTCAAACTATCCTGATTCTCCGTTCCATCAGCTAAGATCATTCAGATTTTCTATAATTATTTGATTCGTCATTTTTCATTATTTTGATCAAATATCTTGAAAAAACATTCTATCGAGTTAACATCTGATACTTTGATTTACGACTTTATTATTATTTCAAGAAGCTAACATTTGTCCTCCAATCTAGGTCGTTTTATCAAGTTTTCGAAGAGGTTTGGAGCTCGGCCTACTAGTCCTTGGTCCCTTCATCCCTCCAACGGCTTCCTGTTGCAGTACGCAGGATTTAAACAACACCATCCTGATTCTTCATTCCTGATTCCTGATTCCTACACTTGTTACTGGTTCCTGCCCTCGGAGGATTTTTGTAAAAACCTATGTTGTGACATTTGATTGAGCTCGACTATCTTCTTGTGGCTTTCTGGGGTTTACCCATGAGACGAAAGGTTAGACCGGATAATGTTAGGAAAATCAAACTATTTAATTTTCCAGCCACAGCTCAAACTTTCCCTATGAGAGCAAATACACCTGTTAAACTTTCGTCAATTCTATATTTACTTGAGAGGCGGGACGACTCTTCTACTAATAACTACTCTTGTTAAAAACAAATCAGTCTTGCTCCAGATATTAACTCGAGCACTTGTATTTCCAAATATAACTAATTCGTTGAGACTAATTTATTAGTGTCATAAAAGTCTCCTTATTTTGCTCGAGGAATCACGATTTCCTTTTTCCGTTAATAATCCGTAACATAGGCCCCTACAGCATTATCCGAATTTTCAGTAACAATGCCTACGTATTATTTGACAAAGATGATCTAAACCACATCAAGGGAACCTATAACCAGTTAATTTTAAGAAAATATATGCCATCCCAATGAGACTCATGTTCACCTATAAGTTATTTATGCATGTGCTATATTTTATTATACACATTCAGACGTGCTTAGATTTTAGCTAAATTAGTGCTGTTCTACAATGATACCTGTTCAGGGTGTCCAGCGACAGGGTCAACCTGGAAAACCTGGAATTCTCAGGGAATTTCGTTGTACAGGGAATTCTCAGGGAATTCTCAGGAAATTCTCATGGAATTTTGCTAAAGTTCTGGGAATTCAAAGTTTTGTGTTTAAATTCGATCTAACACTGAGAATGGTTATACAGCGCGATTATGTGGACAATCACGCGCCTGAAAGGTAAGCAAACGGAAAACGCCTGAATTGAGCAGATTATTACGTAATAAATAAAATCAAATCGTCGATGTTTGATCTGCTCAATGCAGGCGTTTCCCGTTTGCCTACTTTTTAGGCACGTCACTTTCCACAGAATGGCTCTGTATATATTAGGCTTTTTACTCTGGAAAAACGACGAATATTGCCCTGGAAAACCTGGAATTCTCAGGGAATTTCGAAATGCTCAGTTGCTGGACACCCTGCTGTTGTTTTTATTGTTAAAAAAATGCAATGACTATTTCGAGCAATGCTAAAGCTACAGCTGATGTACGCCAGTGACTCAAGCGAACAAAAATTGCTCAAACAGATAAAGAAAGGATCCTGTCTATATGAATTCAAAAGCAGCAGGGCCTCAGAACTCGACGATACTTTGGCCGGCTACGGAGTTGAAGATACAAAGGAAGATCAGTTAGCGTCCTGAAAACCTACCCACCTCGTCAACGAGCGAAAGTGTTGGTGAAATGCCTATAGTCGAGGATAACCAGCTTCTACCAGGGCACAAGACAGCAATCTTCACTGACCACGCATAACAATATTGCAGATTCGGCCCTGCTTGGGCACTTTCATAGACCTGAAGAAAGTGTTCGAGACCCTAAGTATACCACTGCTGACAGAGAAGCTGAAGAAGAAATGATTCAGAGGAACAGCGCATGACTTGCGGTCCAGCTACTTGGTCGACAAGCGACATCGAGTGAGAATAGGAGCCACTGTCTTCAAGAGTGAGGTCATCGATTATGGGGTCCCATCATCTTACTGTCATACTGGATATTATTTCCGAAATCTAGACAAATTGCGAGATTCTGGCGTATGTAGATGATACTTGCGCCCTCTTCCTCCAGGTGGAAGAATGGGAACTATGGAATACTTGCGTGGGGAGCTGTATGAAACACAGCAATGAGACAGCTCGAAAGCAGCCAACCTAGAGAGGGACGATAGAGCAAGGATGCAAATTAACATGTTGTCCTGCAAACTGAGCAAACTGACAGAAGAAGTTATCACGACGTGGCAGCAAAGGTCTTTTAGGAGTTGCCAATAGACATGAAGCTGGACATCTGCGCCGAAGCAGACTCTAAAGACAAAAACAAATAGATGGGCAGATCACAGAATAGTTGAAACGAAAAACTGAGCATGTATTAACCGAGCTGACCCTTTCTACTTAAAGACATGTATAGATTTAAGAAAAACCACAGGTATAATCGTAGAACAGCACTAATTCATCTGATAGTGTTGATTTTTTTCTTATTATATTACAGTTGACATAAATTTATACTCATGTATGACTGCCTACAGACTCACTAGGAGCCCATTGTAAAAGCACAGTGAAAGCATACCTCACTGAATAAGAAAGATTATAACATTAGCTTGTTTGTTTGTTATTTTCGAGTAAATATTGTTAATATTGATGATTTCACTGATTATACATATGTGAATAAATATTTGAAAAAAAATATATATTGTTAGAAATGAATCCGTGTTTATTAAAGCTGGACCGAGATTAATGAAATAAAAATTCGTTTCATTACTATAGATTAGTTATTTTTAATTAGAAAAAATACAGTGAGGTTATCAAATCGTCAATGACAGTATAGAAATAGCAATCTTTATAATTGTATTCCTATTGTATATCTATTGATTTTATTATTTACTCGCATTTTTTGCCTAGACTTTCGTCTTGATTCTTATCTTATTTTTTGTCTTGATTTTTATCTCATTTTTTGTCTTGATTTCTGTATTGATTTTTATCTTATTCTTTGTCTTGATGTCTATATTGATTTTTATCTTACTCTTTGTCCTGACTCCTGTATTGATTTTTATCTTATTTTTTGTATTGACTTTTGTCTTGATTTTTGTCTTATTTTTCGTCTTGATTTTTATCTTATTCTTTGTCTAATTTTCTGTCTTGATTTCTTGTCTTTATTGTATATTATTCTTTGTCTTCATTTCTGTATTGATTTTTATCTTATTTTTTGGATTGATTTCTGTATTGATTTCCATCTTATCTCCTGTATTGATTTTTATCTCAATTTTTGTCTTGATTTCTGTGTTATTTTTTGTTAAATTCGACTTTAACGCTAATTAGACGCTTTTTTTCAATTTTATTTAGTTTTTCATGGGCTTGCCAATCGTAGTTGCTTCCAAACTAGGCGGAAGCGCGTCTGAAAGTGTCATATCATCAGGTAATTTCAAGAGAGCAAGTATTTTCTTTCATCATTGCACGAGTAACGGAGGACTGCCCATTTTATAAGCTACACGTCAAATCGCAAATTAGGCCAAAGCCATGACACGGATACAGCCTTTATCTGTGAGAATCGTTATCGAGAACTCCGTTATCTTGAAAAATGAGGAAATGAGAAGGTAAATGCCGACCGTCTATTTACGCGCGCTTGGCGAGGCCTGGTCAACGCCCTTAAGGGCATTTGAGCGAGCTCCGACAACTCTCCTTGTTCCGAAGAGCGCATCTAGCGCACAGCTGAAGAACCCTATCGAAATGACTACATCCATAGGGTAGTCTCATGCTACCCCGTCGGTAAAACAGCAGAGCGCTCAAAAGCCCTTCATCCACGTGTTTTGCTGCTTACTTCACTCGATTTCGACATTCGACGTATAGTGAATCGTCTTTTTTTCTAGTGATTATTACATGTATTACGCTTTCTTGTCACGTCTGATTGTTGGCCCCAACTTCCAGGCCCTGGTGATCATACAAACAATATGTGAAACAATGAGTTCAATAGTTCAATCGTCTTTTTTCACGCGGTTCACTTGTGATACACGATACTGATCGTTGGACGCCGCGTTCTTACCACGAGGGGCTGACACAATGCGAGAGCGTTCTCGCACGTATTTTTTTTTCTTCTCTCGACCGTCCAGCGAAAAAGACACTTGGTACAATCCTACTTCTGATACTGTAAGGGTCAGGATGGAATATTTATTATATGAGGTTAAATATAGTTTATTATTGAAGGAACTATGCTGACTTTACATGTGTTTTGATAATGGTCAATTCAACTGCTTCGCTCGGCGCACAGTGGGCCGGGACGTTAGGACCGATGGCCAAAATTCTGAATTCTTACAAAATTGCATGAAAATCTACACTCGGGGGTTTTTGGGGTCTCTGATTCCAAATCGGAAGTCAGAATTTCAAAATTCACCATGGTGATCCTAAAATGGCGGCCAATATCGTAATATATTGGTAGATCTGCACAACAAAATTTTACTCAAGGGTTTTCGGGGCCACTGATTTCGAATATATTGTTGAAAATCCAAAATTCAATAGAGTGCACCCATATCGCGTCTGAAATTCGGAAATCGGTTGTATTGTTTGAACACGACTGTTTGAGGTGCTTTTTCAAGTGAGTCCCCTCGCCTCTCACTATTCGGGGTGCTTTTTCAAGTGAGTCCCCTCGCCTCTCACTGTTCGGGGTGCTTTTTCAAGTGAGTCCACACGCCTCTCACTATTCGGGGTGCTTTTTCAAGTGAGCCCCCTCGCCTCTCACTGTTCGGGGTGCTTTTTCAAGTGAGTCCCGTCGCCACTCACTATTCGGGGTGCTTTTTCAAGTGAGTCCCCTCGCCTCTCACTGTTCGGGGTTCTTTTTCAAGTGAGTCCCCACGCCTCTCACTATTCGGGGTGCTTTTTCAAGTGAGTCCCCTCGCCTCTCACTGTTCGGGGTGCTTTTTCAAGTGAGTCCACACGCCTCTCACTATTCGGGGTGCTTTTTCAAGTGAGTCCCCTCGCCTCTCACTGTTCGGGGTGCTTTTTCAAGTGAGTCCCGTCGCCACTCACTATTCGGGGTGCTTTTTCAAGTGAGTCCCCTCGCCTCTCACTGTTCGGGGTGCTTTTTCAAGTGAGTCCACACGCCTCTCACTATTCGGGGTGCTTTTTCAAGTGAGTCCCCTCGCCTCTCACTGTTCGGGGCGCTGTTTCAAGTGAGTCCCCTCGCGTTTTACTTTTCGAAATGCAGCCCTTCATCGTCTGTTAACTCAATTTCGTCTACACGAGCTAGAGTTTCTTGAATTCCAGTCACACTAACTTCATCATCATCGGTATCCTCAATGTCAGTGCTGCAAGTCGCTTCTATTTCAGGAATAGCAAGTAGAGCTCTCACTTCTGCCGAGATCAGCAGCGTCTTTTTTTTCCGGAGTCGCGAATTAAGACTTACAGAAGATATGACTGGATCCGATGTATCCATTGCCCTATAGAACATGTCTTCGAGATTTACTACGCGGTTGTGTTTTCTGCTGTGACTGTGCCTATAATTTTGGTAATGATTATTTCGGGCTTCAGATGCTTCCTCGCCAAGCATACCTACCGGGAGTACGTTCGTACTGATAATTTGGGCACCATGGATTAACAGTTTGTGAAGCGTTGAAGGCATCGGATACCACGAATACTCAGCAACATAAATTTTTGCAGTTGCAATGGCTAATTCATCAAATCGGCGGGAATCTACTGGGAGATGACAAGACAGCACAACTAAAATAGTCTTGAAATTATTAAGTAACTCACAATTGAGTCCTAGATATTTCGGGATCTTTAAAGGCTCTCCGGGCCGTATTGCCATCATTGCTTGTACCAGAACCTCCAGTTTTTGGCTTGTCCACTATCAATCCAAGTTTTACCCAGAAAATCGCCTGTATCTTTCTTTTACGTTCGTGGAACGCGGCTTTGTGCTCTGCAGACCTCATCTGCCAGGCTTTGATATCAAGCCTGTACGCAATATGCAAACAACACTCCAACACCCTTATCCACGCATGAAGTGGACTAATTCCGTACTGAAGAGATTTGGGATTTGGCAGAAAGACGTCTCTTTCTTCAGCAATATTAGATATATCGTTAAATTGTTTAGGTGTCGAATGGCAGATAGGGCAGCTTTGCATGGACTTCGTATCGGTAATAATATTCAACACTTTTCCATCGATTAATGTCAGGAATAAGGAAAAGTGAACTCGCAAACGATGGTTAACTTCTAATGTAACTTCGAACACTTCAAGTTTATCTATTTGCTCCTCAATATTACATTTTTGTGCCACAATAACTGCCCGCGATTCTTTGGTATATTCTAACTCAACAGGACGGCAAAACCTGGCTGACTGAGAGGTTCTGTTATTCCAGACGATAATGTTATCCGCAGTGGATAAACGCAGTGGAACAAGTGTTGTAGCGAACAAATTCTCGTCGCTCACGTTACTAGCATCTGACATAGATTCGTAGTTTTGCTTATACGCTGAATGACCCGAGCTGCCGTCAAAGCTCCAAGAGCATACCAATACAACTTCTATTTCAGGGCTATTTGTCTGTTCCATATGGTTGATTATAACTTCTCTTTGAAGTACTGCAATTCTCTCAACTGTGTGATTTAGCAGTGGCTGAAGACTGACCTCTGCCACACTTTCTTCAATAATAATTGATTCCTTCGGTGGTCTGCATTGAGATTTGACTGCTCTGACATCATTATATACCGGCCAAATGTGTGCTCCACATGACCTTGACTCTAAACGGATAGATGTGTACAAGCTTTTGGAAACAGAGTTGTCTAGCAGGAATGCTAAAGCCTCTTCTGCACTCTTTTTTCTCATTGACAACTGTGGTGTCTCCAACCACTTTCGAATTTTTGTTGCCCGCTGCGGACTTTCTACAACTTTAGAAAGAATTGCAGATAAATCAGCTTGTTTAGAGCGGTTTGCAGCATACCGACACGCCATAATTAGTCTTTGTGGATCATGTTTCAGCTCAGCACTGATTTCTGCATCTTCTCGCCTTTACGACCGAGCAGACTTAGCGTGAAATTTGATAACCGGGCAACCAGGGCCCGAAGATGTTGACGGATCTGTCGGTGTTTTCACGATCAGAAGGCTCGCGTCGACCTTAAATTCCGAATTCAACCATTCTACATTTTTTAGTTCGAACCTGGTTTTCATCCTTTTCGCGGCATTGAATTTCTGATAGCCTTTAGTCTTCAGAGTTCGCACGACATTTTTCAAGCGATTCAGCTCATTGGGGCAAACATTTTGGATACCAACACCCAATTTTATCAAAATGTAACTCATAACTGAGTTAACATCGTCAGTATTCGAGATCTGTGTGAAAATTTTTCTTTTCGTAAAGCTATTCACTGCGATCAAATAATGTGATGTTCAAGAAAACGAATGATTCGGAGAATTCGGAAAAAAAAAACACCTAAGAAGAGGTTGAAAGGAAAAAAGAGTGGGGATATTTTGAAGAAAGATGTGCGCTTACTTAGAAAGCGAAGGCAATATGGAACGCGTAAGCGGGAGGTTAGTATTTAGTTCAACCGAATCCTACTCTACAGGCCGCCTGGCGTCTAGCCTGTGCAGTGCGCGGCAGTGCTCCCAAGCGAAATTCTGTGCGCAGATGTGAAAATGGGCAAAAATGGGCAACTCTAACTTGTAGTGTGCATCGCGCACAACACATAGGGATACATAGGATTACGATCCCAGGTGGAATTTCAGGGAACGATGAGTCGGCGTCACGCGTAATGCCGAAAAAAGTGACTACGAGTCCATAAAATATTTCTGAATCTGTGATTTATGTCAACATTCGGACAATATTAACTGTTTTCGAGGTTTTTGTGATATTTGTGATGTCCCAAATAAATATAAAGATATCGGAACGTTCAAGTAATAAACAGTATACACTATTTCGTCCAGACAGATCTTTTGCTGAATGTATAAAATTTGGTGGCATTTTTTTGGCTGTTAAGACAACAATATTCGACTCAATTATGTCATATTTTAGGAATAACTACTTTGAAGTGTTAGTGAGACTACTGTATGTTTAGTTTATGCGAATTTGAAAGCGTGTTTTTGGCCACTATTTCTGGCGTCTCGACCCACTGTGCGGCGGTCGAGCGTCAACTGCTCGCTCTCGCTCGTGTTCGGGCGTCCTCGGCTTTCCTCGGAGGACCCGACGCCCGAAATCGCACTACAGCCTGTGGCGGCTTGTTTCCGTTACAATAAAAATAACAAAATTATATTTGTCGGAAAGTTGAAAATTTTTATCGGAAAGTGTCTTTCATCGCCTTCAAAACGGGTTTTTGAACATCTCTCTAAGGTGAAGGGGACCAGAGATATTAATTGTCAAAGCCGCCCGCGCGCTACTTTTACAGTAAAATGCGATAATTCATAACTAGCGTGAACAAAATTTTTTTGACTAACGAGAAAATACGGGTCTACTTTTTTGACGTAGATTTGAGTCTGTTGAAAAAGTTTGAGTCGATTTAGAAAATACGAGGTCAAAAACACCAAAAATTGGCCGATTTGAGGTGAAATTGCCCAAAGAGAAAACAGTGGTATTAGTCTAGTCAAGGAGTTGGTTTTCTGCGAAAAATAGTTACAAGTCTCGTAAAAATATGAGCGATAGCTCATTCGATCCGGAATCGCACCCCGAAAAAAGGGTTTTTTGGATTTTTTCTGCCGATTAAAATTACGATGCTTATTAACAAAAAACTAAAAAAAAAAGCTAGTAAAAGCCCTTTCATTTTTTGGCCATAACTCGAAAACTATAAGTGATAGCGAAATTTGGAAAAAGATCCTAAAAGAGGAGGAAATTTCCGATGAAAAAGTCCTCACTCCCGGAGGTCTAACTCCATTATTCATCATGTTAACTTAACGCTGAAAGTAGGCTTCCGCGCGGCAGTTTCAGCATCCGCGCGCCGCCACTAAAGAGAGTACTGCACATATAATAATTTTTTTATGTGATTTGATATTTTTTTAAAAATTTGAAAAAATTCAGGGGTTATCTAGAAACTTTATAGAATACGGTGCCGTTGGAATTTTATGTTTATTTCAATTTTTCGAAAAGTTATGCAATTGTTAACTTACTAATTTTTTCCGGGTTTCCGTTATTAAAAACCCCGGTATAAAAGTTTAAATAATAAACCTATAATTTTTTTGCTTCTTAGAGCCTTTTTTTATAAGCATCCTGAACAAAATGACGTCATAAAAATTTGTTAAAATTTGTTATTTTGTTCATTATGAATTTTTAGAGTAAAAAAAAAATTCAAAATTCAAAATGTTGTTAAAAAATTTTTCTTTTCCATATATTAAGCTATCACTGATTCCAACTCTGCTTTAGACATGGATTAATACTAGTCTCAATATTTTTATGTCAGTTGTTTATAAATTGTTTATCAACAAACTCATAAATTCCAAATTTTTCAAAAATTTTTTTTTTACCATATGGTTGTAATGTTATGTCTTTATTCAGGGTCTTGTCCCCTGTCTTGAATATCAGAATATAACTGAGCGATTTGTTGATGGTTAGGACAAAAGTAACTCGGTTACCGAACTAATATTTATTAATAAAAGTACTGTAGGTGGAATAGGTTAAGTAAATTTGGGAGTCCCTTGTTGTTAGTGAAGAGGATCGTTGAGAAGTAAAGAATGTATGATTAAAAAGGAGAGTAGAAGTGAAGGAAATGGAGGTTGACAGGAAAGTCAGTTCGCTATTAGAATAGCATAATGAGGATTGTCAGTAAAGAGGATGATTGTAGGCAAGGTGGGGATTAGAGGATTGCTGACCGATGCAGCAGGTCAGCGTGAAAAAGGTAGCAAGGTAGGGAGACAGGGTGTGAGGAGATATGATAGTAAGGTTGGAGAGAGGAACGTGAAGTAGGACGTAACATAGTTTAAAAATATTGATTTAAAAAAAAACAAAAAATTTCTATGAACATTATCTTATTGTTGTTAATCGTTTTTCTCATGTTTTTATTATTTAAATGAATTATTAAGGGATCGTTTTTTTTCTAAAAATCATCATTTGCATTTCTCAATATAATAGCAAAAAAAAATTTTTTTCATCAACAATTTATTCATTTGTTTGATCAACAATTTGTTATAAACTTTTTTTTTTATTTGTTATAATTTTTTTCTAGAACATAGAGAAATTACAAAAATAGCGACTTGCAACAATATGCCAAAAAAAATTTTTTTCCATTCTTAAAAAATTATCTTGATTTTTGAAGACGGCCAAGTCCAAGCGCTGACTCGATTTGTCAACAAACAACTTGCTGTAACTTTGCAACTATTGCAGATACAGTTTTCAACCTTCAAGCCGTTTTTGTGCAGCATGAGTTGAGCTTTCTAATAAAATTTTTATCCAACGTTTATCTATTATAGTTTACTAACGACACGCTTTTATTTACAAAAGTTTACATTGTCTATTCCTTACAACGCTTATATCTCATGAACAATTAATTTTATGACAAATATGCTTCAAGACATTTTCGTTACCTGATTATTAAGGGGGTATCTACACCTTTGAATTTTCAAAAAATCGTTTTTTTTTTTATAATTTATTTGGAATGCTAGTGACCTACTCTACCTGCAAATAAATCGGTGTCAAGATATCTAGAGGATTTGAGAAGTTACAGCCATGGCAGTGCCAAATTGCGAAAAAGCGCCGCGGCGAGGCGCGCGAACCCTCAGATTGGTGCCACAAGTATTGTACAACACCGCCAACATCACTGCTTACTTTTTTGAGGTTTTGATATATTTCGATTTTGAATTTGATTTTGTGATCTTTTAATTGTTTGTAGTTATCATTCTTACACATATCGAATTTTCAATATTCTTTTAAATTGTGATCATTGACAGAACACATGGCTGCGATCTACGTTTTTTCGAGGTTAGGTGTGCACTTGTTTGTAAATATTGTCGTGCTCTCAGTACGAATTAAAACCAATAGTAATTTCCATTATCGGATAAACACAGTGTAGGTATATATATCTGAGATGAGACTTCGGAATCGAAAGAAGATCCATCAAAAAGTGCGTTTGAAATCGATGCCAGGAGACTACACATTTGGATTTCCAAAAAGATGAGTATTTCTATAATACATATATTAATTGCAATAATTAATATATATTATAAGAAGAAAGGTATGATTGATGAAAGATGAAAGAATATCCTTAGTATTGACAAAAATTGTGCTAGCATCTTCTGAATCTCAAAAATATTAAAGATAAAAAATTTTACAGAATTTTTATGTTTTGAACAATTTTGATCAGATTTTTTCTAAAGCAATTCATTATTTTTCTAACAGCCTCATCGGACACCTAACCTACACTGTTGTTGTACAGAACGGGTTAAAACTCACTACAAACCTCCGCCTGGCACATGTGACTCGACTCGACTCATAACTCATCGATACGAGAGCAGCTGCGGATCCAGCATATTAGTCATAAGCAAAATCTTAAAACTTGATTTCCTGTAACTAGATTTTCCTCTCTGGGAAAAATAGAAAATAAAAAAAAAATTGAAATAAAAAAGTTTGAAAGTTGATTTCTGGAGAATGAATATTTTGACCGGTTGTCGTAAAGAATCAGGAGCATCGTTAAACCGATTCTGGAGTTTGTGGTCTTTAAATTTTTGGAATCCAAACCTCTATCAGATGAACTGACAAGTTTTTGATATCACTATTTTTGGTTGAGATAATAGAAAAATATAGAAAAAAAATTGAAGAATCAGAAAAATCTCAGTAAAAACTAAGCGAGTCAGGCAATTTTTGCGATATCAAAAAGTTGTCTGTTCATCTGATAGAGGCACCTCTTCTGAACACTTGAAGATCAAAAACTCCAGAATTGGTCCAACGATACTCCTGATTCTTTACGACAACCGAGTAATTTGGTATTTTTCTGTATGGAGCGTAACTACTATTGGACTCAAAGTAATATTGAATGTTAGGTATGGATAATGAGGGTCAAACCCTCCCCAAACTTTATGATTTTTTTGGATTCGATTAGACTCTCAAATTCGCTGTAAAACATCAATATCTTTTTCAGAATTTTAACCCATTCAAAGGTGTGGATACCCCCTTAAACTATTCAAATGTATTTTTTTTTATATCTTTCACCTTATCTGTTTATGAGATTTTGGATTTTTTTTTCAATTATTACCTATTTTAGGGTCTTTTTTTGGAAAAAACAATTGAAAAGAGGAGATGGGGAATAAATCGTCAAAATAATAAGCAACATTTGTGGGAAAAATCATTTTTATTCATCACAGATGAAAAATTTGTCAAGTTGTAAAATTTTTGTCTTCCCTATTAATTACTTCTTTCTTTTGGGCTTTGATGAAGGTTGGTAGTCCGATGTGGATGTGGAAGAGGTTGATTTTTCGTGAACTCCGCGAGATTGTTGATCAGTCGACGGGTTACTATCTTCATTACCATCATTGTCATCTTCATCTTCGTTATCATCACTGTCTGTACCATGAATACCTTGTATGATTTGAAGGTATCCAGGTTTTATAATAAATTCGCTTGTCGGTGCAATTCCCTCTGTATCCTGATCTTCTGGTACGCTTCCGTCGTCGTCGTCATCATTATTACCTTTTATAATATCTGCTGAATTTGAACAAGTTTCTCCATGGCAGGACTTACATGCTCTAGTACACTGCAGTCCCGCTTTTCTGCAGTCGCATCTTGTGCTACAGTTACTGGTAGAGCAGGTGCAATAGACCATTGTTAAAAGCTCCTGTGGCGCTAATAGCTCTTTCGTACGAAGTGGAAGAAAAATTGTCTCGGTCTTTTTCCAACCCCAATCTTCAGAATTCATCGAGTTTCTTAACCAAATTTGGACTTGTAAGTAAGCTCTCAATGAATGTTGGTAGTAGCGCTTGATGTTGGTGGCAACAAGGCTAAGTTTAGTGCCGACGATTTCCGTGCGACACCAGCGAATTTTTCTATCCGTGACTCTTTCATAGTTTGTTTTTTTGAGCCGAATAGCTTCAACATTATTGCTTCTCCGGCTGTCTTGACTTCTTCTTGCGACGAACTCGGATTATAAAAAGTCTGTATCAGCTCTTCAGTACTTAAATCTGTCTGCGATAATTTCAATAAAGACTTCTTACCCTTCATGAATATAGAACTCACCGTATCACAGCCGGAAAAAGCGTGTGCGAACAGGATGAAATTTTTGAACACCTTATTGTCTGTAGATGAAATTATAGTGTCCGGCTGCTTTAAAATTCGTGGCTTTAACATGCTGACTGTAACATCCTCTGGAGTAAGACCAATCATGAGTACCGCGAGATCTACATCTGTCCCTACAATAACGACTTTTTCATCAGTCTTCTGAGCGATATCGATGGCCGTTTGAACGATGAGAGCATCCGCGTCTTCTTGCGCTTGGAAAACTGTTAGTTGATGACGATCTTCTAAGTAAAAAATCAAATCCTTTATAAATTTGGCTTTATTTTTATTATTAGACAAGAAGAAATCTTTCTCACGAGGAGCTTTCATGTCCGTTGTATAATTAATTTCTGGAGAAACTTTTTTATACACTCTCCTGTAGCGCTCATACGACTTAATTCCCATGTTTTCAGTATCATAACCGTCAAAAACTATAGTTGCACTGGGAGAGTAATGCTTTATAATATAAGTCTCGTAAGTTTCAAATAATTCTTGGATCGTTAAATTTTTAGGCCAACAAACTTTATGCAGTAAATAACCTCCGTCACCAACAAATTTTGCATCTGCAAAGTCCTTTTGGATGTACGAGGTAGATTTTGAGGAATTGTACAATACGGATTTTTCGCTTTCTCGCATAATACCTTGTTCGTTAAAAAGAGCCATAGGATACGGTGCTAATTCGTATTCTATGGCATCTTGCATTAAATTTTTATTGTCAATGAGACCAGCTGCGATTTTTTGAAAAATGAGCGTCGTATTCACTGAGACTTTCTCATTTTCAATTGCAATAACCGGTGTCGTACTAATCAGTGTCTTTACGTTGTTTGATTTACTGTGTTTGTATGTATCGACATTGGAACCGATCATGTTCTTCATACTCTGCAGGCCTTTTGTGATAGCTTGATGACAATCAACTGTTGAATCTGCGACAAGTCCGCTTGAGAAAGAAATTAACTTGTTCGGCCGACACTCAAAAACACCATGCTCATTTAGCCAATCCTTAAAAGTTTGAGTATCCTCTTTGTCCTTTTTTTAGCGAGAATATGTCAACTCAACGTGCTGATCTGACGACGAAGATCTACAGTCTGCAATCTGTTCTAGCTGATCCAACACATCGAAAGCATACGGCATTCCCAAAATAAACCGCGAAACTACACTGTCAGTCATTGTTCGACCATGCTTTGTTCCTTCCTTACCAGTCCCGAAAAAACGCATAGCTGTTTGTTCGATCGTCATGTCTGACCATACCCCAGACCACGGTTCTTGAGTTCTCCGAATAGTGAAGAGGCCTTTCTCTGTGAAAGCCATATATTCATCAACATCCATCACATTCTTCAACTTCTCCATATCCTGAAGATATATCTGAGCGCCCTTAATATAATTAAAATGACCAGCAGCATGGAAAACTGGCAACATTTCGCGGATACACTGTAAATGTAAATTCCGGTTCCCGTTTCTCTCGGCATCAATGAACTTTAAAGCTGTCATAATCATATAGAAATATTGTATCCACAGTTCGGCTGTCGGGCCTCTTAGTTTTAGAGTGCTTATAGCACTTAAAAATAGGTGGTACAGTAATGTTCATCGATGGTGTCCCTGAGGCTCACTATTTTTCCTAGCTTTTTTTCAAATCAAATTTCCCTTCTACAAATATTTTATTTGCCAATGACCAGTGGCTTACTTCGTGACTCTGCTCCACCTCGCAGCTGTCATATTCCTAACAACCTGAAGGTTCCACTGGTCACGGGCAAATAAAATATTCGTAGGAGTAAAACTCGATTCTGGAAAAAATAGTGAGCCACGGGGACACCATCGATGAACATTACTGTACATAGCTTTACAGTCATTGTCATCGTCGATTACGTTAGATGTTGGTGGATTCTCTTTAAAATTCTTCAACAAATCTGTCAATTTTCTTGATTTTCCATTGATGACCCGTTGTATGCTCATAACGAACGTCGCAGCTCTACGAGGATCGAAAGATTCAATACCTTCTATTTCAGGATGACTATCCATATTTTCTTCAGTACTGGCTGCTTCTGCAATCAACTCACCGATAGCTGTTGCTGCTAAAATATGTCCGCGTACAGCTCGAGAGTAGGATTCACAGTTCAACATTTTGTCAACCGAATTCAGCGCAAATACCGTACCAAACAGTTCTTTAATACCAGAACCACCCATTATCGTCCCCACTGCTTTTAAATATGACATTAATAAGTGAAACCCGCTTAAACGAAGTTGCACAGCATGCTGCACAAAAACGACTTGAAGGTTGAAAACTGTATCTGCAATAGTTGCAAAGTTACAGCAAGTTGTTTGTTGACAAATCGAGTCGGCGCTTGGACTTGGCCGTGTTCAAAAATCAAGATAATTTTTTAAAAATGGAAAAATAGTATATTACATACCTAGAGCAGTGAAATAAAGAAGGTCCCAGATCACATGTTTGTCGACCTCGGCTTCGCCTCGGACGACAATTACATGTGATCTGGGGCTTTCTTATTTACTGCCCGAGGAGTGTATACGATTTTTCGCATCGACGGAGCCGAAAAACGGGAACTTCGTTCCGCGCAGCGGGACGAAAGTTGTCGCTTTCGGCCCGGAGGTGAGAAAAATTTTTTTTGGCATATTGTTGCAAGTCGCTATTTTTGTAATTTTTTTATGTTGTAGAAAAAAATTATAACACATAAGAAAAAAGTTTATAACAAATTGTTGAACAAACAAATGAATAAACTGTTGATAAAAAAATTTTTTTTTGCTATTATATTGAGAAATGCAAATTATGATTTTTAGAAAAAAAACGATTCCCTGATGATTTATTTGAATGATGAAAACATGAGAAAAACGATTACCAACAATAAGATAATGTTCATGAGAAATTTTTTTTCTTTAAATTATTATTTTTAAATTACAACCATATAGTGCAGAAAAAATTTTGAAACATTTGAAATTTATGAGTTTGTTGATGAACAATTTATAAGCAAATGATATAAAAAAATTGAAACTAGTATTCATCCATGTCTAAAGCAGAGTTGGAATCAGTGATAGCTTAATATATGGAAAAAAAAAAATTTTCAACATTTTGAATTTTGAATTTTTTTTTTCACTTCAAAAATTCATAATTAACAAAATAACAAATTTTAACAAATTTTTATGACGTCATTTTGTTTGGCATGCTTATAAAAAAAGGCTCCAAGAAGCAAAAAAATTATAGTGTCACGTATTCCATACCTGGCTCAAAATCACCAAGGTGGTAAATTCGTGTCTGAGACATTTAAATCATCAAATTTATTTGTTTTCATTAAATTAATGTAGCACAAATTATTCACACTAACTCATTTAAGCAATGCATCAGAAAAATTTGTTGGAATTTATTCATAGAATATACTTTTTCTCATGAAATACCCCTGAAAAGTCATTCCGGGAACGCGTCCCTAAGTAGTAATTCACGGACAACGACAGCTAGACTACATGGTAAAATTTTTTTTTAATGTTTTAAAGGTACTCGTTAACTTAGTTAATTTTATTATAAAATGATATTTATAAGTTCCCGAATCGACACTATATTATTCCGTCCGAAAATTGAATACAAAGTTTGTCTGACAATTTGTGCATCATTTCCGGGAACGCAGACATTTTGTATATATTAATTTTCAGCAAAACGCAACTCATAGCTCTATAGTGGGTTATCATATCAAACACTCAAGTACGGTTGACCAGCGTGGTTTTTTGTGAAAATGTGAAAAATTTAAGAGGTAAGCATAGTTTTGCTTGAACTTTTTGCACTGTACATGAATTCAGTGTCATTCCGGGAACGCCAATAAATGTAGGAAAAAAACAATCAAATGCTTTTCGATACGATATTTCTTAAAGATTAATGTGACATGCTTTATATTCACCTTAAATAATCCCGTTTAAGTGGCCAATTCTTATTTTACGCGTATCTTCATGTATAAACGTCATTCCGGGAACGGTCATTCCGGGAACGGTCCCGGATGACATGAGTTCTCGGAATAATCATTGGGTTCCCGGAATGATCATTGTATTGTTAATGATGGTTTAAAGTAGTATGGTCGTCAAAAATGACTAGTTTCATAAATTTATTATGGCATAGTCGCCACATTGAGTATTCATTGAATTATTATATTCATAAACTGATGATTTCCCTGACATGTCCAGAAACAAAATAATACCCAAATTATGAACGAATGGCCAGGTATCGATTTTTCATTTCCAATGCTTCAAATTCTAGAAAAATCTAGTAGATTGGTTCGATTGCAGTCTGCGATGGCTCATTTTATCCAGAAAACTATTTCCCACAAATTCACCGTGGCAGATTATTTTCTCTGTCCATCGGCAATTCAATATGGTTTGTTTATTGGAATCTATATACGTGCAGTCTTGTAAAATTGAATTTTCACTGCACCGACATGATGAAAAAAAAGTATCACGGTCGGATTATAGAGAATTATTTCCTGAAGAAAATAAGCCGTCGTAGACTGTAATCGAACCAATCTACTAGATTTTTTTTGGGTATTATTTTATTTCTGGACATGTCAGGGAAATCATCAGTTTATGAATATAATAATTCGATGAATACTCAATGTGGCGACTATGCCGTAATAAATTCATGAAAAACTAGTCATTTTTGACGACCATACTACCTTAACGTCTGTCAAGGCGTTATTATAGAATATTTATTTTGCTTTTGGCGCTATTTTATAAAAATAATATATTATAATATCGTCATTTCGGGAACGCTTCGTCATTTCGCGAACGATTCGTCATTTCCGGGAACGCTACTAAAAGTCAATTAATAAGCAAAAATCATTTGTTTTTTCATCAAATCACTGATCAATTGAAAATCTACATTCATTTCTTTGCTTTTATACTAAATTGAATGTCCAAAATTATATAAATATTACTTTTTTAAGCGTTCCCGAAATGACGGTAGCTCATGACTTGTTTTACATAATTACTTTTTATTCACGTAATTTTTAATTTCCAGCTTGCCCCGTTTGGATATCAATTGAAGATAAGTTGGTCAATGATTAGAACTGGTTTGCAGAACAAAAATATAATAAATTTTTTCAAGAAACTCCAAACTTGAAATTTACCACCTTGGTGATTTTGAGCCACCTACTCTATACCTACCCGATACTCTTCTTTATACCCTCACTATCAATACCGAAGACATAACATCCTGCATGCATCCAGTCTCACTGCCTCTAATCAGAAAGAGCTCCCATCCTTACATTCGCAGAACTTCATCCCTACCTATACGCACCTCCATAAACACGCTCACGCCCGGGAGAACAAGGGAACAAAGAATTATCTCATCAATTAGTTCATTAAGCAGATCATCAGTAGCTTCCACTTGTACTTACATCTAGGCACTTCGATCAGAATTATTAACGAGAGCAATCGCTCCAAAAACTTGTATCACAACCGCTAAACAGAGCACTCTCATAAACTCTCTCGAACCAACTCTTGTTGACTAACCTTCATATTAAATCTAGTTTTCACTAAAACAGAATACTGTATTGAATAATAAACCATATAATAAACCCTTATTACGCATACTTATGAAATACGAAGTTTGATCCACACTACCCATTGAAATTCCCATGTCACTCCCGGTTGTCTCTAAGACGTAAAAGCAAGGCAAAGAACCCAAACTCATAACTAGGCTATCAACAACAACAGCCTTATTCCTAACAATGGTGGCAGCGACACTCCTTGTTTACCGGAATATATAGTGACGAAAAGTGAATTCTACATCTTTACATATACGTGATACAGGTGATTACTAATTTCCGAACGTGCAACTCTCCGTGGAAAATCAACCACACTCTAAATCTTTGTGACAAGTCATAAAGAACGAAGCAACAAATCAACAAAATCTACTGAATCAACGAAATCTACCAAAATCAACAAAATCTACTAAATCAACAAAATGTACTAAATCCACTGAATCTACTAAATCTACCAAATCTACAAGATATCAAAAAGAGAACGCGGTACAAAGTTCTTCAACTACCTCTACAAAATCGAAGAAAATAACTGAGCAATAAAATCAAAGTCGCTAAAAGAAAAGAAGTTCGACAACATCCTCAAAGGAACCTAGCCCCACACAAATTCATCTGAATCCAACTATCAGCGATCTCGCTACAATAAATCCAGATTCCCGAGCCGTGACATCTATACTCTTCTCGACGACTTCTCGACGGCCGACATCCGACGCAGTCCAATACAACAACTTCATCTCCAAAATCAACTCAGATTTGTATCAAAATAAAAATTTTCATAATTCTCATCGTCAGCTTGTAAGTTACCTATAATTATAATAAGCACATACACATACATCTCAAACGAAATAATCTAACTCACAAACTCGCAAAATGCCGACCCAATCCGAAAATTCAACCGATGAAACAGAAACCTCATTCTGGTCTATTAAAGACATATTAGATACAATCCAATACTTCAATGGTCAAAACCTGAATATAAACAACTTCATAAGGAGCTGCGGAAATGCAAAGCCTCTCGTTAAACCAGCTCAACGCCCAGTCTTAACGCGAATGATTGAAACTAAAATATATGTAACAGCTGAATCCTACTTAGGAAGTAAAGAATATAACAGTATCGATGAAATCCTAACAGTCTTGAAACGAGCCTTCCTACCTAAAGAATCAATTTTTGAATGGCAAGCAGAATTGAACAATGTCAAACAAAAAAGCGATTAACGTGTTTTCGATTATAGCGCGAGAGTCGAAGACATATTACACAACACAACACAGGCTATCAATAACTCAAACACAGGCGATGCTGCTGGCATGATAACAGCAATCCAAACCAACGTACTCAAATGCTTTGTTAGAGGCTTGATTCCCGAAATTGAATTTAAAGTAGCCGGGTCACACCCAAATACTTCAGAAGAAGCAATCGAAACAGCCCTTACAGAAGAACAAGAATTCCTAAATCGTAAAACTCAAAATACAGAAAACAATAACCAACCTCGGCAACCTAATCAACAAAACCCTTCAAATTTTTGTAACTATTGTTAACGCCAGGGCCATATAATAGACAATTGTAGACAGCGCGCTCGCAATAACCTACCACAACCCCCAAACAGGCGACCACCTAATCAACCGAACGCACAATACCCTCCAACATTTTGCACCCATTGTAAACGCCAGGGACACACAGTAGAAAATTGCAGGCAACGAGCCTACAATAACCAACAACACCAGTCCCAAAATCAGCCCCAACAGTCTCAAAACCAACCCCAACAGTCAAATCAACAAACTAACCAATCACAACAGTCGAATCAACAGAATACACAGTATTCTTCCATATCTTGTAATCATTGCAAACGGCAAGGTCACACGATCGAAAACTGCCGAAAACGCGCTTATAATAACGCACAGAGACAGCAAACTCAGGGTTCTTTAAACTTGAACAACGTCCGCCGGGAGAACGTGCCGACGGACCCAGAACAAACTCAGCCGCGTTCAACGATCCAATAAATCACATCTTTGAAACAGAATCAGAACCAATAAATGGAAAATTGCCAGTCATCGAAATTGATGTAAAAGAATTATAATCAAAATCAAAATTTATAGTAGACACCGGTGCAGATATAAACATCGTTAAAATCAATTCTCTAAGAGAAGATACTAAATGCGACAGAAGTAAAATGCGAAAAATGACAGGAATAACAGACGGATTTACCACTACCTTAGCGAAAACTAAATTACAAATTGACAATAAAGAACACGACTTCCAAATCGTCCGTGAAAATTTCCCAATAGCTCAAGACGGTATTATCGGACAATCCTTGTTATATAAAGAGAAAGCTGTCATCTCCTACAAGAATAATACATAAACTTTGACAGATACGGTGATTCGCTTCGAACTCGAAAAACACAATCGACAAATCGCTACTATCATAACAATACCAGGCCGTACTGCCCAAGTAATTCCCCTTAAGGTCTCAAGTAGATATAATGAGGGGGTTCTGGATCAAACTTCCTTACCGGCCGAGTTGTGCTGGTAAGTTACCGACCGTGCGGGGTAACTTACCGACAGTCGGATGGTAACGATTTGGGTACCGATCGTCGATCTTTGTTACCGACAATCGGATGGCTGCCATTTTGCGTCGTGCGATGGCGCCACTGCCGATTGTTACCGATATTCTGATGGTAACGATCGAGAATCCTGCATTGCCGATCTGCGCTTACCGACAATCTGATGGTTGCGATTTTTCGTCATGCGATGGCGCCACTATGGATCGTCGATCTTTAGTTATCGATAGTCTGATGGTGACGATTCTGAATCATGCGAGCCGATTTCCCGATACCGGCAATCGGTCGGCTGCAATTTACCTGCAGATCGTTGATCTTCAGTTATCGATGGTCTGATGGTAACGATTCTGAATCATGGTTGCCGATTTTCTGTTACCGACAATCGGACGGCTGCAATTTCGAATTCTTAGCTTATATACGAATTATACTAGCCGAAATGAGTGGCGGGGTGTTTACTTATGCAATCAATGACTCGAATCATCTCATAATGACATATCTGTTTATTTGTTATATCTCAAGACTAGCCTATTATAAAAGTGATAATTTTCTTAAAACTAACCTAAACTATATGTCTTACGTATAACCTATTCTAAAGTGACTATTATTATTTTAAAACTAGCTTAAAACTATGCTTATTTTACAATTTTCTTACAAGAATAACTTAAACTATACATGCACATTATTCTTAACCTAAACTCAAACTATATTTACAACTAGGTGGTGGTAAACGCACCGGGGTTTACACACGCGGATCTGAAACATACAGGTATTTCAATAAGCGAACGATATATAATGAAAATTATGTGTACTTACCATGCATTATTTTCCCCCCCCTCCTCATTGTCTTGCACAACCGCCGGCACCTCCGGCACCTCCTCCTCATCCCAATTTTCCTCCACCATGGGCTCCTCCTCCTCCACCACCTCCGGCTCCTCCTCCCCATCCTGCCTTGGTGGTGGAATTTTAACCCACACAGGCTCACCGTCAATGTAATGCCTCGTCTGAGAAACAACTCCATTGACCTCCATCTCCTCACAATGACTCCCATAACCGTCATCGTCGGACATCCATCCATCGTCCACCAACTTGATTATATTAATCGGACGATGCTCCATTTTCTGTTTTAATAGGAAATATCAATTACAAACTATATCCATCATGAAAAAAAAGCTATGATATCGAAGAATAACGATACTTACTTTTTCTTTTTTCAAAATTTGAGCTTGCTCTTGAATTTTCACTCCGTTCAGTTGCTCTTTAATTTTGCTCTTATGGGTTTACCAGTTCAGACTGTGTAAAATCCCGAAGCAAACTCGTACTTTTATACCCAACTAGAAACTCTAAATACGCCTACAATATTGGAGGGGCTAACCATTGACACACTTGGGTAATATTTTTTCTGCATAAAGGTGCAAAGATGTAAGCCTCCTAGGTACAAAATCTCTGACCGATCATTGGAAACGTTTGAATCTTCATGGTATTTGAACGTCGGTGTGGTGGTGGGAGGGCGTGTGCATCTAAAACCCCAAAACCCACGGTTGGTGTACACATTCGTACAGTGTCAGTTTGACTACCCAGTTGTAAAATTCACCCAAGAAAAAAAAAAAAAAATGGACAGCGCCGTGTATATGAATCTTGTTGAGATGATGGAAGATGCATACAAGTTACTGTGTACACTACCCCGAGAACAAGCGAATGAAGATATTTTTATTCATTGGCGCGATATCGCCCTCGAAAATATTCAATTCTTGAACAATATTTTAACGCAATCTAAACAGAGTGTGAGTGAAAAACAACGACTGCAACATATAATTTCACTCCTCCAATCGTGGGTGGTGAAATTTGAACAACATCGTGCGACTATCGTTGGAGGTAATATCGGTGATGATATTCATAAACGTGTTCGATGGGATGATATGGAGAGTGCCTTCAAGTGTCGTATACGCACCGGAGCCGTGACAAATCTCCAACATAAAGATTTGGCAAGATTTTTGACTGACGCTGGGGTGGTAACGATGGAACGTTTAAAAAATGTGCTTCGCGAAGAAGGAAGTATTAAGGTGAATGTGGGGGTTTCGTGTAAATTTGAAAACGTCAAGAACGATGAGATCAGTGTGGAAGTGAAGAACTTCAATACACGCAACGCCACGATTCTTCCATCAACGGATCTGGAAACCTGGTTCACCGATAATGTAACGAATCCTCTGCTAACCATGGTGGAGGATTTCGAGCAGCGTGATTCTGGTTGGAGCATGATTGAGATCATAAATGCTGTGATCTGCATAAACCAATACGAGCCTCTTCGCGGCGGACTCTCGACATTTGCACAGCTGCCTGAGGATATTCAACGAAAGAAGGCGGTGGTCAACGTGAAAAACAATGATGATCGATGTTTGCTGTGGTCTGTTACTTCAGCCCTCCACCCCGTAGACGTCAACGCAACCAGAACACGCAGCTATCGACAGTACATATCGGAGCTAGATTCTACAGGTATCAAATTCCCCGCAACCCTTTATACTGTAGAAAAATTCGAGAAGTTGAATAATTTGAGTATTAACGTATATGGAATCGAGTCGGAAACTTTTGAAAGCAAGAAAAAGTCGAATAATAGTATCATTACCCCACTATATTTGAGTAAAAATGTAACAGAGAACAATACAATCCACCTGCTCATGATTGAAAGTGGAAGCGAACTAGATAATGGTAATTTAGATAATTTCAAACCACGATTCCACTTTGCTTGGATCAAGAATCTTTCACGTTTGGTTAGCATGCAATTGTCAAATCATAAATGTGCACAATTTTTGTGCGATAGATGTTTGTGTCACTTTAACGTACAAAATGCCTATGAAAATCATAGACAAGATTGTCTGCGGTTGAATAAAGTGCGAATGGAATTTCCCAAGGAGAACACTTTGGGATTTTCCAATTTTAAAAATCAGAGCACTGTACCCTTCGTCGTATATGCCGATCTTGAATGCATGATGAAACCCGGGGTAAAAGAATCTCAAGAGCATATTCCACATAGTGCCGCGTATTATACACACTGTGTGTACGATGATACATTATCGGAATACAAGGGTCACCGTGGATCTGATTGTATTAAATGGTTGGTCGAGGAGCTTCGTGAATTAGCCGTAAAAGTAGAGTCGCGTATAAAAAATGTGATTCCAATGGAGGTGTTGAATCAGGCACAACGCGATCGTCACATGCGCGCGAAAAATTGCTACATCTGTGAGAAGCCATTTTTACCTGAGGAGAAAAAATGTCGCGATCATTGTCATTTCACGGGTAAATATCGCGGGGCCGCACACAATCGATGCAATCTGAATTTTCAAGAGTCGCACACGATTCCGGTGGTATTTCACAATTTATCAGGCTACGATTCTCACTTCATCATTAAATCTCTGGCTACAACTTTTCCCGGTGATATTACACTGCTACCCATCAGTAAGGAAAAATACATATCATTCACAAAGAAAGTCGACGGTACTGTGATTAGTTTGAGGTTCATAGATTCACTCCGATTCATGGCTAGCAGTATAGAGAAATTAGCATCGTACGTCGACGATGCCGATAAGCAAATAACACGAAAATTTTACAGCGATCGAGATGAATTCAGTTTGATGATTCGTAAAGGTGTCTTTCCGTACGAGTATATTGATTCTTGGGAGAAACTTGACGAAATAAAATTACCCGATAAAAAAAATTTCTATTCGAAACTCAGTGCCGCGGGTATTACCGATGCGGATTACGAACACGCGAAAGATGTTTGGGCCAAGTTTGATTTGAAAACGTTAGGCGAGTATTCCGATTTGTATCTGAGAACCGATGTACTTTTATTAGCCGATATATTTCAAAATTTTCGCGATAGTTGCTTCAAAACGTACAACTTGGATCCCCTGCATTATTATACCGCGCCGGGGCTTGCTTTTGATGCAATGTTAAAACAGACGAGAATTAATCTCCAACTTTTAGACGATCCAGAAATGATATTATTCATCGAGAAAAGCATAAGAGGTGGTGTGGCGCAGTGCTCAAATCGCTATGCTAGAGCAAATAATCGATTCATGGGTGAAGATTTTGATCCAAGCAAAGCGGAGTCATATTTAATGTATTTCGATGTAAATAATCTTTATGGTGCAGCTATGAGTGAGCATTTGCCGAGTGGGTCGTTCGAGTGGGAAAATGATGCCATTGATGTGATGTCCCATCTGGATGACGCACCAATCGGTTATATTCTAGAGGTGGATTTAGATTATCCTACAGAGCTCCATAAACAACATGCCGACTTACCTCTGTGTCCCGAGCATTTCACACCGCCGGGTAGTAAAATTAGAAAACTTACGACAACGCTTCTACCCAAGAAAAAATATGTTCTGCACTATCGTAATTTGAAGCAATGTATTAAATTTGGTTTGAAGCTGACGAAAGTGCATAGAATTCTAAGGTTCGCACAATCGCCATGGTTAAAGTCATACATCGATCTCAACACAAATATGCGAAAGCAGTCGAAAAACGAGTTTGAGAAAAATTTCTACAAGCTCATGAATAACGCTGTATTTGGCAAGACCATGGAGAATGTGCGTAACCATAGAACCGTGAAACTTATCACGAAATGGGAGGGTAGGGGTGGTGCACGAGCTCTCATTGCAAGGCCAACATTTCATAGCTGCACCATATTTGATGAAGATATGGTAATTATTGAGCTAAGTCGAACTAAAGTATATTTCAATAAACCCATCTACATTGGTGCTGCTATTCTCGATCTTTCCAAAATATTTCTATACAACTTCCACTATGATTATGTGAAAAATAATTTTTCAAGTACTGAATCGAAATCAATGTATACTGATACAGATAGCCTGATATATCAGTTTACCGTTCCAAATATCTACGAAATCATCAAGCGTGATGTTGCGGTCATGTTTGATACATCAGACTACCCGCCGAATAATACCTATGGCATTCCCCTGTTGAACAAAAAACGCATCGGTCTGATGAAAGATGAAAATAATGGAAAAATTATGACTGAATTTATCGGCTTGCGAGCAAAACTCTATACCTTCAGAACTCGTGGCGATACTGATAAGAAACGTGCAAAGGGTGTAAAGGGCTCGACATTAAAATCCATCACGTTTGATGATTACAAACGATGCCTTTTCGGCTACCAAAATTTGGTTGAACAACAGTGTATGATAAAAAGTAGTCGACACACGGTTAGCACTATTATACAGAATAAGTTAGCTCTAAGCTGGTGTGACGATAAGCGAAAGTTGATACCTGGTAAAACTGATACTTTACCTTGGGGATACCAAGATTCTGCAAACTCGTAAATTTCTAACATTTTCTAACATTTTCTAACATTTTCTAACATTTTCTAACATTTTCTAACATTTTCTAACATTTTCTAAAATAGAATAAAATAATTTCCCATTTACTTTACATATAAATATTAGAAAATGTTAGAAAATGTTAGAAAATGTTAGAAAATGTTGGAAAATGTGAGAAAATGTGAGGAAACATTTCTTTTCCATGATGATCATGTCATCTAGCATTAAGATTGAGGAGAGTGAAGAAACAAATGTAAATATGTTTATAATAAATTTTATTCATGAAAATTATATTACATATCCGATTTATTTATCCAACTATTATGTGAACCATCGAATCCCAACCATTTTACATAGAGTTGATCACCACGCCTTCGCAAGACCTTTTCTACAAGATAGCCATCGGGATATTGCACCCTGCTGAGCTCCTCCTCATAAAAACCGCCTTCAATGGGCTGATTCAGGTAGTCGGTGAGTTTGTAAGTTGGAGGGTTGGTATTCTTCACCTCATCAATTGTAAATATTTCTGTTGTCCAATTTGGCGTATAACCCTTTTCGAATACATTCTTATATTTACTAATTCGAACTTTATCGCCGACCTTAAATTTACGTTTTCGTTTGCTTCTTTTGATTTGACGCGGTTTATACACACTACGATACAGTTGTTTTTCATCAGTTGTAGTTACATCTTTCGGTTTCATTTTAATCGTGCTATGTTTGGTATTATTATACGATGCAATTAAATTTGGTAGAATGTTGGTCCACTTATGAGAACCTTGAAGTGTAAATTGCTTCCACATTTTATTTTTCAGTGTACGATTGAAGCGTTCACATATCGACGCCTTCAAGTTGCTAAATGTCGAGTACATGTTGATCCCGTGATGCCTCATAAGAGTTTTGAATTCTTTGTTGTGAAATTCCTTGCCCTGATCAACGTGTAGATGTTTCGGTACGCGACCCAGAGTTAGCACAGATTCCATCGCAGCAGTCACATCTTTGGCATTTTTACTCTTGATCGGTACGGCCCACGCAAATTTTGAAAATATATCAATCACTGTGAGCAAAAATTTTGAGCCCTTGTTGATTGATGAGTATGCGGACATATCGACGAGATCGGCTTGCCAGGTCTCATCCAAGCTGCGTATATCGACATAACGTCGAGGATAATTACGCCGGGCGGGTCTATGAAGTTCGCTCGCTATTACCGACTTCATGTTCATGCGTCTTCACCCAATTATCAACGTATATGTTGTCTAAAAATTCGGGTGGGATCGGAATTCCGTGGATGTAATGCCGGCGAAGTGTTTCAGCGTTATTCTCAACTATCGCCAACCGTTTCTCCAGAGATTCATTTTCCTCCTTGAGGACCGCAATCTTTTCTTTTGCTCGGGTCCAAATACGGTGATCTTCTTCAAAACTTTCGCTATGTTCTCGTGCTATGCGAGCATCGAGTTTAGATTCAAGAGCTTCGAGCGCCTGTTGCATGGATTGTTCAAATGTCTGCTTTATAGTGCGTTCGAAAGCATCATACTTTCGTTGTGTAATATCCTCAAGACTTTTCAGAGAAACGGCATCGGTTGGTTCTTGCGGATATGCGATATTACACAATCGTTTATTGTCTATGTCGTATTGGTTATCGATGGTGATTTTAAATCCAACACCAGGAGGTCCACGACTACTCACACTTTTGATTTTTCCACTACCCAACCGACGACCGAATATGTCTATGCTCATCGTTAAACGATCTAGCTGGATTTGAAGCGAATTCCTCGTAGTAGCCCGTTGTGACTGAATTCTTCAAGATTAGATGCTATGGCTGCCAATCGAGTCTCTAGAACTTCCTTCTTTACCGTTAGAGCGTTAATCTCTTCCTCCATAAGAGTCTGAATGTGTTGATTCTCGTTGCAATTGTTGGTATGCTCTCGATCTAGACGTGCATTAAGTTGAGATTCAAACTTGTGGATTGCTTGTAGCGTAGAGTTAGCAAATGATTTTTCTATAAAATGCTCGAGAACACCCAAGGTTCGCCATGTGATATCTTCGAGACTTTTCAGAGAAACAACGTCGTTTAGCTCTTGCGGATCCGCGATATTACATAATCGTTTGCTGTCCAGATCGTACTGCTTATCAGAGGTGAATTTGAATCCATCACCCTGAGGACCTCGGGTAACACTTTTTTTTCTTTCGTAGTTGTTGCTCGTCAGCGGTCGTCCAAATATGTCTATGCTCATTGTTCAACGATCTGTGGCCGAATGATTATTTTATGATCAATCTAATGCTAATAAATGATTTCCGCCTCGCGCAGCTCCTCAATGATGGAGGATATTTCATTGTTGTGGCTAGTATTACCAGCCGCTTGAGATGTCATGAGTAGTCGAAGACGGTCAACGAGCTCATTAGGATTATCCCAATAAACATAATCCGTGCTTTGTCCTCGCGCGATTTTATGGGTGGGTAATAAACCTTTACCGGATCTTTGCCTAGGGTTTTTCGCAGGTGAGTCGATGTACGGGGCAATAAAATCTTTGTACTTTGAATTTTTTCCTCTATCAGAACGCAAGCTTTTGTCAGCATTGTAATATTTTCGATGCGCATTCGTTTTTTTCACGATTCTGGCATAATTCAATCTATCGTTTTTATCCACAATCGCAGGATTAGGCAACTTTTTGAATATCAATTCGAGCAATCCCGGTGTGTTCTCATAGCTCTTATCGCCTATATATATATCTGATCATCTTCAAATACGATATCCGAATCACCAATCTTCATTCCGCCGAGTTTTAACTTTCGAACGCCATATTTCATATCCAAGTTCTTTTGCTCTTTGGTCGAGTTGAACATGTTTAAATAGCGCATCGTCTTGACTTCTTTTTTGGTCATCGGTGTACTTGTAGAGGCGATTGCAGGTGCGTCATCCTGGTTATCATCATCAAGGATATCATTCGCATCATCATCTATAGCGACGACTGTTGTGGTATTGTTGCCAATAGCAATGTTAGTTGACAAGCTTCCCTCAATCGCACTTTTATATGCATCATTATCGTCGTCATCATCATCATCATCATCATCAACATTTTCATAATCTTCTGTTTTCACAAAAACAGGAAAAGTTTCTGTTGAACGGGGTGGAACTCAGATTGAGGCTAGTCAGATTCCGGGACGCCTTTTGCTTGATAGAGGCTAACGATCATCATAAGGTGGATATTATGGACGTGACCTTATTCGTACGGCGTGTCAAAATCAGTCCAGGTATTCTCTTAGCGCATGCAAGAACCCTAGCCAAGACAACAGCGAAATACCCTATGACGCGCGTAGAGGTCAAAACAATGACAATACATAGCGGTGTGCAGGTCGAGACCCTCGATAATGTTTTCCTTGGTCAACTACCGAAGCGGTTAATTATCGGATTTGTCGATAACAAAGCCTATAACGGTGACAAAAAACTCAATCCGTTTGATTTTTCATCATTCGGGCTTAATCACCTATCCTTGTATATCGAGGGTACTCAGATTCCCTCGAAGCCCTTACAACCCAATTTCAAGAATAAACTATTTGTGGATTCCTACAACACTCTGTTCACGGGGACCGGTATACACTTCCTCAACGAGGGAAACTCAATTCCCCGTCAGGACTATGCATATGGATACTGTCTTACAGCGTTCGACCTCACACCTGACCTCTCAGCCAGTGATAACGGACATTGGAATCTCATCAAGCACGGTAGTGTTCGGATAGAGACACGCTTTAAGGAACCCCTGACCACGACTATAAACTGTATTGTGTATGCCGAATTCTCTAACGTAATAGAGATCGATTCGATGCGTCAAGTCATTACAGATTTTGGTAATTAGTTGTGAAAGTTAACCATGCGACGTCCCGAAATCCTGTCGGAATCTGTATTCCATAATCTGCAGTTGAAGCAACCCTCTCGACAAACGTGCTGTGACCATCATAAAACCTGATAGATCCTGCTCACCCCCTCCAGCTCACTGTATACGGAGGGGCAGAATTGCAACCATAAAACAGTAGAGCTTAAATACTTCAGGCTGTCCAGTCTTCTCCTCAGTCTACTAGTAGTGTCTTGAACGTTTGAAAGTACCAGCTGTTCAACTCTCAAGATCATCATGAATTACATCGTCGACATACAAGGTTTCACTGGTGAAAATGGCGAATTCATACCGAAAGAGGTTGCCGTTGTTGGATACGAGTGTAAGACTCTGGCTCACTGGATCATCGCTCCGCCGTACTCCATCTCTAATCTCTGCTCATCAGACCGCTCACGGATCAACTGGCTGACCAATAACCACCACGGGTTGGAATGGTTCGAAGGTGATGTGACACTCAAGCAGCTACACACGAATTTACGTACGATTACACTTACGGCAAAAAATATCTTCTGCCGTGGTGTGCAAAAAGCTGAATTTCTTCAAGAGGTGACGACACGTGAAATTGTAAACCTAGAACGTGGTGAATGCAGATGCCCAGCGTTCAGAGATATGTCAGCGGACGAGGTATGCTACGTACACTCAACCGTTGCAGAATCCCTCAGCTGTGCATTACGTAATGCTATGAAATTGACAACATGGTTAAAGTCCCAGGGGTTATCCGCAAAAGAGTTGTCTGCAATTCCTTTCCGGACTGAGGTGCTGTACACTCGTTGTCTATCAGAATTCAACCAGAGCCTTGAGCAGAAGGGTACCAACAGCGTCAGGGATATTAACAAGTGTGGTGATACGGTGCAGGAGCTGGAGAACAAGAGATTACGCGAGAGGACCGTGTCATCATTTTCATACGTTACTAAACCCTCAAGGTCAAATGATCAATCGGAATGTTTCAATAGGAGATATTTGTGCTACGACGAGATAGATACCTGTACAAGTCCAACCGACATCAATAATCGTCGCAGTATCTAGTTAACCAGGATGCAGAATGGACAGTCTTCAAATCTATCAAGCGCTGGAGATGATCCCTAGCCGTTCCAAGGGGGTGTTTGCAGCCGACCAGATACCTCTGCTATGGTCGTACCCTACAACGATCGTGGCAAACACCGATGAACATACCAAGCCAGGATCCCACTGGGTGGCTTTTTATGTGTCAAACTCTGGTAATGGAGTATACTTCGATAGTATGGGTCTACCACCGATCATACCGCATTATCTACGCAGCCTACGGCGGAACTGTACGACCTACCTATGGAATGACAAACAACTCCAGAGTATTTCATCCCGCGTATGCGGTCAATTCTGCATTATGTTTCTGCAGTATATGAGTCAGGGTTTCACTCTTCAACGGTTTACAAGTATCTTCAGTGGGAATCTGGAGTCAAATGACAGACTGGCCGAATCTTTCTACAACCGAATAACCTGCGAGTATAAAGGAAAATGTGATGGAAATAACTGCATGCTCGGATGTATTCAACGCTGCTTACCATGTAAACACTAGTCTTAAATTACTATAGACTGTTCCAAGCAGAATGCATCGTTAAAGAGTGGACCGGTGGATATTCGTTTGGAATTCGAAACTAGCGTTGCATTTCCAGCAAATACTTCAGCCTATTGTATGATTATACACGATCGCATTGTTGAATACAAACCCATTAGCGGTACCGTCAAAAAATGAGCAACATTTTAAGGGATCTGCATGTTTGAGAACTATAGATTAAGCTTATTCTAAAGGAACAATAAATAAATGTGATTGCAATTTCATTGTTATTTATTCAACCCTCACCCATTCCCATTACATATATATATATATACATCTGTATGTGTGTGTGTGTGTGTGTGTGTGTGTTTATATTTTGCCACAGAATTCAAATTTATTGTATGGTCCTCCAAGATAAAGTATCTGCAGACGTTTCTGATCCGCCTCGTTGTTCAACTGATCCAGTTGGTTGGAGTCGTTCTCCAGAGCCTTTCCGACTCTCGCAGGTAGGAAGACGATGAATTCGTCGGCAATCGTAGCGATGATTCTAGAACCGAATTTCGTTTTCACTAGTCTCAGTTTTGAGATGTCGTACTTTTGTCCAATCTCCAGCTCGGACATCTTTTTCATCTGCATATCATTATCCATACGGCTGGTATTGTTTAGACTGCTGAAGTCCATCTGCACAAAAAATGAATAATTCGGAATTAGTTTTTATATATTATAATTGAATACGATTATCGTGTAAAAAGATTCTTACCTTGTTCGAAAGAGTTTGCTGATTCGGGAAGATGTATTGGTGGCGGGATGTCGAAAGAGTTTGCAGGTTCGAATATACTAGGAGGATGTATCGACTGTGGGGTGTCGGAATGTACGAATGCAGCTCCCTGCGAGCTCTTGGCTTTTAAACCATCATCCCCCGCCCTCGAGACATGTGGTGAGGATTTTTTATGGCCCTCCTCCAAATACCAGTTTTTGAACCGCTGAACGTTCTCGAAGGCACAATGGTAGCCTCCAGGTACATTACCATGACAGTCTCCATACGAAAAACAGCGAAATACACTTGATTCCAATCGCAGTATTCGAAGATTCGGACACCCCAGCTCATCCAAATCAATCACCGATTTCGAGTCGTCGTTGAGAAGTTTCTCGACCCATTGTTTCTTCTCCAATCCCTTCACATAAATGCGACACACATCTTGTGCAACTTTTCTCACAATTTTCACTACATCTTTATACGGCGTTTCTCCAGCATTCCAGGGTATTCCATGATGATACCATGTCTGCAGCGAATGAAGATTTTTATACTCGCTTGAGAGAGTCACCCGGGAGCATGGTGCCTTGAAGAGGATGCGTGTGATACCCAGCTGATATGGCTCATGTACGCAAATGCTTATTGCGGCCAGCTCTTTTATCACAAATTTATCACTCAATCGCCCAAAACCTTGTATATCTAATATTAGCTCCATATTCACGGTTGTATGTGCGGTCTCAAGCAAAGCCGGAAATTGACTGAGCTGGCGATTTATTGCATGGGATCGGTACACATGCAGGTGTGCAGATGGCATCATGTGAAAAAAAAAATGTCGGAAAAAATGCGGGAAAAATGCAGGTGTTCTGAACAATTTGTGTGTTTAGGAAATTCTAACATTTTCGATGTGTGAAAAAAACTTCTGAATGATATTTATTGCTCTATCCTTTGAGACTTGCCGATTTTCATGAGCCGAGGTGTGATCTTGTGATTATTGCAATTTTTGCGTTTCCAAAATTCTAGCGTTCTTCGAGCCGCGAATAATGTGTAAAAAAAATTCTGAATGATATTTATTGCTCGATTCTTCGTGGTTTACCAATTTTTATGAGCCCAGGTGCAATCTTTTGATTATCGCAGTCTTTTTGTTTACAAGAATTCTATAGCATTTTCAGGTGCTGGAAGGATATGAAAAACTTTTGAATCATATTTATTGCTTAATTCTTTGAGGCTTACCGATTTTTATGGGCCCAGGTGCAATCTTTTGATTATCACAGTCTTTGTGTGTTTGCAAAATTCAAGCGTTTTCGGGTGACGAAAGTATGGTGAAAAACTTCTGAATGATTTTTATTGCTGAAACCCTTGAGACTCGCCTATTTTTATGAGTCGAGGCGGAGTCTTTTGAGAGCCGTTCTCGAGTTGGTTAGGCTTGATTTTATTTTGGGTTGGGGGGGTGTGCAACCCATAGAATTGCAGATCGATCCCCACCAGATCGGTTTGAGAAGAGAAAACAGTTTTCAGTTTGAAAAGATCGGTGAATAGTGGAAGTTCATAGAATCGAAGGAAAAGCATCAAGAAGAAGAAGAAGAAGACGAAGAAGACTGATTCCAAAACTAAACCTGAAAATAAGGTATGTTATCTGCATTGGATATTTGAATTTTAACAGATTCTAAAACATAAGGATGTGTGATTAATCCAGATGAATCCTGCTCGCGGACGCGTTGCACAGCGAGCGGCTCAGCTGCGACGGAGGGCCGAATCGAGGGAGCGATTTCTGCGAAACGCTCGGATGGTGTTGCGTATTTTGCGCGAGGAGCATGTGGATGAGCGCTTCGTCAGAGAATCCGAAAACATCTATTATGAACAGATAGAAAACCTTACACGGCAGTATCAGATAAACGATTACTGGGCGATGCGTAGGGACGCTGTCGAAAATTCTACGCAGTCACCCATCCAATGTGCGGATGTGACATCTTCCGTGCAAGAAGATGCGGATGATTCGGATGCGACGACGGTGCGCGTGAGTATAGAAAGAGGCCGATCGCCATCGATCAGATCAGCCTCATCGATGCGATCGGGTCCGAGCTCGCCATCGTTGTCGAGATCATCTTCTCCGGGGATACCTCCGCCGCCAAGAGTGATTCCACTCGAACCACACGTTCACATATTACCCGGTAAGTACCCGTAATTTTCATTATATATCGTTCGCTTATTGAAATACCTGTATGTTTCAGATCCGCGTGTGTGAAATTCGGCGCGGACATTCACCGCCACATAGTTGTAGATATATAGTTCAAGTTTAGGTTAAGAATAATGTGCATGTATAGTTTAAGTTATTCTTGTAAGAAAATTGTAAAATAAGCATAGTTTTAAGCTAGTTTTAAAATAATCATAGTCACTTTAGAATAGGTTATACGTAAGACATATAGTTTAGGTTAGTTTTAAGAAAATTATCACTTTTATAATAGGCTAGTCTTAAGATATAACAAATAAACAGATATGTCATTATGAGATGATTCGAGTCATTGATTGCATAATTAAACACCCCGCCACTCATTTCGGCTAGTATAATTCGTATATAAGCTAAGAATTCGAAATTGCAGCCGTCCGATTGTCGGTAACAGAAAATCGGCAACCATGATTCAGAATCGTTACCATCAGACCATCGATAACTGAAGATCAACGATCCGCAGGTGAATTGCAGCCGTCCGATTGCCGGTATCGGGAAATCGGCTCGCATGATTCAGAATCGTCACCATCAGACTATCGATAACTAAAGATCGACGATCCATAGTGGCGCCATCGCATTGCGAAAATCGCAACCATCACATTGTCGGTAAGCGCAGATCGGCAATGCAGGATTCTCGATCGTTACCATCAGAATATCGGTAACAATCGGCAGTGGCGCCATCGCACGACGCAAAATGGCAGCCATCCGATTGTCGGTAACAAAGATCGACGATCGGTACCCAAATCGTTACCATCCGACTGTCGGTAAGTTACCCCGCACGGTCGGTAACTTACCAGCACAACTCGGCCGGTAAGGAAGTTTGATCCAGAACCCCCTCATTATATCTACTGTCTCAAATTCAGAAATTGACCAAGGTTACGTAGACACGATTAATTTAGGTCCCAATATTCATTGCGGTAAAGCATTAGTAACAAACAATAGCGGCCAAGCATGTATACTCGCGATAAACTCGAACGAATCAGCTGTTGAGATAAGTGTGCCGACGGTAACCCTAGAACCTGTTAACGAACCTTTGAATATACTCGACCTCAAAAGTTCTGATACTCTACAAACTTCAAAAATCTATGGTGATATACGCAAATCTTCGGCGCAATTCTTTATTTCATACCACAGAAAATTCAAATATTACGACGAATCTCAGTCGAATTGCTTAAACCCTTAAATCTAAATGAGTATGAGCTAATCACCTACGCAAAAAATGGTATGGTCGGAAATACCATAAAAGATATAATTCCTAAAAGCTCACAAGTATTATATTACTCAATTATCATGGAAACCTAATCCAGTGACATAGTCGATACAATCGTTACTAAAACGCTCGATTCTCTGAAAAATCATCTACAATCAAATAACACAAAATCAATCTCAATCCCTGACCTATCCGAAGAACTAGGCTAACAAAAATGGGACAAAATCTTGCAATTGATAACCTCAACTTTCAACAACACGAACATCTTAATTCAGATCTACGATATCAAATCCAACAATCAAAATCAAAATACGCAAACTAATCCAAACGTGCTGACAATAAACGACGCGATCGAAGCCGATACACCCGTCGATAACAATAATAATAATCCTTCCGAAATATTAACGGTCCTTAAAAACTGAATGCATCTAGACAACCTTAACGATGGAGGAGACGAATCTATACTCGCTCTTACAACGGAATTCAATCACCTATTTTTTCTGCCAGGTGACACATTATCGAATACATCCCTAACCAAACACTAAATTCTAACGACATATGATAATCCGATCAATGTAAAACAATATCGATACCCAACTGTTCACAAAGACGAGATGCAAAAACAAGTTTCCGAATTATTAAACCAAAAAATCATCAAACCATCATCCTCACCTTACAATTCCCCTGTTTGGGTTGTACCCAAAAAACCAGATGCGGAAGGTAACGAAAGATGGAGAATGGTCATCGATTTCAGAAAACTAAACGAAAAAACTATAGGTGACGCGTACCCTCTACCAAACATAAACGATATACTTGACCAGCTAGGAAACGCTAAATACTTCTCAACTTTTGATCTCGCTTCCGGTTTCTACCAAATCCCTATGGACCCAACTGACGCACACAACACAGCATTTTGCACGCCCCACGGCCATTATGAATTCAATAACATGCCGTATGGACTTAAGAACGCTCCAGCAACATTCCAACGATTGATGGACCAAATTTTATCCGGTTGAGAAGGAAACATGGCATTCGTATATTTAGACGACATCGTTATATCTGCACACTCTATAGAAGAACACGAAATTAAATTCAGAAAACTAGCTAATCGACTACAATCAGCAAATTTGAGTTTACAAGTAGCCAAATGCGAATTCCTAAGAAAAGAAGTTGCTTATTCAGGCCATATCATTACAGAAAACGGTGTAAAACCAGACCTGAAGAAAATAACAGCATTTAAAGCATACCCAGTTCCTAAAACAGTTAAACAGATTAAACAATTTCTCGGTCTAATCGGTTATTATGGACGCTTCATCGAAAACTTTTCAAGAATTTCAAGACCATTAACTACACTATCGAAGAAAGACGTAAAATTCCTTTGGACATCTGAACACCAAATGGCTTTCGAAATCTTACAAGACTCGATATGTACACTTGGGGACTTGGATTATGAGACGATCAGTTTTCTGGACAAGTCATTTATGTTGGCAACACAAAATAAACCCACAGCGCCACGTAGTGGGCCGATCGCGAAGCTTAGTCAACCTCACTAAATATCGCATAACTCGTGACAGTCCCGATAGCCAAAAAAGGAGAAGAATAACTTATGACAGTCGAATCTAACCTAATACCTACTAACCTAATAACCGTTGGATTGACGTGTAAATCAGTTGGAAGATAATTGTAATTCATAACTTCCCCCTCGAAGAATACAAACGGGCGAAAGATTATGTTTTCAATCTTTTTAAGTGATGACGAAAGAAATTGTAACCTGAAAATTTACGGTAAGTTGATTTGATAAAAATACAATTAAATTAGGGTAATGCAAGTTACGCTGTGCCTAAAAAACCAGATTCTTTGTTGATTTTGCGTGTGAAAGCATGTCCAGGACTAGATTCTAGATCATTGAGACGATCGTGTAACTCCTTATTACTTCTTGACTGATACAAGACATTTATCAAACACAGACTGAACCCTGCAAGAACCACCCGTTGAAACAGGCGAATAGAGGAAACATTCAGCTTCGGTGAAACGGAAGGAGTCAGCTCGTACTAATCCAGAGATAAGAGGAGCTGGTTTTGGTAGAATCGTAGTGGGGAATTTGAACGCGTTCTGCGGCGACTACTCGTCTTTCACATTCTAAACTGTGACCATTCTTGGACTGAGACTTAAAATACTATCGGAGACTACTGCTTGCTTCTTATAATGTATAATTCCGGACTTTAATAATTCTTTGGATGCTGACTTGGAATACCTCCTACGACGACTACTCGTCTGCCACAGAATTACATTTCTAAATCTATTAATTCTCAGACTAAGACTTGGAATACCATCACAGACGACTGCTCGCTCCCTATAATGTAAAATTGAGGACTTTAATAATTCTTTGGACACTGACTTGGAATACCTCATACGACGACTACTCGTTTATTACAGAATTACATTTTTAAATCTAACAATTCTTAAATTATTAAATTTCACACTTTATCAATACCTACATCACCGACTTTGAATACTCGCTCAGGCCGCTTTTAGCCTAAAATAATTTGATAATATAATATAAAAAGAAATGAAATATAAAATAAAATATAGTATAAAATATAATATAAAATATGCTCCAAGTTGACCGAGACTATCGTGTAACTCATTGACTACTTCGTAACTGATACTAGACATTTATCAAACAGAGACTTGACTCCTGAAGAACCTGAACCTGCACACCCGTCGACACAGGCAAATAGAGGAAACCTTCAGCTTCAGAGAAACGGAAGGAGTTAGCTCGTACTAATCCAGAGATAAGAGGAGCTGGTTTTGGTATAATCGTAGTGGGGACTTTGAACGCGTTCTGCGGCGAATACTCGTCTCTCACATTCTAAACTGTGACCATTCTTAGACTGAGACTTAAAATACTATCGGAGACTACTGCTTGCTTCTTATAATGAAAAATTCTCAACTTTAGGCTGAATAAATAAAAACGGGTGCATGAAAATCTTATATTCAAACTGATTATTTATTCACATTTCAATACTATCACTTCATTATCACATATACCATTCACAATCATTAATTTAGCAAATTGAAATATTTACATGGATGATTCTTCTCCTTGCAATTCGTTTCAATAGAAATGGATTATTGGTAAGTATATTTTGAATTTCAATCAAGTGTGAGAGATACCCACTACCATTCCCGCTTATTCAGTAATTATTCGAAGATTGAAACTAATAAAATTATAATCTGGATAATATTAGGAAATTAAATTAGTTAGTCATTACAATTTTATATTCGATTAATTGAATATTATATTCAATACCAAATCATATCTTTCTCGTCAATGAAAATAATAGATCTATATTACAATACATTCATGAATTATTATTATAAGTATTATAAATATTTATTATTCTAATATCTTATTAATAGGAATAAAAGTTGAAAAAATTTGATACACGTGACAACACGCTGGTCATAAATAACAATGACGAGATATGGATCATTGGATTTTATTCATACATTTCTAAAATTTCAACAATTTATTTGATCCGGACTTGGAATACCATCACAGAAGACTGCTCGCTTCTAATAATGTAAAATTCAGGACCTTGACAAGTCTTTGGACGCCTGCGTAGAATGCCTTCTCTGGCAACCACTCGTCTATCACAGAATTATATTTTTAAATCTAGTAATTTTTAGACTAAGACTTGAAATACCATCACAGACGACTGGTCGCTTATTATAATGTAAAATTCAGGACTTTAATAATTATTTGTACGCTGACTTGAAATACCTCCTACGACGACTACTCGTCTATCACAGAATTACATTTTGAAATCTAACTATTCCTAGACTAAGACTTGGAATACCATCACAGACGACTGGTCGCTTATTATAATGTAAAATTCAGGACTTTGACAAGTCTTTGGACGCCTGCGTAGAATGCCTTCTTCGGCGACCACTCGTCCATCACAGAATTACATTTTAAAATCTAACAATTCTTAGACTAAGATCTAGAATACTATCACAGATATCTGGGCACCTCTTAGAATTATATTATCACAGAATTATATTTTTAAATCTAGTAATTGTTAGACTCAGACTTGAAATACCATCACAGACGACAGGTCGCTTATCATAATGTAAAATTCAGGACTTTAATAATTCTTTGTGCGCTGACTTGGAATACCTCCTAGGTCGACTACTCGTCTGTCACAGAATTACATTTTAAAATCTAACAATTCCTAGACTAAGACTTGGAATACCATCACAGACGACTGGTCGCTTATTATAATGTAAAATTCAGGACTTTGACAAGTCTTTGGACGCCTGCGTAGAATGCCTTCTTCGGCGACCACTCGTCCATCACAGAATTACATTTTAAAATCTAACAATTCTTAGACTAAGATCTAGAATACTATCACAGATGTCTGGGCACCTCTTAGATGATTAAATTTCAGACATTATCAATACCTACATCACCGACTCCGAATACTCACACAGGCCGCCTTTAGCGTAAGATAATATGATACTATAATAGGCCAATATATACTGTTGCACAGTATACCGCGTCGCTCTCCCTATAGTCCAAAACTTTTAGCGTAAATTCTCGCACTAACACAAATAGGTCTGCGGCCACAACAAGCATACGGAGTACAAAACTAAAAAAGTAGATCCTAAGCCCTAGGGGAAATCCAATGTCGATGACGATGTAAAAAAAATACTGAAGAATACTAAAAATTACTCGCGTGGAAAAAATTTACCTCAAAGAGCCGTTACATATATACTCTTTCAGAAAAAGACTCAGAAGTAGCTGAGGAGCTGAGCTACAATTTAATAGAAACCTACGATAAGTGGAATCAAAACGAAGTTGAAGACGCAAAGGTATAATTCTTCACTAACTTCACTGACGTCATGAAGTATGATGGTAAGACGAGATTCTAGAATCTACAAAACAGGATAAAGTAAGAAAAATTCATCATCTTGTAACAATCCAACGTTCAAAAGCTTCATCGACAAAACATGGCTGGCCTGCCGATACCACGGTTTGAAAAATCGTGCGGCGCTTCCAGGCAACAGGAAGTGTCGACGGCCGGACATTGAAGGTCTCACAACCAAACAGAAAATTAAGTTGGGAAACAAAGGTAGCGATATTATTAGCCGTGGAAGAAGATTCGACGAAATTCGAGAGCCAAATCGCCCAGGAGATCGGAATTAAAAAGTCACCCGTGAGAAAAGTACTGCGTAAAAGTAGACGCCGTCGGGAGATCCGGAAAGAGTTTTATTTTCTGTACCTCGAGAAGGCAGGGATGTAAAGGACTCTTGTTTTTATGAGGACATATTTTGAGGACGCTATTCGTGCTCCACGAATATTGAAGATGCAAAGGTATAATTCTTGAGTTGAGAAAACACGAGGTGAATTTAGCTCAGTAATCGCAACGTTCATCGATATTTCAGATCCTGCTTAAAAATCCAACGTCTCAGATCAATTACTTAAGTCTGGAACATGACATAGAACCTGACTGCGATAATATATTCCGAATCGCATCGACTTTCCCAACATTGACAGAGCTTGTATACTTACTAACGACTGCTCGCTCCTTATGATGTAAAATTCACAACTTTAAGCTGAATAAATAAAAATGCGTGCATGAAAATCTTATGTTTCAGCTGAATATTTATTCTCATTTCAATACTGTCACTTATCCAGTAATTACTTTAGAAAATTTGAAATACTTACATGCATGATTCTTCTCATTGTAATTCGTTTCAATATAAATGGATTATTGGTAAATATATTTGGAATTTCAATCGAGTGTGAGGGATACCTACGATCAAAGATTAAAACTTCAAAAATTATAATCTAAATAATTTTAGAAAAATAAATTAGTGAAGTCACCTTAATTTTTTATTTAATCAGTTACATATTATATTCAATATCAAATCATATCTTTCTCATCAATAATGATAATATATTTATACTACAATATATTCATGATTTATTATTACAAGTATTATAAATATTTATCATTTTAATATCTTATTAATAAGAATAAAAGTTGAAAAATTTTGGTGAACGTGACAATACGCTGATCATAAATAACAATGACGAGATATGGATCATTGGATTTCATTGATACATTTCTGAAGTTTCGATCATTTATTGGATCCAGACTCTGAATACATGCTCAGAAGACTAATTGTCTATCAAAAAATCAAACTATAAACTGTAATAATTCTTTGAACGCAGACTTGGAATGCCTCCTACAGCGACTACTCGTCTATCACAGAATTACATTTTTAAATCTATCAATTCTTATAATGTAAAATTCAGGACTGTGATCAGTCTTTGTACGACTGCGTGGAATGCCTTCTCCGGCGACTACTCGGCTATTACGGAATTACATTTCAAAATCTAACAATTCTTAGACCAAGACTTAGAATACTATCACAAACGACTGCTCGCTTCTTATAACGTAAAATTCAGGACTTTGATGAGTCTGTACGCTGACTTGGAATGGCTCCTACGAGAACTACTCGTCCATCACAGAATGACATTCTTAACCCTATCAATTCTTAAAATGTAAAATTCCGAACTTTGATAATTCTTTGGACGCTGACTTGGAATACCTCCTACGACGCCTACTCGTCTATCACAGAATTACATTTTTAAATCTAACAATTCTTAGACTAAGACTTAGAATACTATCACAGACGACTGCTCGCCTCTTATAATGTAAAATTCAGGACTTTGATAATTCTTTGGACGCTGACTTGGAATGCCTCCTACGACGACTTCTCGTCTTTTACATTCCAAACATTGACAATTCAACTTAAACTTCATCGCCTACAGATGGGATCAAGCATCTCAAGTGGTAAGTCGTATAGGACTTACTGTTTGTTCGCCGAAGAAAGAGGAAAAAAAAAAGAAAAAAAAAAGGCCGCAAAGAAAGAAATACAAAAAAAAGACTATGAGCCACAGAAAAAAAAAAAAACAAACAAACTATGCGCCGGAAAAAAAAAAAAAATAAAGCCGGAAAAATAGAAAAAAAAAAAAAAAAAAAAATACCACGACATGAAAAAAATTAAAATAAAAGACTACGATTCGCACAAAAAGAAATAAAATAAATAGACTATGAGCTGCGAAAAATAAAAAAAAAAAGGAATGAGAGACTGTTATTTTCACTTATGAAAAAAAAATAAGTAAAAAAAAATACGAGTCGGAAAGAATAAAAAAAAAAAAGAGAAGCAAGAATAAATAAATAAAAAAAAAGCCTGAGAGCCACAATATAAGAAAAAATAATAAAAAAAAGGACTAAGAGCTGCAAAAAAAAGAAAAAAGTAAAATAATAGACCACGAGACACCAAAAAAGAAAAAAAAAATAGACTACGAACCGATAAAAAAAAATTACAACCCCATCCACCCACTTCCTCGTTGCCACAGCGATGAATACTACAGAAGATTTGAATCAAATTAAATTACGCTAAATTAAATTACATTACATCAAATTAAAACTAACCGTCCAACACACAGACAACATGCCAAAAAAAAAAAAAATACGAGCCGCAAAAATAAAAACAAAAAACAAAAACAGAATACGAGCCGAAAATAAAATAAAAAAAAAGACAACGAGCATCAAAAAAAAAAAAAAAAAATTAAAAGACTACGATACGCGGAGAAAGGAAACAAAAGGACCACGAGTCGCAAAGAAAGAAATACAAAAAAAAGGGACTACGAGCTGAAATAAAAAAAAAAAAAAAAAAAAACAATACGAGCCGCACAGCCTGAGATTGAAGCAAGAGGAAGCTCGAGTACATCGAGGTTGAAGCAGCATCCACAACCCTATGCTCGAAGTGCGATATGCCAATAGCCATCTTCATCATGTTAACTACACGCACCCGTATTCATAGACATTTAGCAGTTTACTAACTTTTTTTAGTCGACTAAAAAGAGTTTGTAGGCTACTAAATGTCTATGAATACGGGCGACGATGTTTAATAGTTGATTATATCACCTCCTGCATCTATAACAGCTTGCATGCGCTGGGGCATGGATGCTACCAACTTTTCGGTGTAAACGAGTTTTCCTCGCAACGCTTCCCAGGCTGCGAGGACACGAGTTTTAAGTTGTGCGACCGTTTCACCATGGACCGGCACAAATCCCCGGGTGACCTCGGACCAAACATTTCCTATTGGATTGAGGTCCGGAGATTTAGCCGGCCAATTTAAACGAAATACGTCTGGTTGTGCGGCGTACCATTCCTGGACGATTCGTGCTGTATGTACTGGGCTGTTGTCCTCCACGATGTTAATGATTGGCATGTCATCTGCGGGGTAAACGATCCTAACTTCTGGAATTACCGAAAGATCTAAAATGTCAATGTATTCGTCAGCATTCATTCCACGGGTGGTGGCCGTGAGTCCACCTAGACCTCCTCTCGCCATCCACCCATGAAACGCTGTGGTAACGCGTCCGCTGGATGCATCCGGGATACAATTTTCCGGATTGTAGCGCTCCCCGGTTTGCCTCCATACTCTGTACCGACCATCCTTGTCGGATGAAAAAACTTTTTCGTCAGTGAAAATAATCTTCTCCCAGTCCTCAGCAGTCATCGGCAAGCACTGAAGGGCAAAGCCCACTCGCTGCTCCCGATGACGGTCAGTGAGGGCAATTGTGTGTGCCGTAACACGGCTCATGAGCCCTACCTCCTTAGCTCTTCGGCGAATCGTCTTCGCCGTGACGTTCAGTCTTAGACGGCTTACCACTTGGGATACTGCATCCCATCTGTGGGCTATCAAGTCCTCTACGATTTCAACGTCCTGTTGTGCAGTGGTCTTCCTCTGCGGCCCGTTATCTTTACGATTATCGCGTAATGCGCCCGGGCCACCGTTACGATGTTGGACCACACATCGGCCACATGTGGCTTTGCTACGTCCAAGTTGAGCTACAATCATAAACACCATTCAAATAAATTGAACGATGCTGAACAGAATTCGTAATTCACCTTTTTAAAGAAGAAGTACTTCACCTGCAATTTGGGAGAGGGTTAGCCCAGATTGGTGATAGGCGATAATCCTGCCACGATCTACATCGCTAAGTGCAGGGGGCATCTCGATAACTATACGCGTAAAAATTACGTAATTGAGCAATTGAAAAATTAGATTATAACCACTATCAACGAATGATTATAGCATACCTGTTTTATATATTCTGTTGATGCTCAAATTTGAGGTTCTATATGTTCTGATAATATTTGCGTTTTGACGAAGCTTGTTTTATTGATAAATTTGTATTCATTGCTACGGTAACGAGGAAGTAAAATATAAGAAGCAAGCAGTCTGTGTAAAAACAAATGAAGCCAGCGGACGCGTTACACAGCGTTCCATGGGTGGTTTGAGAAAGGAGATCTAAGTGGACTCACGGCAATCACCCGTAGGATGAATTCTCCAAAATATATTTCAATTCTGGATTTGAATATATATATTGCTAGATTCCGTCATTTTTACGCGTATAGTTACCGAGATGGCTCTTCGCCTAAGATCGTGGCCGTATTGTTGCGTTTCATTAATCTGGGCTAACGTTTTCACAAATAGTAGTCAAGTCGGATTCGACTTGACTCCTATTCTTTCTTAGTACAGTTATGCCGTTATTATTGTAGATAGATTTCACCTCGACAAACAAGCCCCTAACTTTACTCGTCGATTAAATGGGCGAAACATTGTTTGAAATAATGTATAAAAAATAATTCGAATTAAAACATAAAAAACAGCATGACTGTACTCAGAAAGAATAGGAGTCGGTCGATTTTATGTCGAATCCGACTGGCCTATGGCAGGTGAAGCAGTTTTGGCAAAAAAAAAGTTTGATTACGAATTCTATTCAGCATCGTTTAATTTCTTTGAATGGCGTTTGTCATTGTAGCTCAAGTTGGCCGTAGCGAAGCGACGTGTGGCCGCTATATGACCAAACTCCGTGCAGGTGGCATAGCAGCGGTCAGATATGACAAAAATGATAACGGTCCATCTAGTGAGATTACTGTCGAGCAGGACGTTTAAATCGTAGGCGACTTGATCGCACATAGATCTGATCCAGCATCTCAAGTTATGAGTCGTGTGGGACTCAACGTCTCGGCAAAGTTGATTCGCCGGAGAGGGAAGTAAGCGGGGCTCAGCGGCCGTGTTGCGGCCAACACAATCGCCCGCACCAAACGTCATCGGGGGCAGCGAGTGAGCTTTTCCCCTCAATCCCTTAGTCCGTATATCGATGACTGCTGAGGAGTGGGAGACCGTATTGTCAAGTGCTAAAAATTTTTTAAACTTTTTATTTTTTAAGTATAGACCGTTTTGGCGTTACCCAGAATGCACCACGTGGAGGTACTGTCTTCAAGCACCCCACGTATTTGTGTGTATGTTTGTGTGTGCAGGCAGCGATCAGGACCGCCAGGAGCTTCACTTACAAGGTATTGATGACTCCAAACTCTCGCTGTACTGCATGTGTTGCTGTCTGTGTGCGTAGGTGTGAGTATGAGCGAGGGTAAATTGGTAGCTTTCTTAAAATGTCGTGTTACCACCTCTATTTTCGATCACCGTATCCAACTGTTTGCACATGTTGATGCACGCTCGAATTTTGATCTGAGGAATCGCGTCCATGCTTCAACGAGCATCATCCTCAACTCGTGAAGATTGGCTGGCTGTACGGTGCACTTCATTTTTCTGCAGGATAACGCTTGGGCCTCATACCGCGCGGCAAAAGCAGAACTTTTTGGCCAATCAAGACATCACAGTCTCAGATCACCCGTCAATGAGTCCTGATTTAAATCCAATCGAGCATGTTTGGGATATGCTCAATCGTGAATTGCGTAGTCGACCCGTACAGCGAGCCAATCTTCATGAGTTGAGGGTAATGCTCATCAAAGCATGAAACGCAATTCCTCAGATCAAAATTCGAGCGTGCATCAACATGTGCAAACAGTTGGATACGGTGATCCAAAATAGAGGTGGTAACACGACATTTTAAGAAGGCCACCAATTTACCCTTGCTCATACTCACACCTACGCACACAGACAGCAACACATGCAGTACAGCGAGAATTTGGAGTCATCAATACCTTGGAAGTGAAGCACCTGGGGGTCCTGATCGCTGCCTGCACACACAAACATACAGAAACACACACAAATACGTTGGGTACTTGAAGACAGTACCTCCACGTGGCATTCTGGGTAACGCCAAAACGGTCTATACTTACTAAAAATTCAATAACCTGGTGAAAAAAAGTCGTGGACAAAAATTTCGAGAACATTTTTGAAGAGTAGACCTGAGGCTACATAACCATTGTCGTGAAATTTTTTTGCCAAATTTTCTCACCCCCGCAAGCAAGTTTGAAATTGGCGGTTTTTTTTTTATTTTTCGGCTCTTCATTCAAACCTGCGCCAACAGGTGAAAAACAATCGCAGGTGAAATTTTCGGAAACGAGCTCGAAGATGACGTTTCAACCTGTAAAATGCTCCCATGACCATTTTTTTCGAATATTTTTTCATCGAGTAATACCGTTTCGAAAAACGGTGTTTTTTCCGGAAAACTTGAGTGGCCCGTTATTTTTGTCACTGAGTGTATTTATAATACTTACAATAATAATTTATAACTGTTTTATACTATAGTATAATTATACTAATTATATTATTATACTAATATTATACTAATTATACTAGTATATTAATTATACTAACTAATATATATATTATTATTAACATCGAGAAAGGTATGATTTGATATTAAATATAATATTCTAATAATTATGTGAAAAATTATTAATAAAAATTAAGAATTAAATTAAAAATACAAGTGTTCACCTCCCGCCATCCTATTGTATTTTCCTATTGTTATCAAATACTAATGGCTGTAGACCATGGCAGGAATAAGTTATGTTTGTTGTGGATCTAGCATACGACACAACTAGGGATATTACTGAAAAGTTGGCTGCACCCGATGACGGGAGGCTGGCGTCCCATGGTCCGGAATAAATACGGACGGAAAGGACGGAGCGTTCCGCTCGGTAGCCAATCATCAATGACGGATCCAACAGAAAATCGTTAGCCATTGGCTACCGGCCGTTCCGTCCGTATTTATTCCGGACCATGGGACGCCGTCCTTAAGGAGGAGAAAGAACAAGACTCGTCTTCCGGCTTGGGCCCATTAGGCCACTTCCGCGCACCCCCTATGTGAATGTGAACTAGCAGCTCCTATAGCAAGCTCTAACTTGCGCGGATTGGCGATTCTTGCGAGTGTAAGTTTGTAGCATAACGTTGCTGGATTATTGTTTTACGAGTCAATTCTTAACGGGTTAGTGAATACATTGTTCAGATAATGCACTATTTCGGTGAAGGTGTATCAGTTCAACCGATTCTGAAGAAATTTCACAGCATTCTCGACTAACAATGATCAGTGCACCGACCTACGCTTTGTGCGATGCGATGCCGACGCCATTAAAGTGTGACCAACAAGTGAGCGTAGTTTGTGATTCGAAACTTTAATTAACATCTTTACGCGTCTACGCAGAATGAATTTGGGAGGTATGTGATCCGGAGAACGTGCCAGCAACGAATTTGTGCAAGATCTACCGATTTACAGCTATCACAAGGTGAAAGTTTACCCAATAGCGAGGTGAAAATAACTCGTTGAAATAACGTGCCAATGGTCTGTGAATTAATAAAAATAATCTATTAATGCGAATTAATACGAATTAAGTTAATTATTTTTAATTTACATGAATTACTCAGAATTATAGTGAATTCATTCCTCCCATTACAATAATGAAATTTATTAGATCGAGTATATTAATCCGACTTAATTCAAACTAAGAAATTGATGTGTCGATCCGGGTTTAAATTATTTTTCCCTCGCATAATAAATACTTATAAATAACGAATGAATGAAATTATTTTATTTCATTTTATTTGATTTTATCTGAAGATAAATTACATTATGTTACAGGGCTCGTGTTTGTCGTACGGCTTGCTCGCGCCACATTTCAATGTACTGGCCGTATTGCAGATGGCCTTTGATGAATATATAATGGAGATAAGATGCGCTAGGAGTTAGTACGACGGTGTATCACTCTGGAAGTCTGTCGCCAGGTGCCTAATGAGACTGCGCCGAAGATCAACTATCTGGTCTAAATTCCTCCAAATTTTTACATTCCTACAATTCTACAAAAAGAGCTATTCGAGTCACAGATTGAAATACACCGAGATAAAAGTTGCCCTCATTTTGTGCACAAGATATGTGTGAATCTTCACTGTGAAGGAAAAGTTGATAGGACCAAAACTGAGACGCAAGAAGCTTAGCGTAGCTGAAAAGATAGTTCTGAGTAAAGACCATTTTATTGAAAACCGGTGTAAGTTAATTAAATTCTCCATAATATATGGCACAAAATAATTGGAACAGTCATATCATTAAACTTTATGATCAACGCATCTCAGATTCTCTATTTCTGTTGCGGTGCCATGTCGGACCACGAATCTTCTTTGCACTGCATCTGTAGAATTCACAAGAAAGAAAATGGAAATAAGAATTAAATTAGCTGTTGCGGTTCTCTTGTTGAAGTTCTCTTTTTGAATAGCGAAATCTTTCAACTTATGACAATGGCTGAACATTTTCAACAGACCCTTTTTATAACAGCAGGCCTGCCTCAGGCCCAGCCTCTCTAGTCGCAATTTTTATAAATTTTCACACTGCTTCGCAATGTGTATCAAGAATTGGCCATCTGTGACCTGCAGGTTTGCGGGGTATAAGGTTTTCAGGTTTTTCCAGCTCGTGATAAGGCACAGTGAGTCCAAATACCACTTTTTGAACCCAGGTAACGAGCTGTAGTGACAAATGGGGTTTAAGAAACTGAGTTTAGCATCAGTCGAGATATTAGGAAAGATTATATTACAAGTGAAGAATTATATCTTTGCGTCTTCAATATTCATAGAGCACGAATAGCGTCGACAAAATATGTCCTCAAAAAAACAAGATTCCTTCACATCCCTGCCTTCTCGCGGTAGAGAGACTTCCTCGAGCATAGTTTCGTGGCGCAAATACCAGCCCATAACTTCGTCTTGATTCCACTTATCGTAGGTTTCTATTAAATTGTAGCTCCGCTCCTCAGCCACTTCTGAGTCTTTTTCTGAAAAGTTATATATGTAATGTCTCTTGAAGGTATTTTTTTTTCACACGAGTAGAGTCAGATCTTCCATCAGAGGTGTTTTGCCAATGAAGTTTTTGAAGAAACGAACCCTGAGTGCAGAGATCAGTCAGGATTCTGTAAAATTGACGAATGATATAGATTAAAAAAAATTAAAATCAATAAATAAGATAATAATTACCTCATAATTGCCTCTGTAATGTGGTGTTCAGTTTGTCGCAGGCAAACTGAGTCATGCCTTTGACTTCACATACTAGTAATATCAGGTTACAGGACCGTACAAGCTTTTCTATAGGCTCTAGTAACTTTGCGATGCTTCTTTTTTTCCCTAAACTTTCGACTCTCACTCTTCTCAATTTCTCATCTCGAGCAAGCGCATTAAAGAGATCACCCGTCTGGTCGAAGTTCTCTTGCTGAATCGAAAAGTCTTTCAACTTGTCGCAATAGCTGAACATTTTCAACAGACCCTTTTTATAACATTCGGCCTGCCTTGGGCCCAGACTCTCAAGTCGCAATTTCTCTAAATTTTTACACTGCTTAGCAATTTCTATCAAGAATTGGCCATCAGTGACCGGAAGGTTTGCTAGGTATAAGTTTTTTAAATTGTTCCGATTCGTGATCAGGTGCAGCGAGTCCAAATCCCAACTTTTGTACCCAGGTAACGAGCTAAAGTGACACAATGGGGATTAAAATACTGAGTTTGGCATACGTAGAGAAATTAGTAAAGATGGAATCACAAGTCGGAAAGAAATTCATGGATATGTTCAGTTTGTGAGTTTGTGATTACCTAGCCAGTAGAGTCAGATTTTCTACCGAAGGTGTTTTTTCAAAGAAGGTCTTGAACATTTGATTGGTGTAAGACGACGAATTCTTCTTACTTTTGCTTGTTTCTAGTGGTGGTTCTTCGAGAGTCAAGTCTGTGTTTGATAAATGTCTAGTATCAGTCAATAAGTAATTAATGAGTTTCACGATAGTCTCAATTATCTAGAATCTAGTCTTACCCTCATACTTCATCACGTTGGTAAGTACAAGCTTTGTCAATGTTGGGAAAGTCGATGCGATTCGAAGTATATTATCGCAGTCAGGCTCTATATCATGTTCCAGACTCAAGTACTTGACTCAAGTACTTTTCCCACGGATGACTTTTTAATTCCGATCTCCTGGGCGATTTGGCTCTCCGGTTTCGTCGAATCTTCTTCCACGGCTAATAATATCGCTACCTTTGTTTCCGAACTTAATTTTCTGTTTGGTTGTGAGACCTGCAATGTCCGGCCGTCGACACTTGGAGTAGAGTGGATCAGTCGAGTCAGATCTTCTACCAAAGGTGTTCTTTCAATGAAGGTCTTGAACATTTGATTGGTGTAAGACGACGAATTTTTCTTACTTTTGCAGTCAGGCTCTATATCATGTTCCAGACTCAAGTACTTGATCTGAGACGTTGGATTTTTAAGGAGGATCTGAAATACTTTTCCCACGGACGACTTTTTAATTCCGATCTCCTGGGCGATTTGGCTCTCCGGTTTCGTCGAATCTTCTTCCACGGCTAATAATATCGCTACCATTGTTTCCGAACCTAATTTTCTGTTTGGTTGTGAGACCTCCAATGTCCGGCCGTCGACACTTCCTGTTGCCTGGAAGCGCCGCACGATTTTTCAAACCGTGGTATCGGCAGGCCAGCCATGTTTTGTCGATGAAGCTTTTGAACGTTGGATTGTTACAAGATGATGAATTTTTCTTACTTTATCCTGTTTTGTAGATTCTAGAATCTCGTCTTACCATCATACTTCATTACGTCAGTGAAGTTAGTGAAGAATTATACTTTTGCGTCTTCAACTTCGTTTTGATTCCACCTATCGTAGGTTTCTATTAAATTGTAGCTCAGCTCCTCATCTACTTCTGAGTCTTTTTCTGAAAGAGTATATATGCAATGGCTCTTTAAGGTAAATTTTTTCCATGCGAGTAATTTTTAGTATTTTTCAGTATTTTTTTTACACCGTCATCGACATTGCATTTCCCCTAGGGCTTAGGATCTACTTTTTTAGTTTTGTACTCCGTATGCTTGTTGTGGCCGCAGACCTATTTGTGTTAGTGTGAGAGTTTACGCTAAAAGTTTTGGACTATAGGGAGAGCGACGCGGTATACTGTGCAACAGTATATAATGGCCTATTATAGTATCATATTATCTTACGCTAAAGGCGGCCTGTGTGAGTATTCGGAGTCGGTGATGTAGGTATTGATAAGGTCTGAAATTTATTCATCTAAGAGGTGCCCAGACATCTGTGATAGTATCTAGATCTTAGTATAAGAATTGTTAGATTTCAAAATGTAATTCTGTGCTGTACGAGTGGTTGCCGAAGAAGGCATTCCACGCAGGCGTCCAAAGACCTGTCAAAGTCCTGAATTTTACATTATAATAAGCGACCGGTCGTCTGTGATGGTATTATACAACATATCGGAGTCACACCAGCACGAGACAACTCTCTTTAGATTTTCAAGAGGCTCGGGGTCTTCTCATCCAATAATGGCCTTTTCTCGATTCGGGGAATTGATATATTCGCAATAGATAGATTTCTTCCACCTGCACGCACAGTGCAAGTGCATAGATAAGCGACCACTTGTCCAAAGTGTCGCATATTACAACAGATAAGTATTTTAGTCTTCCAAATGGCTCTTCGAGGTATTCATTCCACGGCTGCTCCAGGCGGTCACCCCCCGGCCAATCACAGGTTAATTTTCATAGCTGTATGAGAGGCTCTAAAAACTGACCTAATTCTTTGAAGCCTTCAAGTCTATGTCAATTTATGTTGATCTCGACCAAGTTTGTGGCCTTGCTGATTCTATTTAGTATTATTGTTGGCTGTTCCTAGTAAACGTTTCTGATATTCACTCTTTGTATCCAAAATCAATGCCCAACGCTTATCCAGAGCCAATTGTTATTCCGAAGTTACGGATCCAATTCACCGACTTCCCTTACCTACATTAGTCTATCGACTAGAGGCTCTTCACCTTGGAGACCTCCTGTGGATATGGGTACGAACCGGCGCGACACCTCCCTCATGGCCCTCTCCTGGATTTTCAATGTCCGAGGGGAAGATCCGGACACCGCTGCAACTGCGGTGCTCTTCGCGTTCCAAACCCTATCTCCCTGCTAGAGGATTCCGGGTAGCTCGAACTCTTGAACAGAAAAGAAAAGTCTTTCCAGATCTCCCGACGGCGTCTCTAGGTCATTTTGGGTTACCCTACTTATCGTAGGTTTCTACTAAATTGTAGCTCAGCTCCTCAGCTACTTCTGAGAAGAAGAAATTTATGGAGATATCTTTCAATTTATGACGGTGGCTGAACATTTTCATCAGAAAATGAAAAGAAAATAAAAAAAACGACCTTTGTTTCCCAACTTAATTTTCTGTTTGGTTGTGAGACCTTCAATGTCCGGCCGTCGACACTTCCTGTTGCCTGGAAGCGCCGCACGATTTTTCAAACCGTGGTATCGGCAGGCCAGCCATGTTTTGTCGATGAAGCTTTTGAACGTTGGATTGTTACAAGATGATGAATTTTTCTTACTTTATCCTGTTTTGTAGATTCTAAAATCTCGTCTTACCATCATACTTCATGACGTCAGTGAAGTTAGTGAAGAATTATACCTTTGCGTCTTCAACTTCGTTTTGATTCCACTTATCGTAGGTTTCTATTAAATTGTAGCTCAGCTCCTCAGCTACTTCTGAGTCTTTTTCTGAAAGAGTATATATGCAATGGCTCTTTGAGGTAAATTTTTTCCACGCGAGTAATTTTTAGTATTCTTCAGTATTTTTTTTACATCGTCATCGACATTGGAATTCCCCTAGGGCTTAGGATCTACTTTTTTAGTTTTGTACTCCGTATGCTTGTTGTGGCCGCAGACCTATTTGTGTTAGTGCGAGAATTTACGCTAAAAGTCTTGGACTATAGGGAGAGCGACGCGGTATACTGTGCAACAGTATATATTGGCCTATTATAGTATCATATTATCTTACGCTAAAGGCGGCCTGTGTGAGTATTCGGAGTCGGTGATGTAGGTATTGATAAGGTCTGAAATTTAATCATCTAAGAGGTGCTCAGACATCTGTGATAGTATTCTAGATCTTAGTCTAAGAATTGTTAGATTTTAAAATGTAATTCTGTGATGGACGAGTGGTCGCCGAAGAAGGCATTCTACGCAGTCGTCCAAAGACTTGTCAAAGTCCTGAATTTTACATTATAATAAGCGACCAGTCGTCTGTGATGGTATTCCAAGTCTTAGTCTAGGAATTGTTAGATTTTAAAATGTAATTCTGTGACAGACGAGTAGTCGGCCTAGGAGGTATTCCAAGTCAGCGCACAAAGAATTATTAAAGTCCTGAATTTTACATTATGATAAGCGACCTGTCGTCTGTGATGGTATTTCAAGTCTGAGTCTAACAATTACTAGATTTAAAAATATCATTCTGTCATAATATAATTCTAAGAGGTGCCCAGATATCTGTGATAGTATTCTAGATCTTAGTCTAAGAATTGTTAGATTTTAAAATGTAATTCTGTGATGGACGAGTGGTCGCCGAAGAAGGCATTCTACGCAGGCGTCCAAAGACTTGTCAAAGTCCTGAATTTTACATTATAATAAGCGACCAGTCGTCTGTGATGGTATTCCAAGTCTTAGTCTAGGAATAGTTAGATTTCAAAATGTAATTCTGTGATAGACGAGTAGTCGTCGTAGGAGGTATTTCAAGTCAGCGTACAAATAATTATTAAAGTCCTGAATTTTACATTATAATAAGCGACCAGTCGTCTGTGATGGTATTTCAAGTCTTAGTCTAAAAATTACTAGATTTAAAAATATAATTCTGTGATAGACGAGTGGTTGCCAGAGAAGGCATTCTACGCAGGCGTCCAAAGACTTGTCAAGGTCCTGAATTTTACATTATTAGAAGCGAGCAGTCTTCTGTGATGGTATTCCAAGTCCGGATCAAATAAATTGTTGAAATTTTAGAAATGTATGAATAAAATCCAATGATCCATATCTCGTCATTGTTATTTATGACCAGCGTGTTGTCACGTGTATCAAATTTTTTCAACTTTTATTCCTATTAATAAGATATTAGAATAATAAATATTTATAATACTTATAATAATAATTCATGAATGTATTGTAATATAGATCTATTATTTTCATTGACGAGAAAGATATGATTTGGTATTGAATATAATATTCAATTAATCGAATATAAAATTGTAATGACTAACTAATTTAATTTCCTAATATTATCCAGATTATAATTTTATTAGTTTCAATCTTCGAATAATTACTGAATAAGCGGGAATGGTAGTGGGTATCTCTCACACTTGATTGAAATTCAAAATATACTTACCAATAATCCATTTCTATTGAAACGAATTGCAAGGAGAAGAATCATCCATGTAAATATTTCAATTTGCTAAATTAATGATTGTGAATGGTATATGTGATAATGAAGTGATAGTATTGAAATGTGAATAAATAATCAGTTTGAATATAAGATTTTCATGCACCCGTTTTTATTTATTCAGCCTAAAGTTGAGAATTTTTCATTATAAGAAGCAAGCAGTAGTCTCCGATAGTATTTTAAGTCTCAGTCTAAGAATGGTCACAGTTTAGAATGTGAGAGACGAGTATTCGCCGCAGAACGCGTTCAAAGTCCCCACTACGATTATACCAAAACCAGCTCCTCTTATCTCTGGATTAGTACGAGCTAACTCCTTCCGTTTCTCTGAAGCTGAAGGTTTCCTCTATTTGCCTGTGTCGACGGGTGTGCAGGTTCAGGTTCTTCAGGAGTCAAGTCTGTGTTTGATAAATGTCTAGTATCAGTTACGAAGTAGTCAATGAGTTACACGATAGTCTCGGTCAACTTGGAGCATATTTTATATTATATTTTATACTATATTTTATTTTATATTTCATTTCTTTTTATATTATATTATCAAATTATTTTAGGCTAAAAGCGGCCTGAGCGAGTATTCAAAGTCGGTGATGTAGGTATTGATAAAGTGTGAAATTTAATAATTTAAGAATTGTTAGATTTAAAAATGTAATTCTGTAATAAACGAGTAGTCGTCGTATGAGGTATTCCAAGTCAGTGTCCAAAGAATTATTAAAGTCCTCAATTTTACATTATAGGGAGCGAGCAGTCGTCTGTGATGGTATTCCAAGTCTTAGTCTGAGAATTAATAGATTTAGAAATGTAATTCTGTGGCAGACGAGTAGTCGTCGTAGGAGGTATTCCAAGTCAGCATCCAAAGAATTATTAAAGTCCGGAATTATACATTATAAGAAGCAAGCAGTAGTCTCCGATAGTATTTTAAGTCTCAGTCCAAGAATGGTCACAGTTTAGAATGTGAAAGACGAGTAGTCGCCGCAGAACGCGTTCAAATTCCCCACTACGATTCTACCAAAACCAGCTCCTCTTATCTCTGGATTAGTACGAGCTGACTCCTTCCGTTTCACCGAAGCTGAATGTTTCCTCTATTCGCCTGTTTCAACGGGTGGTTCTTGCAGGGTTCAGTCTGTGTTTGATAAATGTCTTGTATCAGTCAAGAAGTAATAAGGAGTTACACGATCGTCTCAATGATCTAGAATCTAGTCCTGGACATGCTTTCACACGCAAAATCAACAAAGAATCTGGTTTTTTAGGCACAGCGTAACTTGCATTACCCTAATTTAATTGTATTTTTATCAAATCAACTTACCGTAAATTTTCAGGTTACAATTTCTTTCGTCATCACTTAAAAAGATTGAAAACATAATCTTTCGCCCGTTTGTATTCTTCGAGGGGGAAGTTATGAATTACAATTATCTTCCAACTGATTTACACGTCAATCCAACGGTTATTAGGTTAGTAGGTATTAGGTTAGATTCGACTGTCATAAGTTATTCTTCTCCTTTTTTGGCTATCGGGACTGTCACGAGTTATGCGATATTTAGTGAGGTTGACTAAGCTTCGCGATCGGCCCACTACGTGGCGCTGTGGGTTTATTTTGTGTTGCCAACATAAATGACTTGTCCAGAAAACTGATCGTCTCATAATCCAAGTCCCCAAGTGTACATCTCCTATACTACAATATCCTAAATTCTATCAAACATTTATTCTAACAAACGACGCATCTAAATATGCAATTGGCGCCGTACTCAGCCAAGGTGAAATAGGAGAAGACCTTATACCTCACGCACACTAAACAAAGCAGAACTGAATTACTCCGTAATCGAAAAAGAATTACTAGCCTTCGTATATTCAGTCCATCATTTCAGACCCTATCTAGACGGACATAAATTCACACTCGTTACCGATCACAAACATCTTGTCTGGGTCAGCAGCGTGAAACATCCAACCTCGCGATTACTCAGATGGAGATTCAAACTTGAAGAATACGACTATAACGTTGTATACAAAAAAGGCCAAATTAATTGTAACGCAGATGCATTATCGCGCAATCCACCTGTAGAGACCGATAAACTTTTAGCAATAAACGCAAAACGTAACCGACACTCTAGTTCACATAGCATATCAAAACCAAGTGCAAAACAAAAGAAAGAAGCTCACCAATTCCCAACCCGCGCGCGACAAAGTACAGATGACTCACCAAACCCCGCTCCTACAAAGAAATACAAAGACGATGTCGACTCAGATACTGAAAAAGACAAACCCAACCAAATTCCCATAGATTGTTTACCAACAATAAAAGAAACAATACACTTTCAAAATATACCTTTGACAAACTATTCATTAACCGACAGTTTTACAGACGACCAAATACCTACCAATAAGTTTATTCACCCAGACCCACTAGAAGAAGATATAGAGATCAATTCACTAACCGATACTGAAATGGACAGCCTCTCAGATAACTCGATGCAAGATCCATCCGCAGGCGACACAACAGACAGTTTTCCAATGCCCAAAAGTCCTATCAATGTTTCAAAATCTGTTAGACCAATGACAATTGATTCACCTACTAACATGTCTGTTGACGATTTACCACTATCTAAAAGAATCGACCAAAAACGAAACGCTACGTATACCGATATCCCTCCGGACAATCTACCCGTAAATAAAAAATCACGTAAACTCATAAACACTTCGGCACCAATTTCATTCGAAAATAATCAAGAACAAAACCGCGATTCGATCCTTATCTCAAACCAGCTTAGCGATAATTCAGACTCAAGTGACACACATAAAAACCAAACAGGGTACAGCGAACGCAAAAGCGCCCAATCTCCAACACAGGCATACAAATACAAACTACGACCAAGTAAGCCTAGACCCCCCTCACCACCACCTACTTCCTCATCGTCGGACGACGACCACGTGCCGTACTATGAACAAAAACTCCCTACCTCCAGCGGATCGGGAACCCCAAGCTCTAGAACACCTTACTACAAACAAAAACTTCCTACCTCCAACGAGTCATGGACATCGAATTCCAAAGATCCCCCTTATGAAGAAATACTTCCGACTCCCAGTGGACAACAGATTCCTAAACCTAATTCCAAAAAACTAAACTCGGACGCTATCAGAGGAGAACAAGTAACAATACCCAAAATTACCATTCCACCACAATACAATAGCCCTCCAATCACTAAATCAATCTATCATAAACCATCCTATAAACAATTTCGAGAACTCCTAAAAATTTTACCAGACTCGACAAATGAACTCATAATAGAAACAACTGAAGACCTATTTACACAAGACGACAATATAGCACATTGCATTCCAGCCGACTGTTTAATCGGACAAGGCATAGCACAAGAAATGATTGAACGAAACATTATAAATCGCGACGTGTTAAAATCAAAGAGCCCCCAAGTAGGTGACATCATAGTAACACCATACAATAATATCAAAGTATATAATCTTATCACCAAAGCTCAATTCGACGGCAAGCCAACGTATAAAACTATGTACGAAATACTATGTAAACTCAGACGACAATTAGAATCAGAAAACGTGCAGTCAATATCAATCCCAAAAATCGGTTGCGGACTAGACAAACTTAACTGGAAAACCGTTCGATCAATGATTTATTTCATTTCCCAAAATTCTAACATAAAAATAACTATTTGTGATTTCAAACCAATCCCAATAACCGTACAAAATCGGGAAGATAACACTACAAACTCAAACTCAAATAACGAGAATCCCATGCAACTTGACTACTCAGACGTACCGAGAAACCTCGAAAACAACTATACGGACAATATCCCCGAAAATAATATGCCCCCACTTAACGAAAACCAACAGTTACATAATATCGAAGAAACCAATTTAGACGAAGAACAACAAAATCCACCTCTAAATCTACTACCTCAAAATCCGATACCGGAACAAAACTCACCATTTGAAAATCCTATATTACGAGAAAACTCACCTCAAAACCCGATTCCACATTTCAGTCACACAGACCCGACACCAATAGCAACCAATATTAAAGAAACAAACGACGATATTCTCATGAGAAAAGATAACTACGTACACTGCATTTCAGCCGATTGCGTCGTAAGAAAAGGAGTTGCTAAACAACTGATTGATATTGGAATTCTAGATACAAATTTTCTAAAATCTCAGAATCCAGTCATAAATAGCGTGATCATAACACCCTATAATAAAAAATGTATCTTCAGTTTGATAACACAAAAGAAATACTACGAAAAATCAACAACAGAAGGAGTGTATAACACACTAGTCATCCTTCGCGATATATTACAAGCAAAACGTATAAAATGTTTTTCAATTTCCAAATTAGGAAGCGGATTTGACAAATTAAATTGGTTCGCAATAAAAAACATTCTTAGAAAAATCTTCAACTACACAGATATCACAGTTAACATATGCCTAAACGAGATCAATGTTCCTAAACCAGAACTCATTCAAGAAATAATTCGCGAAAATCACGAATCCGTAATAGCTGGCCATAAAGGTATAACAAAAACTTTTGAGCGAATCCGAGCAATATATTTCTGGCCAAGTATGAAAACCGATATAGAAAAATTCATAAAATCATGCGTAAGCTGTCAAAGACGAAAACTCCTTAGAAATAAAGTCAAACTCCCGATGGTAATAACAGACACACCAACAACCGCTTTCGAAAAAGTGTCCTTAGACATTGTCGGACCTTACCAACCTCAAATTCACAAAATAAGTATTTGCTTACAATTCAAGATAATTTAAGGGAACCCGGTGGTCTAGCGGCCTAAAATTTATGCTATTCAAAAAAATTTTATTTCTATATGAAGGTAATGACTAATGCTTTCAAATTTTTTTCACACTCATTCTATTACTTATCAACTACACAAAAATGAAAATGAAGACATAACATTTTTTTTTTTCAAATTAAAAAAATGCCGCTGAAGTTCCGCTCTCCAAGAAAAATGGACCTGACTGGTGGGGGTCGATTGATCCCTCCCTCGGATCTGAAATAAAAAAACAATGACGGATTTTTAATTAGTGTAGTATATTAATAATTCACAATTTACCATAACAATTACTTTATTGAATATTACAATTTATAATCTCAACCATTCCGGGTTCAACCGGTCGAGCGCGCACTGGCTTGAGAGCGACACGACACACGACATACACAGCTGTACATCCAAAACGAGACTCTACAATAATCCTCGATAACCGTCTATATGCGGCATTGGTCAGCTGCTAGCTCAGACGGTGCGCGCCCGTTCGGACCCAAGTCTCAATACATCACAATTTCCTCCCTCTTCAGGATACATAATTACACAACTGTCTCTTACTAGCTAATCGTTCCGAAACCCGTCTGGGTGCAAGAGCTTCAGATTCGACTCTTCCTAGACTAACATTATTCTCTTCTCTATATTTTAGTATTTGATCAATGGGCCGTTTCCATGTTTTCCCCGCGAACGTTTCTACTTCAAAATTGACTGGCGACAACTGCGCCGTGATAATCGCTGGTATTCTTTTGTTTGAGTTATTCGACTAATCATTAACCCATACTTTTTCCCCCTTAACCGATGTAACATTACGTGACGCCTTGCGGCTCAGTGTCTGTTTCAATTGTGCATCCACTATATTATCCGATACATTGGGTTTCATTAAATCTAATTTTGTTCTCAGTTCGCGTTTGTATACCATCCATGCTCTTCTAGACGCTGCAAGACTTTATATAATACATCAATATGCTCTTTATCATTCTCTCCCGTTACATACACATTATCTAAATAAATAGCAATTTTACCATTAATATCCCGTAGACAATTCTCTACAATTTTTTGGAACTCCCCCGGTCCCGATGCGACTCCTTCTGTCAGTTTCGTATATCGATACAGACCGACGTGTGTAATTATTGTCAGCATGTCTCGCGATGCAGGGTCCACGGGGATCTGCATGTATGCATGCGTTAAGTCTATCTGGCTAATTTTCTCACCGCCTTGTAACGTTCCAAAAATATCATTTATTGTCGGTAGCGGGTGTCTATTTATTACCAAACACGGGTTTAACCGGTCGAGCGCGCACTGGCTTGAGAGCGACACGACACACGACATACACAGCTGTACATCCAAAACGAGACTCTACAATAATCCTCGATAACCGTCTATATGCGGCATTGGTCAGCTGCTAGCTCAGACGGTGCGCGCCCGTTCGGACCCAAGTCTCAATACATCACAATTAGTATAAGTATAGTTATCACAGGTACTAGAATGAAAAAAATAAAAAATATTCGACAAAATGGCGCGTAGTTAGAAGTATTTTCTGAAAACAAGTTTCAGGCATCTACTATTAAACGGAAACAAACACCAGATTTCCAGAGACCAAGTACAAGCAAGGAAAGTACCCCAGCCGAAAAAATTATTGAAATCGACAAATGCGCGGTAGATGTGCCCACGAATAATGAACCGCAAAGACGAAGCAAGCCAGCACAAGAGGCTGCAGAGAAAAAGGTTTCGGTCCTTCAAGCGACCTTGAATTCATCCTTGCTTTTGAGAGATTCTGGTTTGATCAAACCTGGTCTGAATGACGAAATTAAAAAGTTGAGGAAAGAGATTGAAGACGAGAAAAATATTCTTAAACGGACAAAAGGAGCGCAAATACGATCTACGGCTAGGGCGGAAAAAAAATCGAAATTGGAAGAAATTTGTGAAGAAAATCCGGAAATTGCTAAGAAATTGAAACTCAGAGATGTACCAGGCCGTCCACCCCTAGAAATAGACCAACCTGACCTACTTAAATCTATTGTGAAGATTGCCTTATTCGGAGGCTCTGCTGATGAGCGGCGCAGAACAGAGACAATTCGGAACTGCATGACTTTAGATCAGCTGCATGAAGAATTAAAAAAGATTGCATTTGAGTTGAGCCGTAGTGCCACATACATACTACTTTTACCTCGAAATTCAAAGACTCTGGAAGGCAGGAGACATGTTTCTACCGTGCCAGTAAAATTGGTTCGCGCTCAAAACGATTTGATGAAGAAACATATAGACACAGAATTTGCGATTACTTCTATCCGTCATTTGGAATGTCTTGCATCTTTCCTTGACCCAAAAGGAGTCTTTTTCGTTTCACAGGACGACAAGGCTAGAGTGCCAATCGGGCTCACAGCAGCATCAAAACAAGCACCACTTTTGATGCATATGGAATATCGGGTATGTCTTCCAGATCATGACTGGGTGGTTGCTTCGGGACACAAGTTAATACCATCGGTATATGCCGGAATTGTGATTATGCCGGATGGTTTCGGTAAGCCTGATAAGGTAACATATTTAGGACCGACTTTTATAGCAATCCGCAGTGGAAAACATACATCATCTACCGCGAAGACGCATTCAGATGATTTAGAGAACATTTTCGAAATGGACTCGTTCAAAATTCTCACACGCACAGAGACTGGTTCCATAAAACCCGTTGTTATAATATCTGTCGATGGTGGGCCTGATGAAAACCCAAGATACCAAAAGGTCATTTTTTACGCTATTTAGCACTTTCGGCGATATAATCTAGATGCTATATTTATTGGAACTAATTCTCCGGGAAGAAGTGCCTATAACCGAGTAGAGAGAAGAATGGCCCCACTGAGTCATGAACTCGCTGGATTGATTCTACCTCATGAACATTACGGATCACATCTAGATTCACAAGGCAGGACTACAAATGAAGATCTCGAAAAACGCAACTTTGCATACGCCGGCGAAACCCTCGCAGAGGTCTGGCGCGGTTTGAAAGTTGACGGCTACCAAGTAGACGCGGAATATGTCAAGCCATCATTGGGGGAGAGTCTTAATGCTGACGTGCCAGTTGATGAATGGTACAGTCGCCACGTTTGCGAGTCTCAGTATCTACTGCAAATAGTAAAGTGTACATCGATGGATTGCTGCGGTGGGACCAGGAGCAGCTTGCGAAATCTGCTAGCCGATGGATTTCTGCCTCCGCCAATAAAAATGCAACAAACCAATCAAGGATTAGCAGTAGCATCTGTTGGTGACAATGGAGCATATTTCGATCTTCTTGGGCACCTCTCGTTACGTCTCCAGCCAGAAGCCAAAGATTTCCTACAAGTGCCATATGATTTTTTTTGTCCATCCGTAGGCAGTCAATTAGCTGCTAGAGTTTGCAATAAATGTGACCTATATCATGCCACGAAGAAGACAATGATAAAACATCGCAAACAAATGCATCCCAAAGAGACACATGATATATCTTGCAGTGCGCTGCACCACGAGCGACAGATCCGAATCGCAGCAGGTCGAGCTCGCGAACGTCTATGTATCCTCCGCGATGAACGCACTGGTGCCGAAGATGCCGAATGGATGAAGGAAGACGAATTAATAGACGAACTTGCTCCAGATGAATTAAATATGGCCCAGCCAATGCCGATAATAGAAGGCGAAGAATGTATGGCCAATCCATGGACAGCTCAAATAAATGATTAATCATTCATGCATGTCGCTGCTATGGTCAGATCTTTGATTTTGCTCATTTATAATACCAGATAATTATTTTTTTTTCTAAAATAATTGATTCTCGGATGAAGAAATACAATTTTGTTTCGTTAGATTAAATATTGTGTTGCTTGCTCCAAATGTGTTTTTTTCCCCTAATAATATCAATAGTCTGTATTCAACTTTAATAAATGTTTTTCAATTCATTTTGAATATGAAGGTCCTGCAGTTAAGATAAATATATAATTTCATATTTAAGGGGGGGGGGGGGGGGTCCATGCTAATGTGACGTAATATTAGGAGGGGGGGGGGGGGGGGTAACACGATTGTGACGAAGTTTGACAAAGAGGGAGGGGGGAGTCAAAAACTGTCAAAATTTGCGTCACGTAGTTTGTGGATGGCCCCATATAAATAAAATCAAATTGGCTAATTAAACAACTAACTAACACTAAGCAAACGAAAACACCACGAACACCCAAATGTATAAAAACTCTTCATTTTGAAATTACACTAAATGGCACTAACCGAGTAGCGGGACCAAAACCCTGCCTGGATAGGCCACCCGTCGCTCGACCTGCAAGTAGGTCGCGAAATCTAAACAACAGCCCTCGCACCCTCCTCGCGTTTCCATTTCTAAAAACGACGAGCACCTCTCGCACGCCTCTATTCCATCCGCATACAGCGCCCACCGATGCGACCGTGACTCGGAAACGTCGGACACATATGAAAGTAATGCATGTAGCATCCCTCACAGACCTGCACCCTGGTGTTTTCCTGTACCCCTCCTCTAAAACTCAGACACCGGCCTTCACGATTCCACGCAAAAGACAACGCGGCTTCGCGTTCACGCCATCCATCAAAATATGGGACCTGTAGCGACCTCAGTGACCACCATAATCGCGGAGCCACCCCGGCCTCCGCCAACTCAGTCTTAAACACTAGAGAAATACATAAAATAATAAAAGAACTCTCACGAGAACCACAATAACTAATATCAAATCACAAAACACAAACCTACCTCCTTCAAAAGCTATTAATTCCTCGATCCAGGAATCTACAGCTAGCTCCCCACTCATCTTGAATAAACAATAAATACACGATCTTTCCCTTTCAAACCCAGCACGCTAATGAACTCACAACTGATCGCCAGAGCCAATATATTTAATCACTCAGTGTGAACGAAAAAAAAATGAAATAAAATGAAAAAATTAAATAAAATAAACAAAACACGCCAAGTCAGCACCCCAACACACCACACTGTGACAAAATACATTTTCAGGACTGCACTAGCCGAGCCAGACTCGACCGACAGCCTATACCAAATAACACCATTCAAAGATAACCCAGGTATCTACTACGAGCACATACAGAACCTCAAAACCTACAACGACTAATGGAAGCTAATAAATTTCATAGACCTGGAAAACCTGAACGGAAGGTTCGAACAATTAAACAACTATTTACAAGTGATAACACAAAAATGCAAATCCCACTCAGTCAAATGCGAAATGGAAAAATACATAGAAATGCTTCGGAACCGCATGTCAATAATCACTTAACAACAGAACCAAATAGGTACCCTTATTGGCTATCAGGACGACACAAACATAGAACAATACCTCACACAATATCTTAATTACAGATCCAAAAGAGCGGCCACTTTCGACTTCGTAGGAAAAATCAGCAGAACACTATTCGGCAACCTAGATTCAGAAGATGCAGAACATTACAATACACAAATCAAACAATTATACACAAACACAAACCACCTAACCTCATTACTAAAAGATCAAACTCACATCATAAAATCCACATTAGGCGAACATAGAGCACAACTCCAAGAAATCACAACCCAAATTAACGAACTACAACCAAAAGCTACAGAATCTAGCGAAAGAATCAGCACCTTAATCAAAGCCAAAATGACCAACCAAGGAAATACCCTTATACTCAAACACTTCATGCAATTAGATAAATACACGATCGAGTACGAACTCGACCTCAGTAACCTAATAGACGCAATCCTGTTCGCAAGACAGGACGTACTTCACCCCAAAATTCTAACACCCGAACAGATCATGTCAACAATTAGACAAATACAAAGTCGCAATCCTATGAAACATTTCCCAGTTCCTCTAGAAAACGAATACGCACAAGAACTAATTAGACTCTCAAGACTCGAAGTAACTTACATAGACGCAAAAATCATTTATATTATTTCAATACCACTACTCAACACAAATACCTTCAACATCTACCGACTAATTCCCATCCCAGTAAAACAACACTACGATACCACAGACGACAAATTCGCATACATCAGACCAAGCAGCGATTACATAGCAATAACGAGAGACAGAACACTATATTTCAAACTAACCGAATTAAAATTCAGCCAATGCATGATGTCATTAAAAACATATATTTGCATACAAAACCAACCACTATTTCACACCAACAATCATACCATCTGCGAAATAGGACTATTTATCCAATCAACTAAAACAGACATTAGAACATGCGACGTCAGACTAGGAACCTTCAACGGAGTATACTGGACAGAATTAATGACATCCAATTCCTGGATCTATTCCCTGACAAAACCAGAAATCATGCACATCATATGTACAGACGAAAATTCAATTCAAATAACCTTGAACGATTCCGGTATACTAAAATTAAACAATAAATGCACAGCAAATTCCGACACGATCTCCCTATCCACAACAAAACATTACCAAACCATAGAAACACATTCATACGCACCAAAATTTAACTTGAACATCTCAAACATCTACGACAAACCCAAAAACTTATCGTTCATCCCAACATCAATACTGAACAAAACCCCATTCTGAAATTCCAAAGACCTAACCTCAAACGGACTCACCCTAGACGACATTATCAAAAGAACAGACGAAATAACACAAAACCAAAGAGCCACAGACAACGACAACCGTATCGAAAACATGCTTTACTACATTTCTTCCCTATTCGGATCAGTATCGCTGGTCTATATAGCACAAAAATTCGCAACAGCAGAAAGAATACTTGAAATAGTTAAAAGATTCAGAAGCTCCAACCAAAATCAAGACCCTACCGAACAAAATATTCCTCCAGCAATCACATGTGCATCAACCGCACCAACTACACCAATTACACCAAGTACACTAAAAATAGAAGCCGCTCAGACAGCTCAAACATCTTTCTATACCTCATGAAAATGTAATATTGTAATTCAATAAAAAATTGATATATATCATCTATTATACCTACAATGCTAATAATACATGTATTTAACCATTATTCAAATATTTGATCATATACCTACCTTACCATTGTGATAAGGATATTCAACATATCACATATTCACTAACTCAGTATGAGACATTTATAACTACCAAATCTTATTGCAAATAAGTAATCCACTATATTCTAATTTTAACTCAAATCATACACCTTAACACATTCACTAACGTGAATACACACCCAAATATGTTTACTAACGTAAACATATACACCCAGGTATATCCACTAGCGCGAATATACGCATAGATGAATCTACTATCGTAGATCCATGCACATAGATACATTCACTAACGTGAATGTATACCTCATATATTTACTATCGTAAATATACAACCCTATACCTAATAGTAGTTTTTGTATCAAGGGCGTAAATCCTACGCCCGAGATGCAAACATTATTTTACTTCACTCAGTGTGATAATGGACGTTATACGCACGCTTCGCGTGCATGAAACCCCCATTTTCAAACCTAATGAAGTAAAATTTTGTACAATACTCGGCGGAAAAACTTCTTCTGATCTCGTGTGATTACAACACTTGCCTTCGGCTCGTGCTGCAACCTCACACTCGTCAGAAAAAGTTTCACCGCAGTCGTATCGTAATGTACTATTTTGATGCAGTGGGCGGAAAATTCGTATATTGATTGACAAGCATAGTTCGAGGTTTGCAATTGAATGTAAATTGATAACCTTTTAACTGAATCAACCATCGACACTGATGTCTTGATTTCACCATTTTTTATCACGAATGCGTCACAAACCTCTGAGGGGGGTCCAGGGGGGCAGCCCCTGGTGGGGCCCGTGGCGAAGCCCCAGTGGGGCCCAGGGGCAAAGCCCCGGTAGGGGGTTTGGGGGGCGAAGCCCCCCAACTACAAAAAAAAAATAATTTCCATTAGATACAAGAAGAGTAGTGAACGTATTGAAAATCCGAAAAGGATGAACAACTGGAGTGGATTCCTCCCCCCCCCCCCCTCCAATAAACATTACATTCAGACAAAAAAAATAAAAATTTGACGTAATAATGATGGAATAACATTAATTAGTGGGTGGATACTGATGTATTAGCGAATACAAAGCAGTAGGGCACGAGAGAGTAGTCAAAAAGTGTTATTGTTTTTGTGCCTGTAGAGCGCTCGGTCACGCGGCGATTCTATATTATGAGGACGTATTTTGATTTGAAATAAACTCTGTGCAGCGTAGTTTCGTGTAGTATCACTCCAACACTACTCGTTTTAGTGAAAAATAATGATTTCCGCGAACTTTTATTTTACGCCCCCGGAGGCGTGAAACTGGCATTTTACGCCCGCAAAACGAGGCGTAAAATGCCTATCTTACGCCCACTGCATCAAAATAGTATATGGTGTACCAAGCGCGTAAAGCCCGCTTAGCCCTTGGTACACACCATATTTTTTGTAACGCATGTATTGATTTCTGCGGCACTAAGGTGTCCAACTACGGTATTGAGATAAAGATAACCTGATTATCATCTACATATATACATATATATATATACACATATACATATATATATTGTGACGTACTGAGCCGACGGTGAGGGGTTTACTCCGTCGGGTTGCACGACTAACAAAGATTCGGCACCTTCCTTGGTTTGCTGAAAGTTGGGCGCCAGGTACCTAGGGGTACCGCGGTAAACAAAAAAAGGGGACGGGAACTGAACGATAATATAAATATAAATGAAATGAAATAACAATAATTGAAATGAAGTAAAATAAAGTAATAGTATTAATTGAATTAAATAAAATATATCATAATAAACGAAATAAAATAACAGGAGATATTAATTAACAACAATTATACTGTACGGTTGGCTCAGCGTGAGGGGAACATGGGGGCGAAATAATTTAGGGTAGACTTATATATTTTTATGGTTTATGGATTTAATCACAAAGAAACCAATTTTATTCGAAACGATAATTAACAATAAATATTTAGAACAATTAAACACAAGATAAAACAAATAAAACAATCAAATCCGATACCTTGGATCGGGACTAACACAATTAAACAATTCAAACAAAAATTAATTCGGAACAGCTGACTGACTAGGTCACAGATGGAAAGTAGGACAGATAACAATATAGAATATAAGGTAGTATAGAAGAAGATAAGGTAGGACAATTTACATAAAAGGAAGAAAACAAATATGGTATGGTAGGAATCAATCTCACTAAAATATTAGTTCATAAATTATAGGTCGGTAACCTAGGGGGATTGGGAATCTATAAAATCAATAATTTGGGGACTTCTTAGAACTAATGGGACCAGTCGGTATCACAGAATTTTCTATAGTACATGCAAGACGTCTTTCTATAGGAAGTGCAAGGCGTCGGGACTAGATTCAAACAAGTTCGTGCAAAGATGGCCAAGGCAACTTTACACGAGGCACGCCGTGCAACTACGCCGCAACAAATTAACACAAAGGGAACGCGAGAATCTAATACAAATTATAAATCGAAGTAATGATACTTATACCAGCTCAAGGTTTATTAAGGGTTTACTGACTACTTTCAACGACAAGGGGTTACGGGAAGGGGATTATTTTACATTAGCTAATCTACAGCCTGTAGACCGATTTTTCCAGAGATCCGTGGCTCGACAAGCCGTCGAGATTTTTGTCGTATTTGACTACGAACTTATTTTTCCACGCGGGGATATATTTTCTGAGAGTTTAACAAATAACAATTATCGGTAATTCAAATTAACAAGTAATAATACGTTCAAGGAAAGAGACACGGGAATATTTAACACACGATTTAAGACAAATAATTGACGATACGATAACTACTAATTATACGATAAACAAGGTTTAGACGATAAATAATAAAAATACGAGGAACAATGACGATACGATAAATAATAAAAACACGACAAATAATAACGACACGAGAAACAGGGACGGTACGACAATTATTGACGCTATGATTATTATAGACGGTATTTTCTCGAAAAATCAATCGATAAGGCACAATATATCAGGGGGAATACAATAATCAATAATACAATCAATAATCGATAGTTAAACAAAACTAAAGCACGACAATTCGATGATATGTTAATGGCGTCACCCTCCTCGAGGCCTGACCCAACTGCGCAAGAAGAAACGAATTTCTTTTTAATCAATCTATTATCGATCGAAGAGTCGTCTTAAGTCGGAATCTTACCTGAATCAAGGCTCTACACTCACTAACTGAGGTTAATAAAGTAATCGTTCTGGGCTCTAGGCTTTATTCAATAGAAACAGTGAATTTTTTGATATTTTTCAATGAAAATGAGACTTTACGGTACTGAATCCAAGCAAGAAGTGAAGCGTCTAGATCTGTCTCTATCTAAATGCTGTTTGGGGGGGTGAGGGGGGTATTGCGCATAAAATTAATGGGCGTGTTGACTTCTGCAGCCGGGTTGTGTCGCGGGCCTGACAGGGCCTTTTGGCACTTCAAGCTTTCGCCAGGGGGTTGTTAGATGTCTCGTCGTGTTCTATTTGTTTCGATTTCCTGGAAGGCGGAATTCTGCATATTGGACCGGTGGACCAAGCCGGTGCGGGACAGGTAGCGGAAGGATAGGGGCTACTCCATGTGACAGATTCTTATTGCAGCGCTCTTCCAGGCATATCTCGGGATACGATGACTCGTCTCCCCTGGTTAATCCCTCGAAGGCCGGGCGGCCCGTCAGGCCGGATGAGATTGAGGGATGATCTCCGTCGATGATTTTGAGCAGGAACGGTACGGGAATATAAGATATAGGGAACGGGAAAAAGTATTAGTACATGAACTTATAATTACTACAATGGACCTTGGGCACTTGAGCTGGGACTTCTCGCTTTGAATTCGGTTTATTAACTAAGGTGGTCACTTCGGTCTGAGGAAGAGGAAATGGTTCATTTACGAGGCTGAACAAATCTGCCTCGTTACAATATATATTAAGCGGTCCAAAAAGAATCCTTTTTATACCAGCGGTACAAAAAGAATCCTTTTCATACCGGCGGTACAAAAAGGATTCTTTTTGTACCGCTCTTTTCAAATAATCAATAAACGGCTACTTCAGGCCCTATTTTTAGGTCGGAAAAACGCAGAAATCGTGCATGTGTTACAAAATAGTAGATTGTGTACCAAGGGCGTAAAGTGGGCTTTTTAAGACCGAGTGTGGAGTTTGCAGTACGAGTCGGGGATAAGCTACCACGAGTCGAAAACGAGTGCATTTGCGAGCCGAAGACGAGTACTGCAACCACAGAAGGTCAAAAAGCCCACTTAGTCCTTGGTGCACACCATATTTTTTGTGACGCGCGATTTTCGCGTTCTTGAGCGATTTCGAAGAAGCGGGCAAAAAAGTCAGTAGCGGGCAAAAAAAGTAATTCTTTTGCCCGCCGGTACAAAAACGTTGATTTTACGCCCCATTTTTAGGTAAAAAAAAACCGCAAAAATCGTGCGTGTGTTACAAAAAATATATCATATACATTTCTACTTTTAAAAAAAAATTCCCTCCTGCTTCACAGGAGCAATATTTTTTCCCCCGGGGATGGGCGTGTCACGTATTCCATACCTACACTATACCTACCCGATACTCTTCTTCATACCCTCACTATTAATACCGAAGACATAACATCCTGCATGCATCCAGTCTCATTGCCTCTAATCAGAAAGAGCTCCCATCATTACATTCGCAGAACTTCATCCCTACCTATACGCACCTTCATAAACACGCTCACGCCCGGGAGAACAATGGAACCAAGAATGATCTCATCAATTAGCTCATCAAGCAGATCATCAGTAGCTTCCACTTGTACTTACATCTAGGCATTTCGATCAGAATTATTAACGAGAGCAGTCGCTCCAAAAACTTGTATCACAACCGCTAAACAGAGCACTCACATAAACTCTCTCGAACCAACTCTTGTTGACTAAGCTTCATAATAAATCTAGTTTTCACTAAAACAGAATACTGTATTGAATAATAAACCATATAATAAACCCTCATTACGCATACTTATGAAATACGAAGTTTGATCCACACTACCCATTGAAATTCCCATGTCACTCCCGGTTCTCTCTAAGACGTAAAAGCAAGGCACAGAACCCAAACTCATAACTAGGCTATCAACAACAACAGCCTTATTCATAACAAATGGTTTATTATTCAAACTTTGATACCGGGGTTTTTAATATCGGAAACCCGGAAAAAATTAGTAGGTTAACAATTGCATAACTTTTTGAAAAATTGAGATAAACATAAAATTCCAACGGCACCGTATTCTATAAAGTTTTTAAATAACCCCTGAATTTTCTCAAATTTTTAAAAAAACATTGAATGATATAAAAAAATTATTATATGTGCAGTTTTTTCTTTAGTGGCGGCGCGCGGATGCTGAAACTGCCGCGCGGAAGCCTACTTTCAGCGTTAAATTAAAATGATAAATAATGGAGCTATACTTCCGGGAGTCGGGACTTTTTCATCGGAAATTTCTTCCTCTTTCAGGATCTTTTCTATAAATTCCGCCTTCACTCATGGTTTTTGAGTTATAGCCAAAAAACGAAAGGGCTTTGTTTTTTTAGTTTTTTGTTAATAACAATCGTAATTTTGATCGGCAGACAAAATCCAAAAAACCCTTTGTTCGAGGTGTGATTCCGGATCGAATGAGCTATCGCTCATATTTTTACGAGACTTGTAACTATTTTTCGCAGAAAACCAACTCCTTGACTAGACTATATCAAAAAAATCATGCAGAGACGAAAAGATACCTATATGAGATTGAAAGATTTTGAATTAAGTATATAGCTTTTGACTCGATAAAAGATAAATTGTTCAAAAGAATTAAATGCTTTTGAGTGACCTCTACTGAGTGTTCAATTAATTATTATTATTATCTTATTTTTTTCTGGCTCTCTTTCCGTAAGGTGGCAACCTTCCAAATGATCGTGGCTCTTGAAAATAATATGACTATTAGTTCTTTAGTAATTTTTCGATCATCCCGATGTGTATGTACACATGTATCTACCTATATACCGCGAAGAAATTTAGAGAATATACAGTCGACTGCACATGCGCGAGTTTCATCGTCCGCTGAGGCATATCTCGCGATTTATGTCATCGGTACGTCAATCTGTGAAAACTTTTGTCAAATTTTGGTAAAGTGAAATAATCAGCCACTTTCTGCTACAATTATGCCCGATTCCTGAAAATTTCATCGCGATTGATTCAGTAGTTTCGGAAAATTCACGATTCCCATTTCCGAGATTCTGACAAACGTTTCACGTCACCTTGAATCCTTTATTGCACTTATCGAATAATCTTCCGATATGGACTACGTTATCAGAAACTGCTAGTACGTGCTATTTTACGCGCGAGAGTTTGACAGCTGTTGCCTAATTTTCCTTTGAGTTGGCACAATGGCACCCATAACTCGCAGGTTAAAATACCACCGCGGGACGATCTGACCGACCAATAATAATGAATTATTTGGCGCATGCCCAATTAACTGTATACTTTCTAGATTTCTCCTCGGTATGAGTATCCAGATAGCATTTTGCTGCTCGATTGCCATAAAACAGGAACTCACGTCTCCTCATTTTCGTTGCTTACAAAATGAATGAAATGATCTTGATACTCAACAGCATTCAGAGCGAACTGGTTAGCGTTGACTTAATCATTTATCGCTCATTTATACAACCTTACAGAAGACATTTTTCTTTTCTCATATTGATGGTCTGAGTAACTGTTTGATTTCCAAGAAATGATTTGTTATCTTAGTACTGTCAAGTGCAGGGGCCTCTTCCAATGAAGTGACTGTCAGAATTTATTTATACTGGTTGATAATCACTCGTTATTGATAATCCTGAATTCGCAAAATATGATTACGACTAGTTAATTGAACTTTGCTCGGTGATCAGTCACGTCTGAACTCGACCTTCTTTTTCAAATACCGATAACGCACTGATAATATTGCCATTACGTGAACAAGTGATAATACACATAACTGAAGGTGAAATGCAAGAAAAAAGTCAAACTTATTGACAACAGACGGCAGACTTTTTATGGACATACTATATGGGGGGTAAATTTTTGTCGAATTCTTGAAACTGAACATTGTGAAACGTTAAGTAAACTAAACAGCAGAGTACCAATCTATAGAATACTGATTGTAAGTGTAGAATATTAATCCGTTTCACATAGGTACTGCCGTCTTGTATTCAACTGACGAGGCGAGAATACCGTTTCAATTTTTTTTGCCAGGCAGATACAGCAGAGGTTTCAATCTCACCAGCTGATCCCCACATAGCATAAAATATTGTTACGCGGGATGAAAACACCCTTTATGCATAATCCTCTTCATCTAGTAGTCAGGATAGATGAATAAAATACCATCTAAAAATATGAACTATCGGCTGCTGCGTCCACCGACATTATTGTGAAGACAGTCTTGTTCTAGCTTTAGTCTAGTACACACGTGTATTTTCTGAATACAACCTATTTTTTAAAATTTACTTAATTTTGCTTTTGGTTCGCTTCATTACTCTCAAGTACCCACAATTAACTCATCTTTTCATTGCAAACATATTTTGCAAAAATATTATTGGTACATTAAAAAAAAAGTAGTTCAACATACATATATTAAAATAATATCTAGAATTTGCATATGATATTTCTATTCTACATATGAGGCAAAACACGTCAAACGTTTTCACCAAAAATTTTGTTGTGCCTGATCTTATTGAAACTGTGACAAATTGTAGTACTAGCCATCCCCTTCTTACCCGCTGAAGCGGAAGCTTGGATACCGATCCGTTGTCCCGGTACAGGTACACGTATTTCGCCATTGCAGTCTGCAGGCCGTTCTTTGATGTATCGTTACTTTTCTCCTGATAGGTGGATTCTACAATGTAAGGAGAGTTTTGGAAATGGTTTTTCGCAATCGTTCGGTCTATGGAAAGGATTTTTCGATAAAAGAAAATTTAGATAGTTTTTTTCGAATCCAAACATATTTTCAAGTTTTTCTCAAAATGCGACATTATCGTTTTTGCTCAAATATGTCCTCAAAAAATCCTTTTTTCTTACCCTTCAAAATGAAACCAAGTGGAAAGTGGGAAAAACAAAATTTCGGGTGGGAACGTTCAACGTGTTTTGCCTCATATGAAGGTTTCTTTCTCAAGCGGGCCACCCATTTTCGTCGTAGTCTCGGATTAATTTCATTTCTTCCTTCGATGATTACCCTACTTTTTAGGAGTTATGCTGAATTTTTGCAGATTTTTAGCACTGGCAGGAGCGTAAATACTGGGACAAAATCTTGAAAGTATACACTCGGCGCCAAATAATTCAATTCCTATGGTCCGGGGGCTCTCGATTTTTGGCCATATTTATCCGATAGACAGTACCAACTGACTTGGAATCAGCTTATCCTTGAAAACTCGTGTTTCAGCGTTTGATAACTGAAGTTCAGAGTAGTTAGCCTGCATAGGCAGATTGCAAAACTGGCGCATGCACAGTCGACTGTATACTTTCAAGATTTTTTCACGGTACATGAAATATCTAGATGATCTGTTTATTTTACGTATTTATGAATTACCATTAATGAGAAAAAATTAAAGTACATGAAAGTTATGTTTTTCCATCAGCTTTCCGATGAAAATATTCCAAATTGAAAAAAATGACATTTGGGGCTCTCTCTGTCTCTCCCTCTATCGTTAATGCGCTTGAGGGGACCCGTCCCAGAGCGTCAAATGAAGCTTACTCTTACTCTTACTGTTACTCTCACTCTTACTCTATACTGACTATCCTTCACCACGTATACAGAGCTGATACTGACAATTGAATTCACGGATTACCAAATCTCCGATGTTTTTATTCATCGCGTATAGTGGAAAACGAAATCATCCTATATTCTACATATACTATTCAGTATCTATACCTCTTCAAATTGAGACAAAAACAAGATATCTTGAATATTTGCCCACATAATGTTGTTTCACAGATGAGCTCGATTATTTTTGTTTAGTTTTTCGAAAATTATTTTGAAACAGCAGCCAACAAGAAAAAAGGAATTATAACAACATCTGCTTCAGGCATTTCTAGCGACCCGCTGGTATAGGTACCAAAGTATACCAGAAAAATAGTGTACGTCACTCAAACTCTACCTTGGCAGACTTGGTATGTACTACACTGAAAGAAAAAAAGAGTCCCGCCAACTCTCTTGCGGAGCACGGCCAACGACGACTGGCGGAGTACGAGGGGGGGGGGGGGGGGGGGGTAGCGGGGCTCTGCGTTGAGGAGTAAGCCCAACTCCTCTACTAAGAGAGTTACGCATACACTCGCGATGCGGAGTTACGCGCGTAGTTATTTAATGTGAGACTGGTGTTCTATTTGATTGTTTTTAAATTTTCGAATAACTAAGATTATGGATACTCATCGGGTTGATGAATTTGTGAAAAAGTACCTGACTGAATGGAATCTGTCGGGTTTTATTCAGCAATTCGCAGGTGAATATATCCTAACCTCGTAAAAGCATTATTATATATAGCATTGAGCATGTCATTTCGAGGTTAGGATATATTTACCTGCGAATCGCTGAATAAAACCCGACGGACTCGATTCAGTCAGGTACTTTTACACAAATTTATCAACTGGATGAGTATCCATAATCTTAGTTATTCGAAAATTTAAAAACGATCAAATGAAACACCAGTCTCATACTAAATAACTACGCGCGTAACTCCGCATCGCGAGTGTATGCGTAACTCTCTTAGTTAAGTAGTTGGGCCTACTCCCCAACGCAGAGCTCCGCTACCTCCCCCCCTCGTACTCCTCTAGTCGTCGTTGGCCGTGCTCCGCAAGAGAGTTGGCGGAACTCTTTCTTTCTTTCAGTGTATATGAGGCTCGCTTAAAGATGCCTTTTAGTAGTTGAAATCCCGTTTAGCGGATACTCATGAAAAGCCTCCCTTAGAAATCTACCTTACGAAAAAAAAAATTATTTTCACTACACTGCGTGTGATTTTGGACGTTTTACCCACGCTTCGCGTGGGTAAAACCCCCATTTTCACACCTCCTGAAGTGAAATTCTGTACAATACTCGACGGAAAAACTTCTTCTGATCTCATGTGATCGCAAAACTCGCCTTTGGCTCGTTCTGCAACCTCACACTCGTCAGAAAAAGTTTTACCGGACTCGTATTGTAATGTACTATTAATAGATTCTGATATACAGTAGACTCTGGATATATCGCCGCTCGAGCGAAATCCCCGTCACACGTACTTGCATGCACACAACTAGCGCTCCCCCATCACAATTGCGCACGCCGCTGCTGGTAAGCACGTCGCAGTGACACTCACCTCCCGGCGCTCACTCTCATGCGCATGCTTGTAAGCGTTCATGCCAAAATAAAAACAAATGCCGGCCGCTAGAGGCATGACTTCGGGACTGGACTGCTGCGTGGAGAGGACTGTCCACTTCTGGCCGTTTCCGAGAATTTTCCTCTCCTATAGCCCCATACCGCGGCGATATATCTAGAGTCTACTGTAGATTCTAACAGCGATTCCTGCGGGCTCACCCTGCTGAAAATCGCGGGATGAGATCTGATATCAGATCTCAGATAAGATGTGATGTGAGCTTATATGAGAACTGATATCAGCTCACTTCAGATCTCACCTGCAGCTCACATGAGATTCTGGTAACGAAATTGAACTGGGTTTTCATTCCAGATCCCATATGAGTCTCATGTCAGATCTCTTGTCAGATTTCCTGTAAAACTGAAAACGTTTGTAGAAAAAAAAAAAATTCCCGTGTAGCAAGACTTGAACTCAGGACCTTCGGTTTCGTAGGCTCTTACCTTTCTACTGCACCACGACACTGCTTACAAGGTAAGGATTTTTTCGCATATATATTAAGTTACTATGACTATTACCTGAAAATAACTGAAGTTAATGTTACTAGTAACTCAAAATATACATGAAAAATTCATTATTTAGTAAGCAGTGTCGTGGTGCAGTGGTAAGGTAAAAGCCTACGAAACCGAAGGACCTGAGTTCAAGTCTTGCTACACGGGAATTTTTTTTTTCTGCAAACGTTTTCAGTTTTACAGAAAATCTGACATGAGACTTATATGGGATCTGGAATGAAAACCCAGTTCAATTTCGTTACCAGAATCTCATGTGAGCTGCAGGTGAGATCTGAAGTGAGTTGATATCAGTTCTCATATGAGCTCACATCACATCTTATCTGAGATCTGATATCAGATCTCATCCCGCGATTTTCAGTAGGGCAGGTATCACCTGCAGGAATACGTTCTATCAACAAATTTGACACCAACGCTTCTACCTCCTCCGATAAGCAACGGTGATGTCGGGCGCCCGACATCTGAGAGAAGTCCTCTCCTTTTCTCTCTCGGTTTGCGCTACTCCTCTAGGCTTGCCGATTCTAGTCACTCTTTAACATTTATCGTTCCGAAACATAGGACAGCTTGCTATCGGCACTCCTTCGCGCTTGAAGCCATTTACTTTTGGAATAACCTGCCCCGCAAATACGAGACTCGTCCTCGTTGGACGTATTCAAGGCAAGGTTCTCCTTGTATCATTCTTCTGCCGAAACGAGTGGTAATTTCGACCACATCAGGCCTAGGCTCTGACTGTCGCACAGTGGGGGATTTCGACCGTAGTGCGGCCAAAATTCAAAAATATGTTTTTTTTTTTCAAATGTATGACTAGTGGGGATTGGCTGAGGAATGTCCCCTCTATTCAAAACCGTTCAACCCTACCCCCGACGACCTGTGGTTGCCGAGATATTTAAGTGTAAAGTTGACCCTCTGCAACGGCACATGCTCGACGCGCGCGTCTACGAAATTCATTACGAAGTTCAAAGAAATATTCACGCGAAGTTACAATCACAAAAAAATATTGAAAATATGGCTGAGGTTCCTGGAGGTATGTAGGATATTATGGGTATTTTGCTTTTTCTAAAAAACTGTTGCTCTGTTTGATTATTACATATAACAATACATCGACAAAGTGACTACTTATTTGAGTAAAAACTAACGATACACAGACGAAAAGTACCAAATCCCGCGGAATCCCGCGATTATTTTTCGATTCATTTGAAGTATAAACTATTAATAAATGATTCTGAAAGAGCTAGCGACCAGTTTCGACCGGGTTAGATGTGACGTATTTTATTAGATCAGCATGTGCGCTCAGCAAAGGCCTCTGGATCGGGCGCCGCGTGCATCGTGCGTCGATGCTACCTGCCTACCTGCTCGGGCGCGCAGCTGCAGGTCAGCTAGAACCTACGTTGTGTCTCTTCTCGGAACGGATTATTGAGAGGTGAGGGACACTTCGTATAATTTGAGCATTTGAATAACAAAAGACTGTCCTTTTATCCAAAATGTGTTTATGTGAAATTTTTTTTTTGCTTCCACATCTTTTCCGATCGGGCAGCTATCGGAGGAGGCTCAGGGAGCCCGAAATAAAGATATAAAAAAAATATCGAGAGGGATTCTCTCGCAAATGCTCCCGAGAAAGGACGATGCAAGATGTCCTTAACTAGTTGCTGGTATCCTCAAATCCATATATCTGAAGTTTAAGGGAACTCGCAGCGAAGAAGCACAAAAAACTATCGACTAATGCTCTGCGGCTGATATCCTGTAGCGATGCCAAAGATGATTCAACCGGCGAACTGTCCATATCCGAGAGCGAGGAGTATGACTCCATTGAGTTTTAAGGTGCCACAGTAGTGACGTGTCCTATATATATTTTGTGACGTCAGAATCGTGAAATACGAGGAATTTCGTCGTCAAATTGAGCCTAAACGAGGAAACGAATTCCACGGATATTATTTTTTTATTGAAGCTTAAATTAATCTGTACTGCGCTTGCTTAGTGATTTTCGGCGTAGATTACCCAGTGATGTCGATTGTGAATAAATAAAAGTGACAGGTCGTTTAATACATATCCAACATGGCGGCATCAAAATCCGGCCATTACCGACTTGTCGTATTTTCGCTGCATCCGGGAGATTAATACGTCTATCACTAAATACAGGGAGCAAGCGCAGGGTAGAAATACACACTTGTTTCGGGAAAACTTATTTCGACCATCTGCATCCCGTAAATGAGGCTCGATTTGACGATGAAATTTCTCGTATTTCACGATTTTGACGTCACAAATATATATAGGACATGTCACTACTGTGGCACCATAATACAATTTTTTTGAATAAAAGTGAATGTCATAATCAATCGTCACCAAAATGTCTCAAATTTCTTCATAGTTAACCCAAAAACTCCTTCAGTATTTTTCAGCCATTTCCAGCCAGTATTTTCAAGACCGACCGACGATATCTCGGCCGCCATTTTGTTTTTGGGAATTACATCATCAAATTCGTAATCAGCGACCCCGAAAACGTATCCTAGCCAACTTTCAGACATTTCCAACCAGTATTTCTAAGACTGAACGACGTTATCTCGGCCGCCATTTTGTTTTTGAAACTTTCGATACCAAATTCGTAATCAGCGACCCCAATAACGTATCTAAGCGAACTTTAGCCATTTCCAACCAGTATTTCCAAGACCGAATGACAATATCTCGGCCGCCATTTTGTTTTTGAAAATTTCGATACCAAATTTGTAATCAGCTACCCCAAAAATCACGGAATACTAAGTTTGGTACGTTTCTCATCTTTCCCTCAATTATGGCCACGATTCGGCCGAAATCCCCCACTGTGTGCCGGGCGCACTCACAACCTGTTATTCCCAAACAACACAATGGGCAAAATGTCGACTATCAGTTGACTTTTTTCAGCCGTCTTTTTGTTGACTTGAAATTTCAACATATAGTCGACTTTTTTCGGCCGTATTTTTGTTCACTTAAAATTTCAACGTATAGTCGACTTATTTCGACAGTCTTTTTGTCGACTCAAAATGCCAACTTATAGTCGACTTATTTCAGCCGTACCGCAGTAGCGCCGTTGGCGCGCTTTTTCCAGCCGGTGAGGTTAGAAATCGCACACGGTGGCGTCGCTTTATGTTAGCGCCTATCGTGGTCGATTCATGTGGAGTTAGATTTTCGTGTGTATATAAAAGAAGAAGTGAGGAAGCAGAAGAATTTCGTGTATATGAAAATCGTATATTTGCTGATATCGTCAAAAGGTAAGAAGTTTTGGATTAACTATGACGAGGATATAAATTATTTGCTCTTCTCCAAGAACATAACCCTCAATGTGCCCGTGGTATATGATAGATACGAACTCGCGACAAGCATTTTTTCAATACACAATTCAAAGAATCTGATTATTATTGTGTAACATAAAAACGATTTATTATATCAAAATTATGAATCGATAAAATTTTATCTTACTAGAGCCTATTGAGTACATAAATTGGCAATTTTTGAATAATTTTTGCACCCGGACGTAATTTTCATTTCTCTGAACTTCCGCATTGTATTATAATTACAAGAAAGTTTTTTTTTTTATTTTCAATTGAACATTTATTTTTTCATTATTTCATGTAAGCCTCAACCTTTTCGACCATATGATCCGATGATTTACGTATTTAAGCAGGTTGTTGATATTGATAGTTATGTTTGTTATGAAATTTTCAACGGTAATCAACATAAAACATAATTGTGTATCGCTACTGACAGGGGTCGATCACAACTCCCAACTTTCTCAAACTTGTAAAGGTGGTTTTTTGTATCAAAATATGAAGCACCTGCTGCGTAACTCTCCGGAATAGGCTTTTATCCTATTAATTTATCAAAATATACCATATGAATCGGCGTGACATGGGTTTCGCAAATTGCCCTGAAATAAGCTGTTTTTACTTCATCGTCATGTATTTTACAGCACTCATATGAATGTACTTATGTCCACTTCAGATGCCTAAACATTATCAGGATCTGTCTCGCAGACAACAACGTAGACGCCTCCATGCCTATCAAAGGAATAATATATCTCATGAAATACGTCCTGTACCAGCAGCAGTTGAAGTCCAACAAATCTCTACTGCTGAATATAATCCAGAGATTCCTATAGAAGAGCAGGATGTTGGCACAGAAAACCATGACATCGGAACCGTACCTTCACAGAATGATTCAACGAACGAGACTGATCAATCGGCATTAGAAGAATCTGTCTCAGATCACAATAATGACTATGGATTGAACAGAGAAAATTTATTGGAAAACAATGAGAGAGAAAACATGGCATTATCTGACTGGTTGTCGAGATGGGCGATAAAATATAATATTTGCCAAAACGCCCTTACACCGCTTTTGCAAAATTTATACAGGCGTGGTCATCATGATCTGCCACGTGATGCCAGAACCCTGTTGCGTACTCCAAAAACCTCCGGTATTCAGTCATGGTCATCTGGATCATATGTCCATTAAGGATTAGAAAGAGCGCTGATTGATCAACTCAAAAACAGTGAAATAACATTCGATTCCAATACCATCAAGATAGATCTAAACATAGATGGGCTGCCCCTATCTAAAAGTTCAAACAGCCAACTTTGGCCAATTTTAGGAGAAATATATCATGAAGAATGTGAACAGCCGTTTCTCATCGGCGCCTATCATGGGACTCAAAAACCACCTTCTGTCAGTGAATTCCTATCTCCATTTATTGAAGAATATCAAAGTCTCCACTGTGATGGATTTGATTTCAACAACAAGCATTTCACTGTATCCATTCGATGTGTAATTCGCGACGCTCCGGCTAGATCGTATGTGACCTGCACTTAAGCTCATAATGCTTATTTCGGATGTGCCAAGTGCATGCAAGAAGGGCATTGGGATGATCATAGAATGTTATTTCTGGATTACAACCTACCGCCTCGTACTGATGACAACTTCCGTAATCGAGAGCAGGAAGATCATCACACTGGTTACTCTCCTTTTGAACAAACATCTGTGGGAATGGTCTCTCAATTTCCCAATGATCCCTTACACCTGATGTGGCTAGGCGTATGTAAAAAATATATATCACTTTTGCTGCGAGGCCATCACACTTCAAGATTGAGCGGCCAGCAAATAGCAGAGTTGTCGAGGCGATTGATTGAAATGTCGAAGTGGATACCAAAGGAATTCGCCCGAAAGCCACGAGGTCTACATGAATTGAAACGGTGGAAAGGTACCGAGTTCAGACTGTTTGCGCTCTATATTGGACCTGTTGTGCTATAAGATTCATTGCCTGATGCCAATTTAATGCACTTTAATAGTTTCAATTGTGCAGCTCGCATATTATCCCACCCAACTGACTATTATGCTAACAACGAATATGCACGGAATTTATTGGAGCATTTCATTGAAACATGTAAGATTTTATTTGGCGAAGAAACTATGATTTGCAATATGCACAATTTGTCTCACATCTATGACGATGTCAAGAAGTTTGGTCCATTGGATAATTTCTCTGCATGGCCCTTCGAAAATTTCATGCAATCTTTGAAAAATATGTTGAGAAAAAAAGAAAAACCACTGTGTCAATTGCATAATAGATTGACTGAAAGATCTTCACTCACTCAAAACGAAAATAATCAACCAAAGCGATCTGCGATACCAGTCCTACGTAAGGAAACTGGAAACTTCCTGCCACTGAATTGTACTGATGCGCATGCTCGTATAGAGTTCAAACATTTCGAACTCACCGATAAAAAACCGGATAATTGTTGTCTCTTAAAAGATAAGAGCATCGTTGTAATTGATCATATTGGTTATAACAACGATGTACCAATTATTATTGGTAGAAAATTTACCAATCAAGATGCATTACCGGTTTACCCGTGCACATCAACTAATTTAAATATGAATGTCGCAAGCGGCTTGACTGAGATGAAAATGTGGGATGTCACAGATATCGCTAACAAAACTCTAAGTCTTCCATTTAAGAACAGCTGGTACATTATTCCTTTACTGCACCCAGGAATTGAGTAAGACATCTAAAAAGCTCTCATCGCACTCGAGGTTCTCTGCGCTACAACAATGCAATGTAATTACATACGAATGATAGAACAACTGGGTTTAAGGGGGGACAGTACTGAAACTTTGTCAAAAACCATTTTTTTTTTATTTTTAGATATTAGTAGTATGTATATTGGAAAAATACATCAATCTTCTGCGATGAAAGTGTATGCGCAAGAGACCTTTCGCAGTGGTTCGAAGGAAATCTTTTGCGACAGGTCTCCTAAATATTTTTTTCCAATACACATACTACTAATATCTCAGAATTGTTGGAGGGGATTTTTGATCGAACCATTTTGAGTGTTGGAAAAAAAAAAATGGTTTTTGACAAAGTTTCAGTACTGTCCCCCCATAAGAGCAATAATTTGTCATGCAAATTATTGATATTAGACACGCTCATTACGTTATTAACCTCATTCTCTCTATTTGAATTCATAATGTTAGAATATTCAATTGCTTGCTATAACTGTCTACAACATTATCATATGCCTAACGTGTGTTATGCCGTATCCCTCGCTGTTTAGCATGCCGATTGCTTTCCAAAAAAATTTGAACCTTACCTGTACTGCTTACTAATAGAATGTTATGAGTCATAGAATAATTCTTCCAAGGGTACAAATAATAGTTCGATTGGAATTAGAATTATATTGTTTGTTACAGATGTTCTGCGTTATTTTATATGAAATGTACTGCATCACAGTTCCAGACTTGTTGATTAATCTTGAATTGAAAACATTCAAACTGCCTCCTAAGCTGAGTGATGTCCGCAAATTGTGCACCAAATCAACGAAACCGGCTGATACGTGAGAAGTCAAGTCGTTTAAAAAAATATTAGGTCCATATGGTAAGTAACGGCTTATTAAAACTGCTTTTCCGATTTGTACGCGAAGGTCGTTCCATTTTTTAGGTCATCTACGAATTTTGATGAACGCATTGGTTAAAATATCTTCGCGCATGATCTTTTTTCTTACATCTCAGTACTGCTCAAAAAATTCTGAACCTTGTGAACCTTTCAATTTAGAGTAGCGATGTCATACAAATTTTTAAGATATCCAACAAAATAGGTTAGAAAGCTATAGTTCGACAATTCGGAATGTTTTAAAATATAATTTACAGACACTTTTGACGTAGCCCTTTCCGTTAAGCGTGCAGCGGCACAAATGTCTACATCAGATGAAAATATCGGATTAGTAGACACTGTTTCCAGAAAACGAAGAATAAAGAAACCAAAATTTCATGATGAATCAGTAGTTGAACAAGATACCGAAGGTAATTCGAACTTTTATTGCAATTTTTGTGAAAAAAAAAAGCGGAGGGTAACATGAATGGTAGGGTGCTTTTTTTTTAACGACTATTTTTATTTTTTCGCTCCCCACTCAAAATCTTGTTGAAGATGTAAAAAAAAAAATTCCCTGAAAATTTGAGCCCTTAATATTAACTCTAAGTACTCTCCCAAAGCGTATAAAGATTTCCCATTTAAAATACACGTAAACTTTGATTTTTTTTTTTAGATATATCTCAGCCGCATTTTATGCTATTGGATTGTTCCAAAGTGGGATTTACTCGGAATTAACAGTTCTTCAAAAACGCTTTATGCGCCGTAGCTGTAATCTGCACCTGTACGATGGTACGGGTCACTAAATCTGATTTTGGTGGAAACTTCCGATTTTTTGAAGATATTTCAAAAGTGACTGGATTTATTGAAAAAAATGCAAGGAACAAACTTGTAGAAAATTCAATTTCCTTCAAAAAAGGTCGAATCAGTTGAATCGCTGAGATTGATATTTGTTGAGATGTGAAGCGTTAACATTGTCATTTTGTGAAATTTTTCAGAATTTTCGTACCAAACTTTTTATAAATGATGATTTTCAATTGTTGCATTTTTGTAGAACGTTTATCTCCGAGTAAATACCACTTTGGAACAATCCAATAGCATAAAATTCGGCTGAGATATGGATATTAAAAAAAAAAATCAAAGTTTACGTGTATTTTAGATGGGAAGTCTTTATACGCTTTGGGAGAGTACTTAGAGTTAATCTAAAGGGAAGACCCTGGTGAGATTTCGCCCGAAATCGCTAAAAAAATCGATTTTCTGTTTTTGCCGGAAAATTACTCCCGGGGATTGTCCCCACCTTGTGAGAAACTTTCAAGGCCCTCCGATTTTTTTTGGTTCATTGGGAGCGAATTTTATAGATAAAATCGATGAAACTTTTTTTTTTTCATTCCTTTCGTGATGATTTCTTCTAGAATTCTAGAATTTATTCAAAATACTATTGAATGGGAGTATCGTAATATACAAGGTCAAAGTTTGAAAAACGCGGTAAATTTCACGCCAATTTGAAATTTGTGACGTCACAACTCCGTGTAGTTCGGGATCGAACCACCCGTAGCACAGGACATGATCGGCTATTGTTCCCGCGCTTTCCTGCGTTTAGTGGTTAGTTTACTACGAACTGACATCTTGGTGACAGCAAGTGTAAACTTCTCTGCAACTTTGTGATTTTCACTCATTGCGAAACCAAAAAATCACAACGAAAACAATGGATTCGATTACCTCACGGTGGCGCAAGTCTAGAAAACGCCCAACGTTCAAAAACAAGCAGGGTAAAAAAAATCTTGGAAATAAATTCCCATCGAAAGACTTTCCCTCTGGAAAAAAAGTTGGTCAACGACAATTGCGTGACGAACCGCAGTCTGGCCAATCTGGAATACAATCCGGACCGAAAAAGATAAGTAACCCTGTAGGGTCTAGTACATCATCTACTAGCGAGAGAAAAATTGAAACTTTTGTTTCATCACAGTCGTCGGAGCCAGGCGATGCTTGTGAAAATTATTTATTCGTGCATTCCAGTACCTGGCAGGAGCTTTTTAAAAATTCGGCATGCGCTGAATGTGGACAGAAGAGCCTCGCTGTGCAGATGAGAGAACGAAGAGGATTCGCAGCACGGCTGTGCGTCAAATGCGGAGACTGTGGCTTTCTGTCGGCACAAAGTTTTACGAGTCCACGAACAACAGACAACACTAAGCGGCCACCGTTCGATGTCAATAGAAAAATGGTGGAAGTTTTCTCAGAATCTGGAGGGGGACATGCTCAAATGCAAAAGTTCGGAGCAACAATGGGCATGAGCGTGATGGCATCCCAGACATACTTCGCACATTCTAAGCGATTGGCAGAGGTAGGTGAGTCGCTAAGAGAAAAGGTGCTTGCCAAGGCTCGCGACGCTTTTCGACAGGCTCATGTGACAGTGAATCCTGATCTCAAAGATATAGAAGTAATAGATATAGCGGTTTCTTATGATAGATCGTTTATTTTATCCATTACAATGTTGGATAAGCCTACCCTGCATTTACAATACGTATGCAGGGTAGGCGGAGAGACAGCTTAACCTAACTTAAGACTAGGTGAGAGAGAAAAAAAGTACATAGGTACGGAGCAAGCAGACAGGTTGTATATATAGGTATATAAATATACCTACATATATAGAAACACCCGCATTCGCACGAGAGACAAGGGAGACCCCCGAAAAACCTTGTCCAGGTGTAGCCGGATCCAAGCTCAAACCACCGTGAGTCAAGACGGCGCCTGAACGGCGTGACCCGTCTTACATTTTTGCAGGCTGCCGCTCAGGCTTCCTTGACTCGCTTGGGGATTTGAACTCAGGTCCTCCCGCTCCGTAGTCTCGAGTGCTAGCACTACGCTACTACTGTCGGGGTGATGGCACGTGGCACAAACGTGGCCACATTTCCTTTTACGGAATTGGGGCAGTTGTAGATATTCTTACTGGCTTGGTAATTGATTTTGAAGTTTCATCAAAATTTTATCACATGTGCAGTCTCACAGCAACGAGTCTTGATGCTGACTCACCCGACTATGCTATATGGAATTACGGACACAAGAGTAGCGGGGACTGTAGCGTTAACTATGAAGGCTCATCTGGAGCTATGGAAATTGCTGCCGCTGAGCGTATGTGGATGAGATCTGTTAGAGACTCCAAGATGAGATATACTACAATGCTATCTGATGGCGATGCGAAGACGCACGTGCATCTGCAGAAAATAGCTGTTTATGGGCCGGAAGTGACAATTTCCAAAGAGGAATGCGTAGACCACGTAGCTAAACGTATGGGTACTGGACTCCGGAATTTGATAAAAAGTTCGAATGCTCAAGGAATAAGACTTGGAGGACGCGGAAAGGGTTCTTTGAAAGAGACAACGATCGTCGCGCTTACAAACTTCTATAGGACAGCCATCACAAGAAACATTCCTGACATCTCGAAAATGAAGAAGGCAATCTTTGCTACGCTCGAACATTGCCAGTCAACAGACGAAGAACCTCAGCACGAGAACTGCCCGCCAGGTCCCAAGTCTTGGTGCTTCTACAATAACAAAGTGGCACGAGGCGAACCTCTTGATGGCCACGAAACTATGCCAGTCCAATTGGCTCCAGGAATAGTTCAGAAACTGATGCCTCTCTATGATAGATTAGCCAGTGACGAGCTGCTTAGTAGGTGCGCACGAGGAAAAACTCAAAACGCCAACGAAAGCCTTCACGCAAGCATCTGGCGTAAGTGCCCAAAGGATGTCTTCGTCTCGAAAGGAAGAGTTGATTCTGCAGCAGTAAACGCTGTTGCAGAATTTAACATGGGCTGTGCGATGAGTTATCGTTCTAAGGCACGAGCCAGAGACGAACAGGTGATGAAAATCAGTATCAAGATTTTGAAAGAGCTGGACACCCAACGGAAAAGAAAAAGCGAGTGGCAGAATGAAGCACGACGCAAAAAGCTTCGGCGTGCTGTCAAATTGACAAAGGCGCAGCTTGAAGCCTTGAACATTAGAAAGGAAGGGACAACTTATGGAGCAGGACAGTTCTAGGCCCGGCAATGTCGAGTCAACATTCAATAACATGGTGGCCACGGTCAGAGAAAACCGGGAAATGTCAGGGAAAATAAAATTGGTCAGGGAATCAGGGAAAAGTCAGGGTTTTTTTTTTCAGAGGAAAAGTTGTCACTATGAATAATCAACCTGCTAGTTGAACTGCTGCAAATTCAGTGAGTACTTCTAGCTATCTCGTCAAGGGTCAAATCAATATTTCAAATTTTATGCTATTTTCATATTTTTGCCATCATTCATTGAGAAAAGTATAACATGAGTTCTATTTGATATTCATTTGACCCAACTATTACTCTATTAGAATGCTCATTTTTTTTTTAAATTTTATTCCATGTGACGGTGAACCTGGAAATGTCGAGCGAAGATAATCCGTGCTCCAAAATATGTCGGAGCAGAAGAAATAGAGGATCTGAGATGCGTTCATCAGAAAGTGTAACATTATGACCTTGGACCATGTATTCTGAAGAATTTATTTAATTTGTACCAATTTTCATTAAAATACGATTTACTCACAACTACATTTTCAGCTACGCTGAAAATTTCTTGCGTCATCGTTTTGCTCCGATCAACTTCTCCTTCGCAGAGAAAGTTCACACATACCTTATGCACAAAATCACTTATCAGATTTTCCAAATTGTAAAAGGAACATACTTTTCAAGTCTCAAATAACATGAAAAATGAAAAAAATTTGGAAGTGAAATTATTAAATGCTCTTCAAACAGAACGAAAAATTAATTCGCAAATCTGATCAGCAAATCTCTTCGCCTGAGTGACTCAAAGATGATAGTTGAAGATAAATATGATTCGATTAAAGTTATGACGCAGGGGACATTTTGAAGTTCAGTAGGTTTTTACCATCAAATGTAGCGTAACTTCCACATTTATCAAGTAATCTGTGAGATCAAGGTAGGATTTTCTTAGTTCCTGAGTACACTTCCACATGATCTAAAAATAATTTCGAATATGAAAAAAATGTCAAAGTTTTGAGTTTCACTAGGGTCTTCCCTTAAGGTGGTTCTAGCATGAACTCGTCAGCAACAGAAAAAAATAATCTTGTAGTATATGGTAGATGAAGTGTCTATATTCATGCACGTGAAATTTCAGACCAGGTCACCGACTGAATAAGGGAAATAAATATAGTTGAAAATCGGGTTTTTAACACAGGGCTTATGGAAGCAATAGCGTTGGAAGACTTGGGCCGAGTAATATCTCAACATTCACGCAACAGATGTTGACGAAAAACTAGAGTGATGTCAATTAGATTATGAGGATTACAAATGCAACATAAAACTGTGGAGTCACCGACTTCCATAAATAGATATTTAATGTCAAAGTGTCGAAAAATTTGTAGTTGAGAAAGGTTCAGTAACTATCTCGAGAATCGGCAGCGTCGCAAAGATCAGGTGGTCAGTACAACGTCAGAGCGCATGCGTGAGAACAAATTTCCCGAGTTCATCTAACCTATCTTTTGACATCTGTGATTGAGGTTAGGCAGGACACATTTTTCATCGTAATAATAAAACAATTGAAGTTCATTAATAAATAAATTATTTATTTGCACAAAAAGTATACGTGTGATAAGATATTTGTTTTCGTATTGCACAATTCTATCCAATTATGTAACACGCAGTAAAATAATAAAGTTAGAAAAAGTGGAGCCAGTTACGTTTTTTTTAGCTGCTCAACTATTTTATCAATAATTTTTTTGTTTTTCGTAACCCTTGGTTTACCGCCAATATCTTCGGCTAGTAATATAAAGACGCCCTCATCGCTACCAGTCGCAAAAGCTTTTTTTAGTATACTCTCGTCAATCCCAGCCTTAGCTATTTTAGCTTTCATATGGTCCGATACATCGGTATATTTGGCCAAAGATGCTTTATTGAATGCATTTGTTTTCGCGTTTTCGGCTGATTTAAGAATGCACATGACGCTTCTTGTGTGTTTTATCAAAAGTTGTTTATCAACACCAATATTTTGTATTAGGTGGCGCAATATTTGCACATCGTTGATGGCATTGTGTGCTTCTTGTGCGTTACAGGGGTCAATAAAATCTCCAGCGAGTGCTTCTTGTGTGAATTTCAGTTTGTTTATTTTCCGCTCAGGAAGTTTTTCTTTGAACGCGTGCAGTGTGTCAGTGAACCCTTTAACAACAGACGTGAATTCCTTCATTACACCTAAATTCACGGCCAGCTGCAGAATCCTTGGCGCATCAAACCTGTCGATTAATAATACAGTTCAAGAACATGTCATGTTTGAATTTCGTCAAAGTTGATCAATTGTAGTAAATGAAAAAGAATCATCACCGAAAGCCATTGTGTGCGATAAGAATAACCGATTGGCCCTGAGAATGTAAGAACGTCAAAAAGTCACTGAAAGCAGTTCTCGCTGACACCGTGTCTAATCTGACATCTCGCAAATACATTTCACCATTTGAAACTGTCAATCCTGTGACCTGAGCAGCTCCTGGTGAGATACCTTTCGATGGTATTATATAAGAATCAAACACACCCCTTTCCGTACAGGCAGCAATCTATAGGATGAATATAAAGTTATTACTTTCATGAGTCCAGTTATATACAATATACATATATAGGTACAAAAATATAAGTATATCATGAATGTACTTTAACCTGGCAAATTTCTGAAGTTTTTTGGAGGCCGGTCGTTTCCAAATCAAATACTACGCCGCAGCAGTTATTGAAGTCTATGTGTTCTGGATAAATGAAACTGATTTTCAATCTACTGATATTGTAATTGATAGTCACCATTGCAAATTAGTGAGAAATAACTCACCACTAATAGAAGGATTTTGTAAGAACTCCGACACGTTACTCAATCCACTTTCCGTTTGGTATGTGATACCTTCCCGGTTTGTTATTGCAGCTGTTTTTGTAGACCTCTCCTTTTTCAAAAAGAGCCTTCTTCTCTTCAATCCAACAGACCGTCTTGCACTTGCCTGTGCCTCTCTTTTCTTATCCTTCCGGTCTCTATATTTTTGGGTCTCTGTACCAGGCGATAAACTTGCTAACTCATTGACGGTAACAATACATTTAGTGCCAATGTTTTCTTGGCCTACTGCAGCCGCAACTCGAGTGTCAAACGATTCTGTCCCTGCATAAAATCTGGACTTTGGATGTTTGCTGGCAACCATGTTGTTGAAACTTTCGTTCGACTGGCTCGACGCACAGGGTGCCAGTTTATTGGCATTGGCAGCGAAACGATTAAATAATTTCAACATTGACTCTCCAAGCCCCGGGTCAGACAGAGGTTTTCCATGAGGAAGGTTCAAATGAACAAAGTCATCTCCCAGGGACTTGAAGTCGCACCATTCACCACAATTAGTATGGTCGCCAAAGGCGTGGGGCACTACATTCTTCAATGAAGCCTCTACTGCTATCGGATTACCCTTATTTTGCTTGACCGCACAAGAAAAGCAATTTGAAAAATAAGTAATCAATTTCGGTTGTAACTTCATTGCGTATAGTGCATTTTTTAAGGCCTTGTGTGCATGATTAAAGTCTGACCACTTCTCTATCTGTTCTCCAGCCTCTCTGCGAACAGCTGCAATAGTGCACGAGTCATCATCGCCAATGATTGTCGAAATTTTTACATTTTCACTTCTCAGGAGGTAATTTCGGGTAACCAATTCGATAGCCATATCAGGCTCCATCGCCTTTGCGGATCCAGAAAAGTTGCGCCTGCATTCGTGCTTCTTTTTCTGTCCTGATTCACATTGCCTACACTTCTTATTGCGAGTACAGTACGACAATACTTTACCCGAATGGTAGCCAATTAGTGAACTATGACCTATAGTATAATACATTACTTATTATTAGAGAAATATTCGTGCTGTACTTGTCACTTCTTAAATATAGATGAATTACACATAAGTAGGTATAATCACCAGACAAACTATTGTAGGCATGACCAGTGCCTCGTTTCTGCCATCCAGCATCGAATGAAGCGATTATCTTACTTGGCAAATTAGAAGTAGGTGGGATATTCTCTCTCGTATCAGGATTTGTTGCGAGAAAGGCCTGTTCTCCTAATTGTAAATTGTTGCTGCGGTTGCTGTGGATGAAAAGCAGGACGTCGTTCGATATAAATTCATTTATACATACCGCAACAAGTGATACAGCGGGCAAGATGTAGTTCTTTCTGCATGGTGTTATTATATATATTCAGTAATTAAAACAATATTACCGATCAGTAGCAATTTTTATTTTAAAGTACAAATCATTTCGATGGAAGTACAAGTCCTCACAACAAATATGTAAAAAATCAATTTGGAGTTATTTGATTATAGGAATGGGAGAACAATTCATTGATAACACTTACTTAGACTTGATTGTCAAAATTTTATAGAGTTCCATTTATGCAATATTGATACCGATGATTCTTTTACTCAAAGATTATACAGAATAAACTATAGTGAATAAATAACGAGATTTGATTGAATACAAAATCAAATTATTCCTAGTGCTATACGTATTAGCCTTGCTTTCCGGGCCAGTTTGTCACCTCTCCTTCTGTTACCGCTCTAGTTTATTCTAGTTTATTTTACCCTATCTTCTAGCTTAAGGTGTTACTATATTGTCCCTTTTCTAATTTAAGGTGTTACTATAATGTCCCTTTTCTTTATATCCTTCATTTCTGGCTTCATCAATTTTGTTATGTTACCCACTGTTACTCTGTACTTTTTTGTTTCTCTTATTTATTACTCGCTTGTCTCTTCTCAGCATGATCCTGTCATCATTATCGTCTCATATTCCATCTAATTGTTTATGTTATTTCTTTATTTTTATTTATTCTTGTTCTTATTTCTATTCATCTTTATCTTTATTTCTATTTTTGTTCTTATTTTCTTTTATATTTAGCTCTAGCTGAAATTCTCTGTATTATGCTTAGTGCTAGACGAATTTCCAGTATTTTTATTCATCTTTATCTTTATTTTTATTTTTGTTCTAGTTTTTATAGTTAACTCTAGCTGAAATTCACTGTATTATGCTTATCGCTAGACGTAATTCCGTTATGCGCGCCTATTGTCGTTGTGCATCCTGTACTCTTAGGACACGTCATCCAGCGGGTGGTGCAGCTACTACTGCTCTAGGCCGCGTTGACCCCTTTTGAGAGCCCAAAGTGGGCGTCGCACAGCAATGCACCATGTTCTGCGCAATTTTTGCTGTGCGTTGCCTTAGTGCACTTTTGCAAATTCTGGCATGAGCTGCTAATATCAATACCATCTATCATTTCAACCTGTATCTCTGCCCATTACTCATGCTTATCCTGTTTCTGCTTGTTAAGCATAATTATTATTTCTAATGTTAAGCTTAAGCTGCTTTTGTAATATCTGTGATTTTTTAAACATTGTACTGCTACGCTACGATTGCCCCTTGGCCCCTTCCGGCCACGGCATAATAAACTACTACTACTACTACTACTACTATTATTCCTTGTATTTCTAATTACAATTAAAAAAAAAATTGAAAGCGGGGTGTAAAGTGTATGGGTAAATTGATTGTCAAGAGTATTGTAAATGGACGTGTTTGGATTTCCCTAAGAATTTAAAAGTGAGGAATTATCTCAACTGCTTCATTTCAAAACACAAACAGACCAAAAACGTATAATAATATAGTATGTAACAAGTGTATAAATTCATTTCGTGTAAAAAGTGTACAATTTTATTTGGAAAAGTATCGGAGGCAGATGGCTCATAATTTCTTGGATCGCATACATTACGCAGAAAATTATTAGTTCTAATTACTTTTCATTATGGACCTATCACAACCATGTTCGAGCCAAGAATGTAGCATAACTTGCAAAAACTGAAAATATCTGTTCATCAACTCACTTTTCACCATTATCGCTATTCATCGACATCTCTTTTTCAAGTTCAATACCAACTTTGCAGCTGTCTTTGGCAACAGCTTCAATCGCTGGACCCACAGCTCTTTCATGCCGCTTTAGCAAGGTTGCTGAGATGCTTGGTATATTCATTGATGAACAGATGGTGTTGAGTTGCGTTTCACCTATGCCGGCATCGGTGATTGCTGTAAAACCAACCAAAGTTTCTAAAATCATTGACATAATTATGTGGTTCAATTCGATTACTGTCAATTGATTACGTACCAATAGCTGCTTTTAAATTAACATCGTGGCACTGCTTCTGTGGATTATGTTTATTTATATGGACAATAGCTAACTTTCCACACGTGGGACAGGTAACTTTCAAGACGCTGGCGAATCCACATTTCTTTTCACTACTGACATTTCTCAGTGATAATGCCACGTGACAATTTGTACACCACAACTCATCGGCCGGTGTGTCGAGTTCGACAATTCGGCGACCTTCGAGGTTATGTTCGTCACTAGGGTTTCGATGCTGGAATATTGTGAAAGGAAATGAATAGATTTTTACCTCTATATGTATACCTTGTTTTCATTTACTGAATTACTAAGTTCATTTTTTTCAACAATGGCATTTGAATACGAGTCATATTATAGGTATGTATACAAAAATAACAAACCTGTTGCTCGGCATTTTGTGGCAGATTCTGTTTAACAATTTCCAATGCACGTTTTACTTTGACTTTAACAAACCTTTCTTTTTTTTTACCGATGCTAGTGCGCACATTATACGGCATTTCTTATAATATTTAAACCACTGATTTTAAACGATCCACATAACCTACAGGTAGGCCGCTGTCAGAAGTGTCGGTAAGTACGACGAAGATAATAAAGGGAGAGCGAGATAGCAAGCTGCGACGTTGCCGTGCTTCTCTATGCAGGACCGTAACGTAAAATTTTTCTTATTCTACGATTTTTATTCAACGGTATAAGACTTATAATTTTCATATGAAATTATCAATAATCTGTGTATAAGTCATTGCATTATGGCACACATGCGTATTATTCTAAAAATAGAGGGCCTCGCTAAAGCTTCACCGCAAATCGCCCCTTCGCGCTAGAACCACCTTAAGGGCTCAAATTTTCGGGAATTTTTTTTTTTTTATATTTTCAACAAGATTTTGAGTGGGGAGCGAAAAAATAAAAATAGTCTTTAAAAAAAAGCACCCTAATGAATAGCAAGAGAGACTCATTTGTGAAGTACGTTAACATGATATTAACGATAGCGTCGTGAAGATTCTGCTGTTCGAGTAGTAATTATAGACTTGATCATGACTAATGACAATGATCACGGCCAATTATGATCAATCGTTGATTCAATAATTATCAGTATGCACTCTTGTCAGTGCAGGTTATTCGATTCTTGATATATTTTAGTGTTTCTATTGTCTCCAGCAACACCCTCAGCATCAACAAGCAGTACTGCACTCAAATCAAAACGAATACCAAAGATGCCTTTACCACCATCTAATTATATTCCAAGTAAAAGTAGTACGCTCCGAGATACATCTGGAGAAACCGTACAAGTTCCCACACCATCTACCTCCATACACGTTGATGAACAAATACCTGATCAAGTTCCCTCACCAACGAGCAACTTGGCATGTTAATACAGAGAACAATGATTTGTATAGTATTGGCGCGGGGAGTAGAATATTCATGATAAGTGCTAAGTGTCGCACGAACCAAAAGCGAGTGCAGCATTCGCTCTCATCAAGAAGTTCCTGCATGCACCCGTGCCACACACCCTATTGTCTGTACTATCTCCCTCGAAGACCACAGAGATTTTTGCGCACTGTTGCTTGACAATAGTATATTGTGCATCAAGGGAAGACAATAGGTGATTTCTGCCGAGTGTGAAGTTTTGCAGCCCGAGGCGAAGCCGAGGGCCGCACAATCACACGAGGTAGAAAGCACCTATTCTTCCTTGATGCACACGATATTTTTTATCACACATGCACGAAAACACCAATTTTCCGACCCGTATTTCCGAACTATAGTATTTATTCCATCCGATGGCGCTTCGTAGGGAGTAAAACGCTATTTTCTTCCCGCTCCCTAGGGAAGAAAATAAACTTCCACGACATGCGCATGCGCGAGTTCATCTTGTGTACCACGGGAGACAAAATGCCATTTTACTCTTGCATAATAGGGAGGAAAATCGAGTTTTCCGTGCATGTGTGATAAAAACTACATTATGTTCGAGTTTTTGACGGAGGTCGTGCAGAAAATGAATTCATGGGTGGGTTAGGACTAATTATAGTCAAAGTAAGATAATATTGACAAAACTTGTCCACTTTTGTGTTCTTGAAGTATCAGACTCTCCGAGTCTGCAAGCCAACATCTTCGGCGAAGTGTTCCACCAAAACCTTATGGAAGTGAATGAACCGGAGAACTCAATAACAGATGAAGTATTAAACAGTAGCAAACATTCAAGTTCATCTGAACAGAATATAGTTTCTGATGGTTCAAGTAATAAGACCGATGAAACAACAGAGGAGGAATCTCAATCGCTATCGGATTTCGATCTTGAGAAAACGAAGCTTGCGTCCAAGGCTCAAAAACGTGAATATTAAGATTCAATTTTACCTTCAAACTTTTGTGAACAATTTCAATTATTTGCAATGACTTAATTCACTTCATTTTCCCACTGCAGAAAAATTGGACGATGAATACATGAATGAATCGCTTCTCGGCCTCTTGGTATCTGCTCTTATCAGCTTAATATCTGATACGCTCCGAATTGCGGGGCCAGAATATTAAACTGATTTTTGGAAGTTGGCGAAGTGTCTGGGGCTTGCTCCGGCTCTGCCGCGGGTTGGCCTAGCATTGCAGTGCCGTTAGGTCCGGCCCATTAATACATCTTGAAACTATTCCTCGCCAACTTCCAATGATCAGAAGTAAAAATCTCAGTGCCTTGTGCAAAATTTTCTCCGAGGAGCGATCCAAGCGCCATCTAGCGGAGCGGGTGCCGAATCTTCTCCGGGTTTCTTCCCCCATAGGTAACAGGTAGTGCTGCTGCGCGTTGGTGAGGTAAGTGGTTCTTTCTTCTTCTTCTTTCCCCGGCAACAGGTGGCGCCGTGGCGGCCTCTCTCTTTGCCTGTCACGCGTCAACCAACGGCCATTATACACCTCCCTGTCACCTAGGCTGACTCGCCTATGCCGCCGTGCCGCTATTTTGACTAAGTAATTAGCTCTGAATGTACGGTCTGCATGGGAAAGAGCCACGTCTTCCCTTCCTGAAAACGCACCCTTGAAGACCCTAACGTTGATTTAATTATCGACCACGTGAAAACGGGTCCGACGAGCCACGTTGAGGCAATTAAAGATAAGTGTAAGTCTCACAGCGAAGATTAGCTCCACTGCGAGATCCTGTCCGACATCGCGCCCGTCCAGGGCAGAGGTCTGAAGTGTTCTGACTCTAGAATTCTCGCAAGTCCCGACGGACACGCTGGTGCCATCCTGCGGCGAGCGGTCGAAGCTGGTAGTGCAGACTATTACCTTCGACGCAGCGAACCAAAGGCTATCCGCCCCCTCTGGTCGGTAACTCTCTAGCCGCTCCGGAGGTAATACCGACTGTCGCTATTTCTCTTCTTTCTACCACCTATCTATCTATCTACCTACTTGTCTATCTATATTTTTCTATTTTTTCCCTATATCTACCAACTGCCTACTGAGCCAACGCGCGACAGCACTATGAATAATTCAAATAACGATATAATTAATATTTTAATAGAATTTTCACACCCGAAGGAGTTTCGGTGCCCGTTCTGCTACGTACAGAACAAGGGGCGTGAAGCTAGCGGTGTGTTCAAAGGGCCCGGGGAGCTGGCGAAGCACGCCAAAAAATTCCATCCGAACACCCCGATAATCAGGAAATGTGCTGCTTGCTGCTTTATCGGCGGAGGGGTTTATCCCCTGAAGCAGGTAAAGCAGCATCACGCTAAGCAGCACGCACCTGTGGACCCGGCTCCGCGTGCCCCGAGAGCTGCCGCCAGCCGAGCGCCCGGTGCAAACGTAAATGTCTGTGATAGTCTTAGTAATAATGTAAATAGTTTGACTGATACCTCGAGCCGAGGGAGGCTCGATGATTTTATTTTGAATAGATTGCCTGGACCGGGACGGGGGACAGCCTCCACCACCACCGGTCGAACAACAACACCATCAACGACGATGAGGAGCCAACGAACGGCGGCAACGACGGCTGCAGCAGCCACTCCATCGCCACTAGCTGCAGCCAGACGCGGGGACAACTCCAACCTAAGCCCCGCAGCAGAGACGACGACCTCGACGCCAACAACATCCCAGGTGTCGATACCAACTCCGACACCTGAAGTGCCACGGCCAGACATGGCCACCCCTACGACGACGGGGAGCGGTCCAAGCTCCCCTCGAGAGTCCCTGCCCTCATTCTTCGCAGGTCCAACCACAAGAAGCCGGAGGGCCTCCAGCGTACCGATGGGAGACCGGCCTGCGGCTAACCGCAATACCGTCTCCAGGCGAGCCGCGGTGCCCAGACCAGCTGCAGTAACGGTGAGAAACATAGCCCCGGCGTCGACAAAGGGGCGTTCGCCTGCCACCACACCATCTCCAACGGTTGCAGGCTCGACGAGGCGCCCCCCAACAACCACCACATTGAGGCCAATTCGGCCGGGGCAGAAAAGGACGAGCACCTTCCCCACCTACGCTGCAGCAACCGCAGCAGGCACCAGCCGGCCTACTCAGGCCGCGAGGGGTCCCACGACAACACGCCCAGGGCTGCGCTCCGCTACAAGAGCTGCCTCACTACCACCCGAGGCAGCAGAGTCCAGGCGCAGCCCAGCAACAAGGGACAGCCGGGGTCCCTACCCACTACCTACCATCACCGAGGACCTCTGGACCCCGGCCAACATACTGTCGTGCCCCCTCACCCTGCCTGAGACACCCCCCACTACCACCATCACCACCACGACATCAGGGACGCCCATTATGTCATCCCGGCTCTACAGGGCAGGGCAGGAGGAGACGAGAGCTGCAACTTCACCACCAGCAGCTCCAGTGCTCCCTCCGGTGGCCATAGTCGGGGTAGCCGGACCATCGAGAGCTAGCCCAGGACAAGAATCGACAACGCCGTGGCAGGCAGCGACGAGAAGGGCCCGCAGGTGCCACCAGAGCGGGCCCAGGTCAACGGGAGGGTCGTCGTCTGAAGAGGAACCGCCGTCTTCACCGAGAGCTCCTCTGAGGACAAGGCTGTCCCCAACAACGGCTCAGTCAAGACGCTCCAAAGCGAGCAACTCTAACTATACTCCTAACTCTTGCCGGCATGGCCTCGGGGCTGGTCCTCGTGGGTCTGTAGGTAGTAACAATAATAACAATAATAATGACATTCCCTCCTTTAATATTTCAAAGAATATCTCCTATAATAGATTTAACTTGCTGTCGAACAGCCTTGACAACAATAATTTTAATAACTCAAATATAGACAGCACTGATAATACAATAATGGAACGTATTTCAATTTTCTCAGGTACGCCCGAGAGGTGCTCCGCGAGGGAGCCAGATCGCGGGGAAAACGATAACGATACAGTGAGGGTGGGGTTTTCAAATCAGTCCAGGGGGGTGGGATCAAGGGGAGGTAGAGCGACTCGGCGGGGTGCATCCGGATCCGGCGGAGGGAGGGGAGCGTCTGCGTCTTCGGAGCGGGCGACCCACCATGCGAGTAGTCACGGATCGGCTGCAGTCTCTCGACACCCACCAGCCCCAGATCGACGGTCGCCAACGGCTGCTGGTCAGGCCCTCCGTCGTCAGCCGGATCCCCGGCCTCGAGCCGAGGACGCGCTGACAGCTGCGAGGGACTTGCTGATCGGTAAGGCGAAAGCGGCCTTCACATACGAAGATCTGGAGGAGACGGCGACGCAAGTCGGGGCCTTCCTCTGAGGCTCTGGAGAAGCGGTGGGGCTGTTGAGGAGCGGCATTGCACTGTCGGGCGGTAGTAGTATAGCTATGTTAGTCAAGAACCATGAGAGTCAAGATCCACCCTGTAGAGGAGTCATAACCGCGCCTTTACCTTTTTCTAGGAAGTTCCTTTTTCTAGAAAGTTCTAACCCGCGCCTTTATGGCCGATTTTTATGTGTCATCTTACGCAAATTTTTATGGGAGTAATTCTACCGTTAATCCCACTGGTTATGTCCGATTTTTATGTGATAATCAATGTGACAATCAATAATCACATTTTTACGCAAATCAATCATCCGATTTTTACGCAAATTTCGATTTTCAATCATCAGATTTTCACGCAAATTTCTATGGGAGTAATCCTACCGGTAATCCCACTGGTTATGCCCGATTTTTATGTGATAATCAATGTGACAATCAATTATCAGATTTTGACGCAAATTTCTATGGGAGTAACCCTACCAGTTATCACATTCCAGTACCTATGGTGAGTGACGTTACCTTATTTTTAAGCGTTTCACAGTATAGTATCTACAGTATAGTGAGTGAGTGCAAGTTCCCTACAGTGCAATGAAGATTCGAAAGTTCTAACCGGCGCCTTCAGCTTACTTACGTGACAATCCCCCTGGAGAATATTTGTGTGACAGGTGATCATCAGAATTTTGACGGTGGACGTACGTTAATTCCTACTGGTTACCCTCGCCGGAAACATTTTTTTATATCAACAAGTCAATTGCAAGATATCCGACGCAGATAGTGCACATTGCTCAAGGTCGAGATACTACCTAGGTTATATACCTCGTTTCAAATTTCAAAGCTATCCAACAAACTAAGAGTAGATTCTCAAATATTGTGAGGCATATGACAACAAATTCATGTTATATTTCAACGATTCATTTCAAATTATACAGGCAGGTTGGGGATACTTCGCAATGTGAATAAAATTGAACGAAAACGTTTAGAAACATGGCGGTAGTACACGCCTCCGTCTTCAGCAACCGTTTTCAATTTCTGGAATAAGGCCTCATCACTCAGCAGCCTTGCAGTTATACGTGGAGGTAGATTTTCGGTAAAGGTTTCGTAAGGAGCGTCCCCCCCAATTATGTCGGCTACTATTCTTGTGCGCCCCGATAATGTTGTCATCTTCCGCAAACTGATGATGATATGCACACCGCTAGTTGATTTTTTGATGGGAAGACGTTCACCGCATAGACCCAACTGACCAATTTTAAATATCTCAGCATCGGTGAAGTTGTGGGTAGAGGAGTCCTCGACTAACTGCCCAGCGTTGAACACATTGGCATCAGATAGGTTTGTGGTACCAGATAAATCCATGATGTTTGTCATTTTCAATAAATCTCCTCTGGAGTTCTATTTGATGCTCACACTTGTGAATTCAGATTGCAAGTAACTCAGATTTTGAGATGGCACCATATTCATACCCAGAAGCAACTAGATGAACCAGTTTCGTAGGGCTTTGAATACCAGACCTTCTCCCCCACCACTAAGCTGTTCGCAAATTATCGTGAACGAATCTTAGCCCTAGTACTATATTAATGTGATGAACACGCACCCTATCGACGCTGAAGGAAATTTCTGGTGAACAGGTCGTAGAACTGCAAGTTCAACTGGTTGATTAGGTCTTTGAACTGCACAGTTCTACACGTTGATCAGAAATCAGATTCTACGAACTAATAGACCCTGAATTATTGTTGAATAAAGGTAGGCTTGAGAGAACAATTCATGTATGATTATTTATTTGTAAGCGTGATACATTTCAGATATTTATTAAATTTACATATAGTTGAATTCTACTCGGTTGTATAGTCCCCCAAGATTATGCATGTGAAGGCGATTCTCATCGGCAGCCAGTATCATTTTTTGGACTAAGTCCTCATCGTCAATCAGCACTTTTGACATGCGTGCAGGTAGAAATGCCGAAAACGCGTTTTCCAAATCAAGGGTTATTCTTGTACCGAATCTTGTTTGTACTTTCCGCAAGCCGGTGACGGGGTAGTGTTTATTGACCTCAAGATCTGCCAATTTCTTGGTGGAAAGGTATTCATCACATCGACCCACCTTGTTGATTTTCGTCAGGTCCATGGCGTTGTTCATATTAATTTTATAGTGTTTAATCTTCTCAAAATATGATCAAGATCTGATTTCGCCTGAATCAAGGTTTTTACTTCACCAATATTTTTCAAAAGCAGTTCGATTCGCAGTTTTAGTTCTCGCCGCTTACGAACAGTGCGCATGGAGTATTAGTTGAAGACTGTCATTTAGCATATAAATCCGGAGCCTTTTATACCCAACCAACGGGGATCATAGCGTCAGTTTTGATCTATGCATGAGCGCCCACTTTTCAATAATAATTAATCTTAACTGACGTGATAAGCTCCATACAGGGTTGTGAGCTGATTGAAAGTACAGGTAAATGGAAGCTGATTTTAATTCGAATATATGCGTCAGTCTTCATACAAAGTTGCAATATCAGAGTTGCAATATGCAAGGTGTGGGAATATCTTCTCAATCTTGTCACAACTGATTGGACGCACAAATAAATCTTACATTGTATAGCAATAATCAATGGGGAGGATCAGTCCAAGTCATCCTTGAGCAAATTGATGTGGAAAAAATATTATTCTCGGAGTGAATATAAATACTGCAATGGTTTTACAAACTACATCAGTTCGATCAGTTCCTGCAGCCATAGTCACCATCAGCTTCAATGGCGTCAACATCGAATAATTTTGCAACGCATGCCGATCTACACCACACCGAAATGTGTGATGGGAAACAACATTGGGTTCTCTGCGCACAGCCAGAACCTTTTGAGAAGGCGCAGACTCTCATTTCCTGTCGCCCAGGTTGCAAGCGGCCTCAGTCTTCCCAGAGAGCTGTACCATGCAATCCGAAGAAGCAGCGAACAAATTTTGGCCAACTAGTCGGTGAAGAAGAAGAAGAAGAAGTATCTTTCGGAATCCTCAATCGGAAGTTTCGTTTGAATAAATCTTCTTCCAAAAGTATAGAAGTTAAACTTCTTGTCAAAGGTGATTTATCATGTCAAATTGTAATATCCCTGGTGGACACGGTGCGGAATAATAAAATGGTTTTCACTCAAAGTATTTGGGAAAATTTTCTAAGCAGCCAGCAAGTTCTTAGCGAATGGTTCGAATATGGGAGTTTACCTAATTCGGGAATAGAATACACGATTCCGTTAACTGCGAGAGGAGACTCATTTGTGAATTGTCGCAAAGTCTATAACAAGAATGCTGTGTATTTTTCACCTGCGAATATTACGATCATGGAGGTGTCGTTCAGAACGCTGCAGAGTATACTACCGTGTATTCATGTCACCATATGCAGACTTGTGATGCAAGAACAAACTATCAAAGATCGTGCGAAGTTATTTGTTGAAAAACTTGGTGCAGCGATGGAGGAGGATGCTTTAAGTGAAGTGGAGGCGAGAAACGTCATAATGAAGAGCGAGGACTTTGATGTGGATTCAGTCATCGATAATGAATTAGTCTGTCTGGGCATGCAGACCTTAATAAAATACAATAATAAGTATCAATAATTATCAATAAATGTATGATTTATTCGATGTTACACAAATATAAAACACATTTTACAAATCAATCCTTGACTACTGAATAAACTACAAATATGACCCATTTTACTAACAGACTATGAATGTATAACCCATTCTACTAACAGACTACGAATGGATAATGATTGTAACGCTAGAGTTCGACTCACACGTGTGTTTATCCAAATTAACACGAACGATATGGTGCCACGACTGAGGTGCACCATCGCGTTTAGGGGGCGAACTCGTAGTTGAATCACTCATCTGCAATGAACAAAAAAATTCATAATTGATTTGGTTCAACACTTTATATTCATAATATGGGAGTTTCCTTACTGTATTCAAATTTTGTATAAGAAAGGAAACCCCGGAGCCTGATTCGACTAACTTTACCTTCGGCGTCTTCAAGCTCCCACTGAACTGCAAAATCTCGGAAGGTACTCTGATCAGTGCTGGTACGGGCTGAAAATATTATATGCGATAAGAATAAACTCTGAACTTTATATGACATTGATTCGTAGGGGTGTTGTAGCGGCCCGCAAATAAATTTTGAATCAATATCAACTTCATAAAAGAATTGTTTAAACAATCAATAAAATCATGAAACTATGGTGAGAGAGCACCAAAATATTAATTCCACTTATTTCAGAAATACGAAAATTTCAAAACCTATCAATTTATATTATCACTATGATATTAGACAAGTATCTATCTCTCCGCAAATAAATTTTTTAATATAAACTTCATGAAAAGGATTGTTTAAACAATCAATAAAATCATGAAATTATGATGAGAGCACCAAAATATTGATTCCACTTATCTTCAGGAATACGAAAATTTCAAAACCTATCAATTTATATTATCACAATGATATTAGACAGGTACCTATTTCAGAATGATTGCAGAAATTCTATTCACTCCAGTCGATTTTACCGCGACCTCATTAATCACAAAGAAAGAAATCAATTTGAGTAAACTTACGTTTAACTGTTGTTGTTGGCGCCGGTGTTGTTGTTGCTGGCGCCGGTGTTGTTGCAGGTGCTACCGTGTAAATCTGATTTGGGTTGATCCCCCCGTTGTAAACATTCATTACGTTGGTGTATTGGCCATGGGGTATAGATTTTTCCGAACCTCGCGTATAATCGGGAGGTGGGTAGAATTGTTTAAAGTTAAATGATGCGTTTCAGTGCAGGCTAGTTGCATCTAGTTGATGGATTATCCCATTATTCAGCATTTCGCGTTCCGCAGTTGGAGCAGAAATTATTGAATTTACGAGACACAGAATTATAAAGGATGTGAAATACATAATGTTTTTCCACTTTTATTCTAAGTGTATAATGATAATTCAAAATGGAGTTCAGCTTAAACGGAGTTGAGCTTTTAGTGGCGACTGCTCACGTTGATATACTGAAAGCGTTTAATTCTGAATGCTCATTTGCATCATGAGCAGAGTCAACGAGCAAATTAGATCCGAAGTGGGAATAATAGCAATTCAGCAGAAACTGATAAAAATTATTCGATCTAGAGCAGCACGCGCCACGATAATGCTAGTTCGATGGCCGTTTAATCACACACTAACAAAGTATCTCATTGTTATATGGATTCTGTAAAACTATGTAACCTCATTTCACAGAATTGTGTGCACATGCGAATAGGGATGATAGCAATTCAGCGCGAACTTTAAAAAATTATTCGATCCGGAGCAGCACGCGCCACGATAATGCTAGTTCGATGGTTGTTTAATCACACACTTACAAAGTATCTCATTGTTATATGGATTCTGTAAAACTATGTAGCCCCATTTTACAGAATTGTGTACACATGCGAGTAGGGATAATAGCAATTCAGCGCAAACTGATGAAAATTATTCGAACTGGAGCACCACGCGTCGCGACTGTTTAATCATGCGCTTACAAAGTGCCTTATTGTTGGAGAGTAAAACTATTTGATATCATTAATCCAATTTTTGTAATTTTGATGAAAAATTGAAGCCTGATTACTCCCTTCCTTCAGATACTTGACAGAAATAAATGCATTCAGTGGGAAATTGGTGTTATGACCATTATCGGCTTGGTGTATTTAATTCTTTCCAAATAAATAATGTAGAGGGGATTTCCAAGAACTTTAAACTGCGGAGAATAGATCCCAATCAGTGGTACGTATTTCTCCAAATGCTTGATTTCATTATTAGCATTTCAACTTTTAAGCATTTACAGTTATTCCTTCTTTACAACAAATTTTGTATTAAACACACTCTTGGATCGATGGGATAAATATGAATTTAGGGTAAAATTTTAAATAAATGGTATGTTGTATTGAATGTAGTTTTTTATTTTTGCATCCAACATCGGTTATTCATTCTAAAAACATTTTCAACCGCACAGTCACCTGAATGACTGTTACACCGCGGTTGTTGTTTAGTAGACTCTATTCTATCTGCTAAATATGCTGCATCAATATTGAACAATCGTTTTGAAATTAATTTAACAGACCTATTAATTACTAAAAATGATGGAGAATCTTGTAGATGTGGGCGTACAAGATACAGCAGTCCCGAGTAGGGTATATTTCCGTCATTCCAGCTGAATCCATGATAAATTTTACTCTCAAGAGCTTGAATCTGGTTATCTTCAGGTAAAACCGACCAGGGATATGGAGGTTGAAATATAAAATGTTGCAAATTAAAATTGATTCTTAAAACTGCAATTTCTTTCACAATATACGTATCGTTAGGTCCCGTAAACCCCTGAACATCGATAAATGTGGGACCCATGACTATCCATACCTTTCTGCAAATAATCTGATTTGTCGAGCATTTATAGACCCACAATCCCACCCCCACGTTCATTTAGATCAGTTTTCGAACCACATTTGTCAGTGGACTGTATTCAATAATTTTATCATGAATAATTAGACAATAGGCGGTTGTATTTGGAGGGACATTAACGTTACACTGAAACTCGAGACGTATATCTACAGATGCACTTTTGAGAGATTCATTCTGACGCGAACAATCTATCACCGCGATCGGAGCATGCGTTTTGAATGTATCCAAATCAAGCAATGGTTCTGGGCTACCAGTCTCACCGTAATACGATGCTTTGAATTTGGCATACATAGTATAAAGCAAAGCGTATCTTTTTCGCGTGAAATCTAAATCCAAATTATCATAGGGATATAACTCAGAGTTAAGGTATAGGCGAATGTTTGTTAATTCACAATGGTCAAATACGCTGGGGTCATGAGTAAGTTTATTTCTTCGTCCTGTCTGCAGCGCCAGTATCACGTATCGAGGTTTCTCGAATTGAACGGCTGTTTTCACGGACCAGGTATGGTGAGTAGTTTCTTGAAGCACTGGATACTCATACAAATCCCATGAACGAAAACTAATTTCAATCGATGTGCCGCTCTCAAGAAGATGTAACAGCTCCAATTTTCGCAAATCTTCGACACTTATGTGGGGCATACGCCATTGTAATTTATTTAGCTTTAGATTTACGGCTGCAGCCGTTTCTCCCACAAATATAGCATTTGAATCTGTTCTTGAACGGATTAAAACCAGTTCATGACTTGCATTTGTGATGATTCTTTTATAATCTTCACAGAACCCGAGCAGGATGCGCAGTGGTATGCAATAATTAAAATACCCCCGATCCAATTCAACTAAATTTCCCGACAAATTCCAATTTGCAACCTCCAGGGCTTTACCAGCATTGACATTCAATGATAAATAGTTTTTGATACCAGTGCTGATTCCTAAATTTTTGCATCGATCAATTTCAACTCCATTTAATTCATACCTAATTTCATCGAAAAGAAAAGCCATTGCATTGTTCATTATATAGGGAGCGTGAGCATGAACTTCAACTCGAGTTACACTGTTATCAAATATTGGTCGGGCATTAATGTTTAGCAGATTTGCCATATCTATCTTTTACATGAAATCCCAAGGATTCTAAAAAATTGACGTTATCAGCCGTAAGCGATTGACGTACTGCGTATGGTGTTGTTCGTTTGACCAAACTTTGAATACTGAGCGATGGGGGTATGGTTGCCACATATTTGTGCACGTTCTCGTATATCAACATGATGAAAAATCACTGCACTTTTACGTGCAAACGGATTGTTATCTGTTCTCCTCGAAAGTTGACGAGATTACCGTCTTGATCCACAACACGAACTGTTATGTTGTCGATTACACGAGGGCTTACGGGTAAGTGAATGACGTGGTAAGGGGACTCGGAGATTTTATAGCCAGGTGGCACGTTTGCAGAGAATTCGTGGATCGTGTGTACTGGACGATCGTTACTATATGCACCAGCCGTGATGTTACACTCAACTCGTATAATATTAACTTTCAGAATGTTGACAGGTAGATCAGATTCATGCCAGACGTTAGCTTCGAGCTGTCGCTTTGTAAACCCCAGCAGAGAGCCGAGGTTGTTCTCCCCACTAAAGTCAATGTCATACTTGCACTTTAACTCACATTTTAATGTATTGTTGTTCGGACGAAGTACAATGGGGGGTGGTGATTTTGAATCGTCAACTAGCTGTGTCGATAAATATCTATTCAAATCATTAATTTCGTAAGACCCGTCGGAAATAATAATTTCTTTGCCCCCATCATAATAAATAGTATATTACATACCTAGGGCAGTAAAATAAGGAAGGTCCCAGATCACATGTAATTGTCGTCCGAGGCGAAGCCGAGGTCGACAAACATGTGATCTGGGGCTTTTTTATTTACTGCCCGAAGAGTGTATACGATTTTTCGCATCGACGGAGCCGAAAAACGGAAACTTCGTTCCGCGCAGCGGGACGAAAGTTGTCGCTTTCGGCCCGGAGGTGAGAAAATTTATTATTTGCCCCATCAACATTTGGTACTGAGTTGAAAGTTTAAAAATCTACCAATCGCAATACATATTGAGCATTATCGGATAGGACAATCGGTGGAAAATAATTTGCACTAAGAACAGACGTTGACCCCGAAAGCGTGAGCGTCAGCGACATAGCGCAGTCACGTGCATACTGGACTTTGAATGTGATTGTAATTTATGTATTTTCACGTAAAAATAGCAAGCACAGTTGTCCGCAAATTGCAGAATTATAATTTTGATACTCATCGTGATTGTATTCAATTTGCACATTATTCCCAAAATATTCAATGAATTCCTTAGGTGGCGGCAGATTTCCATAGCTATCATAATACTTGATTTTATGTCCATGTTTCACGTATGCCACCCAATGCGTACCAGGCCCCTGCAAATCATCCAAGTTAATAATCCCACACTTATTCGTTTGGATGGGGTTTTTATTTTTACGTAGTTCAGATCGCATAAACACGCCTTTGAAATATGGAATGCGCATACGTTTCGCGAACGCGAGAAGCTCAATGTTAGTTGTGGGACCGTTAGGTAGAATGATTATCTCATTTTTGAAGTTTTTTTTTTTCCTCTACATTTTCCCACCCCACTACCTTGAGAAGTACCCCAGTATTTCTCCTGTTGAATATAATTAGAATCGTATATTCAATAGTAATATGTTGTTCATTTGAGTGAATCTTTTCTACTTTTATTATAATAATAATATTTTACCATCAGTCGATAATTAAGTTTTGTATATCGATAAATAGGATATTTAATACATTAAACAAAAGGGAAACTTTTAGTTAAGGGAATATATGTTATAAATATAGATGTCAGAGTTTATGTTTGAGTTTGTTTTGTTAACAAAATGTGATGCGAGAGCGTTTTGGTTACTCGTAAATAAATCAAGGAACCATACGGACGTGTGTGTATTATTTTTTCGGTCTGCTGCATTTAAATATAAATAAATAATATACATATTGATTCGTATTATCATAACGATCGTATTCTCTCCTTAACGAGTCGAGAAACGATCATCCGGATTATATCTTGTTTGACGCCTTCATGGTTTACATAATTACGTTTAGTGATATGTGTCTTCAAGTATGATTCTACATCCTAAATAAGAAAATAAAGTCAGCATAGATAATTAATCCTTACCTCAATTTCTACTTAAATATTTCTATTATATAAAGAAAAGCTCGTTTAATTTTTAAATTTATAAAACTAAAACACTCATACAGATAAGTTCCACTTCAACTAAAATATCCCACAAGCCGAGGACTTGTGAGAATTTCTATAAAGGGAGATTATAACATAAATGATATTAACGAGCAACTCCCGTTACAGAATTAATGGCGACCGTGACAGGACGGTCTGTTTATTGATAGTGTTTTAAAAAAAAAAAAACAAAGGAATAATATAAAAATAAGCACAGTGATAATATTGGACATCTGGACATTTTAAAAAGAAAAATTAAAATTATTTGTGTTTTCAAAACACATAAGGACGCTTCCAGAAGTTCCTTTTGGAAATTTTTCCTCAAACATAGATACTGTGAGAAGTAAACAGTTTCTAATTTGTTTATAAACCAATTAATGACATCTGCTAGTGAATTCCAAAGCTTACTCGAGCGTCCTCGAATTGGAATTCCAGGAGGATAACCAGTAATCACATATTCATGTGGAACGAGATCTTCTTCTGACCATTGAGACAAATGAATCAAGAGACAACAATTACCTTGATTGCGAAATCTACAACCACTACTCGATTGGCTCATCCTCAGTCTGCAATCAGCTGGGACTGAAGAAAGAAGATATTCACGGCAGAAACTCTGAGTTTTTTCCGTTCCTTTGTATCTCAAATTTAGAATTTATTTAGTTTCATTAAGTTATTTTCTAAAATGGGTAGGAAAAATCTTAGATCAAATCGGTTCTCTGATCCACGAGATCTCATGGAGCAGAATGATTTGCACAATGAAAATTCTTCTAGAGTAAATACTCCTGAGAGAGAACAAACAGTCAGTCCACCTATGAGAAATACTAACGAATTGGCAGGTAGTTCCAATCAGAGTCGTATAATACCAAACGATCCTCTATTTCAAGAATTCCTCTTGTTCAAGGAATATAGGAATAGACGACAACCTGATCCCATTTTTTCTAATCCTAGAGATAATAATTCTATACCACAAACGTCTCATTTTTTCGATAATCCTTCTATTAGAAATGAAGAAACGCCAGTACGCTTTTTACCTAAACCGGACCGTGAGGCTCTACCTAAATATGATGGGTTCTCAGACAAAATGCATCCCATGCGATTCCTCAACCAAGTCGAGGACGAATACTATTGGGAACAGCGTGACGATAAAGCTCGTCTCAACATCGTTCGGCAACGACTTATGGATGCTGCGGGTGTCTGGTATAATGCTCAACATTTTGATTCCTACCAGAACTTTCGTCAGAAATTTATTAGTCAATTTTGGAGCAAAGAAAGACAATATAAGGTTCGGAAACAATTGTTCACATCAAAATTTTCTTCAACTGTGGATGATAGTCGGGTGGGTTATGTATATCGAATGGTAGAGCAGGCAAACTACCTGGATCTTAAAATCGAAGAACTTGAGTTAGTAGATATGCTCATGGAACATTTCGACAAAAACATAGACATTGCTATGTTCTTAGCTGGTAGAAATTATCAGACGATTGCCGATTTAGTTGAGGGATTAGAAAAGATTGAACAATTGTTAGCTCGAAGAGATAATTTATCCGGATTCCAAAAACGGAATCTCTCTTCGGAGAGAAGTATGGTTAATAACACTATTAATGGAAATCCGATGAATGCCGATAGAGCTAAAGGGATCGAATCTGCGCAAAAATCTAATTATACAAATACCTCTAATGGTCAAACTTCTAATAGGTTTAATAATAATTATAATTCAAATAGTAAATTTCGCGACTTCAAATCTGGAGCCGCAAATAAAATTCAATTGATAGAAATTCCGGAAACCATAGAGGATAATAATCCGGACCAGACAAACGAAATAACAGAATTCGAGTCAGAAAGTAGGAATCCTCAGGAAAACTAGAGAGTCCCACCTTTAGAGTCCCAATAGGTGGGAGAAATTTATTGACAATTTTCGGGACTGAGGAAGAATTGTTAGCAGAATCACAAAAACAAATAAGTGATTATTTAGTTGTGCGCCCAACGTTATCTGCAAAATTGGAAGATATTAAAGTAGACGTACTATTCGATACTGGAGCTGAATTATCCTGTATGTCCGAAAAGTTTTTTGACTTAATCAGGGAGAAATTGATTTCTTATGAAATTTTACCATTAACCAGTATTAACCTACAAGGAGCGTTTGGAACAAAAACCAAGTTAGTTTCGAAACAAATTCGGATAGAGTTAGAATTTAGCCGAGTAAAGATCGCTTCCATCTTCCTTGTAGTTCCTAAATTGATTAGACCGCTTATCCTTGGTACTGATTGGATGTTGGAACATAGAGTTCAGATTGATTTTTCCACTTCTTTAATCCATATTAAAGAAAAAAAAATTCCTCTCAACATGTACAACAAAGACGGTTATCCGGTAGATAAATCTGATGACCGAACAACGATTTTATCCATTGTCAGTCAAAACATCGAAAATTATACTCATTTGACGGATACACAATTATTAGAGCTAGATCTTTGGCTAGGAAAAAATATTTCGGTCTTCAATGATGAACCCGGTCTGACAAACCGATATGAACACAAAATAGTTTTGTTTGACGAGTCTCCGTTTTTCAAAAGACAGTATCCAATTCCATTTGCTCATAGAACTAGTACGGATAAACAGATAGAGGAGATGATATCCTCAGGAATTATAGAAAGAAGATCAACTCAATACATCAACCCCTTGGTTACTGTAGTGAAACCTACTGGGGAAATCCGTTTATGTATGGATGCGAGATTTCTCAATTCTAAAATGGAGAAGGATTTCGAGAAACCACCTAGTCTCGATGAGATTTTGATTAACTTGTCTGAAGCGCGTTTTTTTACCACTCTCGACCTTTCGAGCGCTTATTGGCAGATTCCTCTGTCGGAAGAGTCAAAATGTTACACGGGATTTATGTATAACAATCGAAGTTATGTATTTAATAGATTACCATTTGGTTTATGTACTGCGGTGGCATCTTTTTCAAGAGCCATGGATCAGATTCTAGGTTCAGATGTAAAATCATTCTGTATTAATTACATTGATGATATACTGATAGCATCACCTAATTGGGAACAACACTTAGAACATGTGAATCTTATTTTAACTCGGTTACAACAAGCCAACATGACAGTTAAACTTAAAAAATCAAAATTCGCCAGACAAGAACTGGAGTTTTTAGGTCACAGGATTGATAGAGAGGGAATGCAGATAGAACTCAAAACAGTAAATAATATTAAAGAATTTCCTATACCTAATAGCAAAAAGAAATTGCAATCCTTTCTTGGTCTTTGTAATTGGGAGCGGAAATTTATACCGAATTTTACCGAAATAGTTTTTCCACTCCAAAAATTTTTGAAAAAAGATATTAAGTTCCACTGGGACGCGGAAGCCCAATCAGCTTTCGAACGAATCAAGCAGATTCTTTTTGATAGCTGTAAGTTGTATCATCCAAACCCTAGTCGCGAATATTTCTTGGAATGTGATGCTTCAGGACATGGGTTAGGTGCAAAGTTGTATCAGATAGATGAACAACGAGAACCTAGGGTAATAGCATATAATAGCAGAACGTTAAAAGGAGCGGAGTTCAACTATACAACTACAGAAAAAGAGGCTCTAGCCGTTATATACGCACTAGAAAAGTGGAGGATTTATTTATTGGGAGCAAAGATTACTATAAGAACCGACCATCGAGCTCTTGAATTTCTGCAAACTTGTAGGCTAACAAATTCACGTCTTACTCGTTGGATTCTATTTTTACAACAATTTAATTATAAAATAGAATATATTCCGGGACCATCCAATGTGACTGCGGACGCTTTGTCACGTTTTCCAGAAACTAAAAACAGGGCAGAAAAAGAATTACAAGAGAATCTTGATTCCTATAAAACCTTTCAAATCTCTCTGTTAGAAGAAGTGGAGTGTAGAGTGGGATATGAAAGAATTATTACAAAAATTAAACAACAACAGTTAATTCAAAAGGATATTATCATGGATAAAGTCAACCGCGAATACCGACTTAAAAATTTACCTAGAGAGCAAGTAAACGAATTGCTATTCTTGAAATTGGATGATCGATGGTTATTGTTCATTCCTCCAGATTGCGAGTTCGAATTAATCAAAGAAATTCATAGGAAGTTGTTGCATTTTGGAACAAATAAGATAATAGCTTCTATTAAAGAACGTTTTTACTTCCCTGCAATAGAAAAAAAAGTGAGATTGATAGTCAGGTCATGTGATCTGTGCCAAAAGAGTAAATTCTATCAACAAAGTAAAAGTGGGAAAGCCAAATCTATAATAACAGAAAATCCACTCGATATGGTAGCTATTGATTATTTCGGACCTTTACCGACTGGAAGATCTGATCTTAAATATGTTATAGTCTTCATGGACTTGTGTACGCGTCTTGTAAAACTTTATCCAGTCAAGTCTCTAAAAACGGAGACCCTTATTAATCAAACTAGAAATAAGTTTTTCGTAGAAGTTGGAATTCCTAAGTGTTTTCTAACAGATCATGGAGGTCAATTTATTTCAGATAAATGGAAAAGCTTTCTCGAACAAAATAAAGTTCAATTTAGTCTTACCTCGGTCTATCATCCACAGTCTAACCCGGTCGAAAGGGTTATGCGTGAACTTGGTAGAATTCTACGTGCCTATTGTTTTGAGAAACATTCTAATTGGGTCAAATGGATTAAACCCGCGGAAAAGGCAATAAATGTTACCAGACACTCAGCAACGGGTATTAGTCCATATTCTTTGTGGCCGAATCTCGACTTGGGTGACGAATTCTGTGAGGAAATCGAATTTCCTCCCGGTCCGGAAAAAGTACCACTAATTGAAAAATTAAACAAAGCCAGAGAAACAAATCGTTTGGTAGCTGATAAAAGGAATCAGAAATTGGATGACAACAATCGAAATGAAGTTAATTATAAAGTTAACGATTTGGTTCTCGTTAAGGTACATAAGTTGTCTAGTGCCCAGGACGCTAAAATTCGGAAACTATTTCTAGTGTACGATGGACCGTTCCGAATAAAGAGAGTTATAAGAGACAATGCCTACGAAATAGAAAATCTCAACGGGGAGATCTATGGTACACATAATGTTATCTATCTACGACCGTATTTCGTACATCAGCCTATTCCGGAATCACCAGAATAGACTGATGTAGGGGGGGACTGAGAAGTACCCCAGTATTTCTCCTGTTGAATATAATTAGAATCGTATATTCAATAGTAATATGTTGTTCATTTGAGTGAATCTTTTCTACTTTTATTATAATAATAATATTTTACCATCAGTCGATAATTAAGTTTTGTATATCGATAAATAGGATATTTAATACATTAAACAAAAGGGAAACTTTTAGTTAAGGGAATATATGTTATGAATATAGATGTCAGAGTTTATGTTTGAGTTTGTTTTGTTAACAAAATGTGATGCGAGAGCGTTTTGGTTACTCGTAAATAAATCAAGGAACCATACGGACGTGTGTGTATTATTTTTTCGGTCTGCTGCATTTAAATATAAATAAATAATATACATATTGATTCGTATTATCATAACGATCGTATTCTCTCCTTAACGAGTCGAGAAACGATCATCCGGATTATATCTTGTTTGACGCCTTCATGGTTTACATAATTACGTTTAGTGATATGTGTCTTCAAGTATGATTCTACATCCTAAATAAGAAAATAAAGTCAGCATAGATAATTAATCCTTACCTCAATTTCTACTTAAATATTTCTATTATATAAAGAAAAGCTCGTTTAATTTTTAAATTTATAAAACTAAAACACTCATACAGATAAGTTCCACTTCAACTAAAATATCCCACAAGCCGAGGACTTGTGAGAATTTCTATAAAGGGAGATTATAACATAAATGATATTAACGAGCAACTCCCGTTACAACCTTTTTTGTAGGGATTCAGATACAGTCCGCGACCACCCTGCTCCATAGCACGATTGTGACGCTCAGTTTCAGATAAAATTTTGCGAGCGTTAGATGCTTGATTCACAGATTTTGCGATGCCTGCGGCTCCCCCCGCTAAACTTCCTACTGCCGACAATCCTGCAAGTAATGGAACCAAGAACGGTAAAAATCCTCCACGCTTACCAGGAGGTAAAATTCGGGGTTTTACTCGTTTCGCCCTCGTCCTCCGACGTTCTGAAACATTTTTTTTTTTAATTTTCTTCAATTTCCCACCTGCATATTTTTCCCCTCTACCACGCTTCAATCCCGCACCCATTGTCAATTTAACCTTCATTGCACGCGATACTGCCCACGCAGCTGCTCGTTTGAGCAACGCAGCGTCTCCTGCTGTGACCCGGTGTGATGCCTGTTCTGCTAGCTTTTGGTCTGCGTTATGGCGAGCCTGGAGGTCTTTACTTCGGGAATAGGCTATATCATGCTCACGACAAAACTTGTCCAACGGGTTGATTTCCGTGTCACCTCGAGTCAGACGCTTAGCCAGATGTGTACCGGGACCACAGTACTGATAGCCGGGTATGTGTAGTTCAACGGGTAATGAGTTGATAACGCTATTCAATAGACCTTGTCCGCGCAACCGTGCTCGTGACATCTACTACAATTCCTTATCTGCTGCGCGAGCCCATCAATGTGATGAATGTCTTTATTGTAATCATTCAAACACAGGTGATATTGGGTGAGGTCTGGATTACTCGTTTATGTGTATTGTAAGTTTATTCCACAACATTTCAACAATATAACTTTAGGAACATATTTTAAGTGTTCAGTCGTGAAGAATTGATCTAACGATGAGGCGACGTTCACATGCATTTCAAAACTAAGGCAAGAAAATACTTGCGTCATCTATAAATACTCTTGATCCCATGTCAGTATTTCAATCACAAGCGAATCATGCATTTTATCAAGCAGCCATATTCGATTCGAGTCGTAAATATTGACAACAAAACGGAGGTGGACATTCCAAAGCGGCACAGTCCGCTGCTGCCCAATACAATCAGGTCCATAATTTGCGGACCTTCTAATTGTGGAAAGACGAATGTTGTGGTGAGTCTGCTGGAGAGTTGCAATGGAGTTCGCTTTGAGAATATCTATATTTATTCAAAGTCGTTGGAACAACCCAAGTATCGATATTTGGAAAAACTGATATCAAATATTGAAGAAATTGGGTTTTTCCCATTCTCGAACAATTGTGATGTAATACCTCCAAGCGAGTCATTACCCAACTCAGTCTTCGTATTTGATGACGTAGCCTGCGACAAGCAAGACGTGGTTCGAGAATACTTTTCCATGGGAAGACATGCACACGTTGACTGTTTCTACTTGTGTCAAACATATGCACGCGTCCCCAAACACCTGATTCGTGACAACGCGAACGTTCTCCTCCTATTCAAACAAGATAGTATGAATTTACGTCATGTCTATGATGATCATGTGAACAACGATATGACTTACGACGAATTTCGAAAACTATGTGCAATCTGCTGGTCAAAGCAATATGGGGTTTATTGCGATTGTTAAGGATAGCCCCCTTCGGGGGGGTCGTTATCGCAGGGGGTTCGATGACTATGTTGTTTGGTGAGCGAAGACCTTCAGTAAGCTTTGTACTTGCTGAGCATAACTATGTCGGAATTAGTGAATGAGTCTGCAACGTTTGATGAGAGCATGAGAACTAATTCCTCAAAAGTTAGTGATGAAAAAGTTGAAAAAGCAATTGCGCGATCGAATAAAGCAATTCGGGAAAAATAGCGGGCATTAAAAGTTAATCAGGCAGAAGCTGTTGATGCTGTGGAAAAAAACCCAGCCCCAATAGTGGGCCCATTAAAAATGTTAGCTGAGAGCAGGGACATTATTACATCGTCTGAACGGCAACCAATACTGCAAGTGAAACGAAGACTTGATCTGGACGATGAGGATGAGGATTATTTCCAGCAAAGGCGGAATATTCGTTCGAAACCGTCGAGCACCCCAATCGTCACTCGTGCGGCTACACCGCAGAATGCACCTGCTTCGATGGGTTCTCCACCAGCTAATAATGACACCGTTTTCGCGAACTTGGAAACCATTGCTCAGTCTCATCCGGATCCATCACCTGAATCCACTATGCGGTCAATTTTGGAAACCTCCGAGGGGCGGGATCGAGCTATTCAATATATTGAGCGACACTTTGGAGAATTGACTAAAACATATTTTACTGAATTCATTTTTGACACAAAAAATATATATGATACTACGTATGGGGTTCGTTTTGCAGACGGATTCTGGCTACTTGGTGATTCTCCTATCGAAGTAGACAAAAATGACAATATTATAATCAATAATGTGAGGTACAAAGGAACTCCGGGATTATTAGAGCTAATTTTCAAAAGAATTCCAGATGACGCAGACTACAATGACATTGATCTCATAAAATATAAAAGTATATTGCATGCAACCAATGCCCATAAGCGTGGTTACACTTCACACGGTCAGCTTAATGGAAATAAAAGTTACAAGTGGAAACATATAATCGCAAAATTATTTAAGAATACGGCTCTGGCTAAGACCTCTGGACGCGGTTTGATTCCAAACAGAATGGTTGTTACAAATCATCCTGTAGATTACATCCATTGGGAAAACCCAAATGAACTCGTTGAGAGATTGAGGCTCCTAGTTGCTTCTAGAACTGCCGGTCACACAGGTCACGACAATGAAATAATGTCAATCATAGAGGAACTTCGTGAGGCGGATATTATTCATAAATAGATAGAGCGTCTTCATTGTTTGTCAGTGTAGAAATGTCCGTTGATAAATTCGGAAGACATCTTGATTTCAGTAATAATGGCGGTAGGAATATTTTACAAGTGAATGGGAATCTTGACTTCCGTAGTAAAAGGTTAACAAATGTGGCTATCCCAATCGAGTCGACCGACGTAGTGATAAAAGAATACATTGACAATAATTTTTTAACTTCTGCTGGTGGGGAGCATTATAATTTGAGAAACAAGCGACTTAAACAGCTGCATGCACCACTGGGTGAGAGTGATGCAGTGAACAAGCAATACGTTGATGCGGTGAAAACGAGCGCGCTGCGGCTCGCACAACACGACAACCTAACACCGAAGCAGTTCGATGCAAAAACTCTTCGAATAGTTCAAATAGGTACACCTTTAGCTAACGATGACGCTGTTAACAAAATATACGTTGACACACTTCAAGAACATATCTTGAAGCCGGAGTCCGCTGAGACTTGGAATCTCAGAAACAAACGTGTCAAAAATGTTGGAAATCCTGTAGATGGATTCGATGCTGTAAATAAATCGTATGTTGATGGGAAAAACTTCACAGTGGATGGTCATTATGATTTAGCAGGTAAAAGACTAACCAACGTGGGTGATCGAATTTACCTTACAGACGCAGCATCAAAATCATACGTTGAAAGAGTGGACGCGCAGAAAAGATAATATATTGATGGGAAACCGACTATTAAACGGACGGGCCTCATGAGTGACTTTGATTTTGAAAGAAGGTTATTGCACAACGTGCAGACTCCTAGACAGCCTCTTGATGGTGTGAACAAGGAATACGTCGACTTCCTACACAATGAACTCAAAGCACAAATTCAACTACTTACTGACCGTATGAAATCTTATCAATAAAATGAGTAAAGAAAAATTGCAGTTAGTGAAAGAGCTGCATGCACCTGCGCGACGTAATTATCCGCGTCGAAAGGTGATCACCCGCGGTTACGATGATTTATGGCAAGTAGATCTCGTCGATATGCAACCTTATGCAAGAGTTAACAAGGGATTCAAGTACATACTCACAGTAATTGATGTTCTATCTAAATATGCGTGGGCTGCACCACTCAAAAGTAAAAGCGCAAAAGATGTGTGTGAGGCATTTGCTACGATTATATCCGGCTTCCGAAAACCTGCCAATCTTCAAACTGATAATGGCAAGGAATTTTACAACACATCGTTCAAGTCTCACTTAAATAAACATGGAATTCATCACTATTCCACGTACAGCGTTATGAAAGCGTCCGTAGTTGAACGTTGGAACAGAACCCTAAAAAACTCAATGTGGATGGCTTTCACCGCTAATGGCTCGTATGAATGGGTGAATATGCTTCATCGATTGGTTGCAGACTACAATAAACGTGTGCACAGAACAATTGGCATGCCTCCGCAAAAAGTTACACCAGCAATTGCCAAGAAACTTCTGACAACCGTATACAGCAACATAAAAATAGCTGGTCCGGCCAAATTGAAAATTGGTGACTTTGTACGAATCAGTAAATACAAAACTGTGTTTGCCCGAGGATTTACACCTAATTGGTCTACGGAAGTATTCAAGATCATTAAAGTGCAAGTCACGAATCCAGTAACGTATTTGCTTGAAGATTCTCGTAGACAGCCTATTGTGGGGGGATTTTATGAACATGAATTAAAAATAGCTAAATATCCAGATGTGCATCTGGTGGAAAAAATCTTACGCAAAAGGGGGAATCAGGTATATTTCAAATGGTTAGGGTTTGATTCATCACACAATTCATGGATAAATAAGAACAATGCTTTATAATTGCAATACATATGTATTTTTAACATTCAATAAATAACAAAAATCAATCAACTGCTGCAACCTTGTCTGAATCACTTTCCAACTCACTTCTTACACTATAATGACCCCACGGCAACGTGTCAGTGGAATTGGGAATTACATAACGTTTAGTATCGTTTGAGCTCGAGGCTATTTTTGTCTCACATATCGAATACACCTTATGCAACTTTGAACGTATGGATTGCTGCTGTTTGTTCAAGTCAAGGTTTGTATTTAGACAATTCAGATAATCCGCGAACGTTATTCCCCTCTGTACAACACAATTTTTTATTCCCTTGGCCTTCTTAACCTCCTTTTCATTAATTCTAATTGAATACATTTTAGATCTCAAACCGACAAACTCAGTCATTATATCGCCATTATTTTCATCTTTCATTAGTCCTGGGACTTTTTTATTTCTGAGGGGAATATTATACAAATTACTTGGACTATAATCACTTGTGTCAAATATTTCAATATCGCGCGCCATTATTTCATAAATATCATCACATTTTATTTCATATATTAAACTGTCAGTGTCAGTATACAGTAGCTTGCATTTATTTTGAAATTGAGGTCTCATATATTCATGATGAAACGCGTATAGACAGGTTTCAGATAACTCTAATATACACATCCCCACATAAATTGGTTTGAAGATTTTTACCTTCAACCTCCGCAATTCTATTGCAACGAAATTTTCAGAGAATACTGTTCGTCGATGAAAATTTGGTTTTGCGATGAAAGATTTTGCTCCATATCGCCCATCCCACTTACTGATCAATTTTATGTCTACATGATTTCGCACATTTTCCATTGTTTTACCGAATACTGCATTATTCATCAATTTGAACAAATTCTTCTCAAAATTATTATTGGCACGTGTACGCAAACTTGTATTCATAGCAATGTATGAACCTAGCCAAGCCGACTGTTCGAACTGTAAAATTCGATGTATTTTACATAATTTCAAACCATGGTTCAAACACTGTTTAAGATTTCTGTAGTGAATGATATATCGTGTTTTATTATGCAAAGTTGCAAGCAGCTTAACATCCTTTGTATTTGGAGCGTTGCTATGAGTGGGACAGAATGGTAAATCTTTATGGTGATCATGCAATTCCTCAGGATATTCTGAATCAACTTCCAGGATATATCCGATTGAAGCGTCATCGGAAATCAGCATCACATCAAATTGTGATACATCTGCAAGCCATTCAAATTTACTAGTAGGCAGATGTTGAGACATTGCCCAACCATATAAATCATTTACATCAAAGTACATTAAATATTTTTGAGGTGCATTAACGTCATAACACTTCATATATCTATTATTAGCGCATGCATACCTATTCGAGCACTGACTCAGCCCACCTCGTATACCTCGTTCTACAAATAATAACACATCTATATCAGTCAACAACTCTAAACTAATTTTCGTATACTTGAGCATTGCATCCCACGTCAGTCCCGGGAGAGTGAAATAGTATGCGGGATCCAACTCATACGTCCTCATGCAACTTTTTCTGAAACTTTCAAATACGTCTGCCAAGAGTAAAACATCTGTTTTTAAATACAAATTGCTGTATTCTCCCAACGTCTTTATGTTGAATGATTTCCAAATATTAATAGCGTGTAAGTAAGCCTCTTCTGAAATATCAGTATCTGTTAATCTGTTGTAAAATTCTTCGCGCAGTGGTAGAGTAGTATCATCTAGCCTATCAAGTGAGTTCAAGTAATCATAGGGGAAGACACCTTTTCGCGTAAGGAGTTTGAATTTAGCTGAACTAATGTCATTGAAATTTTCTTTTAATATTTTCAACTCTTCAATTCCCAAATATGAACTAAGTTCGTCTAAGCTGGAATTCAAAAATTTGAATGAGTCGATGAATCTCAACTTGAAACTACTGCCCTCCTTAACCTCTTTTGTAAATGAAATGTGGTTTTCTTTATTAAGCGCCAATGCTGTTACTTGTCCTTCGAACGTTGTCATGAGTTCTGTTATGATAAAATGTGCATCGTAACCAGTCATATTGTGAAGTACGATTGGAATAATCCGGTCGTCTTGATAATTCAAATTACATGCCATATGCGCGGGACCTCTATATCTACCAGTAAAATGACAATGATCGCGAACGCGTACGCATGTACCAGTAAGTGGACACCCGCAGATGTAGCAGATTGTTGCGTTCTTATACTCCAGATTTTCTGTTTGGGTTAATTTATTCATTCCAACGGGAGTTTGATAGGTTGTTTCCAGGTCAATTGCAATTGTTTGTAGTTCCTTAACAAACCATTCTGACGGGTTGACACCTCGATATGATGCGTACCTTGATCGTGAAGTATCGGATGAACAATGAAAATGATATCCAACACCAAATGCTTCATGCTTTTGATATGCATGGGACCCCCCATTAGTCAACCCTTCAGTTGGTAGTTCATTAAGTAGACATTCAAAGTCCGCATACACTATAAATGGCACAAACTCTTTCCGGATATGATTTTTGAACCGCAACCACTTAGTTTCTTCATCCGGAAGCTGTATTGAACAGTCATTTAATTTAGTGCAATCAACGCTGTGATTACTCAACCGTACCTCGCTATAAAACACGTGTAAACACCTGTCACATATGAATTTTTTACCTTTATGTTTTGATATCTGTTTTGATATCAATCTGGAGAGATGTTTGATCCAGCAAAAGTGTGATTTGCCTTTACTATTTTGGATCATGAGCAAATTAATGTGCACCATTTTTTTATCGTTAGTTACATGTAATGGTTGGATTTCGACGTCTCCACTATAACGTTTAATATTTAGAATAAAAACATTCACGGACATTGTATTCATTTTCTCAAACTTTGGTATTTGTTTGATTGTCATGTGAAATGAAATTCCAGTCAAATTTAATATTCCCGAGAAATGTGGATACGAACTTGGTCGATCCGGATGACTCGCTGCAGGATGTAAAGCTGAAACGATTGCCCAGGCAAAGCATGCATCGTCCCGCGAACGGACATTTATCACTGCTCTTCGAACTTTAACCGCACGAGGTAATTCAACAAAACTCGATCCAATCAGAGGTTCACATTTATTCACATTGACTTCTACATTAATCAGTCTACTCAGTACCCAGCCACTATCCCTCTCCTGAAATTCTTCCATCTGAGTTATTGTGGGTGTCACAATGTGGTTGGAATACCATTCCTCCAGATTTGTTGCTAAAAGCAGCTGCCTATTTGCCGTGTTGAAGCATTTTATTTCACTTTTCTCTTTTTACAAAAATTCTCCGTTGAGCGCTGTATTTACTTTGATACAGGTGTGCTTTCGTAGTGCATTTTTAATACGAATAATCACCAGATATTTAGCATCTTCTAAAAATTGTTTTGGATCGATGTGCTGTATATTTATCACTAATCCCGTCCGAATTCTTCCTTTGAATGCTGATTCAGTATCTTGCCAGCATATTCGGCTGCTTCGTAATCGCGATGTGGTGTTTCCAATTCCTTGACCCGTCCTGACCCGTTGCTGCACTAAAACTTTAATACTTTTCAATCGACCAATTCGCGACTCCAGACTGTGTTTGAGTCCACATGATAGATTTGATTTTTTCAGCACCTTTTTCAACAGACGTATAGTGACATCGTAATGCCGAATCCATCTGTCAGCCTTCTCAGGACTCCTAAAACTAGTGATAAGTCGGAACATCTCAGTCAATTTATTTTCCATCTCAAGTGATGAATCCAATATTGCAGACATTTTCAGAATACTCGCTATAACGTTTATATCTGAATGCGGTTTTATCCAACGAGTAGTGGTGTATTTATATTCAATGGGTTTTTTCTGTGAAGCGGCTAACAGGTTTTCACATTGTACGACTTTGAGCAATCTTCATTGCACTGTGGGGAACTTGCACTCACTCGCTCACTATACCGTAGATACTGTGAATAACCGGTGGCACCATACCAGTAAGAATTAGCGTAAAAATTCTGATGATTGCTTGTCACACTAATGACATGAACGCGTAGGTAAGAACTCCTGAAAATACTGGACTGTAGATAACCGGTAGGATTACTCCCATAGAAATTCGCGTAAAAATCGGACGATTGATTTGCGTAAAAATCTGATTATTGATTGTGGAGATAACCGGTAGGATTACCGGTAGGATTACTCCCATAGAAATTTGCGTAAAAATCGGATGATTGATTTGCGTAAAAATCGGATGATTGATTTGCGTAAAAATCTGATTATTGATTGTGACATTGATTTTCACATAAAAATCGGACATAACCAGTGGGATTACCGGTAGAATTACTCCCATAAAAATTTGCGTAAGATGACACATAAAAATCGGCCATAAAGGCGCGGGTTAGAACTTTCTAGAAAAAGGAACTTTCTAGAAAAAGGTAAAGGCGCGGTCATGACTCCTCTACAGGGTGGATCTTGACTCTCATGGTTCTTGACTAACATAGCTATACTACTGGCGGTGGTCGAGGGGGCGGTAGGCGTACAGCGGGGCGCGAGCGCGGTGCGAGGGATCGCCGCGATGACCCACTGACTCAAAATCAAAATCAAAATCAAGATTTAAATCAGCATCAGCGTCGGCAGCAGCCACGGCCGGCCCTTTCGGCTAGAGGCGGCCGGGTGAAGGAGGCAACAAGAATTCAGAAGCTGTTCCGGGCTAACAGGCGGCGCGCGGGTCAAGAGGTGCTCCTGGGTCCCTCTCAGCACTGCCAAGTGTCACGGGAGCAGATTTGGGCGCACTTTGAGAATATGTACGCTCCGTCTGCGCCACTCGGAGCACGACCTCCTCCGCCTCCGTACGGACCTCCAGACGAGGTGAGCAACGGTGTTTTGCTTCGGCCCTTCGCGGTGAGTGAGGTAAACCAGAACCTCCGGCGGACGTCAAACTCTGCGCCAGGACCCGACGGTCTGACTTACGATGACCTGCGAAGGGCGGAACCAGAGTGCCGTCTGCTCACCGCTCTCTTCAACACCTGCCTACGTCTGAAACGGGTCCCCTCTAGCTGGAAGGAGTCCAATACCGTGCTGGTGCATAAAAAGGGTGATCGCGACGATCTCTCGAACTGGCGAACGCTCGCGCTTGGCGACACGACTCCCTAACTCTTTGCTGCCCTTCTGGCTGACCGCCTGCTTACGTGGTCGATCCGGAATAAGCGTCTCAGTAATTCACAGAAGGGCTTTCTGCCGTGCGAGGGGTGCTACGAGCATAACTATGTGCTGCAGGTGGTCCTCAATGACGCTCGCAGGGGGGGCCGTCAGGTGGTGGTGGCTTGGCTGGATCTGACCAACGCGTTTGGATCGGTCCCCCATGCTGCTATCTACCGTGCCTTGGGGGAGGCGGGCGCTCCCTTCGCTCTCCGAAACATCGTCGGGAGTATGTATGACGGCTGCAGCACCCGGATGCGCACAGCCGAGGGGCTCACCGAACCTATCAAAATACAATCCGGGGTAAAACAAGGGTGTCCGATGAGCCCTGCGGCGTTTAACCTCGCGCTCGAGCCGATCCTGCGGGCAGTGGCCGACTCACCCGCGGGTTACACGCTGCACGGCCATCGACACCAAATATTAGCATATGCTGACGACCTGGCTTCAATTTCACATTACATTGCGGGGATGGGAGAATTATTGAGAAAAGTGGAGGCTGTGGCTGGTGGGATCGGACTCCGGTTCAACCCTGCGAAGTGTGCAACACTGCACCAGGACTGCAGAGGCACTCGCAGGGTATTGCCCACCCACTTCACCCTCCAAGGCGAAGAAATGAGGGCCCTGGCAGCCGGTGAGCCTTACCAGCACCTCGGAGTCCCCACCGGTTTCCAAGTTAGGCAGACCCCATTATTAACCATCGACGATCTTCTCCGGGATCTCCGCGCCGTTGACGGGTCTCTTCTCACTCCCTGGCAGAAGGCTGAGACCGTGGCTACTTCCCTGGTGCCGCGCCTCGAATTCCTGCTTCGGGGTGCACTAGTGGAGGAAGGTCCTTTCGAAGAAGCCGATAAAATCATCAGAAGGACGGTAAAATCTTGGCTCCACCTGCCTCAGCGAGCCAGCGCCGAGCCAGTCTACCTTCCCCCCAGTCGAGGGGGCTGTGGGCTGCTCCCACTTGCAGACATGGCCGATGCCCTGTCCATCGCTCATGCCTACCGCCTGTTGACGGTGAATCATCCGGTGGTCAGGTCATTGGCCTGGGCGTCGCTGCGGCATGCGGCAGCCAGAAAGATAGGTAGAGCCGCGAATAACCACGACCTGGCAACTTACCTCTCCGGCTCGCTGGAGGGGGAGTTCGCACGCGATGGAGGGGACATTTCTTTACTGTGGACAAGGGCTCGGAATGCGACCCGGAGGTCCAAAGATAAGATCGCAGCTAAATGGAAATGGTCGGATTGTAGGGAGGAACTGGTATTGACGATGACAGGCTCGGGCGAGCGGAAGACGACGGTGTCACCAGAATCACGCGGACAAGTCATCCGCCGATTGCGGGCGGCGGTGACAGAATTTGACACTACTCGTCTTAAACGTAAACCGGACCAGGGGAAGGTATTCCAGGTATCAAGACGGTCGAACGTGTCGAATCATTTTGTTCGCACCGGTAGCTTCACTCGCTTCGCTGATTGACGTTTTATCCACCGTGCGAGCCTCGATGTCCTGCCCCTCAACGGGGCGGGACGTTGGGGTGACGGGGATGAGCGTTGCCGGCGTTGCGGTGAACCCCTGGAGTCCCTTCCCCACGTCCTTCGCCACTGCCGGCCGCACTCGGCGGCCTGGCAGCTCCGACACGACGACGTCGTCGAACTAATAGTCAAGGCTTGTCACCTCCCAGGGGAAATGAGGGTTGATAGGCGGGTTGCGGGAGTAGATGGCGATCTGGGGGCCCTCCGCCCTGACATTGTGATCAGGCACGAACCCTCAAAGAGTATCGTCATCGTGGACGTGACCGTGCCTTTTGAAAACACCTACATCGCTTTCGAAGAGGCCAGGGCACGCAAAGTGTTAAAGTACAAACCCCTGGCCGACGCGCTGCACGATCTCGGCTATGCGGTGATGGTCTCTGCGATCGTCGTCGGAGCCCTCGGCTCATGGGATCCGGCCAATAAGCCTGTCTTAAAACAACTAAGAATCACTTCAAAATATGCACAATTAATGCGAAGGCTCATTGTGTCGGAGACCATCAAATGGGGTACGGACATCTACGTGGAGCACGTCTCGGGCATACGCCAATATAGAGTACATGACGAGCTCCCTGTGGGCAACCCGGGCCCACCCCCAGATCAAAGGCCATAGAGGATAGCCTCCCTCGTGCCACAGGTGGCTAAAAAATAGCTTTGATCACAATGTTACCTGACTCAGGACCAGCACTGGTCCTCATTTTAATTTTATCTTACTCCAACTATACCTAACTGTACCTGACACAGGACCAGTACTGGTCCTATATATATTTTAACCTAGCCAGCGAGGGACTACGGCCTGGCTTTTATCGACTGATATTCATTTATCGCATATGCTCATACGATCCGCACCTCACCCATTCATCTCATACTAGCCCTCCTTCGTTTTTATCATTTTATCTATTTATTATATATTTCTGACTGTATTTTATACTAAGTTTTACTGTATCTGTCGGCTTTTATCCACTGATAATTTCTATACTCTATACTTGTTCTGTCCACATATTTTATTTTTACTCTCTTTTTTCTGACTACGATCATACGTGTTATCATCTACTTCGCTCTTTGTCTCACCGATCATCTTCATTTATCTCATCATACACGACCAGGCCCTGGAAACCCTAAATAACTATGAAAGAAATTAAGACTGAGTCCATTGGACTAAGAACTGAAAATTATATATATTTAGCCCTCGCCCTAAAGTCGAACGAGTTGTACCGATACCCCCGGGTGCACTATTGTAAACCCGGGGAAACATATCTTAAAAATAAATGCCTTCAATCTGTTCTTATCAGCTTAAGGGGACCAGTACAGCTTGAATTTTCGAAAAAATTGGTTTTTCGTTTTTTGCAGTTTATGTTACCTAAAGATCTTCTACGTCTGTGAAAAAATCGAGTTTGACGAAATCGTCACGGTTTAGAAGTTACGGTCAAAAGGTCGTTATTTGGCTATCGCGATTTGGCGCAAGTGGCGCTGGCGCTTGATTTCGATATTGATCACATGGTGTATGATCGCCATTACTTGTGCAATACTTTTCGAGGTTACGTGAGCGTCTGCTCGATTTCCAGTGTTTCAGAATTGAAATAAATAAATAAAAACAGTACTTTTCAGTACTAAATAATTATAAATTTACCTAATATCTATAGCGCGTAATCGTTGTACGGGTGTTGTGACTTGATGCTTCGAAAACTATAACCTAAAAGTAAGTATTCAATCAAAATAGTAATATCTACACTAAGCTTCTGCCGAACTGTGTGTGCGGTCGAAGTTTTTTTGCTTTTTGTTCACAGATTTTTTGATAGAACAGAAAGGAAATATATAAAATATATCCAATATATTCAATATGAAAAGAAGAGAGAGGAGTTCTGGTGTTGGCACAGAAGGATGCATTGGCCGGTCAAAGAAGAGGGCGAAAACATTTCCGCAGAAGCAAACAGCGGCTGATGGACAGAGCACTCATGTTTCAACAGCTTCGGATAGAAAAATCAGTGGCGACTACGAGGCTAGCGATTCTGCTGGCTATAGGCTGTTTCACGTTGAAACACTATTCCGTGCTCTGCGGGAGCATTTATCTTGCAAGACATGTGGTGGGTCGATAGTTATGACTGAAGTTAGCTTGAGAGGACTGGGTGGAACATACGGTATCTCTTGTGAAAATTGTGTCCAGCTAAAAACCTTCAAAAGTAGCCCTATGATTGATGATACACGAAGCGCGTATGAAATCAATAGGCGATCCATACTAGCGATGCGTTGTATTGGGCAATGCAATGAGTCTGCGGAGGATGCAGCAGGGCCCTCATATGCTGCTGGAGCTTTTTAAAGAAGTGAGTAAGAGAAAGAAGCATGTATGGAACAAAAAAATACATGGGAAAAAAAAGGTCTGAGAAAATAGTTTGCAGAAAAGAAAAAGGAAAAATTAAATTTCCAATAAAAAAAAAAAATTCTTTTTGAAAATTGAAAATTAAAAAAAAAAAAATTTCATTCAACTTTGGTACAACAAACTTTTTGATGTATGAGCCTCCGGAGGAGTATATACCAATTTTTCTGCAAAAACTTCAAACTCGTTTATCTCATAACTATGTTTTTGGCGCTGTGTCGTAAGGTTTTTGGAGCACCGATGGTCCGATCTGGGTCTTTAATGGCTCATTTTCTTCAGAAAATGAATCCTCATGATATGAATGAGGGAATTTTTGAATGTTTTTTTTTTGGCCAAGTTATTTGCAAATTAGTGGCTCAAATTTTTGAAATTTTCGATAATTGACTGTAAGTTTTCACATGTTTTTTTCTTTTCAGATCCCCGCATTCATAAGATGTAGGACCGCTGTCTGAAGAAAGTGAGACGTCGAGACGATGAATTAGATCAACGGTGTGACTAAAACCTTACGACACAGTTTTTTTGAGAAACATTTTTTTTAATGTAAAATAAACTTTGGTTAACAAATAAAGTCATTCTGGAGTACTTGAAATATCTTAAACCAAGCTGTACTGGTCCCCTTAATATCTGATACGCTCCGCATTGCGGAACCAGAATATTAAACTGATTTTTGGAAGTTGGCGGAGTGTCTGGGGCTTGCTCCGGCTCTGCCACGGGTTGGCCTAGCATTGCAGTGCCGTTGGGTCCGGCCCATTAAAACATCTTAAAACTATTCCCCGCCAATCTCCAATAATCAGAAGTCTAAATTTCCTGAGTGCCTTGTGCAAAATTTTCTTTTGGACGAAATTGGACGATGAATACAGGCTACGTTATCTGGCGCAATTCAAAAGTAAGTCCGTTTATGAGTTGCATGTACAGTTTGATGCCTTCGTCGGCAATAACTTGACGCGTGCGCTCTTATTCTATCGTGAATTATCATGTATAATGACTAGGGTGGGCTGGAAAAAAACGGGTGCCGGTTAAAATTAGGAACGATGAAAATGAAGAAGGGCTGAATTATGGAATACACAAGTAGACGAAGTTGCAAATGTAGAAAGGCTCATATTATGATAGCCTTTGAAGTGGATGTAAAAAATTAGGAACACAAGAACATGGGAAAAATGTATATTGGAGCACAGTTACGAGAATGATCAAAATTACGAACGGCGAAATATGGAATTACCAAAAATAGCAATACTCGATAATTTGAGTGTCAAAATCTTATAATCACGAATATTATGAAAGTTTAAAAATTGTAATTCACTAAAGTGAAAGACCAAACAGTTGATGGGTCAAAATTTGAAGGACTAAAAAGTGGAACGGTTACAATCGCGACATATTTCTTAGCTCCTGCGTCACCGATCGGTGCTGGCAGATGGAGCTAGTCGTGGCTCCAGCTAACAATAAGTCGCTGCTATATAGCGCGATTGTCTCCAGCAGAATATCGTCGCTGGAGGCTTTCGTATCCGGTTAATGATACGTGGTCTTTACTTACATCAATTTTTCAAAGCATTTTAAGATATATGGGGAATTCCACGTCAGAACAGCAAACCCAAAACCCTCACTATTTCAGATTGACTTAATTATTATATATGATGCTTGTTAGGGTTCAACTGGACTAAATTAATTTTGTCAATCTTTTATTATTTATCAATCCTTCACAATAAGGAAAAAACAAAGTTTTCAATGGGACCCGATCTAAAATTACCAAAAAAATCATACGCACTCTGTGATGACCTAGAAACATTCTCCATCAAAGATCAAAGTGGAACTACGATTAACGGCCGAGAGAAAAAATTAATCATTAAAATGAATAATTCGAATGATTTTGTGATTTTTTTAATTTTTAACAATTAATTTTTTGTCTCGGTCGTTGATCGTAGTTCCACTTTTATTTTTGATGGACAATGTTTCTAGGCCATCACAGAGTTCGTATGATTTTTTTGGTAATTTTAAATCGGGTCCCATTGGAAACTTTGTTTCTTCCTTATTGTAAAGGAATGATAAATAATAAAAAATTGAAAAAATTAATTTGGTCCATTTGAACCCTAACAAGCATCATATATGATAATTAAGTCAATCTGAAATAGTGAGGGTTTTGGGTTTGCTGTTCTGACGTGGCATTCCCCATATATATAAATTTGAAAAACTATAGTCTAATTCAGATAATTTACAAGTGATTATCATTTTTTTTCTTCATCAACGAATCGAAAGTTTCTGGTGTTTCTGAGGTATTTCGTATAACGAAACGGTGCGAACTCGCAACCTTTTTTAAATCATAAAAATTAGGGTATAAAGTGTAGCGAATGAGGACACGGATGCAACGTGTTGCGGGCAAAAGACGGGTCCAGGGCAAAGCCCTGGTGGGAGTGCAGGGGGCGGGAGCGAAGCCTCCCCATATAAAAGATAGATCATAACTCATCGAATGAAAAACATACCTTTTAATTTAACTAAAAAATGAATCCATTCCGGAGACACAAATTAACCAAGTACATAGTTATTGCGAGAGAATTTTCTATATATCCTTCAGCCACACTAGCCGAATGCGAACCTTCATGACCCCTCACATTACAACCTTCAGTTCTAATTTGTTCCAATTCTACTAATTCATCTTTATGTGAATTTCCTTTCTTATTTCGATTTTATTCGAAGGATTTGATGTAATTTCAGACGTTTTGTCACACCCCACTATCCCGTACATATACATCACAACATGGATTCAAATACCTTGCAATACTTATAGCTCCAATGTGATATTTGTCATTTTTTGACAAATTACAATTTCACGGACACGTGCCGCGAAACACGACCGGAAAGACGTACTTTACGGACACTCCATCGAAGAATACTTTTTGGCTCGCTACACAAGGTCGAAAACCCGCGTTATTCGTGCATGTGTTGTAAAAAAGTACATAAAATGTTTGGTCGGTGATGAAGAATATTTTTTCGTCCTAGTCATGTCATCCTAGTCATCCCTTCGAAAGGATACTACGCATGCATTTTAAATTTTCAACCAAATGCTGAGGACAAATATTTGTTTGCGCGGCTTTAGCAAACTTCTTTCATCTCCCGACGGTGTTTGTCCATAAACATACATGTGACATCCGACGAATTATATATGTATGATTAATGTTGAGGTATTGGGATTCCGAAGAATATTGTTCGACAGCGGAGTGTGTGAATACTTTCATATGTGTGTTTTCACCATGAAGATTATGCAGCGAGGCGATGGATTCATTTCTTACTGTATTATACACAGGTAAGTGAAATTATGAGATTCATACACTTCTGTACTTACACAGTAAAACAAATTTGGTCATTGTGTAAAACAAAAGTCCGCTAAAAGTCTATAGCTATATTCGGAATTCGTACAGAATCGGGCTCTGTAGCCAATTTTGCATTTTTGATGCGTAGGCTGTGATATAAGTCTAAATAAAAGGAACGCGGACGCTTTTCGATAAAGATAAAAAAAAAACTGATTTCATCCGATCAAACGTACCAGTTCGAACTCATTACTTGTCAAACATCGGCTGCCAGGAGGACAAGTCGATTGATAGCCCCGTTTCGGAGAAACTCGAGCAATAGACGGGGTCAGTAAAAGTCGAGTGGACACCCCCCCCCCCCCCCCAGCCCCCGGAGCTGTTTGTCATGTCGTATGCGACATGATGCAATTTTCTAGTCTTATTAAGGTTGTTAGCTTGTTATAGTCACAGTCAAAAGTTCATTTCAGCGGATGATAGTTTTAAAATGTACTACGGTAATAAATACGCCCACCTCCTTTTAGTCGAAATGTGTCACATTTCGGTTATTATCCGAGCCCAGGCGTGAAAAATGCAAAAAAGACTAACTTAGCGCAAATTCTATTTCAATTCCAAACACATGCGTCCAAAAAAATGTTCGTTTCCTGCAAAAATAGAGTCTACAGATGGTTTTTACATTGTCCGTCGAGGAAATCGAATTCGAATAATTTCATAACAATGTAAAAACCATCTGTAGGCTCTATTTTCGCACGAAACGAACATTTTCTTGGACGTATGTGTTCGGAATTGAAATAGAATTTGCGCTAAGTTGGCCTTCTTTGCGTTTTCGACGCCTTGGCTCGGACAACAATCGAAATGTGACACATTTCGACCAAATGGAGGTGGGCGACTAGGGATGGGCCTTAACTACATACTATGATATGCAAACCGTATTAAAAAATGTTGATAATTAAACAAGTTCTTTGAAATATTTATTATTCAGTTTCGAAAACGGCCAAGTTTCAAAACTTTAGTAAAACTTTTAGGGATAAGCATATATGTACGCACAGTGAGTCGAAGTTATAATAGATCGTGGCAACATTGTGTGTATATAACGGAGGTATCCACTCTCGCCGTCCGTTTGAGCTACGTGAGCGCTGTTGCCACGTCTATGATCTATCACATCAGTATTTGATTTACACGCAAATATCTAAAAAGTGACTTGAGTTTAACTAATAATATTTTTTTTAGGACGGCGAATACTTTTGTTTCCAGTCTCAAAATGTTCGTTTAATTCCAATTCATAACATACTACTTTTTCACTAGCTTTCACTAGTTTTTCACTGAACGATGAAAATCTGGATTGTATTTTTTCCGGAAACATCATCAAAATCAAGGATTTGATGTACTCAATTTTGTTGATCGGATTAAACGTAAATGGACACGTTTGTATATTATTTTGCTGAAATACGCGAACACTGTACGAATAAAAAATATTCAAGAACGTAAAGAAACACGCTGCAATATATATATATATATATATATCTATCATCTCGCTGAAATACCTGAGCGCTGTACGGATAAAAGATTAGTCCTTCGATAATTAATTTGACAATTAGATCCCTGGAAGCGGATATACATTATTCTTGACAATCATTTACTTTTCATATGAAGGAACAATCTGTTTAGTTATTCCGAGTTTTCTGATTGGAGAACCATTTAATTCATCATTCAAGTTTTTAGCGCTATACTCATCCACGATGCGATCTTATACCAGATATAATTACTCTTTTTTGATAAGAGTTCTTCTTCAACAAATGACCCGTTGGTCATTTTAATTTTATCTCACTTCGGAATCTATGATATTCACAGCGTACAATAAAATCAAAATTATTCTCATCTTATCAATATCAATAGGCCAGTCTATTTTTGGTTTCCTTTTTCCGTGCCGTTTGCAGACATACATTTTTCTTTACAACAATCACCAAATTCGTAAATAATGATTAACCACCGCAGGTCATTGTGTAATAAATTATTACGGGCAAACAGCCGCACCTACGTGACGATGTCAAGGGATTCCATATTTGCAGAAAAAATAGAGCTAAGCACTAGGACCAGGCTTAATCAGAAACAAAAAAATTTAATTCGCCTGTCTGAAAAACTCCAATTTTTGATACAACAAAATTTTCCTGGTCTGATAATTGTTTATATCGATACCTGCGCGGAATAACCGGTTATCTCAGAGTACGGTTGAAGAAGCGGCTATCTCAGATTCCGTTCGAAAAGGCGCCTTTTGCCTATATTATTAACATAGGCACAGGGCGCTTCTTCGAACGAATTCTGAGATAGCCGCTTTTTCAACCGGACTCTGAGATAGCCGGTTATTCGGTGCAGGTATCGATGTTATGTATTGTAACAATCGCGACTTATCCCTAGTGGATTTACCATATACCATTTGAATAAATGGATCGTTGACCAGAAATTAGAATCTTCATCTAATCAATGAATTAATAATTCGGGACTCTTTCTCGAATTTGAGTATCTTGCCTAATTATTTATGACAGTTTTTTGTTTTCCTAACAATTCCCATATGATCGCTACTTCAGAAAATTTCGTATCGTAAGTGTTGATCATATGAGAGTAATCGAAATATAATCGCAACCTCAGAGTTTTTACACTCCTCAGTTTTGATTTTCTTATTTTAATTGGTATTTTAATCAGGATCGAATAAAATAATCGAAACCTCAGAATTTTTACACCCGTTAGCATTGACTGTCTTATTCTGGATGATATTACTTTATATTTGGATAGGAAGGTTTTGTAACCGCAAAGTCTTTCAACTCGTTGGTTCCGTATTTGTGAATTCATAATTAAATAATCGATTAATTATAAATTGATTAATAAGCTCGACAAAATTTGTTATGTAAATTACCTATTTAATTCTTTTTGATTAATGATCTTAAAGAGATCCCGAACCGCTTAACTCGCTCTCTTATATAGTGGCTGTCCCCACTACTTTTTGAAATTGCATCAGCAATTGCTTACTACTGAGCGTTCTCTCTCTCTTTTTGATTTTGCGTTCTACCGAAACTACTAGGCTTTCCTGCTATACTCTATTTTGAGTAACTTATAGCCAAAAAGCTTCATACTCTATTTCTGCTAATTTTGTCGATCTTTATTTTTCTTAATTTTTCTTTTTCTTTTTCTTCACTCTTTTAATATTCATATATTCACATCATCATATGAATATTGTTACAGTACATTGAATGATGTATATCATATTAGGGTGGTCCTTATTTGGGGTATTTTTGAAATTTTCTGCGGGCAAGGCGGAAAAAGTTTGTGAATGAATTTAAAAAAAAAGTACGCAAAAGTTGAAGTCTGTAGGTCAACTCAAAGTACTGCCCACGGGGTAGTGAATTTTCCCATTTAATTTACATACGAACTCGGGCTCAATGCATTATTTATTTTTTTTTTTTATGAAATTTGGCATACGTCTACCCTATGATCATCGAATAATCATAGGTATTCCACAAAAAATTCGGAGATTTTCAGCGATAAAAGTTTCGAAGTTCCAGAACGTCAAACTTGTGTTTCGAAGTCGAAGATCACCTGCATTGTTACGTTCTGGAACTTCGAAACTTTTATCGCTGAAAATCGCCCAATTTTGTGTGGAATGCCTATGATTATAGGGTAGACGTATGCCAAATTTCAGATTTTTCTAAGCACTATTAAAGCAGAGAAACACAAAAATAATGCATTGAGCCCGAGTTCCTATATAAATTAAGTGGGAAAATTCACTGCCCTGTGGGCAATACTTTGAGTTGACTTACAGACTACAACTTTTGTGTACTTTTTTTCAATTTATTTGCAAACTTTTTCCGCCTTCTCCGCATAAAGTTTAAAAAACACCACAAAAAAGGACCACCCCAATATCATATACAATATACATGTAATAATTATAATGTATTATTACATTGTTATTTAATTACCCATCACTTTGGTAATGTGTAATTAAACTCCATTCAATTGAATAAAAATTCAATTACACATTACGAAAGTAATTGAATAAATTTTCACACACTGATCCGGGACGCACCTCGGAGGGCTCTGAATTCAAGAAACTGCAGCGATTTTGTGGTGAAAATCCAAGCGCCCCGCACGCTCTCGTTATTGACTTAGGATATATACTCTCGCGGAGTATTTTGTTAGAAATTTTGTGCTCTACAAAATTGTTCCTGTACAATTTTTTCATATCTGGCACGGTTCTCGCAGCGTTCACAGTTAAAGCTAGCGGCGCGCAATTTTTCGGTAATTTTTGACGATTTTTCAATTTTTTCTCATATTTTGCAAACTTTTTTTCTCCAAAAAAATTGGATTCAAGATCAGTAGATCATCCCCTACATGCCTATATATATTTTTTTATATAAAATTACTTGCATTCAAAGTGCTATTCCGCCTGGCCTAAGTAATTCGATTCTGAGATATTTCTGTCGCCTTCCGCCGGACCACCCTTGTTTTTACCACTAGCGCGTCTTATCATGTACGACTCGTAAAGTACAGCATTGAAATCGTCACGACGGTAGCCGATATACAAACGACGCCGTGTGCAGACATCGGCACCCGAAAACTATAAAATCAGCACGAGGTGCAGGACTTAGCGTCATTTGTTTCGAGTTCTCAGGATTGAACAGTGCATCAAGCTTTACCTCAAAAGTGTCATTGTGTGAATCAATCGTTTCGAACGTATTATTTGGTGGTTTCTTTATTATATAAACAAAATTCAGTGGTAGTGAATATCCAAAGACACTGAGTGCTTGGAAGGTGTTTTTTATTCTTACATTAGTTCATATTTTCATTATTAGTAATCTTAAGTGTGTTGGGGGAGTGTAGATAAATTTTTCAGTGGTAGTGAATATCCAAAGACACTCAGTGCTTGGAAGGTGTTCTTTATTCTTATATTGGTTCATATTTTTATTATTAATAATTAGTGTGTTGGGGGACTGTAAATAATTATTTTTACTCATATTCGATAAAAAACGGTTTGTATGGTATTCATTTGTACGGATTTTGCCGTGTGAAAAACAAGAAATGCCACCAAGACAACAAAGACGTTTGCCTTTGAGTGTGAGAATAAAGGATGGGCGAATTTATAAACAAAACGGGAGATCCCGGCGTCGAGGAACTATGTAAGATCTGATGAATTTTTTGAATTTTGTGCGGGTCCATTCACACTTGATGATTTATTTGTGTACTTTTTTCCCCTCTTATTCATGTTCGATTATCGTATCGAATTATTATTCCAGCGTCTTCGTTTCCATTCTGAATTAATTTTATACGTACAGCGTTCTGATATTCCAGTGTCTTTGTTTACGTTCTGAATTAATTTTATACGTACAGCGTTCGGATATTCCAGCGATATATTATTCCAGTGTCTTTGTTTACGTTTCTGACTTTCGTTCATACGTATACAGCGTTCGGGTTCTCTAGCGTGTTTATTTACGCTTCTCAATTTATTCTATACGTTTAGCGTTCTGATATTCCAGCGATATATTATTCCAGCGTCTTTGTTTACATTCTGAATTAATTTTATTCGTACAGGGTTCGGATATTCCAGTGATATATCATTCCAGCGTCTTTGTTTACGTTCTGAAATAATTTTATCCGTACAGGGTTCGGATATTCCAGCGATATATTATTCCAGTGTCTTTGTTTACGTTTCTGACTTTCGTTCATACGTATGAAGCGTTCGGGTTTTCTAGCGTGTTTATTTACGCTTCTCAATTCATTCTATACGTTTAGCGTTCTGATATTCCAGTGATATATTATTCCAGCGTCTTCGTTTACGTTCTGAATTAATTTTATACGTACAGCGTTCGGATATTCCAGCGATATATTATTCCAGTGTCTTCGTTTACGTTTCTGACTTTCGTTCATACGTATACAGCGTTCGGGTTTTCTAGCGTGTTTATTTACGCTTCTCAATTTATTCTATACGTTTAGCGTTCTGATATTCCAGCGATATATTATTCCAGCGTCTTTGTTTACATTCTGAATTAATTTTATTCGTACAGGGTTCGGATATTCCAGTGATATATCATTCCAGCGTCTTTGTTTACGTTCTGAAATAATTTTATCCGTACAGGGTTCGGATATTCCAGCGATATATTATTCCAGTGTCTTTGTTTACGTTTCTGACTTTCGTTCATACGTATGAAGCGTTCGGGTTTTCTAGCGTGTTTATTTACGCTTCTCAATTTATTCTATACGTTTAGCGTTCTGATATTTCAGCGATATATTATTCCAGCGTCTTTGTTTACATTCTGAATTAATTTTATTCGTACAGGGTTCGGATATTCCAGTGATATATCATTCCAGCGTCTTTGTTTACGTTCTGAAACAATTTTATCCGTACAGCGTTCGGATATTCCAGCGATATATTATTCCAGTGTCTTTGTTTACGTTTCTGACTTTCGTTCATACGTATGAAGCGTTCGGGTTTTCTAGCGTGTTTATTTACGCTTCTCAATTCATTCTATACGTTTAGCGTTCTGATATTCCAGTGATATATTATTCCAGCGTCTTTGTTTACGTTCTGAATCAATTTTATACGTACAGCGTTCGGATATTCCTGCGATATATTATTCCAGTGTCTTTGTTTACGTTTCTGACTTTCGTTCATACGTATGAAGCGTTCGGGTTTTCTAGCGTGTTTATTTACGCTTCTCAATTCATTCTATACGTTTAGCGTTCTAATATTCCAGTGATATATTATTCCAGCGTCTTTGTTTACGTTCTGAATTAATTTTATACGTACAGCGTTCGGATATTCCAGCGATATATTATTCCAGTGTCTTTGTTTACGTTTCTGACTTTCGTTCATACGTATACAGCGTTCGGGTTTTCTAGCGTGTTTATTTACGCTTCTCAATTTATTCTATACGTTCAGCGTTCTGATATTCCAGCGATATATTATTGCAGCGTCTTTGTTTACATTCTGAATTAATTTTATTCGTACAGGGTTCGGATATTCCAGTGATATATCATTCCAGCGTCTTTGTTTACGTTCTGAAATAATTTTATCCGTACAGGGTTCGGATATTCCAGCGATATATTATTCCAGTGTCTTTGTTTACGTTTCTGACTTTCGTTCATACGTATGAAGCGTTCGGGTTTTCTAGCGTGTTTATTTACGCTTCTCAATTTATTCTATACGTTTAGCGTTCTGATATTTCAACGATATATTAATCCAGCGTCTTTGTTTACATTCTGAATTAATTTTATTCGTACAGGGTTCGGATATTCCAGTGATATATCATTCCAGCGTCTTTGTTTACGTTCTGAAACAATTTTATCCGTACAGCGTTCGGATATTCCAGCGATATATTATTCCAGTGTCTTTGTTTACGTTTCTGACTTTCGTTCATACGTATGAAGCGTTCGGGTTTTCTAGCGTGTTTATTTACGCTTCTCAATTCATTCTATACGTTTAGCGTTCTGATATTCCAGTGATATATTATTCCTGCGTCTTTGTTTACGTTCTGAATTAATTTTATACGTACAGCGTTCGGATATTCCAGCGATATATTATTCCAGTGTCTGTGTTTACGTTCCTGAATTTCGTTCATACGTATACAGCGTTCGGGTTTTCTAGCGTGTTTATTTACGCTTCTCAATTCATTCTATACGTTTAGCGTTCTGATATTCCAGTGATATATTATTCCAGCGTCTTTGTTTACGTTCTGAATTAATTTTATACGTACAGCGTTCGGATATTCCAGCGATATATTATTCCAGTGTCTTTGTTTACGTTTCTGACTTTCGTTCATACGTATGAAGCGTTCGGGTTTTCTAGCGTGTTTATTTACGCTTCTCAATTTATTCTATACGTTTAGCGTTCTGATATTTCAGCGATATATTATTCCAGCGTCTTTGTTTACATTCTGAATTAATTTTATTCGTACAGGGTTCGGATATTCCAGTGATATATCATTCCAGCGTCTTTGTTTACGTTCTGAAACAATTTTATCCGTACAGCGTTCGGATATTCCAGCGATATATTATTCCAGTGTCTTTGTTTACGTTTCTGACTTTCGTTCATACGTATGAAGCGTTCGGGTTTTCTAGCGTGTTTATTTACGCTTCTCAATTTATTCTATACGTTTAGCGTTCTGATATTCCAGCGATATATTATTCCAGCGTCTTTGTTTACATTCTGAATTAATTTTATTCGTACAGGGTTCGGATATTCCAGTGATATATCATTCCAGCGTCTTTGTTTACGTTCTGAAATAATTTTATCCGTACAGGGTTCGGATATTCCAGCGATATATCATTCCAGTGTCTTTGTTTACGTTTCTGACTTTCGTTCATACGTATGAAGCGTTCGGGTTGTCTAGCGTGTTTATTTACGCTTCTCAATTCATTCTATACGTTTAGCGTTCTGATATTCCAGTGATATATTATTCCTGCGTCTTTGTTCACGTTCTGAATTAATTTTATACGTACAGCGTTCGGATATTCCAGCGATATATTATTCCAGTGTCTGTGTTTACGTTTCTGAATTTCGTTCATACGTACTGATTCGGGTTATTACATCAAAATATCATGCCAGCGTCATTGGTCACGGTCTCGATTGGCATTTTCTCTTTCGATATTTGATCCCCTCAAAAACACCTCTGGTGCAAAAACCCTCGCCAAATACAGTCCAACTTCCAAATAAGAAACCAAAAGCCCCCAAGGGGAAGAGGTTTTGCAAGAATTCGAGTACCCCCACCATGCGTGCGCTCTTCACAGACTCACTCTCTCTGTCTCTCTCTCTCATTCGCACGTAAGTGCAATCCGAGCTTGGAGTGGGGGAAGCGCTCGAGTGAGAAACTGGGGAAGGTTTCTTATTGCCGGGTTTCTTATTCGGAGGTCGGACTGTATAATAAAATAAAAGTTAGCTACAAAAAAGTATTGAAATCGGATTCCACTGCCAAGCATCTTACATTCTGATTTATGATATCCGGATTAAAAAGATTATATTTGATTATATATAAATTAAATATAGATTATATATAAATTACATATAATTATATATTGTTAAGGACAACACCCCCACCCTTTCTCGGAAACTCCGAACAGAGGGGGATTAGGATTAAGTACCGAGGCGATCGGGAGGACAGGCAGTCTGAATCCCGACCTCAAGAAAAGGAGACATTTTTCTGTTATAGAGCCTAGTGGCTGAGTCTTCTCTAATAAATTACTTTACTTCTGAACTTGAATTACCTTACTTTCATTTCTTCCTAGTCCCCAACTAACATCAGAAGTGGGATACGCGAAAGGGGAATAAAATTTTTTTTTTTCTCTTCCTCATTTTCGCGAGCGTACCTAGAAAATGCACGGTGACTGGTCAGAGGACGAGCAAGTGCAGTCAGGAGATGTGCTGGGGCTTGCCGCCTTGCAAACTATACTGCGGTCCGCAGTAAAATCGATGAATCGGAACCATGACACTATAGCTGTCCCACCGTTTAACCCGAATAAACTTACAGGCTATACAGCTGATGCATGGTGCAATCAGCTTGAAAAGTTACGGAAAAAGCATAATTGGTCAGCAGACGAGCTATTGGGTCGAGCCGAAACCAATTTATACGGAGATGCAAAGACATGGTGGGAAGCATGGACGCCGGACTGTAGGCACTGGGAAGGGTTTCGCATAGCCCTGGTCAATAACTTTCCGTCTGCCAGGAGCTATGTGCATGAGTTGCGTGACATTATTAACAACACCTCACGAGGCGAGAAGACGTTCACAGCCTATGCTCGTGATAAATACAATTTGCTTAGCCGTCTTGATTGGAGCATACCAGAGGGAACCATAGTTGACATTGTGATCGATCTTATCGAAGACCAGCGTATACGGGACAGTTTACATGCATGCAGACCCGGTTGCATGCCAGATCTATACGGTTATTTGAGTAGGTTCGATGCTGAGGCAAAGAGCACTAAGAGACGACGTGAACCTAATAGCCCTGAACGTGCTAATAAACGTCGCGAACGAGGACGGCGCTTCGACGATATTAAGTGTTTTCACTGCGGCATTATGGGCCACAAAAGAAACGAGTGCCGCAAACTCAAGCGGGAACAAAATTCCTACAAACCAGGCGGTAGTCTGACTTGTAATTTTTGCAAAAAATCCGGCCATACTGAGGCCACCTGCTTCGCGAAAGAGCGCACGAGTAAAGAAGAGGTTCACGTTTTCACAAAATTAGACTCAAAACCGGATAAAACAGCGATTATACGTGGCGAGCGTTTCTCTTGCCTACTCGATACCGGAGGTGATTGCAGTCTGATTACTAAACGCGCAGCTAGCAGGTGTAACTTGATGCGGTCGTCATCCATGATCAAACTTTCGGGGCTTGGCGGACACGCGATAATATCAACCGAAACTACCGAATCGCTCGTGTCACTCGAAAATGTAGATTTTGTTTGCACGCTACATGTGGTCGGCGACAATGATATACCAACTGATGTACTCATCGGACGGGACATCATTGACCAAGGTCTCTATTTCGTGTACGATGAACAGGGGCTCAGGATTGAGCGTGCCATGTCAACAGTGAATGATATACCTGCCGGCCAGCCCACTATATGCGCATTCAATAAACAGGACATCGAGTCAGGACTAGCCGAAGCGGAGCATGCCAATCTACTCACGCTCCTTTCGAAATACGAACAGAATATCACGACCGGGAATAAAGTCCCCGCGGTAAACAATGCCGAACTCTCCATAAAGCTTAAACACGACGCCATGATTTATTACAGACCCTATAAGATGGCCAACTCCGAACGAGAAAAGGTGCGCAGTATCGTGAACGACTTGCTTATGAACAATATAATTCAGGAAAGTAGCTCCCCGTACGCCAGTCCAGTTATTTTGGTCCGCAAGAAAAACGGTGAAGACCGCCTGTGCGTGGATTTTCGAAAGTTAAACGAGTTGACAATCAAAGATAGGTACCCGCTACCGCGGATCGATGATCAACTCGATCGTTTAGGTAAGGGGAAATACTTCACAAGCCTCGACATGGCATCGGGATTCCACCAGATACCCATCGCTAAAGGTTCACGTGACAAAACATCTTTTGTAACCCCTGATGGCCAGTATGAGTACCTTCGTATGCCTTTTGGGCTGGCCAACGCACCTGCTGTATTTCAGCGTGCTATAAACAACGCACTCGGAAATTTGCGATATACCATAGCCCTTGTTTACCTCGATGACGTGCTCATACCCTCGGATAGTATTGAAGAAGGGATGACAAACCTAGACCTCGTGCTACAAGCACTGACAGGTGCTGGATTCTCCCTAAACTATAAAAAATGTAAATTCTTCCAGACAAGCATAGAATACCTCGGTCGCGAGATAACCGCCTCCGGAATACGCCCTGGTGATAATAAGCTTCAAGCTGTAAAGCTAAGTCCGGTACCAAGCAACGTAAGGCAAGTGCGCCAATTCGTTGGATTGGCTAGTTACTTTCGTAAGTTTATACCAGGTTTTGCGACGCTCATTTCCCCAATAACCTCTCTGACGCGTAAGGATGTTTTATGGAAATGGACGAATGAATGTGAGGACGCTCGTCTAAAAATTATTGAGCTACTCACAAATAAACCTGTAATTCGTATATTTGACCACAAGAGACCCACCGAGTTACACACTGATGCCAGCAGTATCGGTGTAGGCGCTATCCTCCTGCAATGGAACGAATCTGAGCGAAACGTGATAGCTTACTACAGCAAGCGTAACTCTGTTGAAGAGAGCAGGAGGCACTCCTACGAACTAGAAACACTAGCTGTAGTTTCCGCTGTTAAACATTTCAGGCCGTACCTACTCGGAATCAAATTCAAAATAATAACCGACTGCAACGCAGTAAAATCTACGATGACAAAAAGGGACATTAGTCCGAAAATTGCTAGGTGGTGGATATACCTCCAAGATTTTGACTTTGACATAGAGTACCGACCAGGAACTAAGGTGGCTCACGTAGACTATTTGAGCAGAAATCCTGTCATGATAATGCGTAAACAGTGCATACCTTGGTTAGTAGCTGAACAAACTAAAGAGACCGAAGTACAAGACATAATCAGCGACTTAAACGCACATCCTAAATCCGAATTGCACCGACTTTATAAAATTCAGAACGGAATGCTGTACAGACGCCAAATAGCTGACGACGGTAAGGAGGAGCTCGTGTGGTACGTCCCTTCCACGGACAGGTTACGCATTTGTAGGGCATACCATGACGACTTATCTCACGTATCGGCTGAAAAGGGATATGACGTAGCGGCGAAGACATATCGGTTTCCGCGTATGAGGCAGTCATTTATTAAATACGCGAGGCATTGCCTCAACTGCAGGCTGGGAAAAGGTAACACAGGTGTACAGCCGATAACGCTTACAAAACGAGAACGAGCTACTGTGCCTTTCCATACGATATACCTGGATTTTCTCGGCCCACTAACTACGATCGCTAATATGAAACACGTTTTGGTACTAGTAGACGAATTCACCAGGTTTTGTATCCTAAAGCCAGTATCTGCCGCAAACGCCGTCAACGTTATAGAAATGCTCGAGTTACAATCCGCAATGTTCGGATGCGCAAGAATGATTTATGTTGATCGGGGCAGAGCTTTCGAATCCACTATGGTATCTGACTATTGTAAAACAAATGGCGCACAAGTGCACTATACTACAACAGGGAATCATCGAGGCGCTGGCACTGTCGAAAGACTAATTCGACGCGTGCATGAGAAGATCGTCACCATACAGGGTGATTGGACCAAGGAACTCCAAAAAATACAACATTCACTGAATATCACGCAATCATCCGCAACTGGATACGCACCCCTTGAACTATTGACTGGTAGAGTCGACATGTCGCGCACCGATGCGTTGGCAGAGGTTGTGGGGACAACTTCCTGCGACTCGATTGACGAAAAACGTAGATTGGCGGTCGAGAAAAGTAAAAAGTATGCTGACTAGTATATCAGAAAGTACAACTCCAAGCATAGACCTGCCATTGAGTTTAAAGTACAGGACATTGTTTGTATGCGGACGAACAATACTGGAGGCAAGCTGCGACAAGCTTACGATGGCCCACTAAAGGTGACTGGCGTATTGAATAATCACAGATATGAGCTGCGTAACTTGCAAACCGGCCGCACGCTTATCCGTGCTTACGATCAACTACGGTTGTGGCCCACACAAGACGAGCAACTGGCCCACGTGGGTAAGACATGCTACGTACTTGTATAAACCCACCTTGTGGTAGCGTATATAGGTAGCATAAGTCCACGATGTGGCAGCATACTACCATAAGCCCACAATGTGGCAACATACTAGCTTAAGCCCACAATGTGGCAGCATATTGGCATAAGCCCATGAATATGGCAGCATACGGTAGTAAGCCCACCATGTGGCAGCCCGAAAATACATAAAAAAAAAAAAAAAAAATTAATGAGAATTTGTTCCAATATCGTACTGGCAGCACCAGATCAGCTGCCAGGTGATTTTGTTTCAGATGCAGATTCTCGAAGCACATAGAAGACACGCTCGGGGACGATCGTAGTATCAGGATCGGCCGTGTTAAGGACAACACCCCCACCCTTTCTCGGAAACTCCGAACAGAGGGGGATTAGGATTAAGTACCGAGGCGATCGGGAGGACAGGCAGTCTGAATCCCGACCTCAAGAAAAGGAGACATTTTTCTGTTATAGAGCCTAGTGGCTGAGTCTTCTCTAATAAATTACTTTACTTCTGAACTTGAATTACCTTACTTTCATTTCTTCCTAGTCCCCAACTAACAATATAATCTTTTTTAATCGGGATGAAAATCTCGGAATAAAGTTGCGGCTATGAATATTGTATAGAAAATTTGAATTCAAATTTATAATAAAGATCAGAATAAAAAATTATTAGATCATTTAGGGGCAGGGGTACTTAGTGGGCCTCTTATAAATCAAGACCACTGAAATATACAATGAACTTTGCTTATATCATTGGAAAGTAATTTATCTACACATTGGCCCGCCAAGTTCCACTCCCTCCAGATGATTTAATCATTTTCCATTCTGATCTTTATTATAAATTTGAATTACTTTTTCTATACAATACGTATTGCTGCAACTTCATTCTGAATTTTTCATATCATAAATCAGAATGTAAGGGGATTGGCAGTAGCATTTGATTTCAATACTTTTTTGTCGGTCACTGTCATTTCAATATACTTGGCGAAGGTTTATGCACCAGAGGTGCTTTTGTGGGGATATCATATGAACAATCATGCCAAGTAACTCCATAATCCTTCTGTTCGCTAAACGAACCATGAACTCAATAATTCATTTGCAGATCACTCTGCTCATTCAAGAGTTATATGAATCGAAATAATCCAATATTTGGTGGTTCTGGGATCTAACGTTTTCTTATGACGTGATAATAAATATGAGTCAATTGTTCTGGTATACATAATCAGTCATATTTGTCAACATCTTGTGATCGTATTTTTTTTTTGAACGAGTCAAGGATTACAGCACAGAAATTTTGTTATGACCAACATAGATTCAATTCATTACAGCATATATGACCGTAATCACTCATACTTATTAACAATTATTTCCGTACTCAGACTGCTCATGCAATTCGCTAGCATGCAATTATCTTTCGTACTTTATCGCCCTACGAACTAAACTTTTGAACTGAATCATTGCTTTATGAAAGCTATGGGAAATTAAATGTACAACTTCCCAATTTTATTTTATTCCACAGCTACTTGATTTGCAATAAGCATGGTTGCTTTGGTACCGCGAAAACGGTGAATGGAGAAATCGAAACGATGAATGCTCACGCTGAGCACTGCTACATCGACCCCTTGGCGGAAATGATAGCACGATTCAAAGAGGCGATCAAAGAAGCTCTGCGTACCCATTGGTACAGGCTAGGAGAATTGTATGAGTCATTAGCAGTAGTGTAAGTAGTAATCACTTGATTCTGTCAGTGCAAGGTTTTATAATTTATGAATACTATTTCGTGTTCATTTCTTGACCTAATTAGGCAGCGAAGTGGGTCAAGTTAGGATATTTTGATGCTACGCATAAATTTGATATAAAAACTTGTTGTTTGGATGCATTTATCAAAAGTTGAAGATGTTCTGGTTATAACTTCATGTACCATGATAATCAAGATGAAGCTTGTCGGCCTGAACACCTTTCTGTTGACTGAAAAGTATAGCCTTAGCATTGAGCGCATAAACTTTCAAATTTGAAAAAATCAAGAAAAGGTGACGAATTATCTCAACGATGCAATGTGTACATTAGGGTGGTCCTTAAGTTAAGATAAAAGATAGATTTTCCGTGTCGGCCCCCATATTGACTCCAAATAACTAAAAACAAAAATCCCTGTCAAGTCTGGGTTATTAATAATAATATTAACCCGCCCCCCAAGACGACGAAAGTTTTAGATGGGAAATTGCATCTATGTTTTAAGACTGAAAATTGAATTTTCATAACTCCGATAATTATTGATGAAAAAATCTGAAATTTGGTATAGTTATTCGTACTTGTATGATGTACAACATGGTGCATTAGAACAATTTTCAGATAATTTTATTCTTACATTTTAATGCTCAACTTTTGAAAAAAAAATTCCATCGCATTGATAACCCAAACTTGGCAGGGATTTTTTTTTTGGTTATTTGGAGTCGATATCGGGGGCGGCACGGAAAATCTATCTTTTATCCTAACTAAGGGACCACCCTAGTGTACATAGCGGAAAATTCAACCGTAATTCACAATCATGTTTCTTCATACAGTTACCCTGAAGCCGCAGAGCATGTTTCGTATTACAGCCTGCGAAGTAATATGAAAGAGTGGAGGAAAAGTCTCTACCCCCCCTCACCTAGATGCATTCGTGACTTTGTTCAGAAAGTAGCAAATCCGGAATTCGAGCGAAACCTGGAATATGGCGATACTGGACGCTTATCGGTGCGATTAGTTACCGACGCGGGTGGCGATCATCACGCCGTGATATTCGACGAAAACTTCGTCAATACCGAAATGCGTGACGTGTCGAAAATATTTATTGATGGGACATTTCGTTCTACCCCTAGATTCGAAGACGCGAGTCAACTTGTCACAATAATGGGCGTCAAATTCAATCACGTGAGAAACTCGTTACTGTAGACTCAACTTGGGAATAATATCGAATTCAATTTTATATCCACTATTGTTTCACATTTTACAGGGTTTTCCATTCGTATGGATTGTCATGTCTAGGAAGACAGAATCTGCATATGTCGCCGTGCTGCAGTACGTTAAGGAGAACGTCATGCGTGAAAACGAAGTTCGCTTAGCGATGACCGACTTCGAGCGGGGTCTACGCAACGCAATCGGTCTCGTGTGGGGCGAAGCACACGTCACGGGCTGCAATACTCATTATGATCGAGTAGGTTATACCTCCGCAAGATTTATTACGTACAAGTCGATGATAATTATACGTCACCTCATAAAATATGTTTGCGGTTTGCACAGTAGGCTGGGGCCGTCCGGAGGGACATGCAATTTGCAAAACCCATGGATCTCTGTGGGTCAATCATGAGAATAGATAGGATACCGTGCATTTATTCACCAAGGGCATAATCCCCAACTAGAATGAAAGATCTACTTAACCCTAGAACGACAAACCCATTTTTTCTACCTTTAAACTACAAACCGGGGTAAATATTTACCCCACGCGTTTCTTGTTCGTAAAATTGTTCTGAAAGCAGTAATGAGACTCGTTAGTACATGAATCTCTTCGTTTATTCATGCTGAAGAGGATGGTGAAAAGTAAATTCAATTTCATTGAGGTTTAGTCGGTGAAAAATCAATTGAAACACCTAGAAGCGCTAAGAAAACAGCCAAAACGTCATTTTTCGAAGTTTGCCTGGGCTGGATATATATGTATCTATCTATCTAACTATATATATATATATATATATATGGGTGATTCAAAAAAAAAAAAAAAAATTCATTTTCTCTTCCAAACAGGCTCAAAAGTTTCGTTTGGGTGTAAAAAAATTTCTGTGGAAAAATGAGCCCTCAATATTAATATTAAGATAGTCCTCATCGCATTTTTTTGATTTCCATAAGAATAACATGGGAAGAATCATTTTTGCTTCTTCTGATTTTTATAACTAGCGAATGATACGTCACACAGAGAATCCACAAACATAGTTTAGTAGAGAAACAAACGCTGTACAAAAAAGTTCCGAGTGATTTTCCAATAAGTCCACTCGTTAAAAAGTTATTCAAGGTCAAAGTTCAATGTAATTGATCAATTAATCGAATAATTAATCAATTAAATGAATTATTTAATTTTTTATTATTTTTTTTCATTCGATTCTCTACACAAATATGTCTGTAGATTCTTTGTGTGGCGTATTATTTGCTAGTTATGAAAATCAGAAGAAGCAAAAATATTTTATCCCATGTTATTCTTATGCAAAACTGAAAAGTGCGATGCGCAGCATCTGATTATTAATATTAAGAGCTCATATTTTAACAGACATATTTTTTCACCTAAATGAAACTTTTTAGCCTGGTACTGGGAGAAAAAAAAATTTTTGTTTTTTTGAATCACCCTAATATATATATATGGGGAATTCCATACGAAACCAACCAATCCGTAACCCCGACCATTTTTAATTTTGTTGCAAATTTTATATTTTTTTGTACCTACCAAAAGAAAATTTTCTGAATTTTTCCAAATTTTTGTCTCAACCCGTTCAAACACAATGAATTTTCAAAAAATTTTCAACTTGAACCATTTTGATTTTATTGAAAAAATTCACCAATTTTCAAAAGACATTTCTACAAGTACTGACCAATTTGTAGCTTGTGATATTCATACCTGCTATTTTTTTCCTATTTTTTACCGCGTGTGAACCAAGAAATCGTGTTTCTTTCTTATACTTATATTTGCTTTATTTAATACTTGAGTTATATTTTGCCTTACATAATACTTGCGTTATTATTTCAAGAAAGAAGCACGATTCCTTGGTTCACACGCGGTAAAAAACAGGAAAAAAATAGAAGGTATGAATATCACAAGCTACAAATTGGTCAGTACTTGTAAAAATGTCTTTTGAAAATCGGTGAATTTTTTCAATAAAATCAAAATGGTCCAAGTTGAAAAATTTTTGGAAATTAATTGTGTTTGAACGGGTTGAGACAAAAATTTGAAAAAATTCAGAAAATTTCCTTTCGGTAGGTACAAAAAAATATAAAATTTTCAACAAAATCAAAAATGGTCAGGGTTACGGATTGGTTGGTTTCGTATGGAATTCCCCATATATATATTGTTACGTTTTGGTTCTTGAGCGATACCACCGGTATCGCGAACCGAGTGTAATTGTGAGTTCTTTGCTCGATTTTATATGTTCTAGACCTTTATATCAAATATTTAATTTTCCCTATTACGGACTTGAGTCGCCGTGCAACTAAAGCCGCCTCCCCACAGACCTGAACACGTAAACGCGCTAAGGCTGCACTTTACCCACCTAACCTTTTGATTTTAGTTTTATTTAAGTTAGTTTATTCCCAATTATTCTAAACAATACAACCTGCTGTGCCAGACCTGAGTATGTCAGAGACACACTAAGGCTGTATCTAGCGTTGGTTCGTTATATCAATGAAGAAGACCTGGAAATGGCGGATAAGGGATCTGCATAGACTTACTTTTATATAATCTAGAAATTCGATTTATTTTATCTTTAACGATTTGCGGTTGCAACCAATTCTTATTTTATATTTACAGTTGTTGCTTACTTACTAAGTTATGACTATCGAAGCTGATTTGATTTCCGTTATATTCTATTTGAATTTTGACAGTTTTGTATGATTGTGATTTTATTGTCTAAATAATATTCTTGTTTCCAAATTTAATATCTTTATTTATATCTTTGATAATATTTTTTTGAAATTAGTTAATTTTCTTTTTGTTGATTCTCGCGAAAGTAATTGAGTATAATTTATATTGAAATGAAGCTAAGAGTTCACAAGGCGCTCTGCCTATTGTGACTGCCGAGAGAATAGTGTTGCGAGTCAACCCGGTGCTATACCGTGGAATTGCTGCTAATGAGAGCTGTGTCTCGACTTTTATACTGGCTATGACGTCACTTGACATGTCGCTCTCGTCGAACGTTCTCGATCGTTCGACGTTCGCAACGGCTGATGTTTGAACTGCTAACGGTCAGGCCTATGTTGTCTGATCCGTTACATTGCCCCCTTCGATCATCTGATGGTCGGATGATCTCTGATGATACGTCTAGCTGATGATCGATTCTTGATTATGGATGTGGTTTTTTTTTATGAACTTGATGAAATTATGATTTACCCCCTCTTTAAACCAAGTGGATCCGTGGGATCCATGAGTACGGGTATCTCTATGGTTTCGTTTTTCGATGATTGTTGGAGTTTTCTGCGCTGATCAGCTGATGATTTTCTCGCTGAACTCGCCCTCTGCTCCTGTCGTTGCCGTAACGTCATCTCTTCTCCCTCGTCATCTGACAAATCTAACGTTCCAAAGTTTCGGAGCATATTTATCAACTCCTCCGGCTTACGGTTCTTTCGCCGATCATAGTCCGCAATGCGGTTTCGTTTTTCGCCGGTTGTTGAAACGGTGTCAGTGACAGTGTGGATAGCTGTTCGTCCATTTTTCGCTGCGGTCGTTGAAATGTCATAGGAACTGTCAGTTAACCGAGGTATTTTAAATCTTCGGATCTCTGGCTGACTGAGTTCTAACGCTTCGATCTTCCTGATGGTAGGTGGATTCTTGTTTTTCTCTTTGCTTTCAGATGTTAATGCTTTTTTTTTCAGTTCTTTTATTTCCGATAATTTAAGACGTGGAATGCAGATTTTTAAAACCATGTTGTTGTTCTGATCTGTCGTAGTTGGTGAGTCTACCTTTGTCTTCTGCACTTCCTTCGATGGATCTACGCTGATGGTCGGCGCATTATTTATTGCATCCACCGGCTCAATTTCAGCTGGTTGGCTAGTATGCACTAGATTTCGCCGGCGATTCAAACGTGATGGATCCATGAGGTGCGCTGCCATTTGATATCCTCTCCCAATTACATATCTTCCAGGTCCAGATTTAAATTTTCCAGAACTAATTATAACCTTTTCATTTTCAGATGCATGATAGTCATCGTCAACGGCTTGGGTTTGCGTACCCTTATCCTGAACACTGGTGTAACCGTACTCGAACATGGTAAGTGAATGTGATGACTCATACTCGACCTCGAGCTTTTATATCGTCCTCTTCGTCTCATCTAACCAAGGTACGTTAGCAATTCAAACACAACCGCTGCAAACGACGACAGTCAGCTCCCCTAGGTGCTGGTTTCGTTAAATTTTCAAATTTCAGGTAATACATAGTGCTTCAGCATGTTTGTATGGAAACGACCTCGCTCTTTTCGCGTGTTTATATTTTCTAGAATAAATGTAGCTTCGCCAATTCGGTTACAAATACGGTAAGGTCCCTCATATAAAGCTAGAAACTTTGCCATTGTTTTATTTTTTGAATCAGAGACATTTAAAGCTCTTACCAAAACCAAATCGTTTACTTTGAATTCTGTCATTTTATGACTTTCATTGAACCTTTTGGCTCTGCTACTTCCATTCTTCTTAATATTATTCTTAACTAAACTTAATTTCAATTCTTGTGATATGTCTTCCTTATCTAATTTAAACCATTTTTTCCAGAAACGAGTTGGCGGTTCTCCGAGCTGGATCTCGCACGGGCAAAATCCAGTCGACTCATGGTACACTTCGTTCACGCAGCTTTCGATAACTTTCAACCAATCAACCCAGGAGGTATGTTTTCCGGTCAAGAAAGTTCTAAAGAACCTTCCCAATTAACGATTTACTCTTTCGACCATATTTCCTTGAGGATGTCTAATTGACGAGAATATAGGTGTTATATTTTCCTCTCTCAGTTTCTTTAACCATAGCGCTGACGTGAACTGTGTTCCATGGTCGAACTGGATTTTATTCGGCTTTCCAAGCTCTGGTATGTACTTCTCAAAAATGCATCGGATGGTGGAGCGCGCGTCTGCAGTTTTCAATGGATACAAACGCACAAACTTGCTGAATGTGTCAATGGTCACTAATAACCATTTGTAATTTCCTTTACTCGCGGGTAACGGGCCTAAAAAGTCAATAGAAACCAATTCCCCGACCTCACTCGGTGTGATGTTTTGCATCCGAGCGTAGCTGTAACGATTCGGTACTTTACATAGCTGACATCGCTCGCAGCTAGCTAGAATTCGTCGAATGCACCGCGCGAATTTTGGAAAGTAGAAATTTTCATTCAACAATTTGTAACATTTTCTAGCCCCAACATGTCCGTATGCCTCATGGGTTTCTGTTACTAATTCTTTTATCAAATCCGAAGGAAGATAAGCTCTTTTGGAGCCCCCTGGTTCCAAGTGGTACCAAATCCCTTGTTCTAATTCTGATCGTTTTTTATCCCTAGTCAAATCCTCATCGACGAGGTGTTTAATATGCGGATCATCAGCTTGGAGCTGTCCGAAAATTTTCAATTTATTTTCTAAATTTTGGTTTATATTTCTGGCTAACGGCGCAATTATTTGCAATTTGTTTATTTGCGGCATTTCGTTGGTTTTGTCAGGTGGATATCGGCTAAGCGTGTCTGCCACGATATTGTCCTTGCCTTTAACGTATTCAATCTCGAAATCGTATGTTTGAACAAACAATATCCAACGCGCCAACCTTGAACTGACTAATTTGCATGTCGTCATGAATGTAAGCGCATGATGATCGGTCCGAATTGTTAACTGAGCACCGATAATAAATGTCCGGAACTTCTCCAGCGCAAAGACTATCGCCAAAAGCTCTTTTTCCGATGTAAAATAGTTAAGCTCCGCCCCCTTTAGCGTACGACTAGCAAAACCTACAATCAATTCTTCGTTTTTGTCGGATAACTGATACAATACGGCACCGATAGCAAAGTTGCTTGCATCGCATTGCAAATAATACCGTTTTTTAGGGTTTGGATGATGGATGATCATCTCTTTACAAAATAATTGTTTTACTTTATTGAAATGTGCTATCATTTCTTCGTTCCAATCCCACTTGACATCCTTTCGTACAAGTTTTAATAACGGAGCGGTTGCATCCGAGTAATGTCTTGCAAATTTACCGTAATAATTCGTCAGACCTAAAAATCCTTTCAATTGTTTAACGTTCTTTGGATCTGGAAAATTTGTAATTGCTTCTATTTTTTCCGGTTGTGGCAAAATTCCATTTTTGGTAATCCGATGGCCTAAGAAGTCAATTTGTTCCCGAAAAAACTTTGATTTATTGAAATTTATGGTCATATTGTGTTTTCTAAACACTGTAAATAATAACTCCAGGTGTGCCAAGTGAGACGGAAACGAATCAGATAGACACAGTATGTCATCAACGAAGTTGATGGTAAATTCCTCTGTTTCCTTTAAGACTAAATCAAGAGTGCGGATGAGACTTGCTAAGCTGGTGCTTAATCCGTAGGGTGTCACCGCGAATTGATATGTCTTCCCCTCGTACATGAACGCCGTATACTTTCGTGAATCCTTATGCAATGGTACTCGCCAAAAACTCGCAGTTAGATCAAGGCTAGACATAACGGAATTGTTTCCGCACTTTTGAAACAAAACCTCAGTAGATTGCGCACAATCATGGTCAGGTACTATTAGCTTGTTAATGTAACGCGCATCTAATACCAGTCGAATGTCGCCTGATTTTTTAGCTACCACCACTATAGGGTTTATATATTCGCTGTATGAGCGCTCAATGATACCAAGATTTAACATTTTATCAATCTCTTCTCTGACTTTATCTCTATGCATAATCGGCACTGGGTATGATCGTCTTACAAAAGGTCGATCTTCATATATTTTAATCTTATGTTCGTAAATATTGACTCTACCAGGTATTTTCGAGAAAATGTCGCGATACTTTTTTAACAAGTTTGAAAATGCGTTAATCTCACAAGCTTCTAGTATCTGACATTCTGATAATTTGCTATTAATCTCATCATCGGTTAATCCCGGATTATGTCCAGCTTGATGACTATTAATTGCTTCGATGTTTGAAATGGTCTCTTTATCCCAGTTCACGTTTTTACATTCATTCGCTCTATTGATCTCAACTTGATCATGTTTTGTATTTATTTGAAATTGTAATTTATTTGAATCTAAATCTAAATCGGCTTTCCATTTATGTAAGGTGTCAATCCCTATTATGGCATCTTGATTTAATCCGTGTACGATGAGAAGACATATCTCATCGGACGACGACCCGATCTTAATTCTGGCTAATATTTGCTCTTTTACCCGAGTAGGTTTGCCCCCTAGCACTCCTGATATCTGAAAGTTCACTACGGGAAATTTTGCGCAGTCTTCCAAAGATGTCTTATGTCGATTGTACCAGTTATTCGATACGCACGTTACATGACTACCCGTGTCTATTAGAGCCTTTACTTCGACATTCTCAATGCGCAAAAGAACCTCCGGACATTGTACTACTGGTTGACCTTTCCCTGTATCCTCTTTAATAAGATAATTAAACGGATTTTCGAATAAATTATTTTCTGTCTTGTTTTTATTTGATCTTACCGCCGAAACGCTTTGAACACGCTGTACTAGTGTCGGTAAGGATTCTTCTTCCAGTACAGCGCCTTCTAGTTTCCCGCAATAGTTGAATTTACATCGTTTACCGACTGGTCATTATCTGTGTTTACAATGGTCGCTTTTATTTGGCGATTTGTCCAGTTGGACCTATTGTTTTCATGTTCGCTTTGTCCATGTTGATGCCGCGTCTCATGCTCGTTGTTTGTCGGTTTGAAATTCTGACTAGTCATGTCATTCCGCCATGACACTTGTTTGTCTCGGTTTTCGTTCGGACGGTTGACGGTTTGATATTGTTTGTTCGTGTACGTATTTTTCGATCTTGGTGCGTTAGATCTACCACCGAACTGCATTTCGTCTAAAAATTCTAGTAGCGCGTCGATGTCAACTATGTTTCGGCACCTAGCAGCTTCTACTATCGGTTCGTCGAAATGTCGTGTAAGGTTACGAACAATCTCCGTTTCTGACATGCACGGATCTAAACCCACGGCTGATGCGAATTTTCTATTTGCATATTCAGACCACGTTACCCTCGCGTCTGGAATATAATACCCGAACTCAATATCTTTTCTTAATTCCCGCTGTGTTTCACTTCCCCAGTATCTTTTTAGAAATCGTTTTTTAAATTCTTCCCATGAATTGATAACGTCGCGACGCGCGATCCACCAATCCTTCGCATCCAAAGTGAGACTTTGCCCTACCAGTTTTAGACAAATGTCATCGTGACGTGCATCGATGAAGGTAAAGTACTCTTCAATTTCTTTTATGTAATTAGCCGGTCTTTCCCAGCATTTTCCAGAGAATTGCGGCAGTCTAACATGTTTGGAAATTAAGCAACTGTAGTCACTCCCTTGATATGAACTGTTTGATTTTACTCTTCTAATTTCAGCGTTTACGCTTGTTCGGAAATTATCATGTTTTTTCTCGATTTCTATCAATTTTTCTACGTTGGTTTTTTGGTGTTTCTCTATTTTAGCTTCCAAACAATTTAGACCGTCGCCAAACTCATCTCTTATCGTTTCATGCTCTTTGCTGTATTGTTTTTGACTTTCTTCTAACTTTTCGTTGAATATTTCGCTATTTATTTCTAATTTCTTATCTAATGCTTCTAATTGTTTTCTATATTTTAATGATTGCTCTTCGAGCCTTTTTCTGAAATCATTCTCGCATGATAATATATTATCGGTATTTACCGCTTTTGATTCGACGATTGTTCTTTCTAATTTAGCATATTTTTCATCTATCTTTTTATGTATTTTTTCTAGTGTTTCCATCACCGAAGCCTGCTCGACGCCCATCGGCCTTCGACGCTCTGTTTCTTTTTCTTTTTCTGTTTCAATAAATGTTTTATCTAAATTTGCTGTGTCTTTTTCTTTATTATGCCGTCCTTGACTCCTATCACCTAACCCTAGCTCTGTAGCCGAGTTGATGCTAGATCCCTTGTCCGCCATTTGCCTGGTCGTGACACCGGACTTTGACATAATCCGCAAAATGACTCTACTAGCAATGAAGTTAAATTTATTAGTGCAACGAAGTTAAGTTAAATTGAATAAATGACTCTAGATATTTTTTAAGTAAGTTTTTTTATTAAATATTGATTATAAAAGCCCCACGTTGGGCGCCAAATGTTACGTTTTGGTTCTTGAGCGATACCACCGGTATCGCGAACCGAGTGTAATTGTGAGTTCTTTGCTCGATTTTATATGTTCTAGACCTTTATATGAAATATTTAATTTTCCCTATTACGGACTTGAGTCGCCGTGCAACTAAAGCCGCCTCCCCACAGACCTGAACACGTAAACGCGCTAAGGCTGCACTTTACCCACCTAACCTTTTGATTTTAGTTTTATTTAAGTTAGTTTATTCCCAATTATTCTAAACAATACAACCTGCTGTGCCAGACCTGAGTATGTCAGAGACACACTAAGGCTGTATCTAGCGTTGGTTCGTTATATCAATGAAGAAGACCTGGAAATGGCGGATAAGGGATCTGCATAGACTTACTTTTATATAATCTAGAAATTCGATTTATTTTATCTTTAACGATTTGCGGTTGCAACCAATTCTTATTTTATATTTACAGTTGTTGCTTACTTACTAAGTTATGACTATCGAAGCTGATTTGATTTCCGTTATATTCTATTTGAATTTTGACAGTTTTGTATGATTGTGATTTTATTGTCTAAATAATATTCTTGTTTCCAAATTTAATATCTTTATTTATATCTTTGATAATATTTTTTTGAAATTAGTTAATTTTCTTTTTGTTGATTCTCGCGAAAGTAATTGAGTATAATTTATATTGAAATGAAGCTAAGAGTTCACAAGGCGCTCTGCCTATTGTGACTGCCGAGAGAATAGTGTTGCGAGTCAACCCGGTGCTATACCGTGGAATTGCTGCTAATGAGAGCTGTGTCTCGACTTTTATACTGGCTATGACGTCACTTGACATGTCGCTCTCGTCGAACGTTCTCGATCGTTCGACGTTCGCAACGGCTGATGTTTGAACCGCTAACGGTCAGGCCTATGTTGTCTGATCCGTTACAATATATATATATCAAACAAACCTCGGTTTGTCGTTCTAGGATTAAAAAGATGATGATATTGAGCCAGCGCAGTAGGCTGGGGCAGTCCGGACAGACAAAAAAGACCATACGTTGCATATGAGCTTTATTATTGGATATTCATAATTGAGACTTTTTATAGATCCGTTTTGGGGGTTTTTGTATACGATTTATCAAAATTTGAAAGAAACTCTCTTCAGGAAGGCAAATTCAATAGGGTACCCTGCTTCATATACTACGTATGTAAGGTGGGTGCCTGAAAATGACGTGAAGACACAGAGTGAGGAATTCTTTCCATTTTTGCCAGGTGCCGACGAATTTATATAATAGAAAGTACTTATTCTTGACCTCATAAGTTGATGTGAGAAGAATTTTTTGGAAAGGCAGGTCAGTAGAAAAACACACAAGTATAAGTGTAACGTTTCGACCCAGATGAGGGCCCTCTTCGGACGAAAAAGTTTTTTTATTTCTGTCAAAAAACCACAAAAAAACTTAGAATGTAAAGCTTAGTCTATTAGATATATATATATATGTATAGCTGTACAACAGCTCAAGCCCACGTGGGTTAACCTTAATTGACTCTAAAAACTACTCTAAATTAAAGAAAACAAGAAAAAAGAAAGGATAAATAGGTGGTACCTTAATTAAGCCATGTCAGATAAAGTAGACGCCGGAAAACCTAGCGAATAGATATACGTAACTCCCATTTCCACATCTTAACCTCAACCAGATATATAAGTAAAAGCAGACACGTGTGGACTAGACGAGATCTCAAGTGGAAAAGATCTGATATCGATCGGTCATAGAGTATGGAGATATATCATAGATACGGCGATGTACAATCAGGCTAATTGACTAGTTAGTTATCACATAGTTAGATTTAGTGTATACCACTGTTGGTAATAAGAGACTTATACACCTCACTTAAATGTTCTACATCCTGCCTTAAGTTGACAGAGTTAGAGTGGCTAACTATATTGCACATCTCTAAGAGTAGGCGTTCATAATATAAAGGTTCTTCCGTTAGAATACGTACACCGCTATAATCAAACAGGTGGTCATGGTTGACGACATGTTTGGTTAGAGCGGTGTAGTGATCCACACTATCGTGGAGGTTTCTTTTATGTTCATTAAGCCTGGTTTGTAAGTGGCGACTAGTTTGTCCTATATAAACTTGGTTACAATCCCTACATGGGATTTTATAGACCACATTAGAACGTTTATCCAACGGAAGCGAATCCTTTCCAGAATCAAACAGATAATTTAGATTATGTACACTTTTCCCAACAAATTTGATGTCAAATTTTTTAAATACTCGATTGAGGGACTCAAATAGCCCTGCCACATAAGGTATAGAAATAAATTTTTTAGGAGTTAAATTTAAATTAGCCACATCAAAGTTGTTATTGTTAGAATTCAAGATTAAATTATGTCTGGCATTGATATGTTTTTTAAGCAAACCAGAAGGATAGTTATTCCGGCGTAGAACGTCATAGATTAACGATAGGTTCTTGGAGTGGAACTCCGGACTAGCCAACTTGATACCCCTATCCACCAAATTGAAATAGTTTCTAAACAAACTAGAAGATGTGTAACTCCGCCTTCTGACAGTAACAAATGGGTAGTTAACCTCACGGATGTGGATATTCCTAATAGTGTTGCGGACGTAATTCAACTCGGTCCTAAATTTGGTCTGCCGTTCAACAATAAGACGGTTCCTACGCATAGCTTAATTGCAAGCTTCGAATCTAATATCTCTTCCATTCCGGAACCGTCCAGGAATCAAGCGAGACGTGAATTCTCGAATAAAATTTCGAATTTTAGGAATATTCCTTCCAACTCGCGGACCCCAAAGCCTTTATTGAAAGGAATTTCCGATATTCAATCCTTTAAAAGGGACCACCCAGAGATTATGTTTCTTAAAGCTGATAAGGGAAACACTACTGTAGCCATACCTAGGCCTTTATACCACCAAAAAATGCTTGACCAACTGAATGATAGTAGTACATATAAGGAGGTTAGATTTGATCGAACTAGTTCTCTACAACAGACTGTCAATAAAATGTCAACTTCTTGGCTTAACAAGAAATTCATCTCTAAAAGTGTGAGTAGGTCTATTAGTACCAATAATAGTGTTCCTCCAAGAGCATATGGGCTTCCTAAGATACATAAAGAGGACGTTCCTGTTAGATTGATTGTGTCGTTTATCAACAGTCCAACTTATTCTTTAGCTAAAACCTTGAACTATTGGATCAAATCTAATCTACCACCTCCTAAATCTAGGATAAAGGATAGTTTCTCCTTTGTGAACGTCATTCAAAACGTTGTCATCCCTGACAATTACATTTTGATTTCATTGGATGTGATATCTCTGTTCACCAATGTACCTCAGAATTTGGCTATCGCTGCTATCAGGAACCGATGGAGTGTGTTAAAGAACAAAATACCTATTCCTCAGAAGGAACTGCTCGCTGCTTTGAAAATTTGTTTTGACGCTGCTATATTCAGATTTAACAACACTACGTACTCTCAGTGTTTCGGCTTACCGATGGGTTCGCCGTTGTCGCCTATCCTTTCAGACCTTGTGATGGATGACTTAGAACAGGCTTGCATTCAAAAATTAGATTTCGAACTACCGTTCTACGTTCGCTACGTAGATGACATTCTTACTGCGGTGCCTTTCGATAAAGTGGATTCAATCTTAAGCGTTTTCAATCTATTCCACCCAAGATTACAATTTACTCTGGAGAAAGAACTAGATAAAAAGATATCCTTTTTGGATGTTTCTGTTCTACATGTTGGCTCCCACGTCAAAACCGACTGGTTTCATAAAAAAACCTGGTCGCAGCGCTACCTTAATTTTGAGTCACACCATCCTAGGTCTTATAAGCTTGGTACTATTTTCAATTTGGTGGATAGGGGTATCAAGTTGGCTAGTCCGGAGTTCCACTCCAAGAACCTATCGTTAATCTATGACGTTCTACGCCGGAATAACTATCCTTCTGGTTTGCTTAAAAAACATATCAATGCCAGACATAATTTAATCTTGAATTCTAACAATAACAACTTTGATGTGGCTAATTTAAATTTAACTCCTAAAAAATTTATTTCTATACCTTATGTGGCAGGGCTATTTGAGTCCCTCAATCGAGTATTTAAAAAATTTGACATCAAATTTGTTGGGAAAAGTGTACATAATCTAAATTATCTGTTTGATTCTGGAAAGGATTCGCTTCCGTTGGATAAACGTTCTAATGTGGTCTATAAAATCCCATGTAGGGATTGTAACCAAGTTTATATAGGACAAACTAGTCGCCACTTACAAACCAGGCTTAATGAACATAAAAGAAACCTCCACGATAGTGTGGATCACTACACCGCTCTAACCAAACATGTCGTCAACCATGACCACCTGTTTGATTATAGCGGTGTACGTATTCTAACGGAAGAACCTTTATATTATAAACGCCTACTCTTAGAGATGTGCAATATAGTTAGCCACTCTAACTCTGTCAACTTAAGGCAGGATGTAGAACATTTAAGTGAGGTGTATAAGTCTCTTATTACCAACAGTGGTATACACTAAATCTAACTATGTGATAACTAACTAGTCAATTAGCCTGATTGTACATCGCCGTATCTATGATATATCTCCATACTCTATGACCGATCGATATCAGATCTTTTCCACTTGAGATCTCGTCTAGTCCACACGTGTCTGCTTTTACTTATATATCTGGTTGAGGTTAAGATGTGGAAATGGGAGTTACGTATATCTATTCGCTAGGTTTTCCGGCGTCTACTTTATCTGACATGGCTTAATTAAGGTACCACCTATTTATCCTTTCTTTTTTCTTGTTTTCTTTAATTTAGAGTAGTTTTTAGAGTCAATTAAGGTGGTTTTTTGACAGAAATAAAAAAACTTTTTCGTCCGAAGAGGGCCCTCATCTGGGTCGAAACGTTACACTTATACTTGTGTGTTTTTCTACTGACCTGCATTTCCAAAAAATTCTTCTCACGAATTTATATAATATCACGAGATGAATTTTATTTTAAATTTGGGGTGAGAATCAGGATTGCAGCTGGTCATCGATCAATATAAATTTGTTATTTCGTTGAGGCGTTAATACGTAATTGTGTAATCAGAATTGACATCCACATATCCCGAAAAGCTGCCAGACAGTTATAGCACATCTTTCATTAGAATCCAAGATATTATCGACTTTCTGCTCAAAGCAAAAGAAAAAGAGAGATTTTGCAATAAGTTGTCTTGCGATGTTGTCAAAATTTATTTAAATTCTACACCAATGTTATTTCCTTCTTCAGGCCATTATGAAAAAAGCCAAGTCACTCGGTCTCCGGAACTTATTGCAGCAGTGTGACGAGGCCAAGTTATTTTTCAAAAAAATTTTGGCTTTGGCCTACTTGCCGGCCAATCTCATTGAGCGCCAATTCATCGTTCTGAAAAATAGCTTGTCTGCTAATTTATGTAGAAGGCTCAGTCCATTCTGTGCCTATTACGTACGATATTGGCTGCGAATCGTAAGACCTGAAGGTTTCAGCGTCTACGGGCTAGGGCGACGGACGAATAATGTTATCGAGTCGTACCACAGTCGACTGGGCCATCGAATGAATGGAAGTCCTGTGGCGTGGGACTTTCTAGGTAAGTGTAGAATGTAGTACGAACACAGCTGGTATTCAGCTAGCATTGGTTTGAAGGTGCTCAGCTACTTGTATTTTTGGAATAAGGTAAACTACTGAAGCTGGCCGCTGCCGTTAAGGGTGATGTAAGAAGGCTGCGTAACAACTGCCAAATTAGTCGTCATCCACGCTACTTGACCATCTTCAAGCAGAATCGTCTCACAAAAGGTGAGACTCGCTGTACCATTCACCGAACGCTGAACGTCCGTTTACCTGTTAGTCAAAGCACTTTCCGATGATTCTATCATATTCTGGACGGGTGATAATCATTAGGAATTAATTGTATTTTTGGAATTTATATTGTTATTTCCAACCTTGCACAGTGATTCATATCTCTAAACCTGGCCCCACTCCAGAAATCGTATAATTTATACGAAATTTATGTAACGTTTTTGGGGTTTCTGATGTTAAATTTTGTAATCAAATTGTGACGCTGGAACTGGCTGGTTGTAGTTGGGAGGTGAAACCTAGTTTCTGTGCCTGTCGCTTTTGTTTAATTGTTTTCACTACTACGTCAAAATTGCAGTATTTATTTGAAATTAATCCACGTGGTATAGGCTGAAATGTAACTCGTGTTATCATTTCACAAATTTCATATGATGTGACCATTAAGAAGGCCAAGTCGAAGATATCCGGCCTCTGGAGCGTGTAGATGCGGAGCTTACAGACGACGACCTCTCGGAGATGGATATTTTAGAACCACCTGCTCGACAGCAAACGCCACCACTACAGATAGTTGGTAATTTTGCCATGTATCACTTATTATCGAATTTTTGAATCATGTAGTCACGTATTTCGCATTGTGCATATAGCTTCCTTAAACAACAAACATTTAGTCATCGAAAAAAGAACAAGTAGAACAAACATTTAGTGAATCAAAAAAAGAAGTAGTTGTCGTAGGGTTGCATGAAACTTCTTTAAATTTGGAAGAAATATTCTGTGTGAATGTAATTTAGGGGCGAATCAATAATATTATATGAATACAAGTTTGAGACATAGAAATTTTCTGATTGTAAGCCTTTTTTTCCCATCATTTTGGTAAAAATATTTCTGAATCAAAATTTTATATGTGTTACGTCCTATTCCACGCTCCTCTCTCCAACCTTACTATCATATCTCCTTACACCCTGTCTTCCTACCTCGCTACCTTTCTCACGCTGACCTGCTGCATCGGTCAGCAATCCTCTATGTCTGAAACCTGAATTTATGAAATATTATTGTTTTGCTCCTGATTTACATTCACGCAGAATATTTCCTACAAATTTGAAGAAGTTTCATGCAAGGCAGCAGCCTGTACCCTACGACAACTACTGTCTCTTCGATGGACTAAATTTTGGTTCAGCGGAGGACATAAAATCTGGAAAATTCATAAACTATGTATCAAAATAGCTCTAGTCAACTGTAAAAAAACTGAGTCACTGAAATGTTTTCTCAGAGCGTAGCAGTGATTTGAAAAAATTATTTTCAAGGTGTTAAACCCCCTTAATAGTTGAATGTTTTTTGTATGATCATAAGTGTATCATGCTAACATGCTAATAGTCAACATTTTTAATTCAACTTTAGCTCTGAAAGAATAACAACGGCAAATTAATATTTAATCATATACATTTGACAACCCATGCATCTTAGTTATCATCATGATATGTATGTACATACATATTATTATCGTTTAGACGAAGCAGAAGTCGATGATGTCCGGCGAGTGGACCGTGTGGAAATAGAAGTCGTGGAAGGTTCGGACGATGACATCCCGGCTTTAGGTATTATAGAACACCGACCTGCCCGACACCTAACGCCACCACTCCGAATCATTGGTAATTTTCATACATATTGTTGAGGGTTTTTCAGCCACTTACGCATCTTGAAATGCATATTATTACCATTTAGACGAAGCAGAAGTCGATGATGTCCGGCCAGTGGAAGGTGTGGACATAGAAGTCGTGGAAGGTTCGGACGATGACATCCGCGTGTTAAATGTTGGAGAATACCGACCTGCCCGACATGTAACGCCACCACTCCGAATCATTGGTAATTTTCATACGTATTGTCGACGATTTTTCAGTCACTTACACATCTTGGAATGCATGTTATACACCTGACGCAGTTGATTCTGACCGGTATGAATCTTTCTTGATAGGTCAATATGTCTCGTACATTAAAACGTATGCTGCTACTCACCATTATTCTGAATGAATTCTTAACCATGCAGAAGTATCAACTGCGAAGTAATATTGTATAGTATTATCCTACACTATTAGGGCGAGGTGATACGTCACCTGATCCAAATTTTCCAGCTATGCTTGTAAAGCAACATGTATAGTTATAATAGTGTGATGCAAGTAAATAGCAGGTTCAGCTCGACTTGAAATTTTTTTTTTTTTTCATCTCAACTTGACTAAATATAGCATTACACATACCATTCTTTTTCTCATTTAATAAGTAAGAGGATGAACTAAAATAAAGTCATTTTATTACTAACGGAAAGAATTGTGCTTCGACAAAGGCGTTGGGTGACGTACTATTTAATTCGATTAACAGTGGTCAGAAAAAAGGTCCTATATTAATCTAGGGTCAAATTTGGTAACTTCACCTATTACAGTATTCCTTTTTTATCACACATGCACGGAAAACCCGATTTTCCTCCCTGTTATGCGAGAGTAAAATGGCATTTTGTCTCCCGTGGTACACAAGATGAACCCGCGCATGCGCATGTCGCGGAAGTTTATTTTCTTCCCCAGGGAGCGGGAAGAAAATAGCGTTTTACTCCCTACGAAGCGCCATCGGACGGATTAAAATCGGTGTTTCCGTGCATGTGTGATAAAAAATATCGTGTGCATCAAGGAAGAATAGGTGCTTTCTACCTCGTGTGATTGTGCGGCCTTCGGCTTCGCCTCGGGCTGCAAACTTCACACTCGGCAGAAATCACCTATTTTCTTCCCTTGATGCACAATATACTATTGTTTGACATATTGCAATTGTTGCGAAGAAGAAGGCAATGGTGTCCGGCCGGTACAGGAAATTGATGGAGAAGTTTTTGGGGAAAGACCACCTCCTGTGGAGGTATTGAACGAGGTTGACCTGAACATACAACAAGGTAGACGCATCTGGATATATCTATACATGTAAAACATTTGGTATGATTGCAAAACTAATTTTTTATTATATTGATCGACATTCGATGAATAGGAGAGCGCCCTAGAATTGGCAGAGATGTGGAGCCCATGGTCCCGGCCGACTTACCAAGGGCAGAGCCCCTCGCCTTGACAAAAAGTCAAAAGCGAAACAGGAGACGAAATGGTTCGAACTCTTATCACAAATTCAAAAACGGTACTAAATGCCAATAAATTGTACCGTCTTTACAGAAATGAAAAGAAGAGCCCGAGCACGTGTGGCCAATGAAAATGCTGTACCGGGGAATGCGAATGACGAGCTAGCGCAGGTGACAGAAGAGCTGCAGCGGCAAATTGAAATTGCAAGAGCGGCTGAAATGGAAGTGGAACGTCTACGGCGATCCGCCGAAGACCAAGGTAATGGCGGCGACTTTCATCCACAACATAAAACGAATAAAACATCTTTGATGATATTATAATGCGGTGAAAAGTCGTTATAAAGTTTGGTATACATTAAGGAAAGGTTTTGTAGTTGAAGCGTTCAGTTCTGGAGTAGCCTAACTCACATTGTCGATAAGGTTCGTCTCAACTAGCATAAGCCATTTGAAATGAGTTTTATCGACAATATGAGTTAGGCTACTCTGGCACTGAACCCTTCAATTGATAATCGCATAACCCTGTGAATTTTAAATAACTGCGAGTAGACCTAATTTTGTACAACACGTGGATGACAACGATCAGTACAATATATTTGCTCGGAACTATTACCTAATAATCAGCATCAGATCGTTGACTACGATAGAAAAGACACATAGCGCAGCTCCGTCTACTAAGAATTGAAATAATTTTCATCACAATTAAAGGATGTTTACTGCAGGTTAGGGATGGTATCATGCTGAGGCAATAATGATAATATAGGAAAGACTAGAATAGAATATATATAATGGTTAAATTGCTCCTCGACGAGTCTCCTTCAAGCTTAGTGCGTACACACGCACAGATATAAAGACGAACTCAAAAATTCCACCGATAAGTGTGTGCGAATCGTAGGATATCGATGTAAATCACCATATGAAAATCATCCCACTGAAAAGAGACTACATCGGTTTCCATAGTTTCCAAAGTAACATGATAAAATTATTCTAACAGTTATCCCCATAGTTAACCGTTGACTCATCAAGTTCTATAAAATCAATTCTCAATAAAACAATAAATTGTTATTTACAAATGATATTCTATTCGTAATAGTCAGTTAGATCTTTATATTAATGTTGATTGTGAATCAGATGAACAGTATCTGACGTGTGCGGTGTGCCAAGCGTGCGTGGTGAGCTAGTAGCAAGTAGAATGGAATGAAAAGTAAATTAAAGCACAGTGATAAAGGGTAGAGTAACCTAACATAAGATAAGCTGAATAAAGCGTAGAGGTAAGACTAGTCTCGATAGAAGCAGTATAAGGAGATAAATGAATGACCGTAAAGGAATAAATAACTGTAGGAAATAAGGACAGGCCATATGGGAGGCATCCTCTATCAACTGAGCCACGTGAAAAAATACATAGAATACGGCTGTGTTGACCAAATTTCTGAAGCAGATAATTTTGGCTTTATGCGATGTGCGTGTATTCAATTTTTTTACTCCTTAGCTATGAATTTTGCCACGCTGTAAATTTTTTGATGGGTTATGTATACATTCACAAAAATTCTGTAAAACTTCAAGAAAAATCGAGAGTGTGTTATTGGACGTAGAAAATACTTTTTGCACTTTTTTGGCTGAAAATGGGCTGTACATTGTTGATAAAATTATAACTAAAATTGCATTGGAAAGTTCACAAGAAACAATTGTTTTTTGTTCCACGATTTGTTCTGTCCGATAATAAAAATATAATATATAATATTAAAAATTCCTAAAATGTTTTCTTAAGTAGTACTACTGGTGAATTGTGAAAAATATCCCAGAGGTCGATAAAAAAAATGGCTCAGTTGACAGCGAATGCCTCATAGGTGGAAAGGCTATAACAGAGTATACGTATGAAACGCTTATGTGCTTGATAACAGATAGTATATCGACCAAACTTTATTCGACCTCGTCGTCATTAAATCTGCATTCATAGAGATGCTCTCGCAATATTTGACCATACGTTTTATGTTGTGATGAAGCTATTACAAGTCCAAATGTTTTTATACCTGCGTAATGACATCGACGTTTTATCACAATTACTCGCCTATACGCCTTGCTATCACGTGAATGACAATTCATGAACAAGCATAATCTTTTACACACATCGTAAAATGAAAGAAAACCACAATAGGTGAGATAAAGAAGTCTGTTAGTGGAATCCCTTTTGGAATCTGTAGGTTCGGTTTGTGCTGATCGAATATTATCTCACTGCTTAACACAGATGATATTCCGACAGACCTGACGGGCGATCGGTAGAGTACCCTGCCGCAAGGCACCGGACCTGCAGAAACGCTTCTCCTTCCGGAGTAAACGTGTTTCGAGGGGACGCCGGCACTTGTTTCAAGCGCTGGGGGGAAATACAGCGTTCGGACGTCTGTGGGGCTATATTTGTGTTGAGGATAGCGTATGGAGTCAGGCTTCGATCAATGTTAATAATCTTTTGCAGAATTTTTGCAGATTCTAGAATATTGCGTTTTTTTTTAACTCTGAAACATTATATCTTAGATGTGGACGGTTGGGAAAATGTAAAAAAATTTGAGTATGCCTTTCGACAAGTACTTGGAAATCATAAATTGTGGAATAGATCTGAGATATTGCTGCCAGATCTGGATCGAGATGTCATGGAATGTGGCATACAAATCTCGTGCGTTAAAATTGTAAAAAATTCTGAACAAAAAATGCTAACACACCGTATGTGATACCAAAAAAATTGTTGAATTCATTACAGATACATATAACTTCGAAACGTCGACGTCATTACAATGCATTTTGCACTGATTTATATTATATCCTGAATTCTGTGTACTCCTTGTTGCTGTTTTATTTTTTAGCCCTATGCCGCATATGTTATGGGGCAGTTGCAACGCATGCCTTTCAACCGTGTGGGCATCGACATGTGTGTGGCCCATGCGGAGCCCGCATTTGGGAGGAGCAAGTAACGCGAGCAGCAAATGTCGACGATTATTCGCCGCAATGCCCTTTCTGTAGAGGGATGATTATCCAGGCCCCGCAGAGGATATGGCTGGCATTCGAATAAAGTTCAAAGATCAATGCAATTAAAAGTACAATCACACTACTAGTCTAAGTTTGGGACCTGAAATTACCAAATAATAAGTTATATGTAACATTTATACAAATATAGAAAAAGGGTACCACCCCATTGAAATGTGTTTCGTGTACTTCATTCTGTCTACTCTCCTTGATTACATGGTGAAAAGTAAGAAGTTCCAGGAGCTGCACCCAAGTTTTTGATTTTATGCAAAGTACAAATTTGTTAATGTTCAACTTCTTCAGTTAATATGGAAGATTTCGTATTGTTCCATTGGAACAATTTCTTTTCACCGTGTGTTATTTTCACATATTCCTTCGTATTGAAATAGAAATGTCTTCGGGTCGTATAAAAAAATCAAAAAATTCAGGGAAGTGGTAGCAAGATCACCTTGAGCTAGAAAATTATTACATACAATACCACAAGAGCTTCAAAATTATCGGGTATTTGCCGATAGGTTCGTTGCAAACAAATGAAGGAGTCAAGTTTTTCAGTTTACAAAATCACGAGCCCGAAGCGGGAGTGATTTTTCTGAAAAACTTGACGAGTTCGTTTGATTGCAGGGAACCTTGAGGGAGATACCCGATTGATTTTAAAGCTCGAGTGGTATTCGGGGCATCATCTTTTCACCCGAATTTCAGCCCATAGAATTGCATCATGAGACGAAATCGACAGTTAAAAATAATAGTATATTACTCACCTAGGGAGGGAAAGTAGGCTAACCCAAACTGCGTGTGAGATTGACACCCGAGCCGAAGGCGAGGGTGGTAAAAACGCAGTTTGGAATGGCCTTTTTCACTCCCGTGTGAGGTATACTATTTTTCACCACTCCCTGGCATCGGAAAGTACGACCTCACGCGAGGGGCCGAAAGTCGTACTTTCCGTGCAGGTGTGGTGAAAAAATTCGAAAGTCATAGAATTATAATTATAATTCAATCTGTCAGATTCGATGGAGCGGGTTAACTGTATTGGAAAATCTTCTGTTTTTTATATATAGCTACATGAAAAATTACCGCGGTGAAAGCACATCGATACCAACGTTCTAATATGTCGTAACCCACAAAATTTCAGAAATGGACTTTCTTTGAAAAATTGAATGATAATAATGTTATGCAGCTTATGTTTGAGCTTTAGCGGTTAGATCGTTGATTTACTATTTTTAAATGAATATTCAAATCCGTAAAATCCTATCTTTTCAATGGTAATAGTGAAGCGTTTTCATGGCCTCCTGAACAATTTTCCAAATGTGGGTTACGACATATTAGAACGTTGGTATCGACATGTGAAATTAATAGTGAAATTATCAAAATTGTCTGTCAAATATCGTGAAGGTTATGCAAAATAACGTCGAATGGTGCAATTCTATTGGCTGAAATTTGGATGAGAAAAATCATCATTTGATATACTCGAAGAAGTACGATTTAAACGTCGGTTTCGAAAATTTTGTTCTTTTGCGTCATGGGCCTTTCTCCATTCTGGTTCTTCTCCGTTTTGAGATTCCAAGTTTGTGTCATTCCTAATTCGTACAGTCAACGTATTATTTTTCAGCGCACTGGCTGATCAGAATATCAACTCGCCTTCACATTCAATTTAAAAAATATCAACTTTCCATGTAATGACAATCTATATTTCCTTCATTCCAACTCCGAGTTATGTGAAAATTTATTTTCGTCGAATGACCATTCAAATAAACAACGTTTCGCTTAAACAGTTGTTCCACGTAATGATCTTTCGATTTTTTCTTTTCCAATAACTCAACTTTCGTTCTCTCAGAATTCGCAATAAAAATATTCCAAGTATTAGGCCTTCTTCATTTTCACCATTCAAAATATCAACCGGCACCCAAAAAAACTTTTCATTTTGGTTTCTTTAGTTACCATGAAAATATCGTCCAAGATGACGAAAAAAAATTCTGGTAAAGTTTGAGCTCTTAATATTAATATTACGAGGTCGCTCATCGTGATTTTTGATTTCCCATCTAAATAACACGGGAAATGTTTTTTTTTTCATTTTGAATTTTATTCCGTTCTAACGAATCATCGTGTTGTGAAAATCATTACATATTCTCGTAGGAAATTGGACGATCTCCAACAAAGGTCTGATATGATTTTTCGCTGAGTCGAAAAAGAAAAGGAAGTCAAACTCATCATATTATACTGTTTCAGGTTAAGCTTTACCCTTGAATACCCTTGAATAATTATTCAATGAGTGGACTTAGCGAAAAATCATATTCGACCTTTTTTGGAAATCGTTCAATTTCCGACAAGAATATGTATTGATTTTTACTACACGATGATTCGTTATAACGGAATAAAATTACAAATAAAAAAAAAAAACATTTCCCGTGTTATTTAAATGGGAAATCAAAAATCATGATGAGCGACCTCTTAATATTAATATTAACAGCTTAAACTTGACCAGAATTTTTCTTCGTCACCTTGGACGATATTTTCATGGTAACTAGTGGAAAAAAAATTCAAAGTTTTTTTTGGCCCACCCTAATAATCACTATTCCGTAGAAACATCAAATAAAAACCAAAACGAATCCAATGTCCAAACCACGAAATCGAAACCATTACCATCAAAATCACCAACAGAATCAGCAAACCAGCAGAATCAGAATACTTGTCCAGCACGTCATGAATCATGCTGTGGTAATTTCACTCAATCAAAATTATGCTCAATGTTAAACGAAACGAAATAATAAGCCTTTGAATAATGAAATATATTTCGTATTAGTTTTGGACTTTTCAGTCAAATGTAATTTCAATTCAATATTGTTCTCTATACAGCATGATTCCCAAGTCGCGGAAAAGATTTCACATGCAGATTCCTTGACGAAACCTAAGAATAAAGTTCCTTATCAAAAACCTACAGGGTGCGGTCGTTCCTGAGTTATAGAAGGTTTAGTCCACCCAATAAGATGGCCGTAACGTGACGTGCTCAGTCTCGTAGCAATTTTGTCAAACTAATAGTGCCCGCGTCGTATGAACTTTGCCCGAAATTTCAGTTTATTAATTCGTAATTTCTAGTCTTTAAGTCGCGCGGTCGGTCATTCTCGTGCCCTACGTCGTTTGCCCCGTAGTTGATGTTGCCCACGTGGTCAAACTGGCGACTTACATTCCCCAGGGCTTTTGCTTCGTAGCGTTCGTTATCCAGGTCGCAGGCAAGTGATTTCCGTACTTCGGGACCTTTGCCCCGTAGCTTACGTTGTCCAGGTGATCAAACTGATGACTCACGTTGCCCAGGTCGCCCGCTTCGTAGTTTTCATTATCGTTTTCATCGGGGTGTTGCTTTCCGGTCTCCAGGACTTTGGCTACGTAGTTTACGTTGTCCAGGTGTTCAAACTGATGACTTACATTCCCCAGGTCGTCCGCTTCGTAGTTTTCGCTATCCAGGTCGCCAGGCTAGTGATTTTCGTACTCCAGGACTTTTGCCCCGTAGTTAAACGTTGTCCAGGTGATCAAACTGATGACTTACGTTGCCCAGGTCGTCCGCTTTGTAGTTTTCACTATCGGTGTCATCGGGTTGTTGATTCCCGTTCTCCAGGACTTTTGACACGAAATTCACGTAGTCCAGGCGTTCAAATTGATGACTTATGTTACTCAGGTCGTACGCTTCGTAGTTTCTACTCTTTGTTTTCTTCGCGTTGTTGATTTCCGTCCTCCAGGACTTTCGCTACGTAGTTTACGTTGTCCAGGTGGTCAAACTGGTGACTTATATTTCCCAGGTCTTTTGCTCCGTAGCGAAAGACAACAAAGAGTGAAAACTACGAAGCGGACGACCTGGGCAACGTAGATCATCGGTTTAAACACCTGGACAACGTAAGATACGTAGCGAAAGTCCAGGAGGGCGGAAATCATCAGCCCGATGACGAAGAGAGTGGAAACTGTGAAGAGGACTGCCTGAGTAACATAAGTCATCAGTTTGACCACCTAGACAACGAAAACTACGGGGGGAAAGTCTTGGAGCACGAGGATCAACAACACGAATACAACAAAGAGTGAAATCTACGAAGCGGACAATCTGAGTAACATAAGTCATCTGTTTGAACACCTGGACAACGTAAACTATGGGGAAAAAGTTCTGGAGGACGGAAATCAACAACTCGAAGACAACAAAAAGTGAAAACTACGAAGCGGACGACCTGGGGAATGTAGGTTATCAGTTCTAACACCTGGACAACGTAAACTACGTGGTGAAAGTCCTGGAGGACGGAAATCAACAACCCGATGACAACGATAGTGAAAACTACGAAGCGGACGACCTGGGCGACGTAAGTCATCGGTTTGATCATCTGGACAACGTAAACTACGGGGCAAAAGTCCTGGAGTACGGAAATCACTAGCCTGGCGACCTGGATAACGAACGCTACGAAGCAATAGACCTGGGGAATGTAAATCACCAGTTTGACCACCTGGACAACGTCAACTACGGGGCGAACGACGTAGGGCACGAGAATGATCGACCGGGCGACGTAAAGACTAAAAATTACGGAATAAAAATCCGAAATTTCGGGCAAAGTTTATACGACGCGGGCACTATCAGTTTGACAGAATTGCTACGAGACTGAGCACGTCACGTTACGGCCGTATTATTGGGTGGACTAAACTTTCTATAACTCAGCAACGACCGCACCCTGGAAGTTTTTGATAAGGAATTTCATTCTTAGATTTTGACAAGGAATCTGTATGTGAAATCTTCTCCGCGACTTGGGAATCACGCTGTATAGCTGCATGCCGTGAAAAAATATCAACTCGAATCAACCAACTGAACACGAAACTGGACCACATTGTCCACCTGTTATCGGATCGTAAGGGAGACCTGGGAGTAACCGAAAAACATATTGAATTAAAAACAGATTTTTCTGAACTTCCCAAATTTCCCCTTGATTTCGTAGAACAAATACAGACCTTTGACAAAACTCTGGGAGCAAATGAGAAGATTCGTGAACAATTCGTACGTACATTATAGTATATCTGAGGGGCAGTTGGATCGAAATTTTGGGACCTGACCGCTGACCTTTAATTGGCGGATTTGCACATATAAATTCATGACTGAATGATGTTTTATCCATTTTGTAGAAAAACAAGATCGCAACGATTGGGGGTGAAACTGAGCCAAAGTTCGCAAGAAATGTTCTTGCGTATTGTATGGGCAATGACGTCGCCAAGTGATTCACTTGGACTGGCTAGAATCGCACACTACCGATGAGGAATCTGAATATTTCAGACGTCATAGTTGGTATGCTTTCCATCAATCTAGCAATCAAACAATCTTTTGTCATGCTTGCTTATGCGTAACCCTGCAGTGCTCAAGTGTTCGCTATTAAGCTATACAATCATTGAGACAACTTGTAATTAGTTATTCATCGAATAAATTCAACACCGAATATTATGATTCGACAGATACCATCGTTATACTAGCCAATGGAAAGACGTCATCCTCGAAGCTACAACGGTCGATTCAGGAGTGGCTGCCTCGTGCGGGGGATCGTTGGCGAAATAAACATCACAAGAGAGAGTCTCATTCTCAAGATTATGAAGAATTTGCATTATCATTGACTCATATACCTTTACCTATATCCTCCAATTGGTATTGTAATTTGGTATTAATCTGATTTGCAGTGTGTTATTCATGTCATGCAAAAATTATCACTTATACGAACATCTAGATTCCAGTTTTGAATTATTGGATAGTTTAAGACTGATGTGAAAGTGATGATTTTTGCATTACTTTGAGAGTAGGCAGACTAAATATCGATCGTTGTCAGTTTCATGCCGAAATCTCGAATATTACAGTCTAGTATAAGTCGATGGTTAGTTGACTTAATGTCGGCATTTCGAGTCAATTCAATGTCGGCTATTCAAGTCAACTTTAAGGCGGGTTCTTAAGTCGACTCTGAGTCGGATTTCAAGTCGACTTCCAGTGGGCTTAAATCGGGTCATAAGTCTACTTTATGTCACCGTTTAGTCGACAAGCAGGGAAAACTTCAAGTCGACTGCGTAAATTTTGGGATGGCGTCTAGTCAACTCAATACCGACATTGTGTTGTTTGGGTTGCTTTACTATTAATACTCTGTTTCCATTATATTCTGTTCTATGCTATTTTTATTTTCAATTATTTATTTTTCATTTGATTTCTATTTTGAGTGTTATGGTTCCACTGTGGCTACTATTTTAGTCTTAATCATTATGTGCACTCATCTGCTACTTTGTATTTTAGATTTATACCTGTCAAAAGCAAACCTTGGACACCGCGGCCTCCTGTTTGCGATCTAGTTTGGCTTTATGCATTGGGCCACGGACTAGCTTTCCAGCTGTGTACTTGTTGTGCTTTCAATGCTGTTTATTCTCATTTTTGTATTTTTTCTCATTTCTGTCAATTTATGTATCATCTTTCGTTCTTGTTATGCTGTTTTCTGTCGAATTTATGCCTCGACTGCATCGAGTCTTATCCTTTCTCATTATTTATGTTATTTATTCATTTATACTCTTCTACTCTTTGTTAAACCATGTATTGAGTGTTATTTTTTGTCACTTATATTTTTATTTTTATACTAATTTCAAACTTCGAAGCCTGGTTCCTACTTTTGATCTTACTTGCTACCTGTACTATCTTCATTTCTCCACACTTTGTCGAACTATGTATTCTCTTTATTCTTCATGCTTCGATTGCCCCTTGACCGTTCTGGGCTATGGCATAATAAACCACATCAATCAATTGATCGATCAATCTCTCGCTCCAGCTAACTATCGGTAGAGGGATATTCGTGGGGGCGAGGAATAAAAACACTTGACAATACGAGAATATATTATTAAATTGTTTATCAAGTCAAAAAGAAAAAAAGACAAAGATGATACTAATTTGGTCAGCCTGTCATCTGGTTTCGGCTTTTACCACCGCTATTTTATGTTTAAGGGGCGGGGGGGGGGGGGGGGGGTATACTTGAATTTTACCGACCGGTCTATTTCTTGTATTCCATTCGATGGAATCCAAAAGTACTTTATAATTGCCGGTTATTTTCAACATTTCAGTCAAGTGTGTACCTCTATATTTATAGTTTCGTAGTTTCAAGTCGAGTAGTTAGTATGAAATGAAGAAAATAATTTCGTAAATTTATAGATTTGATGAATGTAAACGTATAATATGTCTGCCTACATTATTTGCATGTGAAGCGAACAAGTATCGGGTGCAGCGCTCTCGTGTACACGACCGCGCGCGACGTCTCGCACGATTCAATCGCTTTTTAGATATAGTTTCCATCGGAGTTACATTCTTAAATTCACAGTTTTTGTGGAGAATGAATCAACGAACACGCTCCTATTTTTTTTCAGAATATTTGAAGGGGGCATCCATCTCGAAAATCGCGTTTAACATGGTGGCCACGGTTAGGGGAAACCGGGAAAACCGGGAAATGTCAGGGAATTTCAAACTTGGTCAGGGAAAAAAAAATGGTCAAACATTCGCAATAAATGACTGAAAGAAAATTTAAAAATTCACTTTTTTCTGAATGTGTTATAGTATTGAAAAAAACTGTCAACGAAAAATCGTCGTTACAGAAAAACAGAAAACAGTTGATTCTAATGTTGATGAATTTACATCAAAATGAAATGAAGAATTAGGGGTATTGATACGTAGCACTTATGAAGACAGTGAGCAATTTGGTCAGGGAAAATTGAACAACTGGTCAGGGAAAGTCAGGGAAAAGTCAGGGAATTTTTTTTCATAGAAAAAGTGGCCACCATGTTTGAATAATACAATTGTTTATAACAAATAGAAAATTGTTTATTCGATGGATTGAAAATTTATAGCCGAAAGTACAATTCAAGAGCTTTAAAATGAGTTTGTGATGACGTTTGTACGACTGAGGGAACCAGAGATATTCTCGTTCAATGTAGAGCGCGATTCCGATTTTTGGTAGTTTTTTCGAAAATTCAACCCCTTGTAGCTTCTAGGCCCTCCGAGTAAATAAAAGAAAGTAATGTTTCATGCAATCATTTCAATTAGAGAACGTGTGCAGAAAATTACGACAATTTTCAAACACATTCGGTCAAAAAGGTATCCCGCTTAACGTGGAATGACTTATAGGCTGTGATATAAGTCGAAATAAATGACACGCCGACACTTTTCAGAATAAAAAAAATAAAAATTATATCACAATCAAAAATGCAAAATCGGCCGTGAGAGCCCGATTCTATATGGAATTCCGAACACAACCATCCGAAAACATCTTTGTTTTCGAAAACGATGAAGAGGCCAGTTGTATTCTACGTTTTTGTGGTAATTTCCGCGATTTTCACGGTTGGGAGCGGCTGTTCATCCGATCGAACGTCCCTATTGAAAAACTCCAGTAGGATCCCATCAATGGCGACAAAAGCCGCATAGAAACCAATAGAAACCAATACATTTTCATTGGTTTCTTTGCGGCTTTTGTCGCTCTTGATGGGATCCTATTGGAGTTTTTCAATTGGGAAACCAGTTCGAACTCATTACTCGTCAAACATCGGCTGCCAAAAGGACGAGTCGATTGATAGCCCAGTTTCGGAGAAAATCGAGAAATGGACCGGTCAGTAAAATTCGAGTATCCCCCCCCAAGGCTGAATAAAACAGGATAGTATTATAATATGGGAAATGAAATAAATGACTGTAAATATAATCAGAGTAGGGTCTCAATCAATCGAGTCTAGTCAGTTCATAAAATGTGATGGCCTGACGTTTCGGCAGTGTTATGCTGCCCTCATCAGAGGCTATTCATTGGAAAAAATTACAAAAAGTTTCAATTTACAGAAGTGAAAATAATAAAACAATTCAGTTAACAAAAGTCAAAAGGGCTAATACATGTAAGATTAAGATCCTAGGTCAGTAAACTGACCCATATACAAACTAATAATATTTAGTCAAGGAAGTGAGATGAGAATTGTAGACGAAACAAATACAATGGTAGTCAAAATAGAAATCGCATAAACACAAGGATTTACTCATACTATGATAGTCAGAAGGAACTTTGATTACCTTATTATCTTATTATAGTTAGTGATACGTGAAAAAACTTGGTGTCAATGATCACCATTATCACACTATAAGATAAGCTATGTGTCATACTGTGCTAGTGGAAACGTTAAATAAAGCAGGTGGTGTGACGACACACTTTATATACGCTGTTAACTAAGGCTCGTCTAATGATGACACTCGACCAATGACGTCAATGACTGACGTCAATGCCTACGATTGACGTCAATGGATGTTTATGTTGAGGTAGTGTCTGAGGCCAACGTTTTTTCACGTAAACACATGCGATAGAAATTAAATAAATCTAAGAACAGCTTTTTGATCTTAAGCTATGTAGTATGTTAGAGTAAGGTAAGTGTAATTTTTTAGTGTCTTCTTTCTTATTAACCCTTCGTAGTCACACTGGGTGGATTCCACCCAGGCCTTACTTTGGGCCTGAATATCTTTAGGTCATGGTATAAATAGGGCATTCTCCTTCCAGGGGGTGAGGGTTTGAGTGTCCCCTACAGGTACAGATCGTTGGCAACTCGAAAGAACGATCAGTGTTGAATTGGCAGCTGTCAAGACAACATCGTGCGCCGCGGTGGGTGAATTTCACCCAAGTGTGACTATCACGCAATATTTAGTAAAAAAAAATAATTTTTTTTTTTTTTTTTCCTTTCGAGAATAAGTATACAAACCGTAAGTATGAGTGTGGCAAACGTTTTTTTTTTTTTCGACAATGTATGTCATAATAACGCTGTTATTTGCTATTAGATGACATACCATCTACGGAGCCAGGCGTTCCAAGCGGAACTATTAAAAGAAGCTGATGTAAAAGATTATGGCGGTGAGTTATCAGAAGATAGAGGGGATCATGTTTCCGAGATAGGTGTCCCTTTGAACATGATGTATTCTGAATAAAGTACATATTTTTGTATAATTCCACATTTATTTCTACTCCAAAATCGATCCTCTTCACATGTCGAAATAAATACCTTTATTCAAACGCGCACTATGGCACTATTTTTTTCCTACAAGTACCATATCCGACGAGTAGCCCCGTTGAAATTTTACTTCAAAATATTGAAAATTCAAAAAGTTGTTGTGTCACAACAGATTACTTGGTACTCGTTAATAGATGTTTTCGATGACCGTTGGATTTAAATTAGGAAATCAGTGGTAGAAGATGGTGTGGTTCAGTGAGTGTGACATTTGTTCAGTTATAATTGCTTTATTTAACTATTCCTTTATTGTAGAATTGATATAGATGGTTTGGTGATTGGTTTTTAGGTGTTGGTTGGTTGATATTGGAATACTCGGTCGTTCAGTAATTGGTCATAAGGTTGGTGATTTGAAGTTGGAATGAGTGGTTGTGAACTGGATAGTTCGAGATTGGAATTAGTAGTGGTTAGCGGAGATGATGCGTGAAAAAGGTAGACTCGGTTTCCAGAGGGGGTTTTGGGCGAGTTGCACATCCGGTGTCTGTGTGCAACTCGCATGATTCTGGCGGAAGCTGAGGATCAGGTAAATTTGACGACGAAGGGAAAGGAAGTGATAGATCGGGTGAATGTTGCGGAAACGGAGTTGCGACGTAACACCCCTCCCCATTAGAGGGAACATAGGGGTGCAATAGCTATGTTACCATATGCGTAGTATAAAGAAATATGTGTGATTGTACACAGTTTTGAATGTAATAAACTTAGTACTAGGTATGATCGTGTGAATATTCAGTATAACATATCGCATTCTTACTTGGTATGATGTATGATAGTATATAACGGTTAGTGTGTTTTATAATAATCATTGCTTACTGTGAATGTATGTGTGTATGATAAGTGGACCAAGCAGTGTGGTATAAACCTTTATTTTAGTCCGGTGGTACACATGATATTGTGTTGAATATAAAGGTAATAGTGAGGAGTGTTGTAATTCTAATAATTCTACTCCCTTTTTACTATATGATTATGTTACATATAACTCTATTAATTCTATTCCCGTTTTACTACGGTTTATATGTTTCATGCATATTTTTATTTTTTCATTTTTTATTTTTTATTTATTTTTTACATCCCGATTCTTATTTACTTCCTATTCTATAGTATATCGTTATCCTAATTTTATAGCTTATCATCAGTAGACGTGTTTAGATCTGTTTTTCAACACTAAATAGTGTTGACATATGTATCGTTTACTCATTATATTCAGGCAATACCATTGACTTGTTTTGGATCTATTTAGAAACAATCTGTAATTTCCCTGATTTCCAGGGGATGTGTCTCAGTACGTTCCATGGATAGAGTTTGCGGTTCAAATGTTTTTATGTGTCTACTCAACGTTAATCGTTATCGTCCCGTATATGTGCTAGTTTCAATTTGTTTAGGTGTACAATTTTAGTTTTAGTAGGTGTCAAGTAGATTTCAGCGTTTATTCCGTCAATTATTCTCTTAATTACATACGGGCCTTCATATTGGTCTTCGAATTTTGTGCGATTTTCATTTGTTAAAAATACTTTCTGTCGGGCCTCAAAGAGGTGTTCGTTGATTGTTTTATCATAATATGCTTTTGATTTCGATTTTGCGTCCTTGTAATTTTGCGGTGCTCTTTTACGAATTTCTGTCAGGTTTGTGAGTAGGTCGAGGATAAATGTGTTGTATGAGTTTGTTATCGCGACGGTTACTCTCAGGTCCGATGGCAGTCGAGCTTCTTTACCAAAGATTAATTGGTGTGGTGTGAAGTTCGTACCTTCGTGTATCGCGGTGTAAAATTGCGAAACGTACGTACTTGTCCCAGTCTTTACCGGTTCTTATGTAATGTTTAATATGTTCGATAAGTACAAGATGGCTACGTTCTAGGGAGCCGTTGGATTGTGGCCGATGTACGGTAGTTCTTACTTGTTTAATTTTAAATAATTTGCAAATCTGTTTAATCGTTGTACTCATGAAATTTTGGCCTTGATCTGTTAGTATTATTCGTGGTGCTCCGTGACGTGTAATGTATTCCTTCGTAAATGCCGTGCCGATTGTCTGGGCAGTCGCGTTAGGGAGAGGTATAGCATCTAGAAATTTTGTTTGATTGCATTGAATTGTCAATATGTATTGGTTATTTGATTCCGTCACGGGAAGTGGTCCTACTATGTCGAGCGCAAATTTATCAAACGCATCTGCCGGAGTATCCGTAATCATCATGGGCAGTCGTGTTTTGACTCGAACTAACTTTTTCCTTTGGCAACTGTCGCAGGATTTATTGAAATTTTGAATTCGAGTCTTTAGATTCGGCCAGTAGTACCTTTCCCTAATTTTGATGTAAATTTTCGTTAGACCTTGGTGACCACCTAGCAGCGATTCGTGACATTCTTTAATGATCTCTCCGCGTACCGATACGTCAGGTATAATACTTTCATTTGCACAAAGTGTGATTCTTACATTCGTGTCTCCGAAAATGTAATAAAATAGTTTCTTGATGATATTCCATTGGAGGACTTCTAATTCTGGGTTTGTTTTGGGAAAAGAAAATGCTTCAATTTTATACGTGTGCAACAGCTATTTTAGTCCGATTAGAGTATCATAGAGATCTTTTACGTCTACTCTGTCCGAGTGTTGGTTTTTGACTACGAGAGTCATAATGTACTTGTTTCTGAATTTTGATAAAGCTATTCCACGTTTGCTGAGATTGTTTATAGTGAACGTCTCTTTTCGTAACATGTCTCTGTCTATTAGCTGTTTCGTCAGTTTGTCGTTCCACGCGCAGTCGGCTGATATGCAGTAGGCAATATTTGTGCTCTTCATGAATATTCCGTCTTTGGATTCCGTCACGCTGGCCGTTGGTATTATATTATTTATGTTGTCTATAAATTCGTCGAAGCTAAGTGTATCTTTGTTTTGCTGCTGTGGGGGGCCCGGGGCGCACTGTGGTCTTTGTTCGTACACCTGAATTATAAAAGGAGGTATGAATATTTTTTTTATCATCTCTTTGACTCTATTCCAGTCTAAGTTGTCTTCTTCGGTGTATAATTTCTTCATTGCTAGGTTATATATATGTTCGTCCCCGCATATGCTTCGTAGCGTTTTAAAACATACTTCTTATGTCTCGTCAGTTGTCTTATCTCCGTCTTTCTTCCTTGTTATTAAATAAAACACGAATCTATCTTCATGACTGAGGGCTCCTACTCCACCTACCTGTGTATTCAAGCTTCTCAATCTATCTATTTGTCCGAATCTTAGTTCAAATTGTTTTTCCAGTCCGTTTTCCATTAGGTAGTCCCGTGCTGCACAGTGCACTAATGAATATGTTACGGGTGCTCTAAATATGTCATCGGCGATTTCTTGTATATCGACTGATTTGGGGGACTGCTCGGTCCGTTGATATGTACTTTCGTAATCAGTGGTGCTGGTATCATCTGTACTGTCTGAGAGCGTCGGGTCTTCTGCTGATGACTCTATTAATTCATTTTCAGAGTCTGAGATTGCCTTAGAATCTGTGGGGTTGTCGGTGTCCAGTCTCGATACAGGGTTACGTTTGTGTAATTGTGGTGCTAGTGTGTCCGAATCGTTGTCTGTCGATGTGAGGATAGCTGATGGAGTGTCTGATATCGGCGGAATCGGGGGTCCCGTAGGGGATCTGATAAAGCTCTTCGTCGCGGGATTACATGATTCATCTCTGATTCGTTCGTAAGGTAATTCGTGTGTCATTGGGTTGTTAAATGTGCAGATGTTGATTTTGATGTCGGAATCCTTGAATACATAGTGAATCATACGGACTACCATATCCCAGTCAAGCTTATCTAAACCGCAACCGAGTTTCGGTATCAAGAGTGATTTCTTTTTATCCCTAATTAACGCTGTCTTCAACTTCACTAAAGTGTTATACATCATTTCGTTTGTTGGTTTGTCGAAGTGTCGTTCTTTTGTAACAAAATTGTAAATTGTGCGTCGGGGGTACTGAACCATAATGATGTCTGTTACTTGTGGATTCATTGATTGCAACCTTTTGCGCTGTATGAGTCCGTTCCTTACCATCTGGGCCGCGATGTTTCGTGACGTTTTACAGTCAGCTGATATACAGTGGCCTAAATTGTCTTTTTGTTTTAGTAGATCTCCGTCTATTCCTCTGATATTCCTATGCTGTGTCAGGGGAAGGAAATCTAAGTCTTTAAGGAACTGCCTGTACGATGGTGTGGAACCTGGGGATTTGTTAGCAGATGTACTGCCTTGCGGCTCGCGAGTTGTATCTTGTAACTCGACTCCGTGTTTCTTATCTATTTCTGCGTTGTGCGGGTCTTGTGTAGAGTCTGTAGTGGATTCGCTGTTTGATCTAGACAATTTCCTATATATTATTTTACGTTTATATACCGAGGTTGTTGCAGTCTTATTCGATTGGTCTTCAGTCTGATTGTCAGTACAACCTTTCTAGTCGGTAAAATCGGTTTTCAATCGGTTCTTCCTTTGTGTTCGGATAGTAGACGAGTCCGTCTGTCTTTTTCGTTCAGGTGGCCTCACTTTAACTGGAATGGTTTCTACGTCCGACTCATCTGTCGAGTCAAGGTAGTCTAGTAGCTTCGTCAATTTCTTTCGCCGTGCGGGATTACCTGAGGATTCAGTCGTTCGGGATCGTCTGAGCGGTTTTATTGTTTCATGTTTTCTACCGTGAGTTATTTCGGTATCCGAATCTTCTGATGACCACAGGATTTCCTGTGAGAGGAGTCCCATTAATGTTCCCTGTGTTTTTGGCATTTTGATTGGTGCGGGATTCGTTGAATTGTCGGTATCTTGTCTAGGACGCCGTGCGAATTGATGTGCTATTTTTCTGCGTTTATTTATTTCGAAGGCGTTTGCCGTCTATGGGTAAGGCTTGGATTACTTCGGGAAGGGAGTTCCTTGATAGTGCGTCCGCGTTTGCATTTGCTCTTCCTTTTTTGTAAACTACAGTGTACGCATATTCGTCAAGTATCAATCTCCATCGTAATAGACGTGATGTCGGGTCTTTGGTGTTACTTAACCAGAGTAGCGGCTTATGGTCTGTTACGAGTGTGAATTGCCTTCCGTATAAATATGGTCTGAAATGTTTTACAGCGTCAATGATGGCTAATAGTTCTTTGTCAGTTGTTGAGTAATTGATCTCCGCCTTTTAAAGGGCTCTTGATGCATAGGCTATTGGTAAGTCCTCACCAACTTCACCTTGGCTAAGGACCGCACCGATGGCAAAATTTGATGCGTCCGTTAGGAGTACGAAAGGTTTTGTAAAATCCGGATATTGTAAAATGGGTTCCTTGCAAAGGCTGTCCCGCAAGGTATCAAATGCCGATTGGTGCTCGGATGTGCAAATGAAAGAAATATTTTCCTTTAACAGGTTATTTATAGGTTTCGCGATTCTAGCTAGATTAGGGATGAACCTACGATAGTATCCGATTAGTCCTAGGAATTGTTTGATTTGTTTAGCATTCTTAGGGATCGGATAATTCTTGATGGCCGCTATTTTATCAGGATTTGGTTTCACTCCATCCTGAGTAATCATATGGCCTAGATATGCTACTTCCGTTCGTAGGAACTCACATTTTTCTGGTTGAAGGGTTAGTCCTGCGTTTGATAGCCTTTCCATTAACTTTCTGAATCTTACCGCGTGTTCTTGCAATGACCTTGCGTAAATAACTATGTCATCTGAATATACGAAAATCTCGTTGCCTTGCAATCCCGTGAGCACCTGGTCCATAAGGCGTTGAAAAGTGGAGGGCGCGTTTTTCTGGCCAAAAGGCATTCGGGCGTACTCAAAGTGTCCATGCGGTGTTGAAAAGGCTGTTTTAAGTGTGTGGTCGGGATGCATAGGTATTTGGTAAAACCCCGAGGCTAAATCGAGTGTTGTGAAATATTTCGTGGAACCTAGTTGGTCCAGAATGTCTATGATGTTTGGTAGGGGGTATGCATCCCCTATGGTTTTTTCATTCAATTTACGGAAAGCAATTACCATGCGCCATTTTTTATTACCTTGTGCGTCTGGTTTTTTCGGTACGACCCAGACAGGTGAATTGTAAGGAGACGTGGAATGTCGGATAATGCCCTGATCGAGTAGTTTAGTCACTTGTTTTTCAATTTCGTCTTTGTGAACCTGTGGGTGTCGATATTGTTTCGTGTGTATTGGTATGTCGTCTGTAGTTGGTATAGTGTGACTGACTACATGGGTGTGTCCTAGTTTATCACCCGGTAAGAAAAATAGGTGATTATATTCAATTGTGAGATCGATTATTGACTGTTTTTCCTCCTCGTTTAGGTGATCTAGTCTTAAGTTTTCTCTAAGGGTGTCAAGGCGTTTCGCATCATGATCAGGTGAGGCTTGAAGTGCCTGTAGGCTTTTATCAATGTGAGTGCCGCGATGGTCACGCGTAACTCGATTTGCTTCGCTGTAAGCTATGTGTGAATCTGTGTTTGCCGCAGGTTCGTCTACCTCTTCTAGAGTTACTACAGGTCGTCCTATGTCTACAGCTGTTTCGCTGCAGTTTATGGCATAAGCGTGTATGCCAGACCTCGTCTATTCGTCACGAGAGCATTGCCTAATAGGATATTTGGGCCTAAGTCTAATTTGTTAATTATTCCCGTTTTTGGTGACAATTTCGTTACCTTCAACGCTATTACTACCGCAGTTCGGGCAGGAATTGATATGATTTCCTCATTGAAAATTCTTAGTATTTTGTTATTGAGAGAGGTCACCGTATTCGTTGAAAAAGAAATTGTAGCGTCTTCGTTACGTAAAAATGTCATGCTTAATATCCCTGCCTCTTTGATGGGAAATGAATCATCTACTATATGGAACTCGTGGGTATTGCTCCCGATTTGGACATCCATTGCTCCCAAAGTGTCTATCGTGTCGTCTGTTATGCCTATTATTTTGATTTTTTTCGGGTCGCATACGTGTATCATCTTTCACCGCGCCGCGCTTTACTATGTTTATATCGGCTCCGGTGTCAAGAAGGAATGTAGTGGTTTCGTTCATGAGTTGCGGAGTTGATACCTGAGTCTTGGACGTGTGCAGAGAGGACGTTGTTGATACTCGACAAGTGTCGACATTAGCACCGTGATTTCGATAAGATAACGGAATTGTACCTGTGTTCTGTGAGAACATTTGATTGGTTTCAAAACATATAGTCATATTTTCAGATCGTAAAAAGCCTGCGCTTAAAATTCCGTCTTCTTTAATCGGGAATAAATTATCTACCAAATGGAACTCATGCCGGGTTCCGAAAAATTCCAGATCGATACTTCCTAGAGTTTTTACGAATCCTTCACCTATTCCCCAAATGTTTCGCGTGTCCGTTCGTGTAAAACAAGTGTCTAGTGAGATGACTCCGACTTTAATTACGTTAATATTCGCACCCATATCTACTAGAAGTGCGGCAGTTTTTCCCCGAATTTGCTTTGATTCAATTACAATTATTGGTGAACCGAGAAGTAATCCTCCATTCTGCCCGGACGCTCTTCGTCTACTCGGAATGTCGCGGCGTCCGTGCGAAATTCCCGCTGCTCGTTTAAATCGTCGTTCATTTGTTCTGCGTTACCGTCTACCGCAACATTTATCTGCGCGTTTTTTTGTTGATGAGATACGTGCTGTTCATAATTTCGGCTATGATAGTTACGATTGCCGCTATTGAATCGGTTGTCCGGTCGTCCGCGTGTATTATTATTCCATTGTCGGTTATATGGTTGCGCGTTACCTGGTCCGTGGGGTTATTCTGTTCGCGTTGATTGTATTGTGTATTCTGAGGATTAATATTGGGAATGGTAGATTGGGGATTTCTTTGATTCTGTGGTTTCCGCACGCGGCATTCATAAAATGTGTGACCAATTACTTTGCAAAACGTGCAGTACTTGCAGGCACGTTCTCTGGGTCCACAGATGTCAATGGTATGGCCTGACCTTTTACAATAATTACAGTAGGGTCTATCTTGAGACTCTGGTCTCGAATTGCGTTTTGGATGATGTTTGCTTACATAGTCTGGCATCAGGTTGACCTCGTGAGACGGTCTTAAGGTTTTTCTTTCGTCTACGAACTTTTCAAATCGTATTGCTAGATTTATAGCTTCGCGTAATGTCCCCGGCTTTTCGTAACTTACTCTTATTTGGATTTCGTCTCTCAAACCTTTTATGAATGATCGACCAGCTAGATCTTTTATGAATTTATTTGTCATAACGACGAGATCTGGATTATCTGAATTTCCGCAGATTTCTAATGCCGTCTCGACGAGTCTTTCCATCCGCATGCCGTATTCTAATACACTCTCGCCCCGGTTCTGCACTGCTCGCGTGATTTGCGCCTGTACGTCCGGTAATAACTCTTTCAGCTTATATGCCCGCTTCAAGTCTCTTAATAGGTCATCCAGCGATGTTACATTCGTTTTTTGTATATACTTTTCTGCGGCGCCTTCTATTTTTAGTAATACGAGGTTTGTAAATAATGGCAAATCTCGCGCCTGAATCGATTGTTTAATACTTTCTACTTTTCGAATAAATGAATTTACTGACATATTAGTGCCATCGAAATTTGGTATTGAACTTATCACCGCTTGCAGTGACAGATACGGGATGTTAGTGGTCCCGGCGTTAGACTCCTCACTGTGAGACATTCTACTATAATTTCTACGCTTATAATAACCTATCTAAGACTTACAGAATGGTGAGCACTACAAACGTTGACCTGTTCAGCTGCATCCCCAGGTTGCAGTTCAGGAATACAATGAATCCGGAATGGGTCTGCGCAGGGTCAGACATGTCCAGGGGTCGCAGAGTCGACACTTCGCTGAACCTTCGTAGATTCGTGGATTATTTTCTTCGTAGAGATTCGTAGATTCGTAGATTATTGAAACAAGGGTGCAGAACGAACGGTAAAAGGAAATTTTAAGATGTGCACGACATCACTGTAACTCGGTAACTATAGAAGTGTTCACTTTTTAAACCGTCTATGCGTCTTGTGTTTGATTCACTGATTCGGGAGATAGATACATAGTCATTGAGAAGTTGTAGTTTGCACTTCAAGAAGAGAGGTTTCTGTTTTTACCAGTTGTGACGTAAATCATTAATTTCACTGCCATCAGTTTGCCTAGGATTGTAGTTTTGATGAGTGCGATGAATTCGTACCTCGCTTTTACATGCAAGGATAACCGGTTTTGAGTGGAGGTTAATTCACTAATTTTCAGCACTATAGACCGGTAAACGAGGGGTTCCGCTGCCACCAGTTATTGTGTCACAACAGATTACTTGGTACTCGTTAATAGATGTTTTCGATGACCGTTGGATTTAAATTAGGAAATCAGTGGTAGAAGATGGTGTCGTTCAGTGAGTGTGACATTTGTTCAGTTATAATTGCTTTATTTAACTATTCCTTTGTTGTAGAATTGATATAGATGGTTTGGTGATTGGTTTTTAGGTGTTGGTTGGTTGATATTGGAATACTCGGTCGTTTAGTAATTGGTTATAAGGTTGGTGATTTGAAGTTGGAATGAGTGGTTGTGAACTGGATAGTTCGAGATTGGAATTAGTAGTGGTTAGCGGAGATGATGCGTGAAAAAGGTAGACTCGGTTTTGAGAGGGGGTTTTGGGCGAGTTGCACATCCGGTGTCTGTGTGCAACTCGCATGATTCTGGCGGAAGGTGAGGATGAGGTAAATTTGACGACGAAGGGAAAGGAAGTGATGGATCGGGTGAATGTTGAGGGAACGGAGTTGCGAGGTAACAAAGTTATGATTTTTTGAGTGAAAAGGTGTATTTTTTGACAAATTCAATTATTTACGATTTTTTTTTAACACGTTGCGATTTGAATTTCGACATACCGACTTTCGATACATATTCTAGAATGTTCCAAGTATTTTCTAGTATTTTTTTGATCCCGATCGGACTGATAGTTCTCACACAGCTCCCATTTGAAACTCGACTGGGTGGATTCCACCCAGTGTGACTACAATGTGATTCTACAGAAGTGTGACTACGAATGGTTAAGACTGTTAGGCTGTAAATTAATCCGTAACATCTCTGAGGTGATACGTTTAGACCAAACTGATTCTCTATCAAGCACAACCGCATTATCCTAGTCAAAAGTGTGGTTAAATTCAATTTGGTGTGCAGAAACGACGGAGTGTGCTTCTGGGTTTTTCTTGATATTGTCTTTATGTTCTTTCAATCTGGTCTTAAGCTCACGTTTTGTTTCACCTACATATGACGCTGAACAATCATTGCACTGAATCCTATATACTACATTACATTTATCATGCTCGTCAATACGGTCTTTCCCTTTAGTAACCACTGATCTTAAGTTACTGTTGACATTAAAAACAGGTGACAAGTCAAATTTCCTGAGTGAACAACCTAGTCTCTCTGAAAAGTCCTTAATGTAAGGTAAAGATACTATCTTACGTTTTAAAGCAGATAGACCGTTGACTACCATGATGACAGAGGTGTTCCCTTCTGGGTCAGTCACCGTAATAACAATGTTAGTGCTATTGGTACGCGTGTTCTTTGATTCAAGATGTTTTGACCTTTTGGTAATTAATCTTTCTGAGAAGTCGTCAGGGTATTTATTATCCCGTAACAATGATCTTACTAAAGTCAGATTCTCCGCATGAAATTTCGAGTGAGATAACGCTATATCTCTGTCGACTAGATTGAACACCATTCCGCGTTTTTGAGATGAAGGGTGCATGGAGTTGAAATTCAAGAACCTTCCAGAAAACGTGGGTTTTCTGTACCAATTAGTGATCAAACCATTGAAATCATCTCATATCACATTAACATCCGAAAAACTTGGCTTACGTTCAGCCTCAAGTTCATGTGTGAACTGGAGACGGTCATGGTAACCATTAAAAGTGTTAGTCACATAGTCTATGTTAGCGCTAGGAATGCACATGATAATATCATCCACATATCGATAGTAAAATAATGGTCTAAAATTCAACTTTGACAAGCAGTCACGTTCCAGATCAACCATAACTAAGTCAGCTAGAATCGGAGAAATTGGGGACCCCATTGAAGAACCAAAAATTTGTTTTCGTAACACATGCACGATTTCTGCGTTCTTCCGACCTGAAAATAGAGCCTAAAGTAGCCGTTTATTGAACATTTGAAAAGAGCGGTACAAAAAGAATCCTTTTTGTACCGCCGGTACAAAAAGGATTCTTTTTGTACCGCTTAATATATATATATATTGTAACATTGCATGTTACGACAGGCTCCTCACCCCTTAAACGACCTTAGCGGAGTGAATGAAAAGGAGAAAATGCGTAGATAGACCCCGAGGTCCGACAGAATTTCCGAGAGGCGACCGTGACCGACTAAAGACTGTTGAACATATGATTTATTCTTTCGTTTTGTTTTACGACTTTTCTCTAACATGTGGGAGACGAGGCCTAGCCAACGACTAAGAGACTGTAACACAGACACACCACTATCGACGCAAGACGTTCCAGTATCGACTGTTTGGATCCTAATCGTCGAACGCCACCCAAAAGCTTCGGAGGATAGTAGTGGCCACGCTACCTCCTGCTATTACTCTAGAGGACACGGGGGAGTGCCAAGGGCATTCTACAACGGGGGATATCGGTGGTGGAAGAGATTCCCGCCACCAAGAAGAGCCTGCATTCCGTGAGCCTCCGACGTAGCGAGCTAAAATCATCGTGGCGAACTTTGAATTACGCGCGTGGCGACCACCGGTCGCCATGCTTAAGGGATCCTTCGGTCGATACAAAAATCGATATTTGGCCGTAACACGAGGGCGCTGATTACCGGCGCCATGCGGTCTAGTCACTCTGCGTTAGACTAGCGTCATAAGCACTCGTGTGTTTGCGTACTGACAACTGTTTCGTAAAGTATCTTTTTGCATTTTGAGCCCCGTGGGCAGTTTAGTTCTTTTTTTGTATCGTGGGAGTGTCTGAGGAGAGTGCACGATCACCTTCGAGGATGTTTTGTCGAGTAGACGATGGACTTTAGCCAGGAGAAGGCTTCCTTCCTCAGGTGGCTGGAAGACGGTAAGCGTTAGCCATTCTTACCCAGGATAATTTGAATTCGGCAACGGCCGTCAGCCATATTGCCTTTGAGCAGCCACGAGGCTGATTAATATTTTTTTGTAACACATGCACGATTTTTGCGTTTTTTTGACCCATCAAACGGGCCTAAAGTGGCGGTTTTCAGACGAGCGGGCAAATAAAAACTTAAAACTCCCGCTGCTCGATTTAGCGGGCGTTTTCAGTTTTTATTTGCCCGCTTATGCTCGAGCAGCGGGCGTTTTCATTTTTTATTTGCCCGCTAAATCGAGCAGCGGGCGTTTTCAGTTTTTATTTGCCCGCTTATTTGAAATCGCTCAAAAACGCGAAAATCGCGCGTGTCACGAAAAATATGGTGTGCACCAAGGGCTAAGTGGGTTTTTTGACCTTGTGTGGTTGCAGTACTCGTCCTCGGCTCGCAAATGCACCCGTCTTCGACTCGTGCTAGCTCGCCTCCGACTCGTACTGCAAACTCCACACTCGGTCTGAAAAATCCCACTTTACGCCCTTGGTACACAATATACTATTGGAATCGAATTAAACCGATCTCCGAAGGGTAGGCCGTCACCAGTGTCCCCGTGTATTAGAGAATATCGTTCGAGTCATTATTTTGTAGAGAAATATCGAGTATTGTATGGTTTATTAAGTTCGGGTGTGCTACCTGTCGCACACGAGTGCGACAGAGATAGTCCTAGTCAGTCACTATCGCTCTCTCTACCTCCTGTGGGGAGAGACACAGCTAGTTAGTGTTTAGATTTCGAGTCTTTGTTTTTCGGGTTCGAGTCAATAAAGAATTCTAATTAAATAATTATCGCGTTATTCGCAGACTTAGGTTAAGTTAGTTTTAGTCAGCTCTTGTAAATATTACTTCTTTGATCAATTTCTTATTTCCTATTCCTTAATACGAGCCGAAGGCTCACCCATTGTAAATACTAGCCTGTTAATTAGTTGTAAGTTCTACTCGTGTAGTTTATTTAGCGTTCCCGTTGGGATATTGTCCCACGAGGACTTAGTTTGCCGAGTTATTTAACATTTGCATGATTTTTCCTTGTTATTGCTATCCTACGTGGAAGCTAGTAGTTTATTAGATATTGTAAAGCTCGTCAGACGTGGCCAGGTCGCCTATACACGGCCTGTGGCTGTCCTTTATACGAGGGGAATTCTCCCCGATGGTTCAAATTGTTATTTCTATTTCTTTTCTATAATTTTTATTGAATAAATTCTATTTTTCTGTTATTAAATTCAATCGCTCGAGTCGTTATTTAACGTCCCGCTAATCCTTCATTCAATCCTGACCCCTCTCCGCGGTACTGTAGCTAGCCAACGGTTATTATTTTGTTTAGATTTTTGAAAGTGGCGGTTACCCGCCTGGCGCCCAATATCTCTTTTTTATTCTCAGTGTTTGGCCAATTGTCGAGTGGATGGTTCTCGGAGACTGGCTATCCGGTCCAGATCCGAGGATCAGATAAAATCGACGTCACAATATATATATATATATATATATATACTAGGGGGGCTCCGCCCCCCTGCGCGCTTCGCGCGCCAACCCCCCATATTTTATCAGTTGTTTTAAGACCCGAATAATCCGCGGATTGTATGTTCTTCGGAAAATGACCGAATTTTTGATGAAATCCAGTGTTTGTTTTGTGACTCCCGATTACATATTCTCCTCACATTGGCTATTAGGTACTAAGAATTTAGAATTGATATTTCAAACTTTAGACTTTATAATGAAGTAAGGTAGTCGGATACGGTCAATATCTGGTAGAATTTTCTTTATTGTGTCACATTAAAAGTGACGTGACGTTTCGGCTGGCGAACGGCCGGCCATCCTCAGACTGAAAGAACGAAGTCTCAGGTACCATACAAAAATTTTTTTTTTTTTTACATATAATCCTTACAAGAAGCAGTATAACTATGTTTACAAGATTGCTATAATTAGTTTACAAAAATATCAAGAAAAGAGAGACAAAAGCAAGATGGTAACAAAAGTACGGTGCGAGCATGTGGTAGAACTAGGTTAGGATACCATGTGGTTCAGATAAGACAGAATTCTTTCAGAAAATTGCTTACAGATTTTGAGATATGTGCAAAAGCATTACAATTACAATGTTAACAGTTGATAGAGCAAAATGAAAGAAAAATGGTTATTTAAATACCTTAACGGACATTCCTCAACGCATGAGATGTTAAAGGTGCGAAGTGCTGACGGGAAGTGACTCAAAACTTACAGACAGGAAGAAGGTAGAACAAGAAGAGAACTGACATGTGCAAAATAGTTAGATGATACATAGTTAGATGTGAGTGGTCTAAGTAGATTTGAGGATATCTAGGAATAAGTGACTTAGATTTTGGATGTCAGTTCTTTTGTTGCACGCAGTGCTACTGAATTTTGTAATTTGAATCATTTCCTTGATCAGTCTTTTTCTAAGATTGCTTTCAGTGTTCAGAACTATAGTGCTATCGAAATCAAATTTATGATGGTTATGGAGAGAGTGAGCAACAAGCGCAGATTTATCCGGATCTCTCGTTTTTAAGTCAGATTTGTGTCCTCGAATTCTATTTTTAAGATGTTGCGATGATTGACCAATGTAGCACGCACTACAGTCCGAACACGGAATCTTATAGATGGTATGGGTTGTATCCTCAAGCGGAGTCTTAGATTTAAGATTAGAAAAAAGTCTACTAATGTTGTTGACAATTCGAAAGGATGTAAGAATTCCTTCTTTACCAAGGATAGCTTTGATTTTCTCCGACACACCTTTAATGTATGGAATAGACCCTACAGTTTTTTGATCATTAGTGGAAAGTTTTACAAATTGGCTAGCGTTATACATCTTTTGAATTCTTTCTTTTTTCACCTCATCAATAAGACGTACCGGAAAGCCATTGTCTTTGAGTGCTTTGGAAACAATTTTGATGTTCTCTTTTCTGAATTTCGGATGAGCTAATTTTAAGCAACGATCAAAAAGTCCTACCGCTACACTTCGTTTGTATTGGTAAGGATGATCAGAATCAAAACTCAAATATCTCCCGGACCAAGTGGCTTTCCTGTACCAATTAGTGATGAGGTGATCGGAATCTCTGATAACGTAAGTGTCAAGAAAACTGATCATGTTGTTGTTTTCCAACTCTGAAGTGAAATTGATGTGAGGATGGAAGTTGTTGAAGCTAGTCAAAAGTAAATCAACGTTATCCTTGTGGACAGCTGTTATGATGTCGTCAACATATCTTTTGTAAAAAGGTAGTTTAAACGGGAGATGTTTAATAACTTTTTGTTCCAGTAGTTCCATAACTAAATTGGCTGCAACAGGACTAATAGGCGAACCCATGGCTACGCCAAAGATTTGCCTGTAATGTAGGTTGTCATAAGTAAAGTAGGTGGAGTTGAGGCACAGTTTTACCCCTTCAATAAGATCATTTTTTTCCAAAGTGGTGTGTTCTTTGATTAGGTTCCAACTCTTGCCAACGGCAGCTAAAACTAGATTAACAGGAACATTGGTGTACAATGAAGTGACATCTAGAGAGATGAGCACATGTTCTGGTGGTAGTACGACCCCTTTTACATGCTGTACGAAAGACCACGAGTCCTTTACATGGTATTGAGATTTTCCAACCACATTAGTAAGAATAGAAGAAAGAAATTTGGAAAGATTGTACGTTGGTGAGTTAATGTTAGACACAATCGGTCTCAAAGGAATGTCTTTTTTATGAATTTTCGGCAAAAAGTAAAGTTTAGATGGAAGCGAATTATGTGATTTTAGTTGTCTGCTGAGAGAGCTAGAGATGGAACCTTTCTTTTCCCATTTAGAAACAAGTTTGTTGACCGCAGTTTCAGAAACCTTGGTCGGATCTTTTTTTAAAATTTCATACGTAGTGTTATCGCTAAGTAAATTTTGTGCTTTGGAATTAAAATCACATCTATTCATTACTACCGTAACATTGCCTTTGTCGGCCCTAGTAACAATAAGATCGTTGTTATTTTTTAAAAATTCCTGAGCTGCCTTAAGATTCGAAGTCATGGGTAGAGATTTATTCCTCTGAGAATTGTGACAAAAATGATTAGAGATGGTGTTGGCGACCTTGGCTCTAAGTATGTCTTTGGTGTTATTGTCTTTACTAGAGATAGCGATCTCAGTGGCGCAGACCATTTCTTCTATGTGAGACTTATTAAAGGTAGGAACAGAATGCTTAGGGCCTAACGCTAAAAGTTTTTCCACAGGTGCAGGAATGGATTTGTTGCTAAGATTTATAAGCCAATTCTTAGGAGACTCACAAGAAGTGAACTTAGATTGTTCTAATCTATCAAGTTTTTTTATGTTACTGAGTTTGAGCTTGTTGAAAGAAGAGATAGACCTTTGGGTATCAGACTCATATTTTTGTAGTTCAGAAATAGTGGGGTTGTTCAAATGGAATTCGACAATCCGTTCATCTAGTTTTAGCGTAAGGTAATGCAGTTTTCTATAGCAGTTGCTGATCTCTAGGTTAATAATAGTTTTGTGTAAAGAATGTAAACTATTTTTGAACTGTTTGGTGTTAACCAAGTGTGAAAAATTATTGAAATTAAATTTAAGAAAGTTAGGGATAATTCCTTTGGAGCGGCACTTCAAAAGAAATATCCGTCTGTTCTTAGCTTTGTTAATGCTGCTGCGCAGCCTGTTGATGTCTTTTCTTAGTAGAAGAGATGCGTCCAATTGGGGCGACTTTGAAGTGTAGAGAATATTTGCGTGGCGGAGACGTCCACGATGTTTTTCTTCGATGAATTTCATATTGGGAGTAATTCGTGACCGTAGATTGTAATGAAGTAAGGTAGTCGGATACGGTCAATATTTGGTAGAATTTTCTTTATTGTGTCACATTAAAAGTGACGTGACGTTTCGGCTGGCGAACGGCCGGCCATCCTCAGACTGAAAGAACGAAGTCTCAGGTACCATACAAAAATTTTTTTTTTTTTTACATATAATCCTTACAAGAAGCAGTATAACTATGTTTACAAGATTGCTATAATCAGTTTACAAAAATATCAAGAAAAGAGAGACAAAAGCAAGATGGTAACAAAAGTACGGTGCGAGCATGTGGTAGAACTAGGTTAGGATACCATGTGGTTCAGATAAGACAGAATTCTTTCAGAAAATTGCTTACAGATTTTGAGATATGTGCAAAAGCATTACAATTACAATGTTAACAGTTGATAGAGCAAAATGAAAGAAAAATGGTTATTTAAATACCTTAACGGACATTCCTCAACGCATGAGATGTTAAAGGTGCGAAGTGCTGACGGGAAGTGACTCAAAACTTACAGACAGGAAGAAGGTAGAACAAGAAGAGAACTGACATGTGCAAAATAGTTAGATGATACATAGTTAGATGTGAGTGGTCTAAGTAGATTTGAGGATATCTAGGAATAAGTGACTTAGATTTTGGATGTCAGTTCTTTTGTTGCACGCAGTGCTACTGAATTTTGTAATTTGAATCATTTCCTTGATCAGTCTTTTTCTAAGATTGCTTTCAGTGTTCAGAACTATAGTGCTATCGAAATCAAATTTATGATGGTTATGGAGAGAGTGAGCAACAAGCGCAGATTTATCCGGATCTCTCGTTTTTAAGTCAGATTTGTGTCCTCGAATTCTATTTTTAAGATGTTGCGATGATTGACCAATGTAGCACGCACTACAGTCCGAACACGGAATCTTATAGATGGTATGGGTTGTATCCTCAAGCGGAGTCTTAGATTTAAGATTAGAAAAAAGTCTACTAATGTTGTTGACAATTCGAAAGGATGTAAGAATTCCTTCTTTACCAAGGATAGCTTTGATTTTCTCCGACACACCTTTAATGTATGGAATAGACCCTACAGTTTTTTGATCATTAGTGGAAAGTTTTACAAATTGGCTAGCGTTATACATCTTTTGAATTCTTTCTTTTTTCACCTCATCAATAAGACGTACCGGAAAGCCATTGTCTTTGAGTGCTTTGGAAACAATTTTGATGTTCTCTTTTCTGAATTTCGGATGAGCTAATTTTAAGCAACGATCAAAAAGTCCTACCGCTACACTTCGTTTGTATTGGTAAGGATGATCAGAATCAAAACTCAAATATCTCCCGGACCAAGTGGCTTTCCTGTACCAATTAGTGATGAGGTGATCGGAATCTCTGATAACGTAAGTGTCAAGAAAACTGATCATGTTGTTGTTTTCCAACTCTGAAGTGAAATTGATGTGAGGATGGAAGTTGTTGAAGCTAGTCAAAAGTAAATCAACGTTATCCTTGTGGACAGCTGTTATGATGTCGTCAACATATCTTTTGTAAAAAGGTAGTTTAAACGGGAGATGTTTAATAACTTTTTGTTCCAGTAGTTCCATAACTAAATTGGCTGCAACAGGACTAATAGGCGAACCCATGGCTACGCCAAAGATTTGCCTGTAATGTAGGTTGTCATAAGTAAAGTAGGTGGAGTTGAGGCACAGTTTTACCCCTTCAATAAGATCATTTTTTTCCAAAGTGGTGTGTTCTTTGATTAGGTTCCAACTCTTGCCAACGGCAGCTAAAACTAGATTAACAGGAACATTGGTGTACAATGAAGTGACATCTAGAGAGATGAGCACATGTTCTGGTGGTAGTACGACCCCTTTTACATGCTGTACGAAAGACCACGAGTCCTTTACATGGTATTGAGATTTTCCAACCACATTAGTAAGAATAGAAGAAAGAAATTTGGAAAGATTGTACGTTGGTGAGTTAATGTTAGACACAATCGGTCTCAAAGGAATGTCTTTTTTATGAATTTTCGGCAAAAAGTAAAGTTTAGATGGAAGCGAATTATGTGATTTTAGTTGTCTGCTGAGAGAGCTAGAGATGGAACCTTTCTTTTCCCATTTAGAAACAAGTTTGTTGACCGCAGTTTCAGAAACCTTGGTCGGATCTTTTTTTAAAATTTCATACGTAGTGTTATCGCTAAGTAAATTTTGTGCTTTGGAATTAAAATCACATCTATTCATTACTACCGTAACATTGCCTTTGTCGGCCCTAGTAACAATAAGATCGTTGTTATTTTTTAAAAATTCCTGAGCTGCCTTAAGATTCGAAGTCATGGGTAGAGATTTATTCCTCTGAGAATTGTGACAAAAATGATTAGAGATGGTGTTGGCGACCTTGGCTCTAAGTATGTCTTTGGTGTTATTGTCTTTACTAGAGATAGCGATCTCAGTGGCGCAGACCATTTCTTCTATGTGAGACTTATTAAAGGTAGGAACAGAATGCTTAGGGCCTAACGCTAAAAGTTCGAATGACTTCGAATCTTAAGGCAGCTCAGGAATTTTTAAAAAATAACAACGATCTTATTGTTACTAGGGCCGACAAAGGCAATGTTACGGTAGTAATGAATAGATGTGATTTTAATTCCAAAGCACAAAATTTACTTAGCGATAACACTACGTATGAAATTTTAAAAAAAGATCCGACCAAGGTTTCTGAAACTGCGGTCAACAAACTTGTTTCTAAATGGGAAAAGAAAGGTTCCATCTCTAGCTCTCTCAGCAGACAACTAAAATCACATAATTCGCTTCCATCTAAACTTTACTTTTTGCCGAAAATTCATAAAAAAGACATTCCTTTGAGACCGATTGTGTCTAACATTAACTCACCAACGTACAATCTTTCCAAATTTCTTTCTTCTATTCTTACTAATGTGGTTGGAAAATCTCAATACCATGTAAAGGACTCGTGGTCTTTCGTACAGCATGTAAAAGGGGTCGTACTACCACCAGAACATGTGCTCATCTCTCTAGATGTCACTTCATTGTACACCAATGTTCCTGTTAATCTAGTTTTAGCTGCCGTTGGCAAGAGTTGGAACCTAATCAAAGAACACACCACTTTGGAAAAAAATGATCTTATTGAAGGGGTAAAACTGTGCCTCAACTCCACCTACTTTACTTATGACAACCTACATTACAGGCAAATCTTTGGCGTAGCCATGGGTTCGCCTATTAGTCCTGTTGCAGCCAATTTAGTTATGGAACTACTGGAACAAAAAGTTATTAAACATCTCCCGTTTAAACTACCTTTTTACAAAAGATATGTTGACGACATCATAACAGCTGTCCACAAGGATAACGTTGATTTACTTTTGACTAGCTTCAACAACTTCCATCCTCACATCAATTTCACTTCAGAGTTGGAAAACAACAACATGATCAGTTTTCTTGACACTTACGTTATCAGAGATTCCGATCACCTCATCACTAATTGGTACAGGAAAGCCACTTGGTCCGGGAGATATTTGAGTTTTGATTCTGATCATCCTTACCAATACAAACGAAGTGTAGCGGTAGGACTTTTTGATCGTTGCTTAAAATTAGCTCATCCGAAATTCAGAAAAGAGAACATCAAAATTGTTTCCAAAGCACTCAAAGACAATGGCTTTCCGGTACGTCTTATTGATGAGGTGAAAAAAGAAAGAATTCAAAAGATGTATAACGCTAGCCAATTTGTAAAACTTTCCACTAATGATCAAAAAACTGTAGGGTCTATTCCATACATTAAAGGTGTGTCGGAGAAAATCAAAGCTATCCTTGGTAAAGAAGGAATTCTTACATCCTTTCGAATTGTCAACAACATTAGTAGACTTTTTTCTAATCTTAAATCTAAGACTCCGCTTGAGGATACAACCCATACCATCTATAAGATTCCGTGTTCGGACTGTAGTGCGTGCTACATTGGTCAATCATCGCAACATCTTAAAAATAGAATTCGAGGACACAAATCTGACTTAAAAACGAGAGATCCGGATAAATCTGCGCTTGTTGCTCACTCTCTCCATAACCATCATAAATTTGATTTCGATAGCACTATAGTTCTGAACACTGAAAGCAATCTTAGAAAAAGACTGATCAAGGAAATGATTCAAATTACAAAATTCAGTAGCACTGCGTGCAACAAAAGAACTGACATCCAAAATCTAAGTCACTTATTCCTAGATATCCTCAAATCTACTTAGACCACTCACATCTAACTATGTATCATCTAACTATTTTGCACATGTCAGTTCTCTTCTTGTTCTACCTTCTTCCTGTCTGTAAGTTTTGAGTCACTTCCCGTCAGCACTTCGCACCTTTAACATCTCATGCGTTGAGGAATGTCCGTTAAGGTATTTAAATAACCATTTTTCTTTCATTTTGCTCTATCAACTGTTAACATTGTAATTGTAATGCTTTTGCACATATCTCAAAATCTGTAAGCAATTTTCTGAAAGAATTCTGTCTTATCTGAACCACATGGTATCCTAACCTAGTTCTACCACATGCTCGCACCGTACTTTTGTTACCATCTTGCTTTTGTCTCTCTTTTCTTGATATTTTTGTAAACTAATTATAGCAATCTTGTAAACATAGTTATACTGCTTCTTGTAAGGATTATATGTAAAAAAAAAAAATTTTTTGTATGGTACCTGAGACTTCGTTCTTTCAGTCTGAGGATGGCCGGCCGTTCGCCAGCCGAAACGTCACGTCACTTTTAATGTGACACAATAAAGAAAATTCTACCAGATATTGACCGTATCCGACTACCTTACTTCATTACAATCTACGGTCACGAATTACTCCCAATTTAGACTTTATACTTTATACTTTATACTACAAAGAGCCGTCGCCGCCGTGTCAATATCGCAGGGAATCATGGGCAATAATAGGTGCAAACTGTGACCCAATAACAATGAGTAACTATGTTCGGTTTGGTCGAAACAAAAAATAAAAATACGAACAGTAGAAGTCAAGTTTTATAATATTTCAGTTCTTCCACGTGAATCGGATTCACATAATCTGTGTGACTACTATTTTTGATTTTTTCACTTCCGATACCCGAGGAAAACCAAGGATACCCGAGGATAGCCGAGGATACCTGAGGAAAGCCGAGGAAAACCGAGGATACCCGAGGATATGCGAGGATACCCGAGGATACCCGAGGATACCCGAGGATACCCGATGATACTCGAGATACCCTTAGGTGGGTTGGATTGGGTTAGATATTGAGGATACCCGAGGATACCCGAGGTTACCCGAAGATACCCGAAGATACCCGAGGATACCTGAGGATACCCGAAGACGAGGATACCCGAGGATACCTGAAGATACCCGAAGATACCCGAAGATACCCGAGGATACCCGAAGATACCCGAAGATACCCGAGGATACCCGAAGATACCCGAAGATACCCGAGGATACCCGAGGATACCCGAAGATACCCGAAGGTACCCGAGGATACCCGAGGATACCCGAAGATACCCGAAGATACCCGAAGATACCCGAGGATACCCGAGGATACCCGAGGATATCCGAGGATACCCGAGGATATCCGAGATACCCTTAGATGGGTTGGGTTAGGTTAGGTTGGGTTAGGTTGAGTTAGGTTGGGTTAGGTTGGGTTAGGTTGGGTTAGGTTGGGTTGGGTTGAGTTGGGTTAGATATTGAGGATACCCGAGGTTAGCCAAGGTTAGCCGAGGTGAGCCGAGGATAGCCGAGTACAGCCGGGGATAGCCTAGGACAGGGGTCAGGTTAGGTTGGGTAAGGTTAGGTTGGGTTAAGTTGGGTTGGGTTAGGTTGGTTAGGTTGGGTGGGATATTACCCAGAATTCCCTGGAAAACTGACACGGCAGCGGCGGCGGCGGCGAGATATCTTTATAATATAGAGAGATATACATTTTTCATGAAATCCAGTGTTTGTTTTATGACTCCCGAACATATAAAAAGGTCAAAGGTCAAAGGTTAAAGGTCCTCGGTCCAGGAAAACAAAAGAATCTGTAATACTGGGGAAAACCCAGGAATTCTGGGGAAAACAAATGAATTCTGGGAAAAACCCAGAAATTCTGGGGAAAAAACAAAAGAATTCTGGGAAAACCCAAGAATTCTGCGAAAAACAAAAGAATTCTGGGGAAAACAAAAGAATTCTGGGAAAACCCAGGAATTCTGGGAAAAACAAAAGAATTCTGGGGAAAACAAAAGAATCTGAAATACTGACACGGCGGCGGCGGCGGCGGCGGCGGCGGCGGCGGCGGCGGCGGCGGCGGCGGCGGCGGCGAGATATCTTTATAATATAGAGAGATATATATATGTATATGGGGAATTCCACGCGAAATCGACCAATTTTTTTCCCTCACTATTTTCGATTCGCTTCATGATTTTTTATTCGATTCTACGATCTCGAAAAAGCACTGCTGAATTTTTTCAGATTTTTCCCTCCAACCGTTAATTTTCAATGATTATTCAAACCCATTTTGAAATCGGCATTTTTTAAAAATCTCGACAAATTCTCAAAAATATTTTTTTTCATTTCGATCATTTTGACACCCCTCCCATGATGGGATCATTATTCCTACTATTTTTCGGCACTTTTAACATTTTGATAAAACGAAACACCATGTTCCAACGTTTCGAAAATTCTTGAAAAATTACCGAAAATTCTGTGTTCATTTCTAAATGTTTTCGCGTGAGACCCACGATGACGGACGAAAAAAAAATATTTTTCAAGCCCCCCGCAGAGGGTATTATTATTATTATTATTATTCGTTTCTACGGTGATCAAAATAAATAAAAACTGATGAAGCGTATAATATACGTAGCGTATATACTATACATTTAGAATTGAACACAGAATTTTCGGTAATTTTTCAAGAATTTTCGAAACGTTGGAACATGGTGTTTCGTTTTATCAAAATGTTGAAAGTGCCGAAAAATAGAAGGAATAATGATCCCATCATGGTAGGGGTGTCAAAATGATAGAAATAAAAAAATATATTGTTGAGAACTTTTTCGCGATTTTTGAAAAATGCCGATTTCAAAATTGGTTTGAATAATCATTGAAAATTAACGGTTGGAGGGAAAAATCTGAAAAAATCCAGCAGTGCTTTTTCGAGATCGTAGAATCGAATAAAAAATCATGAAGCGAATCAAAAATAGTGAGGGAAAAAAGTTGGTCGATTTCACGTGGAATTCCCCATATGTATATATATGTTTGTCTAAAGTATTGTTTGGGGACTCAAAAAAAGGGCTGCGCCAATCACTTCTAAACAATAATGTAAACTAACTGGTACTACTCAAAAAATATATAATCCATTATATTAAGTTTTATCGCACATTTTCTATGGAATGGCTTTTTTGAGGACTTCTTACGTATTGTCTAGTATGAGAACCGAATTTCTTATCCATTGACACATACGAGGACACAATTTGATAGCTATTGACACTTACGAGGACATAATATCATATTTCATGGTATATATGAGGACATAATCTCATAATTAACCGATTATATGAGGACATAATTCCTCAAGTACTGACTACTATGAGGACATAATATATGAAAGTACTGTATACTATTAGGACATAATATATGAAAGTACTGTATACTATCAGGACATAATATATGAAAGCAGGCCCGGCGCTAGTTGTGTGGACTATGTGGAGCATTCCACACGCCAAATTTTGGTGGGTGTGGAATTCCACACCCCGCATTTTGGTAATCTTTTTAGAAATCTCAAAAGATGAGGATAGCTGAGTACTCGATTAGTACTGCTTCAGAAGATGTTTCTCAGTCAACTCAAAATACAAAACGTGACTATCAAAACACTGACGGACGTGGTGAATTACTTCCAAGCGAATTAAAATTTTCACGACTTTGTACCGGAATTCACAGAACTCATCAAAATCATTGTCACATTACCATCGTCATCATGAACGGACGAGCACGTAAAAAAAAAACTGCGAAAAAGAATGCTTGCATTATAAGAAAAGCTAGAATAGAAATATTATGGGTAAGTATAAATTTGCAATGAGAAAGATAATATTGAATAAAAGTAAGTCTGCAATAAAAAAATAGATCATGAAGAAAAATTTCATTGAGCCCCCCCCCCCCCCCCCCAGCCCCATTTACTCCACACCTCACCAAATTTTGCTCCGCCGGGCCTGTATGAAAGTACTGTATACTTTGAGGACACTATTTGCACATCTGAAGTTAAAAAGTTTGATGTTTGGATTGAATTTTGTACCTACGCTATTATGAATGATAATTAATTTGTTGGAAAAGACGAAGTTTCAATGAGATAAAGTCCCTTGGAAACCAATACGTTTTGTTTTCTGTGAATCATATCATATAAGCCTTTGTACCCGTACGAAAGAATGGAATTCCCGTTTCCACAAGTGCATATGAGAACGTATAACCTGTAAGTTCGGGTTCACCGTTCAGGAGCCGATATAATTCTGATCAACTGAATAAAATTAGTTGCCATGGATGGAATGAAGATCAAATTTCACTCGTGGCACTGAATTCCTCGATTTGCATCAATCGACGATAGATATAAATATGAGTATGCCACCGAGTGCATTGGAGAAGATACAGTTTCAATTTCTTTGAATTTCAAATCACTTCACCGAATCTTACATGACCTTGCGACAATAGCTATGAAGATAGCCATTTTTTTTCTTTGCCCATAACAATCTGTGGATTTGTTTTTAGACTATTAAACTCTCCATGTGAAAATCAGAAAAATTCAAATCCACTATTGTCGAGAATTTTTGAGGTAGCATGTCGGAAAAACACGGTTGTTTCCAAATTTCGTCCCCAAAGTATAAGTTTTCATGTTTTGCTTGCAAGCTCCTTGGATAGCGGCTGACAATGATCGTCGTTGCTTTCGGATAAATTCGTAATCGAATTAATCATCGATCCGTGCGAATTATAATCATCTTTTAGCGTGTCCTCTATACCCACACCATGCTTATGCATGGAAAAAATCAAAATGGAAAAATTACAGTTTATATAGTGACTGGGCGCTTTGAACCCAAAGCTGGAAAAATTACAGTTCAAGTAATAATTTTTACAGAATCTGTAAGAATCACATCCTAAAAGTGTAAAATTACATTTGAAACTGTAAAAATTAATATTTAGAATTGTCCTTTGTAAAAAAGTTATTTCAACTGTAACGTCGCGCGTTTTGGGTTCGAAGCGCCTCTTATTACTATGCAGGGTGATTCCGAATTCGTGACGAATCTCTCGAGGGGTTAGTCCCCATCAAAATTGGGATCGAAAGTTCCTCAGCCATTTTTCCGAAAAATGATGTTTTTGCTTGGAATTTTTCTTTCCGAAAAGAGATTTTTCCAACAATTTTTTTTTTCTCTTGATTTTCATATCATTTGTCAATTTTAAAGAATCTCAAATGATGCCAATGAGTTTTTTTTTCAATATCAAAGAGATTTCTCGGTGAAAGTTTCTCATTTGCTTGAAGATGTTAAGAAAATGTGTTATGGTCCCAAGGAAAAAAATCGTCTTTCGCAAAAATGGCAGAGGAACTTTCGATCCCAATTTTGACAAGGGTTAACCCCTCAAGAGATTTGTCACGAATTCTGAATCACCCTGTATAATCTGTAATTTTTCCATTTCTCTTTTTTCCGAATGGAATCTTGTCCTCAAAGTATACACTGTTTTGACCATTGTGTCCCCAAAGTATACATTGTTTTCACAATTATATGTCCCGGAAGTATACACTGTCTTCGCAATTATGTCCCGGAAGTATACACTGTCTTCACGATTATGTCCCCATAGTCTAACCCAGGGAGCACACACGCGCATCGGCTTATTTTGGACTTCTAGTCGTTCGAAAGATGACTAACAGGCAATGAATGTCCGTTTCGGAGTCTCTCTGAATCTGAAAAAATCGACATAAAGAGGTCTAACAGAAGTCTGTCAGCCGTACTATCGTCAATGCCTTGAGATTGACTACAAAGCGGACATTTTTCGTCTGTTAGTTATTTTCCAGTCGACTGGAAATCTAAAATAAGCTAATGCGCGTGTAAGCTACTTGGGTAAAACTATGGAGACATAATTTTGCAGATAGTGTATACTTCAGGGACATAATTGTGAAGATATTGTATACTTTGGGGACATAATTGTGAAAACAGTGTATACTTTCACGACATATAATTGTGGAAACAGTGTATGCTTTGAGGACAAGATTCTATGTGCATGGTGTAGTTTGAGGACCGACGAAAAAGATCTTCAGAGAAGGGTCTCTATCGATCGAGTTGAGTCAGTTTATTGGAATGTGATGGCCTGACGTTTCGGCAGTAGTGTGCTGCCCTGATCAGAGGCTATTTATTTGAAAATTACAAAAACTTGGTCAATCATTTGATAAATATAACAAAACAATGAAGTCACAAAAGTCAAAAGTCGGAAAACGGAAGAAGGAGAAGAAGCAACGGGTTCTTTTTTTTAGTTACAATGCATCAATTTATGCTAAATTACATGATGAAACGACCGCACTTGATGTCAATTTATGATGAATTTTGTGATTCATTCCATGATGAAGTACATACCCAGACAGCACAGAACTGAAAGTCGTCTAGTAGACGTCGTATGGACGACTTATGACCCACTTTCTGACGTCTAAATGTTGTCCTAACTCTTTGAGTTCTGTGCTGTCTGGGTGATAAGTTATATAATAAACTATATACGGGCATCGGGCATAACGTCGTACAATCGGCAGATGATATGATAAATAATTCCGATACGACTGAGGTTCGGCTCGTGCTGCAACCTCACACTGGTCAGAAAAAGTTTTACCGTCGAGTATTGTACAAAATTTTACTTCATGAAGAATGAAAATGGGGGTTCTTGCGAAGCGTACGTATAACGTCCATTATCACACTGAGTGCAGATCACGTATTTTACATTTGAAACTGTAAAAATTAATATTTAGAATTATCTTTTATGAAAAAGTTATTTGAACTGTAATGTCTCGCGTTTTGGGCTCGAAGCGCCTCTTATTACTATGCAGGGTGATTCAGAATTCGTGACGAATCTCTCGAGGGGTTAGTCCCCATCAAAATTGGGATCGAAAGTTCCTCAGCCATATTTCCGAAAAATGATGTTTTTCCTTGGAATTTTTCTTTCCGAAAAAAGATTTTTTCAACAATTTTTTTTGTCTTGATTTTCATATCATTTGTCAATTTTAAAGAATCTCAAATGATGCCAATGAGTTTTTTTTTCCAATATCGAAGAGATTTCTCGGTGAAAGTTTCTCATTTGGGTGAAGATGTTAGGAAAATATGTTATGGTCCCGAGGAAAAAAATCATCTTCCGCAAAAATGGCAGAGGAACTTTCGATCCCAATTTTGACAAGGGTTAACCCCTCAAGAGATTTGTCACGAATTCTGAATCACCCTGTATAATCTATAATTTTTCCAATTTTCTTTTTTTCGTATGGAATCTTGTCCTCAAAGTATACACTGTTTTGACCATTGTGTCCCCAAAGTATACACTGTTTTCACAATTATATGTCCCGGAAGTATACACTGTTTCCGCAATTATGTCCCCAAAGTATACACTGTCTTCACAATTATGTCCCTCTAGTCTAACCCAGGTAGCACACACGCGCATCGGCTTATTTTGGACTTCTAGTCGTTCGAAAGATGACTGACAGGCGATGAATGTCCGCTTTGGAGTCTCTCTAATTCTGAAGACATCGACATAAAGACGACGAACAGAAGTCTGTTAGCCATACTATCGTCGATGATATGGGATGATCTTTTTCAATTTCGGGATTACAATTTTTCATTTCATGATCAATATTTTCAATGTCGAACTTTGTTCTGACAACATTTTGGGGCAACTAAGGAAAAAAAATACGTTTTCTCCTCTGGGATGATCCATATAGCTGTCAAAGTTGAATCAGGAGTTTGATTTATCCATCTGGACATAGAATATGGGTACCAGGGATGCGTTCGTATGTATTTGGGATTTTTAGATAAAGTTTAGGACGCTCTGATACGCAGGTCTTTGAAAAATCGGAAAAATACGTGTATTTCAAAGGGACAAATGACCCCTCTCTGGTAATGGCCATCTTCAAAGATGGGGGGCTGCAATTTTTTCCACATTTGTTTTGAATTATTTGGAGCTGATCTGGGGAGCGTCGCGGTCAAAATTTTTTCAAAACCCATCTAAGGACCACCCTAATACCCACACCATGCTCATGGAATCTTGTCCCCGAAGTATACACTGTTTTCACAATTATACGTCCCGGAAGTATACACTGTTTCCGCGATTGTGTCCCCAAAGTATACACTGTCTTCACAATTATGTCCCCAAAGTCTAACCCAGGTAGCAGACACGCGCATCGGCTTATTTTGGACTTGTGTCGTTCGAAAGATGATTGACAGGCGATGAATGTCCGTTACGGAGTCTCTCTAAATCTAAAGAAATCGACATAAAGCTGTACTATCATCGATGCCTTGAGATTGACTACCAAGCGGACATTTTTCGTCTGTAAGTTATTTTCCAGTCGACTGCAAATCTAAAATGAGCTAATGCGCGTGTAAGCTACTTGGGTAAAACTATAGGGACATAATTTGGCAGATAATGTATACTTCAGGGACATAATTGTGAAAACAGTGTATACTTTCACGACATATAATTGTGGAAACAGTGTATACTTTGGGGACAAGATTCTATGTGCATGGTGTAGTTTGAGGACCCCTACTGAAAAAGTATATGTAACAAATGATATAATAAATCACCTAATGAATCAAATAATAAGTTTGAACAAGTTATGAACGATTCTAGCAGGTACTTTATCATCTGATTTTTTATATGAATTATTCTATCTTGTAATTCAATATGTGATTTAAAAAGACAAAAAAAAAAACGCCACCGACGGATACGAACAACGATAGCCGGATTCGCAAGCACTAACGCTACCGCCTGAGCTACACCGCACATTATAAAAGTATCGTAAGTCAATGATCATCAAGTTCCATAATTATATGTATCTATTTCCAAGTCGCTTAATGCGATTGAACTACATGAACGTGAAACTCTGACGTTGATTTAATAGGTGGCGTAGTCCAGGCGGTAGCGTCGGTGCTTGCGAATCCGTCAATCGTGGTTCGCAACCCTTGGTGACCTTTTTTTTTTTGTCAATCTGTCTTTAAGGTCCACCGTGTAACAATTCACATATTAAATTACGAGATAGAATAATTCATTAAAAAAAATCGCATGATAAAGTATCTGCTATAGAATCGTTCATAACTTGTTAAAACTTATTATTCGGGGGGGGGGGGGGGGGGGGGGGGGGGGGGTGCAGCGTGAAAAAATACACTTTTTTTATGATTATTTTTTAGAAAAATGGTGTAAGTAAATTTATTAAAACCTTTTGTACATTATAAAGTATGGTTTTAAGAATATTCTGTGAAATTTTGATGCGAAAATATTCACAAACAAGCCGGTGACAGAGCTTTTCCCAGAACGCCTTCGGAAAAAGACGATTTGCCGTGTTCACTATATCTCAGCTGAAAATTATCTGGAATCAAAAACCATTTGAATTCAGTTAAAGTATTAATAAATCCTTCCCCCAGCGGTCTCAGATTATTTTTTTTTTTCGCCCTAAAATTTTTGCCGGCCATGGTGCTATTTTTCACGAAAAATTCTGCCATTCTGTAAGTGAAAAACCCCATGAATAAAAAAAAAAAAATTCCAAAACTCATTGTTGGGGGGAGGTATTTCATATGCAGAATGTGTGTACCAAATTTGAAATGAATCGGTCAAGTAGTTTCAAAATGGTAGTGCACACGGACTTTGAAAAAGTGGTTTTGAGAAAAACCCGTAAGTTTTAGAAGCTAAAAAAATGAAGAAATTTTTTTGTTTTTCAACTTACACTGAATCATCGATTCCAGCTCCATAGCGTACAGTCCCTGCAGCAGCTTTGATGTCCTTAGCCTCTTTTTTTTCTTACCTTTATTCTTTTTCTTCTAATTTTTTTATCAGCTGCGCTCTGACGTTCTGAGCGTCCGCAGCTGTCGGAACTACAGTTTGAAATGTTTAACTACCAGAAAAGTTGAAAAAATCGACTTTTTGAGAGTGCAAAACCTTACCACCCCCCCCCCCCCCCCCCCGCCCTTAATTTATTAGGTAATTTATTTTGTGATTTATTATATCATTTGTTACATATACTTTACACGATGAAAGAGATCTTCATTCCAGGAATATAGATCTAATTTCACTCGTATCACTGATTTCGCCATATGCATCAATGGACGATGGATATAAATATGAGGATGCCACCGAGTGCATTGGGGAAAAAACAGTTTCAATTTCTTTGAATGTCAAATCACTTCACCGAATCTTATATGACCTCGCGACAATAGCTATGACGGTAGCCATTTTTTCTCCTTTGCCTATAACCATTAAAGATCTGTGGACTTTTTTTTTCAGACCATTAAACTTTCCAAGTACAAATCAGGAAAATTCAAATCCACTATTGTCGAGAATTTTTCCGGTAGCATGTGGCAAAACATGGTTGTTTCTCAATTTTTACCCGAAAGTATAGGTTTCCATGTTTTGCTTGCAGGCTCCTTGGGTAGCGGCTGACAATAATCGTCGTTGCTTTGGGATAGATTCGTAATCAAATCAATCATCGATCCGTGCGAATTATATAATCATCTTTTAGCGTGTCCTCTATCCCCACACCATGCTCATGGAATCTTGTCCCCGAAGTATACACTGTTTTCACAATTGTACGTCCCGGAAGTATACACTGTTTCCGCAATTGTGTCCCCAAAGTATACACTGTCTTCACAATTATGTTTTCATAGTGTAACCCAGGTAGCACACACGCGCATCGGCTTATTTTAGAGTTCTAGTCGATTGAAAGATCACCAACAGGCGATGAATGTCCGCTTTGCAGTCAATCTGAAGACATTGACAAAAAGACGACTCATCAAAGTCTGTTAGCCGTATTATCGTCGATGTCTTAATATTGACTATACAAAGTGGACACGTCGTCGGTAGTTATTTCTCAGTCGACTAGATAATTTAATAATAATAATATGATAATATAATTTTTTTTTTTCATTCATCACGTCATTTATTATATAGTAATGAATGGTGATATAAAAAAAAAACAACGGCTCTTGCTCTGAGATTCGAACTCCGGGACTCTCAGTTCCGTAGGCCCCTATCAGCTGGCACCCAATATCAACGTTGAATATCTCTGAGAATCAGGAAACATCTTGTAGCCCGTTGGCGAGGTAAAAGCGTACGGAACGAATGGCCCTGAGTTCAAATCTCGAAGTGACCTAGATTTTTTTTTCTCTTTTTTCACTATTCATCAATATATAATAAATGATGTGATAAAGCCATAATTAAGTACTGTAACATTGCATGTTACGACAGGCTCCTCACCCCTTAAACGACCTTAGCGGAGTGGATGAAAATGAGAGAATGAGTAGATAGACCCCGAGGTCCGATAGAAATTCCGAGAGGCGACCGTGACCGACTAAAGACTGTTGAGCATATTATTTATTCTTTTGTTTTGTTTTACGAATTTTCTCTAACATGTGGGAGACGAGGCCCAGCCGACGGCTAAGATACTGTGACAGAGACACACCACTACCGACGCAAGACGTTCCAGTATCGACTGTTTGGATCCTACTCGACGAACGCCACCCAAAAGCTTCGGAGGATAGTTAGTGGCCACGCTACCTCCTGCTAGTAATCTAGAGGACACGGGGGAGTGCCAAGGGCATTCTACAACGGGGGATATCGGTGGTGGAAGAGATTCCCGCCACCAAGAAGAGCCTGCATCCCGTGAGCCTCCGACGTAGCAAGCTAAAATCATCGTGGCGAACTTTGAATTACGCGCGTGGCGACCACCGGTCGCCATGCTTAAGGGATCCTTCGGTCGATACGAAAATCGATATTTGGCCGTAACACGAGGGCGCTGATTACCGGCGCCATGCGGTCTAGTCACTCTGCGTTAGACTAGCGTTCTTAGCACGTGTGCCTTTTGCTCGGTCTGCGTTATTGCGTTGATAGAAATTATCATTTTTTGGCGTTTTCTTGTGTTGAGTGAGTGTTTTTCCCCGAGGAATATTTCCCCCGTGGGATTAGACGATGGACTTCAGCCAGGAGAAGGCTTCCTTCCTCAGGTGGCTGGAAGACGGTAAGCGTTAGCCATTCTTACCCATGCTAATTCGAATTCGGCAACGGCCGTCAGCCATATTGCCTTGAGCAGCCACGAGGCCAATTGATATTCTTGGAATCGAATTAAACCGATCTCCGAAGGGTAGGCCGTCACCAGTGTCCCCGTGTATTAGAGAATATCTAGAAGGAATCTTGGATATGTAGGTCGATAAAACGTTAAAGATTTAACTTCATTAATTGTCAACGTTTCGGCCCCAGGTGCGGGCCCTCCTCAGGACAGAACGATTTAATCTTCTTTATTCTACAATATAAAGGATGGCCATATACTTATGATTAAAGAAAAAAAAAGAAAAAAACGAAAAAAAATTAATTAAAAACAAAAAAACACAGAGAATGAACTTATAAATTAGAGTTGGTATAGCTGTGACAGTGCTAACCTTACAACACATGGTAACACTAGCTCGGATCCAGAAATTCAAAACATCAACAAACCTGGATTAACTGGGATTTAAATTTCCGAACTTTCCACTTGTCCATTGTAGCTGATTAAAAGATTAAGAGATCAGAGATCTGGCGATCTTCGCCGATAGAAACAGTTACGAACTAGACAATGGCAGCGAAAAAGAAGCCGGAAATCAAGGTTGTTGAAGTTGATCACTGTATCCTACAGAGACGTAAATATTGAACTATCGCGGAGTTATGCATACATAGAGAGGCCATAACAATAATTAGGTGGTCTAATGTCGGTAACTCATCGTGAGGTAGTTAGATGTCAGAAATAAGTCTGACGTATGTGTCGCTCAGTTTCTCTACATCCTGTCGTAGGTTAACCGAGTCGGAATGACTTACAATGTTACACATCTCCAGAATCATCCTTTTATGGTACACCGGTTCTTCGTGTAGGACACTCACATTGTCATAATCAAAACGGTGGTCATGGTCAACAATGTGTCGGGTTAAAGCCGTATAGTGGTCAACATGATCTTTGATGTTTTTTTTATGTTCATTAATTCTTTGAGAGATATGTCGAGACGTTTGACCAATATAAGGCTTATGACAGTCAAGGCACGGTATCTTATAGACAACATTAGAACGTTTATCAAGCGGTAAAGCATCCTTGCCCGAATCAAATACAGAGCTCAAATCATTTAGATTCTTGCCAACGAATTGTACATTGAATTTCTTAAAAATCCGATTCAACGACTCGAACAGGCCCGCGATGTAAGGAATCGAGATAAACGTAGACCTATTAAGATCCAGTTGAGGCGTAACACTGTTGTTTAGAGAGTTAATCTTGAGTAGACGTTTGGCAATGGTGCGGTTTATTATGTTTGTGGGGTAACCATTTTTTGTTAAAGCCCCTCGAATGATTGCTAAGTTTTTTTCGTGGAAACGAGGATTAGACAATCTGATACCTCTATCAACAAGATTGGTAATGGAACCTATTTTGTACGATTTTGGATGATGTGAATCGTAATTTAGATATCTCTGTGACCATGTAGGTTTCTGGTACCAATCAGTCTCAATGGTCTGGTTTGAGTTTATGATACGCACATCTAAGAAACTGATACTACCCTGATTTTCAGTCTCACACGTGAATTGTAGTCTAGGGTGGAAATCATTAAAGACATGTACTAAGTGGATCACAGAATCTCTGGGTACAGCAGTTAAAATATCATCCACATAGCGGAAGTAGAACGGTAATTCGTACCTTAAATTGTTAATACAATGAGATTCCAAGTCATCCATGACTAAATCAGCCAGAATAGGTGATAAGGGGGAACCCATAGGTAACCCAAAGGTCTGGGAATACACCGTATTATCAAATTTAAAAATAGAGGCATCAAAACACAAATTCAGCGCTAGAAGTAACTGATTTAAGGAAACCGGGAGATCTGACGAGAGGTGCTGCCAACGGTTCTTAATGGCATCAATCGCTAAGGTTTTTGGGACATTAGTGAACAACGCGACTACATCCAAGGAGACCAAGATGTCGTTCGGTGGCAACACAAGACCGCTTACCTTTTCCACCAGTGTGAAACTATCCTTAATGTGAGATTTAGGCTTAATAATACTGGATTTGAGCCAAAAGTTCAAAGTCTTAGCTAAGCCGTAAGTTGGACTATTAATAAAGGACACAATCACTCTGACCGGTACTTCCTCTTTATGGATCTTTGGTAGACCATAGGCTCTAGCTACTACACTGTTGTTTGTGTGAATGCTACGATGGTTACTCTTGGAAATTGACTTATTCTTAAGCCAACGGTTAGCTAGATCGTTTACGCGTTGTTGAAGAGTGTATGTAAGATCATGTCTAACGATTTTATAGGTGTTAGTGTCCGACAGCTGGTTTAACATTTTCTCTTTGTAATCAACCGACTTAATGCATACCGTAGTATTACCTTTATCCGCTTTAACAAAGAGTAACTCAGGATGACTTAAACGGAAATCGCGAACCACCTTAATCTGAGAACCACTAAATTGGCCCTTTACAATGGATGGGTCATGTTTGAAATTGCTAATCCGATTTGCGAACTCTACCCTAGCTTGGTTGCGAGACTCAGTCGGGATGCACGTGATGTTTGATTCGAAATCGGCAATCAATTTAGCAGTTGGAAGGCATTTTTTCTGGACAGACCAAGCTAGGGTAGAGTTCGCAAATCGGATTAGCAATTTCAAACATGACCCATCCATTGTAAAGGGCCAATTTAGTGGTTCTCAGATTAAGGTGGTTCGCGATTTCCGTTTAAGTCATCCTGAGTTACTCTTTGTTAAAGCGGATAAAGGTAATACTACGGTATGCATTAAGTCGGTTGATTACAAAGAGAAAATGTTAAACCAGCTGTCGGACACTAACACCTATAAAATCGTTAGACATGATCTTACATACACTCTTCAACAACGCGTAAACGATCTAGCTAACCGTTGGCTTAAGAATAAGTCAATTTCCAAGAGTAACCATCGTAGCATTCACACAAACAACAGTGTAGTAGCTAGAGCCTATGGTCTACCAAAGATCCATAAAGAGGAAGTACCGGTCAGAGTGATTGTGTCCTTTATTAATAGTCCAACTTACGGCTTAGCTAAGACTTTGAACTTTTGGCTCAAATCCAGTATTATTAAGCCTAAATCTCACATTAAGGATAGTTTCACACTGGTGGAAAAGGTAAGCGGTCTTGTGTTGCCACCGAACGACATCTTGGTCTCCTTGGATGTAGTCGCGTTGTTCACTAATGTCCCAAAAACCTTAGCGATTGATGCCATTAAGAACCGTTGGCAGCACCTCTCGTCAGATCTCCCGGTTTCCTTAAATCAGTTACTTCTAGCGCTGAATTTGTGTTTTGATGCCTCTATTTTTAAATTTGATAATACGGTGTATTCCCAGACCTTTGGGTTACCTATGGGTTCCCCCTTATCACCTATTCTGGCTGATTTAGTCATGGATGACTTGGAATCTCATTGTATTAACAATTTAAGGTACGAATTACCGTTCTACTTCCGCTATGTGGATGATATTTTAACTGCTGTACCCAGAGATTCTGTGATCCACTTAGTACATGTCTTTAATGATTTCCACCCTAGACTACAATTCACGTGTGAGACTGAAAATCAGGGTAGTATCAGTTTCTTAGATGTGCGTATCATAAACTCAAACCAGACCATTGAGACTGATTGGTACCAGAAACCTACATGGTCACAGAGATATCTAAATTACGATTCACATCATCCAAAATCGTACAAAATAGGTTCCATTACCAATCTTGTTGATAGAGGTATCAGATTGTCTAATCCTCGTTTCCACGAAAAAAACTTAGCAATCATTCGAGGGGCTTTAACAAAAAATGGTTACCCCACAAACATAATAAACCGCACCATTGCCAAACGTCTACTCAAGATTAACTCTCTAAACAACAGTGTTACGCCTCAACTGGATCTTAATAGGTCTACGTTTATCTCGATTCCTTACATCGCGGGCCTGTTCGAGTCGTTGAATCGGATTTTTAAGAAATTCAATGTACAATTCGTTGGCAAGAATCTAAATGATTTGAGCTCTGTATTTGATTCGGGCAAGGATGCTTTACCGCTTGATAAACGTTCTAATGTTGTCTATAAGATACCGTGCCTTGACTGTCATAAGCCTTATATTGGTCAAACGTCTCGACATATCTCTCAAAGAATTAATGAACATAAAAAAAACATCAAAGATCATGTTGACCACTATACGGCTTTAACCCGACACATTGTTGACCATGACCACCGTTTTGATTATGACAATGTGTTGTCCTACACGAAGAACCGGTGTACCATAAAAGGATGATTCTGGAGATGTGTAACATTGTAAGTCATTCCGACTCGGTTAACCTACGACAGGATGTAGAGAAACTGAGCGACACATACGTCAGACTTATTTCTGACATCTAACTACCTCACGATGAGTTACCGACATTAGACCACCTAATTATTGTTATGGCCTCTCTATGTATGCATAACTCCGCGATAGTTCAATATTTACGTCTCTGTAGGATACAGTGATCAACTTCAACAACCTTGATTTCCGGCTTCTTTTTCGCTGCCATTGTCTAGTTCGTAACTGTTTCTATCGGCGAAGATCGCCAGATCTCTGATCTCTTAATCTTTTAATCAGCTACAATGGACAAGTGGAAAGTTCGGAAATTTAAATCCCAGTTAATCCAGGTTTGTTGATGTTTTGAATTTCTGGATCCGAGCTAGTGTTACCATGTGTTGTAAGGTTAGCACTGTCACAGCTATACCAACTCTAATTTATAAGTTCATTCTCTGTGTTTTTTTGTTTTTAATTAATTTTTTTTCGTTTTTTTTCGTTTTTTTCTTTAATCATAAGTATATGGCTATCCTTTGTATTGTAGAATAAAGAAGATTAAATCGTTCTGTCCTGAGGAGGGCCCGCACCTGGGGCCGAAACGTTGACAATTAATGAAGTTAAATCTTTAACGTTTTATCGACCTACATATCCAAGATTCCTTCTACATATCCACTTGAGGTCAAGATTTCTGTTTCTCTATTAGAGAATATCGTTCGAGTCATTATTTTGTAGAGAAATATCGAGTATTATAGTCTGTTAAGTTCGGGTTTGATATCTGTCGTACACGAGTGCGACAGAGATAGTCGTAGTCAGTCACTGTCGCTCTCTCTTCCTCCCGTGGGGAGAGACATAGCTATTCGTTATTTGGACTTCGAGTCTTCGTTTTTCGGGTTCGAGTCAATAGAGAATTCTATTTAATTATTAGTCGCGTTATTCGCAGAGTTAGGTTAAGTTAGTCTAAGTGAGATCTGTAAATATTACTTCGTAGATCAATTTCATTTTTCTAGTCGCTATTAAGAACAGAAGGCTCACTCATTGTAAATATTCGCCTGTTAATTAGTTGTAAGTCCTCCTCGTGGAGTCTATTTAGCGTTCTAGTTGAAATATTGTCTCACGAGGACCGAGTTTGTCGAGTTATTTAATTATTTTGCATGATTTTCCTTGTTATTGCTCTCCCACGTGGAAGCTAGTAGTTTATTAGATATTGTAAAGCTCGTCAAACGTGGCCGGGTCACTTTTACACGACCTGTGGCCGTTCTTTCTACGAGGGAATTCATTCCCGATTGTTAAAATTATTATTTCTATTTCTTTTCTATTTTGTTGAATAAATTCTATTTTTTTTATTGTCAAATTCAAACGCTCGAGTCGTTATTTAACGTCCCGCTAATCCTTCAATTATTCCTGACCCCTCTCCGCGGTACTGTAGCTAGCCGACGCTTTACGTACCCGTAGGTTATCTTTTGTTTATATTTTTGAACGTGGCGGTTATCCGCCTGGCGCCCAGCATTATTTTTCAGGTAATTAACTTTGGCCAATTGTCGAGTGGACGGCTCTCGGAGGCTAGCATCCGGTCTAGTTCGAGGGCTAAATAAAATCCACGTCACAGTACGTAATAAAGTATGCAATAAGTTATTTGATAAACTATATGCTGAAATCGGTCATAAAATTAGACAGTTCATCATATAATTTGATACGGACTCTACAAAGATATCACACAAGGATATCACACAGATATTTCTAGTATAGGGGAGGCAGCGCGCATAGAAAATAATACAGGTTTGACAAATAATTCGAAATAAGAAGTCTCTGAAAAGATTTGTTCCTAGTGTGGTCATGTAGCGTATTCTTTGAGGACTGTCCTCGAAATATCCAAATGATGTGCGTATGAATTATTTCAGGGACAGTCCTCAAAATATACGAGAATTTCGGTGGTGTTCTCAAACTGGCCAAATGATACAAATTTGTTTTTTTGAGGACAGTCCTCAAAATAACAGAATTTCGTAGTGTTCTCAAACTCAGCAAATAACATAAATTTGATTCTTTGAGGACAGTCCTCAAACTATACATTATGTACGCAACTATTTTGAAGACCGTCCTCGAAATAGCCAGATGTCCTTGAAATAGCCGGAACATAAGTGAGCCAGTCCTGAAAGCATACTCTAGGCAAACATATATGTATATATCTCTCTATATTATAAAGATATATCGCCGCCGCCGCCGCCGCCGCCGTGTCAGACTTTTTGATCCACGGCCTCCTCGACCCCGCTCGGCTCCCCCCCCCCCCGAGCGGAGTCGAGGAGGCCATGGAATAGCGGGGAGGGATTCACATGACTCAAAGCAAGGGCCCAAGGATCTAGGCCCTCCTCGGCTCCCTTCGGCTTCTTTGGGTTGGGTTGGGTCAGGTTGGGTTCGGATGGGTTAGGTTCGGCTGGGTTGGGTCAGGTTGGGTTGGGTTGGGTCAGGTTGGGTTGGGTTGGATCAGGGTGGGTTGGGTCAGCGTGGGTTGGGTTAGCTTGGGTGGGGTCAGGTTAGGTTGGGTTGGGTCAGGGTGGGTTGAGTCAGGGTGGGTTTGGTTCGGATGGGTTAGGTTCGGCTGGGTTGGGTCAGGTTGGGTTGGGTGTCAATATTTCAGATTCTTTTGTTTTCCCCAGAATTCTTTTGTTTTTCCCAGAATTCCTGGGTTTTCCCAGAGTTCTTTTGTTTTCCCCAGAATTCTTTTGTTTTTCGCAGAATTCCTGGGTTGTCCCAGAATTCTTCTGTTGTTTCCCCAGCATTTCTGGGTTTTTCCCAGAATTCATTTGTTTTCCCCAGAATTCCTCGGATATCCTCGGGTATCCTCGGGTATCTTCGGGTATCTTCGGGTATCCTCGGGTATCTTCGGGTATCCTCGGGTATCTTCGGCTATCTTCGGGTATCCTCGGGTATGCTCGGGTATCTTCGGGTATCCTCGGGTACATCCTCGGGTATCTTCGGGTATCCTAGGGTATCTTCGGGTATCTTTCGGTATCTTCGGGTAACCTCGGGTATCCTCGGGTATCCTCAATATCTAACCCAACCCAACCCACCTGAGGGTATCTCGAGTATCCTCGGGTATCCTCGGGTATCTTCGGGTATCCTCGGGTATCCTCGGGTATCCTCGGGTATCTTCGGGTATCCTCGGGTATCTTCGGGTATCTTCGGGTATCCTCGGGTATCCTCGGGTATCTTCGGGTATCTTCGGGTATCTTCGGGTATCCTCGGGTATCCTCGGGTATCTTCAGGTATCCTCGGGTACATCTTCGGGTATCCTCGGGTATCTTCGGATATCTTCGGGTATCTTCGGGTATCCTCGGGTATCCTCGGGTATCCTCAATATCTAACCCAACCCAACCCACCTAAGGGTATCTCGAGTATCCTCGGGTATCCTCGGGTATCCTCGGGTATCCTCGGGTATCCTCGCATATCCTCGGGTATCCTCGGTTTGCTTCGGGTTTCCTCAGGTATCCTCGGCTATCCTCGGGTATCCTTGGTTTTCCTCGGGTATCGAAAGTGAAAAAATCAAAAATAGTAGTCACACAGATTATGTGGATCCGATTCACGTGGAAGAACTGAAATATTATAAAACTTGACTTCTACTGTTCGTATTTTCATTTTTTGTTCCGACCAAACCGAACATAGTTACTCATTGTTATTGGGTCACAGTTTGCACCTATTATTGCCCATGATTCCCTGCGATACTGACACGGCGGCGACGGCTCTTTGTAGTATGAAGTATAAAGTATAAAGTCTAAAGTTTAAAATATTGATTCTAAATTCTTAGTACCTGATAGCCAATGTGAGGAGAATATGTAATCGGGAGTCACAAAACAAACACTGGATTTCATCGAAAATTCGGTCATTTTCCGAAGAACATACAATCCGCGGATTATTCGGGTCTTGAAACAACTGATAAAATATGGGGGGTTGGCGCGCGAAGCGCGCAGGGGGGCAGAGCCTCCCTAGTATATATATACATATATACATATATATATATACTAGGGGGGCTTCGCCCCCCTGCGCGCTTCGCGCGCCAACCCCCCAAATTTTAATTCGTATCAGTTGTTTTCAGACCCAAATAATCCGTGGATTTCATGTTCTTCGAAGAATGACCGAATTCTCAAAGAAATCCAGTGAATGTTTTGTGACTCGCGATTATATATTCTCTTCACATTGGCTATTAGGTACTAAAAATTAGGATTTAGAGATATCTCTTTATATTGAGAACATATCTCGCCGCCCCCGCCGCCGCCGTGTCAGTATTCCAGGAAATTATGGGTAATATCCCCTCCTCTCCCAACCCAACCCGACCTAACCTAACCTAACCTTACTTTAGCCAACCTAACCTAACCGGACCCAACCTAACCTAACCCAACCTAACCTGACCCCACCAAACCTAACCAAACCCACCCTGACTCAACCCACCCTGACCCAACCCAACCTAACCTGACCCCACCCAACCTAACCCAACCCACGCTGACCCAACCCACCCTGACCCAACCCAACCCAACCCAACCTGACCCAACCCAGCCGAACCTAACCCATCCGAACCAAACCCACCCTGACCCAACCCACCCTGACCGAACCCAACCTAACCTGACCCCACCCAACCTAACCCAACCCACTCTGACCCAACCCACCCTGACCCAACCCAACCCAACCTGACCCAACCCAACCCAAAGAAGCCGAAGGGAGCCGAGGAGGGCCTAGATCCTTGGGCCCTTGCTTTGAGTCATGTGAACCCCTCCCCGCTATTCCATGGCCTCCTCGACTCCGCTCGGGGGGGGGGGGGGGGGGGGAGCCAAAGAAATAATATATTTAATTCAATTTAATTAAATATAACCAATAAAATTATAGGTAAAAAGACGTAAGTCTTACCTTACGAGTGTTAGTGAGCCCGTGTGCTCACTCACTTATTCAAAGTCAATATGTGCTCATTCGACGAAATTCATAACGTACAAAACCGAGCACACGAACTATACTTGAAAATTGACGAGTGAAATTTGAAGGTGGCCAGGTGGTCTAGTGGGTGTAAGCCCCCGGATTGGCAGCCAGTAGGCTCGGTGTCATTTCCGAGACACCGGATAAAATTTTTCTCGTCAAAAATTTTAAGTCTTGTAGCTTAAAAGATTTCACATGCAGAATTCTTGTCAAAATCCAAGAATAAAGTTCCTTATCAAGAACTTCCAGGGTGCGGTCGTTCCTGAGTTATAGAAGGTTTAGTCGACCCAATAAGACGGCCGTAACGTGACGTCCTCAGTCTCGTAGCAATTCTGTCAAACTGGTAGTGCCCGCGTCGTATGAGCTTTGCCCGAAATTTCGGTTTTTGATTTCGTAATTTTTAGTCTTTACGTCACCCGTTCAGTCATTCTCGTGCTCTACGTCGTTCGCCCCGTAGTTGACGTTGTCCAGGTGGTCAAACTGGTGATTGACGTTCCCCAGGTCCTTTGCTTCGTAGCGTTCGTTATCCAGGTCGCCAGGCTCGTGATTTCCCTAATCCAGGACTTTTGTCCCGTAGTTTACGTTGTCTAGGTGGTCAAACTGATGACTGACATTCCGTAGGTCGTCCGCTTCGTAGTTTTCACTCTCGTTGTCATCGGATTGTTGATTTTCATGCTCCAGGACCTTCGCTCTGTGGTTCACGTTCACGAACGCTACGGAGCAAAAGACCCTTTTTTTTCATTATTGATCCAAAATACGTCGCCATATTTTATAAAAAATCATTTCCGACCACATTATTTTTTTTTGTTTTGGTGCCCGTTCTGCCTCGCTGCCCGTTCTGCCCGACGTTCCCCTACTAGCTGAAATTGACAGAAAATGACAGGGTATATGCAGGGATTGACACACAAATTATTTTCAAATATTGGTTTATTTTTTTTAATAAAACTAGTTTCATAGTATCAAAGCTCTGCCTCGACCTGCGGCTCGACGACGTCACCCGGTCATTCACCCAACTGGAGTGGGGATTTGACGTCAAAAAAATGAGACAGTCCGTTCCAAGATGGCGCCGCCCATGTGCATTGATACAAACCAATATGGAGCCCGTTTTTTCAGAATCCAAAATAGCGGCCGTTTTTCCAAAATCCAATATAGCAACTGTTTTAAAATTAAAGATGGCGACTGTTTCGACTATTTTTTCAAAAACAAATATGGCGACTGTTATATATATATGGGGCATTCCAGCTCAACTCAACCGGCCAACGGAAGTGATCTCTTCGATTTTGTTCTCGAAATAATATATGGTAGTTCTACATTAAACATAACATGTCTGTGAAGATCAAGCCTTAAATCAAAAATCTGCCCAAGTTATGATTTTATGAAGATTCGAGTCGCCTCACATTCAAATATTCACTGCCACTAAACGATGAGTCGACTCAAAAAGGTGTCTAATGAATTATGTCCGGTACAAAGTGTAGTTTGGATGGAAATTCAATGAAAAATTTCAAGCACTCTTTTTCTCTAAAATTTCTCGTAAATCTCAATTTTCTCGGGAGTGCCCTAATCGAATGGGATGAATTTTGCACACAAAATTTTCAGTGAAAAACTACACATTTCGACACCCGAAACAATATGCCCGGACGTCAACTTCCGGAGTTGTGCAGTTCTTGAATAATCATATAATTACCATTTCCGAGGAAATTTTGGTTCGCACGAATAAATAATTTGCATAAATAAATTGCACTGGAAGAAATCTGGGCGACTAGCGTTACCATGGAGTGACGCAGCAGTGTTAAACAAATATGCGCTCGAACCTGGTTTTGAATCTGCTACACGCTCTACTAGGGTGACTCAGTACACCAAGCCGGGCGAGCTATAATCCCAGTGATAGCTCACCGCGTTCGTGGGTGAGAAAGGCACCCGACGAAGTGTACCTATGATCCCGAAATCTGAGTAAGTAGCGTCTCAAGGCAAGCGAGTGCAGCGCCACTAGGCCTATATTGGTAGGTCGCCCAAATTTTTTTCAATGTGGGTATGATGCAAAGCATAATAGAAGGCTTGGATACAAATATTTAGGAAGTTGCTATCAGACATCAATAAATCAATTTAGTAATTGATAATTTTTTTAGATATCACAAACATTATTTATTCGTCAATCGTGTCGAATAGCACTTTCTGTTTTTATGAATCACTGATTACATTCAACTGGATACGAGTTCACATGGAAGGCAGGGGCCAATGCTTGCACCCGAGTGTACAGTAATGTTCGTTCATGGGTTGGCGGTGGCTAACTGTTTTTTTCGGTCTTTTTCGGAAACAAGACTCCATCCTAGTCGTATTTGATGTGCTGATGGCCGAAATTGTAATAATAATAATTGTGACCCCTTGTAAAAATAATATAATATTATTTTATTGATGGTATCCGAAAAAGTCTGAAAAAAATCGTTAGCCAGCGGCAAACCCATTCATGAACATTACTGTACACTCAGGTGCAAGAATTGGCCCCTGCCTTTCGTGTGAACTCGTATCCAGTTAAATATAATCAGTGATTCATAAAAACAGAAAGTGCTATTCGACACGATTGACGGATAAATTATGTTTCTGATAATTAAAAAGATTATCAATTACTAAATTGATTCATTGATGTCTAATAGCAAGTTCCTAAATATTTGTATCCAAGCTTTCTATGCTTTGCATCATACCCAATGTTATTTATTCGTGCGAACCAAAATTTCCTCGGAAATGGTAATTATATAATTATTTAAAAACTACACAACTCCGGAAGTTGTCGTCCGGGCATATTGTTTCGGGGACCAAAATTTGGAGTTTTTCATTGAAAATTTTGTGTGCAGAATTCATCTCAATCGATTAGGGCACTCCCGAGAAATTTGAGATTTTCGAGAAATTTTAGAGAAAAAGAGTGCTTGAAATTTTTCATTGAATTTCCATCCAAACTACACTTCGTACCGGACATAATCCATTAGACACCTTTTTGAGTTGACTCATCGTTTAGTGGCACTGAATATTTGAATGTAAGGCGACTCAAATCTTCATAAAATCATAACTTGGGCAGATTTTTGATTTAAGGCTTGATCTTCACAGACATGTTATGTTTAATATAGAACTACCATATATTATTTCGAGAACAAAATCGAAGAGGTCACTTCCGTTGGCCGGTTGAGTTGAGCTGGAATGCCCCATATATATACTAGCTATGACTATATATATATATACTAGCTATGACTTATACCAATACCCGCTTCTCCGATGTCGGCTCTGAAATAATGAATCCTAATCCTATATATATACAAGCTGAAATTGACAGAAAATGACAGGGTATATGCACGGATTGACACAAAAATTATTTTCAAATATTTGTTTATTTTCATTAAAACATCTTTTTTACGAGTAGGTACCAACAGTTTTGTTCAAATATTTGTTAATTATTTTATTAAATCTAGTTTTCACAGTAGGTACAACAGAGCGCGCTGACCCGTCATTCGCGATCGTGAGACAAGATCGCACCCTCGCATCGATCATCCGAGACCTAACGAATCGATCATTCAAGCCGCGATCTTCCTCGTAATTCCTGTACAATCCTCCTGACGCTATCTTGACCCATTCATGAATGAATGCCCCAGGATAGTGTCGGGAGAATCATACCAGCCTTATGAGGAAGATAACAGTCGGATTCATCGCCCGGTAGATCACGGAGATCGATGCTTGGGTACTATCTTGTCTCGCGATCCGAAATACGAGTCACATTCATGCAAGACCTGATCTGGTTCCATATGAGGACTAGTTTTCACAGTCATCCCCCACACGGCACGTAATATTTCAGAAATATTTCATAAATGTTTCATTCGCTACATGACATATTTCATTGCAACATTCCGGAAATATGTCAGAAATACTTAAATGTCCGCATATATAACTAACGACGTATAGCTGACATATATCAGAAATAATTCTGATATATGTCGGTTGTATTTCAGAAATATTTCATTGCAACATTCCAGAAATATGTCAGAAATATGTCCATGTCCGCATATATATATAGTTATATATAACTAACGTTATATAGCTGACATGTATCAGAAATATTTTAGAAATATGTCGGTAACATATGGGGAAATCCACGGAACCTTTAAATTTGTTGATACTCGGTTGGCTACCTATGAAAAAAGAATTGGAAGTGGGTATCAAGTATGTGGGCCTTCATTTCAATTATAGTACTAGCCAACTCAATGATATTCAACGGTTAAAAAGTGATCTACATATTTCTGGGAGACTTTGAAAAATAAAATTGCTGAAAAATTGCACTTTCAAGCGAGACTCTGAATTCTTTTTTTCGTCTTTCACCCCTAACTTTTTGAGGGGCTTATGGATCGATTTGAAAATTAAGTAGAATCTTCTTCTAATTAAGAGTTTTGAAGCAATTCATGTTATATAAGTGTGCCGTTTAACGTTTCACCATGATTCGCACTTGAAGTAGCGATACTCCATTTTTGGTCGTTAACATTTTTTTTACTTTTTCCTTTATAACATTTTGAGGAATCCAAAAGTTGAAATTTTTATTTTACGTCCATATAGCTTTACCAAAAACAGAATAAAGTATAGTTCCCGAATTAATGTGCCATCAAAAATGATGAAGCTAGAAGTCGAAGTATTTGAACGTATACCCGCGTAACTATGTTTTAAAATCATGTTTTTCCGTTGGCACAGCCCCAATGTTATTCCTTACTAGTCAAAACGTCCTGTAATTCGTAAACCTTCATTGTAGAAATCTACTACGAAAATCCTCACAAGTAGATAGGGTGCAGTATGGCTCCTATTTTATTGCCCCCCATAAAACGGCCCCCCGCTGGGAGGGGGGGGGGGGGTCGCCGGTTCTTGCCGCCGCCGCCATTTTTTTTTTTTTTTTTTTTTTTTTTGTAGACCAACCTATGGATTCAGCCCTAAGTAAGTTTTTATATTGTAACCTAGGTGAACTCTGTCGATTCTAGTCTAAGTTCTAATTCGCTGGTCTGGTATATATATATAGATATAGAGACCCATGCTTCTCTTTCCTTCGGCAGTATGGGTCCGTTTCTCTGGTCAGGTATATATAGATATAGTCCCATGGTTATTTTGCTTCGGCAGTATGGGTCCGTTTCTTTGGTCAGGTATATATAGATATAGTCCCATGGTTATTTTGCTTCGGCAGTATGGATCCGTCGCTTCCGCTAAATATATATATATATTTCGGTTTATTACTAGGGGATGCAGGTATAAGGGTTACCGTCTTTCGAAGGTAGGGATTATGACGGGACAGTCTGCGGACTCGGAGGTGACCATGGTTATGATTCGTGAAAAAAGGACACTTGTTTATGGTTTCAGCTCGTGTTTATTCATGCAGATAAATTCAAATACAGACAACATAGGTTTAAATCTAACTAAAACGAGCGATATATCGCTAATTCAATATTGTATAATAATGAAATCAGATTATTACTTATAGCGAACAGGAAAGAGATATAAGAATCCTATTTTTTTAAAACCCTGGTACACTTTAAAACACTTTGAATCTCCTCGGCAAGAGCACGGGGGCACAAGACCTTTATTTCGAGCATGGTCAGTTTGAAATAGTTTTTCACAAAACTTGCTTTGACGGCATTCTTGATGGTCTCTAACGTTTCGTCGAATTTCGTTGACACCAGATCCAGGTACTGCTCGAGCGGTGCGTCTAAGAGGCCGCGGGAGTTGGCTAGCGAGGCGAGTTCTTTAACCAATTCGTTTTTACACAGATTCGTTGTAGAAGAGCGATTCGAGAGAGTGGTCAGATACTCGGTAGTGCAGGGTGCAACACCCACAAGACCTTCAAATGTCGCCTGCTGCATCAGGATACCGGGGGCTGATGTTGATTTCGACTTCTGAGGCAAGGGCTCGTCCCGCTCGTGTTCGCGCCATAATCCCTCTGGCTCTGTCAGAACAATTGTTTTCAACCCGAAAGAGGTTGTAAACGCTATGTGTGATCCGCCCAGGTCCAGTGGTTCGTTCTTTGAGCCTTCCTCATGGGTACACTCCGCAGATTCGAAGTATGCAGAGATGTTTTCGAAATTCCTTTTCAAATTCAGCCATGTCGGCATTCGCAGGGTAACACAGTTAACACCAGTTCCGTTAAATTGTACAACAGGTTCAAAGTTGTAATCACTGGTTAATTTATACCCGACCAACGCCGTTTTAGAGAAGGAATCATTCAATCCATACGCAGTTGACTGTAGTAGTGCTCTACGCTCTCTCAGCCGTTTAGAGGATGTCCCGGTGGGGTCGGTGCTTCCGAGCAGGGATACGTTAGCAGCCATGATTATTACACGTTACGTAGCACACAGGATCAGAGATGTTTGCCTCTCGAAGTTCGAGATGTTTTTGGGTAACGGAAGAGAAAATAGGGTCTTATTTGAAGGGTTTCCACCTCCAGGCTCCAGTACGAACCCGCTGGGCCGGAGAGTGGTGGTAGTTTTTCCGACGGTTTCCTCCGGTTCCGAGGTCTGATCTGCGGTCTCAGCTTTCCGAAAGAAGGTACTCCGACAAGTCCTATCCTGCCAGAGAGCCTCCCGAGAATCTGAAACAAGTCCTATCCTGCCAGAGAGCCTCCCGAGAATCTGAAACAAGTCCTATCCTGCCAGAGAGTCTCCAGAGAATACTTGTCTCGACAATACCATCCCAGGTACAGAAAGTAGGCTTTTGGGCCGATCGTAAAATAGGTACTTTGCAGAATAGCGAGAGCGGAGGCCTTCTGGGGCAATAAAATGCAATTACCGTTGAATACTCCGTGTGTTTGACGGATTTCGAGAATTCTGGCCGGGTAAAAAAAAGGTCAAGACATAGCTGATCCCTATAGTACCGAAGAACAAACCGGGAAAGCTACGACGACAAGTCCTGTCCTGTCTGCGACCCGCTCGGGTTACCGTATTCTAGCAATCTTATCCCAGCCATAAAAAATGTGGCGAACTGCCCCTAGACACCGTGTTGTACAGAACAGTGTGGAGTAAGCGAGTCAATTAGACAATGAAATGTAATTAGACTCTGAATAACCAACGCCTGTTTATGACCTTTTCAAAATTTCGACTGATTGAAAAAAGAGTCCACCCTTAGACAATAAAATGTAATTAGTCTCTGAGTAACCAACGCCTGTTTATGACCTTTTCAAAACTTCAACTGATTGAAAAAAAAAAAGGTCTAGCGTACAACTGACCCCCCATCGTGTCGAAAAAGAAACTCGCCACTATAAGCAAGAAGGTCTCAGTGTGCAAGTCTCGTCGTGTTTAATAAACGTGCATAGACAAGTCGCTAGGTGAAAAGAAGAATACAGTTTATAACTATCCTGCAGTGGTTTGGCTGGAGTTTTATACGCTCGCCTCACAGGTAACCGCGCTGTTCAATGAAGTGTCGCATACCTGGGAATCGCCTACGTACAGCGAGTGTGTCACGGGGGTAGGGGTTTACTCTCGCCCATGCGAGACAGAACTATTTTGCACTATGAACAATAGGGATTACCTCTGGGCCGTGGCACCGAGGTGTTCAAGGCTTGCTAATTAAAGCCATTTCTATGTACTCAAAAAAGAAAATAGCTTGTAAATGATTACAGTAGAACCTCGATTATTAGGCCTTCGATCAACCGAGTCACCGTGTTACCCGAGGCAGCGGACTCATCCGAGCACTCCACATTAACAGAGGCATATGCTCGGAAAATACGGAAAAACTCGGATAAAACCGATAAAGCCGCTATACCTATGTTGTACGCGCGGAGTATCTTGAGTTCGTTGCTATGACGGTTATAGTTATGTAAATACTTTCGTGATTACATTTCATTCTACCCTTTCAAATACAAAAAAGAAATGATTGAAATTTTCGAATTTTTTACTTCTTCTGTGTTATCCAAGTTTTCGCTCATTCGAGGTACCTCCTCCTCGCATTACCTCGAATAAACGAGGTTCTACTGTACTTACTTCGTAGGTTTTACTAGGCCACCTTAGTCACGATCGAGACAATAGAGCGCAGAAAACAGTTAAGGGTAGCTAAGGGGTAAAACCGTCGACCACCCACTCCCTCCAACTGCTTGTGGGTGGTGGTGGTGGTGGAACTGACCGATAGGTTGCATAAAGAGGAGTGACAAATGTGAACTTGTACCAGAACTGTAAACTCCTTAGAGCCGAAAACTTCGTTCGTTCTTTGAAGTGTATTTTGGATTTTTACATTGGTTTTTTTTTACTTATTTTTCGTGTTGGAAAATGTCGCGAACCGTAGCCGGAATCAGGAGAGCTGCCTTGGCGGTGCTGCGGCACCTGATCAGGCACCACTCGACTATCGTACACAGGCGGATAGCACCCCTTATAAAAGTTATACCGCGTACAAGTGATGTCGCAGAGTTACTAATGATCTTCCGTCAGATAATAACTGTGTGTTCGGTGGAAGTGACGGCCACGATTCACCGTGCAAACTGTTTAAGTGGCAACTTAGATTGCATGCGAGTGATGGTGGATCAGGTGCGATTTTGGAGGGCCGAGGAAGATCCGATGATACAGCCGTTTCTCCAAAGCGTCAGAGTTTTAGAGGAGGCTCGTTCCGCTGTCCCTGGTAAGTAAAAATCAGCTAATTTACTTTCATGTTACGCTACGACGTTGTTATATTCGTATCTCATCTAGATCTGTTATTTCCAGAGCTAGCCATGTTCCGGCAGGGGGGTGTTGATGATGGGATGCTTCTCGAGGCGGCCGAGGCATTTGACCTGTCAGAGGCTAGCAGTGGAGCTGCTTCCTCCTGTAAGTGGCTCTTTCGCGTTAAAAACTCCTTGTCCGTATCTCGGAGCTGTGTATAATAACAGAATCATAATATTGTAACGAGCGCGGAAAAGGTCGCAAGTGATTGCGTGGTGGACACGACGGTCACGCCTGCGGTATCCGCTGAGCCTCTCCTGCTACACCACTCAGTATCCCAGGGTGGAATCCCGGCGGGTAGCGAGGAGGAAAGCGAAACGATCGAGCGTCTCTCCCAGGTCTCGATCATCGAAGTGACGGATTCGCCGATACCAGCCTCGCAGAGAGAAACGGAGCGTTCACAGGCCCGGATTATCGAAGAATCCGAGTCGGACGAGTCATTGCCCGCTTCCCCCGTCTTTAGCTCTTAAGAAGGTGAGTAATAATAATTTCGTAACCTTGGCTAACGATTTTATTGCGAGGTCGCTTATTCTGATGGGCTTTCTAGAAGTTTCTTAACCTCTTATTTTCTACATTTTATCTCATAACAGCAGTGGGGAATGAACCGTGGGAGCAGGATGGTCAGGTATGGGATCTCTCACCACCCGTCGATCCCGAAGTCTTTAGCCAGCTGCAGGAACGTAGGTATTCTTAACTTTGAATAATAATTCTCCAGTCCCTTTTTCCCGATCATCTCTGCAAAATCCTTCTCAATCTGTAACAGCGGCTGCAATTGAGAACTCTGCTGAGGAGTATCAAATCTCCATGATAGCAAACACCAGCTCGGAAGTTATCCGGGAAAATCTTCCATCGGATTTCGATTCGTTGGAGACTTTAATAATACCATCCCCGCGTGGGGAACTTCCTGCAGGATTTCTTCCAGCTTCCGAGGAAGAGTAGTTCTGATTGTACGCCTCCTTACTCTAGCGCATAGTTTGATGTATATTGTTTCAACGAGAAAAGATAATTTAACGTTTTTACTCAATCTCCGCAGGTGCTCAACCAACCCTTAGGGTTCGCTCGTCTAGCTGGCTATTCGGGGTGAACAACGGCGCCAGTACCTCGAGGTCGCAGACGGGCGGAGCTTCGTCGACGAACATCGGTACCTGTGTGACTGATCCTCCCGCTGACGAGGCTGAGCACCAGGATGAAAACATCGATGAAGACGACGAAAGGGTGGAGCAGGCAGAGGTGGGACACCGATTCCAAATCACGCAGCGGATAAATCGCCGCTACCAGCGTTTCGGTCTTGGAGGGTGCCAGGTAACCATAAGAATCGGTGTTCCACCCGAATCTGCGAATCCAATCGCCTGGTTAGAAGAGGCCTTCCGCGAGCTTTACAGATATTTCTCCTCGCTCTGCACTCCAAACGATATCATGGGCATTAGTTTCATCACAGAGGGTTTCACGAGGGGTTCTGCGGGGTTAAGCTTTCGGCCGGCTCGCGATTTTCGCTTTGAGGATTTATGGGGACTTGTATTTCGAGTTACACAGAGCGCGAGTGAGTTCTCAATTGATCAGCCGTTCACGGTAAACATAACAACTATTGCTGTTCCGGCAGGTCAGGGAAGACGCTTAGCCCTGAACGGGGAGCAACTAGTTGGTAAACGCTCTATCCTGACTATAACGAACAGTGATAATTTATGTTTACCGAGGGCGTTGTTCGTCGCTGGAGTGCATGCGAGGAGAGGTTCTGTACGGGATGGACCCTTACAGGCGGAGTGGAACAGGGCTAGGGCGTCAGGGAAAAAATATCAGACTGAGAAAGCTCATCAGCTGGTAGTAGAAGCGGGTGTCATCATACCCGAGGAGGGTTGCGGTATCGAGGAAGTTGCGCAGTTTCAGCAGTATTTGGCACGGGAAGGGTTTGCAATTCTAGTTTACAACAGCGAGACGATAGGTAAAGGCGGCCGGCCGCTTTTTAACGGAGAGGATATTGTGCTGGGTATGGGCTACCGCGGTCCAGTACTTAGACTGAATGTTCTTTATTATCCGCGTCTTGGTCACTATGATACTATTTTGAACATGAGAGGAGCCGCGGCCTCTGATTTCTTTTGCCAGCCGTGTAATGTGACCTACGCTCACGGTAACGAGCACAGGTGCTCAAACAGATGCAATCGCTGTCTCTCGACCCCTGCATGTGACCGGGGAGTTGCAAAAGTCGAGTGTGAGCTCTGTAATCGCAATTTTTACGGGGCAGAGTGTTGTAGACGACACACTCTGCAGGGCTCGTTTAGCGGTAAAAGAACGGTCTGTAGTACCCTACGGGTATGTGGAACCTGCGATATCTTCACGGATATTTCGAAGGGAAAGCATATCTGCGGGTGGACATACTGCAGGACCTGCCGCTCGAGCCAAGAAATTAATCATCGCTGTTACATGAGGCCTGTAAAGCGGAACACGGAGGAGGTAGCTAATCACATTTTCATTTTTTACGACTTCGAGACACGACAGGACGAGACTGTAGACGGTGACGAGACGATAAATATACACGTGCCAAATTTGTGTATTGCGCAACGGACCTGTACACGTTGTCTAGCCGCGAGTATTACCGACCCCTGCCTCGGGTGTGGTGCACAACGCGAGTTTGTTTTTAGGGATGACCCGGTCCGTGAATTGGTAGAACTCGCTGATAGGAAGGTCGAAGGCTACCGGAAGGTTATTTGTATCGCGCATAACGCAAAGGGTTTCGACGGGCAGTTTATTCTCCGTTACCTAGTGGAGAAAGGCGGTGTGGCTCCGCAGGTAATACTAAACGGTAGCAAAATAGTCTTGCTAGAGACATCCAATGTACGTTTTTTAGACTCTCTCGCCTACATGCCGATGGCTTTAGCCGCGTTGCCAAAGGCTTTTGGCCTACCAGAGGCCACGCAGAAGGGTGTATTTCCGCACCTCTTTAATATCCCGGCTAACCAGCGGTATGTGGGAGTATTACCTGCGGCTGAGTTTTACGCGCCAGACTCCATGACGGTAGAGGGTAGGGCCCGTTTCTACGCGTGGTATGAAGGGGCCGTGAGAGAAGGCTATGTTTTTGATTTTAGTAGGAAAATCGTTGAGTACTGCCGGTCAGACGTCACGATTTCACGGTTAGCCTGCCTAGCATTCCGTGATATATTTCTTCGTACCGGCGATGTCTGCCCGTTCACGGAGAGTACAACAATCGCCTCTGCATGTTCAATGCTATACCGGAAAAATTTCCTTCGCGATAACAGCATAGGGATTATTCCGCTCGCCGGCTGCCGACTAGCCGATAAACAATCCTCCAAGGCCATCCAGTGGTTGGTCTGGAGGGAACATGAGATAGGTCAGGAGATCTTACACGCGGGTAGGGCTCGTGAGCAACGCGTGCTAGGACGAAGAGTAGACGGCTACTACCAGTCGGCGGACGGAACACGCCATGTATTAGAATTTCATGGTTGTTATTGGCACGGCTGTCCTCGCTGTTATCGCGTAAATAGGGATAAGGAAATTGTGGGTGGCGTGAACATGGATAGGCGACTTGAGGAAACTCAGGCCAAGACGCGACGTATGCTCGCCCACGGTATCGCGGTAGAGGGAATGTGGGAGTGCGAGTTTTCAGGTTTAGTGGATGCAAGGGTAGAAGTGCGGGCACATCTCGAACGTAGCGGCTTTCTACCGAGTGTGGAGAGTACCAAGCTGAACCCGCGTGATGCATTCTACGGTGGCCGGACGGGTAACACGTCGAGGTTTCGCGAGGTAGACCCCAGACTTGGTGAGGAGATCCGTTATGTGGATGTTTGCTCCCTATACCCTTACATCTGTAAAACCGGGAAATTCCCGTTGGGTCATCCCGTAGTACTAGTAGGCGAGGAATGCAAAAATCTGATCGGGGCCAGTGGAGTAGATCTATTGAGAGTCGAGGGTTTGATTAAATGTAAAGTACTGCCGCCCCGGAATCTTTATCATCCGGTATTACCTCTGCGTATGCACGGCAAACTAATGTTCCCTCTCTGTAACTCATGTTGCCGAGACATGGAACAAGGTCCATGTCCTCACAACGACGTCCGTGAGAGGTATATAAGTGGGACATGGGTTTCAGACGAGGTGAAAAAGGCCGTGGCAATGGGTTATAGGGTGATATCGGTGTCAGAGATCTGGCAGTACGAGGTGACGGTGTTTGATCCCTCTACCCGGGAAGGCGGACATTTTGCTCAGTATATTGATACTTTTTTGAAAATAAAACAGGAGGCTAGCGGCTGGCCCTCTGCCTGTAGTAGCGAAGAGAGCCGGTCTCGCTATATCGAAGAATACTCCCGGGTAGAGGGAATCAAACTGGATAAGATTAAAATAGAAAAGAATCCAGGGCTGCGTTCTGTGTCGAAGCTATGTCTCAATTCCTTTTGGGGTAAGTTTGGCCAGCGAGACAACCTCTCAAAAACCAGCGTAGTCAAGACCAGAGAGGAGCTGCTAGGTCTGGTGACAAGCCCGTCGATTCTGCTGGAGGACCTAGTAGCCGTGAACGATGACGTTCTGTACGCTCGCTGGTCATACAAGGACGAGAGCGTAGAGGCCTCGAGTCCTGCGAACGTGGTCATAGCTGCGTATACTACGGCACAGGCGCGGCTCAAATTGTATAGTTATTTGGAGAAACTGGATCGTAGGGTATTATATTATGACACGGACTCTGTCATCTACGTGCGGTCAGGTGCAGCCGGAGAGTACGAGCCGCCAGTAGGCACTTTTCTGGGTGACCTGACCGACGAGCTAGAACAATACGGCGAAGGCAGTTACATACGGGCCTTTGTATCCAGCGGGGCGAAGTTTTACGCTTTTATAGTAGTATGCCCGGATGGGAGGGAAATAGAAATTTGCAAGGTCAAGGGCATAACCCTCAATTATACGACGCGACTTAAAATAAATTTCAATTCTATACGGAAAATGGTAGTTGAGGAGGGGGAAAGTATCCATCTTAGCTATCGCGCGATCCGACGAACCGCAATGCATGATGTGGTGACTCGCGATCAGACAAAAACATGTCGTCCGGTTTTTGTCAAAAGACGTTGTTGCAGGGATAGTTTTGATACCCTCCCATACGGGCATACAGAGGCGTAACCGCCTCCATCCCTGGTCCGTATGTAACAATAACCGGAAGAAACCAGGAAACAGCACCGTACATCCAGTTTAGGTTTAAGTTAGTTTTTTACTGTATTTTAGGTGTACAACTTTTGTAAATTTATCTTATAATTAGGACTTTAAGCTATTAGGAGTAGAATAGTCTAGTCTAGTATGTAATACTATACTATTGAGTGCCTGCTCTGTAAAAAATAAAAGTACTATTAGCAATAAGAAAATGTATGTACACCAGAACGGTTGCACATGGTCTAGTCTCTGCTCAGGTAATATACACAGTATACATAATTAACGACAACTGTGGTCTTCATAATAAAAGAATCTATGAAGTAAAATCTATCAATTTCACTTGGATAACCCTTCCCACATACACTCTGTTACCCGGATCTCGACCCTGAATAAAACTATTACGAAATTAACTATTATTTCTGTGTCTCTGTATACCTTTTATTATCACCTTCCTCGAAATACCTGTAACCAGGTTACAGAAAATGAGCCTAGATTGGAAATAGAGCCTGTTGAAACCATTTTATCTGTAAATGAAATAAGATAAATAAAAATATATTTAAAAATAAAATGAGTAGAATAAATCTCAAAATCTCGTTGATTTCAGTTAGTTGAATAGTCGCTGAGTTGTTACAAGGGCTAGCTTGACCTGGTCATGGTCGGCCAGCCGTCCGGTAAGTTTTCATCTTCCTTACGTTTTTAAATGCGCAAAATTAGCTAGCTTAAGCGCATAGTCTAGATGAGCGGCTCACACGCTGACTATAAGCTGATTACCGTCCGGAATGCCGAGTCTGTGAGCACGCCCGCTATTAGCTAAGAGACGGCGTGCACCGTGCCGCTATTAGCTAAGAGACGGTGTGCACCGCGCCGCTATTAGCTGAAATATGGCGCGCACCGCGCCGCCGGGGAGGCCCCACCGCGGAATAGAAAATTTATTCTAGACGTATGTAGTAGCTTTTGTTATCCTGATTTCTCCATATCTCTCGGAGTATTCGTTGGGAAAGGTTCAGGTCTTAGTGTTCTATTCACGTCAGAAAATGGATACTCGCTGGAATCACCCGTTTTCCGCCATAATAGCCGGTCCCTCTGGATGTGGAAAATCAATCTTTGTTAGGAAGTTTCTGCGTCATATCGGCGAGATGTGCGATACTCGCTTCAGTCGTATAATCTGGTATTACGCCGAGCAGCAATCCCTCCATAGTACAGAAAACGGAGCAAGAGCAAGTCTTAGCGACATCGAGTATCGGGAAGGCCTTCCCCAAGAATCTGACTATGACTCGAACACGCTGCCCAAACTGCTTATAATAGATGATCTTATGCGAGAGGCCTCCGGTAATATAATAGTTGATCTTTTCACCAAGGGGTGTCATCATAAGAATCTGAGCGTGTTCTTCATCACACAGAACCTGTTTCATCAGGGACGCGGTCAACGCGATATTTCGCTCAACGCGAATTATATCATATTTTTCAAGAACCCGCGAGATCGCGCTCAGGTACAACATCTAGCTCGACAAGTCTGCCCGGAGGATCCACGATTTGTCCAGAAAGCCTACCACGATGCAACAGCTCGGCCACACGGTTATCTTTTACTTGATCTGAAACAAAGCACCCCCGAAAACTGTCGCTACCGTAGCAATATATTTCCCAGCGACAAACACCAGGATGTATATGTCCCGAGGAAAGATATAAAGTCACGCACTCAGCACGGTTTACCAGTCGTTCGTTTGTAATGTCACGCGTTGTACAAACGGTCGGGAGCGCGGGCTCCGTACAACGTAGAGGTGGTTTGAGGCGTGGTGCTGAGGCACGTAGACGATTCGGAAGTGCAAATACGCTGACTCTAAAGGCCCTGTGCAGTGTGAAACCGCAACAGAGACTAGCTTTACTACGCACTGCCGATAATATTCTCGTGAAAAATATATGTGAATGTGCTTTGAACACTGTGCGCGGTAACATCATACTCACTAGGCAGGAAAAAGCTCGACTAGGCAAACATAAACATCTTCTTCGTAAACTGGCTGCTAGCAAAGGAAGCTGGAAAAGGAAGAAAAAATTACTGGTTCAAAACGGTAGCGGGTTTCTGCCTATGCTAATAGCTCCCATTCTCGGGACACTTTTCACTCAGCTGTTCGGTCAATAATTACGAGAAGAACGATGGAGCATGCAAAGAAGATGGTACTAATACCGTCGGACACCGTAGAACGTTTTCAACGTGGTATAACCTCCTCGGCAGCAGCTTCGCGGGTGACGCCGAGAACAGCGAACAGAGCACAAGTTCCCCAGCATCCCGACTCGATAGAGAGATGCGCGCTATTCTGAACTCTCCCGAGCTGGATGATGCAGCGAAATGGAAGCTTTATCAACAGCTATTACAGCGTTTCCTATATTTCGCCGAGGAGTCCAGAAAACCGCTACGCGTCGATCTTCACTCCGTTCCTGATAAAACTAATCCTGCGGAACTCTTACAAGGAAAAGAAGAAGACAGCTCCGCTGACAAACAACAACGGATATCGAGAATTGCCTCGACAGTACCAAAAAAATACCAGTCGAAGGCGGAACTTCTCCTCAAGCATCTGGCGGAGTTTCCCTCACGTTTTTCCTGGGATAACCAAGGTGTCGTAAGCATAGACAACAAACCTCTCCCGGGTTCAAATATTGTCGATCTAGTTAACGACACTGTGCGTTCTAGAAAAAGCTTTCAACCGCATGGTAGACATGCGTACGCACGTCTTCTCCGGAGCATTAATATACCACGGGAATATGTCGGAAATCTTAATGTGTGGAAGAATACTCAATCGACCTCACCACCGGCCGCAGTAACCCCTGTGACACGAAGTCAGGCTAAAGGTCACCGAGCAGCGCACAGATCCAGGAACAGCGGGACCAGTAGTGGCGATCATCCAGACAGGGAGCCGAGTGCCGGTTCTGGTAACAAAGACGACGAAACCTTCTTTTCACCGTCGAAATTTCGACGAACGGAAGAAATACCCGGAAAATCACCACAGCACTCGCCGAAACAAGGCTGGTTGTCATTCGCAATACGAAAATGAGAGAGTTAGAACGGATATACTACGATCCCTCCCACCCAGCTGGTTATGCCGGGGCTAGGAAGTTGAGGAGGGCTGTTCGGAATGTGAAGGCTAGTGCCATAGAAAACTGGCTAGGTATTCAGGATCCCTATACTTTACACAAACCGGTACGACGAAAGTTCCAGAGACTGTGGTACAACGTTTCAAATATAGACGATCTCTGGGAAGCTGATTTGGTAGAACTGGGTTCTATAAAGGAGCATAATGACGATTTCCGTTACCTACTGGTTGTCATCGATGTTCTGAGTAAATTTGTATGGGTGATCCCTCTATATCGTAAATCGACCAGCGACGTAGCTGCTGGTTTCAAACAGATATTGTCTTCTACGGAGCGTCGACCGGTAACCCTACAGAGCGACAAGGGTAAAGAGTTCGTGGGTGGATCGTTCCAAAAACTCCTCACCGAGAATGATATACGTTTTCGCGTGACACGTAACCCTGATATAGGAGCGGCCGTTGTCGAGCGATTCAACCGTACTCTGAAGGAACGGATGTGGAGATATTTTACTCATAAAAACACCCACCGTTACATCGATATCCTGCAAAAGCTCGTTAGCTCGTATAACGACACCGTACACTCGAGTATCAAAATGGCTCCTTCTGCCGTGACCCTCTTCAACGCAGCGGAGGCACGCGCAAACATTCAACGTCACCATCAACCACGCAGGGCACGGAAGCCAAAATTCGCCAAGGACGATCTTGTGCGTATAAGTAAGACGAAGGGTACCTTCGCGAAGGGATACGAGGCTAATTGGAGCGAGGAACTCTTCAAGATTCGACGAGTTGTAACAGGTTTACCGAACGTTTACGAATTAGAGGACCTTTCGGGAGAGGAAATCGACGGATATTTCTATGAACCTGAACTACAGCGCGTGACCAAGGACCTTGAAAACGCCGAGTTCCGAATTGATAAAATCATTCGCAGCAAGGGTCGGGGACCCAGTAAGAAAGTTCTTGTCAGCTGGAAAGGTTACCCCGAAAAGTTCAACAGCTGGATTCCGGCCGCCGGCCTTCAAGATATTGCATCATAATGAAGTCGCAGTTCTACATAACCCTACCCAGCAATAGCTCGATGCGGATTTTTCCCGATAACAGGACCTGTTGCTATATCACACAGCTACCACGGACAATCGAGCTCTCTGGCGAGTGGGAAGTCGCTATTGTTGAGATACAGTATCCCTTGACGTATCTGGCTAGCGAGAAAGAGGAGTTAAATCGTAAACTAGTCGAGACGGGATCTAGTACAAATGCTGCTGACGATGGGATTTCGGCTGGAGACGAAGTTTTGCAACCACCCATTACACCAGAGGTTCGCATGTTACCGTTGAAATCCGGTGAAGAGGAGGAAGAGCTGCTCCCTACACCAGAGGCTTGCATGTTACCATTGGCATCCGGTAAAGAGGACTAAGACCTCCCATCTCTCATGTTCGTCTATTGTGACATCGTAGAACCACGTATCGTAGGAGACGTCTATGCGCCGCTTCTGCGTATACTTCAACTGAGACAAAGGGTCGGTACCGCGGGTGTGGAAGTCAAAACATTTTCTCCGCCACACTATCTTCCTTTGCTTCTTTCGAGTTTCCGGACGATCGAAATATCTATAAGAGACCACCAGGGTGAATCTATACTATTTGACCACGGAACCTTGACAGTCACACTACACTTCAAGAAAATATACTAGTTTGATGCCGGTATTGAAAATAACAGGGAAAACGAGTTAATACCATGGCACAGTACATAGAGTATTACGAGTCGCAAATAGGCGGGGGGATTGATCGCGTTTTTGTCGGAGCACCCAATCAACGGGGTAATGGTATCGGTAGTTTTCTGGGTGGCCTATTCAGACGGGCTATTCCACTATTGAAAAGAGGAGCACGTGTACTCGGTAAAGAAGTTCTGCGTAGTGGTATGAATTTCATGTCGGACCTGGACAATGACGTACCGTGGAAACAGGCGTTTCAGACACGCGCCAGCGAGACAGGTCAGAACCTGAAGCGGAAGGCCCAGGATAAGCTTGAAAAGATTATGAAAGGAGAGGGCTATAAACTCAGGTACGGGGGAGCGTTGGGTCAGTCTGGCCTTGCCCTTCCACCGATGCTATCCGTACCAGCTACGAGGTCTAAATTGCGCAGAAGACGTAAAACCCCTACTAAGACAAAGAAAAGGAAAACGAGCAAGTCCACCTCGAAGAAGAAGAAGAAGAAGACGACGAGTACTAAAGGATCTGCTAGGAAAGCTAGAAAGAAAAAGTGTTGCAAGAAAAGACCCGTTACGGATATTTTCGGTGCTGCGTAAAGACAAAACCTTGAGCGAATAGTCTTACTGGACCACACTGCAAAAATGGCCTACCTACATGCCCGCTCCTGTGAATGCTTGAAATCCGAACTGGACCTCTTTACTTCACCTCCTACACAGACATCTATCGAAGGTGGTCAATGGGTGCAGTACAAACCTGTGTCTGCGCTCACCGATGACTCACCGATTGAATTCGCTGTACCGGGCCAGGGTAATGAGTACTTAGATCTCTCACACACGATGCTCCGAGTATGTGCACGTGCAAAGAGAATGCGGGTCGATGCAGTCGTTAAAGATTCTTCAGGTGTAGCCCCTGTGAACAATTTCCTGCATAGTATGTTTAATCAAGCGGATGTGTATTTCCATCAAAAACTGGTTTCACCGAGTAACAATTCATACGCATACAGAGCCTACATCGAGACTTTGCTGAATTATGGCGACGCAGCTAAGAATTCGCATCTCACTTCGGGCTTATGGTATTCTGATACACCAGGCCACTTTGACGACACCACGACCAGCACCAATGAGGGATTTAGAAGGAGAAATAAATATTTCGCTGAAAACAAACCTGTCGATATGCTCGGGCGTTTGCATTGCGATGTCTTCAATCAGAAAAAATTTCTGTTAAACGGTGTGGAACTCCGATTGCGACTCGTCAGATCCAGGGAAGCCTTTTGCATGATGGAAGTTGGCGATTATCATCAATTGGAAGTTACGGACGTGACCTTACTCATACGACGTGTCAAAATCAGTCCCGGTATTCTGTTGGCACATGCACGAACCCTTGCCAAAACAACTGCGAAATACCCGATGACGCGCGTTGAGGTCAAGACAATGACGATACATAGCGGCGTGCAAGCCGAGACACTCGATAATGTTTTCCTTGGTCAACTACCGAAACGTTTAATCATCGGATTTGTCGATAACAAAGCGTATAACGGTGACTGAAAACGCAATCCGTTTAATTTCGCATCTTTCGGGTTGAACCACCTATCCTTATATGTCGAGGGCACCCAGATTCCGTCGAAACCGTTACAGCCAGATTTCACGAACAAATTATTTGTGGATTCCTACAACACCCTGTTCACGGGAACCGGTATACATTTCCTAAACGAGGGGAACTCGATTTCTCGTCAGGACTATGCGGACGGATACTGTCTCACAGCATTCGATCTTACTCCTGACCTCTCAGCCAGTGATAACGGACACTGGAACCTCATCAAGCATGGCAGTATTCGAATCGAAACACGTTTTGAGAATCCTCTGACCACGACTATAAACTGTATCGTCTACGCAGAATTCGATAACGTGATTGAGATTGATTCTATGCGACAAGTCATCACAGACTTTGGTAATTGAACGAGAATATTAGCTAGCTCAGGTCACGGAATCCTGTTGGAACCTGTACACCATAAACCTGCAGTTGCACCATCCCTTGCGGGTAACGACCTGTGTGCATTGTAAAACCTGCTAGAACCTGCTCATCCCTTCCATCTCGGCAAATACGGAGAGGGCTAGTTAAGACCATAAAACAGGGATGCTTAAATACCTGAGCCAGTCTAACCCTCGCCATAGTCTGCCAGTAGTGATCCAAACCTTCTCGAGTAACAGTCGTTCAGTTCTTCAAGCAACCATGAACTACATCATCGATATACAAGGCTTCTGCACTGAGAGCGGGCAGTTCATGCCGAAAGAGGTTGCTGTCGTCGTCTACGAGAATAAGGCTCTTGCCCACTGGATCATCACACCCCCTCACACCATCAGCGAGCTATCCTCATCAAGGCGTTCGCAGAACAATTGGTTGACAAGTAACCACCATGGTATAGAATGGTTTGAGGGCGATGTGACGCATAAACAACTGAATGCGAATTTACGGGGTATCACGCATATGGCAAGGAACATCTTCTGTCGTGGGGTGCAGAAAGCTAAATTTCTTCAAGAGGTGATGGCGAGAGAAATCGTCAACCTGGAACGTGGTGAGTGCGAGTGCCCGGCGTTCAGAGACCTGTCATCGGACAAGTCATGTCTTCTACACATCGGTGCTCGTAAAAACTTCAACTGAGCACTGCGTAACGCCATGAAACTGAAAAAGTGGCTGCAGTCACATGGACTGTCCGAAAAAAGCTTGTCTTCAATCCCTTTCCGGACTAGTTTGCTAAACTCACTCGAACTATCTGCTGATAACGAGAGAGAAACCCCGAATAATCCGCTCGAGCAAGGAGAGGATCAGTGTGGTCCCAACGGCATAGAAGAGAAATCTGCACGCATGAATACAGCCTGCCGGAGCCAGTGACTGAGGATTTCACAGATTTTCTACCAAATTTATCAGTGAATCCACGACAAGCAAAGAGGATGGATACTTTTCAAATTCTGAGTGCACTGGAACGAGCACCTGCTCGGACGAAGGGAGTTTACCCAGCCGATCAGATCCCGCTGCACTGGACGTACCCGACCGCTATCGTAGCGAATACAGATATCCATACACGCTCCGGGACACACTGGGTTGCTTTCCATGTGTCAGCCGCCGGACAAGCCGTATATTTCGATAGTTTTGGTCTACCACCCGTTATACCCCAACACATCAGGGCTCTGCGTCGGAACTGTAAAGCCTACCGTTGGAATGATAAACAGCTGCAGAGCTCTTCCTCTCTGGTATGTGGTCAGTTCTGCATCATGTTCTTGTATTATATGACGCATGGGTTTACTCTCGACCAGTTCACAAGTATGTTTACTCAGAATTTGAAGAAAAACGATAGAATAGTCAGTTCATTTTACAGACACTTGAGACTAACCAAGCTCAAGCGTAGAATACAGCACGGTATCAACCGTGTAAATTGTTTCCAGTGTTGTCGCCGTAAGAAAGACTAAGTGTTTGTCACGTGTATGCCTCTTCTTTTTTTTCTGTATCATCGCTAGAAATAAGTATTTTCTGTTCACTAGTAATAATCTGATTTCATTATTATACGATATTCAATGTGTATCTCTTTTCTTTTTTTTTTTTTGTATCATCGTTAGAAATAAGTATTTTCTGTTCACTAGTAATAATCTGATTTCATCATTATACAATATTCAATTAGCGATATATCGCTCGTTTTAGTTAGATTTAAACCTATGTTGTCTGTATTTGAATTTATCTGCATGAATAAACACGAGCTGAAACCATAAACAAGTGTCCTTTTTTCATGAATCATAACCATGGTCACCTCCGAGTCCGCAGACTGTCCCGTCATAATCCCTACCTTCGAAAGACGGTAACCCTTATACCTGCATCCCCTAGTAATAAACCGAAATATATATATATATTTAGCGGAAGCGACGGATCCATACTGCCGAAGCAAAATAACCATGGGACTATATCTATATATACCTGACCAAAGAAACGGACCCATACTGCCGAAGCAAAATAACCATGGGACTATATCTATATATACCTGACCAGAGAAACGGACCCATACTGCCGAAGCAAAGAGAAGCATGGGTCTCTATATCTATATATATATACCAGACCAGCGAATTAGAACTTAGACTAGAATCGACAGAGTTCACCTAGGTTACAATATAAAGACTTACTTAGGGCTGAATCCATAGGTTGGTCTACAAAAAAAAAAAAAAAAAAAAAAAAAATGGCGGCGGCGGCAAGAACCGGCGACCCCCCCCCCCCTCTCCCCCCCTCCCAGCGGGGGGCCGTTTTATGGGGGGCAATAAAATAGGAGCCATACTGCACCCTATCTACTCTCACATCAAGCTTTCGGTACTTCTAATATTCTCAAGTTTTATTTGATCAATGAATATTCGATCTTTTTTGTGAAATGTTGAAAATGGCATTGAAATGTGCGATTTTTTAGATTTTATCAATACAAACGCGTATTTGTATTGTGAGTAAGTAAAAAAAGGCGAAAATTTGAAAAAAAAATGAGGAGAAAAATAATTTTTTTTTTTTTTTTGATGAATAAATAAATAAAAAACCATGTTATAAGTTGGAACCTTGGCTATAACGATGAAGTAAAGATCAATGAGTACCATATTATGAGTGTTAACGATGAAATTAAAATAAATGAATCTTTTTCGTCAAAAAAAAAAACGATTTTTCGATTTTTTGACCGTAACTTTTTGAGGGATCAATGAAAATAAGTAACGCAAGTATATTCTCCACTTATAGTCTACGAGAAACATGCCTAAAGAGGTTCAAAGAGTGTGCTTCAAAATAAAAAATCAATTTACACTTTTCAGAAAAATCAAAGGTTCCGTGGATTTCCCCACATATCCGAAATATTTCAGAAATATGTCGGTTACATATATCAGAAATATTTCAGAAATATGTCGGTTACATATATCAGAAATATTTTAGTAATATTTCAGAACTGTATACCAGAAATCTTGCAGTAATATACCAGAAATCTTTCAGTAATATGTGGATATCGCGTGGATGAACATTAAACACTATAGAAATGAGAAATGAAAATTGTAAAAAAAATACGATTTTTCATATTTCCGCTGTCAGATATCACTGTTATAGGATAATTGTACCTATATTAAATCACCTGTATAAAGAAAAACGCATTTCGAGTTCGTCTTGCTATTTTCTAAATCCTGACTGGGGTTTGAACCTGGACGCTCACCGGTGTTCGCATTACTAACCTGACGCCTTAACCACTACGCTAGACCGCCACTCAACATTCGTTGAAAATTTTTCCTATATATTATTTCTTCCAGAACAATGAAGAAAATGAGTTGAAGTATCAGTTTTCACAAAGTTGTGCAGAAAATTTGACATTGAAATTGTCTTGAGACATTTCGAAAATTCTGTAAATGTTGTAATGCAATTGACATATTTCGAAATTATTGAATATGCTGTATTGCAACCAACGTATTTCGGAAATGTTATACTGCAATCGACATATTTCTGAAACATTTCAGAAATGTCGAAAATGATATATGTCATTTGGAATGTTGTTGAAACATTTCGAGAATTCTGGAAATGTTGTATTGCAATTTATATATTTCGGAAATATTGAATATGCTGTACTGCAATTGACATATTGTAGAAATATTTCGGAAATATCAGAAGTGCTATATTGCAATTGACATATTTCGGAAACGTTTCAGAAATATTGAAAATGATATATTGCAACCAACAAATTTCGGAAATGTTATACTGCAATCGACATATTTCTGGAACATTTCAGAAATGTAAAAAATGGTATATGTCATTTGGAATGTTGTTGAAACATTTCGAGAATTCTGGAAATGATGTATTGCAATTTATATATTTCGGAAATATTGAATATATTGTATTGCAATTGACATATTCTAGAAATATTTCGGAAATATCAGAAGTGTTATATTGCAATTGACTTATTTCGGAAACGTTTCAGAAATATCGAAAATGATATATTGCAACCAACGTATTTCGGAAATGTTATACTGCAATCGACATATTTCTGAAACATTTCAGAAATGCCGAAAATGATATATGTCATTTGGAATGTTGTTGAAACATTTCGAGAATTCTGGAAATGTTGTATTGCAAATGATATATTTCGAAAATATTAAATATGCTGTATTGCAATTGACATATTCTAGAAATATTTCGGAAATATCGAAAGTGTTATATTGCAATCGACGTATTTCGGAAACATTTCAGAAATATCGAAATTGATATATTGCAATCGACGTATTTCATAAATATTACGGAAATATTGAAAATGTTATACTACAATCGACATATTTCTGAAACGTTTCAGAAATGTCGAAGATGATATATGTTATGGAAATGTTTCTGAAACGCTTCAGACATATTCCTGAAGTTATGTTATGAATCTGAAATGTTGTAACATTTCTCAATATTTCTGAAATATTTCGTGCCGTGTGGGCCCTTATATCGAACAGTCTAAACTACAGAGCGCGCTGACCCTGGGCTCGCATCACCCGCCGTTCGCAATCACGTGACTAGAGCACATCCTCACATCGGATATCCGAAACGTATCGAGACGATGAACCAGCCAGCCTTCCTCCGCGTCAACCCACCACAAGTGTCCTGACGCCATCTTGACCTATTCATGAATGAATACCCCAGGATGGTGTCGGGACGCCTATGCTGAGCTCGCGCGGAGGAGAGCCGGACGTTTCATCGTCTCGGCACACCGCGAATGACCGATGTTTGGATTTGCTCAAGTCTCGTGATTCGAATCGCGCGGGGATGAAACCCCAGGATCAACGCAGGGCTGGTAGCGAGTCACTTTTCTCACTATTAGTCACTTTGTTCGGACGAAGTCACTTTTTCCGACTTTTTCCAGGAAATATTCACTTAAGTCACTTTTCTCGTCGTAATGGAATTTTGAGCTTTATAATTCGATTTTTCAATACAAAAATGAAAAAGAAGTTAAAAAAAATTGATATTATCTAGCCGTCGATAAAATAGTATGTTAATGTACCTATGTAGTAACGTTTTGTATCGCGGTGAGGTTAGTGCGGTAACGACGCTGCCGAACTACTTAGTTGTACCCAATGGTTTGAGCACTTGTCATATATTCCCCAAAACCCATGTGAATTAAAACGCTTTATTAAGGTGCTTCTTCCACGAACTAAAATATTGCAGAAGATTCTGATTTTTCACTGTGTTGTAGTTGAAGTGCCTATCAATACTCATACAAAGTTTGACAGGGGGTCATCGAGCGAATAATAGAAAAGACTGACCTTAGATTTCCAATATTTAACACATAACATTATGGTAGAATCCCATTACGAACGATTGAATGAGATATTTGTTATACGTGAATATTAGAGATCTTTTCCAAAAACGAGTTGAATATAGTATGCATTGTGAGGATTTGTGACATAGCAAGTCACAAGTCTCCCCAAGCCACGCGGGGAAACCAAAGTGAATTCAAAAACAACGAAAATATGCGAAGCTAGCCGAGGACGATCGGATGCGAGGTCCGATCGTCACTCTAGTCACGGAAGTCTTAGCGACAAGTGCGAATTAAAAGAAACCATATATCTTGTGATATACCCCACCTCATTTGATTTGAGGTCAGTACGTTGATAAAACCTGATCTAACCTAAATAGAAAACCCCCTCACACCCTCACACAACTCACACTCCACTGTAGTAGATTAAGCATTTTTGAATAAACTAGAATTACAATTGTTAAGCACATTTCACTAGACTCGACCACGTTACTCTCCCTCACACCCCGTCCTATCATTCCATTTATTTATAGCGGACTATCAAACCCGTTACAGATTTTATAAATGGCAAGAAAATAGTATGTCATCGGACTCTGCGACAAAATATGCAGAGTTGAAGTGATACAATTTCCATTTTACGTGAAGATTTGACGGAATTGAGACGTTTGGCGACACTGCGATACGTCAGTTCATAGCTTATATCAGAGAGCTCCGTCCGAATAAAACATCATTATGTCATTGGGGCATTCTGGCTTTGTTTGAAATTAAAAATACGTAAATTTATCAATTTTTAATGGGGCCTAACTAAAGCACTTATGAATTTCGGCCCTCTGTGGAAGAACCACCTTAATGTGCGCAGTTATTGCACAGTAACTTGTTGTTATACCAGGTATTTTCAATCACTTTTTAGTCACTTTTGCGTCACTTTTTCAGGTCGGAAGGTCACTTTTCTCACTATTTTCTTAGGCTTTTGCCGCTACCAGCCCTGTCAACGTGGGCTGACAGTTTATTTCACACACACACATACACACTTAACAATGAAATCACGCCGACATATGCCGATAATAATACACACACTTCACTTATCGATTATAACACTCTGGCGTATGTCGGCTATGATGTAAGGTAAAAACAAACGGGTCAACTCCTGAAACACAACACCCAAATGGGTCCTGCGGAATTCCACGTCCGGCAAGTCCCTGCGAAGTGCAGCATTCGCTGCATACACCTCCTCGCACACCACGACACCGATCTGCCGCAAAGTGGGGGCCGTCATCTTTCTGGATCGCACGACGGAGGCAAAGTGACGAACCAACAACTCCTTGCATTTGTCGACATCCTCCACCAGCAGCTCCAATTGAATGATGTACTCGTCTATACAGTAGGCGATATGCCGCAGACCGTCAAATGTAACCTTCTGCATCACAATTACGGGGGAATAGGTCTTTCGTTTTTTCCATTCAGGTTCACCAGCGTCATCCTCCTCCTCCTTGTACCCCTGCTGACTTTCGGCTTCGTCAGGATTGCTCGCATAGAATGCAACCACTTTCGAACCGTGAGCCGATGTTAAGCGCAAGATACACCCTCCGGCTAGCGAGATGGTATCGCTCAGCAATGAACTCAGACTACCGGTGGGGCGCTCGCTTTTCTCGAAATACTTTTCGATATCCTCGAGCCTTCCAGCCAGATCTTCCCATGTTTCGGCGCTGAGGGATACCCCGCTCGAGTAATTATTTACGAATTTCACCACAGGCTCGAAAGTCCCATCTAAGCGGAGACGAAGCCCGATGTTCACCTTTTTCGACCACGAACCGTTGAGCCCGTACGTCCGTGACAGTAGCAGGTTACGCTCGGATTCCTCCAGCGCTATGTCAAAAGTTTTAGACAATCGACTACACCCCTCTTTCAACGTGCCTGTTTTCGGTATGGCCATAGCTCTTGACTGTTCGGTTGCAACTGAAAGCTCCGCACTCAATCTAGTCCTCACCGAGACCGAGCTACCCCACCATTCTACACACCTCAGCAAGAATACGCACCACCACGTGACAATCGTATGACAGTCGCAGGCGGCATCGCGCAGCGGGCTTCAAAGAAAACGTAACCTCATACTGATCACGCGAGAAATACCACAACCATGTTTTTTCTACAGCCACGTAATCCGACGCACAACGGACGTCGTTATCTTCCAGGTACCGTTAACAAGGTCTTCGTTATATCGCAACAATAAAGTCGTACCCCGAAAGCGGTCACCCTCACCTTTCGTAAAGCGCTGATGGCACATCACGCGACTCCAGGTGCCCTGCATATTCGCGATGCACACACACACACACAATTTTTCATACCACCCCTAGCGAAATCCTTATGAAGGGAATAGAGAGACTCGCATTAGAAACTAACAGTTCGTCCGGTGCAGATCAACAAAAGCAAAAAAGGTATGTCTTTACGACTCTATCTCTCGTTCAACCCTCTGATTTGGAAAGATTCTGAACAAAAAAATGTTCAACCAATTCAGATGGATCACGAAAGGATTGTGGTACGCGCTCGCGTTCTACAGATGAGTAGGGAGTTGAGGGAGAGGTATCTCGCGACCACCAGGGCACTTTTACAATTCCTGCGAAACAACAACGTAATAGAAGGGTTCGTCACCGAGACGTATAACATCCATTATGAAACACTTGCTCACCTGAACAGGCAGTGGGAAGTTAACGATTCACTCGTCTACGGGGCGAATCCCACGGTGCCTGCGGGGATTGTAAACGGTGTACAGAGCGGGGAAATTTCGTCCACAGTGAACGATGATGCAGGCAAAGAAGACGACGATTGGGAGACGATACATTCCGACGACGAGCACGACGGTTTGAGCATACAGGAGGAGGAAGAAGAAGAAGAGGAAGAAGAAGAGGGAGAAGTAGAGGAAGTAGAAGACCAAATTGTCCCAAATCACCCAAATCACCCACCATCACCACCACCTCCATCCCCTGCCTCATTACCTCGCTCCCCGTCACCACCACCTTCTCCCCTATTTATCACCCGCCGTTGATCCAATAACCGTATGTAGTATCGTGACACAGGGAAATCATATACACTGAATTAGAGGTAGTATTTATATTCATTCTCGAGTCCGGCTAACAGGCCGGCTCGTACACGACTGACTCGTCGGACCATACATACACCTTACTCATCTATATTACATGTACCTTATCTGTAGGTGTTCAGCAGCTATACTACACTCCCTTACCCTAAATCTTCTAAATTCCCGTTACCCATCACCTAATACTCTGCACTCTTGCAGTTTTTTTTTTTTTTTTTCTCTCTTCTTAATTCTACTTCTTAATTCTAAGCCGTTCCGATCGGCGCGGTGTTTGGTTGATGCGCACCTCTGCCTCTCTTTTTTTGGTCTTTTGGTTCCCCTCGTTCGGGGCGTTCTTTACTGCTCTAACTATTTGATCTATGTGCCTTTTCCATATCAAACCCTTCACTTCAACTAGATACACTACGCTTGAAACTTGTTTTATGATTATTGCCTGAATCCAGCGCGATGAATTTGTTCGATAATCTTTTACGTACACTTTTTCTTTCAGCACGAGCGTTTTTTGTTGTCTTCCCCCTTTTTTCCCCCTTTGGTGCTCGATCTTAGTTCTGACTCTATCTTCTATGTCCCCTTTGAGTAGGTCAAACTTTGTACGGAAGTTGTATTGCAACATTATCCTCGCAGGTGAAAGGCCTGTTGTACTGTGCGGCGTTGCTCGATATTGTTGCAAAAATTTTGTTACCGCATCTTCTACTGTACTTCCCGATCGGACGGACCGTTTTAAGCTACGCTTGAACGTTTTAACTGTGTTTTCGGCTAACCCGTTGCTTTCGGGGTGATACGGCGGTGAAAGAGTGTGACGAATTCCGTTTTGCTTTACAAAGTTTTGAAACACTTTGCCCGTGAACTGCGTACCATTATCTGTATGGATTTGTTTTGGTAAACCAAATCGCGCGAACGCCTCCGTGAAGCAGCGAACTGTAGATTCTGCATTTGTTTTTGGTAGGATCCAAATTTCTACCCATTTTGAATGCGCATCGGTTAACAAGAGATACATTTTGTCAAATAACGGCCCTGCAAAGTCTGCGTGCAGCCGCTCCCACGGCTTATTCGGCCTTGATTGTCTCTAATTTCACAACATGCATCGCATGATTTTGACACAAGTTCAATATCCTCGTCCATTTTTGGCCACCAGATATACGATCGCGCCAGGCTCTTCATTCGTGTTATACCCATGTGGCTTTTGTGTAATTCTTGTAACGAAGCTGGCCGTGATGATACTGGCACAATCACCCGATACCCCCATAACAAGCATTCATTAATTACATGGTACTCGTCTTTCCTTGTTCAATAAGTTGATTCTTCGGGTTTTATGTTTACTTTGTCGCACGGCCAACCTATTCGCGTGTACATAATTATTTTTCTGAATACCCTATCTTTTCGCGATTCGTTTCTTATCGACTTCCAATCGATTGTCATTTCATCCGTCTGCAAATAATTTACATACTTAACCGGTTCCGGTTGGGGTGCGGGATTTCCTTTCAAGGTTTCTAGTGAAAGCCTCGATAGTGCGTCGGCAATACCGTTTTGTTTAGACGTTATGTATGCGATTTCATACGTAAATGCTGATAAAAAGAAAGCCCAGCGTTGGAGTCGTGAGGCTGCGATTATCGGGATCGGCTTTTCTGGTCCAAAAATATGGGTCAACGGCTTGTGATCCGTTTTTAAGATGAAGGGGCGTCCATAGACGTATATGTAGAACTGTGTTACCGCGAAAATTATCGCGCCTGCTTCCCGATCAATCGGGGCCCACGCTCTTTCACTCGCCGTAAGTGTACGCGACTTAAATGCTATTGGTCTTTCTACGTTCGCCTCAACTCGATGCGCTAATACGGCTGCCATCCCGACGGCGGACGCATCTGCGGTTACTACTAATGGAAGATCGGGATTGTAATGCATTAAGATTGGCGCGGTGGCTACTGCGTTCTTTACCGCTTCGAACGCACGGCTACAACTTTTATTCCATTCGAATGTTTTTCTTCGTAACTGCTCGTGTAAAGGCTCCAATATTGTTGCTAGGTTATTTAGGAAACGCCCATAAAAATTCACCAGTCCCAAAAACGCTCTCAACTCTGTTAAATTTTTGGGTGGTGGTGCTTTGATAACAGCCTTAACTTTGTCTTCCGTCGTATGTATTCCTTTGCAATCAATTTTATACCCTAGGTATGTTAGCTCGGGTTTTAAAAACTCGCATTTTGCTCGCTCCAGTGTTAAACCACATTCCTCTGAACGTTTTAATACCTGATCTAATCTCTGTAAGTGTTCTGTCTCTGTCGTGCCCGTTATTAAAATATCATCGAGGGAAAATCCGACCCCGCTCATGCCCCCAATCGTCTGTTCCATCATACGTTGAAATGACCCCGGTCCCGTGGATACACCGTACGCTAGTCGGTTATACTGAAATAACCCGACGTGGGTATTGATTGTGACGATTTTTCGCAACGCCGGTTCCAAAGGAATTTGTGCGTACGCTCGTGATAAATCTAGTTTTGTGAAAGATGTTCCCCCGTGCAACGTTGCTAATAAATCTCCTATTCTCGGTAGTAGTATAGCTATGTTAGTCAAGAACCATGAAAGTCAAGATCCACCCTGTAGAGGAGTCATGACCGCGCCTTTACCTTTTTCTAGGAAGTTCCTTTTTCTAGAAAGTTCTAACCCGCGCCTTTATGGCCGATTTTTATGTGTCATTTTACGCAAATTTTTATGGGAGTAATTCTACCGGTAATCCCACTGGTTATGTCCGATTTTTATGTGAAAATCAATGTCACTATCAATAATCAGATTTTTACGCGAATCAATCATCCGATTTTTACGCAAATTTCTATGGGAGTAATCCTACCGGTAATCCTACCAGTTATCTCCACAATCAATAATCAGATTTTTACGCAAATCAATCATCCGATTTTTACGCAAATTTCTATGGGAGTAATCCTACCGGTAATCCTACCGGTTATCTACAGTCCAGTATTTTCAGGAGTTCTTACCTACGCGTTCATGTCATTAGTGTGACAAGCAATCATCAGAATTTTTACGCTATTTCTTACTGGTATGGTCCTACCGGTTATTCACAGTATCTACAGTATAGTGAGCGAGTGAGTGCAAGTTCCCCACAGTGCAATGAAGATTGCTCAAAGTCGTACAATGTGAAAACCTGTTAGCCGCTTCACAGAAAAAAAACCCATTGAATATAAATACACCACTACTCGTTGGATAAAACCGCATTCAGATATAAACGTTATAGCGAGTATTCTGAAAATGTCTGCAATATTGGATTTATCACTTGAGATGGAAAATAAATTGACTGAGATGTTCCGACTTATCACTAGTTTTAGGAGTCCTGAGGAGGCTGACAGATGGATTCGGCATTACGATGTCACTATACGTCTGTTGAAAAAGGTGCTGAAAAAATCAAATCTATCATGTGGACTCAAACACAGTCTGGAGTCGCGAATTGGTCGATTGAAAAGTATTAAAGTTTTAGTGCAGCAATGGGTCAGAACGGGTCAAGGAATTGGAAACACCACATCGCGATTACGAAGCAGCCGAATATGCTGGCAGGATACTGAATCAGCATTCAAAGGAAGAATTCGGACGGGATGAGTGATAAATATACAGCACATCGATCCAAAACAATTTTTAGAAGATGCTAAATATCTGGTGATTATTCGTATTAAAAATGCACTGCGAAAGCACACCTGTATCAAAGTAAATACAGCGCTCAACGGAGAATTTTTGTTGAAAGAGAAAAGTGAAATAAAATGCTTCAACACGGCGAATAGGCAGCTGCTTTTAGCAACAAATCTGGAGGAATGGTATTCCAACCACATTGTGACACCCACAATAACTCAGATGGAAGAATTTCAGGAAAGGGATAGTGGCTGGGTACTGAGTAGACTGATTGATTTAGAAGTCAATGTGAATAAATGTGAACCTCTGATTGGATCGAGTTTTGTTGAATTACCTCGTGCGGTTAAAGTTCGAAGAGCAGTGATAAATGTCCGTTCGCGGGACGATGCATGCTTTGCCTGGGCAATCGTTTCAGCTTTACATCCTGCAGCGAGTCATCCGGATCGACCAAGTTCGTATCCACATTTCTCGGGAATATTAAATTTGACTGGAATTTCATTTCACATGACAATCAAACGAATACCAAAGTTTGAGAAAATGAATACAATGTCCGTGAATGTTTTTATTCTAAATATTAAACGTTATAGTGGAGACGTCGAGAACCAACCATTACATTTAACTAACGATAAAAAAATGGTGCACATTAATTTGCTCATGATCCAAAATAGTGAAGGCAAATCACACTTTTGCTGGATCAAACATCTCTCCAGATTGATATCAAAACAGATATCAAAACATAATGGTAAAAAATTCATATGTGACAGGTGTTTACATGTGTTTTATAGCGAGGTACGGTTGAGTAATCACAGCGTTGATTGCACTAAATTAAATGACTGTTCAATACAGCTTCCGGATGAAGAAACTAAGTGGTTGCGGTTCAAAAATCATATCCGAAAAGAGTTTGTGCCATTTATAGTGTATGCGGACTTTGAATGTCTACTTAATGAACTACCAACTGAAGAATTGACTAATGGGGGGTCCCATGCATATCAAAAGCATGAAGCATTTAGTGTTGGATATCATTTTCATTGTTCATTCGATACTTCACGATCAAGGTACGCGTCATATCGAGGCGTCAACCCGTCAGAATGGTTTGTTAAGGAACTACAAACAATTGCGATTGACCTGGAAACAACCTATCAAACTCCCGTTGGAATGAATAAATTAACCCAAACAGAAAATCTGGAGTATAAGAACGCAACAATCTGCTACATCTGCGGGTGTCCACTTATGGCCAGTTCACAATCAGCTCTACCGTACCGTACCGTACCGTACCGTAAAACGGGCGCACGCGCAATAGCCGAACATCAATGATATTGTCGATCTACGCGTGCGCTGTCGGTGTGCGCATGCGCCCGTTTTACGGTACGGTACGGTACGGTACGGTAGAGCTGATTGTGGACTGGCCATTACTGGTACATGCGTACGCGTTCGCGATCATTGTCATTTTAATGGTAGATATAGAGGTCCCGCGCATATGGCATGTAATTTGAATTATCAAGACGATCGGATTATTCCAATCCTACTTCACAATATGACTGGTTACGATGCACATTTTATCATAACAGAACTCATGACAACGTTCGAAGGACAAGTAACAGCATTGGCGCTCAATAAAGAAAAGTACATTTCATTTACAAAAGAGGTTAAGGAGGGCAGTAGTTTCAAGTTGAGATTCATCGACTCATTTAGATTTTTGAATTCCAGCTTAGACGAACTTAGTTCATATTTGAGGATTGAAGAGTTGGAAATATTAAAAGAAAATTTCAATGACATTAGTTCAGCTAAATTCAAACTCCTTACGCGAAAAGGTGTGTTCCCCTATGATTACTTGAACTCACTTGATAGGCTAGATGATACTACTCTACCAATGCGCGAAGAATTTTACAACAGATTAACAGATACTGATATTTCAGAAGAGGCTTACTTACACGCTATTAATATTTGGGAATCATTCAACATAAAGACGTTGGGAGAATACAGCGATTTGTATTTAGAAACAGATGTTTTACTCTTGGCAGACGTATTTAAAAGTTTCAGAAAAAGTTGCATGAGGACGTATGAGTTGGATCCCGCATACTATTTCACTCTCCCGGGACTGACGTGGGATGCAATGCTCAAGTATACGAAAATTAGTTTAGAGTTGTTGACTGATATAGATATGTTATCATTTGTAGAACGAGGTATACGAGGTGGGCTGAGTCAGTGCTCGAATAGGTATGCATCCGCTAATAATAGATATATGAAGTGTTATGACGTTAATGCACCTTAAAAATATTTAATGTACTTTGATGTAAATAATTTATATGGTTGGGCAATGTCTGAACATCTGCCTACTAGTAAATTTGAATGGCTTGCAGATGTATCACAATTTGATGTGATGCTGATTTCCGATGACGCTTCAATCGGATATATCCTGGAAGTTGATTCAGAATATCCTGAGGAATTGCATGATCACCATAAAGATTTACCATTCTGTCCCACTCATAGCAACGCTCCAAATACAAAGGATGTTAAGCTGCTTGCAACTTTGCATAATAAAACACGATATATCATTCACTACAGAAATCTTAAACAGTGTTTGAACCATGGTTTGAAATTATGTAAAATACATCGAATTTTACAGTTCGAACAGTCGGCTTGGCTAGGTTCATACATTGCTATGAATACAAGTTTGCGCACACGTGCCAATAATAATTTTGAAAAGAATTTGTTCAAATTGATGAATAATGCAGTATTCGGTAAAACAATGGAAAATGTGCGAAATCATATAGACATAAAATTGATCAGTGAGTGGGATGGGCGATATGGAGCAAAATCTTTCATCGCAAAACCAAATTTTCATCGACGAACAGTATTCTCTGAAAATTTCGTTGCAATAGAATTGCGGAGGTTGAAGGTGAAAATCTTCAAACCAATTTATGTGGGGATGTGTATATTAGATTTATCTAAAACCTGTCTATACGCGTTTCATCATAAATATATGAGACCTCAATTTCAAAATAAATGCAAGCTACTGTATACTGACACTGACAGTTTAATATATGAAATAAAATGTGATGATATTTATGAAATAATGAAGCGCGATATTAAAAGATTTGACACACGTGATTGTAGTCCAAGTAATTTGTATAATATTCCCCTCAGAAATAAACAAGTCCCAGGACTAATGAAAGATGAAAATAATGGCGATATAATGACTGAGTTTGTCGGGTTGAGATCTAAAATGTATTCAATTAGAATTAATGAAAAGGCGGTTAAAAAGGCCAAGGGAATAAAGAATTGTGTTGTACAGAGGGGAATAACGTTCGCGGATTATCTGAATTGTCTAAATACAAACCTTGACTTAAACAAACAGCAGCAATTCATACGTTCAAAGTTGCATAAGGTGTATTCGATATGTCAGACAAAAATAGCCTTGAGCTCAAACGATACTAAACGTTATGTAATTCCCAATTCCACTGACACGTTGCCGTGGGGTCATTATAGTATAAGAAGTGAGTTGGAATGTGATTCAGACAAGGTTGCAGCAGTTGATTGATTTTTGTTATTTATTGAATGTTAAAAATACATATGTATTGCAATTGTAAAGCATTGTTCTTATTTATCCATGAATTGTGTGATGAATCAAACCCTAACCATTTAACATATACCTGATTCTCCCTTTTGCGTAAGATTTTTTCCACCAGATGCACATCTGGATATTTAGCTATTTTTAATTCATGTTCATAAAATCCCCCTACAATAGGCTGTCTACGAGAATCTTCAAGCAAATACGTTACTGGATTCGTGACTTGCACTTTAATGATCTTGAATACTTCCGTAGACCAATTGGGTGTAAATCCTCGGGCAAACACAGTTTTGTATTTACTGATTCGTACAAAGTCACCAATTTTCAATTTGGCCGGACCAGCTATTTTCATGTTGCTGTATACGGTTGTCAGAAGTTTCTTGGCAATCGCTGGTGTAACTTTTTGCGGAGGCATTCCAATTGTTCTGTGCACACGTTTATTGTAGTCTGCAACCAATCGATGAAGCATATTCACCCATTCATACGAGCCATTAGCGGTGAAAGCCATCCACATTGAGTTTTTCAGGGTTCTGTTCCAACGTTCAACTACGGACGCTTTCATAACGCTGTACGTGGAATAGTGATGAATTCCATGTTTATTTAAGAGAGACTTGAACGATGTGTTGTAAAATTCCTTGCCATTATCAGTTTGAAGATTGGCAGGTTTTCGAAAGCCGGATATAATCGTAGCAAATGCCTCACACACATCTTTTGCGCTTTTACTTTTGAGTGGTGCAGCCCACGCATATTTAGATAGAACATCAATTACTGTGAGTATGTACTTGAATCCCTTGTTAACTCTTGCATAAGGTTGCATATCGACGAGATCTGCTTGCCATGAATCATCGTAACCGCGGGTGATCACCTTTCGACGCGGATAATTACGTCGCGCAGGTGCATGCAGCTCTTTCACTAACTGCAATTTTTCTTTACTCATTTTATTGATAACATTTTATACGGTCAGTAAGTAGTTGAATTTGTGCTTTGAGTTCATTGTGTAGGAAGTCGACGTATTCCTTGTTCACACCATCAAAAGGCTGTCTAGGAGTCTGCACGTTGTGCAATAACCTTCTTTCAAAATCAAAGTCACTCATGAGGCCCGTCCGTTTAATAGTCGGTTCCCCATCAATATAATATCTTGTCTGCGCGTCCACTCTTTCAACGTATGATTTTGATGCTGCGTCTGTAAGGTAAATTGAATCACCCACGTTGGTCAGTCTTTTACCTGCTAAATCATAATGACCATCCACTGTGAAGTTTTTCGTGTGAAGTGTTTCGAGTGACGCTCTATCTATTTATGAATAATATTCGCCTCACGAAGTTCCTCTATGATTGACATTATTTCATTGTCGTGACCTGTGTGACCGGCAGTTCTAGAAGCAACTAGGAGCCTCAATCTCTCAACGAGTTCATTTGGGTTGTCCCAATGAATGTCATCTACAGGATGATTTGTAACAACCATTCTGTTTGGAATCAAACCGCGTCCAGAGGTCTTAGCCAGAGCCGTATTCTTAAATAATTTTGCGATTATATGTTTCCACTTGTAACTTTTATTTCCATTATGCTGACCGTGTGAAGTGTAACCACGCTTATGGGCATTGGTTGCATGCAATATACTTTTATATTTTATGAGATCAATGTCATTGTAGTCTGCGTCATCTGGAATTCTTTTAAAAATTAGCTCTAATAATCCCGGAGTTCCTTTGTACCTCACATTATTGATTATAATATTGTCATTTTTGTCTACTTCGATAGGAGAATCACCAAGTAGCCAGGATCCGTCTGCAAAACGAACCCCATACGTAGTATCATATATATTTTTTGTGTCAAAAATGAATTCAGTAAAATATGTTTTAGTCAATTCTCCAAAGTGTCGCTCAATATATTGAAAAGCTCGATCCCGCCCCTCGGAGGTTTCCAAAATTGACCGCATAGTGGATTCAGGTGATGGATCCGGATGAGATTGAGCAATGGTTTCCAAGTTCGTGAGAACGGTGTCATTATTAGCTGGTGGAGAACCCATCGAAGCAGGTGCATTCTGCGGTGTAGCCGCACGAGTGACGATTGGGGTGCTCGACGGTTTCGAACGAATATTCCGCCTTTGCTGGAAATAATCCTCATCCTCATCGTCCAGATCAAGTCTTCGTTTTACTTGCAGTATTGATTGCCGTTCAGACGATGTATTAATGTCCGTACTCTCAGCTAACATTTTCAATGGGCCCACTATTGGGGCTAGGTTTTTTTCCACAGCATCAACAGCTTCTGCCTGATTAACTTTTAATGCCCGATATTTTTCCCAAATTGCTTTACTCGATCGCGCAATTGCTTTTTTAACTTTTTCATCACTGACTTTTGAGGAATTAGTTTTCATGCTCTCATCAAACGTTGCAGACTCATTCACTAATTCCGACATAGTTATGCTCAGCAAGTTCAAAGCTTACTGAAGGTCTTCGCTCACCAAACATCATAGTCATCGAACCCCCTGCGATAACGACCCCCCCGAAGGGGGCTATCCTTAACAATCGCAATGAACCCATATTGCTTTGACCAGCAGATTGCACATAGTTTTTGAAATTCGTCGTAAGTCATATCGTTGTTCACATGATCATCATAGACATGACGTAAATTCATACTATCTTGTTTGAATAGGAGGAGAACGTTCGCGTTGTCACGAATCAGGTGTTTGGGGACGCGTGCATATGTTTGACACAAGTAGAAACAGTCAACGTGTGCATGTCTTCCCATGGAAAAGTATTCTCGAACCACGTCTTGCTTGTCGCAGGCTACGTCATCAAATACGAAGACTGAGTTGGGTAATGACTCGCTTGGAGGTATTACATCACAATTGTTCGAGAATGGGAAAAACCCAATTTCTTCAATATTTGATATCAGTTTTTCCAAATATCGATACTTGGGTTGTTCCAACGACTTTGAATGAATATAGATACTCTCAAAGCGAACTCCATTGCAACTCTCCAGCAGACTCACCACAACATTTGTCTTTCCACAATCAGAAGGTCCGCAAATTATGGACCTGATTGTATTGGGCAGCAGCGGACCGTGCCGCTTCGGAATGTCCACCTCTGTTTTGTTGTCAATATTTACGACCCGAATCGAATATGGCTGCTTGATAAAATGCATGATTCGCTTGTGATTGAAATACTGACATGGGATCAAGAGTATTTATAGATGACGAAAGTATTTTTTTGCCTTAGTTTTGAAATGCATGTGAACGTCGCCTCATCGTTAGATCAATTCTTCACGACTGAACACTTAAAATATGTTCCTAAAGTTATATTGTTGAAATGTTGTGGAATAAACTTCCAATACACATAAACGAGTAATCCAGACCTCACCCAATATCACCTGTGTTTGAATGATTACAATAAAGACATTCATCACATTGATGGGCTCGCGCAGCAAATAAGGAATTGTAGTAGATATCAAGAGCACGGTTGCGCGGACAAGGTCTATTGAATAGCGTTATCAACTCATTACCCTTTGAACTACACACACCCGGCTATCAGTACTGTGGTCCCGGTACACATCTGGCTAAGCGTCTGACTCGAGGTGACACGGGAATCAACCCGTTGGACAAGTTTTGTCGTGAGCATGATATAGCCTATCCACGAAGTAAAGACCTCCAGGCTCGCCATAACGCAGACCAAAAGCTAACAGAACAGGCATCACACCGGGTCACAGCAGGAGACGCTGCGTTGCTCGAACGAGCAGCTGCGTGGGCAGTATCGCGTGCAATGAAGGTTAAATTGACAATGGGTGCGGGATTGAAGCGTGGTAGAGGGGAAAAAAATGCAGGTGGGAAATTGAAGAAAATTAAAAAAAAAAATGTTTCACAACGTCGGAGGACGAGGGCGAAACGAGTAAAACCCCGAATTTTACCTCCTGGTAAGCGTGGAGGATTTTTACCGTTCTTGGTTCCATTACTTGCAGGATTGTCGGCAGTAGGAAGTTCAGCGGGGGGAGCCGCAGGCATCGCAAAATCTGTGAATCAAGCATCTAACGCTCGCAAAATTTTATCTGGAACTGAGCGTCACAATCGTGCTATGGAGCAGGGTGGTCGCGGACTGTATCTGAATCCCTACAAAAAAGGTAGTGGGGTGGGAAAATGTAGAGGAAAAAAAAAAACTTCAAAAATGAGGTAATCATTCTACCTAACGGTCCTACAACTAACATTGAGCTTCTTGCGTTCGCAAAACGTATGCGCATTCCATATTTCAAAGGCGTGTTTATGCGATCTGAACTACGTAAAAATAAAAACCCCATCCCAGCGAATGAGTGTGGGATTATTAACTTGGATGATTTGCAGGGGCCTGGTACGCATTGGGTGGCATACGTGAAACGTGGACATAAAATTAAGTATTATGATAGCTATGGAAATCTGCCGCCACCTAAGGAATTCACCGAATATTTTGGGAATAATGTGCAAATTGAATACAATCACGATCAGTATCAAAATTATAATTCTGCAATTTGCGGACAACTGTGCTTGCTATTTTTACGTGATAATACATAAATTACATTCACATTCAAAGTCCAGTATGCACGTGACTGCGCTATGTCGCTGACGCTCACGCTTTCGGGGTCAACGTCTGTTCTTAGTGCAAATTATTTTCCACCGATTGTCCTATCCGATAATGCTCAATATATATTGGGATTGGTAGATTTTGAAACGTTTAACTCAGTACCAAATGTTGATGGGGCAAATAATAAATTTTGTTATGATGGGGGCAAAGAAATTATTATTCCCGACGGGTCTTACGAAATTGATGATTTGAATAGATATTTATCGACACAGCTAGTTGACGATTCAAAATCACCACCCCCCATTGTACTTCGTCCGAACAACAATACATTAAAATGTGAGTTAAAGTGCAAGTATGACATTGACTTTAGTGGGGAGAACAACCTCGGCTCTCTGCTGGGGTTTACAAAGCGACAGCTCGAAGCTAACGTCTGGCATGAATCTGATCTACCTGTCAACATTCTGAAAGTTAATATTATACGAGTTGAGTGTAACATCACGGCTGGTGCATATAGTAACGATCGTCCAGTACACACGATCCACGAATTCTCTGCAAACGTGCCACCTGGCTATAAAATCTCCGAGTCCCCTTACCACGTCATTCACTTACCCGTAAGCCCTCGTGTAATCGACAACATAACAGTTCGTGTTGTGGATCAAGACGGTAATCTCGTCAACTTTCGAGGAGAACAGATAACAATCCGTTTGCACGTAAAAGTGCAGTGATTTTTCATCATGTTGATATACGAGAACGTGCACAAATATGTGGCAACCATACCCCCATCGCTCAGTATTCAAAGTTTGGTCAAACGAACAACACCATACGCAGTACGTCAATCGCTTACGGCTGATAACGTCAATTTTTTAGAATCCTTGGGATTTCATGTAAAAGATAGATATGGCAAATCTGCTAAACATTAATGCCCGACCAATATTTGATAACAGTGTAACTCGAGTTGAAGTTCATGCTCACGCTCCCTATGCAAGTACATCATATTAAAACAATGACGACATACGAAATCCGATTCAACAGCAAGATTTGTATGTATTACCATGCGACAGTTTTTTATACATCGAGGGCACACTATTGAATTCTGTACCGGATGCGAATGGTGTCCATGCACCAGCAAAAAATGTGAAAATAATCAACAATGCAATGGCTTTTCTTTTCGATGAAATTAGGTATGAATTAAATGGAGTTGAAATTGATCGATGCAAAAATTTAGGAATCAGCACTGGTATCAAAAACTATTTATCATTGAATGTCAATGCTGGTAAAGCCCTGGAGGTTGCAAATTGGAATTTGTCGGGAAATTTAGTTGAATTGGATCGGGGGTATTTTAATTATTGCATACCACTGCGCATCCTGCTCGGGTTCTGTGAAGATTATAAAAGAATCATCACAAATGCAAGTCATGAACTGGTTTTAATCCGTTCAAGAACAGATTCAAATGCTATATTTGTGGGAGAAACGGCTGCAGCCGTAAATCTAAAGCTAAATAAATTACAATGGCGTATGCCCCACATAAGTGTCGAAGATTTGCGAAAATTGGAGCTGTTACATCTTCTTGAGAGCGGCACATCGATTGAAATTAGTTTTCGTTCATGGGATTTGTATGAGTATCCAGTGCTTCAAGAAACTACTCACCATACCTGGTCCGTGAAAACAGCCGTTCAATTCGAGAAACCTCGATACGTGATACTGGCGCTGCAGACAGGACGAAGAAATAAACTTACTCATGACCCCAGCGTATTTGACCATTGTGAATTAACAAACATTCGCCTATACCTTAACTCTGAGTCATATCCCTATGATAATTTGGATTTAGATTTCACGCAAAAAAGATACGCTTTGCTTTATAGTATGTATGCCAAATTCAAAGCATCGTATTACGGTGAGACTGGTAGCCCAGAACCATTGCTTGATTTAGATACATTCAAAACGCATGCTGCGATCGCGGTAATAGATTGTTCGCGTCAGAATGAATCTCTCAAAAGTGCATCTGTAGATATACGTCTCGAGTTTCAGTGTAACGTTAATGTCCCTCCAAATACAACCGCCTATTGTCTAATTATTCATGATAAAATTATTGAATACAGTCCACTGACAAATGTGGTTCGAAAACTGATTTAAATAAACGTGGGGGTGGGATTGTGGGTCCATGAATGCTTGAGAAATCAGATTATTTGCAGAAAGGTATGGATAGTCATGAGCCCCACATTTATCGATGTTCAGGGGTTTACGGGACCCAACGATACGTATACTGTGAAAGAAATTGCAGTTTTAAGAAACAGTTTTAATTTGCAACATTTTATATTTCAACCTCCATATCCCTGGTCGGTTTTACCTAAAGATAACCAGATTCAAGCGCTTGAGAGTAAAATTTATCATGGATTCAGCTGGAATAACGGAAATATACCCTACTCGGGACTGCTGTATCTTGTACGCCCACATCTACAAGATTCTCCATCATTTTTAGTAATTAATAGGTCTGTTAAATCAATTTTCAAACGATTGTTCAATATTGATGCAGCATATTTAGCAGATAGAATAGAGTCTACTAAACAACAACCGCGGTGTAATAGTCATTCAGGTGACTGTGCGGTTGAAAATGTTTTTAGAATGAATAACCGATGTTGGATGCAAAAATAAAAACTACATTCAATATAACATACCATTTATTTAAAATTTTACCCTAAATTCATATTTATTTCATCAAAGAGTGCGTTTAATACAAAATTTGTTGTAAAGAAGGAATAACTGTAAATGCTTAAAAGTTGAAATGCTAATAATAAAATCAAGCATTTGGAGAAATACGTACCACTGATTGGGATCCATTCTCCGCAGTTGAAAGTTCTTGGAAATCCCCTCTACATTATTTATTTGAAAAGAATTAAATACATCAAGCCGATAATGGTCATAACACCAATTTCCCACTGAATGCATTTATTTCTGTCAAGTATCTGAAGGAAGGAAGTAATCAGGCTTCAATTTTTTATCAAAATTGCAAAAATTGGATTAATGATATTAAATAGTTTTACTCTCCAACAATAAGACACTTTGTAAGCGCATGATTAAACGGTCGCGACGCGTGGTGCTCCAGATCGAATAATTTTTAACAGTTTGCGCTGAATTGCTATTATCCCTACTCGCATGTGTACACAATTCTGTAAAATGGGGCTACATAGTTTTACAGAATCCATATAACAATGAGATACTTTGTAAGTGTGTGATTGAACAACCATCGAACTAGCATTATCGTGGCGCGTGCTGCTCCAGATCGAACAATTTTTAACAGTTTGCGCTGAATTGCTATTATCCCTACTCGCATGTGTACACAATTCTCTAAAATGGGGCTACATAGTTTTACAGAATCCATATAACAATGAGATACTTTGTAAGTGTGTGATTAAACAACCATCGAACTAGCATTATCGTGGCGCGTGCTGCTCCAGATCGAATAATTTTTAACAGTTCGCGCTGAATTGCTATTATCCCTACTCGCATGTGCACACAATTCTGTAAAATGAGGTTACATAGTTTTACAGAATCCATATAACAATGAGATACTTTGTTAGTGTGTGATTAAACGGCCATCGAACTAGCATTATCGTGGCGCGTGCTGCTCTAGATCGAATAATTTTTATCAGTTTCTGCTGAATTGCTATTATTCCCACTTCGGATCTAATTTTCTCGTTGACTCTGCTCATGATGCAAATGAGCATTCAGAATTTAACGCTTTCAGTATATCAACGTGAGCAGTCGCCACTAAAAGCTCAACTCCGTTTAAGCTGAACTCCATTTTAAATTATCATTATACACTTAGAATAAAAGTGGAAAAACATTATGTATTTCACATCCTTTATAATTCTGTGTCTCGTAAATTCAATAATTTCTGCTCCAACTACGGAACGCGAAATGCTGAATAATGGGATAATCCATCAACTGGATGCAACTAGTAGTATCTTCATTTTCTCTTTGTGTGCCTCTCGGCGTTACAATCCTTCTCCTCCTTTACCTTTTCTCCTTAGTCTCTTAACCTATTAAACAAATCCAATAATAACCAAAATACAATATAATAAAAATAATAATATGCACTGTCTCTCGTGTTTCACTTGCCACAAAACAAAAAAAAATAAATTGTAAATTGTAAAATCATAAGTAAAGTCATGTCTCCGATCTTTTGGTTCTCTCCTGCTTTCGCTCCTTCCCTCCTTATCTTTTCTCCTCTCTCCTTCCTTTCTTGTTTACTGTCTTCCCCCCTCCTTTCCTTCCCTTTCTTTCTCTCCTTTCTTCTTTTCTTCTTCTTCCTTCAATTCCTTCCACTCTCTTATCGCTCTCTCCATTCTTTCTTTCAGCTCCCTCTTTCTTTCCTCCTCCCTCTCCTCTCTTTCCCTCTCTTCTCTCCTTCTGTGCCTTTCCTCTCTCTCCTTTCTATCCTGATCTTCTATTAGTCTTTCATCCTTCCATGTTCTTTCTCTCTCTCTTCTGTCCTGTCTCCTCCATTCTGCCTTCATCCACCTCTCCTTCCTTTCTTCTTCAGCCTCCCTCTCTCTTTTTCTTCTTCTCGCCTCCCTCTCCCTGAAGGTTAGGTCTTCTTCTATGATCACCCCGTACTCTTTCTCCACTGTCTCCTTCCCCTTCATCACTTCTTCTTTTTCCCTTTCACTCCATAGCCTTACCACCGTCACCCCGCTTTCTTTGTCCTCTGTCCCCGTTCCACTTTCCCATTCCTTATCTACCTGCACCTTTCTCCCCGCTGCTTCTCTTACTATTCTTATCGCCACCTCTCTCCAGTCCCTTATTCCGTATATTCCCTTTATTACCACGTTTCTTTTCTTTCTCTCCTTTGCTTTCTCCTCTGTCTCCGTCATGCTCTCCGTTCTCTGCCTTTCTGTGCCTCTCGCTTCCTCCGCGTCGTCTCTTCCTATTTCTTCCGCCTCCGTTCTTTCTTCTCTCTGTTTTTTCTCCTCCGGCCTCCTGTATCTCCTTTCTTTGTCGACCTCCTTCTTACTTCCTTCCCCGACCTCTGTTCTCAACTCCCTTATCTCCGCTTTCACCTCCTTTATCTCCTTCAACACCTGCATCACTACCTCTTTCATTTCCTCCATCTTTTCCTCCATCTTGTTCTTGTTGTCCGTGTTTAGTATTTCACCTCGTGCTCACCTTTCAGTGTCTGGCTTACTACTGCCTGTCCTTCCACTTGTTGCGCCTACTTTCTTTCCCCTCTCCTCGTCTTTCCGCTGTCGCTTCGTGCTTCTTAGTCACCCTCTGCTCACTAGCTGTCGCTACCTGTCCGTCTCTCTTCTCCTCTTCTTCTGTCTACCTTATCGGCCGGGCTCTATCGATAGCTGCCGTCGTTCCATTGACCTGTCGTTGCTACTCTGTCGGTGTCCGTCTCCCTGCTTTCTGCTTCTTCTTCTTTCTTCCTGTATTCTTCCTTTTTCTTTTCTTTCTTTCTTGTCTTATTCCCACTGTTCTCTTACCTTCTTTTCCACTCTACTCCTCCTCTCTTTTAGCTCTCTCCCCCATCTTACCCCTTTTCCTTCGTCGTCTAGAATCTCCTGTATCGTGCCTTCCACTCCGTCCATTTCTCTGCATGTCCCTGTTAGGTGCTCTAGCGTTTCTTCCTCCTCCCTGCACATTCTGCATAGCCTCTTCTCTTCTTTCAGCCAGTATTTTCCTCCTCTTTCTTCATTTCCAAACCTCAACCGCGCTACTGTTTTCACCTCTTCTCCTCTCGTTCCCCTTTTTCCTTTCATGTACCTCGGTCTTCCTACTATTCTTATCTCTTTATACCTCTGTACGCTTCTCGACTTCCATATCCTGTCCATTCTCTCTTGCTCTTGCACTTCTCTGTCTCTTTCTACCGCTTTCTTCTCCACCGTCTCCCCTCTGTCCCAGGTCGCTTCTGCTTCTCTTTCCCCGATCCCACACCTCCACATGTATCTTCTCCTTTCCTCTCCCCATCTATCGTATTTTCCTTTTTCTTCTTTCTTCCTCCTTTCTCTTATGCATTCCCTTAGTATCTTTCTCTTTTCGTCTTTCCTCGCTTTCTCCTCGTATCTTATTGCTCTCTGTCCTGCCCCCACTCTTATCTTGTCTATCTTCATCTCTTCTCTCACTATATATCCTGGCGTCGTTCTCTCTAGTCCTAGTATCCATCTCACGTATCTCTCCTGTAGCCTCTCTGCTTCTTCTCTCTCTTCCCATCCCCATATCTCTGCTCCGTACATCAGAATTCCTTTTATTATTGAGTCGAACATCCTCATCCTCCATCTTATGTCCTCCTTAAACTTCCTTTCTCCTATCCCCCATATTCCTCCCATTGCCTTCCTTGCCTTTCCTATTCTCTCTTTTATATGTGCCTTCTCGCTGTTCGTTCTATTTAGTGTATAACCTAGGTACCTCATTTCGTCTACCTCCTCCATCTCCTTCTCCCCCCACTTCCACTTTTGCCTCCTTCTCCTTCCTTTGCCTTTGCTACATATCATTATCTTTGTTTTCTCCTTGTTCACTTCTAATTTCTTTCTTTTGAAGTATCTGTCTGCTCTGCCTATCATCTCCTCCATCCCCTTCCCGTCTTCTGCTATTAACACCACATCATCGGCGTATCCCAGTGTCCATATCTTTTCTCTTCTTATCACTACTCCCCCGTCCTGTCCTTTCCTCATCGTCTCTTCCATGTCCGCTATGTATATATTGAAGAGCGTTGGGCTTAGCGGACATCCCTGTCTCACTCCTTTGTCCACCCAGAACACCTCCGATACCTCCTTCCCCACTCTGACTCTGCATCTCGTTTCTTTATATATTTCTTTAACTCTCTCTATCATCTCCTCTCCTATGCCTCTCTTTCTCATCGCCCCCCATAACATCCCTCTGTCTAGTGTGTCAAATGCTGCCTTCAAGTCTACGAACGTCATATATACCTTTCCTTTCTCTTCCTCCAGTTTTCTTCCTACTATGTGCTTTATTATGTATATATTGTCTATGCCTCCTCTTCCCGCTCTGAAGCCCATCTGCGTTTCGTCTAGTCCTCCTTTCTCTTCTAGTTCCTTTATTATCTTCTCGTTCAGTAACATCGTGTATATTTTATACGCTGTCTGCGTCAGCGTCACCCCCCTGTAGTTCTTCACCTCTTCTGAGTTTCGTTTCTTATGTATCGGTATCACTATCCCTTCCCTCCATTCATCTATGTATCCTTCTCCCTTCCATGTTCTCCATATTATCTCTGCTAGTCTGTTTTTCAGTCCACTCCCTCCTGCCATCCATGCTTCGTTCTTTATACCGTCCCCTCCTTCTGCTGTTCCTCTTTTGATTCTGCTCATTATCTTCATTACCTCCTCTTTTATCTCTCTTTTCTCCTCTTTTATCTCTCTTTTCTCCTCTTCTTCTCGCTCTCTTCTCCCCTCTCTCTCTCCGCCGCCGTTTCTTCTTCGCCCTCCTCTTCTTTCCTCTTCTTTTTCCGCCTCCTCCTCTTCTCTTTCTCTTTCCTCCTCCTCTCTTCCCCCTAGTAGTTGCCTGAAGTGATCTGTCCACTCCTCCATTGTTATCTTTTCACTTATTCCTGTCTTCTTTTTCCTTTCTTTGTTTATATATACCTCCATATGTCCCCCTCGTCCCTTAGATCATTTATGCTTTTATTCTCTGCCTCTCTCCATTCTTCTTCCTTTCTTTTGCATGTGTCCTTATATTTCTTTCTTTCCTCTCTGTACCTCTCCATCTCTCTATCTCTATTGCCTCTTTTCTTCCCTACCTCTCTCCATGCTTTCTGCATTTCTTTCTTCTGCCTCCTGCATTCCCCGTCCCACCATTCCTTCTTTCCTATACTCCAATTCTTCTTGATCTTCCTTCTCGTCGTATGTCCTTTTACCTTCTCTGTCATCTCCTTCCACGCTTCTTCTATTCCTTCCTCTTCCCATACTATCTCTTCTGTTTTCTTTCTGAACTCCTCTGCTTCTTTCTTTCCCCACACCTGTCTTTCTATTTCCTCCTCCCTTTCCTCTTCTTTGTCTCTTTCTACTCCCCCTACTCTTACCACTATAGGCTGGTGGTCTGATTCTGTCCTCCTCTCTACCTCTATGCTCTCTATGTCCTCCCACGTCCTTTCATTCACTATCCCATAGTCTATCGTTGTTTCTACTCCGCTCCTTCTATACGTTATCTCCCCTTCCTCGTCTCCTTTCATGTTTCCGTTCAGCACCGTCCATCCTCTTCTTTCTATCATTTCGATTAGTCCGTCCCCCTCCTTGTTCCTTCCTTTGTCTTTTGCTTCTCTTTTTCCTCCTCCCTTTCCTTCTTGTTCTTCTCTTTTTCCTTTCTCGCCGATCCTTGCATTGAAGTCCCCGCCTATCACCATTTTGCCTTCGTCTTCTTCTTCGCCTATTACTTCTTCCAGTCTTTTCAGTTTTTCTCCCTCCCCTCCTCTGTTGTATATCGTTATCACTCTCCACCTTCTTCCTCTTATTCTGGCTTTCCTTTCCTGAATCTCCTCTATTTCCTTCTCCTCTCCTTCTTCCTCTTCTTCGTCATCTATTTCTGTCCTTACTCCTGTAATCATTCCTCCTTTTGCCCTTCCCTTCCTTTCCGTTCTTTCTGCTCCTTGGCATTTCCATATCCAGCCTTTCGGCATCTTCTTCTTCCACCTCTCCCACTCTTCTGTCTCCATCCATGTCTCTGTTAGTCCTATGACGTCAAACCTCTTCATATATTCCCAGAATTGTTCATCTTTTCCTTTTAGCCCCGCTACATTCCAGAATATTATCTTTGCCCCTTTTTCTTCTTCTACTTCCTAACTTGCTCTACCCCCCCTTCCTCTCCCCCTTCCTCTTCCACTTTCCCCTCTGCTGTGGTCTATCTGTACTAGCTCTCCTCTCTCCTCTTTCCATTCCCACGTGGTGTCCCCTATCCTCAATTTCTTATATCCTACCGATGCTCTTTGTCCTCTCTCTCTTTCTTCTTTGGCCTTTTCCCATAGTCCACTCTGTATTTCTCTTTCTCTCTTCGTTAAGTCCTCATCTATATATATCTTTCTCCCCCTCAATCTACTTCTTTCTACCGTCACTCTCCTCTTGTCCGTCCAGCTCATCATTCTCACCAGGATTGCTCTCCTGTTTCCTCCTATCTCCGCTATCTCCTTTACCCCTTCCTTTTGTCCTGTTAGCTGCTCCATTATCCTTCCTACTATTTCCTTCACCCTTTCTTCTACCTCTATCTCCTCTCCCCTCAGTATGAAATTATTTCTTCTCTCCTGTTTCTCCTTACGTTCCCATTCCTGTTCGAGTCCTTTCATCCTTCTCTCTTTTTCTCTTCCTTCTCTTTCTTCTCTCTCTCTTGTTTCGCTGACTATCTTTCGCAGCCTTTCCTCTGCCTCTCTTCTCTCTTCCTCTTTCCTTCCTGCCTCTTCCGTTTCCCTTCTCCTGTTTTCCTCCTCTAGTTTTTCTATTCGAGCCTCTAGCCTCCTTTTCTCTTCTTCTCCCTTTCGTTTTACTTCTTCTATCTCCCTCTTCATCTTGGTTTGCTCCTCTCTCATCTCCCTTCTTCCTTCTCCTATTTATTCTCTCATCCGTCTCAGCTCCTCTGCTACTCCTGCCATCGATTCCGTCATCCTCATTGTGATCAGTTCTACCCATTTCGTTTCATTGCTCCCTGCTCCTCCTCCGGCCGTTTCCGCACTCCCTCCTTCCATGTCTTCCTCCTTCTCCTTTCTTACTTCTATTGCTGGACTGCTTTTCTTTACACTTCTCTCTAGTTCCCCTCCCTCTGCTTTCCTCTTTCTAAAGCTTTCCAGCAGCGATCCGTCCGACGAGGATCTCTCCCTTACCCAACTCTCTGCCTTTGTCGGCCTCCCCCTCTTCCTCGTCTCTCTTAGCTCCTGCGATCCACGTGGGGTTCCCCACTCCTCCGCCTGTTCTTCGTCGCTCTCCTCCCCCTCTCCTTCCTTTCTTTCCATACGCTCGCTCTATTCACGTAGTACCTGCGCGCGCCTCCTCGCTCTTGTGCCTTGCTCCTCTCTCCGTGCTGCCTGCGCGCGCCTCTTCGCGTCTGCGCTTTGCGCTTTTCTCTTTCCCCTTTCTTCTTGTTTTCTAGGTTATGTAACCCTTCTTTTTCTCCGTTTTCTGCCTATTTCAATCTTTTTCCACTTACCCTTCTTTGGTCTCCTTTCCCTTTTTCTTCTTTTTTCTCTTTCTCCGTCGTTTCTTGCCTTCCGCTTATGATTAACCGTACTTTTTCACCTTTTGCGTACACTATCAACTTTCCGCACTTAGCTATACGGTGTCTAGACCGTAAGTCTAACTGGATGCAACTAGCCTGCACTCAAACGCATCATTTAACTTTAAACAATTTTACCCACCTCCCGATTATACGCGAGGTTCGGAAAAATCTATACCCCATGGCCAATACACCAACGTAATGAATGTTTACAACGGGGGGGATCAACCCAAATCAGATTTACACGGCAGCACCTGCAACAACACCGGCGCCAGCAACAATAACACGGGCGCCAACAACAACAGTTAAACGTAAGTTTACTCAAATTGATTTCTTTCTTTGTGATTAATGAGGTCGCGGTAAAATCGACTGGAGTGAATAGAATTTCTGTAATCATTCTGAAATAGGTACCTGTCTAATATCATTGTGATAATATAAATTGATAGGTTTTGAAATTTTCGTATTCCTGAAGATAAGTGGAATCAATATTTTGGTGCTCTCATCATAATTTCATGATTTTATTGATTGTTTAAACAATCCTTTTCATGAAGTTTATATTAAAAAAATTATTTGCGGAGAGATAGGTACTTGTCTAATATCATAGTGATAATATAAATTGATAGGTTTTGAAATTTTCGTATTTCTGAAATAAGTGGAATTAATATTTTGGTGCTCTCTAACCATAGTTTCATGATTTTATTGATCGTTCAAACAATTCTTTTATGAAGTTGATATTGATTCAAAATTTATTTGCGGGCCGCTACAACACCCCTACGAATCAATGTCATATAAAGTTCAGAGTTTATTCTTATCGCATATAATATTTTCAGCCCGTACCAGCACTGATCAGAGTACCTTCCGAGATTTTGCAGTTCAGTGGGAGCTTGGAGACGCCGAAGGTAAAGTGAGTCGAATCAGGCTCCGGGGTTTCCTTTCTTATACAAAATTTGAATACAGTAAGGAAACTCCCATATTATGAGTATAAAGTGTTGAACCAAATCAATTATGAATTTTTTTGTTCATTGCAGATGAGTAATTCAACTACGAGTTCGCCCCCTAAACGCGATGGTGCACCTCAGTCGTGGTACTATATCGTTCGTGTTAATTTGGATAAACACACGTGTGAGTCGAACTCTAGCGTTACGATCATTATCCATTCGTAGTCTGTTAGTAGAATGGGTTATACATTCATAGTCTGTTAGTAAAATGGGTCATATTTGTAGTTTATTTAGTAGTCAAGGATTGATCTACAAAATGTGTTTTATATTTGTGTAACATCGAATAAATCATACATTTATTGATAATTATTGATACTTATTATTGTATTTTATTAAGGTCTGCATGCCCAGACAGACTAATTCATTATCGATGACTGAATCCACATCAAAGTCCTCGCTATTCATTATGACGTTTCTCGCCTCCACTTCACCTAAAGCATCCTCCTCTATCGCTGCACCAAGTTTTTCAACAAATAACTTCGCACGATCTTTAATAGTTTGTTCTTGCATCACGAGTCTGCATATGGTGACATGAATACACGGTAGTATACTCTGCAGCGTTCTGAACAACACTTCCATGATTGTAATATTCGCAGGTGAAAAATACACAGCATTCTTGTTATAGACTTTGCGACAATTCACAAATGAGTCTCCTCTCGCAGTTAACGGAATCGTGTATTCTATTCCCGAATTAGGTAAACTCCCATATTCGAACCATTCGCTAAGAACTTGCTGGCTGCTTAGAAAATTTTCCCAAATACTTTGAGTGAAAACCATTTTATTATTCCGCACCGTGTTCACCAGGGATATTACAATTTGACATGATAAATCACCTTTGACAAGAAGTTCAACTTCTATACTTTTGGAAGAAGATTTATTCAAACGAAACTTACGATTGAGGATTCCGAAAGATACTCCTTCTTCTTCTTCTTCACCGACTAGTTGGCCAAAATTTGTTCGCTGCTTCTTCGGATTGCATGGTACAGCCCTCTGGGAAAACTGAGGCCGCTTGCAACCTGGGCGACAGGAAATGAGAGTCTGCGCCTTCTCAAAAGGTTCTGGCTGTGCGCAGAGAACCCAATGTTGTTTTCCATCACACATTTCGGTGTGGTGTAGATCGGCATGCGTTGCAAAATTATTCGATGTTGACGCCATTGAAGCTGATGGTGACTATGGCTGCAGGAACTGATCGAACTGATGTAGTTTGTAAAACCATTGCAGTATTTATATTCACTCCGAGAATAATATTTTTTCCACATCAATTTGCTCAAGGATAACTTGGACTGATCCTCCCCATTGATTATTGCTATACAATGTAAGATTCATTTGTGCGTCCAATCAGTTGTGACAAGATTGAGAAAATATTCCCACACCTTGTATATTGCAACTCTGATATTGCAACTTTGTATGAAGAATGACGCATATATTCGAATTAAAATCAGCTTCCATTTACCTGTACTTTCAATCAGCTCACAACCCTGTATGGAGCTTATCACGTCAGTTAAGATTAATTATTATTGAAAAGTGGGCGCTCATGCATAGATCAAAACTGACGCTATGATCCCCGTTGGTTGGGTATAAAAGGCTCCGGATTTATATGCTAAATGACAGTCTTCAACTAATACTCCATGCGCACTGTTCGTAAGCGGCGAGAACTAAAACTGCGAATCGAACTGCTTTTGAAAAATATTGGTGAAGTAAAAACCTTGATTCAGGCGAAATCAGATCTTGATCATATTTTGAGAAGATTAAACACTATAAAATTAATATGAACAACGCCATGGACCTGACGAAAATCAACAAGGTGGGTCGATGTGATGAATACCTTTCCACCAAGAAATTGGCAGATCTTGAGGTCAATAAACACTACCCCGTCACCGGCTTGCGGAAAGTACAAACAAGATTCGGTACAAGAATAACCCTTGATTTGGAAAACGCGTTTTCGGCATTTCTACCTGCACGCATGTCAAAAGTGCTGATTGACGATGAGGACTTAGTCCAAAAAATGATACTGGCTGCCGATGAGAATCGCCTTCACATGCATAATCTTGGGGGACTATACAACCGAGTAGAATTCAACTATATGTAAATTTAATAAATATCTGAAATGTATCACGCTTACAAATAAATAATCATACATGAATTGTTCTCTCAAGCCTACCTTTATTCAACAATAATTCAGGGTCTATTAGTTCGTAGAATCTGATTTCTGATCAACGTGTAGAACTGTGCAGTTCAAAGACCTAATCAACCAGTTGAACTTGCAGTTCTACGACCTGTTCACCAGAAATTTCCTTCAGCGTCGATAGGGTGCGTGTTCATCACATTAATATAGTACTAGGGCTAAGATTCGTTCACGATAATTTGCGAACAGCTTAGTGGTGGGGGAGAAGGTCTGGTATTCAAAGCCCTACGAAACTGGTTCATCTAGTTGCTTCTGGGTATGAATATGGTGCCATCTCAAAATCTGAGTTACTTGCAATCTGAATTCACAAGTGTGAGCATCAAATAGAACTCCAGAGGAGATTTATTGAAAATGACAAACATCATGGATTTATCTGGTACCACAAACCTATCTGATGCCAATGTGTTCAACGCTGGGCAGTTAGTCGAGGACTCCTCTACCCACAACTTCACCGATGCTGAGATATTTAAAATTGGTCAGTTGGGTCTATGCGGTGAACGTCTTCCCATCAAAAAATCAACTAGCGGTGTGCATATCATCATCAGTTTGCGGAAGATGACAACATTATCGGGGCGCACAAGAATAGTAGCCGACATAATTGGGGGGGACGCTCCTTACGGAACCTTTACCGAAAATCTACCTCCACGTATAACTGCAAGGCTGCTGAGTGATGAGGCCTTATTCCAGAAATTGAAAACGGTTGCTGAAGACGGAGGCGTGTACTACCGCCATGTTTCTAAACGTTTTCGTTCAATTTTATTTACACTGCGGAGTATCCCCAACCTGCCTGTATAATTTGAAACAAATCTTTGAAATATAACATGAATTTGTTGTCATATGCCTTACAATATTCGAGAATCTACTCTTAGTTTGTAGGATAGCTTTGAAATTTGAAACGAGGTATATAACCTAGGTAGTATCTCGACCTTGAGCAATGTGCACTATCTGCGTCGGATATCTTGCAATTGACTTGTTGATATAAAAAAATGTTTCCGGCGAGGGTAACCAGTAGGAATTAACGTACGTCCACCGTCAAAATTCTTATGATCACCTGTCACACAAATATTCTCCAGGGGGATTGTCACGTAAGTAAGCTAAAGGCGCCGGTTGCAACTTTCGAATCTTCATTGCGCTATAGGGAACTTGTACTCACTCACTATACTGTAGATACTATACTGTGAAACTCTTAAAAATAAGGTAACGTCTCTCACCATAGGTACTGGACTGTAATAACTGGTAGGGTTACTCCCATAGAAATTTGCGTAAAAATCTGATGATTGATTGTCACATTGATTATCGCATAAAAATCGGGCATAACCAGTGGGATTACCGGTAGGATTACTCCGATAGAAATTTGCGTGAAAATCCGATGATTGAGAATCGAAATTTGCGTAAAAATCGGATGATTGATTTGCGTAAAAATCTGATTATTGATTATCACATTGATTATCACATAAAAATCGGACACAACCAGTGGGATTAACGGTAGAATTACTCCCATAAAAATTCGCGTAAAATGGTAAGAATTAGCGTAAAAATTCTGATGATTGCTTGTCACACTAATGACATGAACGCGTAGGTAAGAACTCCTGAAAATACTGGACTGTAGATAACCCGTAGGATTACTCCCATAGAAATTTGCGTAAAAATCGGATGATTGATTTGCGTAAAAATCTGATTATTGATTGTGACATTGATTTTCACATAAAAATCGGACGTTACCAGTGGGATTACCGGTAGAATTACTCCCATAAAAATTTGCGTAAAATGACACATAAAAATCGGCCATAAAGGCGGGGGTTAGAACTTTCTAGAAAAAGGAACTTTCTAGAAAAAGGTAAAGGCGCGGTCATGACTCCTCTACAGGGTGCATCTTGGCTCTCATGGTTCTTGACTAACATAGCTATACTACTCTCGGTAGTGGGTACCTATCGATTTGCAAAACGCGATTTACCGTAACCTTAAAATCGCTACATAGTCGTACTCCCCTATTCGCCTTCATGATGGGAACGATGGGCGTTGCCCAATCGCTGAATTTGATCGGCGTTACCACCCCGTCTGTCGTTAACTTTTCGATCTCTTGTTGTACTTTACCTTTTAGTGCTAACGGTAACGGCCGAGATTTTTTATAGATCGGTTGTGCTCCCGGGACTAAATGTAGCTTTAATTGCCCGAATTTGAAAACGCCTAGTGTAGAAGAAAACACGGTTTCTCTTTTTTTAAGTAGTGCTGATAAACCGGGAGGCTCTTTTTCAACTCCCATACTATTGTGTCGCGGTACCGCTGCTTTATTTTGTTTGGGAAATGCCGGTGGCCAGCGTTCGAAAGCTTCTAGCCACTATTTCCCCATTAATAAACCATACCCATCCTTAGTTACATAGATATCTAAATATCGTACGTCCGAGTCCAATTCTACTCTGACGTTCGATAGTTTCCCGATCGGTCGGAACAATGAATTATCATAAAATTTCATACATACGTTCGTTTGCACTAATTCCCAGTCTGGGAATAATTTCTTTTGCTCACTCGCCGATATGACTGTATAGTATGCACCCGTGTCAACTTCTATATCTAACGTATGCTGCTCAACCGTGACTTTTAATACGCTCGCTTTATTATTTACTTCGGCCTTTAACATATGAAACGTTTCGAATACATCGCTCTCTCGGTTGTTGTCATCATCGCTGCCGCTGTCCTCGCTCCCCTCGCCCATGTCGTATAAACTTTCGCTGTTGTGAGCCAAGAAAAGTTGCTGTTTTGGTCTGCTTGTTGACTGGCCACCCCGGCACACTTGTTTCATGTGCCCCCGTCGACCGCAGTTTTCACAATTGGACCTATTGTATCTGCACTCTCGTGCGAAGTGTCCTTTTTTTCCACAGCAATAGCAAGAGCTGAAGTCTACAGGTCCTCGGCTCGTCGCGCTGCTTGATGCTCCTCTTGAACGTTCGCTGTTCCATCCCTCTGTTCCACGACTTTGTGGTCCTCTTCTTCGGAAACTTGGACGTATGACTTTGCCCATTTTTAATAAGTTTTTTCCTGCACCACCCCGTGTGTCCCTGCACCCTTTGCGTTTAATCGGGCCTCTTCTGTGTCGATGGCAACGGTCCTGGCCTCTGTGAACGTCCTTGGTTTGGCCTTCAAGACCTCGAAACGCGTTTGTTCATTTGCCAACCCGTTGATGAATTGGTCGAGGCATGCTTCTTCTTCGCTCGTGAACTTACATTTTGCGGCCTCTTTTTTTATTCGCGTCGCAAATTCACTCACATTTTCAGTTGATGCTTGTTTAATTTGTCAAAATTTGCTGCGTTCGTTAACATGATTGGTCGGTGGAAAAATCTTTTCGTTTATAATTAAGATAATCTGTTCATACGTCTGCGTTTTGATCTCATTCGGGGGCCTGCATTCCGCTATAATAGCTGAATAGATTTCCGGTCCTAACTTTGTTAAGGGGACCAGTACAGCTTGGTTTAAGATATTTCAAGTACTCCAGAATGACTTTATTTGTTAACCAAAGTTTATTTTACATCAAAAAAAATGTTTCTTAAAAAAACTGTGTCGTAAGGTTTTAGTCACACCGTTGATCTAATTCATCGTCTCGACGTCTCACTTTCTTCAGACAGCGGTCCTACATCTTATGAATGCGGGGATCTGAAAAGAAAAAAACATGTGAAAACTTACAGTCAATTATCCAAAATTTCAAAAATTTGAGCCACTAATTTGCAAATAACTTGGCCAAAAAAAAAACATTCAAAAATTCCCTCATTCATATCATGAAGATTCATTTTCTGAGGAAAATGAGCTAATAAAGACCCAGATCGGACCATCGGTGCTCCAAAAACCTTACGACACAGCGCCAAAAACATAGTTATGAGATAAACGAGTTTGAAGTTTTTGCAGAAAAATTGGTATATACTCCTCCGGAAGCTCATACATCAAAAAGTTTGTTGTACCAAAGTTGAATGAAATTTTTTTTTTTTTAATTTTCAATTTTCGAAAAGAATTTTTTTTTTTATTGGAAATTTAATTTTTCCTTTTTCTTTTCTGCAAACTATTTTCTCAGAACTTTTTTTTCCCATGTATTTTTTTGTTCCATACATGCTTCTTTCTCTTACTCACTTCTTTAAAAAGCTCCAGCAGCATATGAGGGCGCTGCTGCATCCTCCGCAGACTCATTGTCCGCAAGCCGCAGCCTTCTCATGGCGATCCGTGTCTCGCGGGAACTTCTAGCTGCTTGTTGCTCAGCTTGCTCGACGCGTGTTATATCTGCCTGAATTGAGTGAGCCCTTGCGTTGGTTCCTGGAGTGACTTTGAGCGCAGTCATGATCTTCAAAATTCCTGTGGCTCCTTCGGAAAAAGTTACAGCTCCCATGTTAGCTGCGATGCGCACCAGATTGTGTCCAGTGTAAGTCCTCTTTGGGCAGAATTTCCAGATGACGTTGTTGAGGGACTCGTTTGCATTTTGAGTCTTACCTCCGATGCAGCGCGTAAGTAGTTCTGGAGACGTCAAGTTATGAAAAACAGGCTTGATCGTCTTCATTACAGCCTCTGGCAGCGAACTCTTATCGACCCACCACATGTCTTGCAGGATAAATGCTCCCGCAGAGCACGGAATAGTGTTTCAACGTGAAACAGCCTATAGCCAGCAGAATTGCTAGCCTCGTAGTCGCCACTGATTTTTCTATCCGAAGCTGTTGAAACATGAGTGCTCTGTCCATCAGCCGCTGTTTGCTTCTGCGGAAATGTTTTCGCCCTCTTCTTTGACCGGCCAATGCATCCTTTTGTGCCAACACCAGAACTCCTCTCTCTTCTTTTCATATTGAATATATTGGATATATTTTATATATTTCCTTTCTGTTTTATTAAAAAATCTGTGAACAAAAAGCAAAAAAACTTCGACCGCACACACAGTTCGGCAGAAGCTTAGTGTAGATATTACTATTGTGATTAAATACTTACTTTTAGGTTATAGTTTTCGAAGCACCAAGTCACAACACCTGTACAACGATTACGCGCTATAGATATTAGGTAAATTTATAATTATTTAGTACTGAAAAGTACTGGTTTTATTTCTTTTTTTCAATTCTGAAACACTGGAAATCGAGAAGACGCTCACGCAACCTCGAAAAGTATTGCACAAGTAATGGTGATCATACACCATGTGATCAATATCGAAATCAAGCGCCAGCGCCACTTGCGCCAAATCGCGATAGCCAAATAACGAACTTTTGACCGTAACTTCTAAACCGTGACGATTTCGTCAAACTCGATTTTTTCACAGACGTAGAAGATCTTTAGGTAACATAAACTGCAAAAAACGAAAAACCAATTTTTTCTAAAATTCAAGCTGTACTGGTCCCCTTAAACATAAGAAAATTAGCGTTCCTAAGGAATTTACTATTCTACAAAAATAATACAACAAAAAATTGCATAAAGAGAAGAATTATATAATGATGAGAAAGAGTAAAACTCTTGAAAATAGAATTTCTGATTACTTAACCTAATTTCTTAATTACTACGCGCGCAGGCACAATGTGCCGGACTTTGTGTGTATTTGAAATGATTTTCTATATTTGAAATCTTTGATTTTATAGAAATGCCGCTTTGGCTAAGACTATTTTATTATGCTTGAATTTAATGGTATAATTGCCGCTTTGGCAATTATCCGAATTTATTGAATCTATAAAAAAAACGTGGCCGCTTTAGCTCTTGCTATGCTCGAAATTTGAGGTTATGAATTGAGAAGTTGAGTGAACAGACGAGATGGTAGGCCGCGATGGCACGAATCCGCTGTAGCTATCTAAATGATTGTGAGTCGCACGGCCGCTTTGGCTCGAATACGCTCTAGCTATCTAAATGATTGTGAGTCGCACGGCCGCTTTGGCTCGAACACGCTGACGAGCCGTGTGACGCTCGCCTTCTATATTTGCGGTGACGTCATACCTGATGTTCTGACATGCGTGTGTTAGCTTGCGCGCTACGACGCTGCTCTATACAATGACATGTGAACGTATAGGTGTATCGCCTATACCATGTACGGTTCGGCTATTTGGCTATAAGCCGAACACGATACAATATGTCTACTTCTTTTTCTATATTGAATATTTTTATTCTCATTTTTACTAATCCATTTGTATGATTCACACCATTGACCGATCTTAAGAATATTTTGTTTACATCTTTTCTATTATCTTTTATTTTTATCCATTTCGAGTTTATTAAGGAAACTTGAGAACCTGGGTTATATGTCCCCATTATCTCTATCTTATTCTCAACTAGCATCTTGAGCTTGATCAATGGTGTGATTACTCGTTTTTTTTCGTTGCTTATATCTACTTCTATTACCGAATCACTTCCTATAGCTTTAGGATTCTCTTTTTTCTCTAGTTCATACCAGCATTTCTCTTCTAGGTGGTATCTCACACCTTTACCCATATCTTCGCATGTCTTGCATGGTTTTTTTTCTTCATTTCTACCTTTGTGTTCTGGTTTACCTTCTTTTTAAATATTTTCTTTTTATCTGTTATTCGTTCGAGCTTTTGTAATTCATTAATTAAATCTTTTGTATCTTCTATCTCATCCCTATCCATCTTCTCTCTGATAAATTCTGGCAATCCAAATGCAATCCTATCTATCATTGTATCGGCGTCCATGTCCTTATTTATGCCTAATAATAGTCGTTCTTTCTTTATTGCGTATTGTACTAGTGAACCTTCTTTGTACTTAAAATAATGCGCATATGTTCTGTTACTTCATCCTTTAATTGAGAAGGTTTCTATTAATACCTGTTTCCATCCATCCCAATCGTTTTCATGATCTCCTTTTATTGTTGTAGAAGTGTACCAGTCTTGGCAAGTTCCATCTAAAAATATTCTCAATAGTTCGATTTTGGTTTCATCTTTTTCTATCTTAAATCTTCCACATTCCTTCTCAAATGTGTCTAGCCATTATCTAACATTCGATGTTTTATAATTAAATTTTTCTAGTGCAAATTTATCTGCAATATGTTTTAAGTTCCTTTCCTCTTTTTTTTTCTGATTTTTCGACTAACTTTCCCAATATCTTTTCCAAGTCTGAGTGTTCTTGAGTACCCTCTTGGCGTATTTGTTTTGAATATTTTCCTCTAAATTGGATATTTTCGTCATCATCCAAATATATCTTTCGCAATTCTTTCGACAGCGTTATCCATATTTTCAACTCATCCTGCCTCCTTCCTAATGATTCTCTTACCCTTTTGAAAGCATCCGTATTTCTTAACTCCTCATGAAGATCTGCATAGATGAGTTCATCTGGTATCGCATATTTTTCCCCTCCTTCTGTACCAATTGAGGTTATGGCTACCACTGTAGTTTTACTATCCTATGGGGAAGCCACAGCTTTGGACTCGAATCTTAACTTCATTTTGTGACGAAAATTGTCGTTTTATAATATCTTCTAATTTCGGAAGTTGGGGTTTCCGGAATACATTAACTAAATTTGTTTCTCTGTAAATAAGAGATTTATTTTCTAACCTGTATTACTATTTACAATATATACAAACTTTACAAGTTACCCGTAAATAAGAGAAACGACAATTAAAGTTAATTATTCGTCTCTCTTTCACAACTCCGCTTTTTAACCTTTCTATTGTTTATGATAATCAATTTTATTCATGTGGGTTTTGATCTTCTGCACGTGCTCTTTCCTATATTTCATATATCTTCTATCTGTCGATTATTCTCCTCGATGTCGATTTATTTGGTGCTCGTCGAGACATCTAGCAGGTGTCCTAGAAGCGGGGCATACTAAGCGCGCTGACTTTAAAGAGAGTATATTCTCTTTACATATATATATATATATATATATATATACATATAATAAAAATGTAGAGACTATAACTAATTCAATAATAACCGTAGATATAATTTTTTACATCTAGTTGGCTGAATCGATCTCAAATCATGCAGGGCCAGCGGACGTCATGTTCCAGAATTGCTCGTAACTGAAATATGTTCTTCCTCGCTCAAAATGAGCGGACACGTATATCTCATTATCTCCCAAATAAATTTCTCACGCCTGATAACGATTTTTTAAGATTATAAGGTAAATATGGTTTTCTTCTGATATTTAACGTATAATTTCCGAAAAATCACCGTCAATTTCGCAATTTTCCAACTTTTCTAAAAATTCTTGTTCTGAAATACGTAGAATCTCACACTTCATCGAATCAAATGTCAGAATCCAAAAAATTTTCAAAATTGCAAAAAATACAGCGATTTGAATGAAAAAACAAAAAGTAGTTTTTCTCAAAAAGCCCTGTTTCGATTTCTCTGAAAATTTAGTATGTTTTGGTAGGGAGTATACACTATATACCCTATGAACGGCATTATCGATTTATTACTATTTTACGAGATATTGATTTTTTTAATTCATTTTATTCAAAAGCCGTATTTACATGGTCATATATACGCTCCTGTAGTATACGGAATAAGAAGGCCGCCTCCCTTGAATATAATTCAATTCTTCATTTTCCTGCATACGTGAATTCCTGCGAAAATATTATAATATTAGTTTTTAAATTTCGTGAAAGCTTTTCTCAATCGATTTTTGAGCACACGCGAGAGGCCTACATTTATTTGGTACAATTATTTTATTTTATCATTTTTTTCCAATTTTACAGAATGAAACATTGGTTCTTTTTCTCTTCTATGTGTTTTGATTCGTACTTTTCTCATCGAATTAATTCATTATGATCTTACCATTAAGATTCATCTGATATTAGTTGAGCTGCTACTTCGGGCTTGTAGCGTTAATGAGGTGATTTATTTTTTCTCCGATCTCTAACATCCAACTGTTTCCATTCGTGATTGGCCGTCCGAGCCACGTAACATTTTGTTTCGGTTTCGCCCACGATAGTCTTCACATATGACATTTTTGAATACCGGCGTAGCCTTTTACTTGATGCCATTCGTCAATTTTGGTTTTCCGGAAATCGTGTAAATCGTCAGTTGATAGCAAAATCAAACGTATGGCTGAGGTGTACCTTTTGACGTGTCTCATAAAATCTGCTGCATTTTGAATACATTCAGTATGAGCACTCTGAAGATCGTGTGTGGTTGCATAATGCTTCACGAGACCATCAACACCATCGCATGCGCCCTTCCCGTAGCCTGTTGCGGAGAATATATACTTTTTGTTGCATAACGACTGCTTCACTACGTAAAGCTGATAGCGGATTTTGAAATGGCTTGCAGCTCCATCAGATATTACACCTATTTGCTCTGCTTTATTAGAATCAGGTTTGCTTGTTAAATTTTCAAGAATACGATCCATCGCCAGTAATGCATGTGCGGAGTCGTGTTTCGTATCATCACTGATAACAGCAAAACTTGTTGTTACTTCGCCTTGATAGCATACCGCCGTAAATATGGAGACCTGCTCATTTTTCCATTAATAACTTTGGATAGCATCTTTCATAATTACTGTCCAGTTTTCTGCGAAGTCCACGTGTGATACAAGGTGATATGGATTGGATTTCGCTCTGTTCTTTTCCTCCTTTATTGCTTTTTGTTGATAGTTTTTAACACGTATGTGGACATTTGATTTCAAGGTCCAGTTAGTGAGTTCAATCAGGAAAGTATTGATGGAAGTGCTTCTTTTCTGTAAATCGCCGTGATCCCACGTGGCGAAAGTGACTTCTTCGATATCCTGAGCATCAAGTATTTCAAGCGACTCGATCGAAATGCCTTCCACAACAGGACACTCGACACACTCTCCAAATATACACGATTCTGACGGTGCAGAACACATCACTGCAGACAGGATGTCGGATCTTATTTGTTTCAGCTCGGAAACACTTTGTTTTTTTATGCCTTTCACTGCTATAAGGCAGAGTTCGAAATTCGCACAGTACACACAAAGACACACTTCTCTGGCAGGATGAATAATGACCCACACAGCACGAAATATTTCAGAAATATTGAGAAATGTTACAACATTTGAGATTCATAACATTACTTCAGGAATATGACTGAAGCGTTTCAGCAACATTTCCGTAACATATATCATCTTCGACATTTCTGAAACGTTTCAGAAATATGTCGATTGTAGTATAACATTTTCAATATTGCCGTAATATTCATGAAATACGTCGATTGCAATATATCATTTTCGATATTTCTGAAATATTTCCGAAATACGTCAATTGCGATATAACACTTTCGATATTTCCGAAATATTTCTAGAATATGTCAATTGCAATACAGCATATTTAATATTTTCGAAATATATCATTTGCAATATAACATTTCCAGAATTCTCGAAATGTTTCAACAACATTCCAAATGACATATATCATTTTCGGCATTTCTGAAATGTTTCAGAAATATGTCGATTGCAGTATAACATTTCCGAAATACGTTGGTTGCAATATATCATTTTCGATATTTCTGAAACGTTTCCGAAATATGTCAATTGCAATATAACACTTCTGATATTTCCGAAATATTTCTAGAATATGTCAATTGCAATACAACATATTCAATATTTCCGAAATATATAAATTGCAATACATCATTTCCAGAATTCTCGAAATGTTTCAACAACATTCCAAATGACATATACCATTTTTTACATTTCTGAAATGTTCCAGAAATATGTCGATTGCAGTATAACATTTCCGAAATTTGTTGGTTGCAATATATCATTTTCGATATTCCTGAAACGTTTCCGAAATATGTCAATTGCAATATAACACTTCTGATATTTCCGAAATATTTCTACAATATGTCAATTGCAATACAACATATTCAATATTTCCGAAATATATAAATTGCAATACAACATTTCCAGAATTCTCGAAATGTTTCAACAACATTCCAAATGACATATATAATTTTCGACATTTCTGAAATGTTTCAGAAATATGTCGATTGCAGTATAACATTTCCGAAATACGTTGGTTGCAATATATCATTTTCGATATTTCTGAAACGTTTCCGAAATATGTCAATTGCAATACAACACTTCTCATATTTCCGAAATATTTCTAGAATATGTCAATTGCATTACAACATTTCCAGAATTTTCGAAATGTCTCAAGACAATTTCAATGTCAAATTTTCTGCACAACTTTGCGAAAACTGATACTTCAACTCATTTTCTTCATTGTTCTGGAAGAAATAATATATAGGAAAAATTTGCAACAAATGTTAAGTGGCGGTCTAGCGTAGTGGTTAAGGCGTGAGATTAGTGATGCGAACACCGGTGAGCGTCCAGGTTCAAACCCCAGTCAGGATTTAGAAATTAGCAAGACGAACTCGAAATGCGTTTTTCTTCATACAGGTGATTCAATATAGGTACAATTATCCTATAACAGTGATATCTGACAGCGGAAATATGAAAAATCGTATTTTTTTTTCAATTTTCATTTCTCATTTCTATAGTGTTCAATGTTCATCCACGCGATATTCACATATCACTGGAAGATTTCTGGTATATTACTGGAAGATTTCTGGTATACAGTTCTGAAATATTACTAAAATATTTCTGATATATGTAACCGACATATTTCTGACATATTTCTGAAATATTTCTGATATATGTTACCGACATATTTCTAAAATATTTCTGATACATGTCAGCTATATAACGTTAGTTATATATGCGGATATGGACATATTTCTGACATATTTCTGGAATGTTGCAATGAAATATTTCTGAAATACAACCGACATATATCAGAAATATTTCTGATATATGTCAGCTATACGTCGTTAGTTATATATGCGGACATTTGAGTATTTCTGACATATTTCCGGAATGTTGCAATGAAATATGTCATGTAGCGAATGAAACATTTCTGAAATATTTCTGAAATATTACGTGCCGTGTGGGTGAGCGACCATGCCGCTGCCGTGGCGCAAATTCTTCACCGAAGCGCAAGTCCAACCTATGTCTTTTAAGATCATTGTCTGCCTTAAGTTTTTTTTATTGTGAGACGCAGGTATCACCGCCAGGACATCGCGGGATTCACCTGCATCCGTCGATCGTCGCAGGATCATCTGGGGGATGTCCTGGAAGCCGCGGCACTAGTACCCGCACCTACGTCATTGGCCTTTGTCATTGTTATCTTCTGCAGCCTCGTCACCTGCCGGCCGGGAGAGGGCTGCACCTCCCAGCCTCATGAAGCCGCCAACACCTACCTCCCGGCCAGAATTTTGAAAATGTTCGCCGTTTAGGTGCGGCGAACATGCCGTGCCTGGAATGGCTTCCCCCACCCTTTTTGGATCGCCGATCGACGGACACTCCGTTGCCGACCACCGTCGAATCTACGTCGAGTTACCTCATACCTTATACCTTACCGTTTAGTTTATCTTTATCTTTTGGGGGTTAATCGTATCTTTCTTTTTCTTTTGGGGTTTTCTTTAATTTGTTTTTGGGGGTTTTCTTAGTTTCCTTCCTACGTCTCTTCAGTTTTTCTTTATTAGTTTTGTGTGTGTGCCTTTTTCTTTGGGAGCCACCTGGGCTGCGACCCGTTTAAAGGTAGGCTTTTCCGTTCCAGGCCTCGACCATTCGTCTAGCGATTTTCCGACGTTACTGATTAACGGTCTTGACTTTCATCCCGCTATAGACGAGTAGTCGTGGTCTGTATTTCTTTATAGGCTAATTTAGCAATAATTCGGCCTAAATCACTATCTTCTTTTCCTTTGGACTTGCGCTGCTCGGGGAAGAATCCCCGTGCCGTATCGCCCCGTTAACTTTAATTTCTTCAATTTTTCTGCGTGCGTTAGTTTAATTTAGATAGAGCTATCTTGCCTATACCTTTTCTTTTTTTGTATTTATTTCTTTTTTTTGCTGCCTAACCGCCTTCTACCTTGGCGACGTCGGATTTAGATTCCGCCGCTACTTTATTTTGTTACGTTATTTTTTTTTTATTTTTGATTATTAACTACCTTCTCTTATATTTGGCTGATTATATTTAATTTCATCGTATTCGGCCTAACTGGCCTTGCCGTCTTGTATTATTCATTTATTATTTTTTTTTGTATCGTTCGCTTTGCCTTTAAATTATATTTCTCTTACCGTTTATCTGTACCGAGTGAGTGTGTTATTTCTACGCCCCCACGTTCCCCTCTCCGTCTACTAGCCGAGTATATTTTGATTTTTGGATTTATCTCTTTCGTAGTGTTTCTCTTTCTGGTTAGTATTTTGAATTTTGAATTTAACTGTTCCCTTAGTATTTTCTTTTTCTGAATAACTTTTCTTTTGAATTTTGAATTTAGCTGATCTTTATTGCCTCTTTTTTTCTCTTTCTTTCAATTCACTTTATCTGGCACATTCGTGTGCCTGGCGCCCAACCTTAGCTTTTGTCTATTTCTATTTTTCTTTTCCTTTTTGTATCGTACCGTTCAGTATCTTTTCGTGAGAATACGTTGGGACCTTTTTGAGCGGGATTTATTTTGCTACTCATTTTTCCTCCGGGTAGGAAAATTGCTCGTTACAATATACACGTACATATATATATCTATACTTCAATTGTTCGATACCACAATTGAATTTAGTAAATAATAAAAAAAAATCACATTTCGAAATCTTAATAGATTTATTTTAATTTTTTTTGTTAAATATATATAAGTGGTGGGGTATTATAGCTTAAATATATATATATATATATATATACACTAGTCCCTCTCTCTCTCATTTATACACAGACACTCGTACGACTTGACGAAGGGGGAGTTGAAATTATATCGCTATACTGTAGGATCCGGTATAGGTGTGTGTGTGTGTGTGTGTGTGTGTCTGTGTGTGATACCTCGGATGTAGAAAATATTTCATTATAAAATTTTATGCAAACTACACAGTAAAAAATTTCTTGTAAAATTGAACACAAAGGTCTGTGTAACCACTTTTTTTACACAAAATTTGTGTTATTTCAACACAGTCCGTTTACGTTGGAAAAGTGACACAGCTTTATGTTAAAAGTAACACAAAACTATGTTAAAATTCTCTAAAACCGGTTCATCGATTTCTACACACTAAAATGTTATTCGTAACACACTGAAAGTGTTGATTTCAACACTTGCTTTTGTGTTATTCTGATACACCGAAAAATGATTTTTTATAACTCAGTGTGCGAATTTCGATTTCTCATGTCTGTTGGTAGTGTGCGAAGTGCCCGATTCACACACTGTGGCGCGCGGTGCTCCGAGTAGATACATTCACGCACTCAGTGTGCGAATGCATCTGGAGTGGATACATTCGCGCACTCAGTGCGCAAATGTATCTGGAGTATATTATACATTCGCGCACTGAGTGTAGAGAATGATTCACTCCGCACACTGTAAATAGTGTATCTATAGAATATTGTCCAAAATACAGTATTCACATTCCCAGCCGGTTTTCGGTTACTGAAAGACAGATATTTATATTTATATTTATTTTCGAAATCGAAATTCGCACACTGAGTTATAAAAAATAGTATACGACACACGTGCGCGTACGTGATCGTAATCTACTATATTCGAACGAAGTAAGAGTGAGTCAAACCGAAGAAATCGTATACTATCAGATATTGTCAAGTTACTATTAATATGTGCCCGTTAATTGAGTATTAAATGGAAACGATTAAAATACGTGGCATAAGAGATTTATTTACGATAAGAATGTAGTAAGCTAAAGTAACAGCCGAGACCTGGCGGTGGAAAACACTGATATATCACTAATCCAAGAACCCTGGGTTGTAGGGGGACTTGTAAAGGGTATAGACACCAGCAGCGGGGCTCTGATAAGTGCAGAGGGGGGCGCTGGCCCAAGAGCCTGTGTCTTCATCAACAAGAGACACTGCGCTCTGAGGCTGAGCCAATTCTGCTGCAGGGACCTAGCAGCAGCCTCTATCAAGGTGAAGCTGGCCAGAGGCGGTACGATCGACGTGGTTGTCTGCTCAGCCTACCTGCCATATGACTCAGTGGATCCGCCACCCACGGCGGAACTCAGAGCACTGGTAGAGCACTGCACTAATAAACGACTCAATCTGCTGATTGGGTGCGACGCAAACGCACACCATGAGGTATGGGGTAGCTCGAACACGAATGAACGGGGCTTAGCATTGCTGGAATACCTCTCATGTACGGGGCTGGAGATCCTCAATAAAGGGTCACAACCGACGTTCGTCATCCCCACCAGGCAAGAGGTGATTGACATCACACTTGGCACACCCAGACTCACCAGCATCGTCAGACACTGGCGGGTGCGAAGGGAAGAAACCCTCTCTGACCACAAAAGAATCTGCTTCGACCTGACCGCAAGCGCGACCTGAGAACAGACAGAGACATACAGGAACCCCAGGGCCACCGACCGGACCCAGGAGCTGGGAAAGAGGCTCGGAGGGACCTGTTATCGGCTCAAAACGACAGGGCTAGTGGAAAAAGAGGTAACCAAACTGCAGACGGCCATTATACAAGCGTATGAGAAGGCATGTCCTGCCAAACAAAGAAAAACGAGTAAGAAGGTGCCTTGGTGGAGCAAAGAGCTGGGCGAACACAGGACCAGCTCTCGCAAGCTGCTCAACAGGGCTCTCAAAACGAGGAAGGAAGCTGACTGGGCTGCCTACAGAACAGCTCAGAAGGAATACAAGAATCTCATCAAGAGATCAAAAAACGAGGCCTGGAGGGGATTCTGCGAGGAGACTGAGGCCCTCACTGTAGTGGCCAAGCTCCGCAAGGTCTTCACTTCAGGTCCTCCGATAAAGCTCGACAGCCTCATACTCCCTGATGGCAGTATGGCGGAGAGTCAGGCAGACATACTGTCGCACATGCTCAGCACCCACTTCCCGGGCTCCACGCCTGCAACAAGAGGGCCTCTCTCAGAGGAGGCACCCTGCAGGAGGGGCCCAGGGGACTGGGGGATTGCGGCAGAAATCATCAGGACAGCCAGAATAAAATGGGCAATTGATACCTTCGACGGAAACAAGAGCCCAGGCACAAACGGGATATTCCCAGCCCTTCTACAGAAGGGCGGTGATGCCCTCATCAGCCCGCTAAACGCAATCTTTAGGGCCTGTATAGCATTAAGCTACATTCCGAGGAACTGGAGAGAGGACAGGGTAGTCTTTATACCGAAACCGGGCAAAGGCTGCTACGACCAAGCGAAATTGTGGAGACCCATCAGCCTCATGTCCTTCATGCTGAAAACCATGGAGAGGCTGGTCGACAGATACATCAGAGACCGGGTACTGGCTGAAAGGCCAGTCTCACGGGCCCAGCACGCATACCAAGCCGACAAATCTACGGAAACGGCACTTCATCACCTCGTCCGCGAGATAGAAGGGCCAATACTCCGGCAGAGAGCAGCGCTGTGTGTGTTCATGGACGTGGAAGGAGCGTTCGATAACACATCCTTTAACGCGATATGTGATGCCGCGACAAGCTTCGGCACCAACAGAACGGTGGTAGACTGGATCAGGCAAATGCTGCAATCCAGGACTGTCACAGCAAGCATCGGAGAGACAGTGGCCAGGGCTCAAGTAGACAGGGGCTGCCCGCAGGGAGGAGTTCTCTCCCCCCTGTTGTGGACTCTCGTCATAGATGGGCTCCTCGTCAGGCTCGAGGAACTGGGGGTGAAGACCGTGGGCTACGCAGACGACGTGGCACTGGTCGTCGCGGGGGACCACCCCCGAGCCATGTCGAGCAGGATGAAGAAGGCCCTGAATATCGTACAAGAATGGTGCACATCTCAGGCACTGAGGATAAATCCCAGCAAGACTGAGATGGTTGTATTCACGAAAAAACGACGCTCCGAAGTGGAACCCATAGAGGTCTTCGGCTCGAAGCTGAGTCTCTCACACACGGTGCGCTACCTAGGCATCCACCTGGACAGCAAGCTATTGTGGAAAGAACACGTGACCAAGCAGGCTCGCAAGGCCACAGCCACATACTGGGCATGCAGGAGGATGATTGGTCGAACCTGGGGACTCAAACCAAGGGTGGTCAAGTGGATCTACACAGCTATCCTCCTGCCCCAGATAACGTACGCATCCGCTGTGTGGTGGCCCGCAATGGGCAAATCCACACTGCAGAAAACACTGGAACGACCATACAGGCTGGCGTGCCTGGGGATAACGGGGGCGCTCGGAACCTCGCCCACGCTCGCGCTGGGGGCTCTACTGAACCTCCCGCCCCCGCACCTTGTGGCGGAGGCGGAGGCCTGGAGGGCAGCCCTGCGCCTGATGCATCAAGGACACTGGAAGAGAACTGGTGTGGGGCACACGGTGGTACTGCAAAAGGCAGGGGCACCGCAGGTGAACCTAACTCAAGGCGGGGACCGCTGCCCCAACCACTACTAGTTCGAGCCAAACTACAAGGTAGAAGTTCCAAACAAACAGACCTGGTCTGACGACCGGGACAATCTACTCTCACCACGGGGACTCGTTTGTTACACGGACGGGTCCAAGACCGCTACAGGGGCTGGGGCCGGTATCTGGAGCGACCCGCGTAAAAAAAAAGTTCTATGAGCAATATACGGCGTCCGTATGGAATATTCCACTCACCCATATATTGGAAATACGGAACGATTATATTTTCCATATATGGGTACACTAATGCTGAGGCACAATAGTCACTATTTATGCAAAATACCGGCAATACTATGGCAACCATATGGCTAACATTTGCGAACTATTTTCTCGGTATATGGCCAAGATACTCACGCTATTTTGGAAATACGGGGAAATTGAGTATAGTCAATTGATTCAACTATAGGTTCAACTATTTATATGAGGAGTATAATAGTACTTTATGTGGGATGCCTGTAAACCGTGTCTTTGCGGGCGAGGATGGTGTTTTCGGACGAGCCGTCGGCTTGTACGAAAACACCATTCGAGGCGCAAACAGTTTACGGGCGCGCCCCATACATTATTTTTTACGGCATTGGTATGAAAAAGTCCCAAAATAAAAGCTAGTAATTTACACGAATCGTATTCCCAAATAAACCAATGTTTTGGCAGATCACTGACGGGGCCCAGGGGCGGAGCCTCGGCGGGGGGTTTGGGGGGCGGAGCCCCCCAAAGAGCAAATAGAAATAGTTTCAAGTGTTTTGTAATTTTTTTTTCGTTATAAATAGTCATCTCACTAGAATTGAAAAATATCAGAAAATAATATCTATAGTTTGAAGTATGTTAAAAATTAGATTCACCTAAATATTACGAACAAAAGGTTAGGTTTTATAATTGAAGGTAAGACAACATGGTCAGAAATTTTTTTTATTTAGTTTTCCACTTATTTACTAAAATCACGAGAAAAGTTATGAGTAGTATGTTTATATTATTGCGATTTCAGCCTTAACCCACTAAAATCACTATAGAAGTTAGAAGTACGTTTATATCACTTTTGGTTTTCAACTTATTTGACTATGATTATAAAAAAAATTGAATCGTCTATATTATTTTTGGTTTTTTCCCATATTATACTAATATATTTGACTAATTGAAAGTATTTTGGTATCATTTGTAGTTCACTTATATAATTAAAATCACAGAAAAGTGTAAGTATTCTTAAAATTTAAACATAAAAGTAAGAGATTTGAGATAACTATTACCTAATAGAAAATCTTATTCTTGACCTCAAGTTGTATATGTGAAGGATTTATTGGAAATGAAGGTCAGATGAAAACGAAAAACATAAGTAGAGCGTAACGTTTCGACCCGAGTGAGGGCCCTCTTCAGACGAATTTTATCAAACACTGTCAAAAAACAAAACAAATATAATCCAACATTTTATAAAAAATAAGGGTTGTCACCCAACATATAATACTTTAAAATATAGATATGAAGCAATGAAGCCCATGTGGGATAACCTCAACATAAGTAATTAATTAAGAAAAAACAAGTGGATATACCTTAAAGCCAGATCACATAATATAGACAACGGAACAACCGAGCGAGAGAAATACGAAACTCCCATTTCAGCATCGTAAGATAAAGCAATGTTTTAGAACTTCAGACACTAGCAAACAAGAATTTCAGCCACGTGTGAACAGGGCTAGATCAGACCGGAAAAGACATAATCTAGAACAACCACAGAGTATGAAAGTTGTAGCATAGAAACCACCAAGGAGAGAAGCTCAAGAACCAGTTAGATATAAAGAGTGCTGGAACTAATGTGGGTAGTTAGTTATAAGTGACTTATATACATCGCTCAAATGTTCCACGTCTTGTCTTAAATTAACAGAATTGGGATGACTAACAATATTGCACATCTCAAGAAGCAGACGCTTATAGTATAACGGTTCTTCCGTTAGAATACTGACACCGCTATAATTAAACAAGTGGTCGTGATTGACCACATGTTTGGTTAGAGCGGTGTAGTGATCTACATTATCATGGATATTCCTTCTATGTTCATTAGGCCTAGTTTGAAGGTGGCGACTAGTTTGACCTATATATACATGGTTACAATCCCTGCAAGGAATTTTGTAAATTACATTAGAACGCTTATCCATAGGTAGACAATCTTTTCCAGAATCAAAGAGATAGTTTAAATTGTGAACACTTCTCCCCACAAAATGGATGTTATATTTAGCAAAAACTCTATTAAGGGTCTCAAATAGGCCAGCCACATAAGGAATAGAGATGAATTTTTTCGGAACAAGGTTCAAGTTAGCAACCTGATTATTGTTGTTGGAGTTCAAGCGACACAAAATTAAACTGTATCTAGCATTAATATGTTTTTTAAGTAAACCAGAAGGATAGTCGTTACGACGCAACACGTAATAGATTAAAGACAAATTCTTAGAATGAAATTCAGGACTAGCCAGCTTAACACCCCTATCTACTAAGTTGAAAATTGTGCCAATCTTATATGATCTAGGATGATGTGACCCAAAATTAAGATATCGTTGAGACCAGGTTTTTTTGTGGAACCAATCAGTTTTAACCTTAGAACCTAAATGTAAAACAGACACATCCAGGAAGGATATTTTGTTATCCAATTCTTTTTCCAAAGTGAATTGCAGTCTCGGATGGAACAGATTAAAAACCTTTAAGATGGAGTCAACTTTATCTTCAGGCACTGCAGTTAGAATATCATCCACATAACGAACATAAAAAGGTAAATCAAAATTCAATTTATTAATGCAAGATTGTTCCAAGTCATCCATCACTAGATCAGAAAGAATAGGCGACAGCGGTGAACCCATTGGTAAACCAAAACATTGCGAATACGTGGTGTTATTAAACCTGAATATCGCAGCATCAGAACAGATTTTCAGAGCGGAAATCAATTCCATCTGAGGAATAGGTATTTTGTTTTTTAATGAACTCCATCTATTCTTGATAGCAGTGATAGCCAAGTTCTGCGGAACATTAGTGAAAAGAGATATAACGTCTAATGAAATCAATATGTAGTTCTCAGGGATAACAACATTTTGTATCACATTCACAAACGCAAAACTATCAATAATCCTAGATTTTGGTGGTGGTAAGTTAGATTTAATCCAATAGTTCAAAGTTTTGGTTAAAGAATACGTTGGGCTGTTAATAAATGACACTATCACTCTAACAGGAGCACCCTCTTTGTGTATCTTGGGAAGGCCATAAGCCCGCGGAGGGACACTATTATTAGTGCTAATAGATCTGCAGACACTCTTGGAGATATATTTTTTATTAGGCCAAGAAGATGAAATTTTATTAACTGTCTGTTGTAGGGTGCTGGTACGATCAAATCTTACAACTTTATATGTACTAACGTCATTCAACTGGTTAAGCATTTTTTGAATATACAAAGGTCTCGGAATAGCAACAGTGGTATTGCCCTTATCAGCTTTGATGAACATAATATCAGGGTGTTCACTCTTAAAGGACTTAATTTCAGAAATACCCTTCAAAAGAGGCTTCGAGATATGAGAATTAGAAGGAATGTGCTGAAAGTTCGAGATTTTATTAGTGAATTCACGTCTAGCTTGATTTCTAGAAGGCTCAGGAATCGACAAAATATTCGATTCAAAACTTGCAATTAAATCGTGTGTTGGAAAAACCTTCTTGCTAACTGAAAGACCAAAATTCGGACCAAGCTGAATAACATCAGACACCACGTTAGGAATGTTTACATCTGTGAGATTTACTAGCCACCTATTTCTATCAGAACGAACAGCAATATTATTCTTTTTACTTTCTATGGAGAGTAAAGCGGAGAATTTATTGATATTGGATTTTTTAAGTTTGTTAAAGAGGAATTTAAGCATAGTCGATTGCGATCTGAAGAACTTATTATATAAATCAACACCTAGCGAAGCCTTCACATCGATAGTAAGACGGGAAAGACTCCTTTCCAGTCCCACAACCGAGGCATGCGCATCACTGATCTCAAGATTGAGTAAACAAAGTTGAAATTTACTCAATGATTGTTTAAATTTGGTTTTGAATTTAGACAGGTTAAAAACTAATTTGTTAGAAAATAACTTTGAGAATTTTAAATGTAAAGGCATAATTCCCTGTTTTTTGCATCGAAGGAGAAAAATGCGATGATTCTTCGTCCTTGACAGCTTCTTTGCCAACGACGTCCAGCGTCGGAGGTTGTTAGCAACATCGATCCCATGTGAGAGAGCGATGTTGTGGAAAAAGCCCATTATATCCCAAGATTTATTCCAGCGATGTGTAGAAAATCTTATTTTTGACCTCAAGTTGTATATGTGAAGGATTTATTGGAGATGAAGGTCAGATGAAAACGAAAAACATAAGTAGAGCGTAACGTTTCGACCCGAGTGAGGGCCCTCTTCAGACGAATTTTATTAAACACTGTCAAAAAACAAAACAAATATAATCCAACATTTTATAAAAAATAAGGGTTGTCACCCAACATATAATACTTTAAAATATAGATATGAAGCAATGAAGCCCATGTGGGATAACCTCAACATGAGTAATTAATTAAGAAAAGCCTCTTTTGAAGGGTATTTCTGAAATTAAGTCCTTTAAGAGTGAACACCCTGATATTATGTTCATCAAAGCTGATAAGGGCAATACCACTGTTGCTATTCCGAGACCTTTGTATATTCAAAAAATGCTTAACCAGTTGAATGACGTTAGTACATATAAAGTTGTAAGATTTGATCGTACCAGCACCCTACAAGAGACAGTTAATAAAATTTCATCTTCTTGGTTTAATAAAAAATATATCTCCAAGAGTGTCTGCAGATCTATTAGCACTAATAATAGTGTCCCTCCGCGGGCTTATGGCCTTCCCAAGATACACAAAGAGGGTGCTCCTGTTAGAGTGATAGTGTCATTTATTAACAGCCCAACGTATTCTTTAGCCAAAACTTTGAACTATTGGATTAAATCTAACTTACCACCACCAAAATCTAGGATTATTGATAGTTTTGCGTTTGTGAATGTGATACAAAATGTTGTTATCCCTGAGAACTACATATTGATTTCATTAGACGTTATATCTCTTTTCACTAATGTTCCGCAGAACTTGGCTATCACTGCTATCAAGAATAGATGGAGTTCATTAAAAAACAAAATACCTATTCCTCAGATGGAATTGATTTCCGCTCTGAAAATCTGTTTTGATGCTGCGATATTCAGGTTTAATAACACCACGTATTCGCAATGTTTTGGTTTACCAATGGGTTCACCGCTGTCGCCTATTCTTTCTGATCTAGTGATGGATGACTTGGAACAATCTTGCATTAATAAATTGAATTTTGATTTACCTTTTTATGTTCGTTATGTGGATGATATTCTAACTGCAGTGCCTGAAGATAAAGTTGACTCCATCTTAAAGGTTTTTAATCTGTTCCATCCGAGACTGCAATTCACTTTGGAAAAAGAATTGGATAAAAAAATATCCTTCCTGGATGTGTCTGTTTTACATTTAGGTTCTAAGGTTAAAACTGATTGGTTCCACAAAAAAACCTGGTCTCAACGATATCTTAATTTTGGGTCACATCATCCTAGATCATATAAGATTGGCACAATTTTCAACTTAGTAGATAGGGGTGTTAAGCTGGCTAGTCCTGAATTTCATTCTAAGAATTTGTCTTTAATCTATGACGTGTTGCGTCGTAACGACTATCCTTCTGGTTTACTTAAAAAACATATTAATGCTAGATACAGTTCAATTTTGTGTCGCTTGAACTCCAACAACAATAATCAGGTTGCTAACTTAAACCTTGTTCCGAAAAAATTCATCTCTATTCCTTATGTGGCTGGCCTATTTGAGACCCTTAATAGAGTTTTTGCTAAATATAACATCCATTTTGTGGGGAGAAGTGTTCACCATTTAAACTATCTCTTTGATTCTGGAAAAGATTGTCTACCTATGGATAAGCGTTCTAATGTAATTTACAAAATTCCTTGCAGGGATTGTAACCATGTATATATAGGTCAAACTAGTCGCCACCTTCAAACTAGGCTTAATGAACATAGAAGGAATATCCATGATAATGTAGATCACTACACCGCTCTAACCAAACATGTGGTCAATCAGGACCACTTGTTTAATTATAGCGGTGTCAGTATTCTAACGGAAGAACCGTTATACTATAAGCGTCTGCTTCTTGAGATGTGCAATATTGTTAGTCATCCCAATTCTGTTAATTTAAGACAAGACGTGGAACATTTGAGCGATGTATATAAGTCACTTATAACTAACTACCCACATTAGTTCCAGCACTCTTTATATCTAACTGGTTCTTGAGCTTCTCTCCTTGGTGGTTTCTATGCTACAACTTTCATACTCTGTGGTTGTTCTAGATTATGTCTTTTCCGGTCTGATCTAGCCCTGTTCACACGTGGCTGAAATTCTTGTTTGCTAGTGTCTGAAGTTCTAAAACATTGCTTTATCTTACGATGCTGAAATGGGAGTTTCGTATTTCTCTCGCTCGGTTGTTCCGTTGTCTATATTATGTGATCTGGCTTTAAGGTATATCCACTTGTTTTTTCTTAATTAATTACTTATGTTGAGGTTATCCCACATGGGCTTCATTGCTTCATATCTATATTTTAAAGTATTATATGTTGGGTGACAACCCTTATTTTTTATAAAATGTTGGATTATATTTGTTTTGTTTTTTGACAGTGTTTAATAAAATTCGTCTGAAGAGGGCCCTTACTCGGGTCGAAACGTTACGCTCTACTTATGTTTTTCGTTTTCATCTGACCTTCATCTCCAATAAATCCTTCACATACACTATTACCTAATCTTGCTTTCTTGCACTTTGCGTCCACATAGTACACGCATACCTCTGATCACATTATTTCTTATCGAGGATGTTGAATGTGCAGTTTGAACACCCACTTATGTTTAGAATAATCCGCTCATCTGTAGTTTTTAATTCAACGGTTGGATTGGAGACTGTTGATTCTGAGTTTTCTTTGTCTCTGGACGTTGATGGCAGATTCAAAACCTCCAGTTTGCGCTCTCGTTGATTCTCCTTCAACGGAGCTTGATTTGTAGAAGATGGACCCAGGTTAATCGAGCTTGTTATCTGGTCGCTAATCTTTCCCTTACTCAGCAATGAATTTTCAATATAGCCTTCAGCGACTGAAGTTGATTTCCAACCCCCATGTCGCTTTAGGGTTGTGATATCCGCCCCACCTTCTGCCAGTAATGTTGCCGACGTTCGGCGAAACGCATGACCGGTGTATAATCTAGCACCTAGCAACTTCAAGAATTCTGCTACTTGTTTCGGCAACGAACCAAATTTTTTCTCACCAACCGGTTGCACCGTACATTTGCCTTTCTGATAATTAACAAAGAATCGATTGTGAGGAGTCTTTGCTGGTCTAAGATCACTGTATCGCTTATAAAATTCGTAGAATCTTCCTTTTATAGTAAATTCTCTTTCCTGGTGAGTTTTGGTATCCGGTAGACGGACAAGTGGCATCGGCTCTGTCTTCTCAGTATCTTCGGGCGCATAATACGATTTGAGATGAGTAGTCTCTATTTTTATAAGTTCATCTTTTCGGCATGCGCCCAAAACGCCGAAGATCACAGCAACCTGGGATTAAAAAAATATAAGTCGATTAAGGGGACCAGTACAGCTTGAATTTTCGAAAAAATTGGTTTTTCGTTTTTTGCAGTTTATGTTACCTAAAGATCTTCTACGTCTGTGAAAAAATCGAGTTTGACGAAATCGTCACGGTTTAGAAGTTACGGTCAAAAGTTCGTTATTTGGCTATCGCGATTTGGCGCAAGTGGCGCTGGCGCTTGATTTCGATATTGATCACATGGTGTATGATCGCCATTACTTGTGCAATACTTTTCGAGGTTGCGTGAGCGTCTGCTCGATTTCCAGTGTTTCAGAATTGAAATAAATAAATAAAAACAGTACTTTTCAGTACTAAATAATTATAAATTTACCTAATATCTATAGCGCGTAATCGTTGTATGGGTGTTGTGACTTGGTGCTTCGAAAACTATAACCTAAAAGTAAGTATTCAATCAAAATAGTAATATCTACACTAAGCTTCTGCCGAACTGTGTGTGCGGTCGAAGTTTTTTTGCTTTTTGTTCACAGATTTTTTGATAAAACAGAAAGGAAATATATAAAATATATCCAATATATTCAATATGAAAAGAAGAGAGAGGAGTTCTGGTGTTGGCACAAAAGGATGCATTGGCCGGTCAAAGAAGAGGGCGAAAACATTTCCGCAGAAGCAAACAGCGGCTGATGGACAGAGCACTCATGTTTCAACAGCTTCGGATAGAAAAATCAGTGGCGACTACGAGGCTAGCGATTCTGCTGGCTATAGGCTGTTTCACGTGAAACACTATTCCGTGCTCTGCGGGAGCATTTATCTTGCAAGACATGTGGTGGGTCGATAGTTATGACTGAAGTTAGCTTGAGAGGACTGGGTGGAACATACGGTATCTCTTGTGAAAATTGTGTCCAGCTAAAAATCTTCAAAAGTAGCCGTATGATTGATGATACACGAAGCGCGTATGAAATCAATAGGCGATCCATACTAGCGATGCGTTGTATTGGGCAAGGCAATGAGTCTGCGGAGGATGCAGCAGGGCCCTCATATGCTGCTGGAGCTTTTTAAAGAAGTGAGTAAGAGAAAGAAGCATGTATGGAACAAAAAAATACATGGGAAAAAAAAGTTCTGAGAAAATAGTTTGCAGAAAAGAAAAAGGAAAAATTAAATTTCCAATAAAAAAAAAAATTCTTTTTGAAAATTGAAAATTAAAAAAAAAAAAATTTCATTCAACTTTGGTACAACAAACTTTTTAATGTATGAGCCTCCGGAGGAGTATATACCAATTTTTCTGCAAAACTTCAAACTCGTTTATCTCAGAACTATGTTTTTGGAGCTGTGTCGTAAGGTTTTAGGAGCACCGTTGCTCCGATTGGGGTCTTTGACGGCTCATTTTGTTCGGGCGACAAATCCTCATGATATGAACGAGGGAATTTTTGAATGTGTCTATTTTGGCCAAGTTATTTGCAAATTAGTGGCTCAAATTTTGGAAATTTTAGATAAATGACTGTAAGTTTTCACATGTGTTTTTCTTTTCAGATCCCCGCGTTCATAAGATGTGGAACTCCTGTCTGAAGAAGTTGAGACGTCGAAACACTGGATTGGATCAACGGTGTGCCTGAAACCTTACGACACAGTTTTTTGCAGAAATATTCTTTTTGATGTAAAATAAACTTTGGTTGACAAATAAAGTGATTCTGGAGTACTTGAAATATCTTAAACCAAGCTGTACTGGTCCCCTTAAAATTGTGACAAAAGAATAATATAAATAGTAGTCACAGTTTATTTAGGATTCTCACCTTTGTTCCCAAACATGTCTCATCTGGGGCCTCATTCAAATACTGTTCCACGTTTTTTGCGGTGAGAGTTTTAGATTTCTTAGGTCTGTATCCGACAGACTGTTTTTTCAAAAATGATTTGAGTTCCAGATACTCTGTGATATCAACATTTTTCTTAACCTTCAACATTTTGGCCAACTTAGAGAATTCGCTCCACATCGTAGACGCTTTCCATTTCTTTGATAACCCCGAAAAATATGCCAGGAGAACTCTCTGTGAAAATGATGTCGTGTGATGTTCTTTTTGCCAGTTAAGGAACCGATCGTAGCTGTTCTCATACACTGCCCTCGATTTATCCGGCAATAAATTGCCGATCGCCATTTCACTTTCTTCACACAATTCAGGTGGTGTACCGCAAGACATGTATTCATCGTCACTGCCGGCTTCTGTATCCATTCCAATTTTTCAATTTCTTGCTTCACGTCCGAGTATTATGAAATGTTTGTACGAGAGTGAGGTTATCGCGATCTGTCAGTCTGCTACGCTGCTGGTCCGTCAGCGGCACTGCGCATGCGCAATAGTCCACACACCGTACTGCGCATGACAACTACTCAATAAAATTTTTGTACGGCTAGCCATATAAAGTGCAACTTTACGGACCGAAAACGGGCGTCAAAAAGCTACTTTTTCATACCTGTGCCGTAAAAAATACTATTTTAGTCCAGGTCGGCAAATAAATACTCAGTGTTATAATTCATCAATACTTATTTATTATTGCAGCATCAAATGAATAATTGTACATAGTATTAGTACATCATTATTCTCTTTCTAACATATTCACAGGTTCTACAATGAAATCTTCTTCTGTGTCTTGTATACGAACATGGAAGCACACACATTCCAAAAACTCAACTCCAATTATAGTGCGGTTATTTGTTTCACGTGAATATTTTTTAATTGAGAATAATACGCCGTTCTGCAAGTTCGTTTGAAACGCATTTTCTGTCAAGCATTTTTTTATCACTGCCAAGTGAGTAGCTGGACACTTACAAAACTCTAGACAATCGCAATCCGTCAGTCTCAAATAATATTGTACGAAGCCAAAACATGGAAGTCGATCGTCTAAATATTTAACACAAAAAGATTCTCTCTTCTTCGATCCCTGATATAATCTAGATGTAAATAATACATTTTTTTTTCAATAGTTTTTTGAAGATATATCGATTTTTACGGTATGAAAGATCATATGGAAGAGTGCCAACCTCATCATTCGCTAATTTATCTAACCTATATACATTCCCTACTATATGTAACGAATCTGAAATTGTTTTCAGTTTGAGATTTTTTTTCGGAGATAGAAGTCTTTTGCAAAAATCAGAGGGTTCGCTATTTTGAACTAGCCACTCATCTTTTAGGGTATTGGCGTTGATATACAGTGAAATATTGAAAAAAATTTGTAGATCTGCTGACTTACTACCGTGTACTAGCGCTTTCAACTTACCATTTAGGTCCTCGACAGGAAAACATGATGTTGTCCAGAGAGGACCAGTATTTCTAACAGTATCGGCTAAATGTCGTAGCTGATGTACGTTGCATGTCATATGTTCAAGTCCGTATAATTCTTCATACCTAGCAACAAATTCTCTCAACGCTTCATCTGCTAGGTTTACCATTTCAGTTGAAATATTCTCTTGATACAGAAGGGAAATTCCCAGCACCAGTAGTTTATAATGTTCAAAATACTCTTTCGGTAGAATATCATGTAGAATTGGCAGCGAAAAATAAAAGAACCAATTCTTTAATTCGGAAGCTTTCCAAAATTTGGAATGCTGTTCTATTGATCTTGGACGCCTCTGAACGTATACAGGTGGCTTTATACTCAACAATCTTTCATCAACAACTTTTATCAAGTTATAAATAGAAGAAGGTTCGTCCGAATATCGCGAATCAAACCAAAACAGTAGACACGCTTTCACAACGCCTAGGAAAACACAATGCATGCTATCAACTGCAGTTGTTTTGACACATTTACTAACTATCTTTGACATTATTGTTGGTCCCTTTACCCCGCAGACTTTCACGTTGAACTCATGTGCGTGCAATGCATGACCGAGTGTCTCAGCGTCGGTGCGTAAATTCAAATTTTGTGCATATGGATAAATTCTCCTATTATCAACGATTCTGCCTTTTTCTTTACATTTTGGACAGCCAAACTCTCCATTATATTGATTCATATTAAGGAATAATGCTTTCGCAGGAAGGTCACCAGTGCCATCTAGAATAATTCCTCTGACTGTTATCGGCCTATCTAAACTGGGTACATAAACGTTGATTCCTCGATGTAAGACTCTCAACGCGGACATGTGAGGACGCAAGAACGTTGTAGGTTTGGGTTTTTTTTCACCGAACCATAAACCCACCAACAAAACGTTTTCTATTTTAAATCTGTCCTTGTAAGGAAGTTCATTGACAGCTAGATAAAATGGCCAAATATTATATTTCGAAGATTTGAAAATGCTGACCCCATCTGTACACCATGTGAATGATATATTATTGCGATTTGATAGGATTTTGTTGCGTTGACTCAATTCTCTATAAACTTCACCATCGTAAATATCTCGGAAATTATAGCCTTCTATAGTGGTTCTGTTGAATCGGTGGCCTAATTTTTCGTAAAACCCTGGGCGTTTATATAATGATTTTATTTGAAAAACAATAGAAATTTCGATGAAATAATCTAATCTCGAAATATTAGTGCATTGAATGCACAAAGCTTGACTACTTGCTTGTTCAGCGTCGACCGGGCACAAACAATTCGAACAGTAAAAATGTTTTGTCAGTGGCGCTTGTAGATCACTATATGACCTTTTGAAGCTATGAAATGTTTTCGGACACTTATTTGGAGATATGCATGTCATGGATATTAATTTGAGGATGTCCGAAACACATGCTTTGGATAACTTGTGCCGCAAGATTAAAGTGGTAACGCACATTATTAATTCAGCGACATTAATCGGAGCTCCTGGGTATAATTGATCGAACAAGTTGTCCTTTCGCGATGGTTCTGGTTGTTGTGCGTCAATACTATGGGTACTCTCTGATTCATCATTCGCCAAATCCTTATTGTGAACTACTGAAAATAATGATTGAAATGAACACACATAGTTGGAGTAGAAAAAATGCTTCAAGATAAACAAGTGACGAAATACCATATTTATTTTTATCAGCGTTCAGCATTTGGTTCGCGTTAGTTGAGTTGTTGTTGAGCACGTTCGCTGAATTAGATTCCGTAGTCATCAATACATCGGCAGACGTCTGTCAAAAGAATCGGTAACCGTAAATATTGTCGTAGTACGAACAGTTTTAGTCTGTAGCCATTTTTTTTCTGTCATGGACTTGTAAACTCTAAGAATTTCTTATTCCACTATTTGGCTCGTCAAATCCTCTCATACTTTGAATATCTGTTAAAAATCAGTCAAGTATTTCTGTGGTAATGATTACTCAGAATTCGAAGTGCGCGAGATTGTACAAATTAGAAAGTTCGTGGAGAAATGTGGAATTTCAAAAAAATAATGAAAGGACGGAAACAGAATATATGTTATGTCACAGTGGAGGTAGGTGGTGGAAGTTGGTGGAAGTTGGTGTAGATTGACGTAGACTGATGTTTATTGAAGTGAAATAGATTTATTTAGATAATCCGTATAGTCGGTGGTTCTAATAGTTGGTATTGAGAGTTGGTTGGTCGCTTATTAGGTTACGAGATAGGTAGTGTGAAATGGGAATAAGTAGTTACGAAGTGAGTGGTTTTAGATTGGAATTGGTAGTGAGTAGTAGAGATGAGGCGTGGAAAAGGTAGACTCGGTTTTGAGAGGGGTTTTTGGGCGAGTTGCACATCCGGTGTCCGTGTGCAACTCGCGTGATTCTGGCGGAAAGCGAGGATCAGGTAATTTGATGATCAGGCGAAAGGAAGTGACGGATCGGGTGGATGTTGGGGAAACGGAGTTGCGACGTAACACCCCCCCCCCCCATTAAAGGGAACATAGGGGTGCAATACCTATGTTACCATATGCGTAACATAAAGAAATATGTGTGATTGTACATAGTTTTGAATGTAATAAACTTAGTACTAGGTATGATCGTGTGAATAGTCAGTATAACATATTGCATTCTTATTTGGTATGATGTATGATAGTGGACCAAGCAATGTGGTATAAACCTTTATTTTAGTCCGATGGTACATATATGTATTATGTGTTGACTATGGCAGGGTATGTATTATTTTTAAATTTATGGTTGCATCTTGATAATATTGGTAGTGAGATAGAGTGAGCTTATGGTCTAGGAGAAATATAACATAATGCTCAAGCGTAATGTAATGAGATAACAATGCGTATAAAGGTAATATTAATAGTGAAGAGTGTTGTAATTCTACTAATTCTATTCCCTTCTTTTTATTATGCTCTATATATTTCATACATTTTTTATTTTTTTTATTTATTATTTTTTTATTTTATTTTTTATTTCCCAATTTTTATCTACTTCTTATTCCATAGTATATCATTATCCTAATTTCATAGCTTATCATCTATAGATCTGTTTAGATCCACTTTCTAACACTAAACAATGCTGACATACGTATCGTTTATTCATTATATTCAGGCAATACCATTGACTTGTTTTGGGTTTACTTAGAAACAATCTGTAATTTCCCTGATTTCCAGGGGATGTGTCTCAGTGCGTTCTATGGATAGAGTTTGCGGTTTAAATATTTTTATGTGTCTACTCAACGTTAATCGTTATCGTCCCATATATGTGCTAGTTTCAGTTTGTTGAGGTGGACAATTTTAGTTTTACTAGGTGTCAAGTAGATTTCAGCGTTTATTCCGTCAATTATTCTCTTAATTACATACGGGCCTTTATATTGGTCTTCGAATTTTGTGCGATTCTCATTTATTAAAAATACTTTCTGTCCGGCCTCAAAGAGGTGTTCATTGATTCTCTTATCATAATATGCCTTTGATTTTGATTTTGCGTCTTTCAAATTTTGTGCTGCTCTTTTACGAATTTCGGTTAGATTTGTTAGTAGGTCGAGGATAAATGTGTTGTATGAGTTTGTGATCGCGACGGTTGCTCGTAGGTCCGACGGTAGTCGAGCTTCTTTACCAAAAATTAGTTGGTGCGGTGTGAAATTCGTACCTTCGTGTATCGCGGTGTTATAACAGAAAATTGCGAAACGTACGTATTTGTCCCAGTCTTTGCCTGTCCTTGTGTAATGTTTAATGTGTTCGATGAGTACAAGATGGCTACGTTCGAGGGAGCCGTTGGATTGCGGTCGGTATGCGGTAGTCCTTACTTGTTTAATTTTAAATAATTTGCAAATCTGTTTAAGGGGACCAGTACAGCTTGGTTTAGGATATTTCAAGTACTCCAGAATGACTTTATTTGTTAACCAAAGTTTATTTTACATCAAAAAAAATGTTTCTCAAAAAAACTGTGTCGTAAGGTTTTAGTCACACCGTTGATCTAATTCATCGTCTCGACGTCTCACTTTCTTCAGACAGCGGTCCTACATCTTATGAATGCGGGGATCTGAAAAGAAAAAAACATGTGAAAACTTACAGTCAATTATCCAAAATTTCAAAAATTTGAGCCACTAATTTGCAAATAACTTGGCCAAAAAAAAAACATCCAAAAATTCCCTCATTCATATCATGAGGATTCATTTTCTGAAGAAAATGAGCCATTAAAGACCCAGATCGGACCATCGGTGCTCCAAAAACCTTACGACACAGCGCCAAAAACATAGTTAAGAGATAAACGAGTTTGAAGTTTTTGCAGAAAAATTGGTATATACTCCTCCGGAGGCTCATACATCAAAAAGTTTGTTATACCAAAGTTGAATGAAATTTTTTTTTTTTTAATTTTCAATTTTCAAAAAGAATTTTTTTTTTTATTGGAAATTTAATTTTTCCTTTTTCTTTTCTGCAAACTATTTTCTCAGAACTTTTTTTTCCCATGTATTTTTTTGTTCCATACATGCTTCTTTCTCTTACTCACTTCTTTAAAAAGCTCCAGCAGCATATGAGGGCCCTGCTGCATCCTCCGCAGACTTATTGCATTGCCCAATACAACGCATCGCTAGTATGGATCGCCTATTGATTTCATACGCGCTTCGTGTATCATCAATCATAGGGCTACTTTTGAAGGTTTTTAGCTGGACACAATTTTCACAAGAGATACCGTATGTTCCACCCAGTCCTCTCAAGCTAACTTCAGTCATAACTATCGACCCACCACATGTCTTGCAAGATAAATGCTCCCGCAGAGCACGGAATAGTGTTTCAACGTGAAACAGCCTATAGCCAGCAGAATCGCTAGCCTCGTAGTCGCCACTGATTTTTCTATCCGAAGCTGTTGAAACATGAGTGCTCTGTCCATCAGCCGCTGTTTGCTTCTGCGGAAATGTTTTCGCCCTCTTCTTTGACCGGCCAATGCATCCTTTTGTGCCAACACCAGAACTCCTCTCTCTTCTTTTCATATTGAATATATTGGATATATTTTATATATTTCCTTTCTGTTCTATCAAAAAATCTGTGAACAAAAAGCAAAAAAACTTCGACCGCACACACAGTTCGGCAGAAGCTTAGTGTAGATATTACTATTTTGATTGAATACTTACTTTTAGGTTATAGTTTTCGAAGCACCAAGTCACAACACCCGTACAACGATTACGCGCTATAGATATTGGGTAAATTTATAATTATTCAGTACTGAAAAGTACTGTTTTTATTTATTTATTTCAATTCTGAAACACTGGAAATCGAGCAGATGCTCACGTAACCTCGAAAAGTATTGCACAAGTAATGGCGATCATACACCATGTGATCAATATCGAAATCAAGCGCCAGCGCCACTTGCGCCAAATCGCGATAGCCAAATAACGAACTTTTGACCGTAACTTCTAAACCGTGACGATTTCGTCAAACTCGATTTTTTCACAGACGTAGAAGATCTTTAGGTAACATAAACTGCAAAAAACGAAAAACCAATTTTTTCGAAAATTCAAGCTGTACTGGTCCCCTTAATCGTTGTACTCATGAAATTTTGGCCTTGATCTGTTAGTATTATTCGCGGTGCTCCGTAACGTGTAATGTATTCTTTTGTAAATGCCGTGCCGACTGTCTGGGCAGTCGCGTTCGGGAGGGGAATAGCATCTAGAAATTTTGTTAGGTTGCATTGAATTGTCAATAAGTATTGGTTATTTGATTCCGTCACGGGAAGTGGTCCTACTATGTCGAGCGCAACTTTATCAAACGCATCTGCCGGAGTATCCGTAATTATCATGGGCAGTCGTGTTTTGACTCGAACTAACTTTTTCCTTTGGCAACTGTCGCAGGATTTAATGAAATTTTGAATTTGAGTCTTTAGATTCGGCCAGTAGTACCTTTCCCTAATTTTGTTGTAAATTTTCGTTACACCTTGGTGGCCACCTAGCAGTGATTCGTGATATTCTTTAATGATCTCCCCGCGTACCGATACGTCGGGTATAATAGTTTCATTTGCACAAAGTGTGATTCTTACATTCGTGTCTCCGAAAATGTAATAAAATAGTTTCTTGACGATATTCCATTGGAGGACTTCTAATCCTGGGTTTGTTTTGGGAAAAGAAAATGCTTCAATTTTATACGTGTGCAACAGCTGTTTTAGTCTGATTAGAGTATCATAGAGATCTTTTACGTCTATTCTGTCTGAGTGTTGGCTTTTGACTACGAGAGTCATAATGTACTTGTTTCTGAATTTTGATAAAGCTATTCCGCGTTTGCTGAGATTGTTGATAGTGAACGTCTCTTTTCGTAACATGTCTCTGTCTATTAGTTGTTTTGTCAGCTCGTCGTTCCACGCGCAGTCAGCTGGTACGCAGTGGGCAATATTTGCGCTTTTCATGAATATTCCGTCTTTGGATTCCGTCACGTTAGCCGTTGGTATTATATTATTTATGTTGTCTATAAATTCATCGAAGCTAAGCGTATCTTTGTTTTGCTGCTGTGGGGGGGACGGGGCGCACTGCGGTCTTTGTTCGTACACCTGAATCATAAAAGGAGCTATGAATATTTTCTTTATCATCTCTTTGACTCTATTCCAGTCTAAGTTGTCTACTTCGGTGTCTAATTTCGTCATTGCTAGGTTATATATATGTTCGTCCCCGCAAATGCTTCGTAGCGTTTTAAAACATGCTTCTAATGTCTCGTAAGTTGTCTTATCTCCGTCTTTCTCCCTTGTTATTAAATAAAACACGAATCTATCTTCATGACTTAGGGCTCCTACTCCGCCTACCTGCGTATTAAAGCTTCTCAATCTATCTATTTGACCGAATCTTAGTTTAAATTGTTTTCCCAGTCCTTTTTCCATTACATAGTCCTGTGCTGCACAGTGCACTAATGAATATGTTACGGGTGCTCTAAATATGTCATCGGCGATTTCTTGTATACCGACTGATTTGGGGAACTGCTTAGTTCTTTGATATGTACTTTCGTAATCGGTGGTACTGGTATTATCTGTACTATCTGAGACCGTCGGGTCTTGTGCTGATGACTCTAATAATTCATTTTCAGAGTTTGAGATTCCCTTATAGTCTGTGGGGTTTTGTATGTCCAATTTCGATACAGGGTTACGTTTGTGTACTCGGGGTGCTAGTGTATCCGAATCGTTATCTGTCGATGTGAGGATAGCTGAGGGAGTGTCTGATATCGGAGCGATCGGAGGTCCCGTAGGAGATCGGGTAAAGCTTTTTGTCGCGGGTTTACATGATTTATCTCTGATTCGTTCGTAAGGTAATTCGTGTGTTATTGGGTTATTAATTTTGCAGATGTTGATTTTGATGTCGGAATCCTTGAATACATAGTGAATCATACGGCTCACCATATCCCAGTCAAGCTTATCTGAACCGCAACCGAGTTTCGGTATCGAGAGTGATTTCTTTTTATCCCTAATTAACGCTGTCTTCAACTTCACTAATGTGTTGTACATTATTTCGTTTGTTGGTTTGTCGAAGTGTCTTTCTTTTGTAACTAAATTGTAAATTGTGCGTCGGGGGTACTGAACTATAATGATATCTGTTACTTGTGGATTCATTGATTGCAACCTTTTGCGCTGTATGAATCCGTTCCTTACCATCTGGGCCGCGATGTTTCGTGACGTTTTACAGTCAGCTGAGATACAGTGGGCTAAATTGTCTTTTTGCTTTAGTAGATCTCCGTCTATTTCTCTGATATTCCTATTCTGTGTCAGGGGAAGGAAATCTAAGTCTTTAAGGAACTGCCTGTACGATGGTGTGGAACCTGGGGATTTGTTGGTAGATGTACCGGCTTGCGGCTCGCGAGTTGAATCTTGTAACTTGACTCCGCGTTTCTTATCTATTTCTGCGTTGTGCGGGTCTTGTGTAGAGTCTGTAGTAGATTCGCTGTTTGACTTGGACAATTTCCTATATATTATTTTACGTTTATATACCGAGGTTGTTGCAGTCTTATTTGATTGGTCTTCAGTCTGATTGTCAGTACAACTGTTCTGGTTGGTAAAATCGGTTTTCACTCGGTTCTTTCTTTGTGTTCGGATAGTAGACGAGTCCGTGTGTCTTTTTCGTTTAGGTAGTCTCACTTTAACTGGAATAGTTTCCACGTCCGACTCATCTGTCGAGTCAAGGTAGTCTAGTTGTTTCGTCAATTTCTTTCGTCGCGCGGGGTTACCTGAGGATTCAGTCATTCGGGATCGTCTGAGCGGTTTTATTGTTTCATGTTTTCTACCGTGAGTTATTTCTGTATCCGAGTCTTCTGATGACCACAGGATTTCCTGTGAGGGAAGTCCCATTGATGTTCCCTGTGTCTTTGGCATTTTGATTGGTGCGGGATTTGTCGAATTGTCGGTATCTTGTCTAGGACGCCGTGGGAATTGATGTGCTATTTTTCTGCGTTTATTTATTTCGGTTTCCGCGGTACCTGACTCTGACCGAAGGCGTTTGCCGTCTATGGGTAAGGCTTGGATTACCTCGGGAGGAGGGTTCCTTGATAGTGCGTCTGCGTTTGCATTTGTTCTTCCTTTTTTGTAAACTACAGTGTACGTATATTCGTCAAGTATTAATCTCCATCGCAGTAGACGCGATGTCGGGTCCTTGGTGTTACTTAACCACAGTAGCGGTTTATGGTCTGTTACGAGTGTAAATTGCCTTCCGTATAAATATGGTCTGAAATGTTTTACAGCGGCAATGATAGCTAATAGTTCTTTGTCAGTTGTTGAGTAATTAATCTCCGCCTTTTGAAGGGCTCTTGATGCATAGGCTATTGGTAAGTCCTCACCAACTTTACCTTGGCTAAGGACCGCACCGATGGCAAAATTTGATGCGTCCGTTGTCAGTACGAAGGGTTTTGTAAAATTCGGATATTGTAAAATGGGTTCCTTGCAAAGACTGTCCCGTAAGGTTTCAAATGCCGCTTGGTGTTCGGATGTCCAAATAAAAGAAATATTTTTCTTCAACAGGTTATTTATAGGTTTCGCGATTCTAGCTAGATTAGGGATGAACCTACGATAGTATCCGATTAGTCCCAGGAATTGTTTGATTTGTTTAGCATTCCTAGGGATCGGGTAATTCTTGATGGCTACTATTTTATCAGGATTTGGTTTCACTCCATCCTGAGCAATGATATGGCCTAGATATGCTACCTCCGTTCGTAGGAACTCACATTTTTCTGGTTGAAGAGTTAGTCCTGCGTTTGATAGCCTTTCCATTAACTTTCTGAATCTTACCGCGTGTTCTTCCAATGACCTTGCGTAAATAACTATGTCATCTAAATATACGAAAATCTCGTTGCCTTGCAATCCTGTGAGCACCTGGTCCATAAGGCGTTGGAAAGTGGAGGGCGCGTTTTTCTGGCCAAAAGGCATTCGGGCGTACTCAAAGTGTCCATGCGGTGTTGAAAAGGCTGTTTTAAGTGTGTGATCGGGATGCATAGGTATTTGGTGAAACCCCGAGGCTAAATCGAGTGTTGTGAAATATTTCGCGGATCCTAGTTGGTCCAGAATGTCTATGATGTTTGGTAGGGGGTATGCATCTCCTATGGTTTTTTCATTCAATTTACGGAAATCAATTACCATGCGCCATTTTTTATTACCTTGTGCGTCTGGTTTTTTCGGTACGACCCAGACAGGTGAATTGTAAGGAGACGTGGAATGTCGGATAATGCCCTGATCGAGGAGTTTAGTCACTTGTTTTTTAATTTCGTCTTTGTGAACCTGTGGGTGTCGGTATTGTTTCGTGTGTATTGGTATGTCATCTGTAGTTGGTATAGTGTGACTGACTACTTGGGTGTGCCCTAGTTTATCACCCGGTAAGAAAAATAGGTGATTATATTCAGTTGTGAGATCGATTATTGACTGTTTTTCCTCTTCGTTTAGGTGATCTAGTCTTAGGTTTTCTCTAAGGGTGTCCAGGCGTCTCGCATCATGATTAGTTGAGGTTTGAAGTGTCTGTAGGTTTTTATCAATGTTAGTGCCGCGATGGTCACGTGTAACCCGATTTGCTTCGCTGTAAGCTATGTGTGAATCTGTGTTTGCTGCAGGTTCGTCTACCTCTTCTAGAGTTACTACAGGTCGTCCTATGTCTACAGCTGTTTCGCTGCAATTTATGGCATAAGCATATGCCAAACCTCGTCTATTCGTCACGAGAGCATTGCCTAGTAGGATATTTGGGCCTAAGTCTAATTTGTTAATTATTCCTGTTTTTGGTGACGATTTTGTTACGTTCAACGCTATTACTACCGCAGTTCGGGCAGGAATTGATATGATATCCTCATTAAAAATTCTTAGTATTCTGTTGTTGGGAGAGGTCACTGTATTCGTTGGAAAAGAAATTGTAGCGTCTTCGTTACGTAAAAATGTCATGCCTAATATCCCTGCCTCTTTAATGGGAAATGAATCATCTACTATATGAAACTCGTGGGTATTGTTCCCGACTTGGACATCCATTGCTCCCAGAGTCTCTGTTGTGTCATCTGTAATGCCTATTATTTTGATTTTGTCGGGTCGCATACGTGTATCATCTTTTATCGCGCCGCGCTTTATTATGTTTATATCGGCTCCAGTGTCAAGAAGGAATGTAGTGGTTTCGTTCATGAGTTGCGGAGTTGATACCTGAGTCTTGGGCGTATGCAGAGAGGACGTTGTTAATACTCGACAAGTGTCGACATTAGCACCGTGATTTCGATAAGATAACGGAATTCTACCTGTGTTTTGTGAGAACATTTGATTGGTTTCAAAACATATAGTCATATTTTCAGATCGTAAAAAGCCTGCGCTTAAAATTCCGTCTTCTTTAATCGGGAATGAATTATCTACCAAATGGAACTCATGCCGTGTTCCGAAAAATTCCAGATCGATACTTCCTAGAGTTTTTACAAATCCTTCACCTATTCCCCAAATGTTTCGCGTGTCCGTTGGTGTAAAACGATTGTCTAGTGAGATGACTCCGACTTTAATTACGTTAATATTCGCACCCGTATCTACTAAAAGTGAGGCAGTTTTTCCCCGAATTTGCTTTGATTCAATGACAATTACTGGTGAACCGAGAAGTGATCTTCCATCATGCCCGGACGCTCTTCGTCGACTCGGGATGTCGCGGCGTCCGTGCGAAATTCCCGCTGCTCGTTTAAATCGTCATCAGTTTGTACTGCGTTACCGCCTACCGCAACATTTATCTGCGCGTTTCTTTGCTGATTGGATACGTGCTGTCCATAATTTCGGCTATTATAGTTACGATTGCTGCCATTGAATCGGTTGTCCGGTCGTCCGCGTGGATTATCATTCCATTGTCGGTTACATGGTTGCGCGTTACCTGGTCCGCGGTTGTTCTGTTCGCGTTGATTGTATTGTATATTCTGAGGATTGATACTGGGAATGTTGGATGGGGGATTTCTTTGATTCTGTTGTTTCCGCACGCGGCATTCATCAAATGTGTGACCAATTATTTTGCAAAACGTGCAGTACTTGCCGGCACGTTCTCTGGGTCCACAGATGTCAATGGTATGGCCTGACCTTTTACAATAATTACAGTAGGGTCTATCTTGAGACTCTGGTCTCGAATTGCGTTTTGGATAATGTTTGCTTACATAGTCTGGCATCAGGTTGACCTCGTGAGACGGTCTTAAGGTTTTTCTTTCGTCTACACTGTAAAAAATGTGGTGTTGAATTTAACACCGATTCAACACGCCTCACGGATTCTATAGTGGTCCACCCCGTTTTGTGTGACTTAGCAGTGTCAATTGTCTGGTGTTAAAACTGTGTGAAAATAAGAACACAGAAAGTACTCCGTTTAGTGCATTGATAAATAACACCAAAATATCGTTACTTTCACTCAACACCGGTAAGCATTCTATAGTAGTCCACCAGTCCAATTTGGTGTTAGTAAGTCGGTGTCAAAAGATTCGTTCTCAACACATCATTTTTGTTCTACAGACACCAAAGTGTGATGCTTTCTCACCCGATTTGTAGTTTAATTATTATGGATTGACACCAAAGATGGATCATGCTTGCCTCAGCTTGCTGTTAGATGTAACACACATTACGATTCCGCGTGAATCCTTTTGGTGTAACACATTACACTGAAGTTAATCACTCTGACGACAGAGATAACACTTTCTGATGTGATCAGTTTCACACTGTTTGGTTTCATATTCAATAGGAGAATAATGTAATTAGAAAACTCCTACCGGTGTATTCGATAACGCAGAAATGTGGTACTTTTTTACTCTATTTGGGGTGGAATTATTTCGGATTAACACCCTACATGGATCATGCTTGGCTCAGATTGGTGTTAGATATAACACACATTACGATGCCGCGTAAATACTTTTGGTGTGGCACATTACACTGAAGTAAGTCACTTTGACGACCGAGATAGCACTTTTTGGTGTTATCACGTTCACACTGTGTTTTTTTTTTCTGAAAATAGGTGCTCTATATAATCTACTTCAAGGAAAACAAAATTATATCCATTAAAAACATGACATTTATTTTCATATACAATGGTTTTGTTTTGTCGGCGCAAACAATTAAAAACAGTAGTGAAAATACATAGATTACATAAGGTTCTTTCGTTTTACAAAAAATTGGGCTGCACCGGGCTGCACTGAAGCTTAGACTAGTATACTCACCTTGAAGCTTAGACTAGTATACTAGACTATACTAGTCTAAGCTTCAAGGTGATTGGTTCAGGGCAGCCCGGTGCAGCCCGATTTTTGTAAAACGAACGAATCTATAAATACTTATTCTATTCGAGAAATTAAAAAAATCGTCTAAAATAAAGCTAACCTAAACATTGCACTGACATAATATTATCTGAGTTACCACATAAGAATTACGTTGTTTTATTAAGAATATCTGAAGGAAATACTATTTGTATACGTACGAATATGAAAAAATAAAATGTGACGTGTTTTATCCAAGTTATATGTAAAATAGCATCTTTACTAATATGGATATGAAGTATATGACTAAGAATATTGCACGTACAGGTACACGATATAAAATACATACAAATGATGAAGTTGCGTGCATGTTCAACTTACATAATACGATATCTCGGCACAATATAGTAATCAATGGCATTAAAACTTTGGTGACGTTCGTAAGCAGTTTGGTGTTCTAATAAACTCAAATTAATGAGAGAAAAACGGTTTTCAGTTCCGGCACTAATGGCAAATGCGTGGCAATGCTCATTGAAATCTGTTGTTTTCCACGTTGTACACACAGCAAATGCTACATTCTCATGAATGAATATTTTCTCAATCATATTAAAACTAGGCAAGCCAGAGAGTTCATCTAAGCAAGAGACAACAAAAGACCCTGTTCTATAAATATGATGGAATTTCACTTGATTTGTCACAAACACCTTAGCAGATAGTGGTAGTTTTGTACCACTGTTCTGTAAGGAAAATTCGGTCATTAGATTTTGATACATATTAAATTTTCCCGGCCCGGGATGTAGCACAGTGTTCAATTCTTTGGTGCAAACTTTCCAGTGAAAATACATATATCGTTGATGCTGATTAGCAAGAGTCTTGGCAACGTTTTTAAAGTTACAATACTTGCGGGCTAAATCTTTAAAGTAATTATGCTTCCCTTCGAATCGCATGGACCATAAGAAAATCAGAGGTCCCATACGCTCGATAACAGTAGGATAGTGCAGCATGAAATGATGTTTTGGTATTAAATGTCTTTCAAATTCTATTTGGAATAAATTATCATGTTCTTCTATTAATAATCTGAGTTCTGCTATCATCGCAATGGTCACTACGGGGGAAAATATAATGTCCATACACTCTAAAAGTAGCGTAATCACACGCCATTTTTGCTTTAAAAGATCGTATTTAGAAGACGTCGGTTGAACTAGGTCTCCAATTATCAGCGGAAGATACCTTGCAAGACACCACGTCTGTGCAGCGCGTTGCCCGATTAGCACACCAGGTTTTTCCAAAACTATTGGACTAGGCTTATCTTTCACGTCAATGTTACCGTAATTGAAAGCTCGTATCCTTTCGTTCAACTCGTGTAATTTTAGGAGTTTCAAAACATCAATAATATATATCAAAAATAGTTTAATTTCAAACGGTGCTACACCCTCCAAGATGTCATGCATTACATCGACGGACATGCTATCAATTGTATTGAAATGTTGCAAATTATTCAAAATACTCCTTGTTTTTAAACCGAGTACATGTAATGATTTCCCACCCAGATTCTTACAATTTTGTTCGTATGAAACTTTGGTTCGTAATAAGTTTATTTTCTCTTTGCTCATGGTTCGTGTATCCTCTTTGCTTGCTGTACAGATTCGACAAAAATGACTGGCTGAAAATGATTCCACCATACCAAGGATGATGTTGCCCCCTAAATTGTCGAAGCTCAATGCAATAAGTGTGCCTCGTATAATGACGTTCTCGATTTTGATGCCTTCAGTTTCTAATAATCTTATATCCCTAATAATAGGTTTCAAAACTTCATCAAAGCCGCAAGTTTTCAAGTCAGGTACGTAAAATAATGCCAACAAATGGATATTTTGTAATTTCGAATTGCATTCAGGAGAAAGATTACGTATGATAAAGTATATGGCGCCTAACTTATGCGCATTAGTTTTACTACCAAGTGGATTAGTAACCTCAAATTCGTCGTAGAATATCTGTAATTCTAGAGTGTGCATAATTTGATTGAAAAAAGGATGTGATTTATAATACGAGCCATCGTGAATATCTTTCAGAATACCGTCGAGTTCTTGACGATCAGATAACAGCATCTTCATCACATCATCATTTTGCAATATAAACTTGAGTGTTTGTAAAACAGGGATGTACATGAACGTGCATGGAACTGGTACGGTTTTATGGATATTCGCAGACTTATCAAATATTTGGTCATAGCGTGTACCGATACTCAACTCGACGGGTTTAACGTAATCGCTCAAACCTGAATAAAATTTCTCTCTTTTATATCTAGAACTAAATTTATCAAACTGTTGTCTTTGTTCGTTCAGATAAACTCTCAATTCTGCATCATCTCCAATATTATCTTCATCGAGGAATGCTAATACTTTGTCAACAACACCATTGACTACTTCAGTAGTAGATTCTACTACAGTTTGTACTAACGATTTCGCCATTCCAGTTGATTCCAATTTCAGAATAATATATTGAGCTGGTGTTACGAACGGAGCAGCGTCTAACGTATTATGACTGTCCCCCTCTATATTTGAGGTCGGTTCATCTGAATCATCTGATCCTACACAGCTATTTTCATCGTTGCATTGCGAACTGCGACTAGAAGTATCAAATTCAAGTTCACAGTTTGTTTCGGATAATAGAATTTCGGGATCCGATAGCAGTTCAGCTGGAGTTTGTTCTAATTCATTACTATTTTCGCTGACTTTCATCCGTTTCAATGGCGGGCTCTGAATTTTGTCCCCGATTTGCACGTGTTTCACTAAATGTTTTCGAAGACCGCTATATGTCTTAAATGCCAGCAAACACATGGGAACACAACATTTAAGGGTCAAATTTGAGCTAGGGAACAGGGCATGGTCACTACGGAGATGCCTAGTTACTAAGTTGATTGTTGGTAAATCGGTATGGCATATATAGCAAACAAACTGCATAATGGATTGTAATATTTTTCCTCAAAAATTTGTAATTTTGATCAGATTGATTCTATCAACTTGCTTACGAACGTCACTAGTTTTAACAAAATAACTTAAATATACTTGACTAGATATAGATCTATATCTAACTTTTATTAATGTTTTGTCAACAATGACTATATACTACAGTCCTACAAGCTGGATATACCTGTACACTACATATCACATAACAGGTGTTTCTTTGGCACATTAATGTAATAGGAACTATAGCTGGTAGGAGAACAGTATGGGAACTAGAAACTTTATCTTAGATTATGAGAATACATCACTCACACGATTGAGTAGCGTTTGTGAGCCATGTGCGTACTTCTCGCATCCTAGGGGTGAATTGTACAGTCTCCGGTGCCATATCATAGAAGAAAACCTGTATAAATTCGTAATACGAATTCAGGTTGTTGTCAAAATTGGTGTTCAGCACAAAATGCGACTTGAATAATAAGTCGAATGCTGCATCTGAGGCTAATGCGTCAGTTGGAAGCAGTTTTCCATCGACAGCAATGTAGTAATTGACGATCGTTCTCTTATCAGGGCCTACAGCAATAAGGCAGGGCTGTTTTGTTTTCGGAGCCACGTCTGTCAACGGGATTCCACTCTGAAAAAGATTGTTCTTGAATTAATATCAATACTTAAAACACAACAATCATGATGCAACTCTGCTAAAAAAAAAGCATCACTTTTTCAATGTTTCCTGGACATATGGGAATGATCCATTTTTTATTGAACACAACCACTGCCAGTATCATTCAGAAGTATTCGAGAAAAATTTCGATAAGATAGATGAAGTAAATATACATACGTGATGAAATATAACGAGCCTGTCTAAAGCTGACAGTATCCCTTCACGTGCTGCCTTTTTACGGCCCCTTGCGGTAGGGGGTAGGAGTTTCAAAAGGCTCATATGTGCTCGGGTTACTTCATCCCAATCTGTAAATTATTCATATAACAGGTGACGATTCATATTGACTAATCAGAATTGAAATGCTGAGTGGATAGATCTACAAGAATAGAAATTTTTTATATAATTTGCAGCCCTAGTTCAGCCACTGTCCATACTATTGAGACATCAATTTTATTCCAGAAAATATAACAGCTAGTCTAATTCTGTGCGGGTTTCACAGTGAATACTATACGCCACATGGCCTAACCAATATACTTGCGATATTACAGAAAATCACAATAAAAACCGAAAGTTGAAACTTCGCAAGACATGCTAAAAGCTAATCCTTCAGTAAAGGATATAATGTTTGAATTGATAGTTCGGAATCATTATTTATGAAACCAACCTGCTTCGGCTGTAGGGACACGTCCATTAGAGTTTGCACTCAAATGTGTTTCAGCGGTCTTTGAAATAGCAGCCGTATCAAAATTAATGAGCTTCACGTTGGGGTACATCAACGCAAAGTCAATATTTATCTGAAAAACGGAAATTTTGTTTATTAATCTACTATTCATGATCGTTATTATAAAACTAATAATAGCTATATATTATATATTATAACATAGAATTAGAATATAGTATACATATATTATATATATGTATATTAGACTGGCCGTTAAAAAAAAAGTTTGCGCTCCAACTTGGAAAATATCAAGTTCAACTTGAAAAAATGAGATCCTCAAAGTTTCAATGCTCTATCTCATTATTAAGGGGTGCCGGCAGTTTTTTGTTTTATTTTAATAATTTTTTTTTAATTCATTCGAAATTTTTTTTTTTTTTTCTTCAAAATATAATATTATTTGTTCTCAGAACTTGATCTTTTAGAATTTTATGACGATTCAAAAAAATCAAACGGTAGACAAATAAGTCTGGGATTGAAAGTACTTCTTACTCCAATTTTTTCAATTTTTGATTGATTTTCTCATTTTTGTAATTTTTAATTGATTTGTTTTGTTTTATTGTTGATTCATCTTTTGTTAATAATTTGATTTGTTAATTTTTTATTTTAGGCTTCCTTGAAATTTTTTTAGACTACTTCCCAGGCTATATTTTTTTTGGACATCATGTTGAATATTCCATGATGAAAAATTAAAAATGTTTGAGTGAAAAGTATTTTCAATCCCAGATTTATCTGACTACCGTTTGATTTTTCTGAATCGTTATAAAATTCAGAAAGATCAAGGTCTGAAAACGAATAAAATCTTATTTTAACGAGCATAAAAAAAAAAAATTCAATTTTTAGAAAACTTACAAAAAAAAATTAAAATTACAATTAAAATAAAAAAAAAAATTGCCGGCACCCCTTAATAATGAGATAGAGCATTGAAACTTTGAGGATCTTCTTTTTCCAAGGTGAACTTAATATTTTTCAGGTTGGAGCGCAAACTTTTCTTTTAACAGCCAGTCCAATGTATGTTGATATACCGACCAAATATGGTGTATCCAAAAATCTAGGCCACAATAATATTATTTTCTCAGGATCTGCTCTCCTCATGTGAAATGTACTCTTCATCGCTGACTCGATTTGTGTCCTCTGTGTTTTTGGACACGCATTATGTAAAAATTGCAACTGTTCGGTTGCTTCTGTCTCATCTACGGAAGATACTGTATTGGTAGGAGGCGCATTTTCGGTGTGAGTAACCTTGGCCACTTTTTTTTTCACAGCTGTTCTATCAACTAGTCGTCGATTTAAGGTCCGGAGCCTCCATGCAATATACCCTGTTCTGGTGTGTGGATCGAAAAATGCTTCCTGTTGAATTGAACAAATATTTTTCAATATAGCCAGATATGAAGGAAATTGTAATTCATGAATCACAGCAGCAAAGCGACTGAAAAATGGATCTCTTACATAGCCTCCGGCAGATCCCGGATCTTTTAATTTTGGAAATAAATCAATGATGGCCTTTGCATAGGCAGTTTTCTGTTCTGTGGAAGGATGATACCCAAATTTGTCGACCATTAGGTTTACGACGATATTAACTAATTTTCGTCTAGTATTGGAACTTAGGCTTTGGCTATTTTGGTATTCTGCTGTAATGTCTATCCCTCCAGGGGATGACTGTATTCCGTTCAGGATATTCTAAAATGAAATCTTACATTCAAGTCCAAAGCTGACCACACAATGTCAGATAATTTCATATTTTCTCTGTGACATTGGTGCGACTAAACGTTGAAAGGCCATAGAGGGATAAGAATGTTGAATCGGCCCCGGAAAGATATTTTAACCATTATACTTTGAGGTTGTGTAGGTACTGATAAAATACTAAGATCCTGGAGCTTGCAGATCTCTATCCCAATTGGTTTTCGAGATAAAAATAAGAATTAAATAGTAGAAATTTATTTATTTCTCTGGATTGACTTCACCGATTAATCTAAAAATTTAGTATGTATTTGAGGCTCATAGAAGCTCTTGGAAAACAAAAGAAAAAAAAAAAACAGATTTGCAGCTTTATAAGATATTTAAAAAAAAATAGTTTTTTAAAAAATTCTGCTATTCAACTATGACATAGTTCTGGCACAATTATGAAACTAACTATGTTCTTTTCAAGGCTTATACCACCGTATAACATATACTTTTTTCAGATCTTTCAATAGGGTACGCCATAGTAGAAAAAAATTAAGATTATTTTTAGCTTTAATAATTACGTAGTTTATCCTGATGTTTCTAGCTTCAATTCATCAAATTTAACACGTATTCTGATAGGTTGTAACTATTGAGAATGATACTTTGGAATGGAAGCAGTAAAAAAAATTTCGTCAAATTGAAAAATAAATACAGTTGAAAACAAATAACCAATTATATATCAACATGAATAAATATTTTTTAAAATAACTGTCAATTATAAAGCTCTAGTATTTATAAATTTTTATGATATTATTACATATAAATAGAATTAAAAGCTATATTATAAAGATATTATACAGTAGTTTTTTTTTCCGAGTTATTATGTGCCTCAAACTAAATTCTTAGATCAATCAGTGAAGTAAAAAAAAAAAAAGAAAATTTCTATCAAATTTTTGTATTTTTTTTTTTCCTCGAAAATAAATATATGCCATTGCTGTCCGATTTCGTGGCCAATATTAACCTGATTTCCCTGTCCAATTCTAATAATTTTCAACTTTTCACTGAATAGTTTATAACATTTTTCCAAATTCGTAAATATTAAACAAATTACCAGATCAGTGAACTTTCGTTTTCTGGAGGATGACGAAAAATCTGATTCGTTCGTTATGTCAGTCAGTGAGCTGATGTTCGATACTGATACCGTCTCTCCTACATCTGTTCAAAAAAACGCACGTGATTCGTATTTGGCTATACAGCGATTAGCGGTATAAAATTAATCGACATTTAACAACAAATATAATACCTGAGGGTGCTGCTTCGAATTTCACAGATACATGGAAAATGATATTATTAGGAAAGCAATCAAATAGCTCAGGTTCTATAATAGCCCCATCGTCATCTTTAATGATAATCTCTTCGGAGTTTTCGAAGTTGCAATTTGATTTTACTGAAACGAACGTATATGGCATGAGCACCGATGTAATGTATGATATGACAATGTATTACAAAGTTCTAGGGGGTTGCATGTCTGGTCGACCACTGAATTCAGTATGTATCGCCAATTATACCTATATATAGTATAGCCTTATGAGTTGATAGTGCAATTTGTTGATAATCAAACGGAAATTATCGAAATATAAATGACCAGTATGAATTTGTTGTCAATGTGAGTGAATATTCATTAAAGAATTTCACTATTAAAAATCTAGAGGGTGACACTATAATTATTTCTCCGTATATGCTAAAGGGTGTTTGTTTGAATTCTCTTGTATTACGAAAATGGTGTTGTCCATTGGCACATGAACCACGACGATATTAATATAGTGTAGATCTCTTGATTACTCTCTCTTTCTTTCTTATCTTTGAGGTAAGTAATCTCGCGAAGCAAGAGGGAAAAAGACTGCTGGATACCACACTGGCCTGGTTCGATCTAATGAAGAACACCATAACTAATTCTGTATATATAACTGAATCGTATAGATTACACGCAGGAATTGATTCAGAAGTTATTCCAACACACTTCCGTGTCGGTTCGAACAAAGGATAGTTCTCAAATCTGAATTAAACAATATCGCTATTCTTAATATAAAATGATTATTGATTTATTGAAACTTACCTGCTTGTATAAAATCTGAATACTCGATTTGTTTTTTTTCGATGTATACTTTAATCCATTTTACGATCCCCGCGTGCTTGATCTTTCTAAGTTCGAAACGTCTCGGTTCGGGGCCTTGCGGCGCGGGCGTGACGTCCAATTGAAATAAATCTCTTGCAGCGTCCAACAATAAACAGTTTTCGTCGTAACCTGAACATACGTCTACGATCGGATCCATGCTTGTAAACTTACCTTTGAAATTAATCGAACAACCGCGAATTTATTCCACCACAAACAACTCACAAGTATGAAGTAACGCACCCGGTCCAACGCGAAGACTGAACTGACGATACGTGCCAGCCCCTGTGTTTCTCGAGCACGCTTGAGCCTGCACTCCATTGACACCATACAAAGATACCCTTACAGTAACGACACCGTACGGAATCAAATTCAAATTCGGCGGTTTCTGCACGTCAGGGCGGTGTTAGCCCAAAGACGCTACGCACAGTTCGGAGCAACCGGTTTATTAAGGTGGGGGTCGGTTATACACCGCCGAGCGTGGACTAGTGACACTGCACTGAGTACTAATTGTTTACGACACTCAATGCAATGCGATCTCAAGTCCGAGTGGTGTTGAAAGAGAGTTCTTGAATCTTTCACCATTTTTCATGAAAAATTACTAACACGCAATATTATTGTTAACCATGAAAAATTCAGGCTTTATTCTCAAAAGTCGAAAACCTGAAAGGAGAGTGGCGTCAACTTCGTTCAAACTAATTTGTATGTGCCCAGCAGGGAACTTAGTAGAATGATTTATCATTGAATCGCCACCAATACACCATTTTATGTATTTCATTGTTCACGATGTTGAGTAGCATTCATAATAAATGAAAAAAAAAAAATTCGTTAATCTCGAGTAAAATCAGTTTTATTTTCAAAATGTAATTTTCCTTCGCGATTGATTGAATGAACCTCAACATGTCTGTGTTTTCATATAAAATTCGTTATAGCATTTTATCAACTCTTATCGTTTACACCGGCCAAGCTTAAAGCTGATCTTTCGACACTGTGCATGAATAAAACTTGACAAGAAAGGTGCAAAGTCGAAACACTCTATTCGATTGACAATATAAATAGCACTGAAACGATGTTTCTCTGACCTAATACAGAAATTATAATTCAGTACAACACCAAACTGATCTTACACCAAAAGTACTACACGATTTTCATGTTGTCAACCCAGAATTGTGTGACGTACGCCTAAGAACTAGGTATTGGTGTTAAATAGTATTTAATTTTGATGAAATAGCATTGAACATGGAGTTATGGTGTACAGGGTGAACTTTCACATGCAAACTGTGTCGATGATAACACCAGATCCCTTAACCACTCACACCGGACCAAAGCAACACCGCTCATTTTTTACAGTGTACGAACTTTTCAAATCGTATTGCTAGATCTATAGCTTCGCGTAATGTCCCCGGCTTTTCGTAAGTTACTCTTATTTCGAGCTCGTCTCTCAAACCTTTCATGAATGATCGACCAGCTAGATCTTTTATGAATTTATTTGTCATAACGACGAGCTCTGGATTATCTGAATTTCCGGAGATTTCTAATGCCGTCTCGACGAGTCTTTCCATCCGCATGCCGTATTCTAATACACTCTCGCCCCGGTTCTGCACTGCTCGCGTGATTTGCGCCTGTACGTCCGGTAATAACTCCTTCGGCTTATATGCCCGCTTTAAGTCTTTTAATAGGTCATCCAGCGATGTTAAACTCGTTTTTTGTATATACTTTTCTGCGGCGCCTTCTATTTTTAGGAATACGCGATTTGTAAATAGTGGCAAATCTCGCGCCTGAATTGATTGTTTAATACTTTCGACTTTTCGAATAAATGAATTTACTGGCATGTTAGTGCCATTGAAATTTGGTATTAGACTTATCACCGTTTGCAGTGACAGATACGGGTAGTTAGTGTTCCCGGCGTTAGACTCTTCACCTTGAGACATTTTTACTATAATTCCTACGCTTATAATAACCTATCTAAGACTTACAGAATGGTGAGCACTACAAACGTTGATCCGCTTAGCTGCATCCCCACGTTGCAGTTCAGGAATATGATGAATCCGGAATGGGTCTGCGCAGGGTGAGACGTGTCCAGGGGTCGCAGAGTCGACACTTCGCTGAGCCTTCGTAGATTCGTAGATTATTTCTTCGTAGAGATTCGTAGATTATTTTCTTCGTAGAGATTCGTAGATTAGTAGATTCGTAGATTACTTTCTTTGTAGAGATTCGTAGATTATTTTCTTTCTAGAGATTCGCAGATTATCGAAACAAGGGTGCAGAACGAACGGTAAGAGGAAATTTTAAGATGTGCACGATATCAGTGTAACTCGATAACTATAGAACTGTTCACTTTTTAAACCGTCTATACGTCTTGTGTTTGATTCACTGATTTGGGCGATAGATACATAGTCCTTGAGAAGTTGTAATTTTCACTTCAAGAAGAGAGGTTTCTGCTTCTACCAGCTGTGACGTAAATCAGGAGTTTCGCTAGGATTGTAGCTTTGTTGAGTTCTATGAGTTCGTACCTCGTTTTTACATCCAAGGATAACCGGTTTTAAGTGGTAGACGATTTTTGCACCATAATAGACCGGTAAACGAGGGGTTCCGCTGCCACCAATTTGTTATGTCACAGTGGAGGTAGGTGGTGGAAGTTGGTGGAAGTTGGTGTAGATTGACGTAGACTGATGTTTATTGAAGTGAAATAGATTTATTTAGATAATCCGTATAGTCGGTGGTTCTAATAGTTGGTATTGAGAGTTGGTTGGTCGCTTATTAGGTTACGAGATAGGTAGTGTGAAATGGGAATAAGTAGTTACGAAGTGAGTGGTTTTAGATTGGAATTGGTAGTGAGTAGTGGAGATGAGGCGTGGAAAAGGTAGACTCGGTTTTGAGAGGGGTTTTTGGGCGAGTTGCACATCCGGTGTCCGTGTGCAACTCGCGTGATTCTGGCGGAAAGCGAGGATCAGGTAATTTGATGATCAGGCGAAAGGAAGTGACGGATCGGGTGGATGTTGGGGAAACGGAGTTGCGACGTAACATATACATCAACTTTTCACAAAGTCACTAAAATTTTTTACCATTTTTGAAAGAAAAAAATATTTTACGAAAATCCTTTTTATTTTAAACTTTAATGTATCTATATTCATCGTTACGATGTTGCTGAAAATGATTAAACAATAAAAAATACGTATCAGTGCATTTTATCACGATGATCTTGATTTTCATGATTCGATTTAACGATCGATGATTGTAGCCAATTTTGCAATGAATTTCATAGAATGAAGGGTACTTACAGAAGGTGCAAATACGTCTGCTTCGCTCGTTTTCTCTTCAGTTTGTAATGACAAATCCATGACGAAACGTTTCAACCGAATTTGTTTATTCCAAGTATAGTCTTGAAACAGCAAGGGCCGACTTAGGCATGATTTGTTGTCAATTGACTTGCACTATTGTTTTGACTTATTTGATTTCTGGTTAAGAAGCAGACAAAATCAATTACACCTGCAGGTGTGGTACACTGCAGATTAATGATCATTTATGTGCACGTCCCATAGTATCTAAATGCGTACTGAGCCGAAATGCTTGATATTTCTTCTACCATGAGAATAATAACATTCAACGTGGCCAGTCTATCTCGGGCCATTGAAGGTTTTAATTCGAAGTAAACATCGGATTAGCATCGGCGCGAGTGTTCGTCATCAAAGTCCGAAGGCAAAATATGGATTCTGTCAGTTGACTTTCCCAAAGCAGGTGAGTAAGGTGTACCTAAACCATGAAAGTGAAAAGCCAGAAAATGTTTGCTCTAGTCCAGTGGATAGTCGATAAGACTATAAGTGTTGTCAGTATTGATGACGTCATGGATTCGAAAAACGAGGGTGACACTTCCTTCGTGAAGTACGATGACACGTGTTTTATGGCGACGATAATCAGAGTTCCCGGTAAGTGTTCAGTCTAAAGTTATGTCACTTATAAAGTTAACGGGCCCAGCTTCAGAATTATCGAAATAATTGAAAGGAAAACAAAAATTTTTAATACCGCACGCAGATATGACTTGACAAAGTGAAAATAACGTCGATCTTCCGTTAATAATCTGCCGGTCAATAACTGGGCCGTTATCCTTACACGGTCTAACTGTGATTCAAGCTTGAAAGAATTAAACAATAATTTTTATGTTTTATGAAGAGGACCGAAAATATCTTTCATCTGTAAATGTCAGCACGGATGGAGAGATATTACAAAAACAGAAGCGGGCACTGAGTACCAAGAACGTGGAGAAAAAAACATCACTTGCCAATACAAAGAACAGAAAGAAATCTGGCGCATTACGCTCAGCTAATCTGGAGGAGGAGAATTTATTACGGATGAGGCCGATATTCAATGATAGTGACAGCAACAGCATACGTGACGAAAATAATACAGAAGATGCCCCACTCACTAACTCACCACAATCCGGAAATTTTGATACAGCAGTTGCAGGTATGTAAAACTCGGAGAACGCAATTAGAAGAAGCAGTTTAATTCGAATAAATGTGGAAAGAGATTATTGTTGGATAAAATGGTTGAAGATATTTTGATTCAAAATGAAGATGACATATCAAATATTGAAGATGAGAATTAAAAAAAAAATAAACTAACCGTGATGCTGGATTTTTTTTATCCCGACTTCGACGAGAAATGACTATCTGCAAGATATTCGTCATAAAATGTCAAACATGAATTCATACAGCTTCTTATAATTCTTATAAGTGCACGGAAAAAAATGAACTGCTAGATATACACCAATTGGCGTAATCCAAACCGCAATCAGCAGTAAAAATAGTGACAGCATTTCACTGCTGTGAAATTTACCATTCAATTGCAGTTTACCCATTGCAGCAATATTTACTGGCGGGGTCGCACGTAAGAGTTACATTAGCATCTGGGATGAATTTAACAGGTCACTCATGCATAGTTTACCATTTTGTAAAGTAAACTATACCAATTGTAGAGAATACACTGGGAGAAGAGGTTATTTATATAATAGTTAATATATTATCCATTTACGTTACAAGCATCACACAAATAGTGAGGAAAAAGAAACCAAAAAACTAACCTAAGTTTGGCCGTTTGATTTTACATTGTCATCCACGTAATCAACGATCATTATCATAGTTCGCTGTGAAAAACGCCATCCGATTTTTTTGACCTAACCGGGATTTGAACCCAAGTCCGCTCGCATCGCTGTATTACTAGTCGCACGCTCTACCTACTACGCCAAACTAACCAATGTTATTTGCTCACATATATTTTCCTATTTGTCTAACATTCCGATGACTGAGATAAAAAGATCAATTAGAAAGATTCCTTAACTGTTGATAAATCAGTATTTCAGACCGGTAAATGAATGAATTCATTTATAATAACAAAACCTTTTTCTCAGTGCATTAATCGAACGAACGAAAAATTCAACAATGCTTACATCAGCTTACATGCTATGCTTACTACCCACCAAGTTAAGTTTACTGTCCGCGGAGTCCGCCTCATGTTAGCCTTACAATTTGAAATGCAAGTATTTGTAGATGTAAAAATGACACCCCAGTACTGCTTTCTGTACATGCGTGATCGTAACTTGTACAGCAATTCATGAACTGCAATGCACATGTTTGATTTACATTTGCAAGAGTAATTGAGACAGTACTTAAAAGCCATCATTACTGATATTGCTGTTACGATTACACCAATTTCTGTACATTTGTGGTAATGTAACTCCAACAGTATTATTTTTTTCCGTGTGTTATAACATTCTGTCAATTTCAGATGCAAGTAGAGAAATTGAAGAGTTGGAGAAGTTATTGGCCGGGAAGTTACTATCGCGGCGAAATCTGCAGCAAAAAAAAACAGTCAAACCACGGCCGAAAACTAAGGAGCTCGGATCCAAACGAACGTTGGAATATGTCGGCATTGTTGAAGATGAAGATGAAGATAACGAGGTATTGGACCCTGCAAGCACAGAAAAGCGCCAAAAAGCTGCCCGATCTGGGCACTATCAACCGCAACGTAGAAGGGTATCACAGACTCAGCCGAATAGTCAAGAAGCAGAGAGCAACGTAGATGATGAAGAACAAGCCCGACTTCGTGGCGGCGGTAGGACAGAGTCTCCTTACCGTCAGCAACGACAACCAGGCGGTATTGAAGAACAGCGGCGTCCGCAATCACGTGATCGAACCGTTGTAAATGAAGTTGATAATCTGCAGCTATGCAGGCAAGGCGGAGCCGGAAGAGTTTTGCTAGTCGAGCATCACAATGTTTGGATCGACAAGGCCGAACTCATGTATTGCCAGCGGTGGGTTGATAATGCTCCAGAAATGGCACGACGCCTTTTGAGAATAATTGTCGGAAATGAAAATTTGCTTCACATGTGCGCGTGTGGTCATTCCAAAGATTCGCTGATCCGAGGCATTCCTCCTGACATTTCACGCAGCGTAGAATGTGAGTCACATCAAAAAAATTTGAAAAGTTCATAGTATTTCCGATACACATCTTCTTATTCTGTTACAGATTACGTGAATAAGAAATGCAGCTCTCGTCTACAACCGTCACGCTACAACACCATCGTGAACATGATGTGCCAAACGCTGCGACATCCGAAGCGATGAAATATTTCTCCTTGGGCCTTCAAAGATGTTAAAGAAGAAGATAGACGATTATGTCATCTAAAATTATTATTCATTTAAAACGTTGATAAAACTATATATACCTAGATTAGATAAAGCAGCAAATGCCCAACAACTATTGAAGAAAAATGTATTATATATATATGTATTTTCAGAATAGTATATCAGGAATCGAAGAAGAGAAAATCAGTTTGTGTTAAATATTTGAAAATAATATAAATGTAATAAACAAGTAATAATGAATTATAAAGATCTGTATTTATTTGCTGACCTAGAATAAAATAGTATTTTATATTCCTCGTATAAATAGTTGAACCTATAGTTGAATCAGTTGACTATAGTACACAATTTCCCCGTATTTCCAAAGTAGCGTTAGTATATTGGCCATATACCGAGAAAATAGTTCGCAAATGTTGGCAATATGTTTGCTACAGTATTGCCGGTATTTTGCATAAATAGTGACTATTGTGCCTCAGCATTAGTGTACCCATATATGGGAAATATAATCGTTCCGTATTTCCAATATATGGGTGAGTGGAATATTCCATATGAACGCCGTATATTGCTCATACAACTTTTTTTTACGCGGGGAGGGACCGAAAACAAGCGTGTCGCTTGTGCTCGGGCCCACGGTGACAGTTCTCCAGGCCGAAATGTTTGCCATACTGACCTGCGCCAAGAAGATCCAGGCGAAGGTATTCAGGGGCAAACACATCTACATTTGTAGTGACAGCCTGACGGCGCTCCGATCTCTCAGCGCCTGCGTAGTCAGATCAGGGCTCGTCAAAGAATGCGCGGAGATACTATCAAAAATCTCCCGCGATAACCGCGTGAAACCACTATGGGTGCCGGGTCACAGCGGCATACAGGGTAACGAGGCGGCGCACTGCTTGGCAAAGGCAGGGGCCCTACGCAATGAGGTCGACGACGGGTGCCTCATAGGCCTACCCCCGACACACGCCAAAGGCCTTGCGAAGGAATGGACGGAGCAACGCTTCGCAGACCTATGGTCAAGGACACCAGGTATGGCCCACACGAGGGCCCTCTTTCAAGGGCCTTCCCGTGAACTAGGTGTCTCACTCAACAAGCTGGAAAGAACCAGGCTCAGGCTGCTGGTTGGACTCATCACCGGCCACTGGTTCACAGGAAAGCACTTCGTCCGAATGGGGCTCAGGAACGGGCCACTTTGTACCAGATGTGGGGCGGAGGAGGAAACCCCACTTCACCTAATAACACGTTGTGAGAGCCTGAAGGGGCCTCGGAAGGAGGCCCTCGGTGTCACGCACGACGCAGGTATGAGAATCGAGGAGATGGGGGTGGGTGGGCTACTGCTATTCGCTAAGATGGCTCACCTGACCCCAGATCCCTCAAACTAGGTGCCCCAAAGGGCTCGGACACAATGGTCTTGAAGGACTAAGCGCCCGGTTAACCGCTCAACCCAGGTTGAGACAGATATACAATACAATACAAGCTAAAGTAAACATTCCACTCATTACATCATACTCTGCATTACTAAAATAATTCATAATTTATTTAAAAAAAAATGAAAAACCCAACGACACAAATATCCAATCAATTATTTGACTAATTAATCATCAAGCGTATTGAATGAAATTGTTAATATGAAATGTAAAAAATTATTTGTGGTTATGTATGTCAAACATTCAGGATATTTTAAATAAATGTATAAGTAGCGAAAAAGTTTTAAATATTCATTGCAAATATGGTTTCTTGACAACAAATAAATAATATATTCCAACGAAATGATAATACTCACTTGTCATTTTTACTGAGTTATTTTGATGATAGACACGCCCAACAAAGTGAGCAGGAGTGTAGCGGTCACATTAGGCCGAATAATATTGTTTTGTTTTCCTTTTTTGTTATTTTCTTCACGATACAAGATTAGGCTTCAGGTTTAGTTTATTTTGTACCCTACATACTGAGGAAGAGTAAGAGGAGAAATAAATAGAAGTAAGGAGATAGATGTAAGCGAAGAATGTAGTATGCAGAAAGGGATTTGTAACGCCGAAAGGCAAACAAAAAAGACAAATAAAGAATTAGTATGATAATACTCACTTATTATAAAAAAATGTTGAAATAAAATCCATAATTAAATTGGTTTTATATATATACATGAATAATCTTTTTTTCCGATGTATAAAAATAATGCCCATGTATATAATTAAGTATTGATCTTTTATTGAATGTAATTATTACTTTATTGGTATTTTTTAAATTATTTACATCAAAATGAGATTCAAAATTTACTCAATATAATTGCAGTTTATAATCATTAAATCAACTCAAGTTTTATAAGGTTCACATAAAATACTCTGTTATAATTACTATTTCTTCTTCACAGTTTTCGTAAATTTCCCAGCTTTCAGTAAAGGGTAAGTCATCAATGTTTAAGATAATAATATCAGAATTCGGAGCAATTGAGTATCCTAAAGAAGATGATGATATTCCTAATGTCTTCCACGTTTCACAAATTACAAATATTTCTGATTGAAAAGAAAAAAAAAGTAATGCTTTACCAAATGCTGGGAAATTATTAGCAAACGATGAACAAATAAACTTATTCAAAATCAAAGATGTACCTCTAAATTCAACGCATTTTCCGACACTAATCAATAATCCTTCAGCTATATAAAAATGATCTAAAATAATTTGTTTATATGGAAGTGATTCTATATTTTGTTCTTCAATATTTAAAAGAACCGGCTTACAAATGAATAAATTAGCATCATCATTCCAAAAAGATATCATCGCTTTGTGATGACGATCTGAAAGAGTAAATCCGATGTCTATGAAATTTTTCAATTCATCGGCAAGACTCTCGAAAAAACCATTTTTGCTTTCATACCCCATTGTCCATTGGGTTTTGGGAGGACCCATTTTTTCAATTACTTTGGGATAATGAAGCAGTAAATGATCCTTTGGAGTTAAATTTACTGAATAAGTATTTATCAAAAGTTTGTGATGTTCACTTATGTTTTTTTCGAAAGTATCTAACATAACTCTTGTGATTCTAGTTGCTGAAGTAATCTTTAATATATTAATCAGTAATAATATTATTTTTAATTCACTACTATCTTTTTTTTTTATTTTTGAAATCACATCTTTTATAATTAATGGTAAAAAAATCATGAGACAATGAGTTTGCGCCGCATGCTGTCCAATACTGTTAGACGTTTTGCTCAACTTTATGCAACTAGGAATGTTCGGACGATTGTGTAAACCATAATTGAAAGCCTGTACCCTATTATTTAAATCATCAAGTGTTATTAAGCGACTTTCAATCAAAAAATTGAAAAATAATTTGAGGTCTCGTTGACAAACACCCTCCAACAAATCATGCATTACATCGATAGTATAATTTTCACAGATTTTAAAATTTTGGAGATCACTCAGAGCCGTAAATTTTTTTATTCCAAAAAAATTCAGAGTATCACTCTTAGCACAATTAGGTCTTTTAGATAGATATTGAAAACTTTTAGATGTGCGTAGTAATTTATCATCAGTTTCACAAGCTGTCTGAGCTTCCGCTTTTGAAATAGTACAAATTCTACAGTAACAAGTTGAACAAAAAGATTTATGCATACCGAGCAGCATAGCACCGCCTAAATAAGCACAGGATAATGATACTAATGCGCCTTTCACGACAGAGTTCAAAGATTCAATAAAAATGCCTACGGATTCTAAGGTTTTTATATCTTCAAGTATAACGTCCAATACTGGAGTAATACCAAATTCTTTAATATCGTAATTATAACACAGGGCTAATAAATGTATATTATTCAAATTTGAATTGAGGTGAGATGGTGAATTCAAAATTGTAAAATAAAAAGCACCTATTTTATGAATACCGGCTTTAGTCCCTAATAGGTTGCATACTTCGAATTCGTCGAAGTATATTTGAAGCTGAATTACGTTTTTTTTTTCTCTGAAAAAAGGATTGTTTCTGAAAACTTCTCCATCGATAAAATGTGTATAATCTGTACTATTTCGTAAACGAGGATTAGTGAAGTGATAATCAACAGCTTTAAAATTCAATAAAACTGTGAAAGTTTCTAACAAGGGAATATAAGTAAAACTACTAGTAACTGAAACTTGTTGATAACACTGTTCTTTTTTGTTAAATTTTTTATCGATACGTATACCGTGAGCTTTTTTAACAGGTTGTACGGTAATTTTTTCACAGGCCTTGTTCCTCATGTATTTTGTTAGTTTACTGTCAAATGGAAGTTTGAATTGATTAACAAGATCAATTTTTTCATCTAAATTTGGACATTGAATTAGACGATTGAGAAGAGGATACATTAAATCTGAGTTCATACGAAGTATTTTATCAATTGTTGTTCCCGGTAAACCAAGTGCATATAAATTCTGTATATATTTATCAACATTATTCTGCATTTCATTACTGCTACCATCATCAGGATAGATATCTGAGTCATCGTCATTATTACTGTCAGACGAATTGAAATCAACACTATTTTCAAGGCATATTTCAAGATGTTTTCTTGAAACTAGTGTAAGACACAAAATTATCTAAACAATTAGCGCAACAAGTTAGGCGTAGTTTTGCACTTTGATTTAAAGCATGGCTATTTTGTAAATGATTACATAAATCATCAATGTTAACACTTTGCTTTGAACAAATATAGCACTTTAGAGACATATTTATATAGACAAAAGATTAAAGGTACGGAAGATATTACAATTCTAACTAAAGTAATCCAAGTAATGAAAGTTTAAATAAAACAGTTCAAAAATATTTCTGTTCTTCTACTTCTGAATACTTTATTAATATTGAATAGTATCATAATAATAACAATAATAATAATAAGTCACAAAAGTGATGTTACTTTTGTTAATAAGTACCTTACTGATTAAAATTATCACAAACTTCAACTATAATTAATCAGTCGTTGATTGTATTTAAAACCTCATTATTATCATAATTAATTTAATGAGATCAACTAATAAATATTAATACTATCCAGCTGAAGAAGAATGACGTAATCGAAGCAAATAAAAGTTAAACTCATCTGAAAAATTGTTATTCTTAATATCACAAAGATATTATATATCTAAAATAATTATTTTATTCTCACATATAGACTTTATATATGAACTACATCTTATAAGTGATGTATGTATCTGCATTGAAACTTAAAATTTCAAGTTATCTTTAGAATAAAAGGAACCAAATATTCAACTTGATTTCTGTTCAACAATTGTTTGCTGCTTAGAAGCTTCCAGTTTAGTAAAAATGTCAATCATTTGATTTGTACATTTACTAGAGATATTATAAAAATAATTCTGCACAAATATCAGAAAAATTTTCAAATCGGAATCAAACTCAACGTTAAACGCATAATAAGCCTTGAATAAATAATCGATAGCTTCGATCGTTATTTTTACTTTCAAGGATATATAACGATCGTCAATTTTGATATGGTATTGACATATTGCAGTTTTATTCGCGCCAACAGCAATAAGTTTAGGTTGTCGCGGGTTCACTTCATCAGTTGACTGAATTGGAGTCCCAATCTTGAACAATAATATGTATAATATAAATAAATGTAAATTTCTCACCATTGAATTGATAATATATAATATTTTTTCTTTCAAATTAGTTACTGAACAGGGATCGACTTTTATCAATTTTTTTTAAATACTCACAGGTTTGAACACAATCAACTTGTCTATAATATTTTTTACTTTTCCTCTGTTTGCATTTTTTTTTACCTTTCGCAGTTGGAGGAACTAATTGAGTTAAAATTACAATAGAATTAGTTGCACGATCCCATTCTGTAAAATATATCAAAGTTATAATATTTAATGTCAATTATGAAATAATGTATATCGTTCAGTGATATTGATTGAAAATATTATTGAAAATTTCAGTAACATTTTCTCAGAGTGAAATTAATGTATTATCATACGCACCAAGTATTGTTTTTGCCTGTTTTTCAGCTTCATAAACGTTTATATTTGCAGTTATATATTCTGAATAAATGTCTTTGAAATTGTTTGAATTAATTTCTGGGGAAAGCAGCTTAAAGTCGACGTCGATCTATCAAATATTAATGAATTATAAGGAAGATCAATTTACAGTTGCTTATAATCTATCTAATTATGAACCTACCAATTCAGAAACATCTATGAATCGGGGAAATATTTTGAAGAAATTTTCATTTAGATATAAAGACCGTCTTATTTCAAACGTTTGCTGTGTCTTTTCGATGATCGTGTCTTTATATTTAGGCCGTCACTTCTTCGCTGCGCGCCTACCTTATAACATCTCAGGTGCAATCAGGAGTCTGTTTCGTCTGAGGATGGTCGACCATGCGCGACCGCAACGTCATGTCAAATAAATAATTGATCTCATCTGACCGTCTACAGGGTTATTCACTTTGCGCGCACCACCTGGTAAGGGCGGATACCTTGTGAAATTCTAAGACTAATTTTCCTTTACCAAAAAGTCCTGGTACTAATGGTTTTCGGGCTACAGAAGGTGTTAGTTTACCAATCACAGGGCCTCCAGCTGTTCAAGTAAGGGCCGGGTCTGAAGCATAAAACTAGCAGTGCCCGTGGCAACTCGATTCTCAGTGAGATAAAAATGAATGATACAATCTAGTGATGAATTTCAGTTAGATTTATTTATCCAACATACACTTTCGTTATCTGTGACCAGGACCACCGCTACGTGGTCTCGTCCTCTAGGTCCACCGCCACGTAGTTTCCGCCCTGCAGGTACACTGCTATGTAGTTTCCGTCCTCTAGGTTCACCGCACCGTAGTTTCCGTCCTCTGGGACCACCGCTACGTAGTTTTCGTCTTCCAGGTCGACCGCTGCGTAGTTTCCGTCCTCCAGGTCTACCGCTACGTGTTACTCGTCCTGCAGGTCTACCGCTGCGTAGTTTCCGCCCTGCAGGTAGACTGCTATGTAGTTTTCGTCCTCTAGGTTCACCGCACCGTAGTTTCCGTCCCCAAGTCGACCGCCACGTAGTTTCCGTCTCGCAGGTCCACCGCTGCGTAGTTTCCGTCCTCCATGTCCACCACTACGTAGTCTTAGTCCTCCAGGTCGACCGCTACGTAGTTTTCGTCCTGCAGGACCATACCTACGTAGTTTCAGTCCTCCAGGTCCACTGCTACGTAGTTTTAGTCCTCCAGGTCCACCGCTGCGTAGTTTCCGTCCTGCAGGTTCACCGCTACGTAGTTGTCGTCCTCTGGGCCCACCGCACCGTAGTTTCCGTCCTCCAGGTCCACCGCTGCGTAGTTTTAGTCCTCTAGGTCCACCGCACCTTATTTCCGTCCTCCGGGTCGACCGATTGTAAGTTATTATTAATGAACAATTGATTTGATAGTGCTAAGTGCTGGTAGGCAATCAGTGCACCCATGCAGGCCGTAATAAAATAGGGCTCTGAGAAGATGACGAGGGTACTTTGACGTAATCTCGTATCTCCAAAAACACTGGTTTACAGGAGAGACGAAAAACATTTCATTGGAATGAACCGAATTAAAAACTTCTAATTATTTGTTGTCAATTTGTAAACTTTATCGTTTTTCTTGTAGATGTGAATGATGATTATAAGAAAATGTTTAAAGTTTGATTGTTCAGTTAATTTCAGAGATCGAGTTAACCCCCAAAAATCGAGTTACGAGATTACGTCTGCAGAGTACCCGCGATGAGCTCTTTCGCGAATAATTCTTTCGATAAAAACTAGAGGTGATTAATCCTTGGACAGAAACAAGAATTAATTAATTAAATAAATATTTTTCCTACAGTTAATTTCAGAGATCGAGTTAACCCCCAAAAATCGGGTTACGAGATTACGTCTGCAGAGTACCCGCGATGAGCTCTTTCGCGAATAATTCTTTCGATGAAAACTAGAGGTGATTAATCCTTGGACAGAAACAAGAATTAATTAATTGAATAAATATTTTTTCTACAGTCAATTTCAGAGATCGAGTTAACCCCCAAAAATCGGGTTACGAGGTTACGTCCGCAGAGTACCCGCGATGAGCTCTTTCGCGAATAATTCTTTCGATAAAAACTAGAGGTGATTAATCCTTCGACAGAAACAAGAATTAATTAATTGAATAAATACTGTATAGAACATACTGTTTCACAATCACGATTTTGAAAAATCGCTATTGTGATGCTTTAATCAGCTGGGAATATCAGGGCTGAAGTGAATGAACCAAGATTACTATAATTATCGGATTTATTTGTCAAATAACTTAAGAAACAATTCAAAATGCCTAGAAAAGAATTTTGTGTTACAGAGAAATTGATAATAATAATTTTTTTTTTTTTTCTACGAGGGAGGAGAAATGCTTTTACGCACGGCGTGTGGCACTCCCATAAATAAGTATGGACTACCCACTAAAACTCCTCCCGACAACTCTTCGGAAATGAGTGTGTGACCTCACGTTTATCCTGAAAAAACGAAATCAGATCAAAATTAGAATTACATTAACGATGAGCGCCCTAATAATCAGCAGGCATAAAATGATGAATAAATTGCACGACTCGCCTAGAGAAGGTGCTCGAAGTGCCCTCCGTGCACTTCGATGCACAACTCTGCACGGCGAATTAGGCTGGCTTGGGCATTCTCGAGCATAGCCGGTGTGATTGTCGCTATGGCCTGGTCAATTCGGACAGTCAACTCTTCGACCGTGTCGATAGGATGCCGATATACGATTTCTGTAACATGACCCCATAGGAAGAAGTCCAGCATGTTGAGGTCCGGTGATCTGGGTGGCCAGCTAACAGGCCCTCCACGGCCAATCCACGCGTGTGGAAATACGCGGTCTAAAACGTCACGCGCTACTCTTGCGTAGTGCGGCGGTGCGCCGTCGTGTTGGAACCAAGAATCGGGGCCTAGGATGACTCCCGCGTTTCCCAACAAAATGGGCAAATCGACGTCCAGAAAATGGGCATAATTCTGCTCATTCAAGCGCACAGTGGGACGAAACCCCGAATTCGTGCCCATAATCCCGAAAAGTGAATTTTGGATTCGGGGAATTTCGACCCTCGGGTGGGGTAGAGAAATGATTGGTTCATTCAAACCTCGAAGGGTATGGTCGTCCGTTCCATACCTGGCTCGATACATTAGTTCAAAGTCAGCCTTCGTTGAGAGTGCACGCGGCGAGTAAAAACGTGAGGAAAAACAGTGAACTTCAAAGATCAATAGCTCGAAAGTTATTTAAGCGATTTTGATTTTTCAAAATGGATTCTACTCCTGGAGGTATGTAGAAAATATTTCTGTATGAGTTAAATTGAAAAGTCACGTTCATCTGCTTGAAATACGACCATGTTTGGTACCCTGTGAAAACGATATAATTTTCGAGACTTATACTTTCAAATGGACAAAAAGTAGGGAACTTGAGGAGACTGGACTTTGATTCAAGTCTTAGGTTCTAGATCAGTCTTTCAACTATCGAAAACACTTTAGATCATCTGCTACTTTTTGCTACTTAGCGTAGTTTTTTAGTAAGCGTGAACGAGTACGCAGCCTTTCACCACGCGCGCGGCCCCGGCTGGCGCGGCGGCCGGCTGATGAGCGTCCGGGTCTACCAGGAGTTCAATACGTACAATAGGGAACTTATACCGGTTTTTAACGTGTATAGGGTGTCCGTAACAAAGCAGTACCTACGGTTATTCTAGAGTCACACTGTTCATGATGATTTGTATTTGTGATTTGGTTGAGGAGAAAAATTAATTTCAGAAAGAATTCAGTTTATCCAATGAGTGTCATGGTATTTTATTAATTGTAGTTTACGTTAAATATTGCAAGTACTCATATGCAAATCAATTTCTAATTTTCTGTTGCTTTATTACAGGGTCTAGTACCGACGACAATTTACTATACACCCGGAGGAAGGTCTTCGTTATTGTGAAAGGGCGTTTGAATGCACCATTCGCCGATTTATTGGAACACCTTTCAGCAGAAATTTCCAAGAAAAGTGGACGTTCGGTGCTCATTCGGGAGGATATGAAGAAGTATTTTACGACCCTATTTTCCGAAATGCGACCAAAGTGGCAATCGGTCGGCAGGTATCAAGACAAGTTTTACAACAAATACGAGAACTGGCTCGATGGGCACGTGTCCTTTCCGGTACCTGCTCCTTCTCAGAAGACACCTGCAGTGACCGCGACCGCTGCACGTGGTCCCCGTTTTAAGGACTTCGAGTCATTAAGTGAAAATTCGAAACGAAGGAAGACCGAAGAAGTCCGTGCAACGTTGACTACAAGCGAGTTGGCATATGCTACTCAAATGAGCCTTCGATCTTCAGGACAACTGGATGCTGCGAAAATTGTGAAGAATGCAACGCAGACGAGTCCAACGAGAGCTCTAAAGTATCGAAAAGCTTTTGAAGCACAACCCGAAGAACCACTATCTGCAGATGAAGCGCTTTCTTATTTGGTGGACCGTCAATTGTCGAAGAGTGACTACCAAACATTGAGATCACTAAGTGTTGAGCGGCATTGTCGTCTGGTTCCTCCGTACTCGAAAGTAGCAGAAGCCAAAAAACTCTGTTATCCACCCCATACGGCTATTACTATTACAGAGAGCAAAGCAGAAGTTCAGTTACAGGCTTTGTTGAACCATGCTGTCCAGCGGATTCTATTACTTCAACGGGAAGTTATTTCGAGTATAGCAGATGAGGATGTAAAATAGATGACCCTCATTTGCAAATGGGGCTGTGACGGAAGCTCTGGACAAAGTGCATACAAGCAGAAATTTGAAGATGACAGCATTTCGGATACAAGTGTGTTCTTCACTTCGGTTGTGCCATTACAACTCGTATCTGTCGATTGTAAATCGAATGCTGAAATTGTGATTTGGAAGAACCCCAGGCCTTCATCTCCACGGTTTTGTAGACCACTAAGATTACAGTTTATGCACGAAAACACGGATTCAACAGTCGACGAAGAACGATACATCAATGACCAGATAAAGACACTTGTTCCTTACGAAACAATCATAAATCAGAACGAAATCTCAGTTGCATTTCAAATGACATTAACAATGATCGATGGGAAAGTTTGTAACGCATTGACATCAACGAGTTCGGCTCTACGTTGCTACCTATGTGGAGCTACATCCAAAAATTTCAACGACATCGATGGTCTTCTCGAAAGAACAGTCAACGAAGATAATTTCAAGTTCGGACTATCTACTTTGCATGGGTGGATACGTTTTTTCGAATGTTGCTTACATTTGTCCTACAAAATGAAAATAAAGAAATGGCAAGCACGTACTGAGGAAGAAAAGCGGATTGTACAAGAGAGCAAGAGGGTTGTTCAAAAGGGCTTTCAAACGCAATTAGGACTAATCATCGATTATCCGAAGCCTGGATTCGGCAGTACTAATGATGGGAATACAGCTCGGCGCTTTTTCGAAAACTCTACGGTGTCTGCAATGATAACAGGTGTCGACGAAAAATTAATCACACGCTTCTACGCTATTCTGCAGGCTATTTCGAGTGGCCATGCGATTAATATCGACAAATTTCGAAACTATGCAATAGAAACTGCACGACTATTTGTACAGCTTTACCCGTGGTATTATATGCCTACTTCGGTGCACAAACTTCTGATCCATGGACCAGAAATAATAGCTCATGCATTGTTACCAATCGGCCAGTTATCTGAAGATGCTCAGGAAGCTCGGAACAAGGACAGCAAAAGTATCCGAGAAAATTTATCACGAAAGTGTTCGAGATCAAAAACAATGGAAGATGTTTGGAACCGGCTGATGGTAACATCTGATCCATACATTTCCAGCCTCCGTAAATTGCCACAGAAGAAAATGCGAAGTTTAACTCCGGAAGCTGTAGAATTGTTGATCCCACCTACAATATCGAGTCAATCCACAGTAGAAACAGATTCTGAATTTGACGATGATGATTCGGATGAGGAAATTGTATTCCACTAATTTTATAAGCCTTCACATTTCATGACATTAACACTGAAAAATGAAAAGTATTTATTCCTGTATATGCATATGCCTAAACATTCCCCACCATTTTGTTTTTGAGATTTTTGACTTCGGATTCGTCATCAGCGACCCCAAAAACCCCCGAGTACCGACTTTCCCTCGAATCCATTAGGTTTTTCAAGAAATTTGTTGCCGTATTCGGTCCGCCATTTTGTTTTTGAGATTTTCGACTTCGGATTCGTCATCAGCGACCCCGAAAACCCCCGAGTACCGACTTTCACTCGAATCCATTACGTTTTTCAAGAAATTTGTTACCGTTTTTGGTCCGCCATTTTGTTTTTGAGATTTTTGACCTCGGATTCGTAATCAGCGACCCCAAAAACCTACAAGTACCGACTTTCACTCGAATTCATTGGGTTTTCGAATTATAGGTACAAATTCGGGGTTTCGTCCCACTGTGAAGCGGTGTGGAATTCCATGTGGACCCATCTGAAAATAAACTACTCGTTACCGTTCCTTTCTCGCGATGCACGATGCAGCCTGACTCATTATTATTACTATTATTATTATTAATATTATTATAATTATTGTTATTATTGAGTTTACCAATTCACTGCCCTGAATGCCCGCCCATAAATTTACGGTGAAGCGGGTTTGGATCCGCGGACCATAGTGGCGTGCGGATTATCAGCAGCCCACAGGTAGTAATTATGAGCGTTGAACGTGCCATCCCGTCCGAACGTAGACTCGTCAGGAAAAATAATACGCCTGCTGAAATTTGGATTCTGCCGACACGGTCGGAAAGTTGACTGTCCGAAATAACCAGGCCATAGCGACAATCACACCGGCTATGCTCGAGAATGCCCAAGCCAGCCTAATTCGCCGTGCAGAGTTGTGCATCGAAGTGCACGGAGGGCACTTCGAGCACCTTCTCTAGGCGAGTCGTGCAATTTATTTATCATTTTATGCCTGCTGATTATTAGGGCGCTCATCGTTATTGTAATTCTGATTTTGATCTGATTTCGTTTTTTTCAGGATAAACATGAGGACACACACTCATTTCCGAAGAGTTGTCGGGAGGAGTTTGAGTGGGTAGTCCATACTTATTTATGGGAGTGCCACACGCCGTGCGTAAAAGCATTTCTCCTCCCTCGTAGAAAAAAAAAAAAATTATTATCATCAATTTCTCTGTAACACAAAATTCTTTTCTAGGCAATTTGAATTGTTTCTTAAGGGGACCAGTACAGCTTGAATTTTCGAAAAAATTGGTTTTTCGTTTTTTGCAGTTCATGTTACCTAAAGATCTTCTACGTCTGTGAAAAAATCGAGTTTGACGACATCGTCACGGTTCAGAAGTTACGGTCAAAAGTTCGTTATTTGGCTATCGCGATTTGGCGCAAGTGGCGCTGGCGCTTGATTTCGATATTGATCACATGGTGTATGATCGCCATTACTTGTGCAATACTTTTCGAGGTTGCGTGAGCGTCTGCTCGATTTCCAGTGTTTCAGAATTGAAATAAATAAATAAAAACAGTACTTTTCAGTACTAAATAATTATAAATTTACCTAATATCTATAGCGCGTAATCGTTGTATGGGTGTTGTGACTTGGTGCTTCGAAAACTATAACCTAAAAGTAAGTATTCAATCAAAATAGTAATATCTACACTAAGCTTCTGCCGAACTGTGTGTGCGGTCGAAGTTTTTTTGCTTTTTGTTCACAGATTTTTTGATAAAACAGAAAGGAAATATATAAAATATATCCAATATATTCAATATGAAAAGAAGAGAAAGGAGTTCTGGTGTTGGCACAAAAGGATGCATCGGCCGGTCAAAGAAGAGGGCGAAAACATTTCCGCAGAAGCGAACAGCGGCTGATGGACAGAGCACTCATGTTTCAACAGCTTCGGATAGAAAAATCAGTAGCGACTACGAGGCTAGCAATTCTGCTGGCTATAGGCTGTTTCACGTTGAAACACTATTCCGTGCTCTGCGGGAGCATTTATCTTGCGAGACATGTGGTGGGTCGATAGTTATGACTGAAGTTAGCTTGAGAGGACTGGGTGAAACGTACGGTATCTCTTGTGAAAATTGTGTCCAGCTAAAAACCTTCAAAAGTAGCCCTATGATTGATGATACACGAAGCGCGTATGAAATCAATAGGCGATCCATACTAGCGATGCGTTCTATTGGACAAGGCTTGGACAGTTTAGCCACATTTTGCGGAGTCATGGACCTGCCACCACCTGTAAAACGGCCAACATACAATGCAATTGTAGGACGTCTAGTGGAAGCTTCGTCGCAAGTTGCTGATACAGTTTTCCAACAAGCTGTCGAAGAAGAAATAGAGACTTCAGTGACACCTGAAGCTCGAGCGATCACTGTGCAGTGCGATGGGACATGGCAGAAACGAGGTTTCAAATCACTTAACGGTGTTTGTACCGTCATTGGCAGCGAAACAGGAAAGGTGGTAGACGTCGAGGTGCTTTCATCGCACTGCAATGCATGCATACGATGGAAAGGAAAGCAGACTGGTGAAGAATGGCAGACTTGGTACGAGCAACATAAGCCACACTGCCAGGCTAATCACACTGGCTGTGCCGGGGCAATGGAGGTACGTGGTATGGTCAGGATATTCCAGCGCTCCGTAGGGAAACATAATGCGAAGTACGTCAGCTACATTGGGGATGGCGATACCAAAAGTTACGCTGCCGTAGTGAAAGCAGAGCCTTACGGACCCGACGTGAAGATCAACAAAGTTGAATGCTGCGGACACGTCCAGAAGAGATTCGGAACCCAAATGCGCAAGCTGAAAGCGAAACTGCGGGGGCAAAAACTTTCTGACGGCAGACTCTTGGCTGGAAAGGGTAGGTTCACCGATGTGATCATAGATCACATGCAGTCATATTACGGCAACGCTATCCGTAACAATGCAGGCTCCGTTGAAGATATGAGCAAGGCAATATGGGCAATCTGGCACCATAAGTGTTCCACAGATGACAAGCCTCAGCATCATTTGTGCCCAAGCGGGGAAAATTCTTGGTGCCAATATAATAAGGCGGTTGCAAAAGGAACAGTGGCGGAATACAAACATAAGAGTTCGCTGCCAGAGGCTGTAATGAAGACGATCAAGCCTGTTTTTCATAACTTGACGTCTCCAGAACTACTTACGCGCTGCATCGGAGGTAAGACTCAAAATGCAAACGAGTCCCTCAACAACGTCATCTGGAAATTCTGCCCAAAGAGGACTTACACTGGACACAATCTGGTGCGCGGCGCAGCTAACATGGGAGCTGTAACTTTTTCCGAAGGAGCCACAGGAATTTTGAAGATCATGACTGCTCTCAAAGTCACTCCAGGAACCAACGCAAGGGCTCACTCAATTCAGGCAGATAAAACACGCCTCGAGCAAGCTGAGCAACAAGCAGCTAGAAGTTCACGCGAGACACGGATCGCCATGAGAAGGCTGCGGCTTGCGGACAATGAGTCTGCGGAGGATGCAGCAGGGCCCTCATATGCTGCTGGAGCGTTTTAAAGAAGTGAGTAAGAGAAAGAAGCATGTATGGAACAAAAAAATACATGGGAAAAAAAAGTTCTGAGAAAATAGTTTGCAGAAAAGGAAAAGGAAAAATTAAATTTCCAATAAAAAAAAAATTCTTTTTGAAAATTGAAAATTAAAAAAAAAAAATTTCATTCAACTTTGGTACAACAAACTTTTTGATGTATGAGCCTCCGGAGGAGTATATACCAATTTTTCTGCAAAAACTTCAAACTCGTTTATCTCATAACTATGTTTTTGGCGCTGTGTCGTAAGGTTTTTGGAGCACCGATGGTCCGATCTGGGTCTTTAATGGCTCATTTTCTTCAGAAAATGAATCCTCATGATATGAATGAGGGAATTTTTGAACGTTTTTTTTTTTGGCCAAGTTATTTGCAAATTAGTGACTCAAATTTTTGAAATTTTGTATAATTGACTGTAAGTTTTCACATGTTTTTTTCTTTTGAGATCCCCGCATTCATAAGATGTAGGACCGCTGTCTGAAGAAAGTAAGACGTCGAGATGATGAATTAGATCAACGGTGTGACTAAAACCTTACGACACAGTTTTTTGAAGAAACATTTTTTTTGATGTAAAATAAACTTTGGTTAACAAATAAAGTCATTCTGGAGTACTTGAAATATCTTAAACCAAGCTGTACTGGTCCCCTTAAGTTATTTGACAAATAAATCAGATAATTATAGTAATCTTGGTTCATTCACTTCAGCCCTGATATTCCCAGCTGATTAAAGGATCACAATAGCGATTTTTCAAAATCGTGATTGTGAAACAGTATGTTCTATACAGTACTTATTCAATTGATTAATTCTTGTTTCTGTCCAAAGATTAATCACCTCTAGTTTTTATCGAAAGAATTATTCGCGAAAGAGCTCATCGCGGGTACTCTGCAGACGTAACCTCGTGACCCGATTTTTGGGGGTTAACTTGATCTCTGAAATTGACTGTAGAAAAAATATTCATCCAATTAATTAATTCTTGTTTCTGTCCAAGGATTAATCACCTCTAGTTTTTATCGAAAGAATTATTCGCGAAAGAGCTCATAGAGGATACTCTGCAGACGTAACCTCGTAACCCGATTTTTGGGGGTTAACTCGATCTCTGAAATTAACTGAACAATCAAACTTTAAACATTTTCTTATAATCATCATTCACATCTACAAGAAAAACGATAAAGTTTACAAATTGACAGCAAATAATTAGAAGTTTCTAATTCGGTTTATTCAAATGAAATGTTTCTCGTCTGTCCTGTAAACCAGTGTTTTTGGAGATACGAAGTTACGTCAAAGTACCCTCGTCATCTTCTCAGAGCCCTATTTTATCACGGCCTGCATGGGTGCACTGATTGCCTACCAGCACTTAGCACTAATAAATCAATTGTTCATTAATAATAACTTACAGTCGGTCGACCCGGAGGACGGAAATAAGGTGCGGTGGACCTAGAGGACTGAAACTACGCAGCGGTGCACCTGGAGGACGGAAACTACGGTGCGGTGGGCCTAGAGGACGAAAACTACGTAGCGGTGAACCAGCAGGACGGAAACTACGCAGCGGTGGTCCTGGAGGACTAAAACTACGTAGCAGTGGACCTGGAGGACTGAAACTACGTACGTATGGTCCTGCAGGACGAAGACTACGTAGCGGTCGACCTGGAGGACTAAGACTACGTAGTGGTGAACATGGAGGACGGAAACTACGCAGCGGTGGACCTGCGAGACGGAAACTACGTGGCGGTCGACCTGGGGCACCAGGACTACGTAGTGGTGGTCCTGGCGGACGGAAACTACGTAGCGGTCGACTTGGGGACGGAAACTACGGTGCGGTGAACCTAGAGGACGAAAACTACATAGCAGTCTACCTGCAGGGCGGAAACTACGCAGCGGTAGACCTGCAGGACGAGTACCACGTAGCGGTAGACCTGGAGGACGGAAACTACGCAGTGGTCGACCTGGAAGACGAAGACTACGTAGCGGTGGTCCCAGAGGACGGAAACTACGGTGCGGTGAACCTAGAGGACGGAAACTACATAGCAGTGTACCTGCAGGGCGGAAGTTACGTAGCGGTCGACCTGGGGGACGGAAACTACGTGGCGGTGGACCTAGAGGACGGTACCACGTAGCGGTGGTCCTGGTCACAGATAACGAAAGTGTATGTTGGACGGAGACAACTCCTGGTGACCTTTGACGACAATTAATCGCACTGAAATTTATCACCAGATTGTTTCATTTATTTTTATTTCACTGAGAATCGAGTTGCCACGGGCACTGCTAGTTTTATACTTGAGACCCGGCCCTAACTTGAGCAGCTGGAGGCCCTGTGATTGGTAAACTAAGACCTTCTCTAGCCCGAAAACCATTAGTACCAGGACTTATTGGTAAAGGAAAATTAGTCTTAGAATCTCACAAGTTATCTGCCCTTACCAGGTGGTGCGCGCAAAGTTAATTACCCTGCATACCCGAGATTTATTTTCCTTTCTTTATCTTCAGGGGTAGCTCTTTGCATTGTGAGCGTAGTTTTTGATTAGGGGGAGGAACTCCCCTAGCTACGTCACTCTTCGGCGATTTCCGGTACGGTACGGGACGGTACGATAAAACTCTAAATTTTCTGTTGGGCGCCAGATACCTCTTGATATCAGTTTTGAGAAATTTTTGCGATACGATAAACAAAGAGAAATAGAAAATCGACGGACGACAATCCAGCCAGCTCAGCTGCTATGCTTTAAGGTAGAGGGGCAGGGTACACCAGTTATCAGACAGTATTTAACTTTCAATGAGCCTTACGGCCATATATTCAATAAATAAATAAATTATTTTACATAGAAAGATAGGTTCGTCCGAGACGAGAAACGATACAATTAGTAATAAGTTAAAGATAGTCCCGATAGGTAACTGATCAAACAATTTAACAGACAACTAGACAGAAACACTACGAATAGTAATTTTAATTAAAAGCGAAATGTCGTAATAAATTATTACGGAAACAATTGTGCGTCAGACGGCTTCGATATAATGATTAAATAATTAAGGATACTCTACTCGTATCACAAAGCGATACTCGTACTCAACAAAAGAAAAGATTTTATACCTGACGACACAATGACCCAGAAGGATGAATAGAAGTTACGGAAATAAAGAGAGAAACGATACGCAGCTACAGCGCAAAAAAATAATAAGCGAAAGAGTACTATACTAAAAGATAGACTATACTAAATACCATAGGCGCGGAGCCATGCGGTCTCCGCGGCTATCTACGCTCGGGTTTTACCCCAGGAAGGTTTGGCAGACAGGATATGATACAATACAAGCAATATACAAGATATAAGTAATATTAAAGAAATAGAAATGCAATTAGATAAAGAACCAAAGCAAGATAAAGATAGGCGTTACTAAGTAACGAGAGAAAGTTCACACATGCGAGAAAATCGAACTACTAAAATAAATGGCCGGCCACGAGGTTGTTTCGAGAACGATAATTACGAGATACGAGACCGCTTGGTCTAACAATATCTCAACAAATAATTTTACTAGGCACGGGACTTCTTAGTCCAACAATGCCTAAGCAAAATGATTCTACGGGACACGAGATCTCTTGATCCAACGATGTCCCAACAAAATATCAGATAATATGAAAGAAACTTCCTCGTGTCTTTACAATAAACAATATTGGCCTTACCTTATTTCTCGATGGCTGCAATAGCACTTACACAATTGACACAGATTTTAACTTTAACGATATTGTAGGTAATTTTGGGAGAATTTTAATATCACTAGTTCGGTACGGGAAGAATGTGCGAGGCGTCTAATCACGACTAAGGACGAGTATAGAGTAGATCGAGTGCTGTGTCTAGCTCGACCAGCTAGCCTCGGTACGGGAATTAGACGATCCTTATTGGCGATATAGGTCAGGTGACTTCCTTACGGCCTAATTGGTTTTGACTTTACGACGGTTTTTCGCCGTCGTTTGGCGGTAGTGCGGGGTATGAGGGCTCTCCCTTGGCTCTGCCGTTGTTTCGGTACCCCTCTCCTTACTGCCGTCTTCGGTAGTTCCTCGACGCTGGATACACGTGGTATCTCGCTCTTCCAATGATTCTGGTGGAGGGTGACGACCTTACAGTTGATGTCAATTCGCCAGGACCTCCACCAGAGTTGCCGTGCTGAGCAAAGAGAGCTTAGATCACGGAAGGAATTCTTCTTACGGAACGTCTGCACCGGGGGTTTTCATGGCCAACCCGGCCGCGGTAACAGTAGTCGAGACGGTAGGTGTTCCAGTGCTGATCCAATGATCTGAGGATGGGAGGCTGTGAATGCGTTTTCACGCGGCCTTATACTCCACCCTCAGACATCCAGCTTCGGTAACGGTAGGTTTGTCGGATGACAGGAGGACGATGAAGTGCTTCACGCACGTCCCTGTACACTGTCTATCCGCTGGAGAACCAAGGTGACCCTCAGTACCGGTACGATTCGCCTTCTCTGACGCTTTCTTGGCGAATCAAAGACTGCACTTCGTGCGGTATTGTAAGAAACTCGTCATTTCTTCCCGTGGTTTTCCCACGGCGGTAGATCTTCCATCGTTTTACATAAATTAAATTATAAAAATGAAAATATTAGTTAAGCCTAAAGTTTTCCCTAACTGTCTGCCAATTTCCTAGAGCTGAACCGACTAGACGTCTCGCATTATCCGACCTTGTGACGGCATTACTAAATGCAACGTCACAGCATATATTCAATAGCAGCTTTCAGATCAATTGTTTCATTGACTGACTCGGTCTCTATAATCGGAAGGGTAACAGAAGGCTTATCAACTTTTTTTGCATACTTTGAATTTCTTAAATCTGCTGGAGCCCTGGATTGATTAGATAATCCGTTTGTTATATAGCCCGTGCCAGTTTCAGGATCAAAGAAATGTTCCTGTGTACGAGTACATTATGGAAATCATAAATTATATTCCCTGATAAAAACATTCAAGGGTAGACGGTACTGAAACTTTGACAAAAACCGGTTTTTATTATTTTAAATTACCAAAAAGGGTACGATCAAAAATCGCTCACAACAATTTTTAGATATTGGTAACATGTGTATTGCAAAAAAATATCAACCTCCTGCGATGAAAGTGTATGCGCAGGAGACCTCTTGCAGAGGATTTCCTTCGATTCACTGCGGAAGGTCTTCTGCGCATACACTTTCATCGCAGAAGGTTGATATTTTAATATCTAAAAATTTTGGGATCCGATTTTTGATTGAACCATTTTGAGTGGTTGAAAAAAAAAATATTTTTTGACAAAGTTTCAGTAACGTCTCCTTTTGAGTATAAATTTATAAAAATTTATACTCACATATCCTAACTGTGTTTGAGTGTTCCTGAGACTAGGAAACAATTCAATAATTGCAGCTGCACACTCCGATTTTATGGATGAAGGAAGCGATCTTTTAGTTAGTGTTTTATAATGTTTCAGATGACTTACAATTAAACTAACTATTTTCTTTTGATTTTGATTTGTTAAAAAATTATGCTCTGCGTAATCTTTTAAAAGTCTTTCACCGGTAGGACCATTCAAAATTAGTTGTTTCAGTTTCTGAAACAGCAATTAGTTAAATAAATGAAATTAATATTATTAGTAACCATAGTTCAATATCTTGGGAGATATGATATTTCAAAATCAACTCTTTCTGCATAAGAAATGACGATGAAAATCAGTCTCAAGATACCTCGTTATTAAAATTTAGTGGTACTAAGTTGATGCTTCCAAGACATCATGCTTATGTTTTTTAGCAGGCGGTGGATATAACTGATTCTCGACATCAGCACTTGCAATAATATTCACGTTTTCTTCTACCAAACCTAATCCCGTATCTCTTTCAAAGATGTTAGCTGCTAATGAAAAAAAAAACAATTATCTCATTGTTAAAAAGCCAAGAATCAATGACCTTCAAGTTAAAAACATTTTATTTGTAGTTTATTTGAAAATAATTTAAAGTTGACGATGTTACTAAAAGTCAAACATCCCTCCAATGCCTTGTGGATTAGTCATCACATAATCTACTAAAATAAAATCCAGTTTCGCATCGTGAACGTCAGAGAAATAAAATCCTACGTGACTGAGTGATGGGAATACTTCTTGAGCTACAAAAACCACACGAATAAGTAACTGATTGTCAGTACAAACTGAGAATGAGTCTTCATTTCTACTAATTAAATATTTTCAAGTAAAAATTAACCTTCAATAAGAAAATCGTCGTACGTAAGTGGCGTATCAAATTTCACCCATGTCTTTTCATTATTGAATTCTAAAATACACATAATAATTCGTTTGGGATTACCAATATTGGCATCCTGATCCATTAAAAATCCCTTCATATCTATAAAGATAACATTGTAAGGTCAAAAATGAGTACAAATGTATTCACAATACAACAAAAAATAATAATTTTGACTTTACGAAATTTATTACATTTGAAAAACATAAACTGCGTGACGATTTGGAGGTTATGTTTTGTAATTGGCTGATAAGATAAAAATTACACTTTACTTACTTTTTTTTAGGATAACGTCAGACGAACAAATGTTGATCACTTCGATGAAATTAACTAAATGTCATCAACATGGAATAATATTATAAAACGAAACTACGAAGTGGACTCGAGTTTAAGTTCGCGAGCGCGATATTTAATATGACTTCTGTAGATTTGACACTTTCTCTTTGTCGATTTGAGAGTAACATTTATGAAGTGTTACTTTTGTATCAAGTAACATTTTAGTGTGCTAAAAAATGGACTATTCAAACAACACTGAACCATTGTGTTGACTTAACACACGAGAGTATTAAATATTCAACACAAGAATTTTAACACAAATTTTTGTGTTAGATTTTACAAAAAATTTGTTACTGTGTACACCGACTATCAGAACATATATATTCACACTGTCTTACACACACGCGCGCAGGAGGGATTATGATTCGCACACGAGACGGATCCGGCGTACGTGTGTAATATCAGCGAGATCTATACATTCAACCGCACCTGTGCAATTTGCTCACTTCGAGCATAAACAGGCTGAAAAAATGACAGACAATGAATTTCAACGCGAATTAACGGGTGCCAACAGGGCGATTGACCGGAGCAGCGTGATTCGATCCGTGATACGCGATGTGCTGTATTGCGCCAAGAGGTCCGCCCCTCGATTCGTGCGCGAGTTTGACGAAAATTGGTTTTTCGAGCTGGTGGACCTTCCAGCACCCGCGCTGCTCTTTCGCTTGAGAAGTCTTTTATGGAGTTGCGCCCTGCCGGATATCGGCCGTATGTACGATCGGCATGTGTTTGACGAGTCTTGGGAAAGTATGAAAATTGCTGTCGACGTGGTGCGCGAACGCTGTGGTCAGTCAAACCCCGAAGTCACCAGGATGGTACGGGCGTACACGGATCACCAGGGTAAGTAACAACTCTGTTTCGCAGACGCTTTATCAATAGCTCGCTTCATAGTATTGCCTGGTGTTTTTCACACCAGACAACTCAACCAGCGAACCCGAGACGGAGTGGTTGAACGGAAAGGAGGATGAGTTCGACGATGAAGATCAACTCATGTACGATGCTGCGCCTCGTTACGAGCTTGCCGCACGGGAGGTAAAGGAAAAAGAGCTCGAATTGATAAGGGTGACCGAGCAAGCCGAGGCTGTCGCTGATACACCTCCGCTCGGAGATGACCCTTCTGTTGGGAGCGAAAAAACGACTACCGTCGCGGTACAGCCGCCACCATGTCCCGATTCCTCCGGTGAGTACGAGCGAGTATGCATTTTTTGAGACGTTCGTGTAACCCGGTCTTCAACTCTTGGTTATCAGAGCGACGCCCCGCCTACGTCGGTGGTATCAACCAAGATGCCAGTACATCGGGCATAGAGTACGGTGGGCGTAAGAGACAGAGAGCACCGCCACCGTCTCCCGAAAATTCCTCGACAGACGATGAGATGGAGGTGGTGTTTTACGACGAATCTTCCGGTGATCACGCCAGAGTCCGCATTCTCCTTTTTCCGATTCTCTAGACGATTCGTGTAACCGGGACATTACTCTTGGCCGTCAGAGCGGCGCCGCGCTGTCTACGCTGCGCTGAAACGATCCGGAGGTATCAACGAAGATGTCTGTATACAGCAGGGCGGAGTGAAGAGAGAGAGAGTCACGAGCACGGCTGTGGACGACCACATTGCGCGTCCTCCGGGTGTCAGATTTCTGATTATAGACGAGAGCCGTAAATATTATCGTAGATTTGCCGTAACGGGGAGCGTCTTGACGTTGAAAATCATTACCCCGCCGGAAACGGTCGACCCTGTTACCTGGCTCGATGAAGCCGTCTGGGATATTCACAATTACGCCACGACCACTGCCCCGGACTCTGTCGATGATGCCGCTAACGATTATATCGGATTCGGACTAGACACTCCCTCGTTTGCTCTGGGTACGGCCGGTTTGTCCCTTCGACCGGTTCGGGACTCTCACTACGAGGATCTCTGGCGGCTCGTGTTCAGTCTCAGTCAAAGCGTCTCCGAATTTCGTGTGGGTGACGCGTTCAGAATCACCGTTAACCGGGTCAGCGTACCGGTGGGTCGCGGGCGAAAGAGCAAACCTCTCACTCACGAGGAGGTGAGCAAACGGTCGCTTCTCGAGGTCGAACGCGACAATCTTCGTCTACCGCGCGCTATAATTTCTGCTCGCGCCTACCTGAACAGAGAGGGTAACGGGGGTAATGACGCTGACCCCGCGCTTCGATGGTCCGACGTACGTCACGTGAAATCCAGACGTCAGAGGGAGGCTGCCCTGGCTTTGTGCAGAGAGGCGCGCGTAGAAGTCCCCCCAGAGGACTGCGGTATGCGAGGGATCGTCAGATTTCAAGAATATCTGGCTCCTCTGGGTCTAGCCATCGTGGTATACGATTTCAATACCTTTGGCCGCGGGGGTGAGGTCGTTTTCAACGGGACGCGCGTACTAGCCGAGCGGGGTGAATACTCCAACGGCACATTGAACATACTGTACTTTCCTCGCGGCGGACATTACAAGCCTATATTAAATCTTACCGCCGCAGCAGCCAACAGACGCTTCTGCGAGCCCTGCAACGTCGCCTATCGTTATACAGGAGATCACAGTTGCTCCAACAGATGTCCCGGCTGCAACACCGTTCCGCAGTGCGACAGAGCGGGGGTACGGATGCCGTGCGTTGCCTGCGGCCGGTATTTCTTTGGGGAGGAATGTCTGTGGAGACATCGCGTCGCGGGGTTGATCGATCCTCGCAGAAGCGTCTGCGATACCCTGCAGATGTGCAGCGGGTGCGGTCTGTTCGTCGTCGTACGAAAAAGCTTTACTCCTGCGGCAACGCGTACTGCAACACGTGTGGATCCGTGCAGGCGGTAAACCACGAGTGTTACATGCAGTCTCTGAAGCCGCCCACCGGAAACCCGGAACATATATTCATATTTTATGACTTTGAGACCCAGCAGTGCGCCCCGGTGGCCGACAGCGGAAATGTCAATCTGCACGTGCCGAACCTGTGCGTGGCGCAGCAGACGTGCACCAACTGCATACACGAGCCCGACATAACTACACCCTGTCCTAGTTGCGGTCTCGTGCGAGAGTTCGTATTCCGAGACGACCCCGTTGAACAGCTGGTGGAGTTTGTCATGCGGGACGTTTAGCGGTTCAAAAAGATCTTCCGCATAGCGCATAACGCCAGCGGTTTCGATCCTCCATTCATACTGCGCTACCTGGTAGAAAATAACAGAGATCCACCGCAGGTGATCCTGAACGGCACCAAGATCATACTGATGGAGACGGGTCACACGCGTTTCCTCGACTCTTTGGCCGACATGCCTATGGCTCTAGCCGCGCTACCCAAGGCGTTCGGCCTACCTGTGAAATCGCGCAAGGGTATCTTTCCGCATCTGTTCAATACACCCGAGAATCGGGATTACATAAGTCCGTTGCCAGCCGCGGAATTCTACTCGCCCGACAGTATGAAGACCTCGGACAGGCACGCTTTCTACAAATGGTACGAGAAGGCCACAGCCGGCGGGTACGTGTTCGATTTTAACCGCGAGCTAGTGGAATACTGTCGCAGCGACGTGGACATCCTTCGTCGAGCATGCGTCGCGTTTAGAGATATTTTTCTGAATTGCGGCGGTGTTTGTCCGTTCTCGCGAAGCACCACCATAGCATCGGCCTGTTCCGTCGTGTTTCGACAACATTTCCTCAGGCCCCGTACCATAGGAGTGCTACCGGCCGGTGGGCACAGGTTGGCCAACAATCAATCGGCAAACGCGGTCAAATGGCTCGTGTGGATGGAGAGGGAGTTGGGGACAGAGGTGAGGCACGCCGGACGAGGTCGCGAGTACATGATCCCCGAGACGAGACGGCTTGTCGACGGGTATTACACAGACGCGGGTGGGGAGCGACACGTGCTGGAATTTCACGGATGCTACTGGCACGGGTGTCGGAGATGTCACACGATCAATCGCGACAAAGAGTTATCGGACGGGGATACGATGCACAGACGGTGGCAAGAGACTGGGGCAAAAACAGCACGCATGATCGAGCTTGGTTACAGGGTCACCGAGATGTGGGAATGCGCGTTCCACGAGATGATGGATGCCGATCCTGAAATGCGCGATTACATCGAACAGCATCCGCTGGTCCTCTCCCGCGACTCGTTGAATCCTCGAGAGGCGTTTTTCGGAGGGCGTACGGGGAACACGAAGCGATATTACGAGGCTGCCCCGGGGAAGGAGATCCTATACGTAGACGTATGCTCTCTGTTCCATTGGGTGTGCAAAACCGGTTGCTACCCTGTGGGCCACCCGCGAGTCTATGTAGGTGGGGAGTGCAAAGCTTTGACCGGTCCCTGCAACACAGACACTCCGGGCTCGAGGGTCTCGTGAAATGCGTGATCCTGCCACCCGGGAATCTTCATCATCCGGTGTTGCCGGCCCGTATGCGCGGAAAACTCATGTTTTCTCTACGTCGCTCTTGCTGCAAGGCTTCTCTGCAGATTGATTGTCCGCACGATTCGTAGGCCGATCGGTGGCTCACGAGTACCTGGGTGTCGGCCGAGCTGCAGAAGGCCGTGGCTGTGGGCTACAGCGTGATCGACGTATCGGAGATCTGGCAATACGAGTGTTATGTATTGTGACGTGCAGAGCCGACGGTGGGGGTTTACTCCGTACGGGTTACACGATCAGCAAAGATTCGGCACCTTCCTTGGTTTACTTAAAGGTTGGGCGCCAGGTACCTAGGGGTACCGCGGTAAAATATTACGAAATAGAGGAACGGGAACGAAACGATAATATGTAAAATAATAAATGAAATGAAATAATAATAATTGAAATAAAATAAAATAAAGTAATAGTATTAATTGAATTAACTAAAATATATTATGATAAAACAAATAAAATAGAAGGATCAATTAACACTAACGATCCAACACGGTTGGCTCAGCGTGAGGGGAACATGGGGGCGAAATAATATAGGGTAGACTTATATACTTTTTATGGTTTATGAATAACATCACAAAGAAACCAGTTTTATTCGGAACGATAATTAACAATAAATATTCAGAATAATTGAACACCAGATAAAACAAATGAAACAATCAAAGCCGATACCTTGGATCGGAACTAACACAATTAAACAATTTAAACAAAAATAATTCGGAACAGCTGACTGACTAGGTCACAAACGGAAAGTAGGACAGATAACAATATAGAATATAAGGTAATGTAGAAGAAGATAAGGTAGGACAATTTACATAAAAGGAAGAAAACAAATATCTTATGGTACAGTAATGTTCATCGATGGTGTCCCCGTGGCTCACTATTTTTTCCAGAATCGAGTTTGACTTCTACGAATATTTTATTTGTCCGTGACCAGTGGAACCTTCAGGTCGTTAGGAATATGACAGCTGCGAGGTGGAGCAGTGTCACGAAGTAAGGTACTGGTCATCGGCAAATAAAATATTTGTAGAAGGGAAATTTGATTTGAAAAAAAGCTAGGAAAAATAGTGAGCCACAGGGACACCATCGATGAACATTACTGTACGTTAGGAATCAATCTCACTAAAATATTAGTTTATAATTTATAGGTCGGTAACATAGGGTGATGGGAAATCTATAAAATCAATAATTTGGGGACTTCTTGTAACTAATGGGACCAGTCAGTATTACAGAATTTTCTATAGTATATGCAAGGCGTCTTTCTATAGGAAGTGCAAGGCGTCGGGACTAGATTCAAACAAGTTCGTACTAAGATGGCCAAGGCAACTTTACACGAGGCACGCCATGCAACTACGCCGCAACAAATTCACACAAAGGGACGCGAGAATCTAATACAAATAATAAATCGAAGTAATGATACTTATACCAGCTCAAGGTTTATTAAGGGTGTTACGTGCGTAGATTTCGGTATATATCTTTATACGTATATACATATCCCGGAATCCTAAATTCCTTTTTCTTAGTTTGATTTCATAAACTCTTTCCAACAATAATTCTTTGAACGCTTAACAATTTGTTTGTCTCATTTTTCAACCGCGTAAAAAGTAACCACACTGAAATATAATATTAACTGCATCGGATGTTTATTCCCTTCTTAAAACGGCTCGTAAGTCACGTAGGTGTTGATAACGGCGAAGCAACACTGGAACCCCAGTCTTGCTGACCCGCCAACCTCACACTACTATAGGCTAGCGCGTAGATGTAATTTTGCTCTCTCTCTAATTTTCAAAGAAATAAGGAAATTAAGGTAACTAGAAGTAGAATAATAAGATTTCAAAAGCAAGAATGATGGAAAACTAAAAAGCCATTTAACGGTTCATAATTCAAATGTAAGTTCGAATTATTAACATGGTTTGAAGATATTCAAACCAAGTTAGTGTGAGTGAGCTATAGGTGAGGCATGGAGTAGCATGGGACCGCGTAACGTCACCAGGGCTCCACTCCTACGCCTAACTGCAAGCAGTCCCTCAAACCAATCAGGCGACAATTAGCCACTAAGCAAGGCCCTAATTGGCTAAGCCACGCGCGTAGTAATACATACATTGTTGCAACCGCGGGGACCTCGTCGCCTTTGAACTTGAACTAGCGTCTTTCTTCCGTCAAGTCGCGAAGTGCGTGGTCGTAAAGAACCGTGTGCAATAATCGAGCCACGAGTTGTGTTCAATCTTTTCTTTCTTTTAATTAAAGTGGTAGCACAAAGGACTCTGTACCCGTCAATCTTAACTTAAAAATTAAACGAGATACAAACTAATCAACTTAGTGATCTGTTTAATAAGTAGAATCAGTGCGTAGACACATAAGGGTTATCACACAATCTGATAATCCAAATTAGCATCAAAAACTCAAGTTCTGCCTTATACTCCTCTTGGGGTATTTGTAGTATATAAGTCATATTTCCAATCTTTAGAATCTTGCATTAATATCACTTCACTTGTTATATGAATTAGACTCATTTCAAAACCTTCATTATTTCAACTCAGTGAGTATCAACAAAGACTATAGACACTTGAATACAAACTAGCTTCAGTTTATAGACATTAACCAAATCTACCATTCGGCATAAATCATAACCAACTTAAAAGGTGTTAACCCATTTATAATTCTACGTGAATCAAAGGCTTCGAGGTTCTTAAGGTGAGGGAGGCTAATCAAGATAGTCCCATGCTACTCCAGATCAACCAAGGCTAAGTAACCACGATCGCTCACAAATTTACTCACTGATAAATTATCTTACATATTCGAATTGTTATATCGTTTTCCAGAATTCTTTAATTTTAATTATATGCATGACAAAATATAACTCCATCTGATGAGTAGTATAACCACGGGAATATCGTTATAGGCCAATACCAATAGTATTTCGGGAGAGACCCTTCCTAATAACGAGACCACCCGGTGAGCTTGCATTGCTACTCATTGTTCAATCTTAATGCCTATATTATTACCAGTTATTCATATAATACAATATACAAATATATATATATATACATATACTGCTTTAATAGAATAACTCGAGATTGTTGCGGTAGTAAAATTAATAACCAAACAGGATAATTCCTAGAATTTCGGGTTTCACCCTAATCCCGTTGGGTTTATTTCTTCCACTATTAAAGCTTGAAGATCATCAAGACCCTAACTAGCGATCTCGATTTATATCTCATTATCAGGGCCTGGAAGTTGGGGCCAACAATCAGACGTGGCAAGAGAGCGTAATACATGCAATAATCACAAGAAAAAAAGACGATTCGCTATACGTCGAATGTCGAAATCGAGTGAAGTAAGCATCAAAACACGTGGATGAAGGGCTTTTGAGCGCTCTGCTGTTTTACCGACGGGGTAGCATGAGACTACCCTATAGATGTAGTCATTTGGATAGAGTTCTTTAGCTGGGCGCTAGATGCGCTCTTCGGAACAAGGAGTTGTCGGAGCTCGCTCAAAAGCCCTTAAGGGCGTTGACTAGGCCTCGCCAAGCGCGCGTAAATAGACGGTCGGCATTTACCTTCTCGTTTCCTCATTTTTCAAGATAACGAAGTTTTCGATAAAGATTCTTACAGATAAAGGCTGTATCCGTGTCATGGTTTTGGCCTAATTTGCGATTTCACTTTTAGCTTGGCAAAAAAAAATCTCGAAAGTACGATCGAATAAATGTAGAGATATAAGAATGAATAAATATGCAGCGGTATTTTTATGATGTTTCACATACTTAAAATAATTTTCTAAGTCTAGCTAAATCTTAGGTTGTTATTTTCAATGTTAAACTTAGGCCTCCTCACCAGTCCGATAAGTGTAGACCATGCAAGAGTATGCAGTATACATTTAAGTATACATGCAAGTTCAAGACTGCCCGTGTGTGGATAACGGGCAGCTCTCCGTGACTGATGCAGTAGATATATAAAATAAATGTATATGTCACTGCGTACTGAAAATCACTATTCTAATACCGCTTCGCTCGGTTAGAACGCGGTTCTTCGATGCAGCATGCGAAGTTACTGTGCATATTCAAGCATGTCCGGGTGTGAAAAAACAGGCAGCTTTGGGTACAAAGAAAAAAAAATATGTAAAAAAAAGACATTTGATATAAAATATAGTTACTATAAAATTTTTTTCGTTGTTTTAACACAGTCGGACGTGTTTCGACTTATATCGGCAACTGCTGACCCACTCGGACATATCTGTGCTGATTTTTAGGGCAACTGTGATTTGCGAGCCCACCCTTGCATATTCAAAAGTTTTCGTGTGTGAAAAAATGGGCAGTCCTCCGTTACTCGTGCAATGATGAAAGAAAATACTTGCTCTCTTGAAATTACCTGATGATATGACACTTTCAGACGCGCTTCCACCTAGTTTGGAAGCAACTACGATTGGCAAGCCCATGAAAAACTAAATAAAATTGAAAAAAAGCGTCTAATTAGCGTTAAAGTCGAATTTAACAAAAAATAAGACAGAAATCAAGACAAAAAATAAGACAAAAATTGAGATGAAAATCAATACAGGAGATAAGATAAAAATCAATACAGAAATCAAGACAAAGAATAATACACAATAAAGACAAAAAATCAAGACAGAAAATTAGACAAAGAATAAGATAAAAATCAAGACGAAAAATAAGACAAAAATCAAGACAAAAGTCAATACAAAAAATAAGATAAAAATCAATACAGGAGTCAGGACAGAGAATAAGATAAAAATCAATACAGAAATCAAGACAAAGAATAAGATAAAAATCAATACAGAAATCAAGACAAAAAATGAGATAAAAATCAAGACAAAAAATAAGATAAGAATCAAGACGAAAGTCTAGGCAAAAAATGCGAGTCAATAATAAAATCAATAGATATACAATAGGAATACAATTATAAAGATTGCTATTTCTATACTGTCATTGACGATTTGATAACCTCACTGTATTTTTTCTAATCAAAAATAACTAATCTATAGTAATGAAACGAATTTTTATATTCATTAATCTCGGTCCAGCTTTAATAAACACGAATTCATTTCTAACAATATATATTTTTTTTCAAATATTTATTCACATATCGATGCTCTCGGTAGAAAAGTGTCTAAGTCCACTTTTTTTCAAAAGGCATTTTTCTGTATTTTATGTTGAGAAATATCATTCTTCGTACGTTTTTTAGCTCTCCTGAAAAATTTTCAAAAATGGAGTTAGACAATTTGCTAATTAGAACGTCGATATGTATAATCAGTGAAATCATCAATATTAACAATATTTACTTGAAAATAACAAACAAACAAGCTAATGTTATAATCTTTCTTATTCAGTGAGGCATGCTTTCACTGTGCTTTTACAACGGGCTCCTAGTGAGTCCGTAGGCAGTCATACATGAGTATAAATTTATGTCAACTGTAATATAATAAGAAAAAATTCAACACTATCAGATGAATTAGTGCTGTTCTACGATTATACCTGTGGTTTTTCTCAAATCTATACATGTCTTTAAGTAGAAAGGGTCAGCTCGCTTAATACATGCTCAGTTTTTCGTTTCAACTATTCTGTGATCTGCCCATCTATTTGTTTTTGTCTTTAGAGTCTGCTTCGGCGCAGATGTCCAGCTTCATGTCTATTGGCAACTCCTAAAAGACCTTTGCTGCCACGTCGTGATAACTTCTTCTGTCAGTTTGCTCAGTTTGCAGGACAACATGTTAATTTGGATCCTTGCTCTATCGTCCCTCTCTAGGTTGGTTGCTTTCGAGCTGTCTCATTGCTGTGTTTCATACAGCTCCCCACGCAAGTATTTCATAGTTCCCATTCTTCCACCACGAGGAAGAGGGCGCAAGTATCATCTACATACGCCAGAATCTCGCAATTTGTGTAGATTTCGGAAATATTATCCAGTATGACAGTAAGATGATGGAACCCCATAATCGATGACCTCACTCTTGAAGACAGTGGCTCCTATTCTCACTCGTTGTCGCTTGTCGACCAAGTAGCTGGACAGCAAGTCATGCGCTGTTCCTCTGAATCATTTCTTCTTCAGCTTCTCTGTCAGCAGTAGTATACTCAGGGTCTCTAACACTTTCTTCAGGTCTATGAAAGTGCCCAAGCAGGGCCGGATCTGCAATATTGTTATGCGTAGTCAGTGAAGATTGCTGTCTTGTGCCCTGGTATACGCTGGTTATCCTCGACTATAGGCATTTCACCACCACTTTGGCTCGTTGACGAGGTGGGTAGGTTTTCAGGACGCTAACTGATCTTCCTTTGTATCTTCAACTCCGTAGCCGGCCAAAGTACCGTCGAGTTCTGAGGCCCTGCTGCTTTTGAGTTCATATAGACAGGATCCTTTCTTCATCTGTTTGAGCAATTTTTGTTCGCTTGAGTCACTGGCGTACATCAGCTGTAGCTTCAGCATTGCTCGAAATAGTCATTGCATTTTTTTAACAATAAAAACAACAGCAGGGTGTCCAGCAACTGAGCATTTCGAAATTCCCTGAGAATTCCAGGTTTTCCAGGGCAATATTCGTCGTTTTTACAGGGTAAAAAGCCTAATATATACAGAGCGATTCTGTGGAAAGTGACGTGCCTAAAAAGTAGGCAAACGGGAAACGCCTGGATTGAGCAGATCAAAGATCGACGATTGGATTTTATTTATTACGTAATAATCTGCTCAATTCAGGCGTTTTCCGTTTGCTTACCTTTCAGGCGCGTGATTGTCCACATAATCGCTCTGTATAACCATTCTCAGTGTTAGATCAGCGCGTGCGAGAAATTGATTTTTGATTTTCGAATTTAAACACAAAACTTTGAATTCCCAGAACTTTAGCAAAATTTCCTAAGAATTCCCTGAGAATTCCCTGAGAATTCCCTGTCCAACGAAATTCCCTGAGAATTCCAGGTTTTCCAGGTTTACCCTGTCGCTGGACACCCTGAACAGGTATCATCGTAGAACAGCACTAATTTAGCTCAAATCTAAGCACGTCTGAATGTGTATAATAAAATATAGCAGATGCATAAATAACTTATAGGTGAACGTGAGTCTCATTAGGATGTCATATATTTTCTTAAAATTAACTGGTTATAGGTTCCCTTGATGTAGTTTAGATCATCTTTGTCAAATAATACGTAGGCATTGTGACTGAAAATTCGGATAATGCTGTAGGGGCCTATGTTACGGATTATTAACGAAAAAAGGAAATCGTGATTCCTCGAGCAAAATAAGGAGACTTTTATGACACTAATAAATTAGTCTCAACGAATTAGTTATATTTGGAAATATAAGTGCTCGAGTTAATATCTGGAGCAACACTGATTTGTTTTTAACAAGAGTAGTTATTAGTAGAAGAGTCGTCCCGACTCTTAAGTGAATATAGAATTGACGAAAGTTTAACAGGTGTATTTGCTCTCATAGGGAAAGTTTGAGCTGTGGCTCGAAAATTGAATAGTTTGATTAACATTATCCGGTCTAACCTTTTGTCTCATGGGTAAACCACAGAAAGCCACAAGAAGATAGTCGAGCTCAATCAAATGTCACAACATAAGTTTTTACAAAAATCCTCCGAGGGCAGGAACCAGTAACAAGTGTAGGAATCAGGAATCAGGAATGAAGAATCAGGATAGTGTTGGTTAAATCCTGCATACTGCAACAGGAAGCGGTTGGAGGGATGAAGGGACCAAGGACTAGTAGGCCGAGCTCCAAACCTCTTCGAAAACTTGATAAAACGACCTAGATTGGAGGACAAATGTTAGCTTCTTGAAATAATAATAAAGTCGTAAATCAAAGTATCAGACGTTAACTCGATAGAATGTTTTTTTAAGATATTTGATCAAAATAATTAAAAATGACGAATCAAATAATTATAGAAAATCTGAATGATCTTATCTGATGGGACGGAGAATCAGGATAGTTTGAGGATAGTTGCTGGGTTCTTGGTCTCGTCTGTGAAAGGTTGTTGAGCTCGTTTTCCTCTTAAGGGTAGGAGATACTGAAAACTGCCAATTTATTGCTATTTTCAAATCAGATAAACCAATAGATATTTTCAAATGAAATTTAACACACATGGTGGCCATCTCAAAACATAGACATTGTGCAAATTTCGAGTCAATCGAAACAATAAGTACAGAGTTACTCCTCATAATGCTTCTGAAATAGCCTTTATTCAAAAACCTCCCATGCGTCTGAGTTATTCTTGAATTTTGCTGGGCTTGCACACACATATTTTAAGATGCGTAAGTAAATATAGAATTGACGACAGTTTAACAGGTGTATTTGCCCTCATAGGGAAAGTTTGAGCTGTGGCTCGAAAATTAAATAGTTTGATTTCCCTAACATTATCTGGTCTAACCTTTCGTCTCCTGGGTAAACCACAGAAAGCCACAAGAAGATAGTCGAGCTCAATCAAATATCACAACATAGGTTTTTACAAAAATCCTCCGAGTGCAGGAACCAGTAACAAGTGTACGAATCAGGAATCAGGAATGAAGAATCAGGAAACAGGATGGTGTTGATTAAATCCTGCGTACTGCAACAGGAAGCCGTTGGAGGGATGAAGGGACCAAGGACTAGTAGGCCGAGCTCCAAACCTCCTCGAAAACTCGATAAAACGACCTAGATAGGAGGACAAGTGTTAGCTTCTTGAAATAATAATAAAGTCGTAAATCAAGGTATCAGATGTTAACTCGATAGAATGTTTTTTTAATATATTTGATCAAAATAATTAAAAATGACGAATCAAATAATTATAGAAAGTCTGAATGATCTTATCTGATTGGACGGAGAATCAGGATAGTTTGAGGATCCTTGCTGGGTTCTTGGTCTCGTCTGTGAAAGGTTGTTGAGCTTTATTTCTTCTTAAGGGTAGGAGATACTGAAAACTGCCAATTCATTGCTATTTTCAAATCACATAAACCAATAGATATTTTCAAATGAAATTCAACACACATAGTGGCCATCTCAAAACATAGAAATTGTGCAAATTTCAAGTCAATTGAAACAATAAGTACAGAGTTACTCCTCATAATGCTTCTGAAATAGCCTTTATTCGAAAACCTCCCATGCGTCTGAGTTATTCTTGAATCTTGCTGGGCTTGCACACACATATTTTAGGATGCGTAAGCCACAAACCCACGTCGGTTTTAATAGATAGCTACGATACTTTGATTTTGACATTTTTTTTATGAAAAAAAAAATATATTTTCAATTATTTTTTATCAAATTTTTTTTTTGTCTCGTTTTCCAAAATCTGACGTGGGTTTGTAGTTAGTGTGTGTAGGAACGTACCCTGAAAATTTGAAGAGTCTTCGACAAAAACTCAGACGCAATGGACTTTTTCAATTGCCAAAAACCTAGTTCTGAAATAAATCGCTTTGAAGTTTTTTTTTTTAAATGATTCACAAAATTCAAGAAGTTCAAGATATAAATTATCACAACTTGAAGAAAATTCAACATATATATTTTAGCAGTTCGGTTGATATGAACATGGTCTTGTCGAGTCTAAGCAATTTGTCCTGCGGGCAGCGAATCATGCGGTTGATAACTTGTAAATCTGGTTCTGTAAAATAAATACAAACATTTGGAAGAATATTGATTCGCTATATAAATTTGAATGCTCATCTCTGGTGTAGTGTGTGACCAAAAACTTCAATATGATTTCCAACCGTAGAAAAACACATTTTGGAGTTGTTGTCTTATGGGGGTATACACACCTTGAAAAGGATTCTTTCCAAATCACTGCTACGCTCTGTGAAAACATTCCACTGACCTAGTTCTTTCCCAGTTGATTAGTGCCATTTTGATACATAGTTCATGATTTTCACAGGTTTTATGTCCTCCGCTGAACAAAAATTTAGTCCATCGAAGAAAAAGTAGTTGTCGTAGGGTACAGGTTGCTGCGTTGCATGAAATTTCTCAAAATTTGGAGGAAATATTCTGTATCAATGTAACTTAGGGGCAAACCAATAATATTACATGAATTCTATTTCAAAGACTTTTTCCTCCATCGTTTTGGAAAAAATATTTTACAATCAAAAATGTCTATGTCTAAAACTTGAATACATGAAATATTATTGGTTTGCGCCTCAATTACATTCATACGGAATATGTTGTTGAAATTTGAAGAAATTTCAAGCAACGCAGCAACCTGTACCCTACGACAACTACTTTTTCTTAGATGGACTGAATTTTTGTTCAGCGGAGGACATAAAATCTGGAATAATCATGAACCATGTATCAAAATAGCACTAATGAACTGTGAAAAAACTGAGTCACTAGAATGTTTTCTCAGAGTGTAGCAGTGATTTGAAAATAATTATTTTTTCTCATTATTATTTTTTTACCTCACGTAAATCACTCGAGTGTTGTAGCTTGATGGAGAACTGCATCTCAAGTTACTTTTTTTCACAGATTAAAAAAGCAAATAATAATGTTTTGAGATGGCAAACATATGTGTTAAATTTCATTTGAAAATATTTATTGGTTCGTCTAATTTAAAAATAGCAATAAATTGGCAGTTTTCAGTATCTCCTACCCTTAGGTCGAAACCAGTTCCGCAGTTTCAGGCACATTCACTCACCTCCACCCAGAGTTTGCGTAGACTGTATAGGCCTAGCTGTGTTGATTTTTTCAGATAAAATTATTCTCAAGTTGTCTGCAGCTTGTGCTTTCAGACTAAGGATGATGCTCTGATCCGGACTCTGTGAATCATTCTGACCTGACACATCACTTGATGAAGAGTAGTACTATGATTCTTTGTCGTGTTGACCTATCGGATTCAATGAATCTGAGCATAAAAACGAAAATATGAGTCGTGACAATTGAATATATTCTTCAATTTTATAATAAAGTAGGACGAGCAATTCAATACCTTCATATACATGTGTCGACAGTGCTGTCAGTGATTAGCTGGTGCGCATCGTTCGGTCAAAGTAAGATCCTGCGTGATATCTGTATTTATTTAAACGATGTGCCTATTCGCACGACAGATTGACTCCAAGACAGACACTCCAGACACTCCAGAGACACTCTAATAGAGTCACGCAAGAGTCACACAAAAATTTTAGGAGAATTGGAGTGATCGAATCGTTAATTTTTGTTCATAATATGAAACGAGACTGGGGCACTTACAAAAAAAATTATGAATTCCGTCCGAGAATCCGCCCACTAGGTGGTATGAGTGCGAGATGGATGATTTCCCTTAATTGTGAGCCTGGGTCACGACGCGAGGCCACTCACCCGTTGGTTCAGCAGTCCAAAAAAAGCAGTACAACATTTTTGCATGACTCTTGCGTGACTCTGTTAGAGTCACTTCACCTGTCTGAAGTGTCTCTCTTGGAGTCAATCTGTCGTGCGAATAGGCACAGTGTTATTTAAAATATCATTATTAGTTTTATATGTTCTTTATTTCAGCCTTATGATCTTTATTTTCCCTTTGATACAATGGAAAAAAAAAGCCGGGATTCTCTTCTCGCCTCGTGCCAAGAATTACAGGCAGACTCCTCCCCATGCGGATTCAGCCATGTCCATTATCAGCACGTGTTGGGTGATTGTTGGCCCGATTAATTTATCAATTGAATCTTCAGGCATCTCCTATATTTAACAGCCATATGACTCCTGACTAATTCCGGACTTTTTCTGATTTTCTGATTTATATATTTTTTTTACTTCGATCTTTATTTTCGATTCTTTTCATTCATTTTACGTAAACTTATAGCATTGTTGCGAACAACTGCCTGACGGTGCAGGACGGCGAAACTGGATGATTTGATGCACTTGCTTATTTAATTAAGTACACCACACACACACACACACACTTATTTTCGTTTCCCATTAAAATTGCCCCATTGCGAAACTCAAACAATCCTGTTTAAGATCCGAACGTATCAGCGATATACCCATCGCCTAATGGTGGATTCAGATGGGCGCGGAGCTGCGGAGCGCGGAGGCGCGGTACCCAATCAGAGATACCGTGAAAATGCGCTGAGCAGATTTCAGGCATTTTTATTGGGTATCGCGCCTCCGCGTCCATGTGAATCCACCATAAGTAGTACCATGCGAAGATTGATAGGTTAGGGTTAGCGTAAAGTTATAATCTATCATGTATCACAGTCAGAGAAATAGTTTCGTTATACATTTTCTGACAACGGTTGTAAATTAATATGCTATTGAAAATTATCGTACAAGCAAACAATCTGACAATGGTTGCTCGGGGTTAACATTATGGGTTAGGACGGACTACGACCATGGCGGTGCGCGTCTGCAAGGAAGACGGACGTTGCGACGTTGCCGTTCGTTCTCGCGTGGCTGCGCACCAACACCGCCAAATCAAGACAGACAAAAAGACAATAAATAAGACAAAAATCAAGACAGAAAATAAGACAAGGAATAAGACAAGAAATAACATAAAAATCAAGATACAAATCAAGACATAAAATAAGACAAGAAATAAGACAAAAAATAAAATAAAAATCAAGACATAAAATAAGACAGGAAATAAGACAAAAAATTAGATAAAATTCAAGACAAAAATCAAGACGAAAATCAAGACAAAAATCAAGACAAAAAATGAGATAAAAATTAAGACAGAAAATAAGACAAGAGAAATAAGACAAAAAATAAGATAAAAAACAAGACAGAGAATAAGACAAGAAATAAGAAATGTATTTCCCTCACAGCCCGTGAGCGGCTTTATTGAGAGGTTGCACTGCAACTCAATGGCATGGTTTTGAAACACGCGGCGGGTCCTAGCTTTCGGACCATCGCAGATGATTTCTCAGCTGAGTCTCCGGAACGTCCGAGTCCGGCGATGGAAGCCGTGCGGGATATCATATTGTCGTAGAAGGAAACTGGAGTGAGTGATCGGCGTCAAAGTTCTACGAGTACTCGAAGAAAACGGGGAAAAAACAGCTTCGAGAGTGGCTCAATAAGTCGGATTATCTAAGGCCACGGTGCATTGCTTGTAGAAGTCCACAACGGCCAGAATTTGAGCATAATAAGGAATATTGTTACCAATCCGGAATAGGTCAGTTCGGCGAAATGAATATAAACATGAATTCATTTGTAACAATTTTTTTTTTTTCAAATATTTATTCACATAACGAGAATATTCGATGAACGTAGACAGTCGCCTTCCTACGACGAAACCAACACAGGCGCGCACCGCGTGCGTGAGGCTCGTGCAGGAGGGAATGAGGTGCCAGCAGCATTGTATCCCGTCCCGAACGAGCCTCACGCACGCGGTGCGCGCCTGTGTTGGTTTTGTCGTAGGAAGGGGACTGTCTACGTTCACCGAATATTCTCGGTATGTATAATCGTTGAAATCATCAATATTAACAACATTTATTCTATACGTACAATCTGTACCCGACAACTGCTCGAACAGATTATAGGGGTGTCAGTCGAAAAACCGAAAGACCGGAATTCATAATGACAGAAATCCCGAAAATCGTATACCCGGATACCGTTACTGCCGAACAGTCATCAATCCTAATTTAAATATTCCAAGAGACCAAATTATGAAGCTTTTGTATGAGGCTTATTTGGATTGTTAGTTTTCTGACCTTTGAAATATCGGAATTTCGCTAATTAATAATGTTGGTCATTCGGTTTTTCGCCCCCAACCCGAATATGTACAACCTTTTATATATAATGAAATATAGAAAATTTTACAAATAACTTATAGGTGAACATGAGTATCATTGGGATGGCACATATTTTCTGAAAATTGACTGGTTATAGGTTCACTTAATGTGGTCTAGATCATCCTTGTCAGATAATACGTAGCCATGGTTATTGAAAATTCGGATAATGCTGCAGGGCCCATAACATAAATGTAAAAATGTGTGTATAATTTCAAATATGGCATATAACGGGTAAGGTATTTTTGATAACACGTGCACTGAAACGTTGATTGCGAAATAGATTTTTGACTTGGTCAAATTTCAAATGGTCAAGGAGGAGGAGGCTGCAGCCGTACTAATCCATTGTAAAAAAAAAAATATAATATATATATTTCATTTTCCTATCCCTCAGCCAACGGACGTATTAGATAAAAGAAATTGAGCCCCCGGATCATAAAAGGGATCGCGCGGACGAAATCACGTAAAAGTATTGTCACTTCTGAAAATATGCCGATGAAAAAAAAAAGTAAAAAAAGGTCAATTAAAAAATAGTCACATGTAAAGGTGACAAAACCGCATATTCACGTGTTTTTTTTTTTATTTTTGCACCAGTGGTTTTGTTATAAAAAATTAAAAACTGGAATTTTTCAAATGCTAAAAAATCGACTTTTTCCGTGTTGTTTAAAACTGCAATCGCTGGTACGCGAGAATTTACCGACGAAACGGAATGGACTTTTTTTTTTCACAATCAATTATACTCTAGCGATGCTGAAAAATCGAAGAACATACCGATAAATATTTATTCTTTATAAATAATTAGTTATAAACTTATCAGCGCAGAAATCCGCGTTCCGAAATTTTCGACCAGTGGGAAACTTTTTTCGATTTGCTTGTATTCAAAAGCAGAAATGAATACTTTGAAAACTCGGTAGGAATTTAAAAAATGTAAGTTCATTACTTCGCGATTTTGAAGATAAATGTTACAGACACATCCTGTTGATGTGTCTACTGGATAAAAACTAGGCTTTACAAAATCAAATGTTTGATTTTTGGAAATATGAATGAAATATAAATGAAAAGTCTTTCGGAAGAATATTGGAGATTTTCGATATGTATGACACCGATCTGGATTCGAATTATCTACCAATATTACCATTATTCACGGGCGTATTGGATAAAAGAAATTATTGTAAAAAAAATAACCAATTTTTTTCTTTCGCACAAGTTATATCGAAAAATAATTAAAAATCATGAAATGATGTTCATAATCTTAATAATCGATAAAAATATGAAGAGTCTATGATTTTCAAAATTACATGCCGGATCAGTCAACTTCAGTATTGAAGGAGTTTTCGTCAACGTATATTCTCAAATTTTCATTCAAAAAACGCGAATGAGAGTTGAAAATATTTGTAGTTGAAAGAATCGATGGTGTTAAGCGGACGTGACAGAGAAAAACTAGGAAACCTGATATACGAGGTTGAGTTGGACGATGATCGGGTATGGAAACGGCACATGAACCAAATACGCGCAATCGGCGAGTGACACACCTTCGAAAAGAAGCCTAGACGAACCCTACGACGTCAGATACGAATAGATACGAGCAAAACCATATCCCAACTAGGAAATCACGACAGTCGGGCCACTGGAACCAACAGAGAACCTAAGAAGTAAACTATTTGTACAGGGAACGGAGAGAACGCTGATCGGAATCTAGCGCCGGAAGCCCCCTGCACAGCAGAAAAATAATTAAAAAAATAAATAAATAAAGCCGAAAGCGTGCTACACGGAGAAAAATCCTGCTGTTCAGATTACCGTTCTCCTCCAGTAAAATTTTTACGGTTAGGAGGGGTACTTTAGTTCGGGTTACAATTACAAATGCATACAGTCCCGAGTAAGTGCGTGAAAGTATAATCCACGAAAAATCTTAGGTAATGCCTACTGATGCAATTACAGCAGATTTGACTGATTTTCTAGTACACTATACTTGGTCATAATTGAGAGTACCGGTCAGAGACGAGCGTATGCTTTACCAATCCGTTCGGTAGGTTCTACTACCCTACCCGGCGAAACATATACCAGCATCGTCGGTAAGGATACTGATGAATCGGTATAATTTGCATGCGCCTCTAGTGATCGATACTAGTTCGTACTTCTAACTCGTGTTAGCGGGAATATCACTGAAATGCATGGTGGTTCGTATCTAGCTTCCCCAGTAAGGGAGCCGTACGGTCGGTGTATTGTAGCATGCGTCTCTAGTGACGGTTCATGTTTGCAGTACGTGTTGGCGGTAAGATTACCGAAGTGCATGGAGATTTGTACCAGCTTCTTCAGTACAAGTCACCAAGTACCATGAAATCGGTAGAATTCGCATGCCGCTACAGCGACAGTTACTATTTCTTGCGTGCGAACACGAGTTTGCGGGATAATTACCGCAGTGCCAGTTTCGGTGACCGGCGAACTTAGTTTTTTGTACTACAACCGTCACTGTCTCATCAAACAGTTTGCAAACATAGTGTCGTGGCAACATGAGTGTCCAAGATGGTGGAAGTGTGTGCAACGGGTATAATCTACGTGTGCCATCAATAAATGGCTCAGAAACGACAAAATTATGTCAGGAATAAGGTATGGTGCCAGACTATGTGACGTCGTCCATGCAGTTGGGATCTGGTACGTATTTTATTAATTATCTTTACTCTCTTGCTTGTTTTTTGCCTTCGGTCTCATAGTTTTCACAATTTTACGATACAGGCCAGTTTATTCTTCCACAACAAATGCAGACTCTGGATCGTGCCCCATTAGTGGAGCACCCGAACATTCAGAACCTGTATGAATAGGGACAACCTAACGAAGTAGGCCTACAGAATTCGGTGAGCGACAGAAGACCACAACCAACACAGCCACCAGCATCGCAAAGTGGTACAGATGATTGGGCCTTAGAAACAATTTGGAAGAATTGCTATCAACAGATCGGAGAGGCCGAGAATTTTTATACACCCATTGTACCTTGGAAAAAATTGATTCTGCCTTGGTGTCGAGCATATTAATCGACAGCGAACTGAACGAAAATCCTGACAAAAGGTATATTTGTACAGAACTCTCATAATCAGTTTATCAGTTATTTCAACACTTCTAATTCATTGTTTCGGTTCTTGTTGTTCCAGAATTCCGAGGAGTTCTTTTTACTCAAATTGCATAAAGTGACTAACAAATTTGCTCCGCGCTCAGCGGCGACTGCATACGTTCGGAGGCTTGTCTGATCGGCTCGAGCACGGAAGGCGTTATTCGATCCGGCCCTTCAATTTAGTACTTTTGCTTCCTATCAGTGAGTAAGATCTTTGATACAGAGCGTATAATGCGTATGTATATAACACCTAAACTGTGTGAATAATAATATTATACTAAATAAACGTAAACAATTTCTATAAATGTACAGAGTTATTATTTGCGTGTACCTATACCCCGCATATTACAGTTGATATTCACAGAAATTCTGGTAAATTTCACCAAACTCACACGTGCCTACTATCGGGCCGTAAAGTCGGGGCACCTGGTTTTGATACACTATATCCGAGTGAAAAAAAATCGCAGCGTCTTCGGATATGAATCATTTTCGAGCTTGTCCTATTCCCCGTTAGATCAGCCATAGACAATTGTTGTACGAGAATCAGGAGGGGAGTTATCGTTCAATGTATGTAAAAAAAACGTAGTTTTTACACATTGTTTTTCGTAGCTTAACTTCAACTCATCGCCATTCTTCCAAAGTGGCCGGAAAAAATATTTAAAAAATCATGCACAATCTTTGAAGCCTCCTGAATGCAACGCTCTTTGAATTCTAGAGAAATTTCTGAAATTATGGTCACGGCAGTGGAAAATAGCCCAGGTGGTGATCTCGGAGACAGGTAACAACAGAAGGTTCATCGATGGCTGAAAATTTAGAGAAAAATTATGGCAAGCAATTGCCATTGCGATTCAATATGTTCGATGTGTTGTTCAACAGTTATCGCAAAGTATTCATATCCGATGCGCGGCGCCCATGGCTGCAGGAGCGATAACTTTACAATAACTGTTTAACAACACATCGAACATATTAAATCGCAATGGCAATTGCTTGCCATAATTTTTCTCTAAATTTTCAGCCATCGATGAACCTTCTGTTGTTACCCGTCTCAGAGATCACCACTTGGGCTATTTTCCACTGCTGTGATCATAATTTTAGAAATTTCTCTAGAATTCAAAGAGCGTTGCATTCAGGAGGCTTCAAAGATTGCGCATGATTTTTTAAATATTTTCTGCGGCCATTTTAGAAGAATGGCGATGAGTTGAAGTTAAGCTACGAAAAACAATGTGTAAAAACTACGTCTTTTTACATACATTGAACGATAACTCCCCTTCTGATTGTTATACAACAATGGTCTATGGTTGATCTAATGGGGAATAGGACAAGCTTGAAAATGATTCATATCCGGATATTGTCCGATTTTTTTTCACTTAGATATAGTGTGTCGAACCCAAGTGCCCCGACTTTACGGCCCGATAGTATATGGATAGTGTGCCTATACAGTAATTGGTACTAAATATTTTGGTAAAAAGAATATAGTAGATGTGACGACATTGACTAGTAATTCAAGCTATACAGGCACTGGTAAATTGATCATTGATTTGCAGTAGCAGTCACCATATTGACTAGTAACCAAACTATGTAAGCGGAGTAAATGTGCTGTACGATTCGGTAATTCTGACTCTTGGGCCTGGATCCGTGAATTAGACATCAAGTTCTGAGTTTACCAAACAAATAAAGTAAAAATTACCGAACAGGCACACTATCCATATAGGCACTAGCCAGTTTGGTAAAAGTTACCTTAATTACAGTATTCTGGACAGGGGATTTTTCTCCGTGTAGTAAAGAACAACGAAGGAATCAAGTCAGATCCCTTGAACTTGCGCAGATCGCAGAAGAGTAGCAGGGACCCTGCACGGCTACAATACACGTAGGGTTATACACTAACCTTTGGTGCAAAAACCTTCCGCCAAGTCCATTAATGTGTAGATCACTCCACCAAAAAATAATCAAAGGTTGTGCTCGCTCACTCGATTGGTTGATGATTATCAACATACAAAAGCATTGAAATCAGATACAACTGCCAAGTACCTGTAGAATGATAAAAGTTTGGAATTGAAAAATTTGTTCAAACTAAATAACGTTGTACTCGTTCGCTCGCTGCGCTCGCTCACTCTATTGGCTTATGATTATGGGTTGAAAAAACAATTCGGATGAAGAGATTGAAGATGTCAACATTTATCTAAAAATATTCATAACGAAAAAATAATTTAAAAAAAATTAAAAAAAAAAATTTGGAGGTAGTGGCACTTGGGGGGCCTTTTGTAGAAAAAGAAATATAAAATATCGATCACGAACCATGTCAATGTCATCTGATAGATATTCAAACATTGGCCCGCCAACGTACCACGGACTCCAAATTTTTTTTTTTAATTTTTTTTAAATTATTTTTTCGTTATGAATATTTTTAGATAAATGTTGACATCTTCAATCTCTTCATGCGAATTGTTTTTTCAACCCATAATCATAAGCCAATAGAGTGAGCGAGCGCAGCGAGCGAACGAGTACAACGTTATTTAGTTTGAACAAATTTTTCAATTCCAAACTTTTATCATTCTACAGGTACTTGGCAGTTGTATCTGATTTCAATGCTTTTGTATGTTGATAATCATCAACCAATCGAGTGAGCGAGCACAACCTTTGATTATTTTTTGGTGGAGTGATCTACACATTAATGGACTTGGCGGAAGGTTTTTGCACCAAAGGTGCTTTTTGGGGTTGATTTCACTACTTTTCGTAAAATTTTGCTTGACCACCTAATAATTGTGCTCGCTCGCTACGCTCGCTCGGTTGTTTTGTGCTATTTCATACCGCCCGAAGTCCCTCGATAAGCAGGAACGTCAACAGCAACGAGCACGAGTGTGCTCATAATTTTCCCCAAGTCTCAAATTTGTAGAGTGACGCGTAATGTACTTTCATAGCGTTTACAAATTGTTCCACTACAATAATTTTTTATACCTACAACATCTAACCCTGCGTGCAGCCCTCCTCCTGTCTCATCTGGGCCTGGGACCGGCAATGACGGAGTTACTTGCACGCAGGGTTATAGTTGCTGCTCATGACTAAATATGTATGGATATCAGATATATGTATTGCAATTCGTAGGTAGTTTTTTTTTTAATGCAACTAGGTCCTCTGCAAAAAGAACATGTACGCGTCCCGTACTTATAACGTCAACTTCCAATTCGGGTCTGAACAGAAGGTATCAAAATATTTAGAATTGAGCCTATTCATGCAATACTAGCGTAGAGCATAAAATGGAAATTTATGAAGTCAAACACCCGCATTCTGCTCTCTTCGTCTGACTTTTGCCGTTTCTCGTATCAAATAACACTATCTTGATACTTTGCAACCCAAGCGTTTTCTCTCATCATCCTCTCGTCTTATATGGCGACCCGCTACAAAATTAAATAATCCATAAATAAGTAATTTCATTCCATTTGTCGTGATAGCACTAATCTTAATATGGAGAAAGCTTAATAGAGTCGAATATATAGACACAGGTTGCATACCAAAATGTAACAAATTTATTGAAATTTGACACTAAATTATTAATATACATTATGGATTAAAAAATTATCTCCACCGAAGGTCAAGGCACTACGTTGACGTGGAGTGTAGAATAAAGCCTATCGAAGTCCAACAAACAACATTGACTGAAAATCTCATTTTGACTAGATGATACGGAGTTAGATTATAGGACTCGTCGGAATCCTACGTATAACGTTGACTCACAATTTGAGTCTCAGCAGACGAGCCTTCGGAGATAAGCTTAACATGGAGCTTGAAGTAAAATTCGTTGCAATCCAACGCTTGAACTCGGCTTTATTGGTCTGGCTCCTTGCCGTTCCCTATATCGAATAATGCTATCCTCATATTTTTCTACTTCAACATTTTCTCTTGATTTTCTCTTGTCAGACTTCCTCAGGCGATAACTTGCTAAACAATTGAACCGAAAAAACCGTTTCTTCTGATAATTGCATTCATAAATCAGTTAATATTCATCTGACAGCCTTGTCCGTTTATAATTGTTATTTTATTTATCACCATGAATTTTACACGTCAGCCGATTCGCATAACCTCAAAGGCTCGAGATCGTAGGATTTAAGATTAACCCATCGAAACATTTTTATTGGTGACTATCACATTAATGTACTTGGCGTAAGGTTTTGGCACCCGAGGGGCTTGCGGTGGGTATTCACTAGTTTTTGTACGTTCATATTTTGTATTAAGCATTGCTCGTATTTCTCTTATTTCCTTTATTATTGGCATTTAAAAACATGAAATGACAATACGCGTCTGCTAGTGAAGGAGACCATAGACATAGAGCATGGACTGCGCATTCGGGCCGAAAATCGCTCGGTCGGTAGAAAGAGACAGCATATACACGCGGCCAAATCTGTTTCTTTCTAACCAACAACGTCAAATGCATAGAAAGAGACAGATTTGGCAGCGTGTGTTACCCTTCTCTCTCACTTTCGGCGTTACCATAGGCTGTATAGGGAATGCGCAGTCCATGCTCTATGTCTATGTAGGAGACGGTTTCTGTCTGCGATACTGGCGCTATCTACGTCGGAACTATCTCGTACTGACGTCACTCTACAACTTTTGTGTGGATTTTCCCGTCTAGTGATTGGATGGGAATGGTTTGATGTGAATCTTGGTCTGAAGAAGACTAAAGAGAAAACCAAACATTGTACGAGGAAACGGGGTATCAGAATCTGAAGTTAATCATATCTCAGTACTCCGGACACCGATTTAATCGATCTAGGGCTCAAATGAAAGCTTTCCATGCCCACATCCTAGATTAAATCAGTTTTAATTCGTGTATGTTGTGAGGTGAAAGAAAACGAAGATACTAGTTCGCGTTATAGGTTAGGGTAGTTGCCTCTCGGGTATATAGACTCGTTGAGTCTCGCGCTTGAAAAAAATTTTCTTTTTAATGTACTTGGCGCGAGACTCTACCGAGTCTCTTGATTACAACGAGAGAGAGAGAGAGAGTAGAGTAGAGTAGAGTAGAGCAGTTTATTTTATCGGCCATGGAGCTAACGCTCTCTAAGGCCGCAGGCAATGTGACAAGAAATCACAATAAATACAAAATAAAGCTTAGAGTCATAATATTAGAGGTTGATCCAAAATATACTTGAACTAGTTAAAATAAGAATCGAGTGAGCTAGCAACAGAAGGAGACTCCCAATAGCCACTACGCAAGGCCGGGCGGGTCCGCTTCACGTTCCTCCAGCGCCATGAGATGACGAAAGCATCGAGCACGAAAGACAGATAAAGTAGGCGCCGACGTGACATCAGGCGGAAGCGAATTCCAAAATCGAATATCGTAGATTCTAAAACCGAATTAAGCCAAAAAAAACTCTACGACTATATTCCATGGGGAATACTTCATGGAACTGTTTTGAATTTAAATTTATAATAAACACTTTTTTGTTGATTTTTTTGTTATTTTAATTTTTTGTGTTTTTTTGCAAATTTGTCGTTGTGACATCGATACTGTAAGACTTACTGAAATATGTGAAAAAAAAGAGATACTTTGACGAACTGCTTTCTAACTTGGAGAGTGAATTCATATTCATATTCTACACGTTTCGTAGCATGATAAACGGGGTCGACAAAAGGAAAGAAAAAGTAATAAGCCTGTACTCCCTGATAGTACAAGTTTCCAAAAATCCATCTAAAATTTGGGCAACACAAATCGAACGATATTCCTGGGTAATGCGAGTGCTTTTCGGCTATTTAGATTTGGAATAAAAAAACACGAATGCTAAACAACTTTTTGGCCTGTATTATATACGAAACTGTACATAAAACTACAGAATTGACTAATTGTTTACGTAAATTAAAAACAGATTACTATCCAATGAATATGAAAAATCTAGTGCAATGGAATCTTGAACATTCTGACGTGGTCGCATCCTTCCAAACGTTGGCACGCTATTTACCGACTCTGAAATCTGTAACGCTTTTCGATTATGTGATACACCTCACAATCGGCAATGTCGAATATCTCTAGGAGAATAGTTCAACTGTATACTCGACTGCCTACTTTGACGAAATCTCAACAGCAAATCTGATTCGCAAGCATCTCTGCAAATTTTGTACAAGCATTTCATGACTACGTAATCAAAATATCACGGTAAGACCAGGACCCGACGAGAGACCCCTGCACTAGAGCAGCAAAGCACCCAATAGCAACGAAATTTAAATCCGACCATGCCTAAAGACCTGAATAACTTACACCAGATGACAATCGAGCTAACGGAGCAGGACATAGTGAGCGAATCGTGGCATACTACAAGCCCAACCCTATTATTATCAAAAGACCACCAGGTGTTCGACAGCCTAGCTATAAAATCAGCAGCCAGAGGTTGCGCCAGCGGAGGATTGATTATTGCAAGAAACAAAAAATACTATAAAAATATACGGAGGACATATACAAGATCGACGAGTTCATCTCTGTCATAACTGAGCATAGGAACAGGAAAATAATCTTCGTATCTAAACTAAATAAATAAACAAAACACTAATAATAACAGGCACATAGACCCTGAGCAATTACTATGAATTATTCACAATATAAACCAGATATTCAACGCGAGAGGACGAGACCTCATAGAGTTAACATTAAGGTACTAAGCTCATTGTTATATACAGTTTTTCTACAACATGTAAAACTTAGAAGCGGTAATCGAGGTAAGCCTAGGGTCAGTAGGGTGGCCGTTAGAACGGGAAAAAACATGAATTTTCCGTGCCGGCCCCCAAATCGACTCCAAATAAATCAAAACTCATCATGAGTATTCTTGAATGAAAAATTCATTATAGATTGCTTGACGAAATTGAACATAAGAATTGATTTAAGTTTTACCAGCGTCATATCAAAGCTTAGCTCTACCTTTCATAGCAGTTTAAGTCAAAACCAGTTTCGCAATTTCAGGTACATTTTTAATATCAATATTTTTATGTCGGTGCCTGATAAAAATACTGGAGGATTCCATCTTTGAATTGTGGTATTTTGATATCAATGTTATTTATGTGCCATCGCAAAGAACACTCACCTCCACCCACAGTTTGCGTGGACTGTATAGGCCTAGCTGTGTTGATTTTTTCGGATAACATTATTCTCGAGTCGTCTCCAGCCTGTGCTTTTAGACTTAGGATTATGCTCCGGACTTTGTGAATCAATATGGCTTGATACATCACTTGATAAACAGTAGAACTTTGATTCTTTGTCGTGTTGATCTATCGTAGTCAATGAATCTGAGTATAAAAACGAAAATATGAATCGTGACAATTAGATATATTCTTTAATTTTATAATAAAGTAGGACGAGCAATTCAATACCTTCAGATACATGTGCCGACAGAGCTGTCAGTGATTAGCCGGCGCGTACAAGTGAGTATTGAAGCCGCCGCTTCGTTTCTGACTTTAGAGTTTTCTTATATAAAAAAGATAAAAAGGATTGCTATAAATCAATTTTGAACAGTTATACGTCCCAAAGACAAAAATGTACATCCAAATTTTTCATGATTACAGTAAAAATAAATGATAATTATTCACCTTGTTTTCCATTTCTTATAGAAATATCCCCAGATTCACTTCTAATGATCGAATCGTTCATTATTTTCACAGCAGATTCAGATGATGCATTTGATGATCCGGCAGTGGCAATAACGTAATTGTTATTTAGATCGTCTCGTTGCAGGCTCACTCAGCTTTTTTACAATCCTTTTACCTGTGTTTTTTGTCACAGATCTATTACGTTTCTTTCAACTGACCTATCCGAGCTATACATTTCGTCAGAGTCTGTTGCAACATTTTCAATTTTATTACCCACGGTCCTGGTGCGATCACATGATTTGGGCGGTCGTTAATCCGTTGGATAATGATTTACTCTTAGTATTGGGCAACATTGTGCTGATATCCAATCGTGATTTATACGTTTCCTCATTCTTTTCAGATTTTGCCCTTCCTCGAGATTCTGAGTCAGTGGTGAAAGCCCGACTTTCAAGTACACGTAATTTGTTCGTATCTTCTTTGTATGTTGATATGAAAAAGAATAAAAAAAAGTCACAAATGTCTCACGCACAACAAAACAATGCATCATGTATATATGTACCCCCGAATTTTTTCAAGGATACCCCCTGAAAAGTTTCAGTACGATGAAAACAGATATTTTCCGTTCTGGCTCATGGGAGCATTGAAATCCGAAATAAGGGGAAAAAAGTATAGATCTTGATGAACTAAGATGAATACATTGAAAATCATGCCAGCTGTAATTTTGTCGAAAATTAGGTGAAAATCACTGGCCAAGTGGGAAATATCTTTTTTACTGGTACTCATTCTCTTCAGATGATGCACCTGAAAAAAGGGGGGGTCGGATTATTTTTAACCACCCAAATTATCGCTTTTTTCAATCACCTTTGAACTCTATGGGATATTGTGGCCAACTTTCGGGAGATGGTGCGCATCGTTCGATGAGTTCCTTAGTCAAAGTAAGATCCTCGCCGAAATAGTACCATGCCAAGATTTATAGGTTAGGTTTAGCGTAAAGTTGTAATCTATTAAGTTTCACAGTCACAGAAATAGTCTCGTTATACATTTACTGACAACGGTTGTAAATTAAGATGATCTTCTTCTTCTTCTTCTTGCTCCAATGGATATATCCCCTGAATTACTGTTCAGGGCAAGTACCAACAAATTAATATGATATTCAAAATTATCATACAAGCAAACAATCTGACAATGGTTGCGCGTGGTTAACGTTATAGGATAGGACGGGCTACGACTATTGCGGTTCGCGTCCGCAAGGAAGACGGACGTTGCGACGTTGCCGTTCGTTACTCGCGTGGCTGCGCGCCAACACCGGCGCGGCCGAACCCTGCAACACGTGTTTCAGACAAACTCGCCGGTTCTGAGCCAGGATATTGACGAGTAAAATAATTTATTAATAATTGTGTGTGAAAAAGTAAAAATTCCGTACAAGCAAGACTACGAGGTACCTATTACATGCACACGTAAGCAATATGTATAAATATTCATAGATATTGTGTTGGGACATCAGCTTTCATATCCTTAGTCTCAACTTTTTACAAATTTTTATTATAATTATTTCTTTCATTTCTTTTTATTATATCCCAATAACGGTTTTCGCTCGATAACTCCCCTGCTGGAAGTCAACGCATAGAATCTTTATCCACTTGAATCACTTTGGATCCTTTGGATAGAAAGGGATGAGGATAATTAATCTAACCCTATCAACGGTCTGTCTTTGCGAATCTCTTGCTATCTTCTTTTGAGTCCAAACTAGGGCCTATCCTTTCCAATCCCTAATTTCCTATCTAATCCTATCCATCGCCAATCCACGTGAATCTTCTTCCATTTGATTTGAATCAAAACTAGGGCCTATCCTTTTCAATCTCTAATTTCCTTTCTAATCCTTTCCACCGCCAATCTACGTGAATCTTCCCCTATCTGATTTATATCCAAACTAGAGCCCATCCTTTTTAATCTCTGATTTCTTATCTAATTCTATCCACAGCTTATCTATCTGAATCCCTCTGATGGTCCGCTTAAAATAAGAATCGCGCCTATCTTTGCATATTCCCAATTTCTTATCCACTCCCAACCATCTGAATCTCGTAGGGTGAGGAACCGTACCGGTCTCACTTGGGGCAGAATACCTCCTATCAAAATAGCGTGTGTGTATGTAGGTTGATATAAGTTTGCTTCACCATTCATACCTCACAGATATGGATGAAACGATTTTTCAGTATGTATTCGGAGTCTTGAAATATAGTATATTACTCACCTAGGGAGGGAAAGTAGGCTAACCCAAACTGCGTGTGAGATTGACACCCGAGCCGAAGGCGAGGGTGGTAAAAACGCAGTTTGGGATGGCCTTTTTTACTTCCGTGTGCGGTATACGATTTTTCGTTCCGCGCAGCGGGACGAAAGTTGTCGCTTTCGGCCCGGAGGTGAGAAAATAACATATGGGGCTTTCCACGCCAACTCAACCAACGTCTGACCCTGACCATCTCAGATTTTATGAACTCTTTTTCAAATAGTGGTCTGCAAATATTGAAAAAATAATCAAACAATTTTGTAAAGTTATTATATAGACGGTACAACCCTGCTCCGGTAGCGACCTTCAAATATCTTTTAGCTCATTCGGGTGCTACGAAATATCTCTTTTGTTTCGGGTCGGTCGCATAATCGAGCAGCATAAAATTCGTCTCCGAATCACACGGTGGCCACGCTTTTCCGGCAAAACAATTTATCCATGACTTTCCCTGACCATTTGTTCAATTTTTCCTGACCAAAGTTCCTATTGTCTCCATCAGTGGTACGAATCAATACCCCCGATTTTGCTTTTCATTTCAATGTCAATTCATTAGGAAATTCAAAAATATTTTTTATATTCGGTGAAAATTTTTCATTCAAATTAAAAAAGTGTACCGTTCTATGGATAAAAATTATGAATTCGGGATTTCTTCTCTCACTGCTCATAGGCCAACTCTGCGGAGCGAAATGAAGTTATATCCCCCTTCTTGCATTCTGACACTCAATTTAGGAATTTACTTTTCGTTCATTTATCAGATCTTTGGCCATCTATTTTTTTGCCCCGACTACGTTGGAAATTCCCTGACATTTCCAGAAATCCCTGACCAATTTTTTGTTTTTCCCTAACATTTCCCGTTCTTTCCTTACCGTGGCCACCATAAATCAGACAATGGGAGAACAAGAAGAAGAAGAATTAAGGGAGCAGCTCGCGAAACTGCGGGAGGAGATGAGGGAGCTGCAGGAGGAGCGCGTAGCAGAGCGGGCGGATGCAGCCGCGATCAATCTAATCCGTAAAGAATGGGAGGCCGAAAAGGCGGAGCGCGAGGAAGAAAAAAGAGAGAGAGCCGAAAAGAGAGAGGAGAAGGAGAGAGAGGAGAAGGAGAGAGAGGAGAAGGAGAGAGAGAAGGAGAGAGAGGAGAAGGAGAGAGAGGAGAAGGAGAGAGAGGAGAAGGAGAGAAAGGAGAGAGCAGCGAAGGAAAAAGCAGCGAAGGAGAGAGCAGCGAAGGAGAGAGAAGAGCGTAAAAAAGAGGAGAGAAAAAGAGAGAAAGAAGACAAAGAAAAACAGGAGAGACAGGCGCGGAGGGAAAACGTGCAGCGCGAAAACAAAGATAGGGTACATATTAGGTCATATTTTTTAAACCAAAACTTAAAAAGCCAAGACAATAAGAAAAGATAGAAAATGAGTTACACTGGAAACTGCGTTTGCGGGAGAAAAAGTAAATTTGCGGGAGGAAAAGTACTTTTTCTCCCGCAAATCTACTTTTTCTTCCGCGAATCTACTTTTTCTCCCGCAAATCTACTTTTTCGCACGCAAATTTACTTTCTGTCCCGCAGAAGTGAATTTGCGGGACAAAAAGTACACTATGGAATCAAATGCCACTTTTGTCTCGCTTTTCAGGTCAATAAAGTGGTCTTTACGGTCGAGTCGGGAATAAATACATTTTTAGTTTCAAATATTCTAAAACCAGAATTTCAACATCCTCAGCCATTTTTGATTCGATTGAGAGATATCACTTCTAGAGTCAACATATTATTGAAGTTCTAATGGAAAACCGATTCTCTGCAGTCGCTGGTCACATTCTTGATCATTAGTAATTACAGTTTCATCCATTACAACTGGTAAATTTGTTTCGGAACACAAAGCTCTCAAGGTCCGTCATGATTTGAGCAGTGTACGTGGTCATTGCAATTATTTACTAAATGTCACGATTTCGAAGATTTGATGATAATATTTCACCCACTTACAGTCAAGGGATAGAAGCAGGTCGACTCCGAGGCAGCAACGGCGACAGGAGCGGGATGAGCTGTGAGTATGTAACTTACTGTGCGACGAATTTTCTTCTCGCGTACACGGCCGTGCACCAATCCGACAGAATTTGATAGGAGCACATTTCTCGACTAAAATGCGATTCTGCTCGGCTCTTCCCTTATACGATATAAAGCCCTATGTGCAAAAACGATGCAATTGGACTCGGATTTTAGCCGTAAAATGAGCTCTACTAAAACTCTTTCGACTCAAGGACCCCTTCAACTTTGGAAATTTTTTGTTGGCGGTTGAGGTTGTGAATCTCGGGAAGGGACGTACACTGAAGAATCATTATTTCAATAAATGACTGTACTGCAAAATTCCATTACAAACCTACCGTAAAGATTACAGTTTTTTATTGAAATATCCTCAACTTCCATGTATGATAATTAAACAATAATTAGAAAGAATGGAGCGCCCTGGGAAAAAGCAGATCGCTCGTTTCAAAATTGTTGTTAAAAAGGTTTTTGGTTGATTGGTTTTCGGTTTCCGCTGTTGTTCTACTAATATTTAAAATTATATCTCTTCCAGATGGAAATGGAGCAATCGAAAATTTGCCACCGGTCCGCCCCGCTCCAACAGTGAGGGGGGCGGCAGACAGGAGGGTGAAGCCCAGAAGAGGAATGAGGGAAAGGACAAGGGAACGAAGGGGGAGGGACAGAAGGACAAGGGAAAGAAGGGTGGCGGACAGAAGGACAAGGGAAAGAAGGACGAGGGACAGACGGACAAGGGAAAGAAGGGTGGCGGACAGAAGGACAAGGGAAAGAAGGGTGGCGGACAGGGCGGTGAGAAGAAGGGTGGCGGGAAGGGTGGTTGGGGCGGCAAGGGTGGTGGATGCCAGTGGGTGATAAATTTTTAATTTAATAAAAGAAATTTACCTATATACACGTTTTATTTCGTTTTATTTGCCGTGTCTCAATTGTAACAGTACACCCTCGTACACCTGCCTTATCACAGGAGAGGTTAATTGGCCATTCTCCCAAATCCTGTACGCAAATCCGGCCTCCAAATTTTTTTTTGTTTTTTTATGATCTCTTCGCATTATTTAGGTGTCAACGAAGAGATTCACAAAGCATTAAAGATCGCTGACTTCAGTTAATGGGGGTTCCGTAATAAATATTTCATAACAATTAACAAATCAATTTTGTGCACAACAAATATGTATCAACAGCTAGTAAATCCTATTCAATGAATGATTTATTAAATAGGATTTGCTGTTAACTAATATTCATTAAGTATATGAGTCAATCAATCATTTGTTAAATACGAATAAATCTTATCAAATATTAACAAATTCTTCTATCAGTGTTCTACCAAAAAAAAAAATCATTTCAAGATTGTCACATCTGTCGTGTCGAAGTGTAGCTAGAAATAAAAAATTGTCTAAAATACTGTTGCAAAATTTTTTTTTTTAAGGAAGATAATTAGTTAATATTGGGTTTCCGAGGGGAATAAAGTGTCGAATCAAAGCGAAATTAAATGAATCTAGGGAATGTACTTATGTATTCAGAAAACACAGGTCTGCACTAGTGATAAGCTAAGACAAGACTGATTTGTTTTACAATATTATTTGTTGACGCAGCAACCGAGGTTCTCATATTTCAAAGGTTGTCTTTTATCATATAGACTACTACTGTCGGCGCGTAAAGGTTTGGCCCCTCTGTTTGAGTGATCATAACTTCTACAGGAAAATTGGTAGAGCATCGAGTCTGGTAAGATCGGAAAGCGCCAAGTTTTCTGCGTCTAATGGTTGTTTGTAAATTTCCGTGTAAAAATCGTGAAAGCCGTTATGATCTCCGAAAAGTTAAAAAGCGTAGTTTTTCGGAGTCCATCGCCGTACGTCAACTTAAACTCGTCACCGTTTGTCTGAAATGAGTGTAAAAAATCTGGAAAAATTTAGAAATATTCCCTGAACATTAACGAACCTGATAGAGTTTGGAAATTCCAAAAATATTCACAAACCTGGACGCCAGGTGCAAAACGGTCCAATGGTGCGATTTGGGGAACGGATTGGTACGGGTGAACCTGAGATAGCTCAAAATTGTCCCAACCGAAAACGCTATTAGACTTAGAGCATAGGTGCTTTCCTGTTGAAATCAAAGTGATTCAGATCACTTTAGATTCTAACCTTACCCGAAATACAGCGTTTTTATTGGTTGGCATTGATTGGCATTGTTCAATAAAAACGCTGCATTTCGAGTAAGGTTAGAATCTAAAGTGATCTGAATCACTTTGATTCCAACAGGAAAGCGTCTCATATAGACATGGATGGAGCCTTCTGGCTGAAAAGCGTGATGACAAAGAGGGAACAGTACGGTGATAACCTCTCTCTCTCGTACCGCTTGGCATAGCTGACGTGGTCACGTGACTAGTTCAAATCGACCAATCACATTTTGCCAGAGAGAGAGAGAGGATATCACACTGCTATGTCTATCCTTCCTGCGCTTGCCACTTATGGAACAAGATAGGACTGGCTCCCTCCATGTATATATGCTCTAAGGTCTAAGGTATGGAGACTATATGTTAGGAGACCGATCTGAGTCCTCCTCTCCCCAGAAAAACGTCCCCGTTTATTGCGCTAATCGAGCTATAGCAACTGTCGTATAACTATAGCAAAACGTATGATATCATTCGACGCGCCTCTAGTGGCGCTAAACAAAAGCCTTGGTCGCCATGGGAACCGCGGGTTAAGCATAGTATATTTAGTGTTTGTCGCTACCGGTAGAGGCGCGTCGTATGATATCATATACAATATATATATGTATACTGAGCGCAGAAACTCGGACCGCTTTCGTGATACGGAGATCGTTCTCCTCTATATAGTCTCCATAGTCTAAGGTCTTAGAGCACTGAAATATAATACAACTGGAACGAGCGCTCTAATGCTAAGCAGGCCTCTGGCTGTCCGGAGAGAGAGATAGCTCGAATGTGACACTGATCTCTATATACTGACTGGATAGCGTATACGCTACCCTTTTGCCGCGATTCGCTGTGATCACTGGCAGCCATTTTAATTGTGGGAATTTGACACTTTATGGCGGCAAGTTTGAATACGTCTTGTGGCCAGTTCGCGAAACACAGTAGTCAATATACTGGAGACATGATCATTGAACGAGAGGAGTTCAGCATAGCATACGGAAAAATGTTGTAGGGTTTAATGACGCATTACAATTGCAAATGCAGCATATATATTTAGGTACACAATATAATAGACAAATTCATAGCAAGATTAACTGTACAAAACTACTCAATGCTATAAATTTACTATTAATATTATTCTATACTACACACTTATACATAACTGGAAATCCTACACCAAATTTCAGCCGCATAGGGTTTTTCTAACCTAACCAAACTCAAACGCCGGGGATAACTTAGTTACTGTATTTATTCGATTACTATGAATATACTTACTGATGAAATGTTCGGCCATCATCGTCTCCTACTTTTTTTACACAAAAACAGCACTCCATCACCATATTTATTGATTATGTGGGTAAACCCACGATCAAAACAAAAACACGCTATGCAGCCGATATGGCAAGCGCCGCCATGTTTAAAGTGTCAAATCCCCAAATAGAAATACCTTCTAATAGTCACAGCAATTTCACCCGATACGCTATCCAGTCAGTATATAGAGATCAGTGGAATGTGACCACCTGTCTTTTTCTATTTGCTACTGCGCATGCGCTGGACCGTCTCGGCAAAAATTCTAACCTAATAGGATATACCACGTGCAAACAGGGGTATAAACTTTTCGACAAACTGTACATGGTGAGAGAGAGACAGGTGGTCACATTCGAGCTATCTCTCTCTGCGGAGCCCCCACCACCGCAGCGCTCGTTCCAGTTGTATTATATTTCAGTGTCTTAGAGCATATATTTCTGAGGTCTCTGTCTGCGATACCAGCGCCATCTACCTCGTGACTCTCGTACTTACGCCACTTTATACAACTTTTGTGTGGTTTCCCGTCTAGTGATTTTATATGGGAATGGTTTGAATTGGCTGAATCTTGGTCTGAAGAACACTAAACCCCATACTATTTTGATTACGCGATAAGCAAAACGGATAAAAAAAAAAAAGAAGAACACTAAGGGCCAGTTCCACAACACGATTTTAACCAGAGTTTAGCGTAAGCTCGAGTTAAGTCTTCTAAAAGACAGTTCTGATTGGTCGAGCTCAAATTTAACGGGAGTTTAACGCTAAACTCTGGTTAAAATCGTGTTGTGGAACTGGCCCTAAGGAGGTTCGACTACATGCTCTAACGGGCGTTAAGTCATTGGAAGAAGAAGAAGAAGAAGAAGAAGAACACTAAGGAGAAGAACAAACATTGTACGAGGAAACGGGGTATCAGAATCTGTAGTTAACAATATCTCAGCACTCCGGAAACCGATTTAAACGATCTAAGGCTCAAATGAAAGCTTTTCATGCCCACATCCTAGATTGAGTTAGTTGCTATTCGTGTATGTCGTGAGGTGAAAGAAAATAAAGATACTAGTTCGCGGTATAGGTCAGGGTAGTTGCCTCTCGGGTATACAGACTCGTTGAGTCTCGCGCTTGAAATTTTTTTTTTTTTTTAATGTACTTGGCGCGAGACTCTACCGAGTCTCTTGATACTTTATTATACCGTCGACTGTAGTGTAGTTAGTGGAAATTGAAAAATGATAGTTTTTCAAGGGCAATTGGGTAACGATCACTGTGAGCCACGTAACAGATAACGCTTCTAGCTCCATTTACCTTTGTTTTCATAATCCTTTACTTGATGAAGAAGTATCGCAGTAAATATCGCCAGCGGCCTATTACTAATTTTTTGTCAACTCGCAACCTACAGAACAAAAATCACTTGTAATATATGTATAGTAGGGTGGTCGTTAATTTCTAACATATATTTGCCACCCCCTCAATCGACAGATAGTGACCCAAAAACACTGTGTAATTTTTTTTCAGATTTTTAGTTTGATGGGAAAGCGTGCCGAAATCAATTTGAAGTTGAAAAAATCAAAAAAATGAATACTTTCTTTTTCCCACCAATTTTCGAGTAAAAAAGCGGTAATTAAATGTAGAATGACGAAAAACTTTTCCACAAAAAAATGTATTTTATTGTAAATTTACCATATTTGTAATATCACGTTAGACTGTATTTATTTTTTTATTTATTGTTTTTTTTTCTTATTTTTCATTTTTTTTTTGTTCTAATTTATTTATTTATTTATTTATTCATTTTCATTAATTCATTTTTTCTAATATAGTCTTTATAACGTTGTGATATTATAAGATTACCATAAATAAATTGTTTCGTCATTCTACATTTATTTCCTGCTTTTATACTAAAAATTACAAAAAAAAAAAAAATTTCAAATTTTCCAACTTCAAATTGATTTCGGCACGCTTTCCCATCAAGCTAAAAATCTTTAAAAAATTACGCGGTGATTTTGGGTCATTATCTGTCGATTCAGGGGCTGGCAAGTATACCGTGAAGTTTTAGGGAAAAAAAAGTGCTTCGCGGTGGCCATCCGTACTTCTTGTGGTTCATATAAAATAAAAATAAGAAAACAACAGTTAGTTTGATAGTTTATCTTGGGCCTGATCGCAGGTTTTTTTTTTAAATTTCGCAAAATGGCGGCCAATGACGGATCAATTTTTCAGTTTCAATTAATTCCTATTAACCTTTTCAATCTAATTCGCGTCAATTCAGAATAGATCTTTGATTCGCATTAATTTAGATTATTTCAATTTACGGACCATTGCAGGTGAATTCAATGGGTTATTTCCACCTCGTAAAAAATCGCTCGTTAATTATTAATAAAATAGTATATTGTATACCAAGGAGGCAAAGATGGTTGAAGTCGGCCTCATACACGACTTGATGGTACACACGATAGTTTATACAACAAAAGTATGTTTTACAAGTTCATGCTCGATCCGGTACACAAAGTCGACGGACTACACACACGCATAGCAACGCATAACAACGCGAGTTGAAGGCTACGGCGCATGCGCGGAGTACAAGAAAGACCACTTTTCACTCCTAGGACTCCAAAGTAGCTAAAACTGAACTCTGCGCATGCGCATTCGCAAGCCCGCTCAGCTGTCGCTCAATCCCCCACTTTGTGTACCGAGATCGAGCATGAAAAACGCGTAAAACATGCTTGCGTTGTATAAAATAGAATTTTTGGTGAGAAGAAAAAATCCTTCGATCAGGCCTAAGTTTTTAATGCCTAGAATATGCTGTATAAATTTCATCTAAATCCATCGAGTGGTTTTTGCAATATAGTGGACACCGTATCCGGAAACATAGTTTTGAGAAAAACGCGTTTAAAGTTAAACTCTTATATTGAATACAAATGCATAAGCTATTAAATTACTAGAGTCATCTGCTCCTGGGCCATATAATAGACCTTCTGCCGATGCGCGAGCTTCCAAAACGTCGATTTGTTGCTGTCTACGTACCATTCTGCCTTCTGAGATCAGCTGCCTATGAATAATAAAAGGGCCCTACAGCTGCTGTAGGGTATCAACTGAACTTTTCATCGGATCCATTCGAAATTTTGACATAATAAACTCTTGAAAAAATTGCTCGTGAAAACTTAGAAGAAAGGATTTGACTTCTTAGAAACAAGAAGGTCGCAACCAACAGATTATAAGTGTGAGAATGAAATGTGAAAATGCCGGATAAAAATAGTATATTACGTACCTAGGCCAGCAAAGTACGAAATGTGAGGCTTTCTTTTTTACTGGCAAAGGAGTGTATACTATTTTTCTTCAACAGCGGAGGGAAACCAGCGAGTTTCCATCCGCAAATGAGGATGGAAACCAGTCGATTGCCGGTCCTCGTTTGCGGATGGAAACTCGCTGATTCCGCTCCGCTGTTGAAGAAAATAGTATGTTCACCTCGGAGAAAACAGTCATTGGCGCCTCGTATGAAGTTGAGAACACCTCGGCTTCGCCTCGGTGCTCACCTTCATACTCGGCGCGCAATCGACTGTTTTCTCGCTCGGTAAACAATATACTATTCTGTTCGACGGAGCCGGAAAGCGGCAACTTCGTTTAGCGCAGCGGCCCGAAAGTTGACGCTTTCCGGCCGGAGGAGAAAATAGTACATTGTTTACCGAGCGAGAAAACGGTCGATTGCGCGCCGAGTATGAATTTGAGCACCGAGGCGAAGCCGAGGTGTTCTCAAGTTCATACGAGGCGCTAATGACCGTTTTCTCCGAGGTGAACATACTATTTTTTACAACAGCGGATGGAAACCAGTGAGTTTCCATCCGCAAACGAGGACCGGCAATCGACTGGTTTCCATCCTCATTTGCGGATGGAAACTCACTGGTTTCCATCCGCTGTTGTAAAAAAGATAATATTCATTAACACTTTTTTATGCTATCAGCGCTAAAATTGAATTATATTGAAAATATAGCTGTGTTATACCAATAGGTTATTATCTGTTGATAGTAATAAAAATAAAGGCGCAGTATTTTGTCAATTCGGAAACATAATATAAAGGTTTATGAAGCTATATTTTTGGCTCTATGGCTGGTATTCATAGTCAGGTCTTGAGACCGGCGTGGTTCTAGACGGTCTCAAGACCGGCTCTCCGCCAATCAAGTCGTGTATGAGGCCGACTTAAACCATCTTGACGAATTCCGGTCTCAAGACCTGACTATGAATACGGGCCTATATCTATACCAAAAGTTGTATTAGATGAAGACTGTACTCCGATGATCATTTTCACAATGTGTGCAGTGTGAACGTCAATTATTCGCTACTCAGGTAATTGCGAGTATTTCCAGGAGACGCCACGAGGAGGCTAATTGACAATGTCTCCCACAAGGTTTCCCTTGCATCGACCTGCTCAGTCACCTCGTGAAGGAGATGTGAAACTGCGACGAGTCGACTTGCTCAGTCACCTCGTGAAGGAGATGTGAATCTGCGACGAGTCGACTTGCTCAGTCACCTCGTGAAGGAGATGTGAATCTGCGACGAGTCGACTTGCTCAGTCACCTCGTGAAGGAGATGTGAAACTGCGACGGGTCGACTTGCGCAGTCACCTCGTGAAGGAGATGTGAATCTGCGACGAGTCGACTTGCTCAGTCACCTCGTGAAGGAGATGTGAATCTGCGACGAGTCGACTTGCTCAGTCACCTCGTGAAGGAGATGTGAAACTGCGACGAGTCGACTTGCTCAGTCACCTCGTGAAGGAGGTGTGAATCTGCGACGAGCCGACTTGCTCAGTCACCTCGTGAAGGAGATGTGAAACTGCGACGAGTCGACTTGCTCAGTCACCTCGTGAAGGAGATGTGAATCTGCGACGAGTCGACTTGCTCAGTCACCTCGTGAAGGAGATGTGAAATTGCGACGAGTCGACTTGCTCAGTCACCTCGTGAAAGAGATGTGGAACTGCGACGAGTCGTTTGATCAGATCCGAAAAGTTGCGAACGAAGCAAAAAAAAAAATAATAAAATCACACGGAACTGTTGGTAGTCTGGTTCCATTGCAATCAAGATAAAAGGAAAAGATAGTAATAGAATAGAATGTTTTATTTAGAAAATGAGAGATCCGGCAGTAGTTAGTAATTTGTAGTCATCTCCCTCGCGTGACCGTGACGTGAATCCTGGGAGCGTAGGAACTTTGATGATATTAGAGAATTATAAGACTAAATGTGAATAACAGGGAAGACGAGAAAATCGGGAGTAGTTTGAAAACAGGTCATCTCCCTCGCGTGACCGTGACTTTAATCCTGGGAGCGTAGGAACTGTGATTAATATAATGAGAAGAGATGAGAATGAGAGAAAAGACGGGAAAATCGGGAGTAGTTTGAAAAAAGGTCATCTCCCTCGCGTGACCGTGACTTGAGTCCTGGGAACGTAGGAACTTTGATAATATTAGAGAATCATGTGAAGAGATGAGAATGAGAGAAAAGACGGGAAAATCGGGAGTAGTTTGAAAAAAGGTCATCTCCCTCGCGTGACCGTGACTTTGATCCTGGGAACGTAGGAACTTTGATTTGATATTAGAAAATATAATGAAAAGAGATAAGAAAAAGAGAATAAGCGGGAAAATCGGGAGTAGTTTGAAAACAGGTCATCTCCCTCGCGTGACCGTGACTTGAATCCTGGGAGCGTAGGAACTGTGATTAATATAATGAGAAGAGATGAGAATGAGAGAAAAGACGGGAAAATCGGGAGTAGTTTGAAAAAAGGTCATCTCCCTCGCGTGACCGTGACTTTGATCCTGGGAACGTATGAACTTTGATAATATTAAAGAATTATAAGACTAAATGAGAATAACATAGAAGATGGGAAAATCGGGAGTAGTTTGAAAACAGGTCATCTCCCTCGCGTGACCGTGACTTGAATCCTGGAAGCGTAGGAACTTTGATTTGATATTAGAAAATATAATGAAAAGAGATAAGAATAAGAGAATAAGCGGGAAAATCGGGAGTAGTTTGAAAACAGGTCATCTCCCTCGCGTGACCGTGACTTGAATCCTGGGAGCGTAGGAACTGTGATTAATACAATGAGAAGAGATGAGAATGAGAGAAAAGACGGGAAAATCGGGAGTAGTTTGAAAAAAGGTCATCTCCCTCGCGTGACCGTGACTTTGATCCTGGGAACGTAGGAACTTTGATAATATTGAAGAATTATATGACTAAATGAGAATAACATAGAAGATGGAAAAATCGGGAGTAGTTTAAAAAAAGGTCATCTCCCTCGCGTGACCGTAACTCGTGGGAATAACAGTAAATGAATAAGAAAAAATAAAAAAATTAACACATCCGGCTCAGAATCCATTTCATTAAGAGTAAAATTATTTAAGAAAAGCCGGACCTGTGTCCGACCCCCTTCGATTCGGCTGATTTTTTGTGGGCTTGTTACTCACCTAGAGAGTAGTCAAGAGCCAAAATATTAGGCCCCGAAAAAATTTATTGGCTAAGCCAGAGCTATTTTTCGTTTTTTTTCACATTTACGACTTGAATTTGGGTATTTTTGATTACGTAGAGGTTTTTTGTACTGAGTGGACGAAAATTGGTTTCTCATTATAAAATTGACCAAGGAACAAGAATATGGCCACAGATTTGACCCACGACGAATACCCGCAGAAATATTTGCCAAAAACACTCAAAATTGACCAAAAAAGTCCCAAATCTTGGAGAAATGGTCAAAAAATCTGTTTTTTCACTACCCGAGGCGGCCATCTTGTAGAGAAAGAACCAACGAATACAATGAGCACACGACCAGATTTTTAGGACGAACCGTTTAGAAAATACGCGGAGTCAAAGTCGGAGAATTTCGATTCTTGTCAAAAACTGGCGTTTTTGACCTCGTGGGAGAATTTCCGACCTATAGGCCTATTTTGCGGCGTGCTCCCTGACTGTCTCAATGGTATATTAAATGAGATTCGTAAGGTTCTGGCGAAAATGTATAATTTTTTTTTTTTTTTAATTTTTTTTTTCAATAAAGATAACCTATCAATACACCATTTAGACAGTCAGGGAGGACGCCGCAGAATAGGCCTGTAGGTCGGACATTCTCCCACGAGGTCAAAAATGTCAATTTTTGACGAAAATCGAAATCCTCCCACTTTAACTCCACGTATTTTCTAAACGGTTCGTCCTAAAAATCTGGTCGTGTGCTCATTGTATTCGTTGGTTCTTTCTCTACAAGATGGCCGCCTCGGGTAGTGAAAAAACAGATTTTTTGACCATTTCTCCAAGATTTGGGACTTTTTTGGTCAATTTTGAGTGTTTTTGGCAAATATTTCTGCAGGTATTCGTCGTGGGTCAAATCTGTGGCTATATTCTTGTTCCTTGGTCAATTTTACAATGAGAAAACAATTTTTGTCCACTTAGTACAAAAAACCCCTGCGTAATCAAAAATACCCAAATTCAAGTCGTAAATGTGAAAAAAAAAAACAAAAATAGCTCTGGCTTAGCCAATAAATTTTTGCGGGGCCTAATATTTTGGCTCTTGACTACTCTCTAGGTGAGTAACAAGCCTACAAAAAATCAGCCGAATCGAAGGGGGTCGGACACAGGTTCGGCTTTTCTTAAATAATTTTACTCATACGCAGCCATGTTTGCAGCGTTTGCTCTCACAACTTCTCCACATCTAATCTGCCGTCCAGTGGAAGCTCGGTCTTGATATAATGCACCGATAATAACGTTGGTAACGCAGCGACGCTTAGAGTCTATTGTTTCGTCCACTGAAACCCAAATAGGACAATCTCCTATTTCTTCGCGTATAGCCGTTAAAGTTTCGTTATATATAATGGGCACATAAAAGTTTTGCTCATTGTTGTTGCATCTGGGATTGTATGTCGTGTATGAACTTGGAGAAAGGTGGCAAAATCAGGTTGACAAACTTTGTCGAAACAAATATCTGATTTTACGCATGCGCTTGTCAAGTCTTTAAAAAACGCAGAGTGTCGACTGTTCAAGTTTGTCAGGTGTTGTGGATTCGGGAAAACTGGTTGATTCCGTATCCCAAGAACCTTTTGGTGTTTAGGGGTTCGTACGTGACGCTCGAATGCGTATCTCTTCAATACGACAAATGCTGTTGTACATAACAAACAACGAACACAGTTCTCTTCAAGCCGAAAATGGTCGTTGGGCAGTCGTAATTCCCTCAGGATTCGTCGGTAAACAAGAACACGGCCACCCTCAGCCGCCATAGCTAATATTGTTGAAACAATTTACAGTAATTATTAAAAAAATCCAATATACTCTCTAGGTATGAAAGAGTGAAAATTTCACTAATTCAATCAGTGATTCAGTTTATTTGTTCAAATCATCGAATTACGACTGACAAACCAGTACCTTCATGTAGTACTGTTTGGCCAGTGATTCAGATAGATAGGCTGTGGATAGAAGTGGATACGAAATTAGGGATACAAACGGATTGGCGGGACTTTGAATTCGAACAGACTATCAGAGGGATTCAGATAGATAGACTGTATATAGAGGTAAATGCGATGTTAGGGATACAAACGGATTGGCGGGACAGTAAGCTACAGATTTTTCGAATGGGGTCGTCCAAGAAAAAATTTTGTTTTACTTTTTGGGGCGCATGAAGTGAAAAATAACTCAAAATAGCCCGCGTAGAAATTGAAAACGGAAACTGACCAGTAACTGTCCAGTTTTTCCGAATTCCATCCGGGCGCTAAACAGTCGAACTAGACAGCCCCCAGCCGGGAATGTAACGCTCTACTAGACAGTTCAACTATCCTAGTTCAACCATCCGGGTACTGTTTAGTTTTTCCGTCTTATATTGTACATTAACCGGGACCTCTACAGTTATAATGTATACTCAAATTATTTTCAGTTATAGGGGAGACCGGGGACAAAAGTAACAATTTTTACTTAGAGCCCAATTGTAAATTCCACAATCAAGATGAAATAGATCTAATGGCACTTTCAGATAGTATATTCATTCCTCTAATAATAACCAAATGGAAGAATTTTTATATCAGTCTGTTATAGAGTTATAATCACTTCAATCGAACATGGCGATTGTTACTTTCGTCCCATACCTAAGGGAGGAAAGTAACATCTGTTCCTTTCGTTTTTTTTTTCAAACAGATATAAATCAGTACAGAAACTTCACTTAGTTTTACAGTACTTCACGGAATTAATTATAATGAAGCAAAAAATATTATAATATCCTCAGATAAACTTCATTTATAATAAATCAACAAATTATTGAATATTTATGCAAGAATTATTTATTTTCTTGACTATTATTAAAATAACAAATTAATAACACAAACACGAGAATCTTTTGATCATAGGTAACTTCGAGGCATTCTAAAGATCAATGACAAAATTACAATAGGTTCCTAATAGTGTTATGTTACTTTTGTCCCCAACCTCATTTTCCAAAATGAAAAAATTATAACTTCGGAAAAACGAAGAGAACATAGGACTTCTACGCAGTCATTAATAAAGCGACTTTTCAAGAATAATCTGGCAAAAATTCATGGTAGTATTTACATATTTACTACAGGTTTCCATAAGAATACCAAGTATCGAAAAACTTAGTCAAGTCGGCCAAAAACACAAAATCTCCACCAAAACGTGTAAATTGCACGCGTGGGTGCAATCGATAGCTCAAACTGAAGCAGCATCGAACACGCTTACTATGATGAAAAACACAACTTTTAGATTTCATTGTGTGCGTTGTGGGAGGCCTTGTTACTTTCATGACGTGTTACTTTTGTCCCCGGTCTCCCCTACTATTTTTTCATCAAAATTGAAAATAAAGTGATCATGCTCCCGTTACCACTCATAAAATCTGAGAATGGTAATCTTATAAGATATGACAGAAGATTTATAATGCCATTATTGCATTGATAGTGATCATTCTGTTGTGCTACCTCCACATTTTGTGAGTTGAAGGGGCATGCACATAAAAATGCTATTCCTGAATAAAGAAATAAAATATTCTTGCTTCCAGAAATGAAAAATTATTCTCGAATTGAGAATAATTCAGCCTTCGAATTAACAAGTACTATATCACATACTTTTAGCTTAAGAATACTTTTGTTATGTAAAAAGATATATCTGAGCGTGAGTGACATTATGTTATCATTTTCAATCTGTTGCATTGACTAGAATTATTGTTCAATGGAAAAAAAAAAAAATTGATCACTTTTCGTAAACTACTGTAATATTAAATAACGAAATAAAAGAAAAACATGCTAAGCCTGATTATGAGTATAATTTAAAGGATGGAGTCATCGAATTAGTTTCTAAGAATATAAGTGTGAATGAATCTGGGTTGCGATTCTGTAACTCTCCGCTAACTCCGCTAACTCCGCTAACTTCCCTGATGCCCAAAAGCATATTCATATAACGTCGCATGGCTACGCGTCTATTGGCTTGTTTTCCATGTTCATACACAGAGTAACTGATTCCGCGACGGCGAGAGGCACCAATGAGTGGGGATAGTACAATAATGAGCAGTTAATCCGAGGACCTAAAAGTGCCCATATTCGTTACCAGAAAAGTTTTGGAAAAATGACGAACAACAATATTTTTAGAGCTTATTTGGGTTCCACGAGTTGTTTTACTTCACCATTATATATGGGATAAAAATTTGACAAGATTAGGGACGCTGTCTTTCGATAAAAACTTCCAGCTCGAAAAATTTGCGAGAAGATCTGAGGGGGTGAGGCCGGATCCGATGTCTGGAATTGGTAGACAGACTTGCTCATATATAAAGTATAGACGATTCTACGACGGCGAGAGACGAGGAATAGGGATAGTACAATAATGAGCAGTTACTCCTAGGACTGTGCTCCTATTCGTACTTGACTGATCTCTTCGTACTTCCAATACCGATTATGAAGTATTACAGTAACGATAAAATATTTGTGAAAAATGATAAACGAAAGCTCTGGAAGCGATATAATATTTTTTCTACGGCCTTGTGACGAAAAATAATAATGGAGCTTATTTGGGTTCTACGAGTTGTTTTCCTTCACTTTCGCCAATTTTTTGGAGTACGAATGGGATTGGACATTGAAGATGAAAAACGGATCACCTTGAGGTACAATTTAGCAAAAATGTATTGTACTTACTGCGATTAAATTCCTTTCCTCGTCTTCTTTTTTCTTTTTTTTTTTCTTCGCGCCTTGTCGTCAAGTTCTCGAACAACAATGGACAATCTACGAATACACGCCAACCAGAAAACAAATTTCGCGGCCTATAGCGGAACCTTGAGCCTGCGCGCGCATGGAAACACTGGCCCGGAGCCTCAGTTTACCATTGACGTCGCGTGTCGGGGAGAGTGGCTCTCGCTGACCGTAGAACCGCGCTCACGAAAATCCGATGCGACGACCCTGTCTGCGAGATTAGGCTGGATTAGGCCCCGAACCGTTCACATTCGCGAGGTCCCGGTACACCAAAGTGTATAGCGATGAAATTACCGCATCTCGGTCTTGCCCGAGATAAGCGTAACTTGATAATAAAAATCCTTTTCGTCGTCTTTGATTTATGAAATTATATTATAATATATTATATATTTATATTACCAAAAGTTTTTCTCGGCGAGCACCTGGTATTGGTGCCAATAAAGCGTTGGACCACAACCGAACACCAACGAGGCAAACTGCTTTCCTGATAAACTAAGCTCGCAGGAAGGCCGATTTTACCCCGAGGTAAGTGAATCACAATTATCGCACGTGATAATTTGTTCTTGAAAATGTAAATAACGATAAAATGCCAGAATAGGTCAATATAATCATAGAGTCATCGAAAAGATGTGATTGAAGGGCATGCGGAAATAGTAGTGACGAATAAATAGTCGCTCGAATCCGAGTGCCATGCTGTGGGTTCTATCTAAATTTACATTTTACAGTTGGCGTTGCAATGAGAAAATATTATTTACTCACAGAAACTGGACATTGATGCGCATCGCTATGCCAAGAGTGATCCTGGGCAAGGTTTCATAGATGACAAAGTTCACAGCACCGCCTGGCTAAGCAGTTCAGAAGCTGACAGAGCACCTCGTACTCAGCGCTGAAATGCTGCCACCGGCCGACTGACTTTAGGTATCCGTACGCCTCCTCGAAGCCCCCTCGTCTTTCATCACTGTGGTACTGGTCTACTTGTAAAGCTTTTCTTCTCACACGACAGCTCAGTCATTGCCGAAGTCAGAAAGGAAGAATATGCTGGGTGCAACAATCAAGTTCGTTCGGCTCGTGTAACATTGGAATTTGTCAACTTACATAGCGCTGAAGTCACACTATTTGATTGTGTTTTCATTTTTGCCAATGTGAAATCTAAATCGTATTCGCGCGCTTCGTAGAAACAGTTTTATCAAATTCGAGTGCATTTCAGACGGCGGTGCTTTGGACAGATTGGATCTTTCAGCTTCGTTGGATCAGGAATACCGAAAGTCGAGAAATTGGAATGCTTATCGAGCCAGATGTCGTCGATTATCCTGCGACGGCACTGTTTTATAAAACATTCGCAGAGTTAACCGTAAGAGTATTGTCCAAAGCAAAGAACCAACTCGATTGACTCGGTGTACCGATACTCTTAGAATCCTACGCAAACTAACTGAAAACCTAGGTAGAGAAAAATCTATTTTGAAATTTTATGCAGTAAAAATTTTCGATTTAACTGTCACAATTCTGACGTTGGCACGACCACTTTCTTTACAGTTGTAATCATTATACGCGTTCGAGCTGGCCCGATGAACAATTGAACCTCCGATGATGCTGCAGTCTCTACGATGAAGTCCCCCGGAGCCTATGATTGCGACTTCGAAAGGTTTGCTGTGGTCTAAAGGTTACCCGAAGAGCCTCAAACTTAGAGAACTCTGAACTTGTGTTACGAAATAAGTAACGCAGCAAAATTCTAATAGTATTCCCTAGATTATTTGTAATATTGCAATTAATCAAATGACGGAATGATTAGAAGAGGAATTGCTCTTCGAATTTCACTTTGTTGCTTCCTTTGTGACACTATTTTCAACAAGTTCTGTAAGTCTGAACAGTTTCTTGCTTATCTTTTGGAGTAGAACTAGCTTGAATGAGTGTAGTGATTTGAGAGGTTATTCATTTAGGGTTATTGTGCTAGAAGTTCATTCATGAGTTTTATACAATTCGAATCTATCTTTCCCTGAGCTATGATATTGCAGCTCTTTGCGCTTTATCAATAATTATTGTGTAAAAGGTATTCCACGGAGTACAGAGTTACTCCTCGTAAGGCTTCTGAAATAGGCTTTATTTGAAAACCTCCCATGCGTCTGAGTTATTCTTGAATCTTGCTGGGCTTGCACACACATATTTTAAGATGCGTGAGGCACAAACCCACATCGGTTTTCAGAAATAGCTACGATACTTTGACTTTGACATTTTTTTTGATGAAAAAAAAACGATATATTTTCAATTATTTTTTCTCAAATCCGTAATTTTGTCTCGATTTACAAAATCTGACGTGGGTTTGTAGCTAGTGTGTGTAGAAACGTACCATGAAAATTTGGAGCGCTTTCGACAAAAACTCAGACTCATTGGACTTTTTCAACTGCCAGAAACCTAGTTCAGAGATAAATCGCTTTGAATTTTTTTTGTTTTTAATTATTCACAAAGTTAAAGAAATTCAAGATATAAGTTATAGCAACTTGAAGAAAATTCAACATATATATATGGGGAATTCCACGTGAACTTGGTAAATGTTTGACCCTGACACCTTCCGATTCGGGCCATGATTTTTTATGTTATTATACTTGACCGAAGAGACGCATCGAATTTTTTTCAGATTTTTTCGAAACGCCGCCATTTTTGTAAAAATGCACAAAACTCCAACATAAGAGCCCCAATTTAAAAATCCGAAAAAATTCTCAAAAATCCTCTGTCAGATATCAAAATTTGCCAGCCTTGAGTCAGAGTGGGCAAACGTTCGCTTCCATTCTATTCCGTGATTTTTTCGAAAAAAATTATGAAAAAGAATAGCAGCAGATGCCAGTCCACTGTGAAGTATTGCTTGAACGTTTTTATACGTCACGCACGATTTTTGGGAATTTTTGCTGATTTTTCCGAAGCGATTATATTTCTCCTCATATTTTTGGATTCAGATCGGATGAAAAAAAATCGCATGTGAAAAATCTGATAAAATTTCAAAAAATCGTGCGTGACGTATAAAAACGTTCAATCAACAGTTCACAGTGGACTGGCAACTGCTGCTGTTCTTTTTCATAATTTTTTTTCGAAAAACGTACGAAAAAGAATGGAAGCAAACGTTTGCCCACTTTGGCTCAAGGCTGAAAAATTTTGATATCTGGCAAAGGATTTTTGAGAATTTTTTCAGATTTTCAAATTGGGGCTCTCATGTTGACATTTTGTGAATTTAAAAAAAAATGGCGGCTCTTCGAAAAAATCTGAAAAAAATTCGGAGCGTCTCTTCGATCAGGTACGATAACATAAAAAATCATGGCCCCAATCGGAAGGTGTCAGGGTCAAACATTTACCGAGTTCACGTGGAATTCCCCATATATTTTAGCAGTTCGGTTGATACAAACTTGGTCTTGTCGAGTCTGAGCAATTTGTCCTGCGGGCAGCGAATCATGTGGTTGATAACTTGTAAATCTGGTTTTGTAAAATGAATACAAACATTTGGAAGAATATTGATTCGCTATATAAATTTGAATGCTCATCTCTGGTGAAGTGTGTGACCAAAAACTTCAATATGATTTCCAACCGTAGAAAAACACATTTTGGAGTTGTTGTCTTATGGGGGTATACACACCTTGAAAAGGATTTTTTCCAAATCACTGCTACGCTCTGTGAAAACATTCTAGTGACTTAGTTCTTTTACGGTTGATTAGTTTCATAGTTTTTTCCAAATCTGGAAAAATCATGTACCATGTATCAAAATAGCACTAATTAACTGTAAAAAAACTAAGTCACTAGAATGTTTTCTCAGAGTGTAGCAGTGATTTGAAAATAATTATTTTTTATTATTATAATTTTTTTACCTCACGTAAATCACTTGAGTGTTGTAGCTTGATGGAAAACTGCATCTGAAGTTACTTTCTTTCACAGATTAAAAAAGCAATAACCGAAATATAGGGAAATTGAAAACTTCTGCTGGAACGCTGATACGCATTATACGCTTTATTGAGCTTAATAAATTTTTTTTCGGTTCAAGGATTTGTGTACGTGAAGATAAGGGTTCAAAGAACACTTTTCCGTAAAAATAAAAACAAAAATTGATTTTTTTCAAATTTTATCCTCAAATTTCAGTACTTCCTACCCTTGAGCCCCTTATTATGCCACGCATAGCCGCGTCCAATGCTGTACTCCACAGCATTAGTATTATATTGGCACTCACAAAATTAGTCATCCCACCTGTTTTCATCGACAGAATATTAAAACTTGCAGTAGGGTGAGTGCACCAGTGAATGAACGATTAAGCGTACGGTTAGTTTTAAGGAAGGTTTTCTTTGTACTAGATGGTTGTTGCCTTACAAAACCAGTTCTATTCGACACATCGTATCCTAAATATTTGGGATCGCTTGTTGAAACGTGTTATCCAAACAGAAATCCATATGAAAGAACCTATCCGAAACTGAAATGGCAATTTCACCAGTAATTGAACACTTGGACCCAGTCAATAAACAGCCTTCGATCCAGTAAATGAGCAGACCAATCCGAATAAACAGTAGGTATCAAATAAGTCGGTAGGTAGTTATAGTTAGTATTATAAAGAAACATTTTAATTGAAATAACATCTCATTTTCATATCGTTCATTCACTGGATTTACGTATAGCAGTGCTGTTCATTAAAGAAGAAGAGAAGACACCCTGTTCTGAGTAGCAATGTATTATTATCAGCGTAGTAGAAGGAATAATCACCCGAATGAATAAATTTAAAATAAAATTGAAATTACAATAAAATACTGTATAACACTGTTATATATGAAGTAGTCTCTGTCAACTCAGACACCCATTTCACTTGAGGTCTCCGAACATTCTGTAATAATTTGCACACGTTGTTGGGGATGTATTTTTTTTTTTGGAAATGTATTACCGGTCATTGCATTCCAGACATGGTTTTAATCAATCGTTATCATGAGAAAAAAAAAATTGTATAAAAAATGGGGGTTAAAATATATTAATTGTCCCACGGAGAAAATATATCATCATTATGAAAGAAATAAAAATAAAAATTTGTAAAAAGTTGAGACTAAGGATATGAAAGCTGATGTCCCAACACAATATCTATGAATATTTATACATATATTATTTATATTTATTTATATTTAAACACGTGTTTCAGGGTTCGGCCGCGCCGGTGTTGGCGCGCAGCCACGCGAGTAACGAACGGCAACGTCGCAACTCCGTCTTCCTTGCGGACGCGCACCGTAATAGTCGTAGCCCGTCGTAGATAGAAGTGGATACGAAATTAGGGATACAAACGGATTGGCGGGAGATTGAATTTGAACAGACCGTCAGAGGGATTTAGATAGATAGGTTGTGGATAAAAGTGAATGCGAAATTAAGGATACAAACGGATTGTCGGGACTTCGAATTCAAATAGGCATTGAATGGGAATGAGATGGAAAGGCTGTGGATAGTAGTGAATACGAAATTGAGGGTACAAAATGATAGACGGGACTTTGCATTTGAACAGACCATCAGAGAGATTTAGATAGATGGACTGTGGATAGAAGTGGAACCGAAAATAGGGATACAAACGGATAGGCGGGACTTTGAATTTAAATAGGCATCGAATGAGATTCAGATAGTTGGGAGTGGATAAGAAATTGGGAATATGCAAAGATAGGCGCGATTCTTATTTTGAGCGGACCATCAGAGGGATTCAGATAGATAATCTGTGGATAGAATTAGATAAGAAATGAGAGATTAAAAAGGATGGGCTCTAGTTTGGATCTAAATCAGATAGAGGAAGATTCACGTAGATTGGCGGTGGAAAGGATTAGAAAGGAAATTAGGGATTGGAAAGGATAGGCCCTAGTTTGGACTCAAAAGAAGATAGCAAGAGATTCGCAAAGATAGACCGTTGATAGGGTTAGATTAATTATCTTAATCCCTTTCTATCCAAAGGATCCAAAGTGATTCAAGTGGATAAAGATTCTATCCGTTGACTTCCAGCAGGGGAGTTATCGAGCGAAAACCGTTATTGGGATATAATAAAAAGAAATAAAACAAATAATTATAATAAAATTTTTTTAAAAGTTGAGACTAAGGATATGAAAGCTGATGTCCCAACACAATATCTATGAATATTTATACACATTGCTTACGTGTGCATGTAGTACGTACCTCGTAGTCTTGCTTGTACGGAATTATCGTCGGATTACACTTTTTCACACACAATTATTAATAAATTATTTTACTCGTCAATATGCTGGCTCAGAACCGGCGAGTTTGTCTGAAACACGTGTTGCAGGGTTCGGCCGCGCCGGTGTTGGCGCGCAGCCACGCGAGTAACGAAGGGCAACGTCGCAACGTCCGTCTTCCTTGCGGACGCGCACCGCAATAGTCGTAGCCCGTTAACCACGCGCAACCATTGTCAGATTGTTTGCTTGTATGATAATTTTGAATATCATATTAATTTACAACCGTTGTCAGTAAATGTATAACGAGACTATTTCTGTGACTGTGATACTTAATAGATTACAACCTTACGCTAAACCTAACCTATCAATCTTGGCATGGTACTATTTAGGCGAGGATCTTACTTTGACTAAGGAACTCATCGAACGATGCGCACCATCTCCCGAAAGTTGGCCACAATATCCCATAGAGTTCAAAGGTGATTAAAAAAATGATTCGGTTATCTGAAGCGCGATAATTTGGGTGGTTCAAAATAATCCGATCCCCCCTTTTTTCAGGTGCATCATCTGAAGAGAAAGAGTACGAGTAAAAAAGATATTTCCCACTTGGCGAGTGATTTTCACCTAATTTCCAAAAAAATTACAGCTGGCATGATTTTCAATGTATTCATCTTAGTTTATCAAGATCTATACTTTTTCACCCTTATTTCGGATTTCAATGCTCCCATGAGCCAGAACGGAAAATATCTGTTTTCATCGTACTGAAACTTTTCAGGGGGTATCCTTGAAAAAATTCGGGGGTACATATATACATGATGCATTGTTTTGTTGTGCGTGAGACATTTGTGACTTTTTTTTATTATTTTTCATATCAACATACAAAGAAGATACGAACAAATTACGTGTACTTGAAAGTCGGGCTTTCACCACTGACTCAGAATCTCGAGGAAGGGCAAAATCTGAAAAGAATGAGGAAACGTATAAATCACGATTGGATATCAGCACAATGTTGTCCAATACTAACAGTAAATCATTATCCAACGGATTAACGACCGTCCAAATCATGTGATCGCACCAGGACCGTGGGTAATAAAATTAAAAATGTTGCAACAGACTCTGACGAAATGTATAGCTCGGATAGGTCAGTTGAAAGAAACGTAATAGATCTGTGACAAAAAACACAGGTAAAAGGATTGTAAAAAAGCTGAGTGAGCCTGCAACAAGACGATCTAAATAACAATTACGTTATTGCCACTGCCGGATCATCAAATGCATCATCTAAATCTGCTGTGAAAATAATGAACGATTCGATCATTAGAAGCGAATCTGGGGATATTTCTATTAGAAATGGAAAACAAGGTGAATAATTATGATTTATTTTTACTGTAATCATGAAAAATTCGGATGAACATTTTTGTCTTTGGGATGTATAACTGTTCAAAATTGATCTATAGCAATCCTTTTTATCTTTTTTATATAAGAAAACTCTAAAGTCAGAAACGAAGCAGCGGCTTCAATACTCAAGGTAGTGGAAAATATTGTACGCGCCGGCTAATCACTGACAGCTCTGTCGGCACATGTATCTGAAGGTATTGAATTGCTCGTCCTACTTTATTATAAAATTAAAGAATATACCTGATTGTCACGATTCAGATTTTCGTTTTTATACTCAGATTCATTGACTACGATAGATCAACACGACAAAGAATCATAGTTCTACTGTTCATCAAGTGATGTATCACGCCAGAATGATTCACAAAGTCCGGAGCATAATCCTTAGTCTAAAAGCACAGGCTGCAGACGACTCGAGAATAATGTTATCCGAAAAAATCAACACAGCTAGGCCTATACAGTCCACGTAAACTGTGGGTGGAGGTGAGTGTTCTTTGCGATGGCACATAAATAACATTGATATCAAAATACCACAATTCAAAGATGGAATCCTACAGTATTTTTATCAGGCACCGACATAAAAATATTGATATCAAAAATGTACCTGAAATTGCGAAACTCGTTTGGACTTAAACTGCTATGAAAGGTAGAGCTAAGCTTTGGTATGACGCTGGTAAAACTTAAATCAATTCGTATGTTCAATTTCGTCAAGCAATCTATTATGAATTTTTTATTCAAGAATACTCACAGCATTGCCAGATGAGATTAGATTAGATTTATTCCTTGATTGCCTAATTACATAGAGAGCCCTGCACTAATCTTATGGGAATTGGCTTCCGGTGGATTTGAAAAATGTCGAAACACTTTCGAGATACGGTCGTTCTGATCAAAAGTCTCAATGGGCGAAATACTTTATACTTTATCACTCTTTCGTGATACACATTTTAAAAATTACATGTTAAGATTTTGTATTTATCGCATTCTTCGTCAAACCATTTTTGGTCTTGTGGCTACAACTTTGATAGAATTTACTATGTTGAAGGCCATGCCATCTGTACCTTAGGCTTGTCGTTAGGAACAAAATTTACGGGCCGTCTCCCAAATCGACTCCAAATAAATCTAAACTCATGAAATTGGGAAAAAAATAACCATCACATTGGCATGGGATGACTCATAAACAATCTTGAGGGCAGGGGGGTGGCTACTTTTTTTCCACATAGCAGCATTTCCGTAGACCAATCTGTGAGAATTTCAGATCTTTACGTCCATAATTAGACCCACAGTGAAATAATAACTGAAAAGACCCCGTGTATTTCAAATGGAGAAGTTTATCCTCTGTGGCCAAGAGTCAAGCGTTAAAATAAAAATCTTAAAAAATTACAGGATGAGTCTTGATTCATTTGGAGTCGATTTGGGGGGCGGCACGGGAAATTCATGTTTTTTCACGTTCTAACGGCCACCCTACTGTACCTAAGCTTACCTCGATTACCGCTTCTAAGTTTTACATGTTGTACATTTAATAGACTTAACCGGCATGCTGTTATTGTACTCCAAAATCAACTTCGAACTGACTTTCACCGACAGATGGTTAGATAATAACAATGAGCTTAGTACCTTAATGTTAACTCTATGAGGTCTCGTCCTCTCGCGTTGAATATCTGGTTTTTATTGTGAATAATTCATGGTAATTGCTCAGGGTCTATGTGCCTGTTATTATTAGTGTTTTGTTTATTTATTTGGTTTAGATACGAAGATTATTTTCCTGTTCCTATGCTCAGTTATGACAGAGATGCACTCGTCGGTCTTGTATATGTCCTCCGTATATTTTTATAGTATTTTTTGTTTCTTGCAATAATCAATCCTCCGCTGGCGCAACCTCTGGCTGCTAATTTTATAGCTAGGCTGTCGAACACCTGGTGGTCTTTGGATAATAATAGGGTTGGGCTTGTAGTATGCCACGATTCGCTTACTATGTCCTGCTCCGTTAGCTCGATTGTCATCTGGTGTAAGTTATTCAGTTCTTTAGGCATGGTCGGATTCAAATTTCGTTGCTATTGGGTGCTTTGCTGCTCTAGTGCAGGGGTCTCTCGTCGGGTCCTGGTCTTACCGTGATATTTTGATTACGTAGTCATGAAATGCTTGTACAAAATTTGCAGAGATGCTTGCGAATCAGATTTGCTGTTGAGATTTCGTCAAAGTAGGCAGTAGAGTATACAGTTGAACTATTCTCCTAGAGATATTCGACATTGCCGATTGTGAGGTGTATCACATAATCGAAAAGCGTTACAGATTTCAGAGTCGGTAAATAGCGTGCCAACGTTTGGAAGGATGCGACCACGTCAGAATGTTCAAGATTCCATTGCACTAGATTTTTCATATTCATTGGATAGTAATCTGTTTTTAATTTACGTAAACAATTAGTCAATTCTGTAGTTTTATGTACAGTTTCGTATATAATACAGGCCAAAAAGTTGTTTAGCATTCGTGTTTTTTTATTCCAAATCTAAATAGCCGAAAAGCACTCGCATTACCCAGGAATATCGTTCGATTTGTGTTGCCCAAATTTTAGATGGATTTTTGGAAACTTGTACTATCAGGGAGTACAGGCTTATTACTTTTTCTTTCCTTTTGTCGACCCCGTTTATCATGCTACGAAACGTGTAGAATATGAATATGAATTCACTCTCCAAGTTAGAAAGCAGTTCGTCAAAGTATCTCTTTTTTTTCACATATTTCAGTAAGTCTTACAGTATCGATGTCACAACGACAAATTTGCAAAAAAACACAAAAAATTAAAATAACAAAAAAATCAACAAAAAAGTGTTTATTATAAATTTAAATTCAAAACAGTTCCATGAAGTATTCCCCATGGAATATAGTCGTAGATTTTTTTTGGCTTAATTCGGTTTCAGAATCTACGATATTCACCATAGTCATTATCATCGTCGGCCGAAATAAAATAAGAAAATACAAATAAGGTGCGGAATAGAACACTAGCCCTGACCTTGGGTTCAATAAATCGTTTATAACTTTATTCGTTGGTGTCTCTTCACACGCTGTGACCTAGGTGACTCGTATATCTGACTTCCCGAGCAGAAATCCTAGCACGGCGGCGGTTCTTATAGAACGGGCCAACGTGAAAACGATATCGGCATCCCGATGTGACGGCCTAATATCGAAAGTTTTTAGCGGCCCGACCCTGTCCCAATATCGAAAATTAATTTAATGGTTATACCCTGGCCCACTACCTCGGCCCAATATTGGTATCAGATTGGCACCGAATACAGCGGGTGTACCTCGGCATGAGATATCCATCCGACGTTCGTTCCGATTGAACCCCCGGGACAGCGGTTGAACATCGGCGTCCGATATCTGTCCAATATCGGATCCAGAATGACCCCCGATACGACGGCCGTGGCTCGACACGAGACATCCACCCAACGTTGGTCATGGATCAATCGCCATGCCCCCGGCCGAACATAGGCGTCCGATATCTGTCCAATATCGGATCCAGAATGACCCCTGATACGACGGCCGTGGCTCGGCACGAGAGACCCACCCAACGTTGGTTGCGGATCAATCGCCATTCCGTGCAGAAATTGATGAACCGCGGTTGTTCTTATTGAACGTACCAACGTCGAACCAATATTGGCATTCTAATGTTCTAATGTAACGGCTTTGCATTGTCAATTCCAGCTGGCCCGAGTTCGGCACAATATCATGAACCGCGACAACGGCTACATGTTGTTGCACTAGATTGGGCCAGTGCTGGCTCCATATTGGTTGCCAATAGATCGTTCAAATATATCCACGTAGTATGTTCACCCAATATTGGCCGGATAAGCACCCAACATTGGCCTCTGGCTGGCAACCGCTGCAGAAGTTATACCGTGGTTGACAATCTCGGTCCGAGGTCGAACTTGAGCTAGCAGCCGTTGCGGAAGTTATACCGTGGTTGACAATCTTGGTCCGAAGTCGAACTTGAACCAGCAGCCTATGCAACGGTCATACTGTAGTTCACAATCTCGGTCCGAGATCGAACCTGAGCTAGCAGCCGTTGCAGAAGTTATACCGTTGTTGACAATCTTGGTCTGAGGTCGAACTTGAACCAGCAGCCCATGCAACGGTCATACCACGGCCCGGAATCTCGGAACAAGACTGGCCTCAAAACACCTATTTATAAATTCTATAAAATGAATACGGGGCATGATATACTGGCCCAATAACGCAAGACTATATAGGGCCGTGGATGGATGCCAATATCTGCCCGAATCAGAAACGCACCATTTACCCAAGCACGTCAGGCAATATTGGGCCACCGTCACATCGAATCTTGGTCCGGTGCCGGCACCCAAGCTTGGTCCGACTTTCTTTCGGTGTTATCGGGCCAATACGGAACAGCGTTACATTTCAATCACGGACCAAAATTGAATAGCAATCGCGGGCCAAGATTTTTCGAGCGGCTGCAGCGTTGGACCAATATCGCGCCGTCGTGAAATTTCTGCTCGGGTTATAGACCGGGAGCCCATAACACTTTTTTCATGTATCATAACCTACCGCTCATATACATCTTAAGTCCCATAAATCTGTATCCCACATCACGAAAATATCATCGCCGAACAAAATCCGTGGTTACAATATGTTTTTCACGCGCGATCAAATTGTTTAAAAAACTCAGGTTTTGGCATTATTAGCTACCGTTCGGCACATGTCGCAAAGTACTGTTTTTGGAAAAAAAAGTTCGGGCGGACGGCAGTGCCGAACGTGTAGGATGGTTATGGAAGCCACTATTACCCTATGCTTTCGTAAAAAAAATTGTTTAAAAACATAATTATAACCTACTGTTCGGCATTTCGTGAATATCACTAATTATTCACTGAAATTGAAAGCAATACGGTCGCCGAACATTTTGGTTGGCTAGGGGCCCAGCTACACCCACGCACTTCCGTTTTCCCGTGTCTATATCTGTGACATCATAGCCTACTGTTCGGCGTTGATTTTATAACATATATGGAATGGAATGGAAGTATAAAATTTATATGCCGAACAAATTAACCGGACATACATTTATTATAAACAATAAAATACAATAGTTATGAATAAATTATACCCTACCGTTCGGCGATGGTTTTTTATGACTAATTTCATCGTATTCCAATGTATAATGTAACCGCCGAACAAAATGATTGGTTATGTTATCCGTAATAAATTACGGAAAATTTGGAAAACGGAAGTGTAGCTGAGCCCCTAGCCAACCAAAATGTTCGGCGACCGTATTGCTTCCAATAAATTACGGATAACGTAACCCATCATTTTGTTCGGCGGTTACATTATACATTGGAATACGATGAAATTAGTCATAAAAAACCATCGCCGAACGGTAAGGTATAATTTATTCATAACTATTGTATTTTATTGTTTATAATAAATGTATGTCCGGTTAATTTGTTCGGCATATAAATTTTATACTTCCATTCCATTCCATATATGTTATAAAATCAACGCCGAACAGTAGGCTATGATGTCACAGATATAGACACGGGAAAACGGAAGTGCGTGGGTGTAGCTGGGCCCCTAGCCAACCAAAATGTTCGGCGACCGTATTGCTTTCAATTTCAGTGAATAATTAGTGATATTCACGAAATGCCGAACAGTAGGTTATAATTATTTATTTAAACAATTTTTTTTACGAAAGCATAGGGTAATAGTGGCTTCCATAACCATCCTACACGTTCGGCACTGCCGTCCGCCCGAACTTTTTTTTCAAAAACAGTATTTTGCGACATGTGCCGAACGGTAGCTAATGATGCCAAAACCTGAGTTTTTCAAACAATTTGATCGCGCGTGAAAAACATATTGTAACCACGGATTTTGTTCGGCGATGATATTTTCGTGATGTGGGATACAGATTTATGGGACTTAAGATGTATATGAGCGGTAGGTTATGATACATAAAAAAAGTGTTATGGGCTCCCGGTCTATTATGTCTAATGGCGTATATCTCGCAGCGCTGCGACGCCTGCGCATCCTCGTTCTCTTACCGGCGGTCGGATTTGAATGTGTCTTTACGCCGTATATATAGCAGGCATATCTCTCTCTCTCTCTCTCTCGTTCGAATAGTGTATAACCCTACGTGTATTGCAGCCAGGGTTGCCACCACTCCGGGTTTGACCCGGAGACTCCGGGTTTTGGTTACTTTACTCCGGGTTCCGGGTTAAAAACTAAATCTCCGGGTGAAACGTATGACCCATTATTTGTCATCCAGACCAGACTCCTTTGTTGAAAAGTGTATCAGCAAATTCAAAATATATTTTCAAATTCAAAGCTAATAACCAAAATTGATCATAATTTTCGTTCGCTTCGTGGAGTTACTTGTAATTTACTTGTAGTGAAAATCTTGCGTATTTATAACTAGTCGATCAACCGTACAAACGTTTCTAAGTAGTTTTATTGTGATTTCTAATAAAAAGCGTTGAAATTTTCATTTTTACCCCCCCCCCCCCCCCCCCTTCCGCCTGCCAATCTCCGGCTCAGAAGTCGGCCTGAGGTGGCGACCGTGATTGCAGCCGTGCAGGTTCCCTGCGATTCCTCAGCGATCTGCGCAAGTTCAAGGGATCTGACTTTATTCCTTCATTGTTCTTTACCCGACCGCTTTCGGCTTTAATTTCATTTTTCAATTTTTTTTCTGTTGTGCAGGGGTCTTCGGGCGCTAGATTCCGGTCAGCTCTCTCTCCGTTCCCTGTACAAATAGTTTACTTCTATAGTTCTCTGTTGGTTCCAGTGGCCCGACTGTCGTGATTTCCTAGCGAGGATATGGTTTTGCTCGTGTTTATTCGTATCTTACGTCGTAGGGTTGTTCGAGGCTTCTTTTCGAAGGCATGTTACTGGCCGATTGCGCGTATTTGGTTCATGTGCCGTTTCCATACCCGATCATCGTCCAGCTCCACCTCGTATATCAGATTTCCTAGTTTTTCTCTGTCACGTCCGTGATCAATGGTAATATCAGTAGATAATGTGATTCAAGATCGGTATCATACATATCGAAAACCCCCAATATTCTTTCGATAGAATTTTAATTTAAATTACCTTCCTCTGCCGGTCTACAAAACGTGATGAAAAATATACATATAAATATTTATATATATTTATATATTATATATGATTCAATATATTTTCATATTGATTTATCTAAAAATAGCTAGTTTAACTATTTTTGGATTTTTATCATAACCATATAAAATGATTACTCCGACTTCTCCCAGAGTCAACTGCACTAAAAAAAAACTATCTACAACTAGTTTTACTTGATAGAAATGGTCAATATTAATCAAATAATTTGTTAGCGCAGACTAAATGAATATAGTTTGACCGACTGTACATACATGGTCAGATCTCTATATTGCTACATTGACCATACGACTTTTGTCAAAATTAACGGTAAATTTATAGTTCAGAACAACATAATTTGATAAGTTCTAGTGACTATAAATTCGGACTGTCCTCTCAGCGAACAATAATTTATAGTGCAGTTAACCAGATTTTTCTCTGGGTGTAGACCTTTCATTTATATTTCATTCATATTTCCAAAAATCAAACATTTGATTTTGTGAAGCACAGTTTTTATCCAGTAGACACATCAACAGGATGTTTCTGTCATGACTCTTCAAAATCGCGACGTAATGTACTTACAGTTTTGAAATTCCACCGAGTTTTGAAAGTATTCATTTCTGCTCGATTCAACATTAACACAGATCACTTTACCATGCTGTTCGTTCGTCAGCGAGTTTTAAATTTGTATTAATTTATTGACTGCGTCACATCGTCAAGAGATCTCTGAGATCATTTAGTGATTTTGCTGTGTATGTTGCGGATACATCTTGCGATACGGTCTCATAGATTTCCTTTATTGTTTTTTTTAAGAAATCTCTAAATTACGTTCGTAACGCTGCAAACACGGCTGAGTGTGTGATTGATAGCTTGAATGTGTTTATCATGCCGGCAGGGTTTCATCCAAACAGAGCTCTGTTATACTTGACGGATGCTGCTCCCTTTTATTCCATTTTTCCCTTTTTCCCTTTCATGCGCACTCTCGTTCTCTTACCGGCGGTCGGATTTGAATGTGTCTTTACGCCGTATATATCGCGTTACTAATGCCAGAAGGTCGTAAGCGACATTATACGACATTTTGGTCTTCTTAAAACCAGAAGGTCGTATAATTTTTTTTTTTTATGCTATTCGCCTAAAAATTCTCTAATATGAATAAATCCGTGAAAATTTCGAAAATCGAAAATTTTGGTCGATACAACCTTCTGGCTTTAGCTTTGAGAGAAAATCGGAAAAGATAAAGCCAGAAGGTCGTATCGACCAAAATGTGAGAAATCACATTATCCATGAGAAAAACATAAATTGGAAGTGATAGTAGATAAAATAGAGCATAAACATGAATTCTGGTCGATACGACCTTCTGGCTTTAGTTTTGAGAGAAAATTGGGAAACATAAAGCCAGAAGGTCGTACCGCCATTTTTTTTTTTTTTTTTTTTGGAATCGTCTAGAAATTGACAAAAACATGTATTTCCATTGAAATTCCCAAAAAAACAATTTTTGGCGGATACGACCTTCTGGCTTTATCTTTCCCGATTTTCTCTCAAAAATAAAGCCAGAAGGTCGTATCCGCCAAAAATTGTTTTTTTGGGAATTTCAATGGAAATACGCGTTTTCGTCGATTTCCAGACGATTCCCAAAAAAAAAAAAAAAATGGCGGATATGACCTTCTGGCTTTATTTTTGAGAGAAAATCGGGAAAGATAAAGCCAGAAGGTCGTATCCACCAAAAATTGTTTTTTTGCAGAAATCTCGATGGATCTACGTGTTTCCATCGATTTCATGGCGAATCCGAGAAAAAAAAAAAAAAATGGTGAATACGACCTTCTGGCTTTAATTTTCGGAAAAAATCAAGAAAATTAAAGCCAGAAGGTCATATGTACTCGGACATACGACCTTCTGCCTTTATTTTTCGAGTTTCCCAATTTCAATTGATCTACACGTTATTGGTGATTCCGAAGCGAATCCAGAAAAAAAAAAAAAATTATACGACCTTTTGGCACTTAAATCGAGATTTTGGCGCTTACGACCTTCTGGCATTAGTAACGCGATATAGCAGGCATATCTCTCTCTCTCCCTCTCGTTGTAAATAGTGTATAACCCTACGTGTGTTGAAGCCGTGCAGGTTCGCTGCGATTCCTCAGCGATCTGCGCAAGTTCAAGGGATCTGACTTTATTCCTTCGTTGTTCTTTACTAGCCCGCTTTCGGCTTTAATTTTATTTTTTATTTTTTTTTTCTGCTGTGCAGGGGGCTTCCGGCGCTAGATTCCGATCAGCGTTCTCTCCGTTCCCTGTACAAATAGTTTACTTCTCTAGTTCTCTGTTGGTTCCAGTGGCCCGACTGTCGTGATTTCCTAGCGAGGATATGGTTTTGCTCGTGTTTATTCGTATCTTACGTCGTAGGTTGTTCGAGGCTTCTTTTCGAAGGCGTGTTACTGGCCGATTGCGCGTATTTGGTTCATGTGCCGTTTCCATACCCGATCATCGTCCAACTCCACCTCGTATATCAGATTTCCTAGTTTATCTCTGTCGCGTCCGTGATCAATGGTAATATCAGTAGATAATTTGATTCAAGATCGGTGTCACACATATCGAAGATCTCTAATATTCTTATTAATATTTCCATCCTCTGTTCAAAAATTTTGAATTCACGATCCTTTCTGACCAGATGCAGCATCACCAATGGTAATGTTGGTAGATAATTTGATTACAGATCGGTATCGTACATATCGAAAATGTCCAATATTAAAATGCAATATCAAAATGCAGTGTTCCCTCATTCTGTTTTTTCGACAATAACATCTTTGACGAGACAAAACGCTGAAAGAAAGGCTTCATGCAATTTCCACCTGTTTTGAATTACTGCAGAATAATTGTTACTGGCTCGCATCATGGTCTCAATCTCCATCTGTTTGAGTATCACAATGACCAAGGTATTCTAAACTGCAGGTCGTGGACAATCGAGGATCGCTCCCAACTGAACATAACATTGTAAATCTTAATTTGCAGAATAAGAAGGAGGAAATAGATTGACAACAAATTTCAGTGGCATATAAGTCCTCGCCAACGTCACCAGATATTCTCGTATATGGGGAATTCCACGCCAACTCACCGAGCCCGTGACTCTGACCAATTTTGTTTTTTCTGATTTTTTTTTTATACCGGGCGATTATGTGGAAATGAAAGGCTCCAAGCGCGCAGGCGCTGATTTATTAGAATATTTCGAGGGTCGCCAATTTCAGACTCGCTACGAATATCCCTAGAGTCCGTCTGCTATTTGTTTCTGATTGTTGTCAAATACAAATGGCGGCAGACCGTGGTAGGAATAGGTTATGTTTGTGTGAATCTAGCAGACGACAGAACTGGGGATATTACTGAAAAGTTGGTGGAGTCGCTGTCGCTATTCTGTCGGCCAATGAGATTTAAGTAAATCAAAGTTCGCGCGCTTGGAGCCTTTCATTTCCACATAATCGCCCGGTATGATCGACCTTCCTCCAAAAACCACGAAAAAGGTGTTTTTATTTTTTATTTTTTAGACCCTTTTTGTTCAATCGATATTGAAGCTATCTCAAAAACGCCATTTTCTATTTTTTTCAAAAAATTCACAAAAATTCCTTGGAGTGAAACGATGATTTTAAGCCCAGAATGAGAATGTGATCCCGGTTTTTCTAGTTTCTGGAGCGATTCAAACATTTCAATTCAACAAAAAAATCGTACAACTTGCGTTGAAATTGTTGAAATGAAATGTTTGAATCGCTCCAGAAACTAGTGAAACTCCAAGGAATTTTTGTGAATTTTTTGAAATATATAAAAAATGGCGTTTTTGAGATAGCTTCAATAACGGTTAAACAGAAAGGGTCTAAATAAAATTAAAAAAAACACCTTTTTCGTGGTTTTTGGAGAAAGGTCGATCATATAAAAAAAAATCAGAAAAATCAAAATTGGTCAGGGTCACGGGCTCGGTGAGTTGGCGTGGAATTCCCCATATATAGAATAACTCTGTGTTGGCAACCGAACTCGAATTATCGGGTTGTTAAACAATATATTTCAGTTATTATGTCGGCGATTCATGAAAAATCATATTCGTATGTTATTATACATCATACTCAAAGATATATTCACTCAAAAAATGAACAGTTTATGTCTGATATCTTAGTCATTCAAATCATTATTTAACCATAGATTCACGCTCTCAACTCCTTACTTCAATCTGATTATTTCGGTAAGGGCAACGGTTATGGCCTAGGAGGACGTACTCTGGTATATGTGGTACCTGATGCATGAGGTCCGTCGTTAACAGTTGGATGAACAATCTTCAGGAAGATATGAATTTTGAAACCAAAATTAAAAAAAAACAAAAAAAAAACGATAAGATGATCAGCTACTTTGATTATATTCAAATGCTTATTTGATTTGGCATGACATTAGCTTGTAAACAGCCATGTATTACATACACTCGAACCTCCGCTATTTCACGAACTCCGCTATTTGACCACACTTGCCCTCTGCTATTTGACGGGCTTAACCCCCACTATTCGGCAGCGTTCCCCTTAACATCGGGGCCGTCAGTGAAGCGGAGTGGCGCGAACTGGCTGCGCAGAAAACCGTCCACAAGGAGTAGGAGGCCCCTACTTTCGTCAGATAGCAGAAACGCTCGGTCCCGACTCGGTCAAATAGCGGTGTTTCTTAAAACCAGCTCGCTGACTTCGCCACGAAGGCCATCGGAATAACAGAGCAATTCTTCCTCTTCGTAGAACTTCTCTGGGTCATTATTCCATAGTTCAATTTTAATGTCCGTGATTTTCATGAAAATAATAAAATGGTAGAGTACTTCTGGTGACAAGCTGTTTTGCAGGTGAAACCAGTGGTAATCCAAAATATTATATTCAGAATCCTCCGAGATACGTGCCCTCGTTAGACTATCAATGAAACGGACTATTGCCAGGACTAAATTTTTAGAGTCATTGTTCAACTCCTCTCTCGGGAGCGGCAGCTTTCCGGCACTTTGGAAGTTTTTGCTTGTGTGCCCTGTACCTAAGACTCGTGTGCCGCTGGCATGTTCCGACTTCCGGCCGATCTCCTTGCTCTGCGACCTCTCAAAGGTTCTCGAGCGGCTACTGTTTGACCAGGTTACATCCTTCTTTCGGTCGCGCAACCTGCTGGCTCTAGTGGATTGGAGCACAGCCATAATTCTATTCTTTATTGTATTGCACGCTATCTTCACTTATGGGACTGCAACCCGCCGATCCTTGCTCTTCACTGCTTACATTACTCACCGCTATATGGTCATTTCCTGAGTTTGTGCTCCACTCCTCTGACTGCCGCTAACTAGGCTATTCGCTTTTAAGCTGCTCTGTTCTATGCTGTACCATTGCTTCTTCTTATTACTGCGCTGTATTTACTGTCTTGCTCCCATATATCTCTATCAGTCTGTCACCCTAATTGTGTTATATCTCTTGTTGTATCTACATTTTGCCCCTAAGCGTGCTAGGGCATGTCAATAAACAATCAATCAATCAATCAATCTCTCTCTCTCTCTCTCTCTCTCTCTCTCTTTCATCTCATTTCTCTCAATTCATTAATTCATTCATTCATTCTCTCTCTCTCTCTCTCCCTCTCTCTCTCTTACTCTTACTCTCTCTCTCTCTCTCTCTCTCTCTCTCTCTCTCTCTCTCTCTCTCTCTCTCTCTCTCTCTCTCTCTCTCCGGTTCCGGTCTTCCTCCGGTCCTTCTCGTTCCTCACTCAACATATGCCACATCAACGCCACTTCTATCCGCGGGCACCTAGATTACCTTCGCTTCCATTTCGTTGGCTCCCACTATCACCTCATTGCGGTGAGTGAGTCCTGGCTTCATTCTGGCATCCTCGACTCCTCGGTTTCCCTGCCTGGGTTTTATATTCTCCGAAATGACCGTAGCGGTAAGGAGTGTGGCGGTGTTGCCCTTTACGTCCACAACTCTCTGCGCTCCCGCATTCTCGCCGCTTCTCCGTCTCCCTACTCCGGTGCTCCCGAGTATCTTCTCGCGGAAGTCAAGTCCTCTGCCGTCCCCCCGTTTCTCGTTGCGGTAGTGTATCGTCCACCGAAGACAGCCAACTTGACATCTTTCGGTATTGACTTCGACCGGTTCGCGACCGACTACTCCTTTTCTGCAGTGCTGGGTGACTTCAACGGCAATCAGCTCACTAACAAGTATGATGCCGAAAACGTTCGCTCCTTCTGCCTCACTCGTGCGCTCTACATGGTACCGTACGCGCCTACTCACCATTCGTCTGCAGCTGACACTCTGCTCGACCTCTGCTTGGTCAGCGATCGTGACTTTATTCTTAGCCATGGCCAGTCGAGAACTCCGTTCATAGCTGGTCATGACCTGATCTTCGTGTGCCTCGCCTGGCCCGCTCCTCGCGAGTCCCGACCCATCTCCGCTCGCTCATACCGTGCCTTTCTCGTTGATGACTTCACTCGCACCCTGGATGCAGCTAGCTGGGACCCTTTCATGTCACCGTCATCGGTTAATGATCTCTTGCGCTGCCTTCAAAGCAACCTCACGGAGGCGCTTGATGCGCTCGCTCCTTACCGCTCTTTCCTTCCTAAGCGGGCTGCTCCGCCCTGGATCACGCCGGACCTTTTCGCTCAAGAACGCGCCCGGAATGCTCTCTACCGCCGTTACAAGCGCACGCGCTCTCCCTCGGCCCTCTTGTCCTACCGCCATGCTCGGGACGTGTTTCACAAACGCGTCTCTGAATCGCGCTCCTCGTTTTATGCTGATAGGCTCTCTGGCCTGTCCTGCGCTCGTGACCTCTGGAAGGAACTTAGATCCTTGGGAATCGCGTCTTCGCAAAAGAGTGACTGTGCAGGCTTTTCGGTCGAAGAATTAAACGCTCATTTTGCGGCCGTCTCTCGCCGGCCGGCCGCCGCCCTGGAAGTTGCGGAATTCTTCTCCGCTCTCCCTCCGCCGGTCTATAACGACTCGTTATTCTACTTCAGTGACATCTCCCCGACCGCGCTCTCTGATGCAATATCCCATTTCTCCTCTCAATCTCGGGGTGATGACGATCTTTGAAGTGCGTTCGTTTTGTGAGCGGGGTGGCTAAGGACGAGCATATCACCCCCTATCGTCGTGAGTTAGGGTGGCTTTGTGCGCGGGATCGTAGGATCTTTTTCCTCTGCTCGCTATTTTTTATCATCGTTCGCTCTGGTACCCCGGACTACCTGCGGACCCTCTTTCTCGCGCGTCCACTGCATCCCGCTGCACCGTCTCGGCGGGACAGGGGCGACTTTGTTATTCCCCGTTTCAGCACCGAGGCCTATAGAAAGTCCTTCTCGGTCTCTGCCCTCTACGTTTGGAACTCGCTTCCTCCCGCCCTTCGCCAAGTCCGCGCGCACTCGACCTTCAGGCACTCGCTTCGGCAATTTTTGTTCGAGAATGAGCTCTCTTGAGCACCCCCTCCTCTTCTTAATCTTAAGCTGTTTTTCTTTTAAGTTAGTTTATTATTATTTTTTTTTTTTATTTACCATTATTATCTTTGCTTTCCTTTGCTCGCTTTATACTTTACTGTTTTTTTTTTTTGTTCACTCCTGATCACTATGTATTAACGCTTGTATTATCTATGTAACATTGTGATATTGTCCAACATTGTCATGGACATGAATAAACCTATCTATCTATCTATCTCTCTCTCTCTCTCTCTCTCTCTCTCTCTCTCTCTCTCTCTCTCTCTCCTTGACCTTTGCCTGGTCAGCGATCGCGACCTCATCTCCGGCTTCGGGCAATCGGGTGCACCGTTTATTGCAGGCCATGACCTGATTTACGTGTGCCTGAGTTGGCCTGCACCTACTGAGCCTAGACGCATCACCTCGCGTACTTATCGGGCTTTCTCCGTTGAGGACTTCATTCGCACTCTTGGTGCCGCTGACTGGGACCTCTTGTTCGCACCCACCTCTGTTGATGACCAGCTGCAATGCCTGCAGACCAACCTCGCTGAGGCACTTGATTTACACGCGCCGTTTCGCTCATTCACGCCCAAGCGGACCGCTCCGCCGTGGATTACTCCTCAACTCCGTGCTCAGGCGCGTGCTCGTGACGCCTTATACCGCCGATTTAAGCGATCCCGCTCTCAAGCAGCTCTCCTGTCGTTCCGCTTGGCAAGGGACCTGCTTCACAAGACCATCTCTGAAGCCCGTGCGGCTTTCTATGCGAGCAGGCTTGCGGGTCTCTCTAGCGCTCGTGAACTATGGTCGGAGTTAAGATCTCTCGGACTGGCCTCCACCCAGAAGAGTGACTGTGCGGGCTTCACTGTTGATGAGCTCAACACTCATTTTGCTGCCGTATCTAGTCGCCCGGGCGCCGATGCAGAAGTTGCAGATTTCTTTTCTGCCCTTCCGCCTCCAGTATATGACGACTCGCTTTTCTATTTTCGCGACGTTACCCCAAGGGCGGTTGTCGATGCGGTCTCTCACTTTGCGTCACAGTCCCGCGGCGTCGATGAAATTTCACTTCGTAATGTTAAGGACGCGCTCCCGGCCATACTTCCCTTCTTGCTGCTGATCTTCAACTCTTCGCTCTCATCAGCGGTTTTTCCGGCTATCTGGAAAAAGGCCAAGATAATCCCGCTGGCCAAGGTCAAGTCTCCGTCCTCACCTCAGCAGATGCGCCCCATTGCCAACCTCTGCCTCTTGTCGAAGGTCCTCGAGCGCATCGTTCTAGTCCAGATCCTTGCGTTCCTTGAAGACCATTCGCTTCTCGACTCCCGCCAGTCTGGCTATCGCCGAGGTCGCAGCACACAAACTGCTTTGCTTAGGCTCACCGATGACGTTCGTCGCGGCATTGACAACCGACTTGTAACTATTCTCGTGCTGTTCGATTTTAGTAAGGCCTTCGACTCTATACCCCACTCTATCCTCCTTGCTAAACTCCTCGCGCTCGGGTTCTCGCATCACGCCCTGACATGGATCTCTAGCTACCTTCGAGGCCGCTCTCAGGCTGTGGTTAGCCCTTCTGGCGAGCGATCCTCATGGCTCCCCCTCGATCAGGGTGTTCCCCAGGGCTCAGTCCTAGGTCCCCTACTTTTTGTAGTCTACATAAATGACATCTCTCAGGCCCTCCGGCATACGGAGCACCTCCTTTTCGCGGATGACCTACAAATTTACCTGCAGTGTCCTGCTACCGATGTTCCGGAGGCCATTACTCGCCTCAACCTCGATATTGCTGCGGTCCACCGGTGGTCTGTGGCTAACTCTCTTAGTCTAAATGCGTCAAAAACGCAAGCTATTATCCTCGGAAGCTCCCCGTTTGTTACGCGGCTTTACAAGGCGGTTCTTCCGCCCGTTCTCGTGAACAGTATAGCCATTCCCTTCGCACAGACCGTTCGCAATCTGGGGCTCTTTATCGATTGCTAGCTTTCGTGGTCTGATCAGCTCGATGCAGTCTCCGGTAGAGTGCACCGTTCCCTCCGCCAGCTCTGTGCGTCGCGTCGGCTCTTTCCGCCTGCGTTGCGTGCTTACCTCGCGACGACGCTGCTATTCCCGTTGTTGGATTACTGCGCCATTGTCTACAATGATGGGTCAGTGGTCCTCAACAACAGTCTGCAGCGCCTGGCTAACGGCTTCGTCCGCTTTGTATGCGGCCTCTCTCGGGCTGAGCATGTCACCCCTCACCGTCGTGAGCTTGGCTGGCTCTCTGTGCGGGACCGCCGCCTTTACTTCCTCGGTACCTCGCTCTATAACATCTTTCGCTCGAATTCTCCCGACTATCTGCGCGTCCTTTTCGCTGATCGTCCTCCTGCTTCGCCCGGAGCTACTAGCCGGCGTGAGAGGGGCGACTTCCTTATTCCCCACTTCGCTACTGAGGCCTTCAGAAGGTCTCTCGCTGTTTCTGGGGTCTACTTCTGGGAGTCCCTCCCCTCTGACCTGCGGAGATCGTCCTCGGCTGCTGTTTTTCGCTCGCGACTGAGGGAGTATCTCTTTGATACTGAACACGTGAGGGTGTAGAGGCGTCTGTGGCCCGGCTTGTCTGTCGTTCGCTCCTCGTGGCTTTCTCGTGCGCTCTTCTCCCTAGTCTTAGTTATCTCTTAGTTATCTTTAAGTACCCTAGGTTAAGTAACTATCTATCACCATGTATATACAACTTGTCTCTTGTCGCCTATCCCGCATACCCTATTGTAAATGCGGGGTAGGCTTATCCAACATTGCTATGGATAAAATAAAAGCATCTATCTATCTCTCTCTCTCTTTCTCTCTATATATATATATATCTATCTATCTATCTATATATCAAATATCAATAGTGGTCAATAGTGATGTAGATGCTATTGCGAGTTGGGCCGTAACAAATGGTCTCAAGCTGAATGTCTCGAAAACGAAAGCAATGGTCCTTGGTAGTTCGCCATACCTTGAACAGCTGCGCAAAAGTGCCCTCCCTCCAGTATTTATAAATGGCCAGGTGGTCGCTTTTGTCGATGAGGTCAGAAACCTCGGTGTCCATATATCCGCGGATTTATCATGGAACAAGCATGTCGCGCAAGTCTCCAGGAGGGTCTATGCATCCCTTCATAGGCTGAAGCACCATGGTGCGGTTCTCTCTCCTCAAGTTAAGACTATGCTTGTTAGCGCGCTAATCACACCGCATCTCGATTATTGCTGCCTGGTGTTCAACGACGTGACGGACTACCTCAATCAGAAGCTCCAGCGCCTTATAAATTCTGGTCTGAGATTTATCTTCGGTGTGCGGAGGGATGCCCACATCACGCCCTACCGTCTCAAGCTGAAATGGCTCTCGGTCTCGGATCGGCGGTTGTTCTTCCTTGGCACTTTCCTTCACCAGGTTCTAGCTACCTCCTCGCCTCCCTATCTACGTGAACTGTTCTTGTCTCCGGACCCCCATGTGCGTCGCTCCTCCAGGCTCGCCGACTCTGGCCACACTTTAATATTTACTGTTCCAAGCCGTAGGACTGCTTGTTATCGGCATTCCTTTGCGCTCTCAGCCATTTATTTTTGGAATAGCTTGCCTCATCCGATTCGGGAGGCATCGTCACTTGATATTTTTAAGGCAAGACTCTTTTTGCATTTGTCTTCGGCCGAGGCGAGTGGCGCTGTTGTCCAGGCAAGATCGAAGCTCTGACTCTCGGGCGCACTCACAATGGACTGCTCACAATCGGTTGCTCAATGTATCATTACTTAGTCTCCATTCTCATGCGAGTGCTATCGACACTGTCATTTATGGCTTTATTAACTAGTTGTGTTAATCGGTTATTGTATTCATCCGTTATATTTGCTGATTTATTGATCATGTCCAACTATTTTGTACACTCATTCCATTTATTTAGTCTAATTGTCGCCGTTATTTTTAGTCATACTCTCACCTATCTCATTGCGGCTAAGGAGACGTTGGCGCCAGCACTCTCCGTTAATCATTATCCACTATCAGTCCGTTATATCATCTCATCTCTGCATCTTATCTATATCTTTGCCACTTCTACAGTATTCTAACTATATTACTATTAGCTACCTTTACTTTGCAAAGTACATATCACTGCCTTGAAGCTACAATCGTGAAGTTGTAGTTGTACTAGACGGATACACTATTGTAAATTGTAAATTAATGTACTAGATGGTTACTCTATTGTAAATTGTAAATTAGTTGTACCAGACGGGTACTCTATTGTAATGTGTAAATTAGTGTAAATCTTTTTGTCAATTTACTTTCTACTGCTGCTTGCCCCTTGGCCTAATTGTAGGCTACGGCATAATAAATTATATCTATCTATCTATCTATCTATCTCTCTCGTTGTAATAGTGTATAACCCTACGTGTATTGTAGCCCTGCAGGTTCCCTGCTACTCCTCTGCGATCTGCGCAAGTTCAAGGGATCTGACTTGATTCCTTCGTTGTTCTTTACTAGCACGCTTTCGGCTTCAATTTTTTTTTCAAATTTTCTTTCTGCTGTGCAGGGGGCTTCCGGCGCTAGATTCCGATCAGCGTTCTCTCCGTTCCCTGTACAAATAGTTTACTTATCTAGTTCTCCAGTGGCCCGACTGTCGTGATTTTTCCAGCGAGAAAATGGTTTTGCTCGTATTTATTCGTATCTTACGTCGTAGGGTTGTTCGAGGCTTCTTTTCGAAGGCGTGTTACTGGCCGATTGCGCGTATTTGGTTCATGTGCCGTTTCCATATCCGATCATCGCCCAACTCCACCTCGTATATCAGGTTTCCTAGTTTTGCTCTGTCACGTCCGTGATCAATGGTAAATTTTTTTTTCGATGGGTCACTTTAGATTAGTCAAGTTTATGCACAAATCACATAAATTTATACAATACATTAATCAATCATCCGCTTTACTAGAACAGGTGGTTAAGGAAGAAGTTAGATATAATTATTCACAGACAACAGAATATAATTGAGAGAGAAATACTATATGTACGTTGTAAGCCGATTTTCGGTTACTGATGAAAAGACGTTTATATTAATATATATTTTAGAAATTGAAATTCGCACATTGAGTCATGAAAAATAGTATACGACACACGTGCGCGTACGTGATCCTCGCACTCGTGTTCAACTACACTCGTTCGAGAATCACTTACTTCGCGCAATTGTATCGTAATCTACTATAAACCTTTTTACGACTTTTACTTCCTCTGAATGATCAAGTCTGGTCATCTCATCGCACATACTCACACAGTCGGCAAACACTTGCAAGAATACTCACAGCTTCTTTATCCTTCTTCTTCATTTGCTCACTCTATATCTGGCATTGCTCGATTACTAAGTCAAAAATCTATTTCGCAATCAACGTTTCAGTGCACGTGTTATTAAAAATACCTTACCCGCCATATGCCATCTTTGAAATTATGCACACATTATTACATTTATGCAATGGGCCCTGCAGCATTATCCGAATTTTCAATAACAATGGCTACATATCATCTGACAAGGATGATATAGACCACATTGAGTGGACCTATAACCAGTCAATTTTAAGAAAATATGTGCCATCCCAATGATACTCATGTTCACCTATAAGTTATTTATAAATTTGCTATATTTTATTATATATAAAAGGTTATACACATTCGGGTTGGTGGAGAAAAACCGAATGACCAACATTAATAATTAGCGAAATTCCGAAATGTCAAAGTTGAGAAAACTTTCAATACAAATGAGCCTCATACAAAAGCTTCATAATTTGGTCTCTTGGAATATTTAAATTAGGATTGATGACTGTTCGGCAGTAACGGTATTCCGGTATAAGATTTTCGGGATTTCTGTCATTATGAATTCCGGTCTTTCGGTTTTTCGACCCACACCCCTATAATCTGTTTGAGCAGTTGTCGGGTACAGATTGTACGTATAGAATTATGTAGCAATTATTAGCGTTCCTATAAATTCATATGCGAGATTTTTGAGTAAATATTGTTAATATTGATGATTTCAACGATTTTGCCCGAGCCTGACGCACGCGGTGCGCGCCTGTGTTGGTTTTGTCGTAGGAAGGTGACTGGCTACCCTACTGAAAATCGCGGGATGAGATCTGATATCAGATCTCAGATAAGATGTGATGTGAGCTTATATAAGAACTGATATCAGCTCACTTCAGATCTCACCTGCAGCTCACATGAGATTCTGGTAACGAAATTGAACTGGGTTTTCATTCCAGATCCCATATGAGTCTCATGTCAGATCTCTTGTCAGATTTCCTGTAAAACTGAAAACGTTTGTCGAAAAAAAAAAAATTCCCGTGTAGCAAGACTTGAACTCAGGACCTTCGGTTTCGTAGGCTCTTACACGGAGAGAAATTTCGCACGGCATACGTACCACGTCGTTCAGAGGGCGTCCTTTTTGGTGGTAAAGTAACTGTCTGTCGGTAACGCACGCTGTGTGTCCCGCGCTAGTACCGGCGGCGAACTATTATAAGACGTCGACTATACCAAGTTATTAGGTCTCTACGAGCGCCAAAAGTTGGGCAGCCTAGCGTCCCAAAAGTTCGCTCAGATAACCTAACGTTTTTTCATTAAGACGATCTCTGTCCCACTAGCTTAGAACTCTGAGCGTTCCAGATTTTGGGGCGCCCACCACATCAAAAGCGCACGCCTCACGTACTTTACATGTCGTACAGTAGCGCCACCATTACTGAGACAGGCCGCGAGCTAAATTTCTCTCCGTGTACCTTTCCACTGCACCACGACACTGCTTACAAGGTAAGGATTTTTTCGCATATATATTAAGTTACTATGACTATTACCTGAAAATAACTGAAGTTAATGTTACTAGTAACTCAGAATATACATGAAAAATTCATTATTTAGCAAGCAGTGTCGTGGTGCAGTGGTAAGGTAAGAGCCTACGAAACCGAAGGTCCTGATTTCAAGTCTTGCTACACGGGAATTTTTTTTTTCTACAAACGTTTTCAGTTTTACAGAAAATCTGACAAGATATCTGACATGAGACTTATATGGGATCTGGAATGAAAACCCAGTTCAATTTCGTTACCAGAATCTCATGTGAGCTGCAGGTGAGATCTGAAGTGAGTTGATATCAGTTCTCATATAAGCTCACATCACATCTTATCTGAGATCTGATATCAGATCTCATCCCGCGATTTTCAGTAGGGTACGTTCACCGAATATTCTCGGTATGTGAATAAATATATTAAAAAAAGAAAAAATGGTTTCAAATGAATTCAAATGAATTCATGTTTATATTTATTTCACCGAACTGACCTATTCTGGATTGGTACTATAATGTCGGATTTATTTGTATGATTAACTCATTTCGTGACAATATTCGTTATTATGCACAAATTCTGGCCGTTGTGGACTTCTACGAGCAATGCACCGTGGCCTTAGATAATCCGACTTATTGAGCCACTCTCGACGCTGTTTTTTTCCCGTTTTCTTCGAGTACACTCGGGCCTCCGCTATTTGAACACCCGCTATTTGACGGACGCCGCTATTTGACCACATTCGTCCTCCGCTATTTGACGGGCGTTACCCCCACTATTCGGCAGCGTTCCCCTTAACATCGGGGCCGTGAATGACACGGAGTGGCGTGAACTGGCTGCGCAGAAAACCGTCCACAAGGAGTGGGGGACCCCTACTTTCGTCAAATAGCAGAAACGCTCGGTCCCGACTCGGTCAAATAGCGGAGGCCCGAGTGTACTCGTAGAACTTTGACGCCGATCACTCACTCCAGTTTCCTTCTACGACAATATGATATTCCGCACGGCTTCCATCGGACGTTCCGGAGTCTCAGCTGAGAAATCATCTGCGATGGTCCGAAAGCTAGGACCCGCCATTGAGTTGCAGTGCAACCTCTCAATAAAGCCTCTCACGGGCTGTGAGGGAAATACATTTCTTATTTCTTGTCTTATTCTCTGTCTTGATTTTCGTCTTATTTTTTGTCTTGATTTTTGTCTTGATGTTTGTCTTGATTTTTGTCTTGATTTTTGTCTTATTTTCTGTCTTGATTTTTATCTTATTTTTTGTCTTATTTCTTGTCTTATTTTATGTCTTGATTTTTATCTTATTTTTTGTCTTATTTCTTGTCTTATTTTATGTCTTGATTTGTATCTTGATTTTTATCTTATTTCTTGTCTTATTCCTTGTCTTATTTTCTGTCTTGATTTTTGTCTTATTTATTGTCTTATTTTCTGTCTTGATTTGGCGGTGTTGGCGCGCAGCCACGCGAGAACGAACGGCAACGTCGCAACGTCCGTCTTCCTTGCAGACGCGCACCACCATGGTCGTAGTCCGTCCTAACCCATAATGTTAACCCCGAGCAACCATTGTCAGATTGTTTGCTTGTATGATAATTTTCAATAGCATATTAATTTACAACCGTTGTCAGAAAATGTATAACGAAACTATTTCTCTGACTGTGATACATGATAGATGATAACTTTACGCTAACCCTAACCTATCAATCTTCGCATGGTACTACTTAGGCGATGGGTATATCGCTGATACGTTCGAATCTTAAACAGGATTGTTTGAGTTTCGCAATGGGGCAATTTTAATGGGAAACGAAAATAAGTGTGTGTGTGTGTGTGTGGTGTACTTAATTAAATAAGCAAGTGCATCAAATCATACAGTATCGCCGTCCTGCACCGTCAGGCAGTTGTTCGCTACAATGCTATAAGTTTACGTAAAATGAATAAAAAGGAACGAAGATAAAGATCGAAGTAAAAAAAATATACAAATCAGAAAATCCGAAAAAGTCCGGAATTAGTCAGGAGTTATATGGCTGTTAAATATAGGAGATGCCTGAAGATTCAATTGATAAATTAATCGGGCCAACAATCAGCCAACACGTGCTGATAATGGACATGGCTGAATCCGCATGGGAAGGAGTCTGCCTGTAATTCTTGGCACGAGGCGAGAAGAGAATCCCGGCTTTTTTTTTACATTTTATCGAAGGGAAAATAAAGATCATAAGGCTGAAATCAGGAACATATATAACTTGTTGGCAATAAAACTTGACTGCGACACGTATCATTGTAATACTCAGTTCATGCGCACACACTTCTGCGCATGACTCTAACCTCCTTAACTTAAGTCGTTACACTTCTTACTTCAAGCGTGCTGTTGGACACTGTATAAAACCTTGTTTTCTTTTCACTAAATAAATACCATAAATATAATTATAAAGAAAACGACTGCGTATTATTTTATCAGGTTATGGGCCCAGAGTTGGCAGATAAGGTTTGTTCGCGAGTACCTTACCTTTTAACTCGAGAAATAACTTTTAAGTGAAAACTAACCAAAAAGGTGTCAAGCACGTGTTCTGAAGAAAATTCTTATTTCCTCTTGCTCAATAAAAAAAAAAACAAGCAGGTCAAAAATGGCTGCTGGACTAAGTGTTAGAATCGAAAAACTTTCTAAAGACAATTATGATACGTGGCGAATACATATGGAAGCAATACTCGTCAAAAACGATTGCTGGGAGTATGTCAATGGATCGAAGCCTAGGCCTAGCGAAGCAGCGGAGGCACTTGTGTGGGCAAAGGCTGACCAACATGCAAAGGCTGACATAGTGCTTGCTATGAATCCACCTGAATTGTGCCACATTCGTCATTGTCACACTTCACGGGACGTATGGGTGAAACTTGAAGAAATTCACATGCCAAAGGGACCTGCCAGAAAAGCAACACTTCTAAAACAACTCTTATTCACAAAGATGGCTGAAGACGGTGACATGAACGAGCATTTAAATAGTTTTTTCACAACTGTAGATAAGCTGTCTGAAATTCAAATAACTGTTGTAGAAGATCTATTAACAATCCTTTTGTTATACAGTATACCCGGGAGCTATGAAAATTTTCGTTGCGCAATTGAAACGCGTGACAACTTACCCACGCCCGAAGTTCTCAAAATAAAGCTGATGGAAGAAGCTGAAGCAAGAAAGGAAATCAGAAAAGGACAAGAAGCACAAGAAGCGTTCACCGTCAGGTCTGGAAGTAGTTCTAGAAAGCCACGCAGAAAACAAGGTTGGAAGAAACCTGAAACTTACAATGGATCCTCAGACAGAACGGTAACTGATAATTCTGTTTCTAGTATGAGACGCTATAAATGTAATTACTGCAATAGACACGGACACAAGGCCTCGGACTGCTGGAAAAAGACTGCAGACAGAGCAAATCAAGTCTGTAGCACCGAAGAAGAATCCAGCGAGGAAGCTATGATAGCTGATGCCCTCAGCGCGACAACTACATACAAGGACGAATGGTGTGTGGACAGCGGGGCGACCTCGCACATGTGTAACGACAAAGAACAATTTTCAAGTCTAAGACCAGTCAAGAATCAAAAAGTAAAGCTGGCGATAGACGAAACAACTGACGTCGAAGGAGTGGGAACTGTCAACCTTACAGTCTGGAATGGAAGTAAAACCTGCTCTGTACGACTTGAAAACACACTATGCGTTCCAGGATTAAAGACGAATCTGTTATCGGTCTCCAAGGCTGTCACGAATGGGAAGGATGTTGTTTTTACTGCGGAGCAAGCTGTAATGAAGAATCATCTGGGAAAAACTATAGCTGTGGCGCCAAAAAGAAACGATCTATACTTCATCAAGCCGGTAAACGAGAAAGCAGCAATAGCAAAGTCTGATTCAAGAAAACTGGAGACATGGCATCTACGCTATGGCCACCTAAATGAAACTGACATAAAAAGATTAGTAACTAAATCTATGGCAACTGGAATAACATTCAATCAAAAAGATCGGTTAGCCACCTGTGAAGTTTGTATTCAAGGCAAACAGACTTCAACACCATTTAAACACTCAGATACGAGAGCAGAAAACACTTTGGACCTGATCCACTCTGACGTCTGTGGACCCATGCGAGTCAGATCTGTCGGCGGAGCAAGTTACTTTGCCACCTTCATCGACGACGCATCACGCTTTGTCCAAGTGTACTTCCTTAAAACAAAAGCTGAAGTTAGGCAAGCTTTTATGAAATACAAAGCCTTAGTTGAGAATTTAAAGGGAAGAAAAATAAAAATTCTCAGGACAGATAACGGTTTGGAGTACTGTGACAAGGATTTCGACAAGGAGCTTGAAAACTGTGGGATCCGAAGACAACGTACTGTAGCATACACTCCACAACAAAATGGAGTTGCGGAACGAATGAACCGCACCTTAGTTGAAATGGCGAGGTGTATGCTCCTACACTCGAATACCCAAGTCAGTTTTTGGGCGGAAGCGGTATCAACCGCTGCGTACTTGCGAAACAGATGTCCGACGAGAAGTCTACCGGATATTACGCCGTATGAAGCCTGGTCAAGTAAGAAACCAAAAGTCTCACACCTTCGAGTCTTCGGTTGCCGGGCATATGCTCTAAACAAAAAGCCTGGGAAAGATAAATTTGCACCAAGATCCGAAGAATGTGTTTTCATTGGATACTCAGAGGAGTCGAAAGCGTACCGACTCTGGAACTGTGAAACAAAGAAAATAATCAAAAGCAGAGATGCAAAGTTCATAGAGAACTTGGAGCAACACAAGGAAAGAACTGAAGACAACTTCCTGGAACTCGTGGAAGAAAGAGATCTTCCATCACGGGAAGCGATCGACTCTAAACAAGAAGGACTGAAGAAACAAGAAGATTCAGAAGCGGAGAAAAGCGAGAATTCAGACTATGAAGATGCCGCTATGGAAAAACACTCACCTGAATTCAAAACACCGGAGAACACCAAGAAGGAATTAAGATCGCCGGAAAGGACTCCTGAACCTCAACAAGGAACAATAACATTCAAAAGAGGGGTGGGAAGACCAAGACTAATACGCACGGGAAAGCGAGGAGCACCAAAAAAACTTTACTCAACAGTGCCACACTACTCGCATCAAGCCCAACTAGCCTATGAAGAACTAACCAATCCAAGCGTTGCAGAAGCACTGGCGGGACCACACTCCGAAGAATGGAAACGAGCCATGAAAACTGAACTAGACGAACTGAAGAGGGGAGATACCTGGGAACTAGTCAAACGACCAAAAAACAAAACTGTGATAGGATGCAGATGGGTATTACGAACGAAGTACCATGAAGATGGCGCCGTGGAACGGAGAAAGGCAAGACTTGTTGCAAAAGGATTCAATCAGCAGGTTGGAACCGATTACAGAGAAACTTTCGCACCCGTTGCAAGAATGAGTTCTATTAGAATTCTCATCGCCCTAGCCGTCAAGTGGAACTTGCAACTGTATCAACTCGACGTCGTTATGGCATTCATTAACGGCGAACTAGAAGAAGAAATATATATGGAGCAAGCAGAAGACTTCGAGATTGGAAACCCAGAAGAGATTGTCTACAAGCTGAAAAAATCATTGTACGGGTTAAAACAAGCCAGCAGACAGTGGTATATCAAGCTGAGCCAGACACTAGAACAGCTGGGACTCCAATGCACCAACGCAGATCAATGCTTGTACAAGCTAAAGAACGGCAAAGACATCTTACTCGTACTGGTCTATGTCGATGATTTAATAATCGCAACGAACAACTCGGGGCAGTTCAACAACCTCAGGGATCGCCTCAACCAAAACTTTACCATGAAGGACTTGGGAAGATTGCGATACTGCCTGGGAATTGAATTCTACCAAGATTCAGACAGACGGCTGGTTACGATGACACAACACAAGTACATTGAAGACATGCTTGAACGTTATGAAATGACGGAAGCAAAACCGTCACCAACGCCCCTGGAACCTAAAATAAAGCTAAGCAAGAACAACGATGATGCAGAAACCAAGATAACGTCACAGGCATACCAATCGTTAATCGGAGCATTAATGTACACAGCTGTGGCTACGAGGCCGGATATAGCATACAGCGTTAGTATGCTGAGTCGGTTCAACATTAACCCAGCGATGGAACACTGGAACTCAGCACGGAGAGTACTACGATACCTTAAAGGCACCAGTCACCATGGACTAACCTTCAACGAACCCGATGGAAGGTTAGAAGGATTTGTCGATTCTGACTGGGGAAGCAACATAGACGATAGAATTTCGCAAACCGGCTACGTCTTCAAACTCAGCGGAGCAGCCATCACCTATGAGTCGCGCAAACAGAAAAGCGTGGCGCTATCCAGCGTAGAAGCAGAGTACATGGCTCTCTCAGAATCTGCAAAAGAAGCAGTATACCTAAAAAACTACTTGAAGCAAATCGAACTGGGAGAAGATGAAGACGCAGCAATCACCTTGCACTGCGATAGTCAAGGTGCAAGAGACTTGATGAAAAACCCGATTCATCATGCACGCACTAAGCATATTGACGTGCGCTATCATTACGTCCGACAAGTATTCAAACGAGGAGATATCAACGTAGAATACCTACCAACGAACGAGATGATTGCAGACGTATTAACGAAGAGTCTCTGTGGTCCAAGCCACAAGAAATTTACTCAGGGAATGGGGGTAAAAGATACACGCGTCGAGAGGGGGTTTGTTGGCAATAAAACTTGACTGCGACACGTATCATTGTAATACTCAGTTCATGCGCACACACTTCTGCGCATGACTCTAACCTCCTTAACTTAAGTCGTTACACTTCTTACTTCAAGCGTGCTGTTGGACACTGTATAAAACCTTGTTTTCTTTTCACTAAATAAATACCATAAATATAATTATAAAGAAAACGACTGCGTATTATTTTATCATAACTAATAATGATATTTCAAATAACACTGTGCCTATTCGCACGACAGATTGACTCCAAGAGAGATACTTCAGACAGGTAAAGTGACTCTAACAGAGTCACGCAAGAGTCACGCAAAAATGTTGTACTGCTTTTTTTGGACTGCTGAACCAACGGGTGAGTGGCTTCGCGTCGTGACCCAGGCTCACAATTAAGGGAGATCATCCCTCTCGCACTCATACCATCTAGTGGGCGGATTCTCGGACGGAATTAATAATTTTTTTTGTAAGTGCCCCAGTCTCGTTTCATATTATGAAAAAAAATTAATAATTCAATCACTCCAATTCTCCTAAAATTTTTGTGTGACTCTTGCGTGACTCTATTAGAGTGTCTCTGGAATGTCTGGAGTGTCTGTCTTGGAGTCAATCTGTCGTGCGAATAGGCACATCGTTTAAATAAATACAGATATTACGCAGGATCTTACTTTGACCGAACGATGCGCACTAGCTAATCACTGACAGCACTGTCGGCACATGTATATGAAGGTATTGAATTGCTCGTCCTACTTTACATAAAATCTGTGAAAATCATGAACTATGTATCAAAATGGCACTAATCAACTGTGAAAGAACTAGGTCACTAGAATGTTTTCACAGAGCGTAGCAGTGATTTGGAAAAAATCCTTTTCAAGGTGTGTATACCCCCATAAGACAACAACTCCAAAATGTGTTTTTCTACGGTTGGAAATCATATTGAAGTTTTTGGTCACACACTACACCAGAGATAAGCATTCAAATTTATATAGCGAATCAATATTCTTCCAAATGTTTGTATTCATTTTACAGAACCAGATTTACAAGTTATCAACCGCATGATTCGCTGCCCGCAGGACAAATTGCTTAGACTCGACAAGACCATATTCATATCAACAGAACTGATAAAATATATATGTTGAATTTTCTTCAAGTTGTGATAATTTATATCTTGAATTTCTTTAATTTTGTGAATCATTTGAAAAAAAAAAACTTCAAAGCGATTTATTTCAGAACTAGGTTTTTGGCAATTGAAAAAGTCCCATGCGTCTCAGTTTTTGTCGAAGACTCTTCAAATTTTCAGGGTACGTTCCTACACACACTAGCTACAAACCCACGTCAGAATTTGGAAATCGAGACAAAAAAAAAATTTGATAAAACATAATTGAAAATATATTTTTTTGTTCATAAAAAAAATGTCAAAATCAAAGTATCGTAGCTATCTATAAAAACCGACGTGGGTTTGTGGCTTACGCATCCTGAAATATGTGTGTGCAAGCCCAGCAAGATTCAAGAATAACTCAGACGCATGGGAGGTTTTTCAATAAAGGCTATTTCAGAAGCATTATGAGGAGTAACTCTGTACTTATTGTTTCAATTGACTCGAAATTTGCACAATGTCTATGTTTTGAGATGGCCACCATGTGTGTTAAATTTCATTTGAAAATATCTATTGGTTTATGTGATTTGAAAATAGCAATGAATTGGCAGTTTTCAGTATCTCCTACCCTTAAGAGGAAAACAAGCTCAACAACCTTTCACAGACGAGACCAAGAACCCAGCAACTATCCTCAAACTATCCTGATTCTCCGTCCAATCAGATAAGATCATTCAGACTTTCTATAATTATTTCATTCGTCATTTTTCATTATTTTGATCAAATATCTTAAAAAAAACATTCTATCGAGTTAACATCTGATACTTTGATTTACGACTTTATTATTATTTCAAGAAGCTAACATTTGTCCTCCAATCTAGGTCGTTTTATCAAGTTTTCGAAGAGGTTTGGAGCTCGCCCTACTAGTCCTTGGTCCCTTCATCCCTCCAACCGCTTCCTGTTGCAGTACGCAGGATTTAACCAACACCATCCTGATTCTTCATTCCTGATTCCTGATTCCTACACTTGTTACTGGTTCCTGCCCTCGGAGGATTTTTGTGAAAACCTATGTTGTGATATTTGATTGAGCTCGACTATCTTCTTGTGGCTTTCTGTGGTTTACCCAGGAGACGAAAGATTAGACCAGATAATGTTAGGGAAATCAAACTATTTAATTTTCGAGCCACAGCTCAAACTTTCCCTATGATGTCAAATACACCTGTTAAACTGTCGTCAATTATATATTTACTTACGCATCTTAAAATATGTGTGTGCAAGCCCAGCAAAATTCAAGAATAACTCAGACGCATGGGAGGTTTTTGAATAAAGGCTATTTCAGAAGCATTATGAGGAGTAACTCTGTACTTATTGTTTCAATTGACTTTAAATTTACACAATGTCTATGTTTTGAGATGGCCACCATGTGTGTTAAATTTCATTTGAAAATATCTATTGGTTTATGTGATTTGAAAATAGCAATAAATTGGCAGTTTTCAGTATCTCCTACCCTTAAGAGAAAGACGAGCTCAACAACCTTCCACAGACGAGACCAAGAACCCAGCAACTATCCTCAAACTATCCTGATTCTCCGTCCCATCAGATAAGATCATTCAGATTTTCTATAATTATTTGATTCGTAATTTTTAATTATTTTGATCAAATATCTTAAAAAAACATTCTATCGAGTTCACATCTGATACTTTGATTTACGACTTTATTATTATTTCAAGAAGCTAACATTTGTCCTCCAATCTAGGTCGTTTTATCAAGTTTTCGAAGAGGTTTGGAGCTCGGCCTACTAGTCCTTGGTCCCTTCATCCCTCCAACCGCTTCCTGTTGCAGTACGCAGGATTTAACCAACACCATCCTGATTCTTCATTCCTGATTCCTGATTCCTACACTTGTTACTGGTTCCTGCCCTCGGAGGATTTTTGTGAAAACCTATGTTGTGATATTTGATTGAGCTCGACTATCTTCTTGTGGCTTTCTGTGGTTTACCCAGGAGACGAAAGATTAGACCAGATAATGTTAGGGAAATCAAACTATTTAATTTTCGAGCCACAGCTCAAACTTTCCCTATGATGTCAAATACACCTGTTAAACTGTCGTCAATTATATATTTACTTACGCATCTTAAAATATGTGTGTGCAAGCCCAGCAAAATTCAAGAATAACTCAGACGCATGGGAGGTTTTTGAATAAAGGCTATTTCAGAAGCATTATGAGGAGTAACTCTGTACTTATTGTTTCAATTGACTTTAAATTTACACAATGTCTATGTTTTGAGATGGCCACCATGTGTGTTAAATTTCATTTGAAAATATCTATTGGTTTATGTGATTTGAAAATAGCAATAAATTGGCAGTTTTCAGTATCTCCTACCCTTAAGAGAAAGACGAGCTCAACAACCTTCCACAGACGAGACCAAGAACCCAGCAACTATCCTCAAACTATCCTGATTCTCCGTCCCATCAGATAAGATCATTCAGATTTTCTATAATTATTTGATTCGTAATTTTTAATTATTTTGATCAAATATCTTAAAAAAACATTCTATCGAGTTCACATCTGATACTTTGATTTACGACTTTATTATTATTTCAAGAAGCTAACATTTGTCCTCCAATCTAGGTCGTTTTATCAAGTTTTCGAAGAGGTTTGGAGCTCGGCCTACTAGTCCTTGGTCCCTTCATCCCTCCAACCGCTTCCTGTTGCAGTACGCAGGATTTAACCAACACCATCCTGATTCTTCATTCCTGATTCCTGATTCCTACACTTGTTACTGGTTCCTGCCCTCGGAGGATTTTTGTAAAAACCTATGTTGTGACATTTGATTGAGCTCGACTATCTTCTTGTGGCTTTCTGTGGTTTACCCATGAGACGAAAGGTTAGACCGGATAATGTTAGGAAAATCAAACTATTTAATTTTCGAGCCACAGCTCGAACTTTCCCTATGAGAGCAAATACACCTGTTAAACTTTCGTCAATTCTATATTTACTTGAGAAGCGGGACGACTCTTCTACTAATCACTACTCTTGTTAAAAACAAATCAGTTTTGCTCCAGATATTAACTCGAGCACTTGTATTTCCAAATATAACTAATTCGTTGAGACTAATTTATTAGTGTCATAAAAATCTCCTTATTTTGCTCGAGGAATCACGATTTCCTTTTTTCGTTAATAATCCGTAACATAGGCCCCTACAGCATTATCCGAATTTTCAGTAACAACGCCTACGTATTATTTGACAAAGATGATCTAAACCACATCAAGGGAACCTATAACCAGTTAATTTTAAGAAAATATATGCCATCCCAATGAGACTCATGTTCACCTATAAGTTATTTATGCATGTGCTAGATTTTATTATACACATTCAGACGTGCTTAGATTTTAGCTAAATTAGTGCTGTTCTACAATGATACCTGTTCAGGGTGTCCAGCGACAGGGTAAACCTGGAAAACCTGGAATTCTCAGGGAATTTCGTTGGACAGGGAATTCTCAGGGAATTCTCAGGGAATTCTCATGGAATTTTGCTAAAGTTCTGGGAATTCAAAGTTTTGTGTTTAAATTCGAAAATCAAAAATCAATTTCTCGCACGCGCTGATCTAACACTGAGAATGGTTATACAGAGCGATTATGTGGACAATCACGCGCCTGAAAGGTAAGCAAACGGAAAACGCCTGAATTGAGCAGATTATTACGTAATAAATAAAATCCAATCGTCGATCTTTGATCTGCTCAATCCAGGCGTTTCCCGTTTGCCTACTTTTTAGGCACGTCACTTTCCACAGAATCGCTCTGTATATATTAGGCTTTTTACCCTGTAAAAACGACGAATATTGCCCTGGAAAACCTGGAATTCTCAGGGAATTTCGAAATGCTCAGTTGCTGGACACCCTGCTGTTGTTTTTATTGTTAAAAAAATGCAATGACTATTTCGTGCAATGCTGAAGCTACAGCTGATGTACGCCAGTGACTCAAGCGAACAAAAATTGCTCAAACAGATAAAGAAAGGATCCTGTCTATATGAACTCAAAAGCAGCAGGGCCTCAGAACTCGACGGTACTTTGGCCGGCTACGGAGTTGAAGATACAAAGGAAGATCAGTTAGCGTCCTGAAAACCTACCCACCTCGTCAACGAGCCAAAGTGGTGGTGAAATGCCTATAGTCGAGGATAACCAGCTTATACCAGGGCACAAGACAGCAATCTTCACTGACTACGCATAACAATATTGCAGATCCGGCCCTGCTTGGGCACTTTCATAGACCTGAAGAAAGTGTTAGAGACCCTGAGTATACTACTGCTGACAGAGAAGCTGAAGAAGAAATGATTCAGAGGAACAGCGCATGACTTGCTGTCCAGCTACTTGGTCGACAAGCGACAACGAGTGAGAATAGCAGCCACTGTCTTCAAGAGTGAGGTCATCGATTATGGGGTTCCATCATCTTACTGTCATACTGGATAATATTTCCGAAATCTAGACAAATTGCGAGATTCTGGCGTATGTAGATGATACTTGCGCCCTCTTCCTCGTGGTGGAAGAATGGGAACTATGAAATACTTGCGTGGGGAGCTGTATGAAACACAGCAATGAGACAGCTCGAAAGCAACCAACCTAGAGAGGGACGATAGAGCAAGGATCCAAATTAACATGTTGTCCTGCAAACTGAGCAAACTGACAGAAGAAGTTATCACGACGTGGCAGCAAAGGTCTTTTAGGAGTTGCCAATAGACATGAAGCTGGACATCTGCGCCGAAGCAGACTCTAAAGACAAAAACAAATAGATGGGCAGATCACAGAATAGTTCAAACGAAAAACTGAGCATGTATTAAGCGAGCTGACCCTTTCTACTTAAAGACATGTATAGATTTGAGAAAAACCACAGGTATAATCGTAGAACAGCACTAATTCATCTGATAGTGTTGAATTTTTTCTTATTATATTACAGTTGACATAAATTTATACTCATGTATGACTGCCCACGGACTCACTAGGAGCCCATTGTAAAAGCACAGTGAAAGCATACCTCACTGAATACGAAAGATTATAACATTAGCTTGTTTGTTTGTTATTTTCAAGTAAATATTGTTAATATTGATGATTTCACTGATTATACATATGTGAATAAATATTTGAAAAAAAATATATATTGTTAGAAACGAATTCGTGTTTATTAAAGCTGGACCGAGATTAATGAAATAAAAATTCGTTTCATTACTATAGATTAGTTATTTTCAATTAGAAAAAATACAGTGAGGTTATCAAATCGTCAATGACAGTATAGAAATAGCAATCTTTATAATTGTATTCCTATTGTATATCTATTGATGTTATTATTTACTCGCATTTTTCGCCTAGACTTTCGTCTTGATTCTTATCTTATTTTTTGTCTTGATTTTTATCTCATTTTTTGTCTTGATTTCTGTATTGATTTTTATCTTATTCTTTGTCTTGATGTCTATATTGATTTTTATCTTATTCTTTGTCCTGACTCCTGTATTGATTTTTATCTTATTTTTTGTATTGACTTTTGTCTTGATTTTTGTCTTATTTTTCGTCTTGATTTTTATCTTATTCTTTGTCTAATTTTCTGTCTTGATTTCTTGTCTTTATTGTATATTATTCTTTGTCTTCATTTCTGTATTGATTTTTATCTTATTTTTTGGATTGATTTCTGTATTGATTTTTATCTCAATTTTTGTCTTATTTTTTGTCTTGATTTCTGTCCTCTTTTTTGTTAAATTCGACTTTAACGCTAATTAGACGCTTCTTTTCAATTTTATTCAGTTTTTTATGGGCTTGCCAATCGTAGTTGCTTCCAAACTAGGCGGAAGCGCGTCTGAAAGTGTCATATCATCAGGTAATTTCAAGAGAGCAAGTATTTTCTTTCATCATTGCACGAGTGACGGAGGACTGCCCATTTTTTCACACACGAAAACTCTTGAATATGCAAGGGTGGGCTCGCAAATCACAATTGCCCCAAAAATCAGCACAGATATGTCCGAGCGGGTCATATATACTTAAATTTCCGACAGGACAATCAGTTCCGACTTCAATTAAATAAGTTTTGGCGAGCTGTTTCATCCACTTCTCGCAGCAGTTGCCGATATAAGTCGAAACACATCTGACTGTGTTAAAACAACGAAAAAATTTTCATACTTACTATATTTTATATCAAATGTCTTGTTTTTACATATTATTTTTTTCGTTGTACCCAAAGCTGCCTGTTTTTTCACACACGGTCATGCTTGAATATGCACAGTAACTTCGCATGCTGCATCGAAGAACCGCGTTCTAACCGAGCGATGCGATATTAGAATAGTGATTTTCAGTACGCAGTGACATATACATTTATTTTATATATCTACTGCATCAGTCACGGAGAGCTGCCCGTTATCCACACACGGGCAGTTTCGAACTTGCATGTATACTTACATGTATACTGCATACTCTTGCATGGTCTACACTTATCGAACTGGTGAGGAGGCTTAAGTTTAACATTGAAAATAACAACCTAAGGTTCAGCTAGACTTAGGAAATTATTTCAAGTATGTGAAACATCATAAAAATACCGCTGCATATTTATTCATTCTTATATCTCTACATTTATTCGATCGTACTTTCGAGTTTTTTTTTTGCGAAGCTACACGTGAAATCGCAAATTAGGCCAAAGCCATGACACGGATACGGCCTTTATCTGTGAGAATCGTTATCGAGAACTCCGTTATCTTGAAAAATGAGGAAATGAGAAGGTAAATGCCGACCGTCTATTTACGCGCGCTTGGCGAGGCCTGATCAACGCCCTTAAGGGCATTTGAGCGAGCTCCGACAACTCTCCTTGTTCAGAAGAGCGCATCTAGCGCACAGCTGAAGAACCCTATCGAAATGACTACATCTATAGGGTAGTCTCATGCTACCCCGTCGGTAAAACAGCAGAGCGCTCAAAAGCCCTTCATCCACGTGTTATGCTGCTTACTTCACTCGATTTCGACATTCGACGTATAGTGAATCGTCTTTTTTTCTCGTGATTATTACATGTATTACGCTTTCTTGTCACGTCTGATTGTTGGCCCCAACTTCCAGGCCCTGCTCATTATATTATTATTATAATTATATAGTTAAGCACATGTTTATCCATGTTCAATTTCCTTATTGGAAAATTCAATTATTATTCCCTTAATTGAAGCAAGATCGGAATGATTGTCAAGCCATTCAACCGCCTGGGATAATTCTTAGAATTTCGGGGTATACCCTAATACCAGTGCGAGTATCTTTTATGTCAAGCACAGAGTTTCATACTAGCGTTTCAATTAAGCGTATTAAGCTCATAATCATCGATCTTGATCCAATCCTAGGGGAATTCCATCCATAGATCTGAATAGATAATACCATTGATTTAATATTATTTCTATCAGAGAGAGAGAATTCCTATTTCAGTAGTTTCCTATTTGATTACTTGATTATTTCATTATATTCATTATATCAACGCGTGTGAATCGTGAAAAGTCTTTTATTAAATTCATTACTATTCTTCATTAATAATAAATCTTATATAGTAACAAGCCTTCACGATCCCCACGTCGGAGATCATTATATTGTCTCGCTATTTCATTATTTTGTGAATTCAATATTTTATGTCATTCATTTGTTCAACCGACAATCATTTGTTAGTCGCTTGAATTATATTTTCATTGCTTTGATCGTTCAAGAATATACTATAATTTTTACCAGTCAATTCCCATTATCATTTGAATTACCTTTCATTTATTTACTTTATATTCATTATTTTTCTTTAATTATATTATTATTTCTATATCAATTAGCCTCAACACAATTTAAACAAATCAATTGAGACCTGTATAGGACTAGGCGGCAACGAATCCTATTTACCGATCTATTTCATAATAGATCTCTTTTATAATTATTTATATGTGGATGTGACGGGATGACCAATTCTATTCTCGGGTTCTCTTGTGAATAAACCATAGGGATTAATAACACTCTACCCATACCGTCCGTCACATACGAATTGGTGGCAGCGGTGGGATTTGCCGTTAAACAATTGATTTTGTTTAAATAAAAAAAAAAAAAAAAAAAAAAAAAAAAATTTATTTTAACTTTTCTAAATCTTTCAAAATTATATATTTCCAAACATAAATGAAATCGTAGCTCTCTTTTCTCTCGGATACTTCCTCAGCGGGATATGGAATTTCCCGCCACGGAATAATGTATATGTGTATATTCCTAAGAAATATTAAGTGTTACTGACATTTTCCACGATAACCTTGGTCGATTGGCAAAAGCCAGACCTTCCACTTAAGGAACTTTCTATTCTACCAACCGTAAACTTCCTAGAGGCAGAAGAGTGGCGGACGAAACCTCCATTAAAGTTCATATATTGTTACGTTTTGGTTCTTGAGCGATACCACCGGTATCGCGAACCGAGTGTAATTGTGAGTTCTTTGCTCGATTTTATATGTTCTAGACCTTTATATCAAATATTTAATTTTCCCTATTACGGACTTGAGTCGCCGTGCAACTAAAGCCGCCTCCCCACAGACCTGAACACGTAAACGCGCTAAGGCTGCACTTTACCCACCTAACCTTTTGATTTTAGTTTTATTTAAGTTAGTTTATTCCCAATTATTCTAAACAATACAACCTGCTGTGCCAGACCTGAGTATGTCAGAGACACACTAAGGCTGTATCTAGCGTTGGTTCGTTATATCAATGAAGAAGACCTGGAAATGGCGGATAAGGGATCTGCATAGACTTACTTTTATATAATCTAGAAATTCGATTTATTTTATCTTTAACGATTTGCGGTTGCAACCAATTCTTATTTTATATTTACAGTTGTTGCTTACTTACTAAGTTATGACTATCGAAGCTGATTTGATTTCCGTTATATTCTATTTGAATTTTGACAGTTTTGTATGATTGTGATTTTATTGTCTAAATAATATTCTTGTTTCCAAATTTAATATCTTTATTTATATCTTTGATAATATTTTTTGAAATTAGTTAATTTTCTTTTTGTTGATTCTCGCGAAAGTAATTGAGTATAATTTATATTGAAATGAAGCTAAGAGTTCACAAGGCGCTCTGCCTATTGTGACTGCCGAGAGAACAGTGTTGCGAGTCAACCCGGTGCTATACCGTGGAATTGCTGCTAATGAGAGCTGTGTCTCGACTTTTATACTGGCTATGACGTCACTTGACATGTCGCTCTCGTCGAACGTTCTCGATCGTTCGACGTTCGCAACGGCTGATGTTTGAACTGCTAACGGTCAGGCCTATGTTGTCTGATCCGTTACATTGCCCCCTTCGATCATCTGATGGTCGGATGATCTCTGATGATACGTCTAGCTGATGATCGATTCTTGATTATGGATGTGGTTTTTTTTTGATGAACTTGATGAAATTATGATTTACCCCCTCTTTAAACCAAGTGGATCCGTGGGATCCATGAGTACGGGTATCTCTATGGTTTCATTTTTCGATGATTGTTGGAGTTTTCTGCGCTGATCAGCTGATGATTTTCTCGCTGAACTCGCCCTCTGCTCCTGTCGTTGCCGTAACGTCATCTCTTCTCCCTCGTCATCTGACAAATCTAACGTTCCAAAGTTTCGGAGCATATTTATCAACTCCTCCGGCTTACGGTACTTTCGCCGATCATAGTCCGCAATGCGGTTTCGTTTTTCGCCGGTTGTTGAAACGGTGTCAGTGACAGTGTGGATAGCTGTTCGTCCATTTTTCGCTGCGGTCGTTGAAATGTCATAGGAACTGTCAGTTAACCGAGGTATTTTAAATCTTCGGATCTCTGGCTGACTGAGTTCTAACGCTTCGATCTTCCTGATGGTAGGTGGATTCTTGTTTTTCTCTTTGCTTTCAGATGTTAATGCTTTTTTTTTCAGTTCTTTTATTTCCGATAATTTAAGACGTGGAATGCAGATTTTTAAAACCATGTTGTTGTTCTGATCTGTCGTAGTTGGTGGGTCTACCTTTGTCTTCTGCACTTCCTTCGATGGATCTACGCTGATGGTCGGCGCATTATTTATTGCATCCACCGGCTCAATTTCAGCTGGTTGGCTAGTATGCACTAGATTTCGCCGGCGATTCAAACGTGATGGATCCATGAGGTGCGCTGCCGTTTGATATCCTCTCTCAATTACATATCTTCCAGGTCCAGATTTAAATTTTCCAGAACTAATTATAACCTTTTCATTTTCAGATGCATGATAGTCATCGTCAACGGCTTGGGTTTGCGTACCCTTATCCTGAACACTGGTGTAACCGTACTCGAACATGGTAAGTGAATGTGATGACTCATACTCGACCTCGAGCTTTTATATCGTCCTCTTCGTCTCATCTAACCAAGGTACGTTAGCAATTCAAACACAACCGCTGCAAACGACGACAGTCAGCTCCCCTAGGTGCTGGTTTCGTTAAATTTTCAAATTTCAGGTAATACATAGTGCTTCAGCATGTTTGTATGGAAACGACCTCGCTCTTTTCGCGTGTTTATATTTGCTAGAATAAATGTAGCTTCGCCAATTCGGTTACAAATACGGTAAGGTCCCTCATATAAAGCTAGAAACTTTGCCATTGTTTTATTTTTTGAATCAGAGACATTTAAAGCTCTTACCAAAACCAAATCGTTTACTTTGAATTCTGTCATTTTATGACTTTCATTGAACCTTTTGGCTCTGCTACTTCCATTCTTCTTAATATTATTCTTAACTAAACTTAATTTCAATTCTTTTGATATGTCTTCCTTATCCAATTTAAACCATTTTTTCCAGAAACGAGTTGGCGGTTCTCCGAGCTGGATCTCGCACGGGCAAAATCCAGTCGACTCATGGTACACTTCGTTCACGCAGCTTTCGATAACTTTCAACCAATCAACCCAGGAGGTATGTTTTCCGGTCAAGAAAGTTCTAAAGAACCTTCCCAATTCACGATTTACTCTTTCGACCATATTTCCTTGAGGATGTCTAATTGACGAGAATATAGGTGTTATATTTTCCTCTTTCAGTTTCTTTAACCATAGCGCTGACGTGAACTGTGTTCCATGGTCGAACTGGATTTCATTCGGCTTTCCAAGCTCTGGTATGTACTTCTCAAAAATGCATCGGATGGTGGAGCGCGCGTCTGCAGTTTTCAATGGATACAAACGCACAAACTTGCTGAATGTGTCAATGGTCACTAATAACCATTTGTAATTTCCTTTACTCGCGGGTAACGGGCCTAAAAAGTCAATAGAAACCAATTCCCCGACCTCACTCGGTGTGATGTTTTGCATCCGAGCGTAGCTGTAACGATTCGGTACTTTACATAGCTGACATCGCTCGCAGCTAGCTAGAATTCGTCGAATGCACCGCGCGAATTTTGGAAAGTAGAAATTTTCATTCAACAATTTGTAACATTTTCTAGCCCCAACATGTCCGTATGCCTCATGGGTTTCTGTTACTAATTCTTTTATCAAATCCGAAGGAAGATAAGCTCTTTTGGAGCCCCCTGGTTCCAAGTGGTACCAAATCCCTTGTTCTAATTCTAATCGTTTTTTATCCCTAGTCAAATCCTCATCGACGAGGTGTTTAATATGGGGATCATCAGCTTGGAGCTGTCCGAAAATTTTCAATTTATTTTCTAAATTTTGGTTTATATTTCTGGCTAACGGCGCAATTATTTGCAATTTGTTTATTTGCGGCATTTCGTTGGTTTTGTCAGGTGGATATCGGCTAAGCGTGTCTGCCACGATATTGTCCTTGCCTTTAACGTATTCAATCTCGAAATCGTATGTTTGAACAAACAATATCCAACGCGCCCACCTTGAACTGACTGATTTGCATGTCGTCATGAATGTAAGCGCATGATGATCGGTCCGAATTGTTAACTGAGCACCGATAATAAATGTCCGGAACTTCTCCAGCGCAAAGACTATCGCCAAAAGCTCTTTTTCCGATGTAAAATAGTTAAGCTCCGCCCCCTTTAGCGTACGACTAGCAAAACCTACAATCAATTCTTCGTTTTTGTCGGATAACTGATACAATACGGCACCGATAGCAAAGTTGCTTGCATCGCATTGCAAATAATACCGTTTTTTAGGGTTTGGATGATGGATGATCATCTCTTTACAAAATAATTGTTTTACTTTATTGAAATGTGCTATCATTTCTTCGTTCCAATCCCACTTGACATCCTTTCGTACAAGTTTTAATAACGGAGCGGTTGCATCCGAGTAATGTCTTGCAAATTTACCGTAATAATTCGTCAGACCTAAAAATCCTTTCAATTGTTTAACGTTCTTTGGATCTGGAAAATTTGTAATTGCTTCTATTTTTTCCGGTTGTGGCCAAATTCCATTTTTGGTAATCCGATGGCCTAAGAAGTCAATTTGCTCCCGAAAAAACTTTGATTTATTGAAATTTATGGTCATATTGTGTTTTCTAAACACTGTAAATAATAACTCCAGGTGTGCCAAGTGAGACGGAAACGAATCAGATAGACACAGTATGTCATCAACGAAGTTGATGGTAAATTCCTCTGTTTCCTTTAAGACTAAATCAAGAGTGCGGATGAGACTTGCTAAGCTGGTGCTTAATCCGTAGGGTGTCACCGCGAATTGATATGTCTTCCCCTCGTACAGGAACGCCGTATACTTTCGTGAATCCTTATGCAATGGTACTTGCCAAAAACTCGCAGTTAGATCAAGGCTAGACATAACGGAATTGTTTCCGCACTTTTGAAACAAAACCTCAGTAGATTGCGCACAATCATGGTCAGGTACTATTAGCTTGTTAATGTAACGCGCATCTAATACCAGTCGAATGTCGCCTGATTTTTTAGCTACCACCACTATAGGGTTTATATATTCGCTGTATGAGCGCTCAATGATACCAAGATTTAACATTTTATCAATCTCTTCTCTGACTTTATCTCTATGCATAATCGGCACTGGGTATGATCGTCTTACAAAAGGTCGATCTTCATATATTTTAATCTTATGTTCGTAAATATTGACTCTACCAGGTATTTTCGAGAAAATGTCGCGATACTTTTTTAACAAGTTTGAAAATGCGTTAATCTCACAAGCTTCTAGTATCTGACATTCTGATAATTTGCTATTAATCTCATCATCGGTTAATCCCGGATTATGTCCAGCTTGATGACTATTAATTGCTTCGATGTTTGAAATGGTCTCTTTATCCCAGTTCACGTTTTTACATTCATTCGCTCTATTGATCTCAACTTGATCATGTTTTGTATTTATTTGAAATTGTAATTTATTTGAATCTAAATCTAAATCGGCTTTCCATTTATGTAAGGTGTCAATCCCTATTATGGCATCTTGCTTTAATCCGTGTACGATGAGAAGACATATCTCATCGGACGACGACCCGATCTTAATTCTGGCTAATATTTGCTCTTTTACCCGAGTAGGTTTGCCCCCTAGCACTCCTGATATCTGAAAGTTCACTACGGGAAATTTTGCGCAGTCTTCCAAAGATGTCTTATGTCGATTGTACCAGTTATTCGATACGCACGTTACATGACTACCCGTGTCTATTAGAGCCTTTACTTCGACATTCTCAATGCGCAAAAGAACCTCCGGACATTGTACTACTGGTTGACCTTTCCCTGTATCCTCTTTAATAAGATAATTAAACGGATTTTCGAATAAATTATTTTCTGTCTTGTTTTTATTTGATCTTACCGCCGAAATGCTTTGAACACGCTGTACTAGTGTCGGTAAGGATTCTTCTTCCAGTACAGCGCCTTCTAGTTTCCCGCAATAGTTGAATTTACATCGTTTACCGACTGGTCATTATCTGTGTTTACAATGGTCGCTTTTATTTGGCGATTTGTCCAGTTGGACCTATTGTTTTCATGTTCGCTTTGTCCATGTTGATGCCGCGTCTCATGCTCGTTGTTTGTCGGTTTGAAATTCTGACTAGTCATGTCATTCCGCCATGACACTTGTTTGTCTCGGTTTTCGTTCGGACGGTTGACGGTTTGATATTGTTTGTTCGTGTACGTATTTTTCGATCTTGGTGCGTTAGATCTACCACCGAACTGCATTTCGTCTAAAAATTCTAGTAGCGCGTCGATGTCAACTATGTTTCGGCACCTAGCAGCTTCTACTATCGGTTCGTCGAAATGTCGTGTAAGGTTACGAACAATCTCCGTTTCTGACATGCACGGATCTAAACCCACGGCTGATGCGAATTTTCTATTTGCATATTCAGACCACGTTACCCTCGCGTCTGGAATATAATACCCGAACTCAATATCTTTTCTTAATTCCCGCTGTGTTTCACTTCCCCAGTATCTTTTTAGAAATCGTTTTTTAAATTCTTCCCATGAATTGATAACGTCGCGACGCGCGATCCACCAATCCTTCGCATCCAAAGTGAGACTTTGCCCTACCAGTTTTAGACAAATGTCATCGTGACGTGCATCGATGAAGGTAAAGTACTCTTCAATTTCTTTTATGTAATTAGCCGGTCTTTCCCAGCATTTTCCAGAGAATTGCGGCAGTCTAACATGTTTGGAAATTAAGCAACTGTAGTCACTCCCTTGATATGAACTGTTTGATTTTACTCTTCTAATTTCAGCGTTTACGCTTGTTCGGAAATTATCATGTTTTTTCTCGATTTCTATCAATTTTTCTACGTTGGTTTTTTGGTGTTTCTCTATTTTAGCTTCCAAACAATTTAGACCGTCGCCAAACTCATCTCTTATCGTTTCATGCTCTTTGCTGTATTGTTTTTGACTTTCTTCTAACTTTTCGTTGAATATTTCGCTATTTATTTCTAATTTCTTATCTAATGCTTCTAATTGTTTTCTATATTTTAATGATTGCTCTTCGAGCCTTTTTCTGAAATCATTCTCGCATGATAATATATTATCGGTATTTACCGCTTTTGATTCGACGATTGTTCTTTCTAATTTAGCATATTTTTCATCTATCTTTTTATGTATTTTTTCTAGTGTTTCCATCACCGAAGCCTGCTCGACGCCCATCGGCCTTCGACGCTCTGTTTCTTTTTCTTTTTCTGTTTCAATAAATGTTTTATCTAAATTTGCTGTGTCTTTTTCTTTATTATGCCGTCCTTGACTCCTATCACCTAACCCTAGCTCTGTAGCCGAGTTGATGCTAGATCCCTTGTCCGCCATTTGCCTGGTCGTGACACCGGACTTTGACATAATCCGCAAAATGACTCTACTAGCAATGAAGTTAAATTTATTAGTGCAACGAAGTTAAGTTAAATTGAATAAATGACTCTAGATATTTTTTAAGTAAGTTTTTTATTAAATATTGATTATAAAAGCCCCACGTTGGGCGCCAAATGTTACGTTTTGGTTCTTGAGCGATACCACCGGTATCGCGAACCGAGTGTAATTGTGAGTTCTTTGCTCGATTTTATATGTTCTAGACCTTTATATCAAATATTTAATTTTCCCTATTACGGACTTGAGTCGCCGTGCAACTAAAGCCGCCTCCCCACAGACCTGAACACGTAAACGCGCTAAGGCTGCACTTTACCCACCTAACCTTTTGATTTTAGTTTTATTTAAGTTAGTTTATTCCCAATTATTCTAAACAATACAACCTGCTGTGCCAGACCTGAGTATGTCAGAGACACACTAAGGCTGTATCTAGCGTTGGTTCGTTATATCAATGAAGAAGACCTGGAAATGGCGGATAAGGGATCTGCATAGACTTACTTTTATATAATCTAGAAATTCGATTTATTTTATCTTTAACGATTTGCGGTTGCAACCAATTCTTATTTTATATTTACAGTTGTTGCTTACTTACTAAGTTATGACTATCGAAGCTGATTTGATTTCCGTTATATTCTATTTGAATTTTGACAGTTTTGTATGATTGTGATTTTATTGTCTAAATAATATTCTTGTTTCCAAATTTAATATCTTTATTTATATCTTTGATAATATTTTTTTGAAATTAGTTAATTTTCTTTTTGTTGATTCTCGCGAAAGTAATTGAGTATAATTTATATTGAAATGAAGCTAAGAGTTCACAAGGCGCTCTGCCTATTGTGACTGCCGAGAGAATAGTGTTGCGAGTCAACCCGGTGCTATACCGTGGAATTGCTGCTAATGAGAGCTGTGTCTCGACTTTTATACTGGCTATGACGTCACTTGACATGTCGCTCTCGTCGAACGTTCTCGATCGTTCGACGTTCGCAACGGCTGATGTTTGAACTGCTAACGGTCAGGCCTATGTTGTCTGATCCGTTACAATATATATGGGGGTTTCCAGCTCATCTCGACCACCTTCCAGACCTGACCCCCTCGGATTTGAGTGAAACTTTTTTTTTGCTTCACTCAAGGTCCAAATTGGAACCTCCATTTTTTTCAGAATTTTTCGAGCCCCCGTCCCGGAGGCATCGATAGTGGAAATTTGCCATTTTATGGAATCCCAGAATTTTTGAACGATGATATCTCAGGATTGGAGAGTCATATCAATAAAAACAGGGTGGTCAATAGATTTGTCTTGAATTCAACTTTTTGAAAAAAAATATTTCGCAATTTCGCGATACCGTCCCAGCTGCTAGAAACTCATTTGAAAGCGAAAAATGGATGTTTTGATGGTTTGGGCATTTTTTATCTTTTTCATTTTTTTTTCTAAAATTCTATGAAGAAAGACAAAATTTTGAGGCCCATAACGAAGATGGAGACTCCAATGGTTTGAAAGTTATGATTTTTTCAGTTTCTAAAAGTGTGCGAAACTGACAATTTCAAACGACAAATATCTCATCGATTGTTTTATTTCTTTTCAATTCATGGATTTAGAAACTGAAAAAATCATAACTTCCAAACCATTGGAGTCTCCATCTTCGTTATGGGCCTCAAAATTTTGTCTTTCTTCATAGAATTTTAGAAAAAAAAATGAAAAAGATAAAAAATGCCGAAACCATCAAAACATCAATTTTTCGCTTTCAAATGAGTTTCTAGCAGCCGGGACGGTATCGCGAAATTGCGAAATATTTTTTTTCAAAAAGTTGAATTCAAGACAAATCTATTGACCACCCTGTTTTTATTGATATGACTCTCCAATCCTGAGATATCATCGTTCAAAAATTCTGGGATTCCATAAAATGGCAAATTTCCACTATCGATGCCTCCGGGACGGGGGCTCGAAAAATTCTAAAAAAAATGGAGGTTCCAATTTGGACCTTGAGTGAAGCAAAAAAAAAGTTTCACTCAAATCCGAGGGGGTCAGGTCTGGAAGGTGGTCGAGATGAGCTGGAAACCCCCATATATATTACCCAAAATGCCTGACCCTAACGAGACCGCTAACATGACAGCTAGCGAGGCGACGCTTGCATCGATGGCTGAATGTTTTGCTTTACAACATAGTACTTTGCATATTCCTCATTTTGATGGACAAAACGTCCCCCTAAAAGATTTCCTACAGGTCGTTCACAATGGATCGGTATACGTACCGCCGGGATCGGAAGGTCCCTACGTAAAAGCGGTACTGGGCAAGTTGCAGGGGGCCGCGCGTGATAGCACGTACGGTAAGAGTATCAGAACGATAGACGAATTAACCAAACATCTTAAACAGAGATTTGCGCCAGGGAAAAATTACCCTTATTATCATCACGAAATAGAAAGCATACGAATGAAGCGAAATGAATCAGTTAGCGGATTTTACGATAGATTAAATATTCTCATTAGCGGGGCTCGAGTATGTTTAAAAGATAAATACGAAGAAGAAGCGGAAGGGATGATGAAACCGGTGTACGATTGCGCGTTAGATGCTTTCTTACGGGGTCTCCCAGATGAATTAGCAAGAGCGGTGGATGCACGGGACCCTAAAGATCTAGAGGCAGCGCACCAATGTGCGGTGCGAATAGAAACGAGGATGAAAACCGGGATATTACCGCCGGGTGAGGTATTAAAAGCTACGATAAATCGCGAGGGAAGACAACGAACACCGTCGCCGACCTTCGAAAAACATTCTGCCTTTTTCGTGAGCGAGAGTCATAATAATAATAGGAGTAGAGATAGGACTAGGAGCCCATCGCCTAGCGTGGAACGTCAAGGAACTGGCTTAACACGTAAGGCTGAAGATCAAGGAAATCCACAAAGGGATACCTCGACGCGAGATTTCAATCCGCGATTTAACACCCAGCGGGATGATAGATTTTTACACCAAAGCAGGAACTCATTTCCCTATTACCCACCCTATCCTTTCATGTATCCCCCAATGGGCTATCCTTACCTTCCACCCTATGGATACCCACCACAACCATGGGAAATGAATAGACCACGCGACGATAGGCAGCGCTCAACATCACCAGGCAATAGAATTCCATTCAATAACAATAGAGCAAATTCACCTAGGCCCGATCAATCTAGACAAAGATTAGAAGCACCAACTAAAAATACTAACGATGAAAGACCGACGGAACAAGCTAGATCTCCGTCACCTCGAGTAGGGCCGTCCGAGTCTTTAAACTCGAACGCACCTCGTCGCCCAGACGCGACGACGGGGCATGCGAGCGACGAGCGTCGGAACGTCCGATTCGAGGATCCGGGTCGCGGGTTCTCACGTGCGGGCGAAGTAGAGAGTCGCCGTTAATCCAGATTAAAACGCCCGAATTAAAAACAGGATACGGAATATTTCTGGTTGATACCGGGGCGGATATCAGCTTAGTAAAAGCGAACGTATTACACCCAGACGTATTAATTGCGCTCGATGATTCCGCGACAATTACCGGCATAACCACTGATAAAATCGAAACATTCGGAACAACAGACTTAACCTTACAAGGACAGTTTACGAGATTACATGTAGTAAGTTCGGATTTTCCGCTAAAATGCGACGGTATATTAGGAAAAGATTATTTAAGACGCGAAAAAGCAGAAATATCGTTTTCTCATAACACTCTTGTCACTAAGACAGAACCAATTAGGCCTTTTCGATTTATTGATGAGGAAAATTTCGAGTCCGAAACCAAACCACAAAAACGCGTCTGGTTAATTAAAGCGCGAACTAGGCAGATAATACCCATAGAGGTACTCAATTGCGACCTGAGGGAGGGGTACCTGCCGCGAATCCCGATCATGGAGGGGCTATACATAGGCGAGGCTGCCGTAACGGTAAGCAATGGCGCCTGCCGTGTATTAGCCATCAACACATTAGAGAAGGATGTTGAGGTAGAGATCTCTCCCCAGGAAGTGACACCTTTCGAATATCACAACTTCCCTGAAGAACTCGGGCAGCAGACGAGTTCAGATTTCTCCGATGAAGAAGCATCATCTATAGATAGGGTTACTGAAATAGAATCAAAATTACGTCTAGACCACCTGAACGACGAGGAACGAATTCATGTGTTAGACTTGATCGAGGAACACCCTGATATCTTTCATTTACCCGGGAATAAGTTAAAAGCAACATCCGCGGTCAAACATCGAATTCCAACTACAGATGATATCCCGATCAACACTCGTCAATATCGTTTCCCGCCGGTTCACAAAGAAGAAATTGAAAAACAAATGAAAACAAAATTAGAGAACGGTATGATAACATCATCTAGCTCTCCTTATAATTCCCCACTCTGGATAGTCCCGAAGAAGCCCGATTCGAAAGGAAATCCGAGGTGGAGAATCGTAATGGATTTTCGAGCTCTGAATGATAAGACTATAGGTGACGCATATCCTTTACCGAATATAACCGATACTTTAGATCACCTGGGAGGAGCGGTGTATTTCTCAACTTTCGATCTTGCTAGTGGGTTCCAGCAAATCGAGATGGATCCAAGAGATCGCGCGAAAACAGCGTTCACGACACCAAACGGGCATTATGAATGTTTAAGAATGCCCGAAGGATTAAAAAATGCACCAGCCACCTTCCAAAGGCTCATGGACCAAGTCTTGCGAGGCTTACAGGGATCCGAAGTATTTGTGTACTTGGATGACATAGTTGTATTTGCGAAGGATTTAGACGAGCACGAAAGGAAAATTCGAAGATTATTTACAAAGTTATCTGAGGCAAATCTGACCCTACAACCTGATAAATGTGAATTCCTAAAAACAGAAGTAGCATACCTAGGTCATGTAATTAGTAGAACGGGAGTAAAACCAGATCCCAAAAAGATTGTAGCCGTAAGGAAATTTCCCAGACCCAAAACTCAGAAAAATGTTAGACAATTTCTAGGTCTGGTGGGGTATTATCGTAGATTCATTAAAAATTTTGCCGCTAAAGCCAAACCTTTAACTGATTTATTAAAGAAAAACGAGCCTTTCGTTTGGAAGAAAGAGCAACGTGACAGTTTCAAAATGTTACGTAAGGCCTTATGCCGAAAACCTATATTACAATACCCAGATTTTAACAAACCATTCACTCTAACGACGGACGCGTCAGACTATGCAATAGGCGCGGTCCTGAGCCAGGAGGTGGACGGTCACGACATGCCTGTGGCTTATTTATCGCGAGCTCTGATAAGTGCGGAACAGAATTACTTTACAACCGAAAAAGAATGCCTAGCAGTCTTGTGTGCGGTCTTGCATTTTCGACCTTATTTATTTGGGCGTAAATTCACTTTAGTCAGTGATCACGAACCATTACGCTGGATCAACTCTATCAAAGATCCAGGTCAACGCTTAGTAAGGTGGAGATTAAAACTACAGAATTACGAATATACCTTCGTACACAAGCCAGGTAAACTAAATACAAATGCCGACGCACTATCTAGAAATCCAATAACCAGCGATCAGTCAAGCGATTCAGATGAGACAGGTACAGCTAGCTCAGAACAGAGTAATATCGAATCAGAAGAAATAGAGGCATTAAAATACAAGGATTTCGTAAAACTAACTAAGTCGACCACTATAGCGAATCCCGATATCAAAGAAGTACATGAGGACCTTTTCGAGAAGATAGATAACTATGCACACGCAGTTTCGGTAGATTTAGAGATGAGCTCAGGAATAGCCGAAGAATTTAAAAAGAGATACGGGGTACCAGAGGAGTTACGGAAGCAAGCCAAATTACATTCAGTGGGCAAATTAGTTCTCGAGGATCAAAACATTTATTACATTATGACTAAGCAAAATTTTTGGGATAAACCAACGTGCGAGGACATGTATTTGAGCTTGATAAATTTGAGAGAAACCTTAATAAGAGACTCAGTTAGATCGGTCCGAATTCCAATAATTGGTTGTGGTTTAGATCGATTACCCTGGGGAAAGGTGCGGACGATGCTTCGTTATCTTTTCATAGGGACCGGGATCGAAATTCATGTTTGCACAAATATTAGAACTAAAAACAAAGACGTTAAACTTATTTCTACAAAAATTGGTACTGTATCCAATACACTGTATCCATACAGCCATACACTGTACCCAATAAATAAGCAGGGTAGTAAAACAACTAAGCCTTCAAAAATTCCTGGGCCACCTAAGACTATAAGTAGGTCAGTTTCAGTAGGACAGACGAAATCAACTGTAACAAAACCTAGGAAAAGACTAAATACGATACCATCATCGAATACCAGTGCAATATCCATGCGAACGCGATCTAAAACAAAACCTGCTATTACTGTACGGCCTGCGATAAAACCAGATAAAATATTAGAACCAATAGTAGAGAGAACTATCGAAGATTCCTCAGACGATGAATCCTCAGAACCACCGGAGTATAGGAAACGTAAAAGTGTTCTACCTAGCTTAGGTTTTGATACGCAGCCGGTGCAGCAACCTGAGCCAGACGCACAGACAGACATACAAACTGACGAACAAACTGACGTACAGACAGACATAGGCTCAGATAAGGAAATCGAATACAACTTAGACACGTTAGCAATAGGAATAACAGCACCAGTACAAAACACTGACAGTGACGTGGACGATGACGTATTTACTTTCGAAGCACCCACAGTTTTAAATCAATCTCCCCATAATCAAGGTAAATATCAGGAAGAGTTCAGTAATTTAGTTTTCAAACCGCCTATAGATATCAAGGAATTGCGCGAATCATTTAGTCGGTTCGATAAGTCAATCCATGAAAGGAGTATAATCGATCGAGAACCAGATGGCTCGGAGATAGCAGAATTACCTAGAGCGATCTCCGCGGATAGGATTGTTGACGATACAACACGCGAAGCAATCACTGAACACGACCCTTATAATGATGAAACTGAAGACGAAGTCCTAAATTCTAGAATAGAAAAGTTATTAGAGAAGTATGAAACAAAAGAACCAGGGACTGGAAAAGCTGTTAGTCAGGACAGTACAAAACGTACTTCGGGGCCACCCTATACCTCGACTACAGCTAGCGTAAGCCGAGACGCATCGGTTATCAGTCAGCCGGTCCACAAGAGAGTAGAGCTCCCAACGCCTATAGTAGCTCCACGACCTATAGCACTCTCTACTCCGTACCCAGGGACTGAGCATACTATAGGTAGACCAAAGGCTGGTAAATTACCAAGACGTTTGGAGCCAAGCCTGACACCACTAATTGAGCGTCCCGTACCTACTAGTATACAGATTACAGAAGGCATACTTCCTGACGTAGAACCGACTTCGCCTTTAAATTTACCGAAGCGAAAGTTTACTTTTCAAAATAATATAACAACAACCAGAGAAAATTTAACTTATCTTAAAGATAATTACGTTCACTTCACATCAATAGATGCAGAATTAGCAACACCTATTAGTAGGTTGTTATCAGATTTAGAAATAATAAATATAGAAGAACAAAAACAAGTAAAGCCAAAAATCGGGCAGATAATAGTTACGAACCGAGGTAGAAACAAAATTTTCAGTATAGTCATCAAGAATAAATACTTTGACAAAATTTCTATAGAAAATATAAATGTCGGTCTAGAAAATCTTAAAATAATTTTGGAACAATTACAAATACAACAATTTAGAATATCGAAAACAGGAGATTTCACTGACGAATTATCTCCTGAATTATGGCCCAAATTATTAAAGGAAACATTTGAAGATAGTGATACGAGTGTAATCATATGTACGGGAATAACACAAGTTCCACCGTTAGAAATTCGGGACGAAATTATTTCTGAGATGCACAGTAGTTTAGTAGGAGGACATAAGGGAGTAACGAAGACGTATCGGAGGGTCCGCGAGAGATTTTATTGGCGAAAAATGCGTGATGATATAAAGGACTTCATACGGAAGTGCAACAGCTGTCAAGAACACAAGCTAGTCCGCGTTAAAACTAGAGAGCCCATGTTAATCACGGACACGTCAACCGAACCGTTTGAGAAAATCGCTTTAGATACTGTAGGCCCTTTACCAACGACTACTAGGAATAATAAACACATATTGACCATTCAAGACAACCTTACGAAATATTGCATAGCAGTGCCGGTCCCGAACATCAAGGCAGAGACTATAGCTCATGCGTTAGTAACGAATTTTATACTAAGGTTCGGTGCACCACGCGTAATCCTTACCGATAGAGGAACTAGTTTCGTTAATAGTTTATTCGCGGAATTAGGGAAGTTGTTCAAGACTAAGCACATAACTACATCGAGCTATAGGCCGCAATCAAACGGAGCTCTAGAAAGAAGCCACATGGTGTTAGCTGACTATATTAAACACTATAAGGAAGAGTTCGATGATTGGGACGAGATAGTACCCTTTGCGATGTTTTCATACAATACTTCTGTTCATGAAGGAACGAATTTCACACCACACGAATTAGTATTTGGTAAAATAGCACGAACACCTAGCTCCTTCCCGACAGATGAGAAGTTAGTCACGTACAACTCCTACCTGGGTGATCTAATAACACGATTAAGCGAGATGCAGGATATAGCCGCAAAACAACTTAAAGCGTCTAAGGAAAAGTCTAAAGAATTTTACGACCGGAAAGTTCGCCCATTTTCAGGTGAAATAGGAGACATGGCACGTGTACAGGTGGAGGTCCGGAAGGGTAAGTTTGGTAAGAGGTACCAAGGTCCATATAAAATAGTAGGAATTCTGGAAAACAATAACATTATTTTACAGAAAGAGAGTGGTGAGCGGTTCGTGAAGCACATAGATAAGGTTGAACTGGCTTATTGAATTAATAAATTACTAACTGAACGATAGTATTGAGGATACTTCGGGGCAACCCTAAACGTTCAGATGGTAATAATTTGTAACGAAATTCACTTTCTTACTTGTCCTATTTTGGAGCTAAACTCACCAACCAAAACTTGCCAACGATGACGGACTAACGAACGGACTTACCCGACACAGGTTAGTTGGGGTGACGCAACGAATACCGACAACGGCGAGCACGACTTGATAAGCTGACCATTGAATCACGACCTCATCGCACTACATTACAACAGACACTACTTATCAATAAATAAACTTCATCAATTCACTTTCAAACTAATAACAACAATGAAGATCTGGACCATCCTTTTCATCATAAAGATCATCAACTCAGCAACAACTGAAGATAATGATTACGTGGTAACGCCTATTGACTCGAGCCCCGGACTTTACTTTGAAAAATTACATAATATTAGATTCAAAAGAGCCGAATGGAGACTAGTACTACATCTAGATGTGGATAGGATAAAACAACAACTCTTAGGAAACATGGATGAATTTTCAAACGCTTACAACAACTGTAAAACGGTTAAATATATAGAAACACCCTGCGAGATGTTGTTACGCAAAGAACTCCTAGATGAACTATTTCAAAGTGCCGGAGAATTACGGGATGAGATACACGAACTCAGTGCAGACGTCTCGATGGTAGACATAGACAATCTGCCGCACTCGATAGTAAAAAGAGGCGCACCTTTTGAATTTATAGGATCGGCAAGTAAATTCTTATTCGGAACATTGACTATAGAAGACGCCGAATACTTTAACCACGAGATAGATAAATTATATCAAGATCAAAATAAGCTGACCAAAATTCTTAAGAATCAAACACACTTAATTACGAGCAAACTACACGAAATACATGATGAAATAGAGGATCACCAAGAGAAGATAGCCAACAATAAAAACAACATTGAGAGGATTATTTCTTCCCTCAACGAAATGACTGTAAACATGGTGAAAATTAAGTATAAGATGGCTTTATGGAACTACAGTGTGCAAGTAGAGAAGGCACTAGAGCACTACATGGACAGCGCTAGGCAATTCATTCAGGTTATACAGGGAGCACGAGAAGGAAAAGTAGATCGGTTACTAGTTACGGACAGACAACTCAAATTAATAGTTAGGGAAATCCATGAAAAAGTCAACAAATACGAGTTACCATTACCACAACACACATATCGCGCGGAGGAAATTACAAAATTAGCCATATCCGAACTGGGGTATTATAGAGGGAAAATCATGGTGATACTACGAATCTCATTAGTGGAACGAACGATCTATCACCTATACCAGATGCACACATGGCCAACCCCACAAGAGGTGGGCAATGTAACGGTTTCTGCTCAAATTACACCACAAGCATCCCACATCGGACTGAGCGACGATCATCGAACTTATTTTCTCCCAAGCGATACTTATTTGAAGGAATGTATAGTGACGTGGTACTGTCATATGTGTCCACTACAATTACCACTTTTTGAAACCGCAACATCAACAGCCTGCGAAGTATCTCTACTACTGAAACCAGACGTAAGCATGTTACGACAATGCGATATAAGGATAAAATCGGGACATGAGCCTTTCTGGACGAGACTCAACTCAATAGGAGCCTGGCTCTATTCGTTAAAGGAATCTGAGGACATTCAAATTATCTGTACGAACACCAGAGATCAATTAATCTCGCTCAAGGGATCAGGTATTCTCTACTTGAAGGAAAAATGTATGGGGAGGACACATTACGTAACCTTACCAGGAGTCGAAGTCTTTTCGCAGAACCAACAATATTTATATCAACCTGAGCTCACGTTAAACCTCAGTGAAATCTCACCGGTAATAAACAATTACCGTTTGTTGGAATACCTGAGCGAAGAACCGAAACAACATAAGGAAGACATAGACTTAGGAAAATCTCTGTACGAGGTAGAGGACCAGCTGGAAGAACTAGGCAGTCAAGGCGAGAGGGGGAATTTCGTGGAACTAAGGGAGGACGAAGTCATACCACAACCAGGCCTTCCAGCCTTAATCCTAGCCGTGGAAGAATTAGAACTGACATTCTGCGGATGGGCGGACTGCGTGCTTGTCGATCGAATCGCCCTGCACATGAAAAAGTTGACCCTACTAAACTTGTCAGCTTGTACCAACATCAGAGGCCAATTTTGTCTTGAGGTATTGGAAAACCTGGAGCTTTGCACCCACCTCTACGTTTGCAACATGCACCCATCGGTGGGCGGGCAATTCCTAAAATCAATGACGGCCTTAAAGCACGTGGAGTGCCGGGACAATCCGGGATTCACGGATGAGGATATCTGCGGGCTGATAAGACAAGTTGACACCATGGTCTTCATTAACGCTGAAGGATGCCATAACGTGGGCCGACCGACTGTCGATTGTGCCTATCAGGTGATCAGAGGACGACCAACCTCCTCAGTGCTGAACTTGTATCTGGGAGATACAGGAGCTCGATCCTTCCGACGAGACAAGGCAAACCGATATCTACGGATTAGCTATCAGAGGACTACCCCATTGCTGTTCTGAACCTGGGAACACGGCCGACAGTGTATTATACACTTCGAGGGTTCCTCTAGTCGGACCATGCCCCGGGTGACGTATAAGCTTTAAGTCTCTGGTACCTTATCCTAAAAATATCGTTTCATATAATTATACCTAACATAACACCAATTATACTAAACATTAAACTCTTTTGAGTCTTTACATATACAAATGACTTAAGTAATACCTTAGGCATTACAAAATCAACTTATGGCGGATACAAGCTGAAGTACATGTATTAATAGATTGTGAGTTTTCAGAGCAATGTTGGCGACGCTATGGAGAGGGAGACACGGTGCGTGGGGCACCCTGAGGTACACGCTCGGTATTGCAACCTGCAATTCGGATTCCTCCAGACTGACGCGCTCGTTCGGAGTTCCACGTACCCGTGGATCCTGGATCCAAGTCGGCAGCATGGCTGTGAACTCACAAGAAGGGAAAACTCCGCTTAACTAGAACCTAAGTTGATCCTAAGTATACCTAACTTAAGACATAGCTAGCTAACATCAACGAGGACGTTGATAGATTTTAAGAAGGGAGGGATGTTACGTGCGTAGATTTCGGTATATATCTTTATACGTATATACATTACCCCCAATCCTAAATTCCTTTTTCTTAGTTTGATTTCATAAACTCTTTCCAACAATAATTCTTTGAACGCTTAACAATTTGTTTGTCTCATTTTTCAACCGCGTAGAAAGTAACCACACTGAAATATAATATTAACTGCATCGGATGTTTATTCCCTTCTTAAAACGGCTCGTAAGTCACGTAGGTGTTGATAACGGCGAAGCAACACTGGAACCCCAGTCTTGCTGACCCGCCAACCTCACACTACTATAGGCTAGCGCGTAGATGTAATTTTGCTCTCTCTCTAATTTTCAAAGAAATAAGGAAATTAAGGTAACTAGAAGTAGAATAATAAGATTTCAAAAGCAAGAATGATGGAAAACTAAAAAGCCATTTAACGGTTCATAATTCAAATGTAAGTTCGAATTATTAACATGGTTTAAAGATATTCAAACCAAGTTAGTGTGAGTGAGCTATAGGTGAGGCATGGAGTAGCATGGGACCGCGTAACGTCACCAGGGCTCCACTCCTACGCCTAACTGCAAGCAGTCCCTCAAACCAATCAGGCGACAATTAGCCACTAAGCAAGGCCCTAATTGGCTAAGCCACGCGCGTAGTAATACATACATTGTTGCAACCGCGGGGACCTCGTCGCCTTTGAACTTGAACTAGCGTCTTTCTTCCGTCAAGTCGCGAAGTGCGTGGTCGTAAAGAACCGTGTGCAATAATCGAGCCACGAGTTGTGTTCAATCTTTTCTTTCTTTTAATTAAAGTGGTAGCACAAAGGACTCTGTACCCGTCAATCTTAACTTAAAAATTAAACGAGATACAAACTAATCAACTTAGTGATCTGTTTAATAAGTAGAATCAGTGCGTAGACACATAAGGGTTATCACACAATCTGATAATCCAAATTAGCATCAAAAACTCAAGTTCTGCCTTATACTCCTCTTGGGGTATTTGTAGTATATAAGTCATATTTCCAATCTTTAGAATCTTGCATTAATATCACTTCACTTGTTATATGAATTAGACTCATTTCAAAACCTTCATTATTTCAACTCAGTGAGTATCAACAAAGACTATAGACACTTGAATACAAACTAGCTTCAGTTTATAGACATTAACCAAATCTACCATTCGGCATAAATCATAACCAACTTAAAAGGTGTTAACCCATTTATAATTCTACGTGAATCAAAGGCTTCGAGGTTCTTAAGGTGAGGGAGGCTAATCAAGGTAGTCCCATGCTACTCCAGATCAACCAAGGCTAAGTAGGCACGATCGCTCACAAATTTACTCACTGATAAATTATCTTACATATTCGAATTGTTATATCGTTTTCCAGAATTCTTTAATTTTAATTATATGCATGACAAAATATAACTCCATCTGATGAGTAGTATAACCACGGGAATATCGTTATAGGCCAATACCAATAGTATTTCGGGAGAGACCCTTCCTAATAACGAGACCACCCGGTGAGCTTGCATTGCTACTCATTGTTCAATCTTAATGCCTATATTATTACCAGTTATTCATATAATACAATATACAAATATATTGTAACGTATCAGGCGACCTAGGCCTGACCGTTAGCATTTCAAACGTCAACCGTTGCGAACTAAAATATATTCTAGAACGTTCGAGAACAAGCGTCTTCGGCGTGACGTCACGAATTGTATATAAGTCGCGACAACGCAAGGCAGAGCAGCAATACACGGCTGATTGCCTGATTGACTCACTGTAATATCACTTCTCATACTTTGTTGTCTGACACTCGTAGCAAAGAGCTCGAGTGATCACTAAATTCGAATCTTTATTTTGTTTGGATATTAGCTATAGCAGCAATATACCTTTAGCATCACTTCGAATCCAAAAGCATAATTAGATAAATCAGAAATTTATTATTATAAAAATAGAATCAGAATCATATAAAAGTCACGTAATAAATAATATATTATTGTGCAAAATCTCAATTCAAAATAGAAAAGTAAAAGCAACTTTGTAAATATAATTTTAGTTGGTTGCAACCTTAGTTTAAGTTTATTAAATAAATGATATTTTTGTTTGATTAAGAAAAAGCATAATTTGTCGCAGCCTCCTTTCTTCGCCAATTTCCAGGTCTTGTAAATTCAACTTACTAACTATAGCATAGGGACAGCTTTGGCAAGGTATAACCTTGTCCAAGTCTGAGACAGGCTTTGTCTGCACTTGCAGGCACAGTTCTGAGCGTAGGTTTGTTTACTAACTGGGAAGAAGACGGTAGTTGCACGTCTGCGTGTACCTATTCGTCAGGGAGACGGCTGATAACGCAGTGCGTTCGAGGTCCGTAAGATTAGCGTCAGTAGTCTAATTATTAAGAGTGGTCCCGAAAACATTAACCGAGCAATAGAACTCACACTAACGGCACGGTTTGTGATATCTTCTATATCGCAAACCTGTGAAAAGTTACATTTGGCGCCCAACGTGGGGCCACTCTAATTAAAATTCTATTAAATTTTTGCTTAAAAACTTAGAGTCATTTGTTTCATTAACTTAACTTCTTTTGCGTCAACTAAACTTAAATTCATTGCTATAAAAATTAGAATCTTTTGGGGGAATGTCAAAATCCGGCGTCGTGACCAGGAAAATGGCGGACAAGGGAGCCTGCGGCAATCCAGCCTTAGAATTAGGGTTAGAGGATAGGTCAACAGGTAGACATCACAAAGAAAAAGATCCACAAAGTATAGATAAAACGTTTATTGATAAAGAAAAAGATGCTTCGAGTCAGAGACAGCAGAGGGTCGATCCATCACCCTGGGTGGCGGCGCTAGAAAAATTAAACAAAAAATTAGATGACAGTTTAGCTTCTCTATCTAGAGATTTGATTCAATCAAAATCAGAGAATGTAGAAAACGTAGTAAATAGTCAGAAAAGTTTCCTTGAAAGACTCGAAGAACAATCAATAAAATATAAAAAACAGTTGGAATTACTTGACAAAAAGCTCGAGAACTCTAATGAGCAGCTCGAAGACAGATTAGATCGATGCGTGGAAGAATTTAGTGAAACACATAAAAATTTGAGAGAAGAATTTGGGGATAGTCTGATATGCTTGGAAAATAAAATAGACAAGAACAATAAAGCTAGTCTCGATAAAATCCTTGAAGTTGAGAAAAAACAGGATAGTTTCAAAGTCAGCACAAATGCTGAATTTAGAAAAATAAAATCTGCAAATCCTAACCTCAATTGCGAGTATAATCATTTACTATCCAGGCATGTCAAACTACCGACTTATTCCGGCAAGAGTTGGGAAAGACCAGCCAATTATATTAAAGAAATAGAGGAATACTTTACCTTCATAGATGTACGTGCAGACGATATTTGTTTGAAATTAATCGGGCAAAGTCTCATGTACGATGCCAAAGATTGGTGGATCGCGCGCCGCGATGTTGTAAAATCCTGGGGAGAATTTAAAACTCGATTTTTAAATAGGTATTGGGGTGTCGAAATTCAAAGAGAATTACGTAAAGATATCGAATTCGGATATTATTTGCCTGACTCGAGGGTAACATGGTCCGAATATGCAAACCGAAAATACGCGTCAGCTGCAGGTTTAGATCCGTGCATGACTGAGTCGGAAATCGTCCGAAACCTAGTACGTCATTTCGACGAACCTATTATTGAGGCAGCAAAGTGCCGAGATATCCGCGACATCGATGCACTGTTGAGTTTTCTTGACGAGATGCAATTCGGAGGTAGGTCGAATGCACCGAGGCAACGGGTAACGTACGCGAACAAACAGAATCCAACTGTCGGTCGCGTTACTGAAAAACAGGTGTCATGGCGGAGTGACAACTCTAATCAAAATTTCAAACCGGTAACGGATGAGCATGATCCAAGAAATAAACATGGTCAAACTGACAACACACACAATAGGTCGAATTGGACAAACTCGAAAATAAGCGCGACCGTTGTAAATACGGATGATACGCCGGTAACAGATCAATTACCTACGGAAAACTAATAGACGCTGTACTGGACAAAGCTATGCCGACGCCAGTACAGCACAAGGTAGTTATATCCGCGGCAAAATACAAAATTCAAAACATAGAGAATAACGATTCATTTGAAAGTCCAGATAATTATTTATTTAACGAGAGTACAGAAACTGATAAATCTTTGATGCGGTGTCCGGAGGTTCTCCTGCGCATTGAAGGAGTCGAAGCTAAAGCGTTAATAGATACCGGTAGCCAGATTACGTGCGTGTCGGATGATTGGTATAGTCGTCATAAATCATCGTCAATCAGTTGCGCGAAATTACCAGTTACGAATTTACAGGTATTAGGAGTGCTAGGGGGCAAAGCCACTCGTGTTAAGGAGCAATTCCTAGCTAGAATTGAAGTGGGGTTGTTGTCCGATGAGGTGGGTTTTCTCATCGTGCATGGCCTAAAACATGATGTAATTCTCGGTATCGACACATTACGTAGATGGGAAGCTGATCTAGATTTCAAAATAAATAAACTGACAATTCAAATGAAACTAACAAAAGATCAAATAGAAGTTCAGAACTCAGAAGATATCGATAACAGCGAAACTCATATAATTATCTCCAGTATAGACTCAATAAAAAATTATCGGATTAAAGATAATCCTATTAATCCGTTAATCGGATTAACCCAAAATTCTGAATTAACTAATGATGAGATTAATAGCAAGTTATCAGAATGTCAGGTACTTGAAGCTTATGAAAGAGATGCATTTTCTAGTCTACTAAAAAAGTATCGCGACATATTTTCAAAAATACCTGGTAGAGTCACTATTTATGAACACAAAATTAAAATATACGAGGATATACCGTTTGTACGACGTTCATATCCTGTGCCAATAATGCACCGGGAAAAAGTAAGACAAGAAATCGAAAAAATGCTAAGCCTTGGAATAATCGAGCGCTTTTATAGCGAATATATAAATCCGTTAGTAGTGGTAGCAAAAAAATCCGGAGATGTTAGACTGGTATTAGACGCGAGGTATATAAATAAGCTGATAGTACCTGATCGCGATTGCGCGCAATCTACTGAAGTTTTATTTCAGAAATGCGGGAATGCAGCATTCATGTCTAGTCTTGATTTAACGGCCAGTTTTTGGCAGGTGCCATTACATATAGATTCGAGAAAGTACACAGCGTTCATGTACGAGGGGAGGACCTACCAATTCGCGGTAACACCCTACGGTCTTAATACAAGCTTGGCTAGTCTCATTCGTACACTGGATCTAGTCTTAAAAGAAACAGATAAGTTCACGATAAATTTTGTGGACGACATTTTGTGTCTATCGGACTCGTTCCAGTCCCATTTAGTACATCTTGAGAAATTATTTGAGGTATTTAGGAAGCATAATATGACAATAAACTTTAGCAAATCAAAATTCTTCCGAGAGGAAATAGATTTTCTAGGTCATAGAATTACGAAGGCTGGGGTTTTCCCCCAACCTGAGAAAATAGATGCAATACAATATTTTCCCGAACCTAAAAACGTTAAGCAGCTTAAAGGATTTTTAGGTTTAACAAACTATTATAGCAAATTTACTAGAAATTACTCTAGTGCAACCTCACCATTACTTAAGTTAATTAAAAAAGACGCTAAATGGGATTGGAACGACGAAATGATAGCACATTTCAATCAAGTAAAAAATTTATTTTGTAAAGAGATGATTATACATCATCCAAACCCAAAAAAACGTTACTACTTACAATGCGACGCAAGCAACTTTGCGATAGGTGCCGTATTATACCAATTATCCGACACAAACGATGAATTAATCATAGGATTCGCGAGTCGCACATTAAAAGGTGCTGAACTAAACTATTTCACGTCAGAGAAAGAGCTTTTGGCTATCGTCTTTGCATTGGAGAAGTTCCGGACATTCGTAATCGGAGCGCAGTTGACAATAAGAACGGATCATCGTGCATTAACGTACATGTCGACCTGTAAATTAGTTAGTTCGCGGCTGGCGCGTTGGATTTTGTTTGTTCAGACATATAATTTCGACATCGAGTATATAAAAGGCAAGGATAACGTAGTCGCAGATACGCTAAGTAGGTATCCACCTGAAAACAAAAAGAAAATATCTCAGAGAAATAACATGCAAATAATTGCACCATTAGTTAAAGAAATTCCAGACGAATTAAAAAATGATTTAAGAGATTTCGGAATGCATCAGGCGCGTGACCAGAACATTATAGATTTGGTGAATCAGGATTTAACTAGGGCTAAAAAGAAATTAAAAAGAATTAACGACATTTGGTACCACGTGGAACCAGGGGGCTCTCAGAAAGCCTACCTTCCGGGAAACTTGATTAACAACCTGGTTAAAGAAACGCATGAAGTTTACGGTCACATCGGGGCTGGAAAATGTTACAAAATGCTTAAAGAAACTTTTTATTACCCGAAATTCGCGCGTCTCGTCAGGAAAATCTTAGCTAGTTGTGATCGATGTCAGAGATGCAAAGTACCTAATCAATACAGTTATGCACGAATGCAGAACATAACACCAAGCAAAGTAGGTGAATTAGTATCAATCGATTTTTTGGGCCCGTTACCTTCGAGTAAGGGAAATTACCGATGGATTTTGGTAACGATCGATGCCTTCAGCAAGTTCGTACGGTTATACCCGCTAAAAACTGCGGACGCGCGATCCACCATCCACAGCATCTTCGACAAATATATTCCCGAGTTGGGGAAGCCGGAGAAGATCCAGTTCGACCATGGTACACAATTCACATCAGCAAAATGGTTAGGTAAATTAGAAGAGGAAAACATAATTCCAATATTTTCCTCGATTAGACATCCACAAGGAAACATAGTCGAAAGAGTCAATCGAGAGCTAGGAAGATTTTTTAGAACTTTCCTAACAGACAAACACACCAGCTGGATAAAATGGTTAAAAGTCATAGAATGCTGTGTGAACGAAGTGCACCATGACTCGACTGGATTTTGTCCGTGCGAGATCCAACTCGGCGAATCCCCGACCAGATTCTGGAAAAAATGGTTCTTAGTTAATCACTTAGACATGACACAAGAATATAAATTAACGTTAGTTAGAAATAATATTAAAAAACATGGGCGTAGCAGAGCCGACAGATTCAATTCTAGCCATAAGATGACAGATTTTAAAGTAAACGATTTAGTTCTAGTAAGGGCACTAAATGTGTCCGATTCAAAAAACAAAATAATGTCTAAATTTCTAGCACTGTACGAAGGTCCGTACAGAATCTGTCATCGTGTCGGTGAAGCAACGTTTGTGTTAGAAGACATAAACACTAGGAAGGAACGCGGGCGTTTTCACACGCACATGCTAAAGCATTATATATATTACCAGAAATTTGATAACATAGAAAAACTGTAAACTAAGCCAGTGACAATCACTATTCGCGGCGGTTGATTTTTGAAAATGCTAACATACCACGGGTAGATAGGTCATAGCCGACGTTATAAAAGCCCCCTGTCAAGCACAATCATCATAGTCAAGCATCATGTTTCATTACGGTTACATCAGCGTGCAAGACAAGGGCACACAAACCCTTGACGGGGATGATCAACCTAAAGAAGGCGACAAAGTGATTAGGCCGCTAAAGAAATTTAAATCAGCGAAAGGAAGATATGCTAACGGGAGAGGATATCAGACGGCAGCTTACCTCATGGACCCGTCAAAGGCCATCAGGAAGAAAAAGACAGAGAAATCCACCGTTGAAATGGAAATTTCAAATCATCAAACACCTGCTACTGCCGAGACGATCACCAACATCAAGAAGCTGGAGGATGTCATTGAGGACTGCACAGCCCTGCAAGCCAGTGCAGACGTCAACAATAACATCCGTCCAGTGATAAAGGTGAGCATCCCGTTGGAGAAGCTATCGAAGGTACCTAAAAGAAAAGAAGACATTAAAACAGAAAAAGACGATACCAAGGTACAGTCGGATAAAAGGAAACTTACCGTAGTATCTGTCAAGAAGCTTGAATTAGACGAGCGCAGCCTCCGAAGGTTCAGAATACCAAAGTTAAACGTGGCTTCATTAAAAAACACTGCACTTGATGCCAATGCCACAACAACCGGCACCAAACGGCCAAGGATAGCTGACTTCGATAAACGGAAAAACCGAAAACCAGAAGAACTGATAACGATGTTGCGAATTTTTGGTACATTGGATCTATCTGACGAGGAAGAGGAGCCGGCAGTCGCCATTAAGCGAGGACGAACAGCTGTTCCAGCGACTAGGCCAAAGGAAAGGGTAGAATCATCAACTAATCCAGTCGATAGAGAGGTAATCGAGATCCCTAGGCTCATCGATCCGACGGATCCATTGGGATTGAAGAGAGGGTAGGAAACTCCCTAGTCTCTGCTAAAAAAAACATCGATCATCAGCCGGCCGAAGATCTGCCAGATCATCCGAACACCAGATGATCGAAGGGGGCTAATGTAACGTATCAGGCGACCTAGGCCTGACCGTTAGCATTTCAAACGTCAACCGTTGCGAACTAAAATATATTCTAGAACGTTCGAGAACAAGCGTCTTCGGCGTGACGTCACGAATTGTATATAAGTCGCGACAACGCAAGGCAGAGCAGCAATACACGGCTGATTGCCTGATTGACTCACTGTAATATCACTTCTCATACTTTGTTGTCTGACACTCGTAGCAAAGAGCTCGAGTGATCACTAAATTCGAATCTTTATTTTGTTTGGATATTAGCTATAGCAGCAATATACCTTTAGCATCACTTCGAATCCAAAAGCATAATTAGATAAATCAGAAATTTATTATTATAAAAATAGAATCAGAATCATATAAAAGTCACGTAATAAATAATATATTATTGTGCAAAATCTCAATTCAAAATAGAAAAGTAAAAGCAACTTTGTAAATATAATTTTAGTTGGTTGCAACCTTAGTTTAAGTTTATTAAATAAATGATATTTTTGTTTGATTAAGAAAAAGCATAATTTGTCGCAGCCTCCTTTCTTCGCCAATTTCCAGGTCTTGTAAATTTAACTTACTAACTATAGCATAGGGACAGCTTTGGCAAGGTATAACCTTGTCCAAGTCTGAGACAGGCTTTGTCTGCACTTGCAGGCACAGTTCTGAGCGTAGGTTTGTTTACTAACTGGGAAGAAGACGGTAGTTGCACGTCTGCGTGTACCTATTCGTCAGGGAGACGGCTGATAACGCAGTGCGTTCGAGGTCCGTAAGATTAGCGTCAGTAGTCTAATTATTAAGAGTGGTCCCGAAAACATTAACCGAGCAATAGAACTCACACTAACGGCACGGTTTGTGATATCTTCTATATCGCAAACCTGTGAAAAGTTACAATATATATATATACATATACTGCTTTAATAGAATAACTCGAGATTGTTGCGGTAGTAAAATTAATAACCAAACAGGATAATTCCTAGAATTTCGGGTTTCACCCTAATCCCGTTGGGTTTATTTCTTCCACTATTAAAGCTTGAAGATCATCAAGACCCTAACTAGCGATCTCGATTTATATCTCATTATATTATTATTATAATTATATAGTTAAGCACATGTTTATCCATGTTCAATTTCCTTATTGGAAAATTCAATTATTATTCCCTTAATTGAAGCAAGATCGGAATGATTGTCAAGCCATTCAACCGCCTGGGATAATTCTTAGAATTTCGGGGTATACCCTAATACCAGTGCGAGTATTTTTTATGTCAAGCACAGAGTTTCATACTAGCGTTTCAATTAAGCGTATTAAGCTCATAATCATCGATCTTGATCCAATCCTAGGGGAATTCTATCCATAGATCTGAATAGATAATACCATTGATTTAATATTATTTCTATCAGAGAGAGAGAATTCCTATTTCAGTAGTTTCCTATTTGATTATTTCATTATTTCATTATATTCATTATATCAACGCGTGTGAATCGTGAAAAGTCTTTTATTAAATTCATTACTATTCTTCATTAATAATAAATCTTATATAGTAACAAGCCTTCACGATCCCCACGTCGGAGATCATTATATTGTCTCGCTATTTCATTATTTTGTGAATTCAATATTTTATGTCATTCATTTGTTCAACCGACAATCATTTGTTAGTCGCTTGAATTATATTTTCATTGCTTTGATCGTTCAAGAATATACTATAATTTTTACCAGTCAATTCCCATTATCATTTGAATTACCTTTCATTTATTTACTTTATATTTATTATTTTTCTTTAATTATATTATTATTTCTATATCAATTAGCCTCAACACAATTTAAACAAATCAATTGAGACCTGTATAGGACTAGGCGGCAACGAATCCTATTTACCGATCTATTTCATAATAGATCTCTTTTATAATTATTTATATGTGGATGTGACGGGATGACCAATTCTATTCTCGGGTTTTCTTGTGAATAAACCATAGGGATTAATAACACTCTACCCATACCGTCCGTCACAAGGGTTTACTGACTACTTTCAACGACAAGGGTTTACTGGAAGGGGCTTATTTTATATTAGCTAATCTACAGCCTGTAGACCGACTTTTCCAGAGATCCGTGGCTCAACAAGCCGTCGAAATTACTTGTCGTATTTGACTACGAAACTAATTTTTCCACGCGGGGATATATTTTCTGGGAGTTCAACAAATAACAATTATAGATAATTCAGATTAACAATTATTGATCCTTTCGAAGACAGAGACACGGAAATATCTAACAAAGAATTTAAAACGAATAATTGACAATACGATAATTATTAATCATACGAGAAATAATGAAGACACGATAAACAACGTTTAGACGATAAATAATAAAAATACGATGAATAATGACGATACGATAAATAATACAAACACGATAAATAATAACGGTACGATAAATAGGGACGGTACGACAATTATTGACGCTATGATTATTATAGACGGTATTCTTTCGAAACATCGATCGGTTAGGCACGCTTATATATCAGGGGAACACAATAATCAATAATACAATCAATAATCGACCGTTGATCAAAACTGAAGCACGACAATTTGATGATATGTTAATGGCGTCACCCTCCTCGAGGCATGACCCAACTACGCATGAAGAAACGAATTTCTTTTCAATTTATCTAATATCAATCGAAGAGTCGTCTAGAGTTGGAATCTTACCTTAATCAACGTTCAACACTCACTCACTGAGTTGAGGAAGGTAATAGTTATTGGCTTTAGGCTTTATATACGGTATTTTTCTGATCAAGGAACAATTTTGCTTTCCTCAATAAAAACAGGACGTTACAGAACTGAATCCAAGCAAGAAGTGAAGCGTCTAGATCTGTTTCTATCTAAATGCTATTTGGCGGGTGAAGGGGGGTATTGCGCATAGAATTAATGGGCGTGTTGACTTCTGCAGCCGGGTTGTGTCGCGGGCCTGACAGGGCCTTTTGGCACTTCAAGCTTTCGCCAGGGGGTTGTTAGATGTCTCGTCGTGTTCTATTTGTTTCGATATCCTGGAAGGCGGAATTCTGCATATTGGACCGGTGGACCAGGCCGGTGCGGGACAGGTAGAGGGAGGGAAGGAGCTACTTCATTTAACAGATTCGTATTGCAGCGCTCTTCCAGGCATATCTCGGGATACGATGACTCGTTTTTCCCCCGGTTATTCACTCGAAGGCCAGGTGGCCTACCAGGCCGGATGAGATTGAAGGATGATCTCCCTCAATGATTTCGGCAGGAACGGTACGGAAATATAAGATATAGGGAACGGAGAAAGTATCAGTACATGAACTTATAATTACGACAATGGACCTGGGGCACTTGAGCTGGGACTTCTCGCTTTGAATTCGGTTTATTAACTAAGGTGGTCACTTCGGTCTGAGGAAGAGGAGATAGTTCATTAACGGGGCTGAACAAATCTGCCTCGTTACAGTATGTACGTGGATGTGGATGGGGAGGAACAATCAACTACACATTTCCTATTGGTTATTAGGATCATATATTTTTCACTCGATTCTTATTACATGTATCTCTATACTCTTACATCACTACTGTGCTCTTCTTCTTCACCTTTGTACCTTTTCCCCTTCCTACGCACCTGTCTTTACGAGACGGAGACAGGTGTCGCTACTCACCTCACAACGAGAGCACGGTGTACGATCCGGCCAGCGGTCAGGGTGGGCTTTTCGCTCCCTACATAGACACATTTCTGAAAATAAAGCAAGAAGCCAGCGAGTGGCCCGACGAGTGAACCGACGAGACTTCCCGCGACCGTTATCTCGCTGTTGCGATTCGAATACCAAGCTATTGGACACCTCATATCCGGTATAGCAGGGCAATGACTCGATCGTATGGCGAAATACATAGCAATGTGCAGACGCAGCACCAAAAGAGTCGTTAAAAGGCAGGCAGACGACGCGCCCGTCGTCAGAACATCGCGACCAGAAGCGAGACACATTATATAGAGATTAGTTCGAAATTAGTAAAGCCTTTGTAAAACTTCATATATTAAATGAACTTGAATTACTTTGTACGACTGAGTTCCAACTCCTAATTCGACAACGAACTTTTGAATAAATTGTAGTTGTATGGAAGATCTCAGAATCCCGATTACAACAACTGGTGGCAGCGGTGGGATCGTCGAATCGTACAAATAAATCAGGTGTCAATTATCGAGCAAGTAAATTAAAAGAATAGTGATAGTGGCACCGGAAGCTGGCATCGTTAAAGAAATCACCGTGAAATCACATGTCAAAGAAAAGAATAGAACACTCAGCATCCGTGAACTCTCCGACTAAACCTGAGTTACAAGGAGAAGTAAGCTTTGGAGATAATTCACCGTTGTTTGGCGTACTAGCTCCCAGCCAGAGGGACGCCTTGCATTTATCACTGGCTGCAGCAGCACAAGAATCTTCGCAAAAGGAGTGAATGCCATTGAACAGAGACTTGGTGGAAAGACGCATTGCAGAAGGTCAAACCGCGTGGATTCAAGAATTACGAAGAGATCATCTTCTCCAAACCTGTGAGCATCTTGGCATAAACGTAAGCGAAGCAAATACAGTTGACGAACTTCGTGCGGCATTACCCGAATTTGTTAAAAGTAAGACTCGGGAGCAAGTACCACCACAACAGAATCAGAACGCAGCAGCGAATCAACCTCCAATCAATATGGCCGCAGACACCCCCACCGTGAGACAAGTGCTAAAGGACATCGAGATATTCGATAGCAGTTACCGAGGAAAGGTTTGTGATTTCATTCGCTCTTGCAAGTATGCACGTGAGATAATTTGACCTGCAGATACGGGAAATCCATTGGAAGCTGTTCTGAGCACCCGAATCAAAGGTGCTCCGGCACGAGCTTTAGAATACAAATCAATTGACACCTGGAACGCACTGGAGGAAGAGCTGAAGTCGATGAGCATCGATACACGGACGTTAGCTTCGTTACAAGTGGAATTCAGTAGCTGTAGACAACGTCAGAACGAGGACGCGAGGTCATATGGAACACGAGTCGAGAAACTAACTGCACAGGTCATCGAAGTAACGATGAAGGAAGCCGCAGAAGAGGATTCGAAATCGACGCTGGAACGCCAGGTCAGAAAACAAGCTGTCAATATCTTCATCAGAGGCTTGAACGACAAGCTGAGGATATTGGTCGAGAGCCGACGGTGTGAAAATCTTAGAGAAGCCATATCACTCGCGATGGAAGAAGAACGAGATTTAGGCCCCATTCGTGGATCGGATCGGGAACACAATCAACCACGCAACAGCAGAGAAGGCAACAGAGGAAATAATTGCTACAACTGTGGGAAGACAGGACACCTAGCACGAGATTGTCGCTCAGCGAAGACAGGATTCAGTTACCCTCAACGATTGCCGACACCAAGTAACTGCGTAAGAACAATTCAGGTAATTTTTTATTTCTGTAGGAAACTAGGGCACGTCCTACGAGACTGCAGAACTAAAATAGCCGAAGAAAATAGACAAGGCTACGAGAGGAATCGGGGACCTCCTAGAAGAGAGGAACGGGTCCAGCCAGGTCCTTCTAGAGACGCAAGCAGGCGAAACGAAGAGACTCCGGGAAACGAGGAGCAGGCACGGCGGACAGGCAACCGTATCGCGTCGTACCAGTAAATTGCCTAATAAATGGATCAAGACAGAAGAATCACGCAACGATCGAGGCAGATGAATTCAAGACGAGACACGGAACTATGCTATTAGATTCAGGAGCTGAGGTAAGCCTAGTAAAAGTCGAAAAAATTGACGGCGAAGTGATGGCTGAAGACGGTGTGATCACGCTCAGAGGAATAGGCGGAACACCGGTTACGACCTTGTGTAAGGTCACGTTGAATATGAGGGTTGGTAATAGGCACATATCGCACCTTTTTCACGCAGTTAAAGATCATTTTTCACTAGAAGCAGACGGTCCCTTAGGAGGCGACTTCCTCGAGAAGCATGACGTCGAGCTTAGATCTGGGAAATACGCAAGATTGTACGGAACAACATGGAATTTAGGAGCCACAGGAGCTCAGATATCGCTCGAACGGAGAAGCGAGAAGATAATCCGTGCAAAGACACGCGACGACGCGGAAGGCATCGTCGAAGGAATCGAATTACAGCCTGGAGTATACCTAGGGGGTTGCATCACCAATGCAGTCGACGGTGAGTGCAAAGTCAGCATTTTGAATACGAACGATGATAATGTAGAACTGGAACAGCCATGTGTACAAATCGTAGCACTAGGCCAAGAGAACACAGATATGACGCAAGTATATGCATGCCGGACGATGACACCGAGTAACGCGAGCCGAATGCAACAGCTGAGAGACAACCTACGTACTGGTCATCTGAATCGAGAAGAAAAAGAGAGTTTGTTAGATATCTGTGAAAGATTTCATGATGTATTTCACTTGGAAGGAGACTATCTGGGTTACACGAACGCAGCTAGTCACAGAATTACTACAAATCCAGATATCGCACCAATAAATGTAAGACCTTATAGACTTCCAGAGAAACACAAGCAGGAGATAAACGAGCAGGTAGATAAAATGCTGGCCGACGGGATAGTCAGACGAAGTAAAAGTCAATGGAACGCACCACTGCTAGTGGTACCAAAGAAGGCGGACGCATCAGGAAAAACGAAGATGAGAGTCGTAGTTGACTTCCGTAAGGTGAACGAGGTTACTGTAGGAGAATCCTTTCCACTGCGTAATATCACGGAAATATTGGACCAGTTGGGTAAGGGAAAATATTTCTCTACATTAGATCTAGCATCAGGATTTCACCAAATTCCAATGGAAGAAAAGGATAAGTGCAAGACGGCATTTTCCATTTCACACGGTCATTACGAATACAATCGCATGCCTTTTGGACTGAAGAACGCACCCGCTACATTTCAACGATTAACGAATACTGTACTTTCAGGAATATAAGGCCTCAGATGTTATGTCCATCTCGACGATATTGTTGTACATGCTCCTAGTTTGCAGGAACATAACAAACGACTGGAAGAGGTACTGCAACGCTTACGACAAAATTCATTGAAACTACAACCCGACAAGTGTGAATTTCTGAGGGAAGAAGTCAACTTTTTGGGACACGTCATCACTAGAGCCGGAATAAAGGCAGATCCAGAGAAGATCCGTGCAGTAGAAGAATTTCCAATTCCAAAGAGTGTAAAAGATGTTCAGGCATTTCTGGGTTTGGCCGGATACTACAGACGATTTATACAGAATTTCTCGAGTTTAGCGAAACCGCTAACACATTTGCTGAAGAAAGCGGTAAAATTTGAATGGACTTCGAGGAAACAAGAAGCTTTTAAAAATTTGAAGAAGACGTTGACGACAGCACCAATTCTACAGTATCCAGATTTCGAGCAACCGTTCATCGTGACGACAGACGCATCCGACAAAGCCATCGGAGCAGTCCTGTCGCAAGGCATAATGGGAAGTGACTTGCCAGTAGCATACGCCAGTAGAACTCTCAATTCAGCAGAAGGAAATTACAGCACCACAAAAAAGAATTATTGGCAATAGTTTGGGCAGTTAATCATTTCAGACCGTATGTATATGGTACCAGATTTAAGATTGTTACAGGTCACAAACCACTCACATCGTTATTCGGAGTCAAAGATCCAGGATCACGACTCATGAGATGGCGACTGAAGCTGGAAGAATACGACTACGAGATCGAGCACAAGGCAGGCAAGGCTAACACCAACGCAGATGCCTTGAGTCGCATGTACGCAGTGACCAGAAGTCAGCAGAAAGAAGAGGATGAATCGAACAAGAAGCAATCTCATAGCCAAAGAAAATCTGCAACAAGCCAAGGAGAAGTCAAAAATCGAGTACGACCGACGAACCAAACAAAAAGGGTTCAAGGTTGGAGACAAGGTACTATTGTACGACGAGACTGTACGCAGAGGACGATCGAAGAAGCTATTATCTCAATGGATTGGTCTTTATACAATCTTAGAGGTAAATTCAGAAGTAAATTGTACCATAAAGGTGAAGAAAAAAACTGTTAGAGTACATGTAAATCGTTTAAAGCATTTTATCGAATAAGAGCTAATCATTTTGTAACATTCTCATCAAATAATATGTCAGAAAAAATTAATTATACTAACCTAAATTAATAAACGATTATATAAAACATTGTAAACGGGATACATAATGTAAACCACTAACCTCGATATAGCATAATAGGCGAGCGTACAGACGCAAGCCGGCAGATTTCACTGATTTCAGGAGAAAAATCCTAAGGGCTTTTCTTCCAAGGGGGAAGCGATGTTGCAATTCGAATACCAAGCTATTGGACACCTCATATCCGGTATAGCAGGGCAACGACTCTATCGTGTAGCGAAATACAAGAATGCGCTAAACGTGGTATAGCAGGGCAACGACTCGATCGTATGGCGAAATACATAGCAATGTGCAGACGCAGCACCAAAAGAGTCGTTAAGAGGCAGGCAGACGACGCCCCCGTCGTCAGAACATCGCAACCAGAAGCAAGACACATTATATAGAGATTAGTTCGAAATTAGTAAAGCCTTTGTAAAACTTCATATATTAAATAAACTTGAATTACTTTGTACGACTGAGTTCCAACTCTTAATTTGACAACGAACCTTTAAATAAATTGTAGTTGTATGAAAGATCTCAGGATCCCGATGACAACAACTTGTCCGGCACGCTCAGTACGATATCCTCTTTAGCTACACCGCTGTTACCAGCTGCATTCCCCTCAGCCACCCCATCCATCTCTTCTTCTTCTTCTCTCCAACCAACAGCTTCGCCACTCACCCCTTGTATAGAGAATTGCAAAGGTTTTCGCGACTCGGCGGCAAAAAACAAAAAACGTCTCAGCACCTGTCCAGCTTCCATTTTTCCCGATCGTTTTTCCCCGGGTCGTTGAGAATAGTCTGCATCTCGCTATCCAACCTGCTGGCGGGATTCGCATCGGGTCGCCGCTGCTGGATACGTTCGGCTGTCTCCTGCGGTATCAGGACCATTTTCTTGGCCCGCTCCATTGCCTCGATTTTTTTTTTCACCCGCCGATAATCGGGGCCAGCAGCAAGGGTAGAAATCCGCCTCGTGGAAGCAGCAAACGTTTCTTGCTTTTCCAGCTGCGCGTGTTGCAGGCGAAGCGACGTAAAGTTTGTTGAGAATTGTTACTCAACATTCCAATACATTTCGTAAATTGACTACCTTCAATAATTAAGCAAGGCGTGACCTGAAATGCGGCAAAGCGCAACGCATGCAGGTGACGCCAATAATCGCGTAAGCATATTGAGGTAATAAATTAGGCTAGAGTCTGAGCTGCGCCTTAGTCTTGAGCGGATATTAGAAGGAGCGAAGAGTATCTCTTCGAATGCTCAGACTCGAATCGGAGCAGGTGCTCCAAGCACACTTTTGTAACTTTGATAAATATTAAATAAAAACTACTTTCGTTGCTATCTTGTACTTAGAGTGATCTTTAATAATCACCTCTGGGAACAACCCTATAACTCCCGATCCCTGAATAACGGGGGTTAAATAGTACAACAAGTTTTTCGGTGCTTGGTCAAACGTCTCTTCTGATCGGCGCTCAGGCTCACGTTACCCCTCAGAGTGTTCAGAGCGCACTCGCAAATGTTTTTTACCAGAACGTCGTCGGCCGCGCGCAGCAGAGCCTGTCTCCGAGCGGGGTCCGATTTACAGATAGCCTACAAGACCGCGGCGTTGGAAGAGCTGAACCTGTTCGCCGAACCTCTTCTTCTCCCTCCTCCTCGTCTAGCTCCGGGCTTTATCACAGACGATAGACTGGGGTCGCGTGCGATCCTCCACCCTTTATATCCCTGCGAGGCACGTGAACGTAGTGACGTAAATCGGTGCGGAAATATATCGGTGCGAAAGCGGCAGTTCTCCGGGATGGATTGTTTCAGATCTAGGAGCAGATAGCCGTGGGGGCGTGCTGTGGCGTCGTTGTAGGCCTCCTATAGGGAGCGAGGGTCCTCGGGGTGCACCTGACGAGCCAGGTGATGTATCCGCGCGCGATCGCGCGGATTTTTGAAGAAAACTATATAATTTGCGTTCAGCGAGATATCCCTCTGCCCGCGTCCCTGGTGAAACAGATTCTGCGTGATCAGGAACACGCTCATGTTCTTGTGGTGGCAACCCTTGGTGAAGAGATCGATGACAACGCCGTTGGACGATTCGCGCATCAGATCGTCGATGACGAGCAGTTTGGGCCGGGCGTCCGCGTCGTAGTCGGCCGGTTGCGGCAAACCCATTCGATATTCTACGGAGCTCGATTCCCCGTACAACGGTTGCCACTCGGCGTAGTGTCAGACCACCCTAGCGAACTCCGTGTCGCACATATCGCTCGCGTGTTGCAGAAAATTTTTCACAAAGTTGGATTCACCGCAACCGAAAGGCCCGGCTACGATGGCGGAAAAGGGATGTTTCCAGCGCGTGTCCGTCCTCGCGACTCACAGCTCCGTCGGATCTGCAATTAAATATATAAAAATCATCGACGCGTGCTCGGTTTTGCGTCAAAGTCCCTGTTGTGATGGCTTAACCGCGGTGGGGTGGCCCGCGGGGTGCGCGCGTTACGTAAAAGCTTTTGGAAACGCGCGCGCGCGCCCGGCCCGTCTCTCTCTTAACAGCTGCGAGAGAGAGTGATAGACGGGACGCCGGCGGGAAGCAGCTCGTAAAGCGGCAAAGGCAACCCGTATCAGCTCACTTAGGGGTTGCCTCGCGGCGTGCGGCGACCTCAGCTTCTTAGACCGCCGCACACACGCCCCGCACCGGCCGTTTTACGCTCGGATTGATAAGCATATACGACAGCTACTACCGACCTACTGAGCCGATAAGTCACCGCTGCACACCTCTGTTCCCCGGTAGTCTGGCGAGTCGGGATTTATCTCTGTTTATGCGCGATCCGAATAACAGAGTATACGCGTAGGGTGATTGATTGATTGATTGATTTTATTATGCCCTGGGAAACCTGGGGACAAAAGATTGACAATAGTGATATAACGGAGTGCTTAAAGGCAAGTGGCGTACCCGACACAAAGTATGGCAAGGTAGTAGGCATAAATAAGAGAATAGGTAGCAATATACAATGTAGAAATATGAAAAATATAAGTAGTTAAACTCTCACTGGAGACCGCAAGCATGAGTATGTAGAGAAATAGTAGCTGAGCAAAATAAATGGAAATAATATTAACCCCTTGACTGTGAGTGACACACATAGGGGCGGAAAAAAGTCGTGCCACTTTTGTGTCATGACACGTATAGGGACATGTGAAAAAAAACATGTCTTCACTACATGGATTTGACTGTTGTTTGGTGAATGTTTTTTTTGATTTTATTTTTCCATGAACATTTTTTTCCAACACAAAAGTGGCACGAAAATTAGATTTTCGCATCACTGCCAAGGGGTTAATAAATACTTGAAATAGTTACATAGGTGCTCAAAAAATAGTTACAGGTAAGTAAAATAGTTACAGGTAAGTAAAATAATCGGAAATAAACGTGTTATAAAGAAAGCCGTAAAAGTTAGCGCATAGGCTAGAGCCGCAGGAAGCGATGACTGGCATAAACTAAGGAAAAAGGTAGCAATAAGACAATGCTAAAACATAAAAATATACGTTATGAATTACGTCGTATAGATACATGTTTAACTTTGAATATAAGTGAGTGAGCACACGGGCTCACTAACACTGGTAAGGTAAGACTTACGTCTTTTTTACCTATTATTTTATTGGTTATATTTAATTAAATATAACCAATGCTACAGAAGGTGGTGTAATTCGTCGAAGAATGATTTTAAGCTAGAAGACTTAAAACTTTTGACGAGAAAAATTTTTATCCGGTGTAGGTTATCTAGTGGGTGTAAGCCCCCGGATTGGCAGCCAGTAGGCTCGGGTTCGATTCCCGAGACACCGGATAAAAATTTTTCTCGTCAAAAGTTTTAAGTCTTCTAGCTTAAAATCATTCTTCGACGAATTACACCACCTTCTGTGGCATTGGTTATATTTAATTAAATATAACCAATAAAATAATAGGTAAAAAAGACGTAAGTCTTACCTTACCAGTGTTAGTGAGCCCGTGTGCTCACTCACTTATATTCAAAGTTAAACATGTGTCTATACGACGAAATTCATAACGTACAAACCAAGCACGCGAACTGGACTTGAAAAATGACGAGTTAAATTTGAAGGTGGCCAGTTGGTCTAGTGGGTGTAAGCCCCCGGATTGGCAACCAGTAGGCTCGGGTTCGATTACCGAGACACCGGATAAAAATTTTTCTCGTCAAAAGTTTTAAGTCTTCTAGCTTAAAATCATTCTTCGACGAATTACACCACCTTCTGTGGCATTGGTTATATTTAATTAAATATAACCAATAAAATAATAGGTAAAAAAGACGTAAGTCTTACCTTACCAGTGTTAGTGAGCCCGTGTGCTCACTCACTTATATTCAAAGTTAAACATGTGTCTATACGACGAAATTCATAACGTACAAACCAAGCACACGAACTGGACTTGAAAAATGACGAGTTAAATTTGAAGGTGGCCAGGTGGTCTAGTGGGTGTAAGCCCCCGGATTGGCAGCCAGTAGGCTCGGGTTCGATTCCCGAGACACCGGATAAAAATTTTTCTCGTCAAAAGTTTTAAGTCTTCTAGCTTAAAATCATTCTTCGACGAATTACACCACCTTCTGTGGCATTGGTTATATTTAATTAAATATAACCAATAAAATAATAGGTAAAAAAGACGTAAGTCTTACCTTACCAGTGTTAGTGAGCCCGTGTGCTCACTCACTTATATTCAAAGTTAAACATGTGTCTATACGACGAAATTCATAACGTACAAACCAAGCACACGAACTGGACTTGAAAAATGACGAGTTAAATTTGAAGGTGGCCAGGTGGTCTAGTGGGTGTAAGCCCCCGGATTGGCAGCCAGTAGGCTCGGGTTCGATTCCCGAGACACCGGATAAAAATTTTTCTCGTCAAAAGTTTTAAGTCTTCTAACATAAAAATATAGGTAGTACACGCTAAAACATAAGAATATAGGTAGTGCACGCAACTAGAGACCGCATGCGTAAGTAGGTGAATAGTAAGCAAAAAGTGGTGTGAATAATAGTCGAGGCATAGAACAGATGCGATTATGGGGGGGAAATAGTAGCTGTGCGAGATATGGAAATAAAATAAATCAATTCATTACTAATATTTACGTAGGTACTTAAAAATTAGTTACAGATAAATAAAAATAATTAAAAATAAACATGTTATAAGGAAAACCATGAGGTTAGAGCAGGGGCTAGAGCCGCGGAAGACGGGCCAATGCACCTACGCAGAATGGTGGAAAGGCCGAACCGGCGCCGCAGTGCAACGCAGTAGCTAGAAAGAACCGGTATCAATTGCTAGAAGGTGTGCGAACAACTTGGACTTGAACACACCTATCGAGGGGAGGAGGTCACTTCCGTGGGAAGTGAGTGCCAAAAATAGATCGCAGCTAGCTGGAAAGAGTTACGCAGAGCCACAGTGCGATGCACAGGAGTGACAAAGAAGCTTAGCGTACCTAGACGCAGCGAGCGGTCACCTGATGGAGCAGCGCGACGGAACAGTTCAGCCAAGTAGGCAGGCGCGACGCCCTTATTAACGTTGAAAGTGGAAATACCCAAGAAATAGAGCCGCCTGGAGCGCACCGTCGGCCAGCCGAGCCGCCTACGGTAGGGGCTGATATGCTCATCTCAACGTCAGTTAAATATATACCTTATGGCCTGATTTATAAGACGCTGGAGGACCATATTGAGTTCTCCCGACAAATCGTTCTAGACTTAGCTGCAATAATCCACAAGAGGAAAGATCAAGGAGACTACAAGAGACGTTTTAAGCTCAGTAGAGAGGGCATTACGGTGGTGTTTTAGCCTATGTAATGCATAATTGACCTTGTTCGAAATGGCCACCACGTGGCCCCGCCAGGATAAATTAGCACGCATGATGACGCCCAGGTTACGCACCTCATTGACATAGGGCAGTACCGTCCCATTGACTGATATAGGCGTGAGCTCATGTAGTTTAAGGCGGTTAATAAACGTGCCGCTGCCCTGAATAAGCACCCTGGACTTGCCGAGGTTGAGTCTGAGCCCATTGGCTGCGGCATAGGTGGAGATTACATTAACGTCGTAGGTGATCCTAGCTATTCCACTTTCGAGCTCTGATTGGGGGCACGTCAGGTACATCTGCGTATCGTCTGCAAAAATCAGGTGTCTAGAGTAGCGCAAGTCGGTCCCTATGTCATTATTGAAGAGCGAAAAAAGCAGTGGGCCTAGGACTGAGCCCTGAGGGACACCAGCGGATGTGGACAGCCAGGTAGAGGGAGCGCCATGTTCGTTCACCACTGCTTGGGAGCGACCGGTGAGATACGAATAAGTCCAGCGCAGTACACCCTCAGAAAATCCAAGGTTCCTAAGCTTGAATAGAAGGCGTGAATGCTCTACAGTGTCGAACGCCTTACTGAAGTCAAACAGCACTAGGATCGTTAGGCATCGATCGTCTACGCCATGTATAATGTCTTGGCAGAGTCGCAACAATGCAGTTTAGGTGCTAAAACCCTCCCTGTATCCAGATTGACGCGGATCATACAAGTTATTCGCCTTGACGAATCCGAGCATTTGCGCATGGACAACGTGCTCAAATATTTTGGACAGCTCACAGAGGTTCGCTATTGGACGGGTGTCGGTGGGTGACCTTGGCGGGTTCACTTTTAAGAAGGGGCGAATGAAAGCTTGTTTCCAGCACGACGGAAAGTGCCCACTTTTAAGGCAGCTGTTGAATAAAGAGGCAAGCCTGAAAGCAAGCCAAGGAAGTGCTAGGTGGATAACATAAAGCGAAATCCCGTCCGGACCTGCAGAATGAGATGGCATGGTAGTGGCCCTTATTAGCTGAGTTACATATCCCGCGTTAACAAGGGGAAACTCGAATTTGACTCGAGCTGGCGGTGCCTCGGACGCAGAAGCAAAAAACTTAGAGAGCTCGCTCGGAGTGAAGGCGGGCGAACTATTGGAGATCGCAGCAAACACGACATTCAGCTTATCAGCAGTGAAAAACGCTAGAGGAGAGGATGACCGGGGTCTAACCAGTCCCAGGTTAGCTAGTTCTCGCCAAAGTTTGGCGGTATCAGAAACAGCTGAGAGTCGATGTAAGGTGTGCGCGTCCGGGGCTGCCCGCATATCCCTGGATAGTTGGTCACGGTAATCTCCATAGATGACGAAGCCTAAGACGCAGCCAGACCGTTTTGCGTGTTCATAAAGGGAATTTAGACTACATGCCCGAAAGGGCGATAAGTCGAAAAAAGGACCAATCTGTCATAAAGGGAATTCCTAGTACGGATGCGAGTCCTCAGTTCCCCAGTTAACCATGGTGCTACAGGTTTAGCGACCTGAAAAGTTCGGACTGGCGCATGACGATCCAAGGTACTCACTAGCAAGGTATTAATAAAAGCCGTGAAGCTATCTATGCTGCGGGCATCGTCGGTTACAATGCCATTAGCAGGAACGTCAAAGCCGCTTGCTGTAATTGTTTCAGAAAGCTCCAGCAGGAAAGCCGATGCATCAAAATGCTTGAAACCGCGACGGGATATAGCTCGTTTGCGCGGGCAAACAACATCCAATTTGTATGTAAGTTCGATCAAATCATGCCCCGCTATAAAAGGGGCATCAGATTTGGAGAAGTGACTGACTTTACATGAATTATCTATTATAAGTAGAGAGATAGATAGATAGAAGAAAATTTATTTGATCGTGGAGTAATCACTCCTTAACGACCACAGGTAAAAAATTTTTATAAGTTTTGGCAGTTGCAAATCAAGTATTACAGTAAGGTTATGCAGGAGTAAAGCTTTAAAAGTAAGAACAGAGCAGATATAAACATACAGAAACATACAAAAAATAAGTCATGCAATAAAGTACCAAATTATAATATAAAGATAAGTAAAGTACCAAAATATAATATATAGATAAGTAGAGTACCAAATTATAATATATAGATAAGTATAAAGTACCAAATAATAATATATAGACAAGTAAACTACAACACATCAATCCCAGCGCTTGTAGACCATAACCCAGCTCTAACTCACGCTCCAACCCGGCAGACCAGCCTCAGACCTTTCGCGGCTCAAGAGAAAGCTACTACAGAGCCGCCGAAAATCACTGAGAGTTGTAGCCATAGTGACTGACGGGGGCAACGCGTTCCAGAAAGCAATCCCAGTAACTATCAAAGACTTTTGATACATTACAGTACGAACATTCGGTGGACGGAGGGTGTCTGTCCGGGTTGGAGCCCTGCGCCTAGCAATATTGGTATTCAGGCGTAGCTGATCAGCAAAGAGCCCATTAACGCCGAGGTGCAAGGCCTTGTAAAAAAGGCAGCCAACAAGGTATAATTTCCGATTGGACGGCTCGAGCCAGCCAAGACCGCGCCTAGCGTCCGAGATGGGCACGTGACGCGGTAAGCGCAATAAAAAACGCACGCAGTTATTTAATGCCACACGGAGGCTAGTTTCACGTTCCTTTGAGATGCTGGTGAGAGCAGTGGCACAGTAGTCAAAGATCGGCAGAACAAGGGCAGTGACTAAACGCCGTTTGAGCGCAAGATTTAGGTCTCCAGCAATCATGCGAACACGATACAGCGTTACAGCAGCTTTTTTGCAAACTACTGGGACATGTTGGGCCCAGGACAATTTATCGTCAAGTATGACGCCTAAATACTTGAAATGAGAGACGAACTCAATACGCTGACCACTCAAACCTAACCCCTGTAGTGCAGTCCCGTCTATCGAATTTAGATATTTTGCGCTACCGATTAGCATAGCCTTTGTTTTACCCGCATTCAAGTGGAGCTTGTTGAATTTGCACCAGTCACCAATATGCAGTAGCTCTTCATTCATGAGACGGATAGCCTCAGCAATCTTACTCGGCTCGCAACCTAAATAGACAGCTATATCATCAGCATACATGAGATAAGAAGAGTGCTTTAGGCAGCGGGGTAGGCTGTTAATGAAAAGAGAGAAGAGAAGGGGTCCCAACACACTGCCCTGAGGCACACCAGAGCTGAGAGGGAGCCAGCCAGAAAGTTCACCCCCCGTACCGCGTACCGCCTGTTTGCGGCCGCAGAGGTAAGAGTAGAACCACCTGAGGACCCCCTCCGAAAAATTACACTCTCGAAGCACGCGAAGTAGTAGCGAGTGGTTTACCGTGTCGAACGCCTTTGAGAAGTCAAGGAATACAACTAAGGCTACCCTACGATTGTCAATTGCTAGGCGGCAATCATCAACAAGCCTCAGTACAGCAGTCTGGGTACCCATCCCTTCCCTAAAGCCAGTCTGTCGCGAGTCTAAAATGTTATGAGTAACTAAATAACGCGGAACTTGATCAAAGGCCAGGCGTTCCAAAATCTTGGATAGGGAGCATAACAGCGATATAGGTCGCAGCTCAGCTGCTGACGTCGGGTTCCGAACTTTAGGCACCGGGATCACGTGTGACGACTTCCATGCTGAAGGGAACTCGCCCAGCGTCAACGAATTATTGAGCAGCCGCGTAATCGGGTGGATCAGCAAGTTTTTAAAAACTTTGTAGGCGTTAATAGGCAGGTTGTCCGGGCCCGACGCACGGGTAGCAATGCGGGTCATCGCGTGGTCTGCGGCCAGCGATGATATAGGCGAGAAGGAAAATTCCCCAGTAGGCAGATTATCGGAAGAGGCCGCGGCTACAGTGAAAACATCAGCAAAAGAAGGCAGCGGCGCACCAGCAGAGATGGAGGCAAAATGCAAATTAATCACGTCCAGCGAGAGAGTAGCAGGTAGTGCGACCGATTTAGACTATTTTGTGAGTCCCAGCTTATCTATCTCCTTCCAGACCAACTTAGTGTTACCATTGAGCGTAAATCTGGATTGGATATACGCGGACTTAGCGGCAAGCAGGCGTCTCCTAGCAGTTCTGCGAAGACTAACATACTTGTCATAGATACTCTTTATCTGTGTACGCTTAGACGCCCTATAGCACGCATCCCGGTCACGCATAAGATTCCTTATATCGGGTGTTAACCACGGCGCCGGAGGTCTATGAGCCCTAATTACACGCAAGGGAACGGCCCTGACTATAAGAGAACTTGAAATATCATTAAAGCCATCAAGCTGCTGGTCAATATCATGAGGCACAGTCAGCCTAAAATCATCGACTGTAGAGAGAAAATCTTCAGCCGCAGTCAAGTCAGCAGAGTCCCAGGCGCGATAGCTAATGAGGCGCGGTTCAGGCCGTCTACCCTTACGGAAAAAACCCTTCAAGTTTGAGGGTGAAACTTCAACTTTCAGGGTTAAACCCTCCATTATGAAGGTGAAATCCTGAAATTTCACGGATTAACCTCCAATCTTCAGGGTTATACCTTCAATTTCCCGACTACATGCCCTAACGGGTGATAAGTCCAAGGAAGAAGAAAAAGAAGAAGAAGTACCTTCAATTTCTATGGTTAAACCATCAATTGAAGGGTCATCCCTGAAAAATTGGTGGATTAACCCTGAAATTTGAGGAAAAACCCCTAAGAATTGAGGAATATCCCTCAAACATCGAGGGAAAACCTCCAACAATTGAGGGATAACCCTAAATAGTTGGAGGTCAATACTTAAAATTGAGGGTAAGCCCCCAAAAAGTGCGGGACAACCTCCAACAATTCAGGGATAACCCTGAGAACTTCTGGAACAACTCTGAAAATTGAGGGATGACCCTAAGTAGTGAGGGGTCGACCCTGAAAAGTGGCAGGTCACTTCAAAAAGTCTTGGTGGGTCGTCTCACAATTAAGGGGTTACATCTAGTCAGGAGGCCCAAAAAAAGCAATTTTTCAAAAAAAATTTCTGACAAGACTTTTAAATTTATGAATGTAAAAATTTGTACACATATTATGGTAACTTTGAACTGTATTTTAACATTCTTTATTTGTGAAAATGATAATTTTGAAAGCTGCTATAGCTGATCTCCAGGAGCTCCTCTCAAAAAGAGGTGCCTTGCGGTGACCACGATATCTCTGAACTGTATCGTCTAAAATGAAAAAACTGAACGGATTTCGTTGAAGTAATGTATAATCTTGTACTTAATCGAAGGAATAAGCAAAAGAAATTTTTTTGACCTTTTTTTTGAGAGTAACTCCTGGAGATCAGCTATAGCAGCTTTCAAAATTATCATTTTTCCAAACAAAAAATGTTGAAATACAGTTGAAAGTTACCATAATATGTGTACAAATTTTTACATTCATAAATTTAAAAGTCTTCTCAGGAAAAATTCTTGAAAAATCGCTTTTTTTGGACCTCCTGACTAGATGTAACCCCTTGAGAGTAATTACTTGCAATGTTAACGGTTAATACCTGGAAGCGTATATTCAGAGTTGAGTCCAGAGATTTAGAGCTATAATAATTCTTCAAGTCTACGGGTTCTGAAATTCGAACCCTCAAATCCAGGGCAATCCTCAATTTGGGGGTTACCCTCATTCAATGGTTAACCCGGAAGTTAAAGGGACCCCCATTTGACGGTTGCTCCTCAAGTTGAAGGTACCCCTCAATTCAGGTTCAACCCTCAAGTTGAGGGTACGAAATCACCCTGAAAGTTAAGGGCTCAGTTGAGGGTGATATTTTGAGTGGTTTTTTCTGTAAGGGTGCACGGTGATTCAGCTGTGCGATTTGTAGGCGAAAGGAAGAGTGTCGTAGCCCGTGTCGCAGAGACGTCTTTTCGTTTGAACGGGACGGCATATCTTGTTCACGCTGCGGGTGACTACCCGATGCAACGCCGTACGCTGAATAACTCTTCGCTCGACACGAATAGGTTCGTCCGCCTCGACCACCATGCCCCGGATCGAATCAAAATTTATCCTCATTCGAGTGTGATAATTTAGAGTGACCCCCTTCACTTTGCAAAACTCGGCCACCTCCCCGTCCCCCTTTTGTACCAGGTACGCGTGAAATTTCGAGCCACCGGAAACGAAGGCTTTTATGTAACTCCCCTCGCCGTATTCCGCCAGCTCGTCCGTCAGATCGCCTAAAAAGTTCCCCGCAGCCGGCTCCCACTCCCCACTTCTCCTCACGTAAATAACAGAGTCCGTATCGTAATCCAACACCCGGCGCCCGAGCCTCTCGAGATAGCTGTACAGCTTGAGGCGAGCCTGGGCAGTGGTGTAGGTGGCCAGCACAACGTTGGCCAGGGGGGACGGTACGATGCTCTCCTCCGAATTAATCCACCGCGCGTAGAGTATTTGTTCGGTCACAGGCAAGATATCGACCACCTCGTTCTCGGGATCCGTCAACAGTTCCAGCAGACGTTGACGGTCTCTGATCACCTCGGTACGCGGGAGGTTTTCGCGCTGGCCAAATTCACCCCAGAACGAGTTCAGGCAGAGCTTGGATACGGAGCGCAGGTCGGCGTTCGTTGATATTTTCTCCCGGTGCAACCTGATACCCTCCACCTGCTCGTACTCCGCGAGATAACGGTCGCGGGAAGTCTCGTCGGTGCACTCGCCGGGCCACCCGCTGGCTTCTTGCTTTATTTTCAGAACTGTGTCTATGTAGGGAGCAAAGAGTCCCCCGTGACCGCTGGCCGGATCGTACACCGTGCTCTCGTATTGCCAGATCTCCGATAAGTCGATCACGCTGTACTCCATAGCCACGGCTTTCTGCAGCTCAGCCGACACCCAGGTACCCGTGAGCCACCGATCGGCCTCCGACCCGTGCGGGCAATCGATCTGCAGAGAAGCCTCGCAGCAGGAGCGACACAGAGGAAACATGAGTTTTCCGCGCATACGGACCGGCAACACCGGATGATAGATAAATAGATAGATGGTTTTTATTTGTCCATAGCAATATTGGGCAAGTATTATAAATACAAAAGAGGAGGCATAAATACAAAGAGAGAATAACAAAGTAAGTAAAAAGAAAAAAAAGACTAAGAATAAAAACTACAACTAGAACTAAGAACTAAAAGTAAGGCTAGATACAAATAGCTGGAGCTTAGGAGCTAGAGAAAAAGGTTGGAAGCTAAGCACAAGACTACCTAGAATTGAGAGTTTGGAGGGCCGACAAACGCATGATAGAGATTCCTGGGTGGCAGAATCACGCATTTCACGAGACCCTCGAGCCCGGAGATGTCTGTGTTGTAGGGACCGGTCAACGCTTTGCACTCCCCACCTACGTAGACTCGCGGGTGGCCCACGGGGCAGCGACCGGTTCACACACCCAAGGGTACAGAGAGCATACGTCTACGTATCGGATCTCCTCCCCCGGGGCAGCCTCGTGATAACGCTTCGTGTTCCCCGTACGCCCTCCGGAAAACGCCTATCGAGGATTCAACGAGTCGCGGGAGAGGACCAGCGAATGCTGTTCGATGTAATCGCGCATTTCAGGATCGGCATCCATCATCTCGTCGAACGCGCATTCCCACATCTCCGTGACCCTGTAACCGAGCTCGATCATGCGTGCCGTTTTTGCCCAAGTCTCTTGCCACCGTCTGTCTATCGTATCCCCGCCCGATAACTCTTTGTCGCGATTGATCGTGTGACATCTCCGACACCCGCGCCAGTAGCATCCGTGAAATTCAAGCACGTGTCGCTCCCCACCCGCGTCTGTGTAATACCCGTCGACAAGCCGTCTCGTCTCGGGGATCATGCACTCGCGACCTCGTCCGGCGTGCCTCACCTCTGTCCCCAACTCCCTCTCCATCCACACGAGCCATTTGACCGCTTTTGCCGATTGATTGTTGGCCAACCTGTGCCCACCGGCCGGTAGCACTCCTATGGTACGGGGCCTGAGGAAATGTTGTCGAAACACGACGGAACAGGCCGATGCTATGGTGGTGCTTCGCGAGAACGGACAAACACCGCCGCAATTCAGAAAAACATCTCTAAACGCGACGCATGCTCGACGAAGGATGTCCACGTCGCTGCGACAGTATTCCACTAGCTCGCGGTTAAAATCGAACACGTACCCGCCGGCTGTGGCCTTCTCGTACCATTTGTAGAAAGCGTGCCTGTCCGAGGTCTTCATACTGTCGGGCGAGTAGAATTCCGCGGCTGGCAACGGACCTATGTAATCCCGATTCTCGGGTGTATTGAACAGATGCGAAAAGATACCCTTGCACGATTCCACAGGTAGGCCGAACGCCTTGGGTAGCGCGGCTAGAGCCATAGGTATGTAGGCCAAAGAGTCCAGGAAACGCGTGTGACCCGTCTCCATCAGTATGATCTTGCTGCCGTTCAGGATCACCTGCGGTAGCTCTCTGTTATTTTCTACTAGGTAGCGCAGTATGAATTGAGAATCGAAACCGCTGGCGTTATGCGCTATACAGAAGATCTTTTTGAACCGGAAAACGTCCCGCGTGACAAACTCCACCAGCTGTCAAACGGGGTCCTCTCGGAATACGAACTCGCGCACGAGACGGCAACTAGGACAGGGTGTACGTATGTCGGGCTCGTGTATACAGTTGGTGCACGTCTGCTGCGCCACGCACAGGTTCGGCACGTGCAGATTGACATCTCCGTTGCCAGCCACCGGGGCGCACTGCTGGGTCTCAAAGTGATAAAATCCGAATATATGTTCCGAGTTTCCGGTGGGCGGCTTCAGAGGCTGCATGTAACACTCGTGGTTTACCGCCAGCACGGATCCCCAAGTGTTGCAGTACGCGTTGCCGCAGGAGTGAAGCCTTTCCGTACCATCGACGAATAGACCGCACCCACTGCACATCTGCAGGGTATCTCAGACGCTTCTGCGAGGATCGAACGACCCCGCGACGCGATGTCTCCGCAGTTATTCCTCCCCAAAGAACCACTGGCCGCAGGCAACGCACGGCATCCGTACCCCCGCTCTGTCGCACTGCGGAACGGTGTTGCAGTCGGGACATCTGTTGGAGCAACTGTGTTCTCCTGTATAACGATAGGCGACGTTGCATGGCTCGCAGAAGCGTCTGTTGGCTGCTGCGGCGGTAAGATTTAATATAGGCTTGTAATGACCACCGCGAGGAAAGTACAGTATGTTTGATGTACCGTTGGGGTATTCACCCCGCTCGGCTAGTACGCGCGTGCCGTTGTAAACGACCTCATCCCCGCGGCCAAAGGTATTGAAATCGTATATCACGATGGTAGACCCAGAGGAGCCAGATATTCTTGAAATCTGACGATCCCTCGCATACCGCAGTCCTCTGGGGGGACTTCTACGCGCGCCTCTTTGCACAAAGCCAGGGCAGCCTCCCTCTGAAGTCTAGATTTAACGTGACGTACGTCGGACCATCGAAGCGCGGGGTCAGCATCATTACCCCCGATACCCTCTCTGTTCAGGTAGGCGCGAGCAGAAATTATAGCGCGCGGTAGACAAAGATTGTCGCGTTTGACCTCGAGAAGCGACCGTATGCTCACCTCCTCGTGAGTGAGAGGTTTGCTCTTTCGCCCGCGACCCACCGGTACGCTGACCCGGTTAACGGTGATTCTGAACGCGTCACTCACACGAAATTCGGAGGCGCTTTGACTGAGACTGAACACGAGCCGCCAGAGATCTTCGTAGTGAGAGTCCCGAACCGGTCGAAACGACAAACCGGCCGTACCCAGAGCAAATGAGGGGGTGTCTAGTCCGAATCCGATATAGTCGTTAGTGGCATCATCGGCAGAGTCCGGGGCAGTGGTCGTGGCGTAATTGTAAATATCCCTGACGGCTTTTTCGAGCCAGGTAACAGGGTCGACTGTTTCCGGCGGTGAAATGATTTTCAACGTCAAGACGCTCCCCGTTACGGCGAATCTACGATAATATTTACGACTCCCGTCTACAATCAAAAATCTGACACCCAGAGGACGCACAATGTGGTCGTCCACAGCTGTGCTAGCGAATCTCTCTCTCTCTTTCCTCCACCCTGCTGTATACAGGCGTCTTCGTTGATACCTCCGGATCGTTTCAGCGCAGCGTAGACAGCGCGGCACCGCTCTGACGGCCAAGAGTAATGTCCCGGTTACACGAATCGTCTTGAGAATTGGAGAAAGGAGAATGCGGACTCGGGGGGGGGGGGGGGGGGGGTACTCAACGGAAGATTCGTCGGAAAACACCACCTCCATCTCATCGTCTGTGGAGGAATTTTTGGGAGACGGTGACGGTGCTCTCTGTCTCTTACCCCCACCATACTGTATGCACGATGTACTGGCACCTTCGTTGATACCACCGACGTAGGTGGGACGGCGTCGCTCTGATAACCAAGAGTTCAAGACCGAGTTACACGAGACGTCTCATAAAAAAAATTCATACTCGCTCGTACTAACCGGTGAAATCGGGACACTGTGGTTGCTGTACCGCGACGGTAGTCGTTTTTTCACCCCCGACAGAAGGGTCATCTTCGGCTTGCTCCGTCACCGTTATCAATTCGAGCTCTTCTTCCTCTTACTCCCGTGCGGCAAGTTCGTAACGATACGCAGCATCGTATATGAGTTGATCTTCCCCAATAAACACAGGTCCGTTTAATAGACGTTTCAAAAACGTGCCGGCTACATAAATTTGGTGCACGTGGATAAATTAATCGTAGATCCACGTACAGGCGGACATCAGACCTGGAAATTGATTGTACTATAGGTTTAATTTTGGTATAATGAATGTTTAAAGCGTCGTTTCAACGGTTTTCACACGTATGATGAACACGTTCAGTATACGGAATTTCAACCACCTTGTGTTTATTGGGTCATCGTCGAACTCGTCCTCCTTTCCGTTTAACCACTCCGTTTCGGGTTCGCTGGTCGAGTTGTCTGGTGCGAAAATCACCGGGGCAATACTATGAAGCGAGCCGTTGATAAAGAGTTGTTACTTACCCTCGTGATCCGTCTACGCCCATACCATCCGCGTGACTTCAGGGTGTGACTGACCTCAGCGTTCGCGCACCACGTCGACGGCAATTTTCATACTTTCCCAAGACTCGTCAAACACGGGCCGATCGTACATACGGCCGATATCCGTCAGGGCGCAATTCCAAAAAAGACTTCTCAAGCGGAAGAGCAGCCCAGGTGCCGGGAGGTCCACTAGCTCGAGAAACCAATTTTCGTCAAACTCGCGCACGAATCGAGAGGCGAACCTTCTGGCGCAATACAGCACATCGCGTATCACGGTTCGAATCACGCTGCTCCGGTAAATCGCCCTGTTAGTCCCCGTTAATTCGGGTTGAAATTTATTGTCTGTCATTTTTTTAGCCTGTTCATGCTCAAAGTGAGCAAATTGCACAGGTGCTGTCGGATTTTTAGATCTCACTGATATTACACACTTACATCGGATCCGTCTCGTGTGTGAAACATAATCCCTCCCGTGCGCGTGCGTGTGAGACAGTGTGAATATATATATTAGGGTGGTCCTTATTCGCTATGTGCATTTGGATGGAGGGGATAGCCGAAGCTATCGAAGCGCTCATGGTGGCGATAAATAGCGTTTATATGGGACAAATCCGGCACTTTTATTGGCTAGTTTCGAATTGTGTATACGCGTCATGGAATTCTGACCAATCAGACCATTTCCCGCCGCCCAAGTTTTCGCCATTTTTCGCCACTTGTGGCGCTACATGTAGACATGCACATAGCGAATATGGGGTGTTGTTAAATTTTTACGCTCCCAAGGGTTCAAACGAATCCTTTTCAAGAAAAAAAAATTGTCCTAAAGTTTTAATGCTCTATCTCGATTTTAACGTCCCGCGCACGACCGCCAAAGTATTTTTTTTTTTTTTTCAATTTCCTACAAAAAATATGTATGACCCAACTTTGTCAAGTCACTAACGTCGAAGTTTTAACATTCTTCGTCCTGCGTCGATTTTAACCTCCTGCGCACAACCGCCACATTTGATTCATAATCACAAAAAATATATGCTATAGAAATTGATTTCAGCTGTAGGTCACCATTCACAAAAATCATAATGAAAAATTATCTATTGCTAAATTTACTGAATATTTTGATCGGGATGAAGTTGGCATTGAATACTAATTTTATTTTTTTATTCCAATTTCAACTCACTTGACCCAATCACTTATACGCACGCTGTTATTTGAAAAAAAAGAACCCATTTCAATAAAAATTATGTCATTCGAATAGCTATAACTTCGACGTTAGTGACTTGACGGAGATTTTTTTTTTTTTAGAAAATTGAGAAAAAAAAAATTGGTGGTCGTGCGCAGGATGTTAAAATCGACGCAGGACGCAAAATGTTGAAACTTCGACGTGAATGACTCGACAAAGTTGGGTCGTACATGTTTTTTGTAAGAAATTGAGAACAAAAAAAATACTCTGGCGGTCGTGCGCGGGACGTTAAAATCGTGATAGAGCATTAAAACTTGAGGACAAATTTTTTTTTTGAAAAGGATCCGTTTAAACCCTTGGGAGCGTAAAAATTCAAAAACACCCCATATAAGGACCACCCTAATATATATGCTCTTATAGTCGGTGTAGTTTTCATAAAATTTTATAATGAAATATTTTCTACATCCGGGGTATCACGAACAGACACACACACACACACACATACACACATACGCACACACGTATACCGGATCCTACAGTATAGCGCGATAATTTTAACTCCCCACTCGTCAAGTCATACGAGTGCCTGTGTATGGATGAGAGAGACTAGTGTATATATGGATGGGCGGTTCCACGTCAACTGTACCACTCCTGTCAGTCATAGTCAGCGATTTTACTGTAATTTGGTGATTATGCTAGTTTGGTATGGAAATAATTTCTGACCAAAGGATTTCGTGAAATTCGAAAAACTATAGAAGTTGCCCAATTCGAAACTTTTTGATGGTCAATTCTTTGAAAAGTCATATCTCTACAACCACTTATCGGATCGGGAATTTCCAGCCACGGAGTGACGTGGAAGAGTGTGCAGTTCAATGAAAAAAATACATCAATAATGGAGGTAAAAAAATTAGCTTCTATCATGCAATACAATGTTAATAATTGATTTTCAATCATGTTCTCTCACATTCGAAAATTCGAAAAAAATACAGGTTACTCCTTCCAAGATTATCTTCAATTTCAGCCATCACAAAGTTTGGAGTCGAATCTAGTTTGGGCGATATTAATTGTCAAAGTCCGCCATGTGCTCGCTCGCCGCGTGGTGTAGCCAGCGTAAAATACCCAGAATGCAGAATGTCATTAAAGTGCGTAACTGCAACATGTTTTATAGCGTTCATCGACCATATTCGCCATGAAGATAGCGACAGATAATGCAAAAATTTTATAAATAATATTATTGAATAAATATTATGATAAATTGATGATAAATTAAATTTTTCAATATTCAAATATGGTCGATGAACGCTATAAAACATGTTGCAGTTACGCACTTTGATGAAATTCTGCATTCTAGGTATTTCACGCTGGCTACACCGCGCGGCGAGCAAGCACATGGCGGACTTTGACAATTAATATCGCGCGAACTAGATTCGACTCCAAACTTTGTGATGGCTGAAATTGAAGATAATCTTGCAAGGAGTAACCTGTATTTTTTTCGAATTTTAGAATGTGAGAGAACATGATTGAAAATCAATTATTAACATTGTAATGCATAATAGAAGCTAATTTTTTCACCTCCATTATTGATGTATTTTTTTCATTAAACTGCACACTTTTACACGTCACTCCGTGGCTGGAAATTCCCGATCCGATAAGTGGTTGCAGGGATATGAATTTTCAAAGAATTGACGATCAAAAAGTTTCGAATTGGGCAACTTCTATAGTTTTCCGAATTTCGCGAAATCCTTTGGTCAGAAATTATTTCCATACCAAACTAGCATAATCACCAAATTAGAGTAGAATCGCTATCTATGACTGACAGGAGTGGTACAGTTGACGTGGAACCGCCCATATATATATATGTATGAGCTATAATACCCCACCACTTGTATATATTTAACAAAAAATTAAAATAAATCTATTAAGATTTCGAAATGTGATTTTTTTTTATCATTATTTACTAAATTTAATTGTGGTATCGAGCAATTGAAGTAAATCTATTAAGATTTCCAAATGTGATTTTTTTATTATTATTTACTAAATTTAATTGTCGTATCGAGGAATTGAAGTATAGATATATATTTGTATGTATATATTTATTTTCTACATTTTTTCTTAAATTTAAATAATAAATTGGTATTTCTGTATACGGATTGTATATTTTTTAACTAATTCAATATATATACTAGATGTAAAAAATTATATCTACGGTTATTATTATCGAATTATTTATAGTCTATACATTTTTCATTAAATCTATATATTACATGTGAAAATTATAAGTACGGTTATTCTGAATTATTATTATGGGATTAACGGCGGGTGATAAATAGGGGGGGAGGTGGTGGTGACGGGGAGTGGGGTCATGAGGCGGGAGATGGAGGTGGTGGTGATGGTGGGTGGTTTGGGTGAATTGGGACAATTTGGTCTTCTTCCTCTGATTCTTCATATTCTTCTTCCTCTTCTTCTTCCTCTTCCTCCTGTATACTCAAACCGTCGTGATCGTCGTCGAAACGGATCGTCTCCCGATCGTCCTCCTCCTCTGCCCCTGCATCGTCATCCACCGTTGACGAAATTTCGCCACTCTGTACCCCGTTTGCAATCCCTGCAGGCACCGAGGGGTTTGTCGCGTAGACGGGGGAGTCATTTACTTCCCACTGCCTGTTCAGGTGCGCAAGTATTTCATAGTGGATGTTCCACGTCTCCGCGACAAACCCCTCCGCCACGTTGTTGTTCCTCAGGAATTGCAGGAGCGCCCTTGTGTTCGACAGATATCTCTCCCGCAGCTCTCCCCTCATTTGCACAACGCGAGTGCGTACCCTGATCCTTCCGTGTTCCATCTGAATTTGTTAAACATTTTTTTGTTCAGAATCTTTCCGAATTAGAGAGTTGAACAAGAGATAGAATCGCAAAGACATACCTTTTCTGCTTTTCACGAGAGCCGATTCGTCACTGGACGAACTGTTAGTTTATAATGCAAGTCTCTCTATTCCCTTCATAAGGATTTCGCTAGCGCTGGTATGAAAAATTGTGTGTGCGTGTGTGTGTGTGTGCAGGGTAACTGGAGTCGCGTGATGCGCCATCAGCGCTTTACGAAAGGTGAGGGTGACCGCTGTCGGGGTACGACTTTATTGTTGCGATATAACGAAGACCGTGTTAACGATACCAGGAAGATAACGACGTCCGCTGTGCGTCGGATTACGTGGTTATAGAAAAAACATGCTTGTATTTCTCGCGTGGTCGGTATGAGGTTACGTTTTCTTTGAAGTCTGCTGCGCGATGCCGCCTGCGACTGTCATACGATTGTCACGTGGTGGTACGTATTTTTGCTGAAGTGTGCAGAATGGTGGGGTGGCTCTGTCTCGGTGAAGACTAGATCGAGTGCGGAGCCTTCAGTTCCAACCGAACAGTCAAGAACTATGGCCACGCCGAAAACAGGGTCGTTGAAAGAGGGGCGTAGTCGATTGTCTAAAACTTTTGACATAGCGCTGAAGAAATCGGAGCATAACCTGCTACTGTCGAGAACGTACGGGCTCAACGGCTCGTGGTCGAAAAAGGTGAACATCGGGCTTCGTCTCCGATTAGATGGGACTTTCGAGCCTGTGGTGAAATTCGTAAATAATTACTCGAGCCGGGTATCCCTCAGCGCCGAAACATAGGAAGATCTGGCTGGAAGGCTCGAGGATATCGAAAAGTATTTCGAGAAGAACGAGCGTCCCAGCGGTATTCTGAGTTTATTGCTGAGCGATACCGTTTCGCTAACCGGAGAGTATACCTTGCGCTTAACATCGGCTCACGGTTCGAAAGTGGTTGCATTCTATCCCAACCAACACGAAATGGTAGAATAAACGTTCAAAATTGGTGGAGGCTGAATTTGAAAACCGCCTACATTGATTGTATAATATACGTTTATCAAGTACACTCGGACCCCACTTATTTGACCAACTCGGGACCGGGTACCTTCAGTTATTTGACCAAAGTAGGGGTCTCCACTTTCCGTCTTAAAATGGCAGCCGCTCCTGCGCAGTTGTACATGCGCAGTCCCACGCTAGGTCAGACCCGTACGTCGTAACACTTTGTCTCAATAGTGGGGGTAGAGGGAGTCAAATAACTGAGTCTGAACTCCGTCAAATAACTGGGGCCGTCAAATAACTGGTGGTCAAATAAGTAGGGTCCGAGTGTACGTTTATTTATACCACTGAATGTCCGCCTTCAAAACGAGAAATTCAACGTTTATATTCGGTTTATTAAACGACTTGTATACGTATGGAATTGACGTTTTCGATCAGCTTGATTAGAACCTACTTGCGAAGCGTTTTATCCACATTTATTTTATATGTTTATCTATATCCTAGCATTCGCGTAACTGAAACGTCACCTATAATGGTTAAAACAGCTGAGTCATTAAACGTGTCGTCTACGTTCTTTTTAGGTTGATCAACAACGCGACTTAAACGCTATTCGAAATCCGGATAGTTCCCAACTGATCGCATATGTTTTTCAGACGTTTTTGCAACTCCACGTGTCACACGTCTATTCAATATATTGCAAAACATATTACAGTGAGCCCAAAGAGAACAGTATCAGCAGAATCGAATATGAATATGAGCTACGCATTCAGAAAACCTCGCAGAAAACGTTTCGATTAACCTTCTATGGGTTCAGTCTGTTCAGATACTTCAAACAGCCTGCAATTATGAAGAATTGATTGATGTCGAAAGCGTACGTATTCGACACGTTCTATGAATACGTAAAATCCATGACCGTTTAGTGATATAATGATTGAGTGCTGATTAACGACATAACAATAAAGACGTTTGTTACCGTGAAATAAGCATTCATAAAACCTTAAAATCAATATGTTTTGCATTTAGGTTGCTCACACGGTTTGCAAATACGTGTGTCACAGATCTGAGTGTCAACATTTATTCAACTTTCAAAGAAACCCTGAATAAAGTTATTGCAGATAAACGTAACTGTCGCTGATTAAACGTTTAAAAAACGTAAAAAGTATCAATGGTTCAAACGGTTACACTCGGACCCCGCTTCGTCGACCTTCAGCTACTCGACGAACTCGCCTACTCGACCGAGTTCGTTCTCAGCTACTCGACTCCCTCTACCCCCACCATCAGGCCGCGTTTCTTGTACTCAGGGCCTGCACTTGCGTCCACGGTCTGCGCACAATACATATAGCTACCGTTTCCGGACGGAGTGGGGGCCCCGCGTTTCGTCGAGTAGCTGAATACGTCCGGTCCCGACTTGGTCGAGTGAGCGAAGTCCGAGTGTATTTCCAAACGTAACTCACACGGCATTTAGTAGCATTGATTCAAAGCTGATAAATGCCCTAACGAAAATGCTATGAACGTGGAAGACGCATTCATAAAACGTTAACATTATCTGCTATAGATTGAGGTATTTACATGGCTTGCAGATTTATGTGGCACACGTAAGTGGAATAATATTTATTGAACGTTTGGAGGTACACTGAAGAAAGTCATTGATAAACGTAAGAACCACGTCAATTAGGCGTTTAGAAAATGTGAATAGCATAAATATTTTAAACGTTTTTTCAAATACGTAGGTTACACGACAGTTTGTCATTATTTATTAAACTTCAATCGCAGCCCTGAAATAATTGGTCTATAAACGTATGAAACACATGCATTGAATGTTGAAAAATTGTAATTAGTATACGTCTCAATTAAACGTAACATAATCGTGTTAAAAAACAGATGTCTGAACTGAACGTTTTCAATAAACGTGTTATAATAGTGAGTGGAAAACCGCATCGTGGATGCACGTTTATTTTTTACACCGTACACTACATTTCCACCACTATCACGCATATTAAACGTGTTCTCCACCATTTCGTGTTGGTTGGGATGCGAGCAATCCTGACGCAGCCGAAAGTCAGCAGGGATACGAGGAGGAGGAGGAGGGGGATAACGCCGGTGAACCAGAATGGAAGAAACGGAAGACCTTTGCCCCCGTAATTGTAATGCAGAAGGTTACATTTGACGGTCTGCGGCATACCGCCTACTGCATTGACGAGTATATCATTCAGTTGGAGATGCTGGTAGAGGAAGTCGACAAATGCAAGGAGTTGATGGTTCGTCACTTTGCCTGCGTGGTGTGATCCAGAAAGATGACGGCCCCCACTCTGAAGCAGATCAGTGTCGTGGTGTGCGAGGAGGCCTATGCAGCGAATGCTGCACTCCGCAGGGACTTGCTGGACGTGGACTTCTGCAGGACCTATTTGGATGTTGTGTTTCACGAGTTGACCCGTTTGTTTTTACCCTACATCATAGCCGACATACGCCAGAGTGTTATAATTGATAAGTGAAGTGTGTGTGTGTATTATTGTAGGCATATGTCGGCGCGATTTCATTGTTCAGTGAGTGCGCGTGTGTGTCTGTGTGTGTAAGAAAATAAACTGTCAGTCCGCGTTGACCCTGGAGTTTCATCCCCGCGCGATTCGAATCACGAGACTTGAGCAAGTCCAAACATCGGTCATTCGCGGTGTGCCAAGACGATGAACCGTCCGGCTTTGCTCCGCGCGAGCTCAGCACAGGCGTCCCGACACCATCCTGGGGTATTCATTCATGAATAGGTCAAGATGGCGTCAGGACACTTGCGCTGGGTTGGCGCGGAGGAAGGCTGGCTGGTTCATCGTCTCGATACGTTTCGGATAACCGATGTGAGGATGTGCTCTAGACACGTGATTGCGAATGGCGGGTGATGCGAGCCCAGGGTCAGCGAGCTCTGTAGTTTAGACTGTTCGATATAAGGGATGAATGTGACCCGTATTTCGGACCGCGAGACAAGATAGTACCAAAGCATCGATCAAAGGCCGCCATCTTGGATTCTGAAAAACGGGCGCCATATTGTTTTGTTTTGGCATGGGCGGCGCCATCTTGGATCGGACGGTCTCATTGTTTTGACGCCAAGTCCCCACTCCAGCAGGTCAATGACCTGGTGACGTCATTTGTTGTGACGCCCCATGGCTGGCATCTACTACTGAGGGGTACAACGCCACCACACACTCGACCATTAAAATGGCTCCGTCGATGGTGACTCTGGAAAATGCGGCAGCCGCTCGCTTCAACATGGAAAAGGCACGCGGTGGCCCGCCGCGATCCGGTGCGAAGCCACGGTTTCGAGTGGGAAAGCGGGTTCGCATCAGTAAGGCTAAGGGTGCCTCCAAGAAGGGTTACGAGGCCAACTCGACCGAGGAGGTGTTTGAGATTCGACGCGTTCTGCACCGCGCGCCGATCGTCTACCTGCTGGAGGATTTGGAGGGGGAGGAGATGGACGGACTTTTTTACGAGGCTGAGTTGCAGCGTGTGATCAAGGACGATGTTATGACTGTGGATAAAATAACACGGACGCGGGGAAAGGGGGCCAGTAAGGAGCTGTTTGTCAGCTGGCGCGGTTATCCAGAAAAGTTCAACTCTTGGATCGCTGCGAGCAGCGTGCGAAAACAGGCATGAAGGATCAGTTTTACATCACGCTGCCCAGCAACAGCTCGAAATAGTACATTACGCAACTAGTGCGCAAAATAGGTGAATCCCGCACGAGTCAGGTTTGTCGCCTGAGCGCAGCGAGGGCGACAAAAAAGACGAGTGTGGGAGACACCTATGCGCACTAGTTGCGTATACTATTTTTCCTAACAAGCTGCGCAAAATTTGACAACATCGGAAATTCGTATGTAATATTAAACGATTAAAAATAAATTAAGAATGCATAATTGAATAAAAAAAAATTGTGCGAAGTTTGATCACAAGAGCAATGAAAAACAACCAAATACAAGGTCGCTAAGCAACTTAAACGTTTATTATCAACAGTCAACAGTTGAACTCAAGCAAAACTCGACTCTGTGATAACTCTAACTAGCAAATGGAATTACGGCCGTAGCCTACACGACTGGATGGCGTTACCAGTCCAACAATGCGAGACTGAGGCACTATGCGCACGCAAACCCGTGCGCAAAATAGAATTTTGCGCACGCTGTTAGGAAAAAATTTTTCCCCAACAACACGACGGCTCGCTACACCACCCAGCTACCGCGACGGATCGAGCTTGTCGGAGAGTGGAAAGTCGCCTTGGTGGAGATCCAGTACCCGCTGACGCTTCGAAACATAAACGAACCCTACAACGCGGTGGGATTCCACGTGCATCGGTCGGACACAGCCGCGGAAAATTTTCACGATATTCCATCGTTGTCGGGGGAAAAACGAGTAGTGTATGGTAAATTCCTGATCGAGCCTGGTATTTACACGGATATTTTGGAAATTATCCAAGCATTGACCAACTTTTAGACCATCAAGGAGCATTTCGAGTTTGGACGAGCCGACAGCGCGGACGATCGCTTGGACGTGGTCAGAAAATGCAGCTGCAAGGATGGACACTACCTCTCGTTTTGCGACGGTCTGCGTCAACAGCTCGGATTTCCGAAGCTCACGACCAACATACGCGACAGGCTGGTGGCCGACCATGCTTTTAACCTACCCGGCGGGATACCCTCGCAGATGTTTGTCTACACGGATTTCGCGGAGGCCAGAATAGTGGGCGATGTCTACGCTCCGCTGTTGCGTATAGTGCGGACGGTTGGCAAAAATTTTCACAACAGTGTCTCGGAAAGCAAATCCCTGGCACCTCCGCACTACGTACCTCTGCTTCTCACTAATTTCCGAACCATTGAAATCGATATAAGGGATTCTCAGGGTAGACCCATGCCATTCACGCGCGGGACGTTGACGGCTACGTTGCACTTCAAGAGGTCGCACTGATGGCTCACTACCTTCAACATTACGACGATCAGGTGGGTGGTGGTGGTGTAAGTAGAGTTTATTCCGGTGCGCCGCTACAGCGTGGTAACGGAATCGGTAGCTTCCTGGTGGGATTGTTTCCTCGCGTGATACTCGTTCTGAAGAGCGGTGCGCGCGTGTTGGGCAAGGAAGTTCTGCGGATCGGTGTGGGCGTCATGGAGGATATGGACGCCAACACACCCTTCGAAGAGGCTCTCAAGAAACGCCTCATCGAGTCGGGTTACAATCTGAGGCGGAAAGCTGAAGATAAATTGGGGAATCTGATGAAGGGGTCCGGATATAAAGCGCTGCACGGCAGACCGAGGGGACAGTTGCTGCGGGGTCGCGATGCAGGATCGATCGGGTCTCGTAGGAAAGGTGTCAAAAAAAGCAAACCGAGAAAGAAGAAACCGGGGCTTGCCGGAATCAAAAAAAAAAAAAAAAACAACTCTCAAGAAGCAGAAGAATAAGAAGAAGGAGAACAGCTGTTGCGGAAGTAAAAACAGAAGTGTGGCTGATATCTTCGAAGCTCGCTAAAAACGGAAATAATAAACATCGAGCATGTCGTACTTGCACACGCACTCCTGCGAGTGTCTGAAATCGAAGCTGGATTTGTTCTCTCTACCACCGACGCAAACCACGCTCGAGAGCGGGCAGTGGGTCCACTACAAGCCTGTGTCGTCGCTCACGGATGACTCACCCATAGAGTTTATGGTGCCCGGCCTCAGCGACGAGTATCTCGACCTCTCCCACACTATGCTCAGCCTGCGTGTGAGTCTATAGCCGCTCAGCAGGGAGCCGGCGGCAAAGGAGGCGGCAAAGGCCGTCGTGGCCCCTGTAAACAACCTGCTGCATTCTCTGTTCAGCCGGGCCGACGTGTTCTTCAATCAGAAGCTGGTTTCATCGGCCAATAACGCGTACGCTTACCGAACCTACATAGAGTCGTTGCTGAATTACAATTCGGCTGCGAAAAAATCACATCTGACCACCACCCTGTGGTACGGGGATACAGCGGGGAGGATGGATGAAATCGGTCCGGCTAACAAAGGGTTTGCCCAGCGGCAAAAATTTCTGAACGGCGAAACAAGTGTGGATTTGATTGGGCATCTTCACTGCGACGTGTTTATTCAAGAAAAGTTTCTGCTAAACGGTGTCGAGTTACGGCTACGGCTCGTGCGCTCGCCGGACGCCTCCTGCCTCATGGAGAGCACCAACACACACAGCTACACATACTAGAGGCCTCGCTGCTCGTGCGACGCGTAACGATAAACCCCGGCATTCTGCTGGCTCACGCCAGAGCTCTGGCTAAAGGTACGGCAAAGTATCCTGTTACCAGAATGGAGGTGAAGGCTATGACTATTCACAGCGGTGTGCAGGGTGATCCGTTGGACAATGTATTTCTGGGTCAGCTGCCGAAAAGGATGATAGTGGGTTTTGTGGATGACAAGGCCTCCAACGGTGATAAAGCCTACAACCCCTTCAACTTTCAACATTTCAATATCAACTTTCTGTCGCTGTACGTGGACGGCTCGCAGATCCCCTCGAAGCCGCTACAGCCCGACTTGACGCGAAGCAAGCTCCACATGGATACCTACCACACCCTTTTCTCCGGAACCGGTATACATTTTCTAAACGATGGGAATGGTATAGCTCGTGAAGATTTCCCGCACCAGTATTACCTGACGGCTTTCGACCTCACCCCCGATCTGTCGGCAAACAGCGGCACCCACTGGAATTTGGTCGGACATCCCGCGTAAAAAAAAGTTGTATGAGCAATATACGGCGTTCATATGGAATATTCCACTCACCCATATATTGGAAATACGGAACGATTATATTTCCCATATATGGGTACACTAATGCTGAGGCACAATAGTCACTATTTATGCAAAATACCGGCAATACTGTGGCAAACATATTGCCAACATTTGCGAACTATTTTCTCGGTATATGGCCAATATACTAACGCTACTTTGGAAATACGGGGAAATTGTGTACTATAGTCAACTGATTCAACTATAGGTTTAACTATTTATACGAGGAATATAAAATACTATTTTATTCTAGGTCAGCAAATAAATACAGATCTTTATAATTCATTATTACTTGTTTATTACATTTATATTATTTTCAAATATTTAACACAAACTGATTTTCTCTTCTTCGATTCCTGATAAACTATTCTGAAAATACATATATTGTAACGGATCAGACAACATAGGCCTGACCGTTAGCAGTTCAAACATCAGCCGTTGCGAACGTCGAACGATCGAGAACGTTCGACGAGAGCGACATGTCAAGTGACGTCATAGCCAGTATAAAAGTCGAGACACAGCTCTCATTAGCAGCAATTCCACGGTATAGCACCGGGTTGACTCGCAACACTATTCTCTCGGCAGTCACAATAGGCAGAGCGCCTTGTGAACTCTTAGCTTCATTTCAATATAAATTATACTCAATTACTTTCGCGAGAATCAACAAAAAGAAAATTAACTAATTTCAAAAAAATATTATCAAAGATATAAATAAAGATATTAAATTTGGAAACAAGAATATTATTTAGACAATAAAATCACAATCATACAAAACTGTCAAAATTCAAATAGAATATAACGGAAATCAAATCAGCTTCGATAGTCATAACTTAGTAAGTAAGCAACAACTGTAAATATAAAATAAGAATTGGTTGCAACCGCAAATCGTTAAAGATAAAATAAATCGAATTTCTAGATTATATAAAAGTAAGTCTATGCAGATCCCTTATCCGCCATTTCCAGGTCTTCTTCATTGATATAACGAACCAACGCTAGATACAGCCTTAGTGTGTCTCTGACATACTCAGGTCTGGCACAGCAGGTTGTATTGTTTAGAATAATTGGGAATAAACTAACTTAAATAAAACTAAAATCAAAAGGTTAGGTGGGTAAAGTGCAGCCTTAGCGCGTTTACGTGTTCAGGTCTGTGGGGAGGCGGCTTTAGTTGCACGGCGACTCAAGTCCGTAATAGGGAAAATTAAATATTTGATATAAAGGTCTAGAACATATAAAATCGAGCAAAGAACTCACAATTACACTCGGTTCGCGATACCGGTGGTATCGCTCAAGAACCAAAACGTAACATTTGGCGCCCAACGTGGGGCTTTTATAATCAATATTTAATAAAAAACTTACTTAAAAAATATCTAGAGTCATTTATTCAATTTAACTTAACTTCGTTGCACTAATAAATTTAACTTCATTGCTAGTAGAGTCATTTTGCGGATTATGTCAAAGTCCGGTGTCACGACCAGGCAAATGGCGGACAAGGGATCTAGCATCAACTCGGCTACAGAGCTAGGGTTAGGTGATAGGAGTCAAGGACGGCATAATAAAGAAAAAGACACAGCAAATTTAGATAAAACATTTATTGAAACAGAAAAAGAAAAAGAAACAGAGCGTCGAAGGCCGATGGGCGTCGAGCAGGCTTCGGTGATGGAAACACTAGAAAAAATACATAAAAAGATAGATGAAAAATATGCTAAATTAGAAAGAACAATCGTCGAATCAAAAGCGGTAAATACCGATAATATATTATCATGCGAGAATGATTTCAGAAAAAGGCTCGAAGAGCAATCATTAAAATATAGAAAACAATTAGAAGCATTAGATAAGAAATTAGAAATAAATAGCGAAATATTCAACGAAAAGTTAGAAGAAAGTCAAAAACAATACAGCAAAGAGCATGAAACGATAAGAGATGAGTTTGGCGACGGTCTAAATTGTTTGGAAGCTAAAATAGAGAAACACCAAAAAACCAACGTAGAAAAATTGATAGAAATCGAGAAAAAACATGATAATTTCCGAACAAGCGTAAACGCTGAAATTAGAAGAGTAAAATCAAACAGTTCATATCAAGGGAGTGACTACAGTTGCTTAATTTCCAAACATGTTAGACTGCCGCAATTCTCTGGAAAATGCTGGGAAAGACCGGCTAATTACATAAAAGAAATTGAAGAGTACTTTACCTTCATCGATGCACGTCACGATGACATTTGTCTAAAACTGGTAGGGCAAAGTCTCACTTTGGATGCGAAGGATTGGTGGATCGCGCGTCGCGACGTTATCAATTCATGGGAAGAATTTAAAAAACGATTTCTAAAAAGATACTGGGGAAGTGAAACACAGCGGGAATTAAGAAAAGATATTGAGTTCGGGTATTATATTCCAGACGCGAGGGTAACGTGGTCTGAATATGCAAATAGAAAATTCGCATCAGCCGTGGGTTTAGATCCGTGCATGTCAGAAACGGAGATTGTTCGTAACCTTACACGACATTTCGACGAACCGATAGTAGAAGCTGCTAGGTGCCGAAACATAGTTGACATCGACGCGCTACTAGAATTTTTAGACGAAATGCAGTTCGGTGGTAGATCTAACGCACCAAGATCGAAAAATACGTACACGAACAAACAATATCAAACCGTCAACCGTCCGAACGAAAACCGAGACAAACAAGTGTCATGGCGGAATGACATGACTAGTCAGAATTTCAAACCGACAAACAACGAGCATGAGACGCGGCATCAACATGGACAAAGCGAACATGAAAACAATAGGTCCAACTGGACAAATCGCCAAATAAAAGCGACCATTGTAAACACAGATAATGACCAGTCGGTAAACGATGTAAATTCAACTATTGCGGGAAACTAGAAGGCGCTGTACTGGAAGAAGAATCCTTACCGACACTAGTACAGCGTGTTCAAAGCATTTCGGCGGTAAGATCAAATAAAAACAAGACAGAAAATAATTTATTCGAAAATCCGTTTAATTATCTTATTAAAGAGGATACAGGGAAAGGTCAACCAGTAGTACAATGTCCGGAGGTTCTTTTGCGCATTGAGAATGTCGAAGTAAAGGCTCTAATAGACACGGGTAGTCATGTAACGTGCGTATCGAATAACTGGTACAATCGACATAAGACATCTTTGGAAGACTGCGCAAAATTTCCCGTAGTGAACTTTCAGATATCAGGAGTGCTAGGGGGCAAACCTACTCGGGTAAAAGAGCAAATATTAGCCAGAATTAAGATCGGGTCGTCGTCCGATGAGATATGTCTTCTCATCGTACACGGATTAAAGCAAGATGCCATAATAGGGATTGACACCTTACATAAATGGAAAGCCGATTTAGATTTAGATTCAAATAAATTACAATTTCAAATAAATACAAAACATGATCAAGTTGAGATCAATAGAGCGAATGAATGTAAAAACGTGAACTGGGATAAAGAGACCATTTCAAACATCGAAGCAATTAATAGTCATCAAGCTGGACATAATCCGGGATTAACCGATGATGAGATTAATAGCAAATTATCAGAATGTCAGATACTAGAAGCTTGTGAGATTAACGCATTTTCAAACTTGTTAAAAAAGTATCGCGACATTTTCTCGAAAATACCTGGTAGAGTCAATATTTACGAACATAAGATTAAAATATATGAAGATCGACCTTTTGTAAGACGATCATACCCAGTGCCGATTATGCATAGAGATAAAGTCAGAGAAGAGATTGATAAAATGTTAAATCTTGGTATCATTGAGCGCTCATACAGCGAATATATAAACCCTATAGTGGTGGTAGCTAAAAAATCAGGCGACATTCGACTGGTATTAGATGCGCGTTACATTAACAAGCTAATAGTACCTGACCATGATTGTGCGCAATCTACTGAGGTTTTGTTTCAAAAGTGCGGAAACAATTCCGTTATGTCTAGCCTTGATCTAACTGCGAGTTTTTGGCAAGTACCATTGCATAAGGATTCACGAAAGTATACGGCGTTCCTGTACGAGGGGAAGACATATCAATTCGCGGTGACACCCTACGGATTAAGCACCAGCTTAGCAAGTCTCATCCGCACTCTTGATTTAGTCTTAAAGGAAACAGAGGAATTTACCATCAACTTCGTTGATGACATACTGTGTCTATCTGATTCGTTTCCGTCTCACTTGGCACACCTGGAGTTATTATTTACAGTGTTTAGAAAACACAATATGACCATAAATTTCAATAAATCAAAGTTTTTTCGGGAGCAAATTGACTTCTTAGGCCATCGGATTACCAAAAATGGAATTTGGCCACAACCGGAAAAAATAGAAGCAATTACAAATTTTCCAGATCCAAAGAACGTTAAACAATTGAAAGGATTTTTAGGTCTGACGAATTATTACGGTAAATTTGCAAGACATTACTCGGATGCAACCGCTCCGTTATTAAAACTTGTACGAAAGGATGTCAAGTGGGATTGGAACGAAGAAATGATAGCACATTTCAATAAAGTAAAACAATTATTTTGTAAAGAGATGATCATCCATCATCCAACCCCTAAAAAACGGTATTATTTGCAATGCGATGCAAGCAACTTTGCTATCGGTGCCGTATTGTATCAGTTATCCGACAAAAACGAAGAATTGATTGTAGGTTTTGCTAGTCGTACGCTAAAGGGGGCGGAGCTTAACTATTTTACATCGGAAAAAGAGCTTTTGGCGATAGTCTTTGCGCTGGAGAAGTTCCGGACATTTATTATCGGTGCTCAGTTAACAATTCGGACCGATCATCATGCGCTTACATTCATGACGACATGCAAATCAGTCAGTTCAAGGTGGGCGCGTTGGATATTGTTTGTTCAAACATACGATTTCGAGATTGAATACGTTAAAGGCAAGGACAATATCGTGGCAGACACGCTTAGCCGATATCCACCTGACAAAACCAACGAAATGCCGCAAATAAACAAATTGCAAATAATTGCGCCGTTAGCCAGAAATATAAACCAAAATTTAGAAAATAAATTGAAAATTTTCGGACAGCTCCAAGCTGATGATCCCCATATTAAACACCTCGTCGATGAGGATTTGACTAGGGATAAAAAACGATTAGAATTAGAACAAGGGATTTGGTACCACTTGGAACCAGGGGGCTCCAAAAGAGCTTATCTTCCTTCGGATTTGATAAAAGAATTAGTAACAGAAACCCATGAGGCATACGGACATGTTGGGGCTAGAAAATGTTACAAATTGTTGAATGAAAATTTCTACTTTCCAAAATTCGCGCGGTGCATTCGACGAATTCTAGCTAGCTGCGAGCGATGTCAGCTATGTAAAGTACCGAATCGTTACAGCTACGCTCGGATGCAAAACATCACACCGAGTGAGGTCGGGGAATTGGTTTCTATTGACTTTTTAGGCCCGTTACCCGCGAGTAAAGGAAATTACAAATGGTTATTAGTGACCATTGACACATTCAGCAAGTTTGTGCGTTTGTATCCATTGAAAACTGCAGACGCGCGCTCCACCATCCGATGCATTTTTGAGAAGTACATACCAGAGCTTGGAAAGCCGAATGAAATCCAGTTCGACCATGGAACACAGTTCACGTCAGCGCTATGGTTAAAGAAACTGAAAGAGGAAAATATAACACCTATATTCTCGTCAATTAGACATCCTCAAGGAAATATGGTCGAAAGAGTAAATCGTGAATTGGGAAGGTTCTTTAGAACTTTCTTGACCGGAAAACATACCTCCTGGGTTGATTGGTTGAAAGTTATCGAAAGCTGCGTGAACGAAGTGTACCATGAGTCGACTGGATTTTGCCCGTGCGAGATCCAGCTCGGAGAACCGCCAACTCGTTTCTGGAAAAAATGGTTTAAATTGGATAAGGAAGACATATCAAAAGAATTGAAATTAAGTTTAGTTAAGAATAATATTAAGAAGAATGGAAGTAGCAGAGCCAAAAGGTTCAATGAAAGTCATAAAATGACAGAATTCAAAGTAAACGATTTGGTTTTGGTAAGAGCTTTAAATGTCTCTGATTCAAAAAATAAAACAATGGCAAAGTTTCTAGCTTTATATGAGGGACCTTACCGTATTTGTAACCGAATTGGCGAAGCTACATTTATTCTAGCAAATATAAACACGCGAAAAGAGCGAGGTCGTTTCCATACAAACATGCTGAAGCACTATGTATTACCTGAAATTTGAAAATTTAACGAAACCAGCACCTAGGGGAGCTGACTGTCGTCGTTTGCAGCGGTTGTGTTTGAATTGCTAACGTACCTTGGTTAGATGAGACGAAGAGGACGATATAAAAGCTCGAGGTCGAGTATGAGTCATCACATTCACTTACCATGTTCGAGTACGGTTACACCAGTGTTCAGGATAAGGGTACGCAAACCCAAGCCGTTGACGATGACTATCATGCATCTGAAAATGAAAAGGTTATAATTAGTTCTGGAAAATTTAAATCTGGACCTGGAAGATATGTAATTGGGAGAGGATATCAAACGGCAGCGCACCTCATGGATCCATCACGTTTGAATCGCCGGCGAAATCTAGTGCATACTAGCCAACCAGCTGAAATTGAGCCGGTGGATGCAATAAATAATGCGCCGACCATCAGCGTAGATCCATCGAAGGAAGTGCAGAAGACAAAGGTAGACCCACCAACTACGACAGATCAGAACAACAACATGGTTTTAAAAATCTGCATTCCACGTCTTAAATTATCGGAAATAAAAGAACTGAAAAAAAAAGCATTAACATCTGAAAGCAAAGAGAAAAACAAGAATCCACCTACCATCAGGAAGATCGAAGCGTTAGAACTCAGTCAGCCAGAGATCCGAAGATTTAAAATACCTCGGTTAACTGACAGTTCCTATGACATTTCAACGACCGCAGCGAAAAATGGACGAACAGCTATCCACACTGTCACTGACACCGTTTCAACAACCGGCGAAAAACGAAACCGCATTGCGGACTATGATCGGCGAAAGAACCGTAAGCCGGAGGAGTTGATAAATATGCTCCGAAACTTTGGAACGTTAGATTTGTCAGATGACGAGGGAGAAGAGATGACGTTACGGCAACGACAGGAGCAGAGGGCGAGTTCAGCGAGAAAATCATCAGCTGATCAGCGCAGAAAACTCCAACAATCATCGAAAAACGAAACCATAGAGATACCCGTACTCATGGATCCCACGGATCCACTTGGTTTAAAGAGGGGGTAAATCATAATTTCATCAAGTTCATCAAAAAAAACCACATCCATAATCAAGAATCGATCATCAGCTAGACGTATCATCAGAGATCATCCGACCATCAGATGATCGAAGGGGGCAATGTAACGGATCAGACAACATAGGCCTGACCGTTAGCAGTTCAAACATCAGCCGTTGCGAACGTCGAACGATCGAGAACGTTCGACGAGAGCGACATGTCAAGTGACGTCATAGCCAGTATAAAAGTCGAGACACAGCTCTCATTAGCAGCAATTCCACGGTATAGCACCGGGTTGACTCGCAACACTATTCTCTCGGCAGTCACAATAGGCAGAGCGCCTTGTGAACTCTTAGCTTCATTTCAATATAAATTATACTCAATTACTTTCGCGAGAATCAACAAAAAGAAAATTAACTAATTTCAAAAAAATATTATCAAAGATATAAATAAAGATATTAAATTTGGAAACAAGAATATTATTTAGACAATAAAATCACAATCATACAAAACTGTCAAAATTCAAATAGAATATAACGGAAATCAAATCAGCTTCGATAGTCATAACTTAGTAAGTAAGCAACAACTGTAAATATAAAATAAGAATTGGTTGCAACCGCAAATCGTTAAAGATAAAATAAATCGAATTTCTAGATTATATAAAAGTAAGTCTATGCAGATCCCTTATCCGCCATTTCCAGGTCTTCTTCATTGATATAACGAACCAACGCTAGATACAGCCTTAGTGTGTCTCTGACATACTCAGGTCTGGCACAGCAGGTTGTATTGTTTAGAATAATTGGGAATAAACTAACTTAAATAAAACTAAAATCAAAAGGTTAGGTGGGTAAAGTGCAGCCTTAGCGCGTTTACGTGTTCAGGTCTGTGGGGAGGCGGCTTTAGTTGCACGGCGACTCAAGTCCGTAATAGGGAAAATTAAATATTTGATATAAAGGTCTAGAACATATAAAATCGAGCAAAGAACTCACAATTACACTCGGTTCGCGATACCGGTGGTATCGCTCAAGAACCAAAACGTAACAATATATATAATACATTTTTCTTCAATAGTTGTTGGGCATTTGCTGCTTTATCTAATCTAGGTATATATAGTTTTATCAACGTTTTAGATGAATAATAATTTTAGATGACATAATCGTCTATCTTCTTCTTTAACATCTTTGAAGGCCCAAGGAGAAATATTTCATCGCTTCGGATGTCGCAGCGTTTGGCACATCATGTTCACGATGGTGTTGTAGCGTGACGGTTGTAGACGAGAGCTGCATTTCTTATTCACGTAATCTGTAACAGAATAAGAAGATGTGTATCGGAAATACTATGAACTTTTCAAATTTTTTTGATGTGACTCACATTCTACGCTGCGTGAAATGTCAGGAGGAATGCCTCGGATCAGCGAATCTTTGGAATGACCACACGCGCACATGTGAATCAAATTTTCATTTCCGACAATTATTCTCAAAAGGCGTCGTGCCATTTCTGGAGCATTATCAACCCAGCGCTGGCAATACATGAGTTCGGCCTTGTCGATCCAAACATTGTGATGCTCGACTAGCAAAACTCTTCCGGCTCCGCCTTGCCTGCATAGCTGCAGATTATCAACTTCATTTACAACGGTTCGATCACGTGATTGCGGACGCCGCTGTTCTTCAATACCGCCTGGTTGTCGTTGCTGACGGTAAGGAGACTCTGTCCTACCGCCGCCACGAAGTCGGGCTTGTTCTTCATCATCTACGTTGCTCTCTGCTTCTTGACTATTCGGCTGAGTCTGTGATACCCTTCTACGTTGCGGTTGATAGTGCCCAGATCGGGCAGCTTTTTGGCGCTTTTCTGTGCTTGCAGGGTCCAATACCTCGTTATCTTCATCTTCATCTTCAACAATGCCGACATATTCCAACGTTCGTTTGGATCCGAGCTCCTTAGTTTTCGGCCGTGGTTTGACTGTTTTTTTTTGCTGCAGATTTCGCCGCGATAGTAACTTCCCGGCCAATAACTTCTCCAACTCTTCAATTTCTCTACTTGCATCTGAAATTGACAGAATGTTATAACACACGGAAAAAAATGATACTGTTGGAGTTACATTACCACAAATGTACAGAAATTGGTGTAATCGTAACAGCAATATCAGTAATGATGGCTTTTAAGTACTGTCTCAATTACTCTTGCAAATGTAAATCAAACATGTGCATTGCAGTTCATGAATTGCTGTACAAGTTACGATCACGCATGTACAGAAAGCAGTACTGGGGTGTCATTTTTACATCTACAAATACTTGCATTTCAAATTGTAAGGCTAACATGAGGCGGACTCCGCGGACAGTAAACTTAACTTGGTGGGTAGTAAGCATAGCATGTAAGCTGATGTAAGCATTGTTGAATTTTTCGTTCGTTCGATTAATGCACTGAGAAAAAGGTTTTGTTATTATAAATGAATTCATTCATTTACCGGTCTGAAATACTGATTTATCAACAGTTAAGGAATCTTTCTAATTGATCTTTTTATCTCAGTCATCGGAATGTTAGACAAATAGGAAAATATATGTGAGCAAATAACATTGGTTAGTTTGGCGTAGTAGGTAGAGCGTGCGACTAGTAATACAGCGATGCGAGCGGACTTGGGTTCAAATCCCGGTTAGGTCAAAAAAATCGGATGGCGTTTTTCACAGCGAACTATGATAATGATCGTTGATTACGTGGATGACAATGTAAAATCAAACGGCCAAACTTAGGTTAGTTTTTTGGTTTCTTTTTCCTCACTATTTGTGTGATGCTTGTAACGTAAATGGATAATATATTAACTATTATATAAATAACCTCTTCTCCCAGTGTATTCTCTACAATTGGTATAGTTTACTTTACAAAATGGTAAACTATGCATGAGTGACCTGTTAAATTCATCCCAGATGCTAATGTAACTCTTACGTGCGACCCCGCCAGTAAATATTGCTGCAATGGGTAAACTGCAATTGAATGGTAAATTTCACAGCAGTGAAATGCTGTCACTATTTTTATTGCTGATTGCGGTTTGGATTACGCCAATTGGTGTATATCTAGCAGTTCATTTTTTTCCGTGCACTTATAAGAATTATAAGAAGCTGTATGAATTCATGTTTGACATTTTATGACGAATATCTTGCAGATAGTCATTTCTCGTCGAAGTCGGGATAAAAAAAATCCAGCATCACGGTTAGTTTATTTTTTTTTTAATTCTCATCTTCAATATTTGATATGTCATCTTCATTTTGAATCAAAATATCTTCAACCATTTTATCCAACAATAATCTCTTTCCACATTTATTCGAATTAAACTGCTTCTTCTAATTGCGTTCTCCGAGTTTTACATACCTGCAACTGCTGTATCAAAATTTCCGGATTGTGGTGAGTTAGTGAGTGGGGCATCTTCTGTATTATTTTCGTCACGTATGCTGTTGCTGTCACTATCATTGAATATCGGCCTCATCCGTAATAAATTCTCCTCCTCCAGATTAGCTGAGCGTAATGCGCCAGATTTCTTTCTGTTCTTTGTATTGGCAAGTGATGTTTTTTTCTCCACGTTCTTGGTACTCAGTGCCCGCTTCTGTTTTTGTAATATCTCTCCATCCGTGCTGACATTTACAGATGAAAGATATTTTCGGTCCTCTTCATAAAACATAAAAATTATTGTTTAATTCTTTCAAGCTTGAATCACAGTTAGACCGTGTAAGGATAACGGCCCAGTTATTGACCGGCAGATTATTAACGGAAGATCGACGTTATTTTCACTTTGTCAAGTCATATCTGCGTGCGGTATTAAAAATTTTTGTTTTCCTTTCAATTATTTCGATAATTCTGAAGCTGGGCCCGTTAACTTTATAAGTGACATAACTTTAGACTGAACACTTACCGGGAACTCTGATTATCGTCGCCATAAAACACGTGTCATCGTACTTCACGAAGGAAGTGTCACCCTCGTTTTTCGAATCCATGACGTCATCAATACTGACAACACTTATAGTCTTATCGACTATCCACTGGACTAGAGCAAACATTTTCTGGCTTTTCACTTTCATGGTTTAGGTACACCTTACTCACCTGCTTTGGGAAAGTCAACTGACAGAATCCATATTTTGCCTTCGGACTTTGATGACGAACACTCGCGCCGATGCTAATCCGATGTTTACTTCGAATTAAAACCTTCAATGGCCCGAGATAGACTGGCCACGTTGAATGTTATTATTCTCATGGTAGAAGAAATATCAAGCATTTCGGCTCAGTACGCATTTAGATACTATGGGACGTGCACATAAATGATCATTAATCTGCAGTGTACCACACCTGCAGGTGTAATTGATTTTGTCTGCTTCTTAACCAGAAATCAAATAAGTCAAAACAATAGTGCAAGTCAATTGACAACAAATCATGCCTAAGTCGGCCCTTGCTGTTTCAAGACTATACTTGGAATAAACAAATTCGGTTGAAACGTTTCGTCATGGATTTGTCATTACAAACTGAAGAGAAAACGAGCGAAGCAGACGTATTTGCACCTTCTGTAAGTACCCTTCATTCTATGAAATTCATTGCAAAATTGGCTACAATCATCGATCGTTAAATCGAATCATGAAAATCAAGATCATCGTGATAAAATGCACTGATACGTATTTTTTATTGTTTAATCATTTTCAGCAACATCGTAACGATGAATATAGATACATTAAAGTTTAAAATAAAAAGGATTTTCGTAAAATATTTTTTTCTTTCAAAAATGGTAAAAAATTTTAGTGACTTTGTGAAAAGTTGATGTATATGTTACGTCGCAACTCCGTTTCCCCAACATCCACCCGATCCGTCACTTCCTTTCGCCTGATCATCAAATTACCTGATCCTCGCTTTCCGCCAGAATCACGCGAGTTGCACACGGACACCGGATGTGCAACTCGCCCAAAAACCCCTCTCAAAACCGAGTCTACCTTTTCCACGCCTCATCTCCACTACTCACTACCAATTCCAATCTAAAACCACTCACTTCGTAACTACTTATTCCCATTTCACACTACCTATCTCGTAACCTAATAAGCGACCAACCAACTCTCAATACCAACTATTAGAACCACCGACTATACGGATTATCTAAATAAATCTATTTCACTTCAATAAACATCAGTCTACGTCAATCTACACCAACTTCCACCAACTTCCACCACCTACCTCCACTGTGACATAACAAATTGGTGGCAGCGGAACCCCTCGTTTACCGGTCTATTATGGTGCAAAAATCGTCTACCACTTAAAACCGGTTATCCTTGGATGTAAAAACGAGGTACGAACTCATAGAACTCAACAAAGCTACAATCCTAGCGAAACTCCTGATTTACGTCACAGCTGGTAGAAGCAGAAACCTCTCTTCTTGAAGTGAAAATTACAACTTCTCAAGGACTATGTATCTATCGCCCAAATCAGTGAATCAAACACAAGACGTATAGACGGTTTAAAAAGTGAACAGTTCTATAGTTATCGAGTTACACTGATATCGTGCACATCTTAAAATTTCCTCTTACCGTTCGTTCTGCACCCTTGTTTCGATAATCTGCGAATCTCTAGAAAGAAAATAATCTACGAATCTCTACAAAGAAAGTAATCTACGAATCTACTAATCTACGAATCTCTACGAAGAAAATAATCTACGAATCTCTACGAAGAAATAATCTACGAATCTACGAAGGCTCAGCGAAGTGTCGACTCTGCGACCCCTGGACACGTCTCACCCTGCGCAGACCCATTCCGGATTCATCATATTCCTGAACTGCAACGTGGGGATGCAGCTAAGCGGATCAACGTTTGTAGTGCTCACCATTCTGTAAGTCTTAGATAGGTTATTATAAGCGTAGGAATTATAGTAAAAATGTCTCAAGGTGAAGAGTCTAACGCCGGGAACACTAACTACCCGTATCTGTCACTGCAAACGGTGATAAGTCTAATACCAAATTTCAATGGCACTAACATGCCAGTAAATTCATTTATTCGAAAAGTCGAAAGTATTAAACAATCAATTCAGGCGCGAGATTTGCCACTATTTACAAATCGCGTATTCCTAAAAATAGAAGGCGCCGCAGAAAAGTATATACAAAAAACGAGTTTAACATCGCTGGATGACCTATTAAAAGACTTAAAGCGGGCATATAAGCCGAAGGAGTTATTACCGGACGTACAGGCGCAAATCACGCGAGCAGTGCAGAACCGGGGCGAGAGTGTATTAGAATACGGCATGCGGATGGAAAGACTCGTCGAGACGGCATTAGAAATCTCCGGAAATTCAGATAATCCAGAGCTCGTCGTTATGACAAATAAATTCATAAAAGATCTAGCTGGTCGATCATTCATGAAAGGTTTGAGAGACGAGCTCGAAATAAGAGTAACTTACGAAAAGCCGGGGACATTACGCGAAGCTATAGATCTAGCAATACGATTTGAAAAGTTCGTAGACGAAAGAAAAACCTTAAGACCGTCTCACGAGGTCAACCTGATGCCAGACTATGTAAGCAAACATTATCCAAAACGCAATTCGAGACCAGAGTCTCAAGATAGACCCTACTGTAATTATTGTAAAAGGTCAGGCCATACCATTGACATCTGTGGACCCAGAGAACGTGCCGGCAAGTACTGCACGTTTTGCAAAATAATTGGTCACACATTTGATGAATGCCGCGTGCGGAAACAACAGAATCAAAGAAATCCCCCATCCAACATTCCCAGTATCAATCCTCAGAATATACAATACAATCAACGCGAACAGAACAACCGCGGACCAGGTAACGCGCAACCATATAACCGACAATGGAATGATAATCCACGCGGACGACCGGACAACCGATTCAATGGCAGCAATCGTAACTATAATAGCCGAAATTATGGACAGCACGTATCCAATCAGCAAAGAAACGCGCAGATAAATGTTGCGGTAGGCGGTAACGCAGTACAAACTAATGACGATTTAAACGAGCAGCGGGAATTTCGCACGGACGCCGCGACATCCCGAGTCGACGAAGAGCGTCCGGGCATGATGGAAGATCACTTCTCGGTTCACCAGTAATTGTCATTGAATCAAAGCAAATTCGGGGAAAAACTGCCTCACTTTTAGTAGATACGGGTGCGAATATTAACGTAATTAAAGTCGGAGTCATCTCACTAGACAATCGTTTTACACCAACGGACACGCGAAACATTTGGGGAATAGGTGAAGGATTTGTAAAAACTCTAGGAAGTATCGATCTGGAATTTTTCGGAACACGGCATGAGTTCCATTTGGTAGATAATTCATTCCCGATTAAAGAAGACGGAATTTTAAGCGCAGGCTTTTTACGATCTGAAAATATGACTATATGTTTTGAAACCAATCAAATGTTCTCACAAAACACAGGTAGAATTCCGTTATCTTATCGAAATCACGGTGCTAATGTCGACACTTGTCGAGTATTAACAACGTCCTCTCTGCATACGCCCAAGACTCAGGTATCAACTCCGCAACTCATGAACGAAACCACTACATTCCTTCTTGACACTGGAGCCGATATAAACATAATAAAGCGCGGCGCGATAAAAGATGATACACGTATGCGACCCGACAAAATCAAAATAATAGGCATTACAGATGACACAACAGAGACTCTGGGAGCAATGGATGTCCAAGTCGGGAACAATACCCACGAGTTTCATATAGTAGATGATTCATTTCCCATTAAAGAGGCAGGGATATTAGGCATGACATTTTTACGTAACGAAGACGCTACAATTTCTTTTCCAACGAATACAGTGACCTCTCCCAACAACAGAATACTAAGAATTTTTAATGAGGATATCATATCAATTCCTGCCCGAACTGCGGTAGTAATAGCGTTGAACGTAACAAAATCGTCACCAAAAACAGGAATAATTAACAAATTAGACTTAGGCCCAAATATCCTACTAGGCAATGCTCTCGTGACGAATAGACGAGGTTTGGCATATGCTTATGCCATAAATTGCAGCGAAACAGCTGTAGACATAGGACGACCTGTAGTAACTCTAGAAGAGGTAGACGAACCTGCAGCAAACACAGATTCACACATAGCTTACAGCGAAGCAAATCGGGTTACACGTGACCATCGCGGCACTAACATTGATAAAAACCTACAGACACTTCAAACCTCAACTAATCATGATGCGAGACGCCTGGACACCCTTAGAGAAAACCTAAGACTAGATCACCTAAACGAAGAGGAAAAACAGTCAATAATCGATCTCACAACTGAATATAATCACCTATTTTTCTTACCGGGTGATAAACTAGGGCACACCCAAGTAGTCAGTCACACTATACCAACTACAGATGACATACCAATACACACGAAACAATACCGACACCCACAGGTTCACAAAGACGAAATTAAAAAACAAGTGACTAAACTCCTCGATCAGGGCATTATCCGACATTCCACGTCTCCTTACAATTCACCTGTCTGGGTCGTACCGAAAAAACCAGACGCACAAGGTAATAAAAAATGGCGCATGGTAATTGATTTCCGTAAATTGAATGAAAAAACCATAGGAGATGCATACCCCCTACCAAACATCATAGACATTCTGGACCAACTAGGATCCGCGAAATATTTCACAACACTCGATTTAGCCTCGGGGTTTCACCAAATACCTATGCATCCCGATCACACACTTAAAACAGCCTTTTCAATACCGCATGGACACTTTGAGTACGCCCGAATGCCTTTTGGCCAGAAAAACGCGCCCTCCACTTTCCAACGCCTTATGGACCAGGTGCTCACAGGATTGCAAGGCAACGAGATTTTCGTATATTTAGATGACATAGTTATTTACGCAAGGTCATTGGAAGAACACGCGGTAAGATTCAGAAAGTTAATGGAAAGGCTATCAAACGCAGGACTAACTCTTCAACCAGAAAAATGTGGGTTCCTACGAACGGAGGTAGCATATCTAGGCCATATCATTGCTCAGGATGGAGTGAAACCAAATCCTGATAAAATAGTAGCCATCAAGAATTACCCGATCCCTAGGAATGCTAAACAAATCAAACAATTCCTGGGACTAATCGGATACTATCGTAGGTTCATCCCTAATCTAGCTAGAATCGCGAAACCTATAAATAACCTGTTGAAGAAAAATATTTCTTTTATTTGGACATCCGAACACCAAGCGGCATTTGAAACCTTACGGGACAGTCTTTGCAAGGAACCCATTTTACAATATCCGAATTTTACAAAACCCTTCGTACTGACAACGGACGCATCAAATTTTGCCATCGGTGCGGTCCTTAGCCAAGGTAAAGTTGGTGAGGACTTACCAATAGCCTATGCATCAAGAGCCCTTCAAAAGGCGGAGATTAATTACTCAACAACTGACAAAGAACTATTAGCTATCATTGCCGCTGTAAAACATTTCAGACCATATTTATACGGAAGGCAATTTACACTCGTAACAGACCATAAACCGCTACTGTGGTTAAGTAACACCAAGGACCCGACATCGCGTCTACTGCGATGGAGATTAATACTTGACGAATATACGTACACTGTAGTTTACAAAAAAGGAAGAACAAATGCAAACGCAGACGCACTATCAAGGAACCCTCCTCCCGAGGTAATCCAAGCCTTACCCATAGACGGCAAACGCCTTCGGTCAGAGTCAGGTACCGCGGAAACCGAAATAAATAAACGCAGAAAAATAGCACATCAATTCCCACGGCGTCCTAGACAAGATACCGACAATTCGACAAATCCCGCACCAATCAAAATGCCAAAGACACAGGGAACATCAATGGGACTTCCCTCACAGGAAATCCTGTGGTCATCAGAAGACTCGGATACAGAAATAACTCACGGTAGAAAACATGAAACAATAAAACCGCTCAGACGATCCCGAATGACTGAATCCTCAGGTAACCCCGCGCGACGAAAGAAATTGACGAAACAACTAGACTACCTTGACTCGACAGATGAGTCGGACGTGGAAACTATTCCAGTTAAAGTGAGACTACCTAAACGAAAAAGACACACGGACTCGTCTACTATCCGAACACAAAGAAAGAACCGAGTGAAAACCGATTTTACCAACCAGAACAGTTGTACTGACAATCAGACTGAAGACCAATCAAATAAGACTGCAACAACCTCGGTATATAAACGTAAAATAATATATAGGAAATTGTCCAAGTCAAACAGCGAATCTACTACAGACTCTACACAAGACCCGCACAACGCAGAAATAGATAAGAAACGCGGAGTCAAGTTACAAGATTCAACTCGCGAGCCGCAAGCCGGTACATCTACCAACAAATCCCCAGGTTCCACACCATCGTACAGGCAGTTCCTTAAAGACTTAGATTTCCTTCCCCTGACACAGAATAGGAATATCAGAGAAATAGACGGAGATCTACTAAAGCAAAAAGACAATTTAGCCCACTGTATCTCAGCTGACTGTAAAACGTCACGAAACATCGCGGCCCAGATGGTAAGGAACGGATTCATACAGCGCAAAAGGTTGCAATCAATGAATCCACAAGTAACAGATATCATTATAGTTCAGTACCCCCGACGCACAATTTACAATTTAGTTACAAAAGAAAGACACTTCGACAAACCAACAAACGAAATAATGTACAACACATTAGTGAAGTTGAAGACAGCGTTAATTAGGGATAAAAAGAAATCACTCTCGATACCGAAACTCGGTTGCGGTTCAGATAAGCTTGACTGGGATATGGTGAGCCGTATGATTCACTATGTATTCAAGGATTCCGACATCAAAATCAACATCTGCAAAATTAATAACCCAATAACACACGAATTACCTTACGAACGAATCAGAGATAAATCATGTAAACCCGCGACAAAAAGCTTTACCCGATCTCCTACGGGACCTCCGATCGCTCCGATATCAGACACTCCCTCAGCTATCCTCACATCGACAGATAACGATTCGGATACACTAGCACCCCGAGTACACAAACGTAACCCTGTATCGAAATTGGACATACAAAACCCCACAGACTATAAGGGAATCTCAAACTCTGAAAATGAATTATTAGAGTCATCAGCACAAGACCCGACGGTCTCAGATAGTACAGATAATACCAGTACCACCGATTACGAAAGTACATATCAAAGAACTAAGCAGTTCCCCAAATCAGTCGGTATACAAGAAATCGCCGATGACATATTTAGAGCACCCGTAACATATTCATTAGTGCACTGTGCAGCACAGGACTATGTAATGGAAAAAGGACTGGGAAAACAATTTAAACTAAGATTCGGTCAAATAGATAGATTGAGAAGCTTTAATACGCAGGTAGGCGGAGTAGGAGCCCTAAGTCATGAAGATAGATTCGTGTTTTATTTAATAACAAGGGAGAAAGACGGAGATAAGACAACTTACGAGACATTAGAAGCATGTTTTAAAACGCTACGAAGCATTTGCGGGGACGAACATATATATAACCTAGCAATGACGAAATTAGACACCGAAGTAGACAACTTAGACTGGAATAGAGTCAAAGAGATGATAAAGAAAATATTCATAGCTCCTTTTATGATTCAGGTGTACGAACAAAGACCGCAGTGCGCCCCGTCCCCCCCACAGCAGCAAAACAAAGATACGCTTAGCTTCGATGAATTTATAGACAACATAAATAATATAATACCAACGGCTAACGTGACGGAATCCAAAGACGGAATATTCATGAAAAGCGCAAATATTGCCCACTGCGTACCAGCTGACTGCGCGTGGAACGACGAGCTGACAAAACAACTAATAGACAGAGACATGTTACGAAAAGAGACGTTCACTATCAACAATCTCAGCAAACGCGGAATAGCTTTATCAAAATTCAGAAACAAGTACATTATGACTCTCGTAGTCAAAAGCCAACACTCAGACAGAATAGACGTAAAAGATCTCTATGATACTCTAATCAGACTAAAACAGCTGTTGCACACGTATAAAATTGAAGCATTTTCTTTTCCCAAAACAAACCCAGGATTAGAAGTCCTCCAATGGAATATCGTCAAGAAACTATTTTATTACATTTTCGGAGACACGAATGTAAGAATCACACTTTGTGCAAATGAAACTATTATACCCGACGTATCGGTACGCGGGGAGATCATTAAAGAATATCACGAATCACTGCTAGGTGGCCACCAAGGTGTAACGAAAATTTACAACAAAATTAGGGAAAGGTACTACTGGCCGAATCTAAAGACTCAAATTCAAAATTTCATTAAATCCTGCGACAGTTGCCAAAGGAAAAAGTTAGTTCGAGTCAAAACACGACTGCCCATGATAATTACGGATACTCCGGCAGATGCGTTTGATAAAGTTGCGCTCGACATAGTAGGACCACTTCCCGTGACGGAATCAAATAACCAATACTTATTGACAATTCAATGCAACCTAACAAAATTTCTAGATGCTATTCCCCTCCCGAACGCGACTGCCCAGACAGTCGGCACGGCATTTACAAAAGAATACATTACACGTTACGGAGCACCGCGAATAATACTAACAGATCAAGGCCAAAATTTCATGAGTACAACGATTAAACAGATTTGCAAATTATTTAAAATTAAACAAGTAAGGACTACCGCATACCGACCGCAATCCAACGGCTCCCTCGAACGTAGCCATCTTGTACTCATCGAACACATTAAACATTACACAAGGACAGGCAAAGACTGGGACAAATACGTACGTTTCGCAATTTTCTGTTATAACACCGCGATACACGAAGGTACGAATTTCACACCGCACCAACTAATTTTTGGTAAAGAAGCTCGACTACCGTCGGACCTACGAGCAACCGTCGCGATCACAAACTCATACAACACATTTATCCTCGACCTACTAACAAATCTAACCGAAATTCGTAAAAGAGCAGCACAAAATTTGAAAGACGCAAAATCAAAATCAAAGGCATATTATGATAAGAGAATCAATGAACACCTCTTTGAGGCCGGACAGAAAGTATTTTTAATAAATGAGAATCGCACAAAATTCGAAGACCAATATAAAGGCCCGTATGTAATTAAGAGAATAATTGACGGAATAAACGCTGAAATCTACTTGACACCTAGTAAAACTAAAATTGTCCACCTCAACAAACTGAAACTAGCACATATATGGGACGATAACGATTAACGTTGAGTAGACACATAAAAATATTTAAACCGCAAACTCTATCCATAGAACGCACTGAGACACATCCCCTGGAAATCAGGGAAATTACAGATTGTTTCTAAGTAAACCCAAAACAAGTCAATGGTATTGCCTGAATATAATGAATAAACGATACGTATGTCAGCATTGTTTAGTGTTAGAAAGTGGATCTAAACAGATCTATAGATGATAAGCTATGAAATTAGGATAATGATATACTATGGAATAAGAAGTAGATAAAAATTGGGAAATAAAAAATAAAATAAAAAAATAATAAATAAAAAAAATAAAAAATGTATGAAATATATAGAGCATAATAAAAAGAAGGGAATAGAATTAGTAGAATTACAACACTCTTCACTATTAATATTACCTTTATACGCATTGTTATCTCATTACATTACGCTTGAGCATTATGTTATATTTCTCCTAGACCATAAGCTCACTCTATCTCACTACCAATATTATCAAGATGCAACCATAAATTTAAAAATAATACATACCCTGCCATAGTCAACACATAATACATATATGTACCATCGGACTAAAATAAAGGTTTATACCACATTGTTTGGTCCACTATCATACATCATACCAAATAAGAATGCAATATGTTATACTGACTATTCACACGATCATACCTAGTACCAAGTTTATTACATTCAAAACTATGTACAATCACACATATTTCTTTATGTTACGCATATGGTAACATAGGTATTGCACCCCTATGTTCCCTTTAATGGGGGGGGGGGGGTGTTACGTCGCAACTCCGTTTCCCCAACATCCACCCGATCCGTCACTTCCTTTCGCCTGATCATCAAATTACCTGATCCTCGCTTTCCGCCAGAATCACGCGAGTTGCACACGGACACCGGATGTGCAACTCGCCCAAAAACCCCTCTCAAAACCGAGTCTACCTTTTCCACGCCTCATCTCCACTACTCACTACCAATTCCAATCTAAAACCACTCACTTCGTAACTACTTATTCCCATTTCACACTACCTATCTCGTAACCTAATAAGCGACCAACCAACTCTCAATACCAACTATTAGAACCACCGACTATACGGATTATCTAAATAAATCTATTTCACTTCAATAAACATCAGTCTACGTCAATCTACACCAACTTCCACCAACTTCCACCACCTACCTCCACTGTGACATAACATATATTCTGTTTCCGTCCTTTCATTATTTTTTTGAAATTCCACATTTCTCCACGAACTTTCTAATTTGTACAATCTCGCGCACTTCGAATTCTGAGTAATCATTACCACAGAAATACTTGACTGATTTTTAACAGATATTCAAAGTATGAGAGGATTTGACGAGCCAAATAGTGGAATAAGAAATTCTTAGAGTTTACAAGTCCATGACAGAAAAAAAATGGCTACAGACTAAAACTGTTCGTACTACGACAATATTTACGGTTACCGATTCTTTTGACAGACGTCTGCCGATGTATTGATGACTACGGAATCTAATTCAGCGAACGTGCTCAACAACAACTCAACTAACGCGAACCAAATGCTGAACGCTGATAAAAATAAATATGGTATTTCGTCACTTGTTTATCTTGAAGCATTTTTTCTACTCCAACTATGTGTGTTCATTTCAATCATTATTTTCAGTAGTTCACAATAAGGATTTGGCGAATGATGAATCAGAGAGTACCCATAGTATTGACGCACAACAACCAGAACCATCGCGAAAGGACAACTTGTTCGATCAATTATACCCAGGAGCTCCGATTAATGTCGCTGAATTAATAATGTGCGTTACCACTTTAATCTTGCGGCACAAGTTATCCAAAGCATGTGTTTCGGACATCCTCAAATTAATATCCATGACATGCATATCTCCAAATAAGTGTCCGAAAACATTTCATAGCTTCAAAAGGTCATATAGTGATCTACAAGCGCCACTGACAAAACATTTTTACTGTTCGAATTGTTTGTGCCCGGTCGACGCTGAACAAGCAAGTAGTCAAGCTTTGTGCATTCAATGCACTAATATTTCGAGATTAGATTATTTCATCGAAATTTCTATTGTTTTTCAAATAAAATCATTATATAAACGCCCAGGGTTTTACGAAAAATTAGGCCACCGATTCAACAGAACCACTATAGAAGGCTATAATTTCCGAGATATTTACGATGGTGAAGTTTATAGAGAATTGAGTCAACGCAACAAAATCCTATCAAATCGCAATAATATATCATTCACATGGTGTACAGATGGGGTCAGCATTTTCAAATCTTCGAAATATAATATTTGGCCATTTTATCTAGCTGTCAATGAACTTCCTTACAAGGACAGATTTAAAATAGAAAACGTTTTGTTGGTGGGTTTATGGTTCGGTGAAAAAAAACCCAAACCTACAACGTTCTTGCGTCCTCACATGTCCGCGTTGAGAGTCTTACATCGAGGAATCAACGTTTATGTACCCAGTTTAGATAGGCCGATAACAGTCAGAGGAATTATTCTAGATGGCACTGGTGACCTTCCTGCGAAAGCATTATTCCTTAATATGAATCAATATAATGGAGAGTTTGGCTGTCCAAAATGTAAAGAAAAAGGCAGAATCGTTGATAATAGGAGAATTTATCCATATGCACAAAATTTGAATTTACGCACCGACGCTGAGACACTCGGTCATGCATTGCACGCACATGAGTCCAACGTGAAAGTCTGCGGGGTAAAGGGACCAACAATAATGTCAAAGATAGTTAGTAAATGTGTCAAAACAACTGCAGTTGATAGCATGCATTGTGTTTTCCTAGGCGTTGTGAAAGCGTGTCTACTGTTTTGGTTTGATTCGCGATATTCGGACGAACCTTCTTCTATTTATAACTTGATAAAAGTTGTTGATGAAAGATTGTTAAGTATAAAGCCACCTGTATACGTTCAGAGGCGTCCAAGATCAATAGAACAGCATTCCAAATTTTGGAAAGCTTCCGAATTAAAGAATTGGTTCTTTTATTTTTCGCTGCCAATTCTACATGATATTCTACCGAAAGAGTATTTTGAACATTATAAACTACTGGTGCTGGGAATTTCCCTTCTGTATCAAGAGAATATTTCAACTGAAATGGTAAACCTAGCAGATGAAGCGTTGAGAGAATTTGTTGCTAGGTATGAAGAATTATACGGACTTGAACATATGACATGCAACGTACATCAGCTACGACATTTAGCCGATACTGTTAGAAATACTGGTCCTCTCTGGACAACATCATGTTTTCCTTTCGAGGACCTAAATGGTAAGTTGAAAGCGCTAGTACACGGTAGTAAGTCAGCAGATCTACAAATTTTTTTCAATATTTCACTGTATATCAACGCCAATACCCTAAAAGATGAGTGGCTAGTTCAAAATAGCGAACCCTCTGATTTTTGCAAAAGACTTCTATCTCCGAAAAAAAATCTCAAACTGAAAACAATTTCAGATTCGTTACATATAGTAGGGAATGTATATAGGTTAGATAAATTAGCGAATGATGAGGTTGGCACTCTTCCATATGATCTTTCATACCGTAAAAATCGATATATCTTCAAAAAACTATTGAAAAAAAAATGTATTATTTACATCTAGATTATATCAGGGATCGAAGAAGAGAGAATCTTTTTGTGTTAAATATTTAGACGATCGACTTCCATGTTTTGGCTTCGTACAATATTATTTGAGACTGACGGATTGCGATTGTCTAGAGTTTTGTAAGTGTCCAGCTACTCACTTGGCAGTGATAAAAAAATGCTTGACAGAAAATGCGTTTCAAACGAACTTGCAGAACGGCGTATTATTCTCAATTAAAAAATATTCACGTGAAACAAATAACCGCACTATAATTGGAGTTGAGTTTTTGGAATGTGTGTGCTTCCATGTTCGTATACAAGACACAGAAGAAGATTTCATTGTAGAACCTGTGAATATGTTAGAAAGAGAATAATGATGTACTAATACTATGTACAATTATTCATTTGATGCTGCAATAATAAATAAGTATTGATGAATTATAACACTGAGTATTTATTTGCCGACCTGGACTAAAATAGTATTTTTTACGGCACAGGTATGAAAAAGTAGCTTTTTGACGCCCGTTTTCGGTCCGTAAAGTTGCACTTTATATGGCTAGCCGTACAAAAATTTTATTGAGTAGTTGTCATGCGCAGTACGGTGTGTGGACTATTGCGCATGCGCAGTGCCGCTGACGGACCAGCAGCGTAGCAGACTGACAGATCGCGATAACCTCACTCTCGTACAAACATTTCATAATACTCGGACGTGAAGCAAGAAATTGAAAAATTGGAATGGATACAGAAGCCGGCAGTGACGATGAATACATGTCTTGCGGTACACCACCTGAATTGTGTGAAGAAAGTGAAATGGCGATCGGCAATTTATTGCCGGATAAATCGAGGGCAGTGTATGAGAACAGCTACGATCGGCTCCTTAACTGGCAAAAAGAACATCACACGACATCATTTTCACAGAGAGTTCTCCTGGCATATTTTTCGGGGTTATCAAAGAAATGGAAAGCGTCTACGATGTGGAGCGAATTCTCTAAGTTGGCCAAAATGTTGAAGGTTAAGAAAAATGTTGATATCACAGAGTATCTGGAACTCAAATCATTTTTGAAAAAACAGTCTGTCGGATACAGACCTAAGAAATCTAAAACTCTCACCGCAAAAAACGTGGAACAGTATTTGAATGAGGCCCCAGATGAGACATGTTTGGGAACAAAGGTGAGAATCCTAAATAAACTGTGACTACTATTTATATTATTCTTTTGTCACAATTTTAAGGGGACCAGTACAGCTTGGTTTAAGATATTTCAAGTACTCCAGAATCACTTTATTTGTCAACCAAAGTTTATTTTACATCAAAAAGAATATTTCTGCAAAAAACTGTGTCGTAAGGTTTCAGGCACACCGTTGATCCAATCCAGTGTTTCGACGTCTCAACTTCTTCAGACAGGAGTTCCACATCTTATGAACGCGGGGATCTGAAAAGAAAAACACATGTGAAAACTTACAGTCATTTATCTAAAATTTCCAAAATTTGAGCCACTAATTTGCAAATAACTTGGCCAAAATAGACACATTCAAAAATTCCCTCGTTCATATCATGAGGATTTGTCGCCCGAACAAAATGAGCCGTCAAAGACCCCAATCGGAGCAACGGTGCTCCTAAAACCTTACGACACAGCTCCAAAAACATAGTTCTGAGATAAACGAGTTTGAAGTTTTTGCAGAAAAATTGGTATATACTCCTCCGGAGGCTCATACATTAAAAAGTTTGTTGTACCAAAGTTGAATGAAATTTTTTTTTTTTTAATTTTCAATTTTCAAAAAGAATTTTTTTTTTTATTGGAAATTTAATTTTTCCTTTTTCTTTTCTGCAAACTATTTTCTCAGAACTTTTTTTTCCCATGTATTTTTTTGTTCCATACATGCTTCTTTCTCTTACTCACTTCTTTAAAAAGCTCCAGCAGCATATGAGGGCCCTGCTGCATCCTCCGCAGACTCATTGCCTTGCCCAATACAACGCATCGCTAGTATGGATCGCCTATTGATTTCATACGCGCTTCGTGTATCATCAATCATAGGGCTACTTTTGAAGATTTTTAGCTGGACACAATTTTCACAAGAGATACCGTATGTTCCACCCAGTCCTCTCAAGCTAACTTCAGTCATAACTATCGACCCACCACATGTCTTGCAAGATAAATGCTCCCGCAGAGCACGGAATAGTGTTTCAACGTGAAACAGCCTATAGCCAGCAGAATTGCTAGCCTCGTAGTCGCTACTGATTTTTCTATCCGAAGCTGTTGAAACATGAGTGCTCTGTCCATCAGCCGCTGTTCGCTTCTGCGGAAATGTTTTCGCCCTCTTCTTTGACCGGCCGATGCATCCTTTTGTGCCAACACCAGAACTCCTCTCTCTTCTTTTCATATTGAATATATTGGATATATTTTATATATTTCCTTTCTGTTTTATCAAAAAATCTGTGAACAAAAAGCAAAAAAACTTCGACCGCACACACAGTTCGGCAGAAGCTTAGTGTAGATATTACTATTTTGATTGAATACTTACTTTTAGGTTATAGTTTTCGAAGCACCAAGTCACAACACCCATACAACGATTACGCGCTATAGATATTAGGTAAATTTATAATTATTTAGTACTGAAAAGTACTGTTTTTATTTATTTATTTCAATTCTGAAACACTGGAAATCGAGCAGACGCTCACGCAACCTCGAAAAGTATTGCACAAGTAATGGCGATCATACACCATGTGATCAATATCGAAATCAAGCGCCAGCGCCACTTGCGCCAAATCGCGATAGCCAAATAACGAACTTTTGACCGTAACTTCTAAACCGTGACGATTTCGTCAAACTCGATTTTTTCACAGACGTAGAAGATCTTTAGGTAACATAAACTGCAAAAAACGAAAAACCAATTTTTTCGAAAATTCAAGCTGTACTGGTCCCCTTAATCGACTTATATTTTTTTAATCCCAGGTTGCTGTGATCTTCGGCGTTTTGGGCGCATGCCGAAAAGATGAACTTATAAAAATAGAGACTACTCATCTCAAATCGTATTATGCGCCCGAAGATACTGAGAAGACAGAGCCGATGCCACTTGTCCGTCTACCGGATACCAAAACTCACCAGGAAAGAGAATTTACTATAAAAGGAAGATTCTACGAATTTTATAAGCGATACAGTGATCTTAGACCAGCAAAGACTCCTCACAATCGATTCTTTGTTAATTATCAGAAAGGCAAATGTACGGTGCAACCGGTTGGTGAGAAAAAATTTGGTTCGTTGCCGAAACAAGTAGCAGAATTCTTCAAGTTGCTAGGTGCTAGATTATACACCGGTCATGCGTTTCGCCGAACGTCGGCAACATTACTGGCAGAAGGTGGGGCGGATATCACAACCCTAAAGCGACATGGGGGTTGGAAATCAACTTCAGTCGCTGAAGGCTATATTGAAAATTCATTGCTGAGTAAGGGAAAGATTAGCGACCAGATAACAAGCTCGATTAACCTGGGTCCATCTTCTACAAATCAAGCTCCGTTGAAGGAGAATCAACGAGAGCGCAAACTGGAGGTTTTGAATCTGCCATCAACGTCCAGAGACAAAGAAAACTCAGAATCAACAGTCTCCAATCCAACCGTTGAATTAAAAACTACAGATGAGCGGATTATTCTAAACATAAGTGGGTGTTCAAACTGCACATTCAACATCCTCGATAAGAAATAATGTGATCAGAGGTATGCGTGTACTATGTGGACGCAAAGTGCAAGAAAGCAAGATTAGGTAATAGTGTATGTGAAGGATTTATTGGAGATGAAGGTCAGATGAAAACGAAAAACATAAGTAGAGCGTAACGTTTCGACCCGAGTAAGGGCCCTCTTCAGACGAATTTTATTAAACACTGTCAAAAAACAAAACAAATATAATCCAACATTTTATGAAAAATAAGGGTTGTCACCCAACATATAATACTTTAAAATATAGATATGAAGCAATAAAGCCCATGTGGGATAACCTCAACATAAGTAATTAATTAAGAAAAAACAAGTGGATATACCTTAAAGCCAGATCACATAATATAGACAACGGAACAACCGAGCGAGAGAAATACGAAACTCCCATTTCAGCATCGTAAGATAAAGCAATGTTTTAGAACTTCAGACACTAGCAAACAAGAATTTCAGCCACGTGTGAACAGGGTAGGTATGGGCGATATATATCGATATATCGATATATCGATATTCTCACGCAAAAATATCGATATTTATCGTCGATATTCAGTGGTCCGATATATTGCCGTATCGATATCGTAGGTGCCGATATCGAATGTCGATATTGACAGCAATGTCGGAGTTGTGCCTAGTCTGCACACGCACTTTCACATCGGGTATATTCAGGGTCTTAGCCAATCACTGAATTTCCACAACAGAAGTGACTAATCAGTTGACAGATTTCTTGAATATTTTCAAATATATCCGATCTTGAAGTGCGTGTGCAACCCAAGCATAATGCCTACGACTTCATATCGATATATCGAAATATCGATACACCAATGTCCGATATTTAGGCGTATCGATATTTTGTACGTTGATACGTATCGATATGCAATATCGATATTTTTTTAAATATCGCCCATCCCTAGAACAGGGCTAGATCAGACCGGAAAAGACATAATCTAGAACAACCACAGAGTATGAAAGTTGTAGCATAGAAACCACCAAGGAGAGAAGCTCAAGAACCAGTTAGATATAAAGAGTGCTGGAACTAATGTGGGTAGTTAGTTATAAGTGACTTATATACATCGCTCAAATGTTCCACGTCTTGTCTTAAATTAACAGAATTGGGATGACTAACAATATTGCACATCTCAAGAAGCAGACGCTTATAGTATAACGGTTCTTCCGTTAGAATACTGACACCGCTATAATTAAACAAGTGGTCGTGATTGACCACATGTTTGGTTAGAGCGGTGTAGTGATCTACATTATCATGGATATTCCTTCTATGTTCATTAAGCCTAGTTTGAAGGTGGCGACTAGTTTGACCTATATATACATGGTTACAATCCCTGCAAGGAATTTTGTAAATTACATTAGAACGCTTATCCATAGGTAGACAATCTTTTCCAGAATCAAAGAGATAGTTTAAATGGTGAACACTTCTCCCCACAAAATGGATGTTATATTTAGCAAAAACTCTATTAAGGGTCTCAAATAGGCCAGCCACATAAGGAATAGAGATGAATTTTTTCGGAACAAGGTTTAAGTTAGCAACCTGATTATTGTTGTTGGAGTTCAAGCGACACAAAATTAAACTGTATCTAGCATTAATATGTTTTTTAAGTAAACCAGAAGGATAGTCGTTACGACGCAACACGTCATAGATTAGAGACAAATTCTTAGAATGAAATTCAGGACTAGCCAGCTTAACACCCCTATCTACTAAGTTGAAAATTGTGCCAATCTTATATGATCTAGGATGATGTGACCCAAAATTAAGATATCGTTGAGACCAGGTTTTTTTGTGGAACCAATCAGTTTTAACCTTAGAACCTAAATGTAAAACAGACACATCCAGGAAGGATATTTTTTTATCCAATTCTTTTTCCAAAGTGAATTGCAGTCTCGGATGGAACAGATTAAAAACCTTTAAGATGGAGTCAACTTTATCTTCAGGCACTGCAGTTAGAATATCATCCACATAACGAACATAAAAAGGTAAATCAAAATTCAATTTATTAATGCAAGATTGTTCCAAGTCATCCATCACTAGATCAGAAAGAATAGGCGACAGCGGTGAACCCATTGGTAAACCAAAACATTGCGAATACGTGGTGTTATTAAACCTGAATATCGCAGCATCAAAACAGATTTTCAGAGCGGAAATCAATTCCATCTGAGGAATAGGTATTTTGTTTTTTAATGAACTCCATCTATTCTTGATAGCAGTGATAGCCAAGTTCTGCGGAACATTAGTGAAAAGAGATATAACGTCTAATGAAATCAATATGTAGTTCTCAGGGATAACAACATTTTGTATCACATTCACAAACGCAAAACTATCAATAATCCTAGATTTTGGTGGTGGTAAGTTAGATTTAATCCAATAGTTCAAAGTTTTGGCTAAAGAATACGTTGGGCTGTTAATAAATGACACTATCACTCTAACAGGAGCACCCTCTTTGTGTATCTTGGGAAGGCCATAAGCCCGCGGAGGGACACTATTATTAGTGCTAATAGATCTGCAGACACTCTTGGAGATATATTTTTTATTAGGCCAAGAAGATGAAATTTTATTAACTGTCTCTTGTAGGGTGCTGGTACGATCAAATCTTACAACTTTATATGTACTAACGTCATTCAACTGGTTAAGCATTTTTTGAATATACAAAGGTCTCGGAATAGCAACAGTGGTATTGCCCTTATCAGCTTTGATGAACATAATATCAGGGTGTTCACTCTTAAAGGACTTAATTTCAGAAATACCCTTCAAAAGAGGCTTTTCTTAATTAATTACTTATGTTGAGGTTATCCCACATGGGCTTCATTGCTTCATATCTATATTTTAAAGTATTATATGTTGGGTGACAACCCTTATTTTTTATAAAATGTTGGATTATATTTGTTTTGTTTTTTGACAGTGTTTAATAAAATTCGTCTGAAGAGGGCCCTCACTCGGGTCGAAACGTTACGCTCTACTTATGTTTTTCGTTTTCATCTGACCTTCATCTCCAATAAATCCTTCACATATACAACTTGAGGTCAAAAATAAGATTTTCTACACATCGCTGGAATAAATCTTGGGATATAATGGGCTTTTTCCACAACATCGCTCTCTCACATGGGATCGATGTTGCTAACAACCTCCGACGCTGGACGTCGTTGGCAAAGAAGCTGTCAAGGACGAAGAATCATCGCATTTTTCTCCTTCGATGCAAAAAACAGGGAATTATGCCTTTACATTTAAAATTCTCAAAGTTATTTTCTAACAAATTAGTTTTTAACCTGTCTAAATTCAAAACCAAATTTAAACAATCATTGAGTAAATTTCAACTTTGTTTACTCAATCTTGAGATCAGTGATGCGCATGCCTCGGTTGTGGGACTGGAAAGGAGTCTTTCCCGTCTTACTATCGATGTGAAGGCTTCGCTAGGTGTTGATTTATATAATAAGTTCTTCAGATCGCAATCGACTATGCTTAAATTCCTCTTTAACAAACTTAAAAAATCCAATATCAATAAATTCTCCGCTTTACTCTCCATAGAAAGTAAAAAGAATAATATTGCTGTTCGTTCTGATAGAAATAGGTGGCTAGTAAATCTCACAGATGTAAACATTCCTAACGTGGTGTCTGATGTTATTCAGCTTGGTCCGAATTTTGGTCTTTCAGTTAGCAAGAAGGTTTTTCCAACACACGATTTAATTGCAAGTTTTGAATCGAATATTTTGTCGATTCCTGAGCCTTCTAGAAATCAAGCTAGACGTGAATTCACTAATAAAATCTCGAACTTTCAGCACATTCCTTCTAATTCTCATATCTCGAAGCCTCTTTTGAAGGGTATTTCTGAAATTAAGTCCTTTAAGAGTGAACACCCTGATATTATGTTCATCAAAGCTGATAAGGGCAATACCACTGTTGCTATTCCGAGACCTTTGTATATTCAAAAAATGCTTAACCAGTTGAATGACGTTAGTACATATAAAGTTGTAAGATTTGATCGTACCAGCACCCTACAACAGACAGTTAATAAAATTTCATCTTCTTGGCCTAATAAAAAATATATCTCCAAGAGTGTCTGCAGATCTATTAGCACTAATAATAGTGTCCCTCCGCGGGCTTATGGCCTTCCCAAGATACACAAAGAGGGTGCTCCTGTTAGAGTGATAGTGTCATTTATTAACAGCCCAACGTATTCTTTAACCAAAACTTTGAACTATTGGATTAAATCTAACTTACCACCACCAAAATCTAGGATTATTGATAGTTTTGCGTTTGTGAATGTGATACAAAATGTTGTTATCCCTGAGAACTACATATTGATTTCATTAGACGTTACATCTCTTTTCACTAATGTTCCGCAGAACTTGGCTATCACTGCTATCAAGAATAGATGGAGTTCATTAAAAAACAAAATACCTATTCCTCAGATGGAATTGATTTCCGCTCTGAAAATCTGTTCTGATGCTGCGATATTCAGGTTTAATAACACCACGTATTCGCAATGTTTTGGTTTACCAATGGGTTCACCGCTGTCGCCTATTCTTTCTGATCTAGTGATGGATGACTTGGAACAATCTTGCATTAATAAATTGAATTTTGATTTACCTTTTTATGTTCGTTATGTGGATGATATTCTAACTGCAGTGCCTGAAGATAAAGTTGACTCCATCTTAAAGGTTTTTAATCTGTTCCATCCGAGACTGCAATTCACTTTGGAAAAAGAATTGGATAACAAAATATCCTTCCTGGATGTGTCTGTTTTACATTTAGGTTCTAAGGTTAAAACTGATTGGTTCCACAAAAAAACCTGGTCTCAACGATATCTTAATTTTGGGTCACATCATCCTAGATCATATAAGATTGGCACAATTTTCAACTTAGTAGATAGGGGTGTTAAGCTGGCTAGTCCTGAATTTCATTCTAAGAATTTGTCTTTAATCTATGACGTGTTGCGTCGTAACGACTATCCTTCTGGTTTACTTAAAAAACATATTAATGCTAGATACAGTTTAATTTTGTGTCGCTTGAACTCCAACAACAATAATCAGGTTGCTAACTTAAACCTTGTTCCGAAAAAATTCATCTCTATTCCTTATGTGGCTGGCCTATTTGAGACCCTTAATAGAGTTTTTGCTAAATATAACATCCATTTTGTGGGGAGAAGTGTTCACAATTTAAACTATCTCTTTGATTCTGGAAAAGATTGTCTACCTATGGATAAGCGTTCTAATGTAATTTACAAAATTCCTTGCAGGGATTGTAACCATGTATATATAGGTCAAACTAGTCGCCACCTTCAAACTAGGCTTAATGAACATAGAAGGAATATCCATGATAATGTAGATCACTACACCGCTTTAACCAAACATGTGGTCAATCACGACCACTTGTTTAATTATAGCGGTGTCAGTATTCTAACGGAAGAACCGTTATACTATAAGCGTCTGCTTCTTGAGATGTGCAATATTGTTAGTCATCCCAATTCTGTTAATTTAAGACAAGACGTGGAACATTTGAGCGATGTATATAAGTCACTTATAACTAACTACCCACATTAGTTCCAGCACTCTTTATATCTAACTGGTTCTTGAGCTTCTCTCCTTGGTGGTTTCCATGCTACAACTTTCATACTCTGTGGTTGTTCTAGATTATGTCTTTTCCGGTCTGATCTAGCCCTGTTCACACGTGGCTGAAATTCTTGTTTGCTAGTGTCTGAAGTTCTAAAACATTGCTTTATCTTACGATGCTGAAATGGGAGTTTCGTATTTCTCTCGCTCGGTTGTTCCGTTGTCTATATTATGTGATCTGGCTTTAAGGTATATCCACTTGTTTTTTCTTAATTAATTACTTATGTTGAGGTTATCCCACATGGGCTTCATTGCTTCATATCTATATTTTAAAGTATTATATGTTGGGTGACAACCCTTATTTTTTATAAAATGTTGGATTATATTTGTTTTGTTTTTTGACAGTGTTTAATAAAATTCGTCTGAAGAGGGCCCTCACTCGGGTCGAAACGTTACGCTCTACTTATGTTTTTCGTTTTCATCTGACCTTCATCTCCAATAAATCCTTCACATATACAACTTGAGGTCAAAAATAAGATTTTCTATTAGGTAATAGTAATCTCAAATCTCTTACTTTTATGTTTATATTTTAAGAATACTTACACTTTTCTGTGATTTTAATTATATAAGTGAACTACAAATGATACCAAAATACTTTCAATTAGTCAAATATATTAGTATAATATGGGAAAAAACCAAAAATAATATAGACGATTCAATTTTTTTTATAATCATAGTCAAATAAGTTGAAAACCAAAAGTGATATAAACGTACTTCTAACTTCTATAGTGATTTTAGTGGGTTAAGGCTGAAATCGCAATAATATAAACATACTACTCATAACTTTTCTCGTGATTTTAGTAAATAAGTGGAAAACTAAATAAAAAAAATTTCTGACCATGTTGTCTTACCTTCAATTATAAAACCTAACCTTTTGTTCGTAATATTTAGGTGAATCTAATTTTTAACATACTTCAAACTGTAGATATTATTTTCTGATATTTTTCAATTCTAGTGAGATGACTATTTATAACGAAAAAAAAATTACAAAACACTTGAAACTATTTCTATTTGCTCTTTGGGGGGCTCCGCCCCCCAAACCCCCCGCCGGGGCTCCGCCCCTGGGCCCCGTCAGTGATCTGCCAAAACATTGGTTTATTTGGGAATACGATTCGTGTAAATTACTAGCTTTTATTTTGGGACTTTTTCATACCAATGCCGTAAAAAATAATGTATGGGGCGCGCCCGTAAACTGTTTGCGCCTCGAATGGTGTTTTCGTACAAGCCGACGGCTCGTCCGAAAACACCATCCTCGCCCGCAAACACACGGTTTACAGGCATCCCACATAAAGTACTATTATACTCCTCATATAAATAGTTGAACCTATAGTTGAATCAATTGACTATACTCAATTTCCCCGTATTTCCAAAATAGCGTGAGTATATTGGCCATATACCGAGAAAATAGTTCGCAAATGTTAGCCATATGGTTGCCACAGTATTGCCGGTATTTTGCATAAATAGTGACTATTGTGCCTCAGCATTAGTGTACCCATATATGGAAAATATAATCGTTCCGTATTTCCAATATATGGGTGAGTGGAATATTCCATACGGACGCCGTATATTGCTCATAGAACTTTTTTTCACGCGGGATGACAGCGTTAGAATCGAGGTGCGCTTCGAGGCTGCCCTGACAACGACGATAAATTGAACGTGTACGCGGAATTTGACGTCTTGGAAATCGACGCGGCGCGCCAGGTTATAGTGGACTTTGGCGGATAGATAGCGAGGTGAAACCTGAACCACCTCCCCCCCCCCCCCCCCCCCCCCATTGAAAAAAGAATAGCTGACGTTGCGTAGCGAGGAAAGGTCGGTGCGGTCGAACGAAACGCGCAGTATCCACTTTTCCGTATACCCGCGAACACGTCTATAGCGATATGGTGGACTACGTGGTCGATGTGCAGGGTTTTCGAGACGCTCGAAACGGTTTCGCTGTCAAGGAGGTATCCGTGTTAGCTTTGAATCGACCATCGGACATTGGGTAGCCGCACCGCCCTGCGCCTTCACCGATCTCCCGGCGAACATTTGTGCTCAGAACAACTATCTATCGCGCAGCCATCACGGTATAGAGTGGTTTGACGGTGATATTCAAGAGAAACAAATCTACAGAAAACTGCGCGCCGTAGCATGTTCGGCCCGCATGATTTATACGCGCGGTGAGGAAAAGGCGAAATTGTTGCGGCGCGTTATGTCGCGTCAGTTGACGAATCTGGAGTTTGAGGACTGCCCCGCATTCGGAAAGTTGCCGTCATCGGATACGTACTGCATGCATCACGCTCTGTGCAATCCTGGGGAATTTGTCTGCTCGTTGAATCGCGCGGCTGTGCTGAAATCTTGGCTGTTGAGGAAAAAAACGATTGACGAGGTGGACGGTAGCGGGTTTTCTACAGCCGAATCCGAAGAGTGTAATGGACAATCTGGAACTGAGGAGAGATTTGGCGTTGATATCGACGGCTACGTGCGGAGTCTACCCGGCTGATCGTATTCCTTTGCGGTGGTCCCGCCCCGCGGCCCTTATCGCAAACACCGATGACCACACACAGCCCGGAAGTCACTGGGTCGCTTTCTACAACGATGAGTCCGGCAACGGGGTCTACTTTGACAGTCACGGAGTCGCACCCTTCATCCCGCACCACGTGCGTCGTCTGTAGAAAAACTGTCCGCGCTACCGGTACAACACGCGCCAGCTCCAGAGTATCTTTTTCGAAGTATGTGGTCAGTTTTGTGTTATGTTTCTATATTATATGCATTTCGGTTACACGCTGGATGATTTTGTCGATAACTTTACGGCAGATTATGTAAAAAATGATGTGATCGCGGGGTCGTTTTACAATTGCGTGGCCAAGAGATCGAAGAGTTGCGAGAAACTCGACCCCTCTTGTCTATGCTGTGTACAGATATGTTTAAGGAAACATTGTTAATTATAGGTCAGTTTTAAGCAATATCGAATGAAGCGAAAATTTTGTAACGAAACAGCGTGTGTCGTTTATTGCGTCTACATCCCACCAGTATTTTAGCAACCTCAGCAGTTTTGCACTAGCGAGAATGGTGAGTTGATGCTCACCGGGACATCGAGACGTTTCTTGATAAGCATGTGCCTCTATCACCCCCCCTTGCTCTAGGTACGCGATGCAGCGAGGTATATTTCTATGCAGGACGCGCCAGTTGAATTGAGCCATCATATAAGAAGTAAGTATAATTGTTCTTTGGTAGTTTTGTGGTTGAAAGTTTTGTGATTAAAAGTTTTTTCGATACAGAAATGGATGAGATCGTGCTATCTGTTTTGCTCCACGGTGACCCCCGGGATGTATGGTTGCTCAGAGAGCTGTTGATCGCCAGGCTCGTGGAGATCGATGCCCAGATCAAGGCGCGGCAGGCAGAGTTGGCTGCTCTAGAGCAGGATAGCGACTTTGCCGGCAGCGTCTCGGGGATGAGCTCCGCGATTTCGAGCTTCGAGCATATTTATTTATTTATTTATTTATATGTATGGGGCATTCCAGCTCAACTCAACCGGCCAACGGAAGTGGCCTCTTCGATTTTGTTCTCCAAATAATATATGGTAGTTCTATATTAAACATAACATGTCTGTGAAGATCAAGCCTTAAATCAAAAATCTGCCCAAGTTATGATTTTATGAAGATTTGAGTCGCCTTACATTCAAATATTCAGTGCCACTAAACGATGAGTCAACTCAAAAAGGTGTCCAATGGATTATGTCCGGTACAAAGTGTAGTTTGGATGGAAATTCAATGAAAAATTTCAGGCACTCTTTTTCTCTAAAATTTCTCGAAAATCTCAAATTTCTCGGGAGTGCCCTAATCGATTGAGATGAATTTTGCACACAAAATTTTCGGTGAAAAACTCCAAATTTTGGTCCCCGAAACAATATGCCCGGACGTCAACTTCCGGAGTTGTGCAGTTTTTAAATAATTATATAATTACCATTTCCGAGGAAATTTTGGTTCGCACGAATAAATAACATTGGGTTTGATGCAAAGCATAGAAAGCTTGGATACAAATATTTAGGAACTTGCTATTAGACATCAATAAATCAATTTAGTGATTGATAATCTTTTCAATTATCACAAACATAATTTATCCGTCAATCGTGTCCAATAGCACTTTCTGTTTTTATGAATCACTGATTATATTTAACTGGATACGAGTTCACACGAAAGGCAGGGGCCAATTCTTGCACCTGAGTGTACAGTAATGTTCATGAATGGGTTTGCCGCTGGCTAACGATTTTTTTCAGACTTTTTCGGATACCATCAATAAAATAATATTATATTATTTTTACAAGGGGTCACAATTATTATTATTACAATTTCGGCCATCAGCACATCAAATACGACTAGGATGGAGTCTTGTTTCCGAAAAAGTCCGAAAAAAACAGTTAGCCACCGCCAACCCATGAACGAACATTACTGTACACTCGGGTGCAAGCATTGGCCCCTGCCTTCCATGTGAACTCATATCCAGTTGAATGTAATCAGTGATTCATAAAAACTGAAAGTGCTATTCGACACGATTGACGAATGAATTTTGTTTGTGATAACTAAAAAGAATATCAATTACTAAATTGATTTATTGATGTCTAATAGCCACTTCCTAAATATTTGTATCCAAGCTTTCTATGCTTTGCATCATACCCACACTGAAAAAAATTTGGGCGACCTGCCAATATAGGCCTAGTGGCGCTGCACTGGCTTGCCTTGAGACGCTACTTACTCAGATTTCGGGATTATAGGTACAGTAATGTTCATCGATGGTGTCCCTGTGACTCACTATTTTTCCTACCTTTTTTTCAAATCAAATTTCTTTTCTACAAATATTTTATTTGCCAATGATCAGTGGCTTACTTCGTGACTCTGCCCCAACCCGCAGCTGTCATATTCCTAACAACCTGAAGGTTCCACTGGTCACGGGCAAATAAAATATGCATAGAAGTAAAACTCGATTCCGGAAAAAATAGTGAGCCCCGGGGACACCATCGATGAACATTACTGTACACTTCGTCGGGTGACTTTCTCACCCACGAACGCGGTGAGCTATCACTGGGATTGTAGCTCGCCCGGCTTGGTGTACTGAGTCACCCTAGTAGAGCGTGTAGCAGATCCAAAACCAGGTTCGCAGCGCATATCTGTTTAACGCTGCTGCGTCACTCCATGGTAACGCTAGTCCCCCAAATTTCTTTCAGTGCAATTTATTTATGGAAATTATTTATTCGTGCGAACCAAAATTTCCTCGGAAATGGTTATTATATGATTATTTAAAAACTGCACAACTCCGGAAGTTGACGTCCGGGCATATTGTTTCGGGTGTCAAAATTTGTAGTTTTTCACCGAAAATTTTGTGTGCAAAATTCATCCCAATCGATTAGGGCACTCCCGAGAAAATTGAGATTTACGAGAAATTTTAGAGAAAAAGGGTGCCTGAAATTTTTCATTGAATTTTCATGCAAACCACACTTTGTACCGGACATAATCCATTAGACACCTTTTTGAGTCGACTCATCGTTTAGTGGCAGTGAATATTTGAATGTGAGGCGACTCGAATCTTCATAAAATCATAACTTGGGCAGATTTTTGATTTAAGGCTTGATCTTCACAGACATGTTATGTTTAATGTAGAACTACCATATATTATTTCCAGAACAAAATCGTAGAGGTCACTTCCGTTAGCCGGTTGAGTTGAGCTGGAATGCCCCATATATAAGCCCAACAGGCGAACCTAAAACGGTCAATAGAACATACAGAGAAAAAAGATAATTGCACACAGTAGGAATAATAAATAATAGTGCAGAGAAGCAAGAGTGTTATGGAACATGGAATGGTTACACAACAAAAACAACAAAGAACAAAATAATAAATTACACTTGAATACACTTAAACGCCTAGGTGCTTAGGACTACGGTATATTTGGCGCGAAGAAGAATGCCCACGCGGCTAAATAGAACGAGGCAAGATTCATGGATCCGGGGTCACAGGATGACGGGAACTCATTGAAGTGTGCGCACATAACTCTGAGTGGAGAGCGAAGCGCAGCGCTGGTCCTCGCGCGGCACAGATGGAAGGGCGTATTATGGCGAGCCGCGAGCCTTGGAGTGAGAACGCCAATAGAGGCAAGGAGATCAGGACAGTCCACCAAGCCCTTTAGGATTTTAAAAAGCAGCATGACAGACGCAACCCTGCGCCTCGCTTCCAGTAGTGGAACCCCGGATCTAGCACACAGGGCAGACGGATCACACCCACGAGCAGGGTAGACGGAGTCAGCCCTAAACGCAAGGTACTTAAGGAACCTTTTCTGGATACTTTCAATGTGCCTAATATCGCGAGCGAGAATCGGACACCAGATGACCGCACTATACTCAAGCTTTAACCGGACGAACGAAAAGTATAGCGATTTAAAAGCAAGTGGCGAGTTGAAAGACCTACAGGTTCTCAGAATGAATCCCAGCATTTTGCTGGCGCTGGCTGTGACCGATAAAATGTGCTGAGAAAATGAAAATTCGGAGTCAAAAATTATGCCTAGGTCAGATGTTGTCCGGACCCTAGTGAGGACTGCGCCCCCCACGCGGTAATCGAAAAGGATAGTGCCGCTGCCGCGAGAATAGGATAATACCTTACACTTGCCGATATTAAGCGAGAGACAATTACGTTCACACCACGCAGACACACGATCGAGGTCAACTTGGAGAGCGGTGCAGTCAGCCGGGGTACTGATGACGCGGAAGAGCTTGAGGTCGTCAGCATATAACAGTGCGCTGCTGCTTATTGACGACACAATGTCGTTGACAAAGATATTAAAGAGCAGTGGCCCGAGGTTGGAGCCCTGTGGCACGCCGGAGGTGGGAACAAAAGACGTCGACCGATGACCAGCAAGCTCGACCACGTGACGCCTATCTACGAGGTACGACTCGAGGAGCGTTACAAGGCAGGTATGCAAACCGCAAGCCGAGAGTTTCTGCAGAAGCACAGCATGATCGATCCTGTCGAAAGCCTTCGAGAAATCCGTATATACGGTATCTACCTGCTCTCCGCCGTCCAGTGCCATGCATACAGCATGGGAAAACACTGCCAGATTAGTTGTGGTAGATCGGTGAGGCATGAAGCCATGCTGCAGGGGGGTAATAAGACCCAAGACGTGGCGAAAAATGTAGCCGTACAGGCACGATTCGAAGACCTTTGAGAACGCGGACAGAATCGCTATGGGCCGATAGTTCCTGACCTGGGACTCATCGCCGCTCTTGAACACGGGACAAACCCGAGCTGATTTCCAGATATCAGGATATGTTCCATTTCGAAGAGCTAGATTGAATAATACACATAGCGGCTTAGCAAAGAGCTGCGCACGGTCGCGAGCAACCAGGCCGGGAACTTGATCTGTACCAGCCGAGAGTTTAGGTTTTAGTGAGCGGAGAGCAAGCAGGACATCGGACTCAGCGATTTCAAGGCAGGCCCGCCTCGATATCGCAAAACAGGAGCGGTTGGGAGCACACCGATTGCAAGACAGGGACGAGTTGCCGAACACGCTACAGAAATGTGTAGCAAAGGCATTCCCAATATCGACAGGTTCGTCATAGCTGACTCCGAGATGGGTCATAACAGAGGGGATCCTAGAACCGCCCTTAAGCCTATTAACGTAAGACCAAAATGCAGACGGATCCCGAGTTATCGCGTTTTCGCGAGCAGAGACGTAGGCGGAGAAAGCTCTATCACGCACGGTTTTGAACTGCTCCAGGTGAGCAAGAGCACCGGAGCGCAGATATTTGGAGTGCATTCTGTTCTTGGCTTTGAGCAAATCGACAACGTCGCGAGTAAACCACTCCGGAAACCTAGTACACCTGCGCTGCGCCGTACGCTTGGGGACCGACGCCTCGATGGCCTCGTATGGAAGGGAGTAAAAGTGCCCACAGGCAGCGTCAAGGTCATTGAAAGAGGACAGTCCAGACCAGTCCAGCTTAGAAAACGCGTCATATAAGGTGATAAAATTAGCCTTCCTAAAATTATATCTGGGTATATCTGGTTAATCGAGTAGGTAGGCACAGTGGGCTGCGGGGACATATACGGAAGCGAAAGACAGAGAGACAGCGCCGGATGGTAATAGTCTTCAGCGACAAAGGGTGTGGCACACCGCTCCACATTGACATTGAGGTCCGAAAAAACTAAATCTAGTGCGCCACCACGGGCATTTAAAATATCGTTGAATTGTCGAAGGTTAAAAAAATTGATGATGCCAAGAAGAGCGCTGGACTTACCATCCCGAGAGCTCGAGCCAAAGGCAAAGTGTCGCAGGTTAAAATCGCCCAGCAATAGGATATTATCCCCGAAGCTCGCATGCATGGATTCAAGTAACTCTGAGAAATAAACGAAACGGTCAACAGGCAAGTCGGGTGGCAGATAGAGAGTGATGATGGTGAGCGTGGAGTTCCGAAGGCGAATGTTGACACCCGCCACGCTGCACGAAGGCATGGAGAAAGCCAGCACGCTGAAGTCGATGGCGCAGTGGATGTGCCTCTTCACCGCAAGCAGCACACCACCGCCCCTTCTGTCCAAGCGATCACAGCGATGCACAGCATAGACGTCTAGATCCATGAACTCAGAACTGCAGACTTCAGGCTTGAGCCAGGTCTCAGATAGGGCTATGAAATCGTATGCCTGATCGGAAGTAGCGGAGAGCAGATCTCTGGTTTTACAGTTAATGCCCCTGGCATTTTGATAATAGCCGCGAAGCGAGAACGGGGGGTTGCGGTTGGGCGCATCTAGTTTAAAGGAGCCCCAGGCCTAGTGACTCTCACGATCCGGGGAACGCTATTGCGGTAGCGCAAGGCAAGACCAGTCTCACCGGCAGCTACCCGGCTGTCCAGGCTCTGTTTCAGGGTACGAAACTCACTGACCTGTGCAGGAGTCCGGTCAGGAGCTAAGTGGACATGTTTAAACGCGCCCTGGGTCCCAAGGTGCCGTGCCGAGCGAAGAACGGTGGTTGCATCAGATGCGGAGGACGGGACGACCTTCAGGGGGCGAAGTTTGGAACCAAGGCGCTCCAGCTTCCCCGCCCTGAAGAGGCGGAGTTCATCTGTACGGATGGCAGGCGCAACAACCGACAGGGCATTCCTAACGGAAAGAAGGTCAGCTTCACGTTGTTCGACTGGGGTGGCTGCAGCAGATTCGGCGAGTCCCAAGAACATAACATTAGATGCATGTAATTGGCGTTCACTAAGCTCCGTGGTGAGCAGATCGACACTCACACCACCAACAGATGCCAGCGAGGCAGGCGTGGTGTCCCGTTGGGCAATCCCGGCAAGTTGATCAGCGAGGCCCTTCACTCTATCCGTAACCTCCGCGTACGAAGCCTTAAGAGTATGGTGTTCAGCCTGAATGGACGCAACCTCAGAACGACAGAGTGAGACATCCGATCTTAAGCTATCAAGTCCGGAATTGACAGTAGTAATATCTGCGCAGATGGTATGCAGCTGACGCTTAACGGAGTCAACATCCGAGCAGAGTTCAGAGAGATGATTTTTCAAGGCACCCACTTCATCCTTAACTGATTGCAGCTCTTGCCGTGTGAAAGATTTCAACTCATGCACGATTGAGCTAGTATCCATAACACTCGATGATGTACTAGCCCCTGACGTAGGGCAACAACATAAACGACTACGCGTGCTATCCATAAGCCTCAGTTTAAAGGCACAGCTCGGATGGTAAGATTTGCAGCATGTTGAGCACGAGAGTGGGTTGACTACCACCTTAGATCAACCAACACAGGTGACGGTACCAGAGCCAGACATGGCAGCGCGCGAGCGAAAAAACAAAGACGGAGGTTCAAAGTCCAGCCAAGACACATTGACGCAGCGATCGAGTACATACACTGATGAGAGACGCGGCTGTTATTATCACACACGTCAAGAACATATAACACCGACAGCCTGTTTACACGTCAAGAATAACGGCCCGATTACTATAGTGCTAAAAACGCAAACAGTTTAACAGCGAGCACCAACCCAGAACACCGAGATCAACCGATCGATCCCTCATATCGTTCACGGGGGTCACGAGGGTGGAGTAATTACGGAAAATGCAGTTGAAGACGATGCGGATGGGGATGTAGCTATATGGATGGGTAGAGATTGGGAGGATGGGGAGGTGGAGAAAGTTGAGGAGGATGTGAGGAATTACGAGGAAGAGGAGAGGGAGCGGGAACGGCTGCGGGAGGAGGGGTCGGATACCGACGATGAGGAGTGGTGGCTGCCCTCGGAGAAGGACGGCTATGTCATCGGTAAGTTGATATATAATTTTCATTGAATTTCGTTCGGTTATTGTAATAATAATAGTAATACTCGTATGTTCCAGACGAGGTGCAGGTCGAGCCGCAGCCCAGTAAACGAAAAGGAATTGGAAACGAATGAAAATTAATTCATAACGCCATCTTCGAATGCTGTTTTGCTCGAAACTCGAATTAGAAGTCATATATTTCTATTCTCTTTTCATTTGAATTCCATTCACTGATTTTATTATTAACCGTGATCTATTCGAAAGAATGCGTTTATTCGCTTCAATTCGTAATTCGGAATTGAATAAAACACCTTGCCTATTCTCATAAACTGTCCACAGTTACGCTAGGTTATGAATTCCAATGAAGTCCGAACCAGGAATTCATCATAGAGGGTTAGCGAATCGAATGAATGAGACTAGGGAGTAAGCACGATCTGATCCTTCTGAATTCTGTTCTGGGGATTTAACCGGAAACATTTCAATTTGCATGAATCAGTTCTTGATGTGAATTCGGAATAATTACAATCGAAAAATACACTTTCCGTAATTTCTATCCAAAGGAATTCCAGTGCACAAGTACTATAGATTAATGTGTTTATATTCGTAACTAAGAATAACATAGACATTGATTCGTATTCGTCTAATATTCGTCTAACTGTGCATAATTGCGAACGACATTTTCATTCAATATTGCAGCAATGTTGCAGCTGCAACGAACATGGCGGATGAAAATAATAAAATACACCCGGACCTCCGCTATTTGACCGAGTCGGGACCGAGCGTTTCTGCTATTTGACGAAAGTAGGGGCCTCCTACTCCTTGTGGACGGTTTTCTGCGCAGCCAGTTCACGCCACTCCGCGTCACTGACGGCCCCGATGTTAAGGGGAACGCTGCCGAATAGTGGGGGTTAAGCCCGTCAAATAGCAGGGGGCAAGTGTGGTCAAATAGCGGAGTTCGTCGAATAGCGGGTGGTCAAATAGCGGAGGTTCGAGTGTAGATTAATCCTCAATCCAGAAAGAAGAGTAACAATTTTCCGTAGACTTTTGTCGAAGATTGTGAATTTTCTTGAATGAGTGGGAATGTATATAGCATTGGGAAAATATTGTCTCATTCATTTCCGTGGGTATCCGAAAATTCCGACGTCGCAATAAATATCACAAGTTAAAGTTGATATAAATATGCGAAGCTCAGAATCATACGATAGCGTTATAATTTGGGAAAGTGTCTATCTCGTCTACAACAGATCATTGGAGATAGGCGAATACCGGATGACGCTGGATCAAGGAAGTTAAGCAACGATACGCAGAGTCGATACTTGGATGGGTGACCGTTGGAGAATTTGATGCAATGGACTAAATTGTGCATTACCGTTATTGATCCGTATCTTTTTTTTTTCAATATTTCCGCAACATCGCCAATATTGTGGTGCAACACGGCAGTAATGCTTCAGCAATATTGCGGTGCCGTCTGGAATGGTGAAAACGTAAATACGATACGTCATATTTGGAATTCAAACGAATAAACTTTGATCGTCATCTTATGCGTAATAATCACAATACTGGAATAGAAAAACGGAATTCATAGGAATTGAAAATGTTCAATTCTTTCCAATTCTGTTTAGTTTACTGGGAGGTCGAGGCAGAGCTTTGATACTATGAAACTAGTTTTAATAAAAAAAATAAACCAATATTTAAAAATAATTTGTGTGTCAATCCCTGCATATACCCTGTCATTTTCTGTCAATTTCAGCGAGTATATATATATATGGGGTATTCCAAAATATTTTTAACGGTCATTTACCCCGACCCCCATCGATTTGCGAATAAATTATTCTTAGGGTAACTCTAGACCCAGGTATGATTGCTCAATTATTTTAGAATTTTGCGATTTTTTTTTTAGAAGTCTATACACTAAAAAAAAAAAAAAATTTCCCATGTATTTTAGATGGGAAAGGGGACCCCCCTTTGCGCCAGCTCAATTTTACAGATATCGAGCTCAAACTTTAGGAGAATTTGTTTTTCATATTGAAGAAATTGTTGAGATATATTTAATCGAAAAAATAACAAAAAAAGTGCTTTTGACACAGTCTAATATGTACTATATATTTCGAATCTTACTTATACATTGAGAAGATAATTGCACACAAATATATTACGAATATCGATGGCCTAATTCTCAAACGTCGTAACCCACAAATGAAAAATTTTCTGAGAGAGAGTGAAAATAAGTCAAAAACGTCAAAAAAAAAGTCCAAAGAGACGAAAAAATCAATTTCTGAAATTTTGTGGCTTACGACATTTGAGAATTAGGCCAACGATATGATGAATTTTCAATAATCAGACCCTGAAACTTATATATATATATATTGTACGTTTCTCAGACTTATGATGAATTATAAAATAAAAGCTATAGTAATATTGGACTATACACACATATACTATGTGTATATTAAGGTGATTCAAAAAAAAAAAAAATTCTCACTAACAGGCTCAAAAGTTTCATTTAGGTATAAAATGATGCCTGTTAAAATATGAGCTCTTAATATTAATATTAAGTTGCTCCGCATCGCACTTTTCGATTTTCCGTAAGAATAACATGGGATAAATTATTTTTGCTTCTTCTGATTTTCATAACTAGCAAATGATACGTCACACAAAGAATCTACAGACATATTTGTGTAGAGAATTGAATGAAAAAAAATAATTGAAAAATAATTAATTAATTAATTGATTAATCAATTAGTTACATTAAACTTTGACCTTGAATAACTTTTGAACGAGTGGACTTATTAGAAAATCACTCGGAACTTTTTTGTAGAGCGTTTAATTCTCTACAAAACTGTGCTTGTGGATTCTCTGTGTGACGTATCATTCGCTAGTTATAAAAATCAGATGAAGCAAAAATAATTTATCACATGTTAGTCTGATGGAAAATCGAAAAGTGCGATGTGCTCCATCTTAATATTAATAGCTCATATTTTAACAGGCATCATTTTATACTCAAATGAAACTTTTGAACCTCTTAGTAAGAAAAATGAGATTTTTTTTTCTTCTTCGAATCACCCTAATGTATATGTATGAATGTATGTATGTATATATATTAGGGTGTATCAAAAAAAATTCATATATTTTTTTCCTATGCACACTACAAAGGATCATAGTTTGGGTTCGAAAAAAAATCATTTACCGAAATTCCAGGGTAGTATCTTAATTCTACAGCTGGCGTATGTAGGGTTCCTTTTCTCACTTGAATAACGGGACAGTCAAGTAAAAATATGCGTTCAAACATCTTTTGTGGCAAAACTATTGACTTAACGGGAAAACTCTAATGACAATTTTATAGAAAATTTGATTTCTCACAAAAATGCTAAAAAAGAAAATGAGAAAACAAAATTGAAAAAAAAATGATACTTGTAAGGGCCATATATTAGTGAGGAATCGATCTCCATACAAAATCCTTATTTAGAGTTTCTTCGTAAAGCCAACAGTTTTGCCACGTGAGGCGTTTCTACGCAAATTTGTTATTTTCCTATGTTATTCAGATAGGAAAAAGCATCACGCATGCGCCAGCTATATAGAAGTAGGATACAAGCCTGAAATTTTGGGAGGATTTTTTTCTGTCAAAAAAATATGATTTTTCGTAGAGTGCAAAAGAAAAAAAAATATGAATTTTCGTGACATACCCCAATGAATACATAAAGATAAGACTTGGACTGAGCATATTTCAGAATTGTGCTCAAGCATTCAAACGATAATTGAAAACAAACGCATTAAAAATATATTATATTCTGAAAGATCAGACCCTTGTATTGATATCTTGTACGTTTCTTATACCTAGTAACAACTATACTATACAGCGGAGCGTGTACACGGAGAGAATTTTATTGGAGAGATTCCCATACTACGTATAGTAATTTTGGACCATACCCAGACAGCACAGAACTGAAAGTTTTCTAAAAGACGTCACATGGACGACGAATGCACCACTTTTTGACGTCTAAACGAGGTCCTAACTGTTAAGGACGTCTTAAAGACTCCAAAAGACGTCTTTGAGAGTTAGGACCACATTTAGACGTCAAAAAGTGGTGCATTCGTCGTCCGTGTGACGTATTTGAGACAACTTTCAGTTCTGTGCTGTCTGGGTACTTTCAATATGACGGTCGTTCCTATACTTTTACCAAATGTCACCATGAATATAGGAATATCTTTCTTATTTTCATGTAAGATTATGTACAAGTATCGGAACGATCATCATATTGAAAGTATGGTCCAAAATTACTATACGTAGTATGGGAATCTCTCCAATAAAATTCTCTCCGTGTAATAATGTGACACAAATGGTAAAGATATAGTGTGCAATGACAATCCAAAAATGTGGTAGCAACGGAATGCTATAATGCGTACCTTCGGATATAATAAAGTTTAGCATCAGCAGCTGATACCAAGGAAAATGGAATAGGAAATAGCAATTCTTCGGCTGTTAAGTAGATGAACTCAACAGTTTTTTCTACCTCATATGCATGTAAATGTTCGTTGAAGGATACAGTCTCGTACTTAAGTAATCCAAAACAAACTTTCCCATGATGGTTTATAAGTATCTGTTGTATAACGCCAGGGGACGGGTCCGTAGCGTCAATCATTACGGCTAAGTTTAATCGGTATTTTATGCCGTTAACCTCTACTCATTTCGTGTACGTATGTGTCATAAATTCAGGCGGTAAGGATTCTTTTCTTGAATTTCGAAACTCTGTGATTGAGGGTCCGACTATCAAGCTATCAGAGAATCCTTTGTTTGCCAGAAGCTGTTCACAAAATTTCATTGACTCCCTCGATGCAATAGTGTGAATAATATTGACCCGCGAAGTAGTAGCAGATGCACTTTTTTTGCATTGTTGATGATACGCTTCAAATCGCATAGACCATAAATGAACGAGTGGGCCAGACATTTTAAAAATCTTCGGATAGTGTGTAGCGTGATGATTTTTTGGCTTCAGATTGCCATCGGACAAGCTTGAATAAAGTTGGTTATGTTCACTAATTAATGTACTCAGAAGACCGTCACATTCCTTTTGGAGCATTGGAGCCATAATCAGCTCGAGGATTTCCCGCAACTTCAAGTATAACAACCAGTACTCATTTTCCTGAGGGACGAAGTCTCCTACAAGCAATGATAAATATCGAACGAAACAAAGCATTTCTGTAGCTGACATTTTAATATTATTCAAGTTTTTAATAGATGGCGGTTTGTTACGCTTGTCTATAAAACCATAGTTGAACGTTGCCATTCTATAATTCAGGGTTTCCAGCGATAACAATTTTTCAATAGATATTAAGGGGGTATAGGACTGCTGGAGCCTTTAGAACAATCATGTTTTTCTGGGTGAGATTACAATGAGCGTATTCGAGGGAGGTAAATTATATTTGAGCACATGTTTATTAGACTCAAAATGAACCTCGAAAAAAATATGAATGAAAAAATATTGATAAATATAGAAATTGAATCAGCACAGGTTTTTTCGCAGATTCGTAGCTGGCCCGCATGATAACTCAAGAACCAAGGCACTGAGGAAGCTGAAACTTTCACGAGATCTTCATAATACCTTTGTGCACAGTGTGAACCAGTCGCGTCAACGGCAAAATTCTGTGAGGGATTTTATAAACGAAGAACAGGATTTTTTTTGAATAAATTCGAAAAAATTTCGTTTTTTTTCGAATATTTTTGACATCTTTTTTTGTAAATTAATGAGACTGGTTCACACCATGCACACAGGTATCATAAAAATTTCGTGAAAATTTCAGCTCTCTAAGTGCCTTGGCTGTTGAGTTATCATGTTAAACCTGCGTTGCTTCAATAGCTTCGGATTTCTATATTTATCAAGATTTTGTTCATCTATATTTTCTGTAGGGTTCACTTTGAGTCCAATAAACATGCACTAAAATATAATTCGCCCATCTGAAGTACGCTCATTGTAATCACACCCAGAAAAATATAATTGTTTTGAAGGCTCCAGCAGTCCTATACCCCCTTAAGTGCATCAAAATCAGCTTAATATCGAATTTGCATATACCCTCTAGCCAGTCGTGCATGGCGTCGACTGCATAATTTTCAGTAATGTGAAAGTCTTCAAGTCGATGCCAAACGCAATTCTCTTTGACGCCAGTTTCGTAAACATTTATAGCGGACACATCTTCTTGGTAAGCATTGCGTGTTCGGAGTTTGGTAGGATCTTCTACAAAACTTGTCGATATTTCATTTTTGGTGATGTAACAGAAGCGGCAGGGATGATTTGCAGAAAAACTTTCTACAAGACCAAGGATAGAGTGTAAACCCAAGTTGTCTCCGATTAGTAGTGATAAGACGAAATACAGTCTTTTCTCATCATCTGGGGTAGAGACCGTGATTCCTTCATCTTGCAAGAACGCTAGTTCATCGATCAGTTTTTTGAAAATAGGTAAGTTTCCGTATTTTACACGGTGCTCGGCAATAAATAGTTGTACGAGAAAGATACTTTCTATCTTAGACTGAAATTTCGAAGGCAGACATGGAATTGAGCAATACACTGCTCCCAATTTTTTGAGACCGGCACGTGAACCCAATGGGTTGTTCACTTCAAATTCATCAAAGTAAATGAACACTGGCAATGCAATTTTAGTTTGGTATTTCTGTGACTTTTTTTTCCATAGTTCGCCTTGTACAAAGTTTTGTAGAAGGTTGTCTCCATAGGATAATTCGTCCAAATACTTCATGGTTAGATGCAATACATTGGGCATCTCGAAAAAAGCTTTGAGGGTTTTACGGAGTGGAATAAATTTCATAACTTCATTGAGAGTCTCAACAGTTGTTTGATTATTTGACGTTCTTGCTGTTAATCTTTGACCGACAATCACATCTTCAGGATGAATATAATAGCCTATATCTGTAAAGTACTTCAATCGCAGATATTCAGTCGACAAAGATTTGAAAGGATTTTCAATCGTGTTAAACATATTTTCAAGGCAACTAATATTTTCGTGCGATTCGCCTAAAATGCGAAGCTGATCAAACACAACATCTTTGATGATGGACAATGGTTCGACCATTAGTCCTTGTACTTGTTCAATTATAGTTTGAATGATATTCCTGGGAATTTTGAGGTTACTGTAAGATGTAGTTATAAATTCTATGACATTTGACCATAGAATTTTTTCTAAGTCAGATTGTCTTTTTTGTGTAATATGAAAGTTATCATCATTTATATTAACATCAATAGATGGATTAGTACAAGGTTTGTTCACGCCAATATTATCCTCTGACTGATGTGTATTATCATCGGAAATGTTTGTTTTCGTATCATTTTGAGCATTGCGGGAAACAGCTTCGACAGCTTTGGAGTAATGTTTTTTCCTGAAATGGCGTGTAAAACTATCTGGGTTGTCGAATACTCTGGTGCATTCAATTTCTGCACAGTACAGTATATTATCCGGAAGTTCATGAAAAATTCTCATGTGAATAATCAGTGCCTTTATAGAATCAAAGTTATCCATACATTTAAAACACCGCGGCATTCTGGCTCAATTAGTTAAATCTATGAAGTTTGATTGTCATTGCACACGTATATTGGAGGTAAGCCAAATGATTATTGAGACAAAGTTTGATTTTCGATGTCTGTAAAAAAAGCAAGAAGCCCGGAAGGTATCTGTCGATCGTCATCCCATTTGGTATCTATTTTATAAACTACTTTTTGCAGAAATAGCCACGCCTGTCCGGACCAGGCAGTGTATGACGCCGAAAGCGCAAAGAATGACTTGAAGCATATATCTACCGCTTTCAACGGCGTTTCCAAGAGGTAGGTGATGTCTTCTATGACGACGTAACTTGCGTCAATCTTTTGTAATGATTGGCCAACAATAACGACGTAAGGTTGAATTGTTAATTTGGACTGTTGAAAATCTTTCCTGCGCTTTTCAACCATTGGTTGTAGATCCGATACAGTCTAGAAAATGACGAAGTATATGGGTCATTCCATATCAACTCAACGACGTTGCGACGGTGACCCTCTTCGATTTTTTTGATTTTTTAATATGTTTTCATACATGTAAAAATGAGTCTTCAGCTAAATTTTCAGCTCTTTATCTCCGTCCATTCCGGAGTTATCAATTTTCGCTTAAAAAATGTATATCTTTGACTATAATCATGATAATCTCACTTTATAGGGGGTCATTTTTTTTCTTTTTCAACGCTCTTCATGAAAAAAAATGAAAAAACTGAAAGAAAAATTTTTTCAATGCTTTTTCGGCCATTTTTAGCCAAAAAATTAGTTTTTCGTTCAATTGGACACTTTTGATTTTTTTCAAAAAAAATACACAAAATTCTACGTTAAAAAACGAAATTTTTGAGCCATAAACCAATATGGGCTTCAAATAACTTCTACTAAAAAAAATTAAAAAACAATTTTTTTTTCTGAAATTTTTATTTATTTTCCTACTAAGGTCATGTATCTTCTCCAAATAGTCTTGAAATACATAACTTTTCTCTCACATCTTATATCTTATTTAATTCACTATCATTACAGAGTTTGTCTTTTATTTCTTATCATTTTTATTACTTTATCCGTTTTTATTTCCGTTGATCTAGAAAATGTTTTTACACTAATTGTGTTATCAGTATTCGGTATGGCAGAATGAATTCGTTGTGTATTGGGTATGGATTTCGCACTACTAAAACGATCCAACAATTTTTTTTCAATTGATTGATAGTCAGTTTTAGACGAAAATTTAACTTCAATATTCGGTAAGTTATTCGGTTCAGAAGCCCATTCATAAAACTCTTGTGTCGTCGTGATTTGTCGATCAAAAGGTAACTGGAGACTTGCTCTAGCAGCCATTCTTTTCACGATGCCACCTACACCATCACAAGGCCCCTTACCATGGGCAGTAGCAAAAAAGTTCCACTCTGCTTTTATTCCATAATCTTGTTCATGATAATATAAATTAATGAAGTTCTTATAATTTTTGAACTGTTGTGGCGCTCCATCTGAGAAATAATAAATTTTTGACACAGATTCCGAAAGAGTTTTAATATAATCAACCGTAATTTCCGTAAATACTCGAACGGCAACAGAATCGTGACTCATTGAATCTGAAATAATGACCAGACTTCTATGAACGAGCTCGTTGTTTGACTTGTAGTAGATTACCACTGGATAGACAGTAGCTTGGTCGTTGTTCCAATGGAAGCCAGGAGCCGCATTCTGAACAACGAAAGCATAATTCTCCGCGAAATCACATATTACAATGAATTCATTATCCAGTAGAGAGTCTTTTAGAGTCAGTAAATAAGCGGATTGCTCTTTTGCAATAAAATTATGAGTTGCAAGAGATAGAATTTTCGAACAAAAATCGTCTATGAATTCTGAAGAATTACGTGTAAATTTTTCCAAGCTTGCTCGTGGCGTTGTTATCCATTGACTATAATTTATATCGTCAATGTCGTTTCTTTCCATCATCTCGGTTAATAAATCTCGTAATGCATCGATTCGCGGGCAATGATTGCAATTACCCAAGTGACATGATGAAGTGGGGTTGGGACATAATATCAGTTTTAAACAGTCGTCATACGTTTGTAAAGATAATTCCTGGCCTCTAGTTAGTGATGATAGTTTTCCTCCTTTAAATTGTTCAAAATTCGAAGTTGAAAAAATAATTCAATTGGGATAAGTAAGAAATTTTACCAACCTAACATCATTAGCTTCACGTTTTGATGTATAGTACAAACACATACAGTGTGTGTACCATTTCCACCTGGTAAAGTACAGTGCAACGGCCGTAAATTGGCAAACGTTGAAAATCCGATTATCAAGTTTGGATATCTTTCTCGAAGTACACGCAGAGAAACTCGAGTGAACTAACCTCCCGAAAAGCGTAGCGCCACTCTCCTAGAATTCAGCGCGCTCACTTTCTTTTTTTGGGAGACTCAGTCACCCGAACGGAAGGTGAACGATTGTCTCGCGCAAATAAAGAAAGCCGTTTGCCCGATGCTTCGGGAGACTCAGTCACCCTACACGAGCCGCTCAGCTTACCTGGAAAGTAAATTCTCTTTCCTTAAGCGTGGTGGCGCTAGTCTACCACGATAAAGTTAAGCTATATGACCTCTCGGTAGAGTCAGTCCCCCGAGTTTCTCTGCGTGTAATTGAAACAATTCTTTTAAATTCGACAATATAAGACGTTTTTGCACTTTTATTTTCTGCCCATCCTCATTACGAACAGAAATACAATCCTTCATACCCGGCATGGGTGAACTCACTTCATCTTCATTATAAAATGCAAGAACAACTGATTTGATTTCATGGGAAAGTGGGTGACCTGAACGGAAATATAGATGAGCAGTAATTTTATTCTAATAGCAATTAATCAATTTCAATCGTAAAACATAAAAATAACTACCATGCCTTCGACCAGGCTTCGATAAAATTCCATCACTTGCAAGAAGTTTTTTTGACATTCGAACTATATAGTCTGTCGCGTCCATAACTCTCATAATTTTATTATTGTCCCACGTGGATGGCATAAGGGTTAAAATTTGAATTTTTTCAGCCCAAGTTGTATTTTTGGCATGGAATTTTACATATAATCTTTCAATTATGTCGCAAGCGTCATCCATACTTGTGACAGTAGCAAAATCGGAATTCATATGAACTCCAAATTTTCTTTTTAAATTAAACCCTGTATAATTCCGCTTTTTGACTCAAATAACAAACGTCTTTAGCTTTCTTAGTCGGAATCGGAGACTCATCAAGTAATCCTAAGGCTTTGTTTACTACTGGTAGTTTAGTCTGAAGACTTAAAGAACTTGTTTGCTCTGATGAACATTGTTGACTATCTGATGAAAATTCTGAATAAAAGAATTAAAAATGTTGTAATCAAGCGGATTTGTCAATCAGAATTGGAAATAAATTAAATCAATAAAAAAACTACAGTTATTACGTGTAAGATATGAAAAAATATCATACCTGACGGAGTACAAATACTAGTGTCGTCATATGAAAGATTACTTTGACTACCTAAATCCGCAATGTCATTACAAACAATATCAGAACTGAAGGAATCATAAGCAAGAAGCTCTCGATTATTGTCAAGTGAAACTTCGGAAACATCAGGTTGAGTATTTGAAGGATTAATGATTTCATCATTTGATGTATCCATCCTTGATTCATGATCGTCAACTCCGATCTCGGTAGAATGGCGTTCACCAATAGGCTCAGTATCTTGAGTAGTTTGACTATCGAAAAAATTTTCTTGTCGGTTGTTGTTGTCGGAACAATCAATATCCTCAACACTAACTTCGCTACACTTAATAACACTTGGTGGATTCATCTTTCGTAATTTTTTTAAACAGGTTGAACATAACCGACTTTTTTCATGTACATTCCACTTACGTCGTAAGTGAAGAGTTACATGAAGTAAATTATTTCGTTTTATGTGATTTTTAAGCTTCAGAGGGTTACAACACCGATCGGAAAATGGCAATGAAGACATAGTACTGAAAATGAATAAAATTTGACACGAAAGAAAATCATTTATTGCACGGGTTTGTCAATGAGAGGTTATGACAATAAAACAATACCTATCGAACTCCGCAATGAACAATAAACATCATTCTGCCATACCGAATACTGATAACACAATTAGTGTAAAAACATTTTCTAGATCAACGGAAATAAAAACGCATAAAGTAATAAAAATGATAAGAAATAAAAGACAAACTCTGTAATGATAGTGAATTAAATAAGATGTAAGATGTGAGAGAAAAGTTATGTATTTCAAGACTATTTGGAGAAGATACATGACCTTAGTAGGAAAATAAATAAAAATTTCAGAAAAAAAAATTGTTTTTTAATTTTTTTTAGTAGAAGTTATTTGAAGCCCATATTGGTTTATGGCTCAAAAATTTCGTTTTTTAACGTAGAATTTTGTGTATTTTTTTGAAAAAAATCAAAAGTGTCCAATTGAACGAAAAACTAATTTTTTGGCTAAAAATGGCCGAAAAAGCATTGAAAAAATTTTTCTTTCAGTTTTTTCATTTTTTTTCATGAAGAGCGTTGAAAAAGAAAAAAAATGACCCCCTATAAAGTGAGATTATCATGATTATAGTCAAAGATATACATTTTTTAAGCGAAAATTGATAACTCCGGAATGGATGGAGATAAAGAGCTGAAAATTTAGCTGAAGACTCCTTTTTACATGTATGAAAACATATTAAAAAATCAAAAAAATCGAAAAGGGTCACCGTCGCAACGTCGTTGAGTTGATATGGAATGACCCATATATAAACACATTTTATACATTTTATTAGATTCTGAATCAACTGAAGAGAAAGGAGCGAGCGAAAAACTTACATCAATCCTAGCTAGAAAGCTTTCTAGCATTGCCACGTTTGTTGAACGGGAACTCGTTCTTTTTTTTTTATGTGTCGACACAACCGGTACAAGTAGTGGAATTAGTCGCAATGCAACTAATGTTTGTGCATCTGAATGAAACAATAATTCCTTTATAGACAGCTAATTATTGTTGAACTACTTCTTATACTTGAAAGCATGGAAATAAATGTTACCATCGAAAATAACTTGGAAAAGAAAATTAAACTGAAGTTGACAAAACTGTCACTTCTGACAGCAAAATTGGCAGGAATCAAGTTTTTGTGACATAAGTTAATTTGAAGAAAATATGCCAATTTTAATTAAAAAACTATACAAATGGATGTATAATAAAATGTAGTTGGTGGCAGTAGCTTTGGCCCTGAAGTCATGTCATGGGATATTCGTGGCTATTGATGATCACATATGTCTAGTATATACATTAATTGTATGCAATTAGACAAATCACATACCTTCAGTATTACAAATATTGAGCACGTCAAGACAATTCCGACATCCAACTTTATCGGTAGCTTTTGCATAGGCTATCAATTTATCGCGGTAGTGTGGCCAGTTAGCAAACAGGTTCAGATCCTTCTCAGGGAATTTGGTTGAAAAATCGTTTGCAAGCTAAAAGTATAGATAAAACATATTGAGTATTTCATACATCTGGTGCTAAAGAATTAATAATGTATGTGTTATTTCATTTACCAAGATTTATCCTTTATTTTGGTTCAGAGCTGGATAGGTTTGCAGATAGTCATATACCGTAGTTTCATCGGTATATTTTACCGCTCTGATAGAGTATGTGAATCTCCAATATTCGACGATCTGGTCCCAGGGTTCATGAGAATGTTTCAACCACTCAAGTTTTTCAACTTCTTCTGAAGATGGTTGGTAATTAACTATACGAGAATGAAGTTCGGTTTATTATCGACCATGAATTGAAGCACATAGACAGGAGTGATGTATGATTCCATAACGAAGTACCTGTATCTCCTGCTGCCCCTATTGCTGTGTCAACTGTTTCTGACGTACTTTTTATTACGCCCAATTTTTTTAACATCCGTCGTGTGTTGTAGTATTTAGCCCACAATTTGCCTTTTGCAAGTGATACTTTGCCGTCCTGCTTTATGTATGGGATATAGTACAGAGACTGTAAAATTGAATACAAGGTAAAGTAACTTTCTGAATAGGGAAATCTTTTAATAAATCTTATATATCGATGCTCTCTGTAGAAAAGTGTCTAACTCCACTTTTTTTCAAAAGGCATTTTTTTGTATTTTATGTTGAGAAATATCATTCTTTGTACGTTTTTTAGCTCTCCTGAAAATTTTTCAAAAATGGAGTTTGACAATTTGCTAATTAGAACGTCGATATGTGAATAAATCATACTTTATGTTCACTGGGAAAAATGGCCTTGATTTCGTTGCGTAATTCGAAGAATCTTTCCGTGCTTATCCTGAAACAAATGTATACAGATTATAACACCATTGACAATACCATGTATGTATTCTTCTTAAACATTAACATACTTTTTGGAATCACTTTTTTTCATTTCTTCGGTGATAATACAATCGACTAGTTTTGCTCTCAAACCGCAGTTCAGTGTCTTCTGTTTCTCATATATGTGTAAAATCTCTGTACCTACTAAACTCTTTTTCAAAGTGCGCAGTAAATTACAGTTCTTGATTAGTAGGTTTGAAGAGGAGCTTGGAGTTGATGTGTTGTCAGTAGATTGTGCTGCAATTATAACAAGGATCAATGTAATTGCGACTAGCATAACTGAAATGATTATTATAAAACTAAGCAGACATTTAGTAATGCAAATGCAGGGCTAGTATAGTGGTCAAATTCTTTCTAAAAAATGAGATCTGACCTTGTCTTTCTCATAAAAGTAACTATTTCTTTTAAAGAGTGGCTTGCAACAAGTCCTGTTGATGTAACTTTCCAAAATACTGACTCATTTCTATTATATTATAGTTCATTATTTTTCTAGGTGTGCACATCCGACAAGTTTGATTGTAACCGCTTGGGTTTGCTTTCTGACTCTAGTCGGGTAAGCAACTGCAGCCCCGCCAGAGTTATATGCCTAATCCCAGATGGGTTAAAATCAACCTTGTTGGCGATACCTTTAGGTATTTTATAGGTATCGATACATATCATATACATATACAGGGTGAATTACTACTAATATAACTACTTACACTCTGACACTGCCTCATCGGTAGACACATCAGCTCCAGGAACTTCTTCGTCACCAAGGTTGACAGTCTGAATAAATAAATGATATATTTAGGTATACATCATGGACCCTGTAGATTTTCAGTAATATCGGGTGTTGTATTTTTTTACCTTCTTTTGTGTATATAAGGCGTGATATTTCTTCAAAAATTTTATCCGCAGTCCAAGTTTAGGTATCAGTTCCTTAATTGCAACTTCATCAAGATCCGCAAAAATACTTTGATCAATGCCCTGCACTGAAATGAAATAGCTTTCTTGCACTCAATTTTCTCAGCATAATCGAACATTGGTAACATGTATGATACACAGTATTCAGAGAAGTTAACGCCATTCGTTGTGCAATAAAAAATTCTTGTAAAGTTTACAGGCGCTCGGATAATTCTAATCCGTGCCACCGAGCGATTATTGAAATTTTGAATGAAAAATACATGTATTTATTCGATGCCAATACACAAATATTACTTACACATAATATCGATAAAAAAAATTTGTTACCACTCTTCGGGCATATTATGAGGTGAGAAATGCAATTTTTGCAAATTGTTTGAGCTGTGATTTAAAAAAAAAATACAGACCGAAAAGTTTTTGGAAGAACCGAAATAACGGTTGCTCTAATAGGTATGATAGCAACATTCATATATATTATATAAATGAATATTTTATTATTGCTGCAGTACGAAGTGTATTTTTCAGTTACATTTATTGATGTCTAACGGATTGCCTTTAGCACAATGAACCGTTTTAACTATTTCTGATGCAAAGCGCAGCTGAGCATATAATCAAAAAGTAATGAAAAAAATTAGGTGGTTAGCTTCCATAATTGACACATAAAATTTAAGTCTTACATTGAAAAGTCTCCTTCAGTTCTCCCATATCCCACGAATCTAACGTACTCTCTATGAATTCATCCATTTCATCCAAAAAAGTCACGTATCGATACCTATCATTACATACATGTATTTCAAGTATTTAAAAATGTTAGGATAACTGTAGCCAAGTCTCATTATTATGCTCTCATATAACAATCATAAGCATAATAATGGGACTTGGCTACAGTTATCCTAACATTTTTGAATATAATATATATATATACCGCGAGGAATCGGTGAAACAGAATGGACCGATCCCCCACCCGGCGGATAATTCGTATTTTTATGGGGATAGCCACTCGTTGCACTGAAAATCCTTAGGGTGTTTTGTTGCATCGACCTCGTGGCCAAATCACCCTAGGGATTTTTCAGCGCAACGAGTGGCTAACCCCATCAAAATACGAATTATCGGGCGGGTGGGGGATCGGTCCATTCTGTTTCAACGATTCCTCGCGGTATAAGGGTGTGTCAAAAACCAAAACGAAATTCAAATTTATTTTTTTGCCCGCTGAATATCAATAGGTCAGAACAGTAGTAAAATCAACAATATTTAATGAAGTAATGAATATAGTAAGCGAGAAAAAAAATTATAGTCTGAAAAGTGCCAAAAACCCATGTTAATCAAATGGGAGAAGTATCGTTCTACAGACAGGGGCTAATAGCACAAAAAAAAAAAAAATGCCATGATTGTTTTCAGGCTATAAACTAATGATTTGGACCATACCCAAGTGATAAAAGTCAATTTGGGAAATAACGGACACCCTAATATATACCTATATGATATGTCGCGGTGTATACTTGACGCGATTGATTCGCCACCAGAGGCGCTGTAGTTCACTCTGCGGTGCCAACCTAACTGACTGGTTCAGCAAACCAGCCGTGACAGAATCAAACGCGTCAAGTGTACATTACGATTGAAAAAATTAGATAATTCGCGAGGACAAATTCATTTGAAAAATATGTTCAAGATGATTGAAAAGATTTATATTCTATTGATAATTATTCAAATTATATCTAGAGATCTAGATGATTTACGGCGTTTAATAATAATAATAATAATAATATATACACTGAGAAAACTGTAATTTTCCACTGACAATATTTCTCGTTCTGGGAACGAAACTTGGTATTGCTCTACTAACAATACATAGTATTTTGCTCAGAACTATACGTACGACGACGCAGCGCGTCTCATAACCGGTATTTCGCTGAGAGCAATACGTATTTCGACTACAACTAAACTCGCTCGGTAATACTTGGTATTCTGATAGGAAAAATAGTTCCCTCAGTGTATATATATTTTAATAATTTCGAGTTCCTAAATTCCATTTGCCGCCATGGCAAACACGAGGCAAGAAATTGCAAGCGAGGCACACAATTGCAATTTCTGATCAATTTCTTCAAAGGTATACCCACGACATGAACGGTACTTTACAAACTGAACGAGGGAGATAATTGGCTTATATAATATAGGTATACAGATTTTAGGACTTACAATTAGGACCTGCTCTTCACTGCAAATACCGCACATCCAACAAGCGTGGCGTCGTCTCACAGTCGTCACAAAGCCGAAAAGATAGCATCGATGTGAAGTTGCTACAAATGAAGTTGGCAGCAGTGTTCGCAACCTGAAAGGTGGCGCTGATCGTCATACCAGGGGTGTAAAATGATCGTACCCAAGCCAAAATTATCGTACATTTCCAAATATTAAACAAAAAACGATACTTCTTAGAAAAAATAATTAACAGTTAGTTATTTGGAAAATTGGATTTGTGAAAATTTATTTTTTTACGTACGATAGTGAATCGTACGGTAGTAGGATGTACGATAGTAAATCGCTATCGTATATAGTATACATCGTACTTGGCAATACTAATTACTAAACGATAGCGACGTATGCATCGTTCCCACACATAATCGTGCAGGGCACGCTATTCTTATGGAATATAGGCTCATAAGATTTCAATAACTCAAGGGAGACTGGAATATAAAACATATATGTACTTACTGGATAATGTTATAGAATGGCTATGCGGCACACCCGGCCAAGCGTTGTCCTGTGGTTCCAACACCAATGCGAAAAATAGTTCGACAAACGCGACATTGTAAACACGTGAAGTTGGCTACCAAAAAATAGTGACGTGCATACTATTACATGGGGCCCCGCTGATTTTCATCATTTTTTCGAAAGGATTACAAAAATATTTAATAATAATATTAATAATTCGTATATAAATATATATTTATATATATATATTATTAATGTTATTAATTATATAATATATATCAAAATATATATGGGGCTTTCCACGCCAACTCGACCTGGTTTTGACCCTCTACCTTTTTGATTTGGTTCATAATTTTTGACATGGTTGTTCCATCTTTCGAAAGCACTTTAAATTTTTTTCAGATTTTTTTATTTAAATTTGTTCTAATAGGAAAATAAAATCACTCAAGAAAAAAATCACACAGAAGAACATTTTTTGAAAATCTGAAAAAAATCTCAAAAATCCTTTACTCGATTTCAAAAATTTCGGCGTGTGGACCAGAGTGGGCCGGCCCTTGCTTCTATATGGGTGGATTTCAAGAAGTGGGCCAAAATAGCCTGACAATTCAGAAGAAAACAACATTGACATTTCATTAGAGTAGTATACATTTTCTAATCGTGTGGAGCCCCTACTTCAAATATCTGACACATGCAACGCTCTTTTTGAATGAAATTTCGTAATATTTCACAATATTTATTAGAAAACGGCAGTTTATTCATGAACGCAATATTCTTCATAGAGTGTGATGTTTGTATTTTTCATGTCAAGTAAACCTACGAGATTGAAATTAATACCTCTTCAGCTTCTCATGAGCACTTCAAGAATACTAAAAATTCAAAAGAAGGAGTGTCGCCGAAATTACAAATGCGCCGCCGAAATTGCATACGCATCACAGAAATTACTTTTTACGGCATGTTGTGGCAGAATAATAAGCTTTTTATGGAACAAAAGGAAATATTTATTGAAATAGATGCATAAAAAGGAACCTGACATCAAGAAAAGAAAAGTGTAATTTCGTAACGTCGCCGGAATTACCGTCACCGAATGTACATTTTGACGTTAAAATATTTCCCGCTAATTTCTACGTACAGTAAGAATATCAACATTGAAGATAGCTTACACAAACAAGCAAAGTATCACATGAAAAATAGAATATTGGAATTCCCATGACGAATAATCGTTTTAGTCCAGTCGCCGAAATTACCGCGAATAAGTGTGACAAGCAAATTATTGCCTGATAAACTCTGTTCTGTCTGTGAAGGATAAAATAATGGAGAACTTATGGTACGGAGCCGATATCACATACACATCCAGAAACCATTGACAGCTAAAACATACCACCAGCACTTCCTGCCGAGTGTGTGTAATAGTAAACTTGAGCCGTCGCCGAGATTACTAATAAAGTAGGTTCACGGGTTTTCTCTCACTTTTCTCACGTTTGGTTAAATACTTTCCAAAACTGCTTGTCTTTTATCTGAACTTAGGTCTTAGAGATTTGAAATGAATGAGTGCAAAGTGCTCGGGCATAGCATGCCATTTTTACAAAGGTGTAAAGTTGAGAAACGGACTTTACGTCACGTCGCCGAAATGACATTTTGACTGTTTGAAAGTTAAAAAAGGAATGTTAATCTTCTTCGAAATGCTTCACGATTTTTTTTTAAGTGAAGTAAACCAGTCTACACCGAAAAAAAATATGATCAGGCATATTTAGATGAACATATTGAAAATAGGAAGTGGTTTCACGTTTTGGCCCACTTCTTGAAATCCACCCATATGTTATTCGCGATTTTCTGGAAACACAAAAAAAAAAAAAAAATGGACGTAACGGTCAGTTCACTGTGGGCAGTTGCGTGAACAGTTTTATATGTTACTCCGAATTTTTCGGAATTTTTTCAAATTTTTTCGGAGCCATTTTATTCGTTTCCGATAATTCGATTTATAGATGTTTTCCCAGAAAATCGCAAATAACATATAGAAGCAAGCTCCGGCCCACTCTGGTCCACACGTCGAAATTTTTGAAATCGAGTAAAGGATTTTCGAGATTTTTTTCAGATTTTTAAAAAATTTCCTTCTGTGTGATCTTTTTCTTGAGTGATTTTATTTTCCTATTCAAACAAATTTGGATCAAAAAATCTGAAAAAAATTCAGAGTGCTTTCGAAAGATGGAACAACCATGTGAAAAATTATGAACCAAATCAAAAGGGTAGAGGGGTCAAAACCAGGTCGAGTTGGCGTGGAAAGCCCCATATATATTAGGGTTTGTCAGAAAAAAATAATTTTTTTTGCTACCTTCTGAACGGATAATTCTCGTCAAGACAGAGAGATTCACGGCTGGAAAATGTCCTATGTCAAGGCTAAGTGGTTCCGAAACTTTTTGTTAGTTTTCCATTTTCCATAGGAATTGGAATCTTCCATAGAAAAATGGAAAACTAAAACAAACTTCGGAACCACTCAGCCTTGACATAGGACATTTTCCAGCGGGAAATCTCTCTGTCTCGACGAGAACTGTCCGTTCAGAAGGTAGCAAAAAAATTTTTTTTTTCTGACACACCCTAATATATATATTAGGGTGGTCCTTATTTGGGGTATAGTCGAATTTTTTTCGACGATAGTCCTAAATCGGTTCCAAATATATGAAAAAAAATTCCTGCCAAGTTACAGCTCTTAATATTGACAATAACCCGGCACCCACGACGATGAAAGTTTTAAATGGGAAATTGCATGTATTTTTAAAAATTGAAAATTGAATTTTCATAACTCCGATGATTTTCAATGAAAAAATCTGAAATTTGGTATAGTTATTCGTACTTGTATGATGTACAACATGGTGCATTAGAACAATTTTCAGATAATTTTGTACCCAACTTTTAATGCTTAACTTTTGAAAAAAATTACTTTTTCATCACATTAAAAAGTGAGTATAAAATTATCTGGAAATTGCTCTAATGCACCATGTTGTACATCATACAAGTACGAATAACTATACCAAATTTCAGATTTTTTCATCAATAATCATCGGAGTTATGAAAATTCAATTTTCAATTTTTAAAAATACATGCGATTTCCCATTTAAAACTTTCATCGTCGTGGGTGCCGGGTTATTGTCAATATTAAGAGCTGTAACTTGGCAGGAATTTTTTTTTTATATATTTGGAACCGATTTAGGACTATTGTCGAAAAAAATTCGAGCATACCCCAAATAAGGACCACCCTAATATATATATATGGGGAATTCCACACCAACCCGACCTACGTCCGACCCCACCCCTTCGGCTAGAGTCATAATTTTTGATGTTGTTCCACCTTTTCGAAAAAGCACTCTGAATTTTTTTTTCAGATTTTACGGAAACCGTCCGATTTACCTATGATTTTTGAAAATGAACACACCGATAGCCTGAATTGAAAAATCTAAAGAACTTCTCAAAAGTCTAGCTTCAGTCATCAAAATTTTCAGGCCTTTAGCTGAAGTGGGCAGACGTTTGCTTCTCATATTATTCATCGGAAAAAACTGTAAACATCATAGAAGCGAACGTCTGCTCACTCTGGGTCAAGGCTTGAAAATTTCGATAAACGGAGTAGGATTTTTCAGATTTTTTCTGATTTTTCGATTGGGGTCAAGATTTCCAAAATTTTCCAAAATTAAAAATTTTGATCTCAATCGAAAAATCTGAAAAAATTCTGAAAAATCCCGCTTCATTCATAAAAATTTTCAAGCCTTGTCTGCCCACTTTGGCTAGAGGCCTGAAAATTTTGGTAACTGAAGCAGGATTTTTGAGAATTTTTTCAGATTTTTCAATTCGGGCTATCGATGCGTTCATTTTCAAAAATCATATCGGGGAATCGGACGGTTTCTAAAAAATCTGTAAAAAAATCAGTGTTTTTTCGAAAAGGTGAAACAACATAAAAAATTATGACTCTAATCGGAAGGGGTGAGAATGAGACGTAGGTCGGGTTGGGGTAGAATTCCCCATATATATATAATAAAATAATAATATTCGTCGTATCTGCAATAATATATTGCAGCTTCGACCATGTTTTATCGTTGTAGCAGCAACGCGGCGTCAGCAACAATCGAAAATAGAAGTAGCAACGTAATATCGCAGCACATTCACGATAGTAATATTGCTGGAATCAAAATAATGACTTGAGGGTACTTCAATTTCGTATCATTCTTTACAAATTGTCGTATACAATAAAATATTGCAGCTTCGACCATGTTTTATCGTTGCAGCAGCAACGCGGCGTCAGCAACACTCGAAAATAGAAGTAGCAACGTAATATCGCAGCACATTCACGATAGTGATATTGCTGAAATCAAAATATTGACTTGCGGATACTGCAATTTCGTATCGTTCTTTACAAATTGTCGTATCTGCAATAGAATATTGCAGCTTCGACCATGTTTTATCGTTGCAGCAGCAATGCGCCTGCAACAATAATTGGAAAGCATATATTGCAATATAGTATTGTAACATAAGCAAGAAAAAATCGCCATCTTAGCAATATTCTGTTAGCAAGCGTATTATTTTTGATATTACGATTCTCATTTTTCTCAGTGTAGTAAGTTCTAGTGTTAAGTGTTAAGTGTTAAGTGTTGAATAGACAACGTTCGTCTCAGTGGCGTAGCTAGGTGTTCGGCGCTCTGGAGCAGATTTGTCGAATCGCCCCCTGGATCTGGGGTGTTTCGCGCTTCGCAAGATAAAAATATAAGGAATAGACAATACATACAGACATATATACATATACGGACATGAATAAAAATATAGTCTTTATTAATTATGGAACGAGTATCACATATTTCGGAGGAAAACTTTTAGTATTTACCTAATTGCAAACGTAGATATTCTAGTTCAACATCGAGTTTTACACTGTAGTTACGATGTATGTGGCACGAAAAAATCAGTAGATAATTAAAAAAAAAAAAAAAAAATTGGACAGCGCGGTGCCCCCCTGGGGCTAGCGCCTGGAGCAGGTTGCTCCCTTCGCTCCCCGTAGCTACGCCACTGGTTCGTCTATAAAAATAAGTTCATATAATTTTTTCATACGAACCATTCGCGCGGGTATAAGTGATTCGACGGTACACCTAATTATGAAAATGATACCTAAAATGATTCCGAACCTCTCAACACTAGCTGCGGCAATTGCAGCGAATGTTTCGTCGTTTGAGGAAATCAATTTCTACGCTACGGGGAAGAATTCTACGGCAATGAAAGTAAGTAAAAGACACTTGTCTTTCTCATATTTTTCTTCTACAAAAATTCCGACTTATAATTTCTCAACGGAATATACCGTGAAGTTAAAAAGAAGCCGAACGATGGCCGCACTATACATACCAGGAATATTCGGTGAATTAGAACGATCCCCTTCCTACGACCAAACCAACACAGGCGCGCACCGCGTGCGTGAGGCTCGGCGGACGGGGCTGAGCGACCAGTGGTGCTTCTACCGAATCTTCCGCGCTAGGCCGAGTCCGCATAGCCCACCTCGATACTTAACCTAAAAAGCAATCATCGCACTGAACACGGAAAAGAATGAACGCGAATAAAATGAATTTGCCTGATGTGAACATTTATTTTCGAAATTTATGAACGAATTTAAAATCAAATATTAATCAATTGGATTTAAGTATTGATTATCAGTGTTTAGGATCGATATTTGAGACGAAGTGGAACAGGTAAGTGAAGGGTAAATCATTGAAGACAACGTGGTCAAAAATTGTTTTATTTATTGATTCATTTATTTATTATCAGAAAAATGAAATTTATCAACGATTATTGGTTAATCGAGGGATCCATTGCTGTGGAATTATGGCGTACGTCCAAACTTATCGGAGATTGAATGCTTGGGAATCGAAGAGAGGCTACCGATGAGCCACTGTCGAACGTAGTAGACTTTTACTCGAACCATTTTTATTTCTCAACGACTACCTCTATCGGAGACCGAGTGCTGACATGTACCTCAGCGAGGCTTCATAACGTGCGGAGGGGCTTTGTCGCAGGAGTTTGTAATGCGATGAGGTAGCGTACGAGGAGCTTCGTTGCAAGCATTTGTAGCACGTCGACGATATGCAGTCCTTCTCTGGACTCTGGCGAAGCCTTGCCGCACAAAAATTTGATAGAAAATGCTTGCCGACGCACTGCGAACTCTGGCAACGAAGCTCCTCGTACGCTGCCTCGTCGCACTGCGAACATCTGCGACGAGGCTTCTTCGCCTGCTACGAGACATGAACGTTGAATGGTCGTTAGACGAGTAAAAAATGTTCGATGAATATCGTCGACGGGCTGCGAACCCTTGCAACGAAGCTACTCGGTACGCTGCCAAGCCTCGCCGACGCTGTTGCTAGCTCTCGTTTCCTCGATCCCTGCTTGGTTCTCGATCACTCTTCGCAGTCTGATCCCTGAGGTCAGCTTGGACAACGACATCGGCGATATTTCTCCTCAAGAGTTAGCGGGCGATCAGTCACTGGGTACGGAGGATACAAAGTTAACGGATATCGAAAAGACTTACAAGACTTATAAATTCTCATGATAGTCAGTTATACTCTCACCTTGCTGTTTCAGAGGAAGTAACGATGTCCTGGGATGGCAACATCTTTTTCAACTCGTATGAATTTATTCTTCTCCGACACCTGATTGTCGACGTACTACAAACTCCTGCGACAAATCCCCTCCGCACGCTATGAAGCCTCGCTGAGGTACATGTCAGCACTCGGGTCTCCGATAGAAGTAGTCGTTGAGAAATAAAAATGGTTTGAGTAAAAGTCTACTACGTTCGACAGTGGCTCATCGGTAGCCTCTCTTCGATTCCCAAGCATTCAATCTCCGATAAGTTTGGACGTACGCCATAATTCAACAGCAATGGATCCCTCGATTAACCAATAATCGTTGATAAATTTCATTTTTCTGATAATAAATAAATGAATCAATAAATAAAACAATTTTTGACCATGTTGTGTTCAATGATTTACCCTTCACTTACCTGTTCCACTTTGTCTCAAATATCGATCCTAAACACTGATAATCAATACTTAAATCCAATTGATTGATATTCGATTTAAAATTCGTTCATAAATTTCGAAACTAAATATTCACATCAGGCAAATCCATTTTATTCGCGTTCATTCTTTTCCGTGTTCAGTGCGATGATTGCTTTTTAGGTTAAGTATCGAGGTGGGCTATGCGGACTCGGCCTAGCGCGGAAGATTCGGTAGAATCACCACTGGTCGCTCAGCCCCGCCCGCCGAGCCTCACGCACGCGGTGCGCGCCTGTGTTGGTTTGGTCGTAGGAAGGGGATTGTTCTAATTCACCGAATATTCCCGGTATATAGTTCTATAGCTCGACCAACACACGCTCGCGTTGCGTACGTGAACTTCTACTCGCTGCTAGTGACTGCCAACTCGATTCGTATCGGCCGGTGCCTCTAAACTATAGTTAAGTATCCTTGAGCCTCGGTGACTGGCACCAGGCGAATCGAGTTGGCAGTCACTGGCAGCGAGTAGAAGTTCACGTACGCAACGCGAGCGTGTGTTGGTCGAACTACTACATCGTTGTCGAACTATAGTGCGGCCATCGTTCGGCTTCCGTTTAACTTCACGGTATAAACGGTGAACATACTGACTGAGGAATTGTCGAAACTCAATTTCTGATTTTCCTTTGTTTTTAATCATAGATGCATAAAAAAAAATGTTAAAAAATTCTATGTTATCGAGAACCATTAATTTTTCAATTTTAAAACACAAAAATCTTTCCCGCGTTTCGTTTTAAGGGGGATAGCCGCTGTGACGATCGGAAAAGTAACCGATTTTTAAGAATTTTTTTTACTGGGATAACTAATTAATACAGGGATCGGATTTTTTTTATTTTATGAAGTGTATATTAATAAACGTGGTTTATATGAATTTTTATTGAGAAATAACGAAATTAAACAAAGATATGGGCCCTGACTTAGTGCAAAAAAAAAAAAAAAATTCCCTCTCCATGGTGGCATTGATATCTCAGTAACGGGTTATCTGACAAAAAAAAGACAAAAATTAGTAATATCCATACAAATGTAGTTATCGTTGCGGGTTGCCGATTTTTTTTTTACGATTTGTTACAAAATGGTTACGGATAAGAACAACCTTCTATGGGGCTGTCCACGTTAATTCACCTAGCCTGACCATCCGCGATTTAATCCGCGTTCTTTGTGCTGTTCTTCTAGCCCTAAAACATTTCTGTGAGTTTTGTTTCACTTTTCGGACTACTTCTTTTTGAATTATGAATTTTTTCGATCCCAAACTGCGGACCACTCTGTAAGATCTGAGAAAATTGACAAAAATACTATGGATTACGTAGAATAGCCCTATACTTTTGCAATTGTGGAGAATATTTAACAAAAAATGTCACTCCATTCAAAAATGTTTGTTGGGAAACGTTAAATACACTATCCTACAACGTTCAGTTTTTCTTGGATATAGGCGAAACCGGGGCAAAGTGTGCGCTTCAGCTGGAAATTCATAGAAACAAATATAAATTTCCAAAATCATTGTTTGTCGAAACTTGTCGAAAATATTATCGCAATTTTATCAAAAATTTCGACGAAAAAAAGGTTGTCGGCAAGAATTTTATTTTAGCAATTCCCAGTTGATTTGCAAACTTTCCCACGGTCTCCCCTACAGATTCTGAAATAACGAATATTAATCGAATAGTATTTTCGCCAAGAACTGTTTATTTGATCGAAATAAAATTTTTCGCAACCGACTAGTTATATCCTGTTTATTTTTTTCCTCAATCGTACATTCAAAAACGAGAAATCATCTTCAATTGCGTGATAAAATTATTGAAAAAAAATTCTTTCCACAATTTGAAAAGTGGGAAACTGTTCTATGTAACCCATGGGCTTTTCGTGAATTATGTGAGTGAATTTTGCATATGAAAAAAATCAGTCAAAAACAGTCGGCCCAAGAATCTGAAACAATTAAAAAAAAACAACGTTCTAGAGCTGGGTAACAGTATCATAAATCACGGATCGATAAAGTTGTCGCCAAGAGTTAACTCACTGCCATTTTTTCTGACAGGTGGCCTCAATATTGAAAGTGAAATGTGACACGAAAAGAAGAAGGCATTGGCGGTACTTATGGCAATCGAACGACGAGTTGAGAAACCAGGTAAGAGGATTACTCGCTGGAAAAATTGAAGGAAATGAAAAAGCGGAAGGAAAACAGATAAGTATGGTCGACGCTAATCAATCGTATCAGATACAACCTTGTGAAAGTGGTGAGCAAGTGCCTGTTCAGATTATCCAACAGCATGGATCTAGTAAGATTTCCGATTTTACGAGTAAGTATAATGTAGTTAAAATCGTTGGTGATGGTAATTGCTTATTCCGTTGCTTTTCCTATCACGTTTACGGAGACCAGGAATTCTATGCCGACGTACGGAAGGAAATCGTTGATTACGTAGTCGACAACTGGTCCGATGAAGTTGACATGCTTCGTAGTACATGCGAGGAGGAAGCCGTGTATGAAGACCAAGTTGACTACGCTACGAAGATGGGCTCAAACAGTACATATGGTACTGACTTCGAAATCAGTATCTTCTTCAAATTGTGGGAATTTCCTGTTGCCATTTTTCGCAAGGTACAAGAAGATGCAATAATTCGCGTAATGGGCGAAAGTAACAATAACGCGGTTGAAAACAGAACTTTGAATCTGCTGTTTTCCGGGGCACAATGTCATGGTCACTGGGAAGTACTCGAAGAAAAGACCGCGATTAAAGAGCTATCTCCAGAAAAGAACGGTGGCACGCGAGATGAGATCGACGTTGCCGGATTCGCTAATTGTAACGACGTTCTACCAAGACCTCCGAGCTGGGAGGGCTCGGACATTACACCAAAATACGAAATAAGTAGTGAAATCCTTGGCAACTTTGAGGAGAGTAAATATCGTAGGTCAACAAGTCCATGTTACAGGACGTCCGGTAATGGAAAATTGGAAAGCAGCCACAAAGAAATAAAGGCAAAAGATCCTTATGAATATACAAACGAGCAGCGAAAGCTCTCAGAATCCAAAAGTAATAAAATCATCCAGTAGTGAAGGCACATATTGTACTGACCAAAATGACGAACCGCAGACCAGCTCCAGTGAAGTACAAGCCAAAGTCCCCAAAGAAAAAAAAATCAAGCGGAAAAAAGTGAAAATATTTACAGAAGATATTGGCACAGTGGAAATTCCTTCGACGCATTTCAAAACTGCCCTCGGATATAATGACGAAGATAGAGTTCGAAAGGTTATTGAGGATGTGATGTTGTACACTTTGAAGTGTACTTGCACATTAGGTTTTTACGGATCGGTGAGGTATAATTTATTAGATTGCGTAGCATATGCTAAATGCAGAAAACCAAATGACGAACAGAGATATCAATTTCGCATCGACAAGTTAGAAGAACCCCTTGCTCGGCCTACCGTATCGAGTGACAAGAAAATCACGATCGTTCACGAAAAAAACCTGATGGCTGAGACTTTTCGCGTGCTGAAAGGCCAAGAACGAAGGGAATGGCAAAAAAATTTGAGGCACCGCAGCGTAGTGGCTTACCTTACCGAAATTCAAAAAACAATAAACACGGAAATAAAGGACGATGGACACATGCAGGATCTCCGTACATTGCGCGTGGTGTATAAGGCAAAGTCGGAGGAGAAATGCCAAGAACGATTACAATTAAAGTCATCTGATTTATCCGATCTGATGGAATTGTGGATCCAAGAGAACGAAAAAAAAGATACTTTCTTGAGGCATGTCGGTCTACCATTGACGGCCATAATGTACACTGAAGAAGACCTTAATGTTATACATCACGGAAAACAAACGGTGCTACACATAGATGCAACCGGATCAGTCTCCCGAAAACCGCAAGACTTGAAATGTAAAAAAATATTTTATTATTGTATTATAATGAAACATGATACAGAATTACTCACACTTGCTCATATGATAACATCCGAACATGGCGTTGCATCCATCAGTTTATTCTTGAAAAATTATAAGTATTTCGTGATGAAATGTGGTCGAAAGTGGCCGATTGCAAACGTCATAACGATCGACTGGTCTTGGGCGTTTATACACGCAATTTTACAGGAGTGGAATCTTCTGACCATTAGAAATTATTTGCATCTCATGTACGAATTCTGTGTCAACAACGTACTACCGCCAAAGAATATAACGACACTAAAAACATGTTATGGGCATTTTATGAAGCGAGTGTCAGAAACTATACGCAGAGAATTCCAAGAGCATATGAATATTAGGTCATTTTTATTAGAATGTGTGGGGCTTATGGCTATATGCCGGAATATTAGGAAATTGGACGAAATATTCAAACACTTTGCAACAATATTGCTCACCAAAAGTGAAGATACGTCTAATGATAGTATCATTGCTTTGAACAGCATGTTGAAAAAGAAGCCAGAGGTCATCTCTAAAATTTTAAAGGATATCGACGATGCAGATGGAGATGAAGAAAAAGATCCAGAAGTGGACAACTCTGCATATTATCCCACTGATGATGCTACCATTTACAGGAGTTCTCCATTTCACAAGCGATATAACGCAATAACTTCAGTTTTGCTCCATGAAATTGAGAAAGAAGGAAGCAATATCACAAATAAGTACTATGCACCAAGATTCGTGGAGTACGTAGTCGACAAATACATGGCTTACGCTGTCTTATGGGTATCTCTGGATTTAGATTTAGTTGATCCCACGATATCACGCATCTGTAATGCATATGTAGAAAGTGCTCATAAAGTATTGAAAGAAATAGTTTTCGAGCGTACTACAAGTTCTTCGATCGCTGATAGAGTGAGGCAATTACGAACGGCGCGAAAGGATACAATGGCGAAAATAATATTAGATATGCGCGTAAAGGGTAATCAAAAATCTCATCCGAAACCAAAGTACCCCGAAACCGCCTCAAATCCTCTTGTTCAAGAAAGTTGAATGCGAAAAAAATATAATAAACGGAACATGGGACATATGGGAACATCAAAACTACAAGATGGATGTGAAAAAATTTTTGAAAAAAAGACTGCAACTGATGTAATAAGACTAAAAGAAAGCAAACCCGATGAACATAAGGAAGAAATAGTTGATGAAACATCGGAGATATTATTCCACGGTAATGCCATAGACATTACAGAGTTTGATCACGATGATAACGTGCACAGTGGTTTGGCGGATGAAAATAGTGAAACAAACAATCATGAAACACATCATCACCCTAGCGAAGACGAAATGCTTGATAAGACAGAAGCACAGGAAATATTAGCGGTAAAGCAAAAATTACCTGAAACAAACCTACCAAAATTTTATAACGGCTTAGTAAAATACACAAATTATTACAGGGCATCAGAATCGTCAACAGTTACAGTTGGAGTATACCGTTCAAATGACGTTGTATCAATGAATGAATTTCGATTAACGACGAAAGAGTACGCAACACTGCGTGATTATATGTGGATAGACGGAGTCGTCATAGATTGTTTTGTAGCTTCAAACATTCACGAATGGAACGATTTCACCTACATATCGACAGACGACATGATATTTATTGTAGGTGATTGCAGTGGGAAAAGAATTTCGACACAGAGAAGAATCTGTAAAGTGACAACCGTTATAAAAAATAACTTACTGATGCCGTATCTGTTCGAAGGTAACTGGCGATTACTAATTGCAAATATTGAAGACAAAAAATTGACGTTAATGGATCCATATGAGAGTACGAGTGATTCACACCGAGCTATAGAAGCATTCACAGATTTCATAAGCTATTGCAAAGCCGAATCATCTTTTCGTAAGTTGAGGAACATCGATTGGCAGGTAAACTCCGAATCGAACCAGCGACCACATCAAAAAACGAATGACGGCCACAGTTGTGGAGCATACGTGATGTATTACATGGAGTGTTTGGGAAATACGAAGCCATTTGAGATGGATTTCAACCCTTATAAATACCGATCCGAAGTTGCTCACCAGTTACTATTGAAATCAGAGAACATGGAAGACACGTGCTTGAATTGCTTCACCGTAGCTGACTCAAATTCAGTAAAGTGCGAAGTGTGCTACCGCAAATGCCACGAACAATGTATATTCAAATCGAACGCAAACACTGATGACGAAGAAGAAGAAATTAAAAAACGAACCAAACGGATAAAATTACTACGTGCGACGAGGCCAGAAAAATTCCTATGCAAATTATGCAGGAAACGCATTCGGAGTATCCCGTGAAAAAAAAAACATGATTATATGACTGAAAACATTTCAAAAGGGAAGAGAAGAAATTTTTCAGAGGAAAGAAATATTTACTTTTGGTCAGATAATAATTCTGCTATTTATAGCACCAAAAGGCTGCATGGCGCCATCATATATAGCAGGGGTCGGCACGGCCTGGCTCTCGGAGCCAACCTGGCTCTAAGTGTCAATTACTACGGCCGTAAGACCCCTCGGTCTACCTGAGAACGGTCAGTTGTCCTTACCTGAAAGTTCGATGGTAGGGGCAGCGTTCAGGAGAAATAAAAGGAACTAAGGGGTGTGCGGTCTATTTGGGACCGCAAGAACTGCGTATGACCGTCCAAGTCTTTTCATACCTGCATATCCCCACCCATACCTGCCAAATTCCCAGAAACGGCGTTAAAAGGATTAGTGCCGGTGAGTGGGTTGAGTGGATTTACGGCTTTGGCTCCTTGGCCTAATGAGTGTGCCGACCCCTGATATATAGGCTGCTTCGCGCCATCATATATAGGCTGCTTTGCGCCATGATCTAAGGGCTGCTTTGCGCCATTACCTGAAGGCTGCTTCGAGAAAGGTGGTTCCGGAAGTTGGGTGATTCCATATTTTTTCTCGCATTTCATTAAGCCCAAAGAGTATTTACGTGAAATCAAATTCTAGGAAATGTCATAATCCTGGGTGAAATAATATAATATAGAAATTAAATTGAAAAATAAAGATTTCAATTCCGTTTAACGGTGGGTTCCGGAAGTCGGAATGATTCCCTAATTTTTTCTAGCACTTTATAAATCCCAAAAAGTATTTACGTGAAATAAAATTTCAAGCAATGTCATAATTCTGGCTGAAATAATTAAATAACGAAAATAATTGTAAAAAAAAGATTTTATTTCCGTTTAACGGTGGGTTCCGGAAGTCGGAGTGGTTTCCAATTCTTTTCTAGCATTTTATCAATCCGAAAGAGTATTTACGTGAAATGAAATTTCAAGCAATGTCATAATTCTGGCTGAAATAATTAAATAAAGAAAATAATTGAAAAAAAAAGATTTTAATTCCGTTTAACGGTGGGTTCCGGAAGTTGGAGTGATTTACTATTTTTTTCTAGCATTTTATCAATCCGAAAGGGTATTTACGTGAAATAAAATTTCGAGCAATGTCATAATTCTGGCTGAAATAATTAAATAAAGAAAATAATTGAAAAAAAAAGATTTTAATTCCGTTTAACGGTGGGTTCCGGAAGTTGGAGTGATTTCCTATTTTTTTCTAGCATTTTATCAATCCGAAAGAGTATGAACGTGAAATAAAATTTCAAGCAATGTCATAATTCTGGCTGAAATAATTAAATAACGAAAATAATTTAAAAAAAAAAGATTTTATTTCCGTTTAACGGTGGGTTCCGGAAGTCGGAGTGGTTTCCTATTTTTTTCTAGCATTTGATCAATCCCAAAGAGTATTTACGTGGAATAAAACTTTAAGCAATGTCATAATTCTGGCTGAAATAATTAAATAACGAAAATAATTGAAAAAAAAAGATTTTATTCCCGTTTAACGGTGGGTTCCGGAAGTCGGAGTGGTTTCCAATTTTTTTCTAGCATTTTATCAATCCGAAAGGGTATTTACGTGAAATAAAATTTCGAGCAATGTCATAATTCTGGCTGAAATAATTAAATAAAGAAAATAATTGAAAAAAAAAAGATTTTATTTCCGTTTAACGGTGGGTTCCGGAAGTCGGAGTGATTTCCTATTTTTTCTAGCATTTTATCAATCCGAAAGGGTATTTACGTGAAATAAAATTTCAAGCAATGTCATAATTCTGGGTGAAATAAAAAAATTAGGATTTCACCCCTTGTTAAGGGTGCCGTAATTCGGGGGAAGATGATTGTTTTCATGTTATTTCTAGTTGTTTTCACTTTTTGAACCCAGCAGGATCATTTTCAGTCGATTTATTAATTTTTTTTATTTTTTCGAATTTCGTTGCGTTCCAACGATGCAAACTTCAATGTCATTAACTGAATCTCGTAGTTCGGATATGTTAGGGATAAGCCAAAACGGTACAAAAAAAATATGTTACATATAACCTTACCTCCTCATATTTTTGTTGCAAGAGCCGCAACACGAGCGCGCAATACATATGAGTTTTGGCTGCGTGTCTTCTTGCCATTTCACGATTCCTTTGAAATAATCGATTTATGACTAGCCATACAGCTATGATCAATTCGTCAGTAATCATTGTAAACAACTCTTCTCGCTGATAACACTAGTAAAAATGCTCAAATCTTGCACTAACAACTTGTTTTGTATTGTTTATTCGTGATTGATTATTTACACAGTTACACAGTTTTGATGATGTTTTTCCAGGCGTCCTCGTCAGAGCTCGAAATTCGAATAAATGTAAACAAAGATAATGGACCGGGTTGTGTTCGTAAATTCCGCTTACGGACAGAATTTATCGCAGCGGTATCTACTCGTCGTTCAAAATGAGCGACATGAGCAAACCGTGAAAAGGCGCCTTAATATATTGTCGTATACTTACGCTCTGTGCCGGGGGTCATTCCCCGGGAAGCCTTAAAGCAAGTAACAAATAATTGTTTTCTTTCTCTTTTCTTGTTGCTCCATCAAGCTAATTTCTTCGTCTAATACGCTTAGTAATTGTAGTTGTATTTAAGGTTGCTTGTTTACGCTTCCGCTTTTCTATCCTAACTGAGTGGAATTGTTCTTAGATTTTGTAGCTGTAAATTATTAAATCTTTCTCTCTCTTCTAAATAGTTAAGTAGGGATATAAGGGCGACTCAAAACAAAATAGTAGCCAATTTATTCTAGCAAGAAGCTCAACGGTAAGGGTAGGAAATGAGCAAAAGAGGCGCGACGTCCGACTCCGATAGAGATTCTCCTTCGCCTAAGAATTCGTCTACTCATAAACCAAAAAAGATAGCTTTAATGGATAAAGACAATACAGCGGAATCAAATTCCGCCCTCAGCGATAGTATAATTCAACCTCAATTAGTTATTACAGCGGCATCAAATTCCGCCCTCAGCGAGAATATAATTCAACCTCAATTAGTTACCCCAATAAATAAATACACTAGGGAGTGCAGTGGACCATTTGTAGTGTACCTAGTGGATACTGAAGATAACAAATTTCTGGGAAATTATCATCCATATCTTTTGGGTAAAAGATTTCGTAGAGCGGGCATTCCATTTTGTAAAATCCTTAAGGGTAATGCAGACCGAGCCGTCATAATCCTGAATTCTTGGGATGCAGCTAACCGCCTAGTGGAAAATCCGACAGTTTTAGGAGTCCCAACATGGATGGGAGTCATCCTTGATCAGGCAGTCTATTCTTCGGGGATAATCAGGGATGTACCTTTTGAACTCACCACCGAGGATTTCTTTGAGGGCCTTGACCCCAACTCTAAAAAAGTTTTAGTAGGATTCGAAAGATGTACGCAGAAAAACAGCGCAAGATCAAATGAAGAAGATCCTTTGTGGGTGGATTCACCCGATATAAAAATTTTTTGCATTGGGAAGGTACCAGGCAGAGTAGACATATTTGACGTTCCATCCAAAGTTTTTAAGTTCATTCCTCCTATCAAGAGATGTTTTGAATGCCAGAGATTCGGTCACCAGAGCCAGTCTTGTGCGAATGATTCGAGGTGCGACCTATGTGGAGTTAATCACGAAGGACAATGCGAAGCAGAAGTATGCTGTGCTAATTGTCTAGGCGCGCATAGGGCTTCCAGTACAGAATGCATTTTTTTTTATCTTCCATAATTTGGTAAATGATATAAAAAATAAATTGGGGAAAAACTCATTTCAAGCCTACGTTCTAGCCAGAATTAAATTTGAGGACGAAAGGGGGGTTGAGGAAAATCAAGAGAGGACATTGCTTTGGGAGTCACTCGAAGAAGATATCTGTCTAGCCTCAGAAGCTGTCATAATCGAAGAACAGAATGTTGGTGAAAAAATAGTACTAGATCACATTCCAGAAATAGAAATAGATACTGTCTTGGATGCCGAAACTCACGACAATAGAGATGAGGAGGAGATCTACACAACTTCTTACGTCGCTAGTGGTAACGTAGATGAGGACGACTCGACCGAGTACTGTAACGTGGCAGATTTTACATCTGTCACTGACCGCGCCTCCACTCGCAAACGTGAGCGACCATGCCGCTGCCGTACCGCACATTCTTCACCGAAGCGCAAGTTCAACCTTTATCTAGTAGAATTTTGTCTGCCTTAAGTTTTTTTATTGTGAGACGCAGGTATCACCGCCAGGACATCGCGGGATTCACCTGCATCCGTCGATCGACGCTGGATCATCTGGGGGATGTCCTGGAAGCCGCGGCATTAGTATCCGCACCTACGTCATCTTCTGCAGCCTCGTCACCTGCCGGCCGGGAGAGGGCTGCACCTCCCAGCCTCATGAAGCCGCCAACACCTACCTCCCGGCCAGAATTTTGAAAATGTTCGCCGTTTAGGTGCGGCGAACATGCCGTGCGTGGAATGGCTTCCCCCACCCTTTTTGGATCGCCGATCGACGGACACTCCGTTGCCGACCAGCGTGCAATACACGTCGAGTCACTACCTTATATAGTACCGTTATCTTATCTTTAATTTTGGGCTTTCTCTTATCTATCTTTTTCTTTTGGGGGTTGATCTTTAATTTTCTTTTGGGGGTTTTCTTAGCTTCTTCTATAATTTTCTTTAGTATTTTTTTTGGTGTGTGTTTTTCTTTCTGACGCCGCCTGGGCTGCGACCCTTCATAAAGGTAGGCTTGTCTGCTTCCGACCTCGACCGTCCGTCCGCAAGCATTTGCTTCGGTCTTGCCTAACGGCCATTTCAAAATTCGCGATTGACGGGCTGTCGTGGTCTCTATCTTTTTCTAGACTAGTTTAGTGCAATTAAGCCTAGCTATTATCTATCTTTTCTGGACTTGCGCTGCTCGGGGAAGAATCCCCGTGCCATACCGTATCGCCGGGGTGCTCTATACCTTTCTTCCTGAGTGCGTTAACTTTATTTAATTGTAATTTTGCGTTAACTTCAATCTCGTTCTTTTATTTCTTTTTTTTTTGTATTCATTTCTTTCGTTTTGCGGCCTAACCGCCCTGTACCTTTGCGACGCCGGAATGAGACTCCGCCGCTAATTTCTTTTGTTTGCTTTTGTTTCACTTTATTAGTTTTCTAGCCTGGCGAGCGCAGATTTTGTCATTGGCTGTGTATCTATTTTCTTTTCTTGGACTAGATTCCAACACTTTCATTGTGTTCGGCCAAACTGGCCTTGCCGTCTTGTATTATTTATCTATTATTTTTTTTGTATCGTTTGCTTTGCCTTTAAATTATATTTCTCTTACCGTTACCTGTGCCGAGTGAGTGTGTTATTTCTACGCCCCCACGTTCCCCTCACCGTCTACTAGCCGAGTATATTTTGAATTTATCTATTTCTTAGTCTTTCTTTTTCTGGTTAGTATTTTGGTTTTTGAATTTAACTGTTTTCTTAGTATTTTCTTTTCTAGTTAATTTTTGAATTTTGAGTTTAGTCGGTTAGTAGAGTTTCTTTTCCTGATTAGCTTTTCAATTTTGAATTTAACGGTTACTTTGTGCATTTCTTTTTCTTTTTCTTCTGTTCACTTTATCTGGCACATTCGTGTGCCTGGCGCCCAACCTTAACTTTTGTTTATTTCTATTTTTCTTTTCCTTTTTGTATCGTACCGTTCAGTACCTTTTCGTGAGAATACGTTGGGACCTTTTTGAGCGGGATTTATTTTTCTACTCATTTTTCCTCCGGGTAGGAAAATTGCTCGTTACAGTACATAGTAAATGAACCCATTGGGGACAAAGTAGATATTCAGACAACCAACAAGGAGGTGATTCTTTCCACGGCTAAACTAGTTCCTGAGATGCCGGACGCATTGGAGGGAAATCGAGATTTGAAGAAACAGAAATCAGTGGTGAAGAGAGGCAGCGTTTGAGTCTCAAACCAAAACCAGTTAGCCAAAGTAGGGGGGGGAGTTTAGTTAAGCTAACAATTTACTAGTTTAAGATAAATTAATTGGAATTAGATATTAAGTTAAATTAGAGTGTAAGAATCCAATTGAGGAATCCCCAAACCAAAGCCAGTTGGTCAAAGTAGGGAGGGGAGTTAAGTTAAGCAAACAATTTACCAACTTAAGTTTAAATAATTGGAAATAGTTTTAAGTTAAATCAGAGTGTAAGAATACAATTGAGGAAAATTTAGAGATTAATTTAAAATTAAGCTTACGAATTACGAATTAACTAAATCACGTCATAATGAAAGTATCAAGTTGGAATTCCAATGGCCTAAAAAATAAATTCCCAGACTTAGTCAACATCCATAGCGATTTTGATATAATTGGCATTGCCGAAACTAGATATCTGGAACGCTACCATTCGGACAGGTTATTTGGCTATAATCAAATACGTCGGGACAGGAAGGGGGACTCGGCAAATGGAGGATTGATGCTCTATATAAATAGTAACTTGCAGTATAAAAGCATAGAGTTTAAACAAAGAATACCCGAGGGAGTCGAGCTTATTGGGGTTAAAATTTTGAACAGCCTCATTCAGGTCAATATCTTCCTTATCTACATATCTCCGACTAATTATTTAAACAAATCTAAATTACTCAGTTTCTTCGAAGAGTTAGACTCACATAAAAACGTTATTATTATGGGGGATGTAAACGCCCACTCTAAGAAATGGGGTAGCGCCCTAAATAATTCCAGGGGTAAATTCCTTTCGGAAATTGTGGATGAATTAGATCTTTCAATCTGTTCGGGCAAAGTATAATCGATTGTTTAGATCAGCTGGACGACAGTGTCTATATCGAGAGCACACACACCATCGTGCAGTGTTTACCTGCCTCAAATCGAACCTCAACTCTCATTATTGCGCACCGAGCGTTAGAACTATTCAATGTATATGTATATGTGTATTCCTGCGGACTAAATCGAAGTCCATATGTATATCAGTATGTCTCAGATCTCCTTGTGGGAAACATTGGAATATCATCTATCGGCCTCGTGGTCAAATATCTGTACATATCTCATCGTGAGAATTTAATAAAGACACGAGTGTTTAAGTGAAAATACGAATAAAACCCCGTGTAAGGCTTTTCTTAAACATTAATCCCGTCAGTCAATCATCCTAGGCTTCTCTCTCGCTAATTTGTTCACCCACATCTAAAGAACCTCTTATCGTCTCTCGCAACATTTTTGGTCCTTCGAGCCGGATCGGTCGCGAAGTGATTTGAACTATCTTTGAATCGTCGCGAATCTCGGGGAACAAATTAGTGGGTGAGTGACACGGAGTGTTGTGAAAAGCTTATCCACAGCGTTACGGAAAACGCTAAAAGTGAAATCTCTCGGTGGGATAACTGAAAACGGTTAATTTCAAATTCGCAAAGTCACTGATCACCGTATCAAGACTCATAGTCAGTGTGTGTCAACAACTCGAGTGTCGTGTGCGTGCAAGTAAGTGTGTCGTGCGCGTCTGTCTCTCTCACAGTTTAAATACTCAAGTCAGATTCCCGTAGAATCGTTTGTTGATATATCTCGGTATCATGTCGCTCAGCGAGCTAATCGATCGTCAATCCGAACTGTTATGGCGCATCGCGCGTACACTAGAAAATCTTCAGAAGCTCGGGGAGGCAAAGATCACCTACGGCCAGGTGCAATCGCGACTCAACGCTCTCGAGTCAACCTGGACAAAGTTCCAAACGAATCACGACCAGATGGTCAAACTAAAATCCGCGGCCGACGAAAAGCAGCTTCCAGCGATCGAGCAACGAACGTATTTTTCAAAAGACTTCTTCGGGCAGTGCGAAGAAAAATACCTAGACTCGCGGGGAAGCATGCTTGATCTCCTGGAGTCGCTCAAACCGACAAATACACCTCAAGTGGATGGATCTCTAGCCCCAGCGGCTAAACCTACGGTACGACGGCTACCTCCTATCGCGTTGCCATCGTTTTCTGGTAGTTTTTCTGAATGGCAACCTTTTCACGATCTCTTCGATTCAATGGTTCGAAAAAACGAACAGCTCTCGGATGTTGAAAAACTCCATTATTTGAAAACTAGCTTGACCGGTGAGCCCTCTCAACTAATAAGAAATATCGCTGTCACCGGTGACAATTTCGCTCGTGCCTGGAAGAGTCTCGTATCGCGCTACAAAAACAAGCGATTACTCACGAACTCTCATCTCGGAAAACTCTTCGCGATTCCACGAATCGGGAAGAAATCATCGGCAGAAATCAAACGTCTGCATAGTGATACCTGCGAAGCAATCGGTGCTCTGGAAGCCCTCGGTCGCCCTATCAAACACTGGGATGACATTCTCGTGCACATGACTATCAGCAAACTCGACTCTGGATCTCTTGAAGAGTGGGAAAAGCGCGTCAGTGAAACTCGTGATCCCCCAGCCTTCGCAGAGCTCGAGTCATTTCTTCTCGGTCGCATCCACACCCTCGAGGCTGTGGAACAAGCCCAAGGTCAGAGTGCATCCAACAAGACGCAGGCTTCACCAGGAAAACTTAGCGGTTCCACCACAAAATCTCACGTGGTGCAATCCAAAGAATCATCGTGTTCCTATTGCAAGGGGAATCATTACATTGCGGCGTGCAAATCGTTTCAAGGGAAACCGCTCGAGCAAAGAAAAGACTTCGTTGCATCTCACAGTCTTTGCTTCAACTGTCTCGGTCCACATCCAGTAAAAGACTGCCGATCAGACAAGAGATGTCGTACTTGCGAAGGTCGACATCACACTCTACTCCATCGCAGATCCTCTTCATCTGCATCAGCATCTGGCAACGATGCTTCGCAAGGACAGACTACCGCTGGCCAATCATCTCAGGTCACACCAAGCACCTCAGCACAGGTCAGCAGCCATGCAGCTCAACCGAAGAACGCGCAGTGTTCACCAGTCCTCCTTGCGACAGCACAAGTTCTCGTTTCGAACCCCGAAACAGGAGAGTTCATCACCGTTCGAGCCTTGTTGGATCAAGGCTCCGAAAGCTCGTTCATCTCGGAGTCGCTCACGAAGCGACTGCGATCAACTCGGCGTCATGCGTCAATCCCAGTTATCGGAGTTGGAGCTCAACAATCCGGAGTAACTCGCGGTGTTACGACACTCCAGATAAAATCTCGTGTGAACACCGAATTCTCGTGTCTCGTGGAAGCTCTAATACTCCCTCGCGTGACATCGTTCCTGCCATCATTCCGAGTTCACGTGGAAGACTGGCCTCATCTACATGGTCTCACTCTCGCAGACCCAAGCTTCGCGGAACCGGGTCAGATTGACGTCATCCTCGGTGCCGATATTTATGGCCACGTGCTCATCCAAGGAATACGTAAGGGAGCTCCTGGCACACCAATCGCTCAAGAAACCCAGTTCGGATGGGTATTATCGGGTCCTGTTTCATCAGAAGCAGCACACATCTCGCACACCGCAGTTCAAGGGCTGCAATGCACTCTGGATACCGAACTGATCGACCTCGTTCGGCGTTTCTGGGTGCAAGAGGAAGTGTCTACTCCAGTCACACTCACGACTGATGAAGAAAGCTGTGAGAAGCATTTTCGCGAAACAGTTTCTCGCGATGCGAACGGTCGCTATATCGTTCAGTTGCCAATCAAAGACGGCTCGGTCGATCTCGGTAACTCGCGTACCCCCTCGCATCAAATGCTCCTACGGATGGAGAAACGGTTCGTGAGTGATTCGAAATTGAAGGAAGCTTACTCGAACTTCCTTCGCGAATACCTTGACCTCGGGCATATGTGTCGCGCTCCCAGTGGATCAAACAGTGACTCTCGCGTGTTTTATCTACCACATCACGGTGTCGCGCGCGAGTGCAGTTCAACTACCAAGTTACGTGTGGTGTTCAACGGATCTCAGAGAACAGAACTAGGACTCTCTCTAAATGACAATCTCTACGTAGGGCCAAAAGTGCAGACTGACCTCGCCGACGTTCTCTTGCGGTGGCGACAATATCCTGTCGCTTTCTCCTCAGATATTGCCAAGATGTACCGACAGATTCTGGTTCATCAAGACGACTGGGATCTTCAGCGGATCCTTTGGAGAGAAAACGCACAGCTCCCAATCGAGGAGTATCAACTTTGTACGGTAACGTATGGTCTAGCATGCGCTCCATATCTCGCGATACGTGTCCTTCATCAGCTCGTTCAAGACGAAGGGCAACGCTATCCCCTCGCAAATCGGGTCATTATCGACAACACGTACGTCGACGACGTACTCTCGGGGGCAGACAACCCACTGCAAGCTCGCGAGAAAATCGCAGAACTCAATCAGCTGCTCAAGGCGGGCGGCTTTGAACTCAAAAAGTGGACGTCGAGCCACCCCGAAACGCTTGTAGACATTTCACCAGGTGATCGGGAAATCGCAAAACAGCAGAATCTCGATCAAAGTCCATTCTTTCGTGGACTCGGTCTCATGTGGAGACCCGAGATCGACTCGTTCGCATTCGCGCCTCAACTTGGCAAGGATGAGCATACTCTTACGAAACGAAAAATCCTCTCGGAAACGGCTCAGCTGTTCGATCCTCTTGGTTGGCTCTCGCCAATTACGATTCGAGCGAAGATTTTTATGCAACTGCTGTGGGCAATCGGCCTCGGCTGGGATCAGCCACTCCCCGACTCACTCGCGTCTCGCTGGAACACCTTCCGACAAGAGCTACAAGATGTCTCCCTGATCACAATCCCTCGGTGGATCGGGCTCAGCTCAGAGTCTCCAGCGGTGGAGATTCATGGGTTCGCGGATGCTTCTCAAGAGGCTATCGCGGCGGTAATATATTTGCGAACGTACATCGACACTCACGAAGTGCGCGTCTCGCTAATGTGTTCGAAAACAAAAGTCGCGCCTCTGAAAAAAGTGACAATTCCGCGTCTCGAACTGTGTGCCGCGCTCCTCCTCGTGAGACTCGTGCGCCACGTGGAAAGCACTCTCAATCTCGCGAAAGCTCCGGTTCATCTATGGTCAGACTCGACAGTCGCGCTCGCGTGGATAAAAAGTCACCCCTCTCGCTGGAAAGACTTTGTCCGCAATCGTGTCACCGAAATACAAGATTTCGCGCGTGCTCGGTGGCATCACGTATCGGGTTCGGAAAATCCAGCGGATCTCGCGTCTCGCGGCGCTTCTCCAGAGCAAGTTCGCGCCTCACAACTCTGGACTCGCGGTCCATCGTGGCTTGCCAAGCCTTCGGTTAGCTGGCCATCCTCATCTCCCACGTTAAAAGGAGATGAACCTCTCGAAGAAAGAAAGCAGGTAACAACTCATCACCTCGCGGCATCTGATCCGCCACCAATCTGGGATCTCATCGATCGTTACTCATCGTTAACGAAATTAGTGAGAATCACCGCTCTCTGCAAACGTGCTGCGAGCATATTCTTATCCAAATCGGTCGCGAAAGCTCCTAAGAAAAATATCGCGCGCGGCCCGATCATGACGTCCGAACTAGAGGACGCTCGCATCTTCTGGGTTGCAACAATTCAAAACGCCTACTTCGGAGCCGAGATTAGATTGCTCAAACAAGATTCGCGTCTCACTCGGCGCTACTCACTCTATCGGCTCGCTCCATTCGTGGACCGAAACGGACTTCTCAGAGTAGGAGGACGGTTGCAGCAATCATCTCTAGCTTACGACGAGAAGCACCCTCTCATTCTCCCTCGAAAATCGTCATTCACCACGCTGGTGATTGATCATTATCATCAAGCGACTCTCCACGGGGGACCGCAGCTCACCCTCGCCACCATCCGACAACGTTTCTGGATCATCGGTGGAAGGGTACCGGTCCGCTCGTACATCCATCGCTGCGTTTCGTGTGCGCGTCAACGTGCTACTCTCAGCGTTCAGCAGATGGGCCAGCTTCCTCAGTCTCGCGTTTCGCAGACAAGACCCTTCTTGCACTCTGGCGTCGACTACGCAGGGCCATTCGCAATTCGAGCCTCCCGCGGGAGAAATTCAAAAACTTACAAAGGCTACATCGCTGTTTTTGTATGCTTCTCCACGTCAGCAGTTCACCTCGAACTAGTCTCGGACTGCACTACGGAAGCCTTTATCGCAGCATATAAGCGCTTCACCTCGCGACGTGGAATCTGTGCAACTATCGCAAGCGATTGCGGAAAAAATCTCGTTGGCGCTGATGCTGAACTTCGTCGCTTACTCGCGGTATCATCGAAGGAATCCGCGCAAATCGCTAACATCCTCGCGTCACACGGAACACAGTGGCGTTTTAACCCTCCGTCAGCACCTCACTTCGGGGGTAAGTGGGAAGCCGGGGTGAAATCAGTGAAGTTCCACCTCAAAAGAGTCATTGGCGAAGCCAAGCTCACTTTCGAGCAATTCGAAACCTTCCTCGCGCAAGTGGAAGCTACCCTCAACTCACGACCACTGTGTGCACTCTCGGACGATCCGACAGACTCGGGTGCCTTAACTCCAGGGCATTTTCTCATCGGCACAGCTCTAAATACCGTGCCAGAACCCTCGCTCGCGGACGTACCCGTCCAACGCCTATCGCATTGGCAACTCTCACGCCAAATGCTCGAACATTTTTGGAAACGTTGGAGCACGGAATACCTTCAGACGTTTCAAAATCTGCCGAAGTGGCAATCAATCAACGGAAACATCGACATCGGAGCCATCGTTCTCATCAGGGATGAAAACTTACCACCATCAGTCTGGCCACTCGCGAGGGTCATCGACGTCCACCCAGGATCGGATGGACTAGTTCGCGTTGTGACAGTGAAAACGAAATCGTCGGTGTTAAAACGGCCGATAGTAAAATTGTGCGTGCTACCGGTTAACTCTCAAAATGAACCCCCCACGGCGGGCGGCATATCATGATTTCGCAATCGTCTAACGATAGCGAGGCGGGCGGTATGTTCGGGCAAAGTATAATCGATTGTTTAGATCAGCTGGACGACAGTGTCTATATCGAGAGCACACACACCATCGTGCAGTGTTTACCTGCCTCAAATCGAACCTCAACTCTCATTATTGCGCACCGAGCGTTAGAACTATTCAATGTATATGTATATGTGTATTCCTGCGGACTAAATCGAAGTCCATATGTATATCAGTATGTCTCAGATCTCCTTGTGGGAAACATTGGAATATCATCTATCGGCCTCGTGGTCAAATATCTGTACATATCTCATCGTGAGAATTTAATAAAGACACGAGTGTTTAAGTGAAAATACGAATAAAACCCCGTGTAAGGCTTTTCTTAAACATTAATCCCGTCAGTCAATCATCCTAGGCTTCTCTCTCGCTAATTTGTTCACCCACATCTAAAGAACCTCTTATCGTCTCTCGCAACACAATCTTAAATACCGGGGAAGCAACTAGACTTTTGCCTGGGTCTAATAGAAAAAGTGTTCCAGATTTGGTTTTGTCCTCTCAGGATATTCCGGATAGATTGAGCTGGAATATTTTACACGATTCAATGGGGAGTGATCATCTACCTATGGTCATCCAGCTGGAGAGATCGTCCCTTACTTTCGGAGAGCACAAGGAGAGAATAAGAACAAGCAAGGTCGACTGGGTTAAGTTTAAGGAGTGCTTAAGTAGAGATTTTGATGAATTAGGCTACGAAATAAACAATGAGAATTATATACTAATATATGACCAAGTTATCGATCTAATATACAAAAGTCTAAGGGAATCTAACGCTAAATTCGAAATCAACCCTAACAAAAAACATAAATCCCCTCAAGCTGTGAGATGGTGGAATAGTGAATGAAGAGAGGCTATAATGGAAAGACGAAATGCCCAGAAACAGTGGCTTAATAATGGCACAGAGGAAAATTGGGAAATTTTACGAAATAAGCAAAAAATAGCTCAATCAGTATTATCACAAGCTAAAACCAAGGGATTCCAAGACTACTGTGATAACTTATCTCCAAATAATCTCATTAGTGAGATTTGGAGGCAAATTAAATCCTTTAAAAAAAGGTTTTTAAATCCTCCAGCTAAGTCAGTTGAAAATTTTTCTACGAAAGATAATCCCAAACTTCTTGAAGCATTTGACAAAATCTCGGGTTCATACAATTATTCTAAAGAATTCGGTGAAAGGTTATCTTATAATTCGGATTCCTCTTCTTCATTGACATCCTCAATCAGATTCGATGAAGTTAAGAACGCAATAATGAAAAGTAAAACAAAGTCTTCTCCGGGATACGACTTGATCTCATATCAAATGATAAAATATTTCCCAGACATAATGGTCGAATGGTTTAGGAACTTTTTCGAACTGGTACTGATTAATAATAAGATTCCAGAATCCTGGAGGAAATACGTAGTATGTTTTATTCCAAAGCCTAATGATGCGGGCTTCCGCCCAATATCTTTGTCATGCACCTTATTAAAAATAATGGAGCGTATCATTAACGATAGAATAAGTTGTCTAACAGAAAACAAAGGTCTACTCCCAGAAAATTCATTCGGGTTTAGACGAAACAGGTCTTGTAACGATTGTTTAGCGGTACTAAGATCCAATATAGATATTGCTAAAAATCAGGATAAACATACAGGCATTCTTTTTCTAGATCTGTCAGGAGCCTATGACAACGTTAACGTTGGAAAACTTGGTATCATGCTCAAGACTCTTAGGATCAACCCACAAATAGTTAATTTTATACGATTAATTATGGGGCATCGGGAAATCACGGCTTACTGCAATGGACCAAAAATAGGCTCGGCTATTACCAATAAAGGCGTGCCGCAAGGCTCGATTCTCACTCCTATCATGTTTAATATTTATATTTCGGCAATTAACAACTTCATATCTAAGTCCATTGGATGTCTGATTTTTGCAGACGACATAACGCTATTCCATTCAGCGCATTCTGAATACGAGATTTCCTATATTTTGTCCATTGAAGCAGAGAAACTTAGAAATTTCTTTGCAGCTATTAATATGACAATTTCCCCTCAAAAATCTAAATTCCTTTTGATTTCGAAAAACAACAAACCAATTCGAGTAAACTCCATATCTATATAAATACAAGAGGTTCGGATATACAATACCGAATCAGTTAGATATCTAGGTGTAATTTGGGATTGGAAACTTTCATGGGTCCAACACATAAAATCACTTATACAAAACGGCAAGAAGCTGACCTCTATGCTTAAATGCATATCATCATACTCGTGGGGGGCTCATCCCACCACCATGCTCAAATTTTTCAAAGCGCTCATCAGACCTAGCGTTGATTGGGGCTCATACCTCTACTCGGAAGCTTCTAAGAACTTTCTCAAAAAACTTGACATAATTCAAAACGAATCCTTGAGAAGAATATCGGGTTGTTTTCAAACCACACCAATCAATACCCTCTTGCACCTTAATGGAATTCCACCTCTAATTGAAAGGAGAAGGTTTTTGACAGGCAAATTCTGTGACGTGGATTTTATTTGATCCTCGGATCTGGACCGGATAGCCAGTCTCCGAGAACCATCCACTCGACAATTGGCCAAAAACTGAGAATAAAAAGAGATATTGGGCGCCAGGCGGATAACCGCCGACTTCAAAAATCGAAACAAAATAATAACCGTCGGCTAGCTACAGTACCGCGGAGAGGGGTCGGGATTAAGTGAAGGATTAGCAGGGCGTTGACTAACGACTCGTAACTTTGAATTTAACAAAGAAAAATAGCATTTATTCAATAAAAATAGTATAAAAAAAAAAATAATAAAAATAATAAATTGAGCAATCGGGGATACTTCCCCTCGAATATAGGACGGCCACAGGTCGTATACAGGCGACCTGGCCACGCTTGACGAGTTTTACAATAATTAATAAACTACTAGCTTCCACGTAGGAGAGTGATAACAAAACAAAATAATGCAAAAATAAATAACTCGACAAACTCGGTCCTCGTGGAACAAAAATTACAAATTAAAGACCGGAATAGGCCCGCGAGGCACAATAACTAATCCACAAAATTATTACTTAAAATTAACTTAAACTAACTCTGCCTTTGTAGGCGAAACAAAAAAAAAGTAAACCAAATTCAAAATATAATAACGATCTGAATCTCTCCGTGAGAGGAAGAGAGCGCGACAGTGACGTAGTCAGACTATCTTTCTCGCACTCACGTGCGAAAACCTACGGCTCTACAAAAAGCACTATTACGTGACACAAAACTCAAAAATCTTACTCAAAAATCAAGACTCAAAACTCTATTACTGCGTGAGACACTGGTGACGGCCTACCGACTCGGAGGTCGTCTTAATTTGATTTGCAAAAATCTCTAAAAGCCTCGTGGCTCGGAAAATACGGCAAGATGGCTGATGGCCGTTTGCCGAATTCAAATTAGTATGAGTCAAATTGGCTAACGCTTACCGTTTTCCAGCCAAAATGCAAGGCCTCGTGGCGGCTCGACTACGAGCCCCCGGATGCACCAACTCGAACTCAACAGACTCAAACGCTTTCCCGCAGGAAATTCACACCAAAAAAAATCAGCCTCGTGGCTACTACAAAAGGTAATTTCTACAATTAGCGCGAGCACTAGAGCTCGGGGCTCTACCTGCGAGGCAGGCCTACGGCAGAGTGATCAGACGGCATGGTGCCGGTACTTAGCGCCCTCAATAGGCGATCGATTATCGATTTTGCAAATGTACTGCGAGATCCTTAAATATGGCGACCTATCGTCGCGGCGCGCAAAATTCGAAGTTCACCACGGTGTTTGTAGCTCGCTAAATCGGAGGATCACGGGCTGCAGATTCTTCTTGGTGGCGGGAATCTCTTCCACCACCGATATCCCACGTTGCAGAATGCCCTTGGCACTCCCCCGTGTCCTCTCGTTTAATCGTTGGAGGTAGTCTGGCCAGTACTATCCTCCGGAGCTTTTAGGTGGCGTTCGTCGAAAAAGATCCCAACAGTCGATATTTGGCGTCGTACGTTCGTCTGATCGGGTCTCCGTTGCAATTTTTAGCCGTCGTCGGGGCCTCGTCTCCCACATAATAGAGAAAAGGTAAAAAAAAAAACAAAAAGAATAAGAACTAAATTCTACAGTCTTAGATCGGTCACGGTCGCCTCTCGGAGAGTTTATAGCCTCGGGGCTAGCCAAAACGCATTCATGCTTCTGTCATGCATCCACCCTTCGTAACTATGGTCGTCTAAGGGTTCGGGAGTCACTTGTAACACGCGTTGCAAAATGCAATGTTACAATTCTTAACCGGAAATTTCAGCAACAATAAAAGCATTTTGAAAGGAAATTTAAGATCAATAGAAGAATCATGGATCAATAATCCGGAGAGGGAGGATATGAAGCTATCCTATATTGGCAAGAGATGGCTGGACATTCGGAACGCATGTAAAATGATCTCTTCTCCAAACAACGCGCCAACTTCTACTATTCCTTTTTATGCCCATTATATGAGAGATAATTGCAATACTAGCCTAGGTAGAGGAATGCAAAGCAGCGTTGACGCCGATAATGCTTTTTTATCGCTTTTCAACACGGAGAAAAATCCCCTGTCCAGAATACTGTAATTAAGGTAACTTTTACCAAACTGGCTAGTGCCTATATGGATAGTGTGCCTGTTCGGTAATTTTTACTTCATTTGTTTGGTAAACTCAGAACTTGATGTCTAGTTCACGGATCCAGGCCCAAGAGTCAGAATTACCGAATCGTACGGCACATTTACTCCGCTTACATAGTTTGGTTACTAGTCAATATGGTAACTGCTACTGCAAATCAATGATCAATTTACCAGTGCCTGTATAGCTTGAATTACTAGTCAATGTCGTCACATCTACTATATTCTTTTTACCAAAATATTTAGTAACAATTACTGTATAGGCACACTATCCATATAGGCACCTGCGAGTTTGGTGAAATTTACCACGATTCCTGTAAATATCAACTGTTATATGTGGGGTATAGGTACACGCAAATAATAACTCTGTACATTTATAGAAATTGTTTACGTTTATTGAGTATAATATTATTATTCACACAGTTTAGGTGTTATATACATACGCATTATACGCTCTGTATCAAAGATCTTACTCACTGATAGGAAGCAAAAGTACTAAATTGAAGGGCCGGATTGAATAACGCCTTCCGCGCTCGAGCCGATCAGACAAGCCCCCGAACGTATGCAGTCTTTTTAGTCACTTTATGCAATTTGAGTAAAGAAAACTCCTCGGAATTCTGGAACAAAAAGAACCGAAACAATGAATTAGAAGTGTTGAAATAACTGATAAACTGATTATCAATGGATTATGATAGTTCTGCACAAATATACCTTTTGTCAGGATTTTCGTTCAGTTTGCTGTCGATTAATATGCTCGACACTAAGGCAGAATCAATTTTTTCCAGGGTACAATGGGTGTATAACAATTCTCGGCCTCTCCGATCTGTTGATAGCAATTCTTCCAAATTGTTTCTAAGGCCCAAACATCTGTACCACTTTGCGATGCTGGTACATGTCGCTCACCGAATTCTGTAGGCCTACTTCGTTAGGTTGTCACTATTCATACAGGTTCTGAATGTTCGGGTGCTCCACTGATGGGGCATGATCCAGAGTCTGCATTTGTTGTGGAAGAATAAACTGGCCTGTATCGTAAAATTGTGAAAACTATGAGACCGAAGGCAAAAAACAAGCAGGAGAGTAAAGATAATTAATAAAATACGTACCAGATCCCAACTGCATGGATGACGTCACATAGTCTGGCACCATACCTTGTTCCTGGCATAATGGTGTCGTTTCTCAGCCATTTATTAATGGCGCACGTAGATTATACCCGTTGCACAAATTTCCACCATCTTGGACACTCATGTTGCCACGACACTATGTTTGCAAACTGTTTGATGAGACAGTGACGGTTGTAGTACAAAAAACTAAGTTCGCCGGTCACCAAAACTGGCACTGCGGTAATTGTCCCGCAAACTCGTGTTCGGACGCACGAAACAGTAGCTGTCGCTGTAGCGGCATGCGAATTCTACCGATTTTATGGTACTTGGTGACTTGTACTGAAGAAGCTGGTACGAATCACCATGCATTTCGGTGATATTCCCGCTAACACGAGTTAGAAGTACGAACTAGTATCGATCACTAGAGGCGCATGCAAGTTATACCGATTCATCAGTATCCTTACCGACGATGCTGGTATATGTTTCGCCGCGTAGGGTAGTAGAACCTACCGAACGGATTGGTGAAGCATACGCTCCTTTATGACCGGTACTCTCAATTATGACCAAGTATAGTATACTAGAAAATCGGTCAAATCTGCTGTAATTGCATCAGTAAGCATTACCTAAGATTTTTCGTGGATTATACTTTCACGCACTTACTCGGGACTGTATACATTTATAATTATAACCCGAACTAGAGTACCCCTAACCATAAAAATTTTACTGGAGGAGAGCGGTAATCTGAACAGCAGGATTTTTCTCCGTGAAGGAGCATTTTCGCGACTACGTCTGCGTATTCACAGACGGTTCATTGGATAAAGATAACTGCCAAGCAGGGTTCGGGGTCTTTTCGGAGGATTTGTCTTTAGAAATCAAGGGGGGATTTAACCCTCAGGCGACTATTTTCACTATCGAAGCGTATGCTATATGGAGAGCTATCAAAGTTGCGCTAAGGGAGAATAATCATAAACATATTTTAATATGTACAGATTCCTTGTCGGTAACGGAAAGCCTGAGGAGAGAAGGCCTCGACGGTAAAATGAATTCTATCTTAGGCAATATCAGGGAGATAATGTTTTCGGCCAAGTCTCAAGAAATAGAAATAAAAATTCTATGGGTCCCGGCGCACAAGGGGATAGGAGGAAATGAGAGGGTGGACAGGTTAGCCAAGGAAGGAGCAAAAATGAACGCATGTGTTAGAGTCAAAATTCCCTTCTCAGATTTGTTTTCTACCTTCAAAAAAAGTTTAGTCGACAGGTCTGATCAATTCATACAAACATATGATGAAGAGAGTTATAGGAAGGGGAGAAGCTACCTTGACCATGTTGGGCCTTTCAAACTGGTCCCCTGGTATGATAACTCTTCTTTGACTAGGAAGGAAATTATCATCAATAACAGACTACTGTCAGGTCACACCCAAATGAATTCTCACCTTAAACGTATGGGTACAGTCGATTCGGATTTGTGTGAATGCAACTTAGGAGTCGAAAATCTGAACCACGGGATCTGGGATTGTCCCATATGGCTATGCGGGGAGAGAGAGAGCTTTGTTTCTTACCTAACAAGAATGGATTACAATCAGTCGCATGATTTGGATTCTATCTCTGTAACTAATTCTCATATCAGGACGAGCATAGTGTCCTTTTTATTAGCCATAGGGGCTATGGTATAAGCACTTGAGTGAGTTCTGGAGTGGCAAGGTTAAAGATTGAATGGCAATTGTTACGCAATAGTAGTATGCTTTTCTGGTTTCTTGGGATTAGACAACTCTTCCTGGGGGCTCTGTGCCCATGGAAACATAGTCATTGTCAATGATGTTTCCAGGAAGAATCTAAAGGAGTGGTCTGACTGGTTGGGCAACCATCCACAATCAGATAAGGCTCTTTGCGGATCCTGGGATCCTCTTTCATCTGGATTTCTCTTGCAACTCTTCTCCCAACAAAAGAGCTATGGTTGAGGAAATTATTTAAAAAGGAAGGGAAGGGGGAAAAAAAAAAATTAAATAAAAAAAAAAATAAAAAAATTAATTAAAAAAAAAAAATAAAAAAAAAAAAATTACTCTACTAATTAAACTATTTACCAATATAAATAAATTTACAAACTATAAGAAAATAAATCATCAATAAACAAGTAAGCTAGGCTGGGGGGGGGAATAGTTAATACGAACTTAAGGAATAAGAAATAACTCGGACAAAACAATGGAATTATCATAATGACACAAACTGAACTTAGCTTCTTAATTGGATCAATATTCATAAAAGGGCTAATAATATACCGGCATTAACCAGCGCAACAAGTCTTAACGTTCAAACTTGGCGCGCAGAGGATCCTTAACCTAACTCACGGACTTTCTCTCACACGCTGATTTAAGGATGCCAAGATGGAACAAGGTACAGACTAGTCTCCAACTATAGTGGGGGAAATAATAAGAAAAAGTAATAATGATTAATGGTTAAAAAACAAGATTAAATAATATGGAAAAAAATAAAAATAAAAAAAAAAAAAAAAGGTACCAGAAATCTAGTAAGCCTAAGAGAAGACAAGTGGGGAGTTTTGTCTTTCGGAAAATGTGTTGGTAGTATCGCCGAAATCCGGAATAGCCATCGGTTCAGGCTGGCTGTTTGTCCAGCTGAGGGATTGGTTCCGGTAATAGGGTTACTGATCCCCTTTTCTAGGGAGTACAGATAAACTATAAGTCTATAATCTGAAGCTTTCTTATAGAAAGATTTAAAAATACACAACAAATAGTGAATTAAACATACCAAATAATAATCATAAAAAGAAGTAATTAAAATGCATGGAAAAAAACCTCTTAATATAGCCTACAGATCTTAAAAAAGATGATAAGCCAATGGTTAAAAAAAAAAAAAAAAACGCTCTGTGCCACTGCCATCTACCGCCAGTCATTTGAACGATATAGCAGAAAAATAGGTGCACGAGTGTGCGATGGCACGAGGGTACGAGGGTACGAGAGTACGAGGGTGCACCCTTACCAATTGGAACACAGCCTAAGCCATTTAAAAGGATTTAAACAAAAAAAAAACGGACAGATGGGCTTACGAGACAGAGCTGTCAGTTCTGTTCATATTCGTACATCTGAACATTTTGCAAATTTCATTCTCTTTTATGCTTCTTATACTTACTTATTATGATAAAATTCACATTTAGAGTGGAGGGCGAAATTATAACAACCTCTCATGAAATGACGAAGTGTGCAATTTTGAGGTTAGGTTATAGGTATACGGTTATTGAATCGCATAAAGTTTAGTCTACAACATAAATTGATAAGTGACAAAGATTTCATTCAACGTGGCAGGTCTTTAATATATTATTATTCGTTTCCAAATATTTTGTAACTATTCAATGGGCCAAATATATCATATTCAGCATATGCACACAAGAACATATCTTTACAGGGCTTGGAAAGCAACGAATGATAGCGTGTGTCATTATTTCAGGCCTTTGTGCTTTCAACAGTTGCATTATACTACCACATTTAACATTACTGCTTATCACTGGATTCAGATGATATAAAATGCATCGGCGTACATGGATTGAGGTACTCATGCAAACAATTGGCAGAATGCTGACAACGAAGCAAGCCTAGCGAGCTAGGATATAGGCAAACCCAATCGAGCGAGCGTACGAGCGAGCACAATTATTAGGTATAGACAAGCCAAATTTTACAGAAAGGAATTATATTCTACTACCAGATTTAACATTACTGCTCATCAAGGGATTCAGATAGTATGAAATGCATCACCATACGTGCATTAAGATACTAATCGAAATAATTGGCAGAATGCTGACAACTAAGCGAGCCTAGCGAGCTAAGACATAGGAAAATCCGATCGAGCAAGTATAGCGAGCGAGCACAATTATCAAGAGACTCGGTAGAGTCTCGCGCCAAGTTCAATCAAAAAGAATATTATATATGATATATATAGGTATATATTGGATACTCAAGTAAAATTTTAGAAAAAGTATTTATATTATACTGCCACATTTAACATAACTGCTTATCAAGGGTCATAGATGGTATGAAATGTATAGCGTACGTGCATTGAGCTACTCATAGACAGAATTGGCTGAACGTTGACAAGCGAGCGAGGATATAGGAATACCGAAACGAGCGAGCGTAGTGAGCGAGCACAATTATTAGGTGGTCAAGCAAAATTGTACAAAAAGTGGTGATATCAACCCCAAAAGCACCTCTGGTGCAAAAACCTTTCGCCAAGTACAATAATGTGATCACTACCCTCAAAAAAATCTACTAACCGAAATTCCCCTTTGATAAAAGTGGTACTATAAAAATGTCTACTTACAAAAGGATTGAAATCAGATACAATTGCCAAGTACATGTCTTTTGTATAATGTATACCAACTCGTAAAAAAAAAGCCGAAATTAATCCGAAAAAAATTAAAATTTGGAGGTAGTGGTACTTGGCGGGCCTATTGTAGACAAGTAAGAGGAAACAGCAATCGAACTATGTCAATAATCCTACAGTGCTATGAAATATTGGCCCGCCAAGTACCACTACCTCCAAATTTTAGTTTTTTTCGCGCTATCTAACTATTTATGCTCTCATCTAACTACTCGTTTGAATATCTTAGTATTTGAATCTTATCTTCTTGATTCGGATTTGAAGTCTTTTTAATTGAATAATGCGAGAATGGATTATTTTAAAGTGTTATTATGATTGCTCTTACCTTGAGTCGGTTTCTTCTTAATCTTCGATGAGGGCTCGTCCCTTGATCTTCGGTGTTGCTTAAGTTTGGACTGCATCAAGGGGTGGCGAAGGATGAATGATTTAGATTGATCTTACTCGAATTTAACTTGTTATTTGACTTTATTGATAATATGATGTGATTCCTGGTTTTAATATAACCTTCACTGAATCGGTTACTTTGAAAATGAATTTTACTTGAAGCTAAGTTCCGTATTCGGAAAGATGTGTATGAATGAACGTTTTTGAAAACTGAGCCTAATATGTAAAAGGTTGAGTTCTGAATCTTCGTCTGAGTATCGATGTGTCTTCAAAGTCGGAGATGTGAAATTGGAGATGCTGCGAAGCTGGTGTGAAGAGACGTCAAGTGCGGTTCGATGCAGGGGAAGACGACAGAGGTATGTTCTAGAAGAGGGGTATGTGTTGGAAGAGACTGTTGCTGAGTCTGCTGGGGTGTTTTATATGAAGAATCGGGGGTGCGGGGTCCAAGATTAGGCTGGTGCGAAGGGCCTTAGCTGATTGGGCCGCAGTTTCGCGTGGGGGTCTGGTTTGCCTATGATTGGTCCAGGGCCCAGAGATATTGGTGACATTGCCTTATATGGACTTAAATCTTCCTTTGGGGGGTGTTCTTGCGGGGTTTTTCTTCCCCTCGACTAGCCCCCCAGCTGGTGTTCCCCTCTCGTAGTCCTTGTCCTTGTTCCTCATAGTGTTCTTTGTCTCTCGTAGAGTTCCTTGATCTTTGCCTTTGTTTATGCCTCTTCACGTGCCTGGTGCATGTTGAGTTTCGGTGTTTGTCGCGTTGCTTTTTCTCTCGTTGCTAGGGCGATTCCTTCCTCTGTGACCGTAAGAGTCTTTTTAGGTTTTATATGATCTTCTAATAGCTGGGGTTTTGTTTTTACTCGCTCTTTTAAGTTTTCGCACGTGTTCATACTGTTTCGAGATTTTATGAGTTTAAGAGTTTTCAGTGAAGCTTATTTAAAGATACATACAATAAATTGTAGTTTACAATTTCTTCTTTAATGTTAATTTCTTAATACTTAATATTATGAAATATTATCTTATGCTAGGTGTTGAGTGGATATTTTCCTCTCTGCCTTCGGTCTGGGTTCGCAACCTGTCTCGCTCGGTTATGGTGGTTGGCATTTGAGACTTCGGTTTCTAGAGTGTTCCAGACGTTAGGGTGTTTGAGGGGGTGTCAAAGCGAGCTTGGGGCTCTTAGTGTTATGCTGTTTGAGAAAAACGGATAGAAGGTGAACTATATTGTAATGTAAACCAAGAATGGTCTCCAATATGCGGATAAGTATTTAAGCTGCAATTAGTTAATAAATCATTTGCTTGGTTGATTATATGATCCTTTGACAACTAGTAAAATGACAATTTGAATTATACTAATACTACCGTAGTATAGACTGGTGACTTGGTACTTTGGAATAATATAAGATATTATAGTCAGTGATTCACAAGTTAATGGGTTGGTGTTATTGAATAGCACAGAGTGATTGGCAATTTGCTGGTTTGGTCATCTGTATTGTAACTTTCTCTGCGTATGTCTCACGGCAGAAGGCCGCGAAATTACGCTAGCTCGCGTGAATTCTTTGTCACGGGTATGATTTGGAGCCCCTCCAAGGAAAAATGTGAAAAACCTATTGTTACCCTAATACAGACTTGGGATTGCACACTCTCAGACTCGGGTACCGATTAAAGCTATACCGTTGCTGCCTGAGTGTTACGCACCGAAGCTGCCTCCCTAATACAGACTTGGATAATCTTACACTCTCAGACTCGGGTACCAATTAAAGCTGTACAGTCGCTGCCTGAGTGTTAGACTACCGAAGCTGCCTTCTTTTAAGCTAGCTAAACACGATTCTATTTCCAAGTGATTTTAGCTGAAAGCAGGCGCGGATCCAAGGCGGGGGCCATGGGGGCGATGGCCTCCCCCAAAACCTCAAGCTCGAGGGTGGTCGCTCGCGTATCAAGGCGCGAATGACTAAAACGGTGACGAGAGAAATCATAAATCAATATGACGAATATTATTTGTTGGTTAAGTTGTTGTAATAAAAAACCAAATATATTAATATGCCAAATAAAGTATAATGTTAGATATTAAATAAAATATTAATATCAACAAAATGTTTTGTTATTGAAAAAAAAGACTCTCGAAGTCTTAATCCACCACAATACTCTAAGTTTCATTTTTACCCCCTGCACCCCTCATTATACTGGTGACGTCGATCGCCCCCCCCCCCCCCCCCCCCCCCAAATCAGAAACCTGGATCCGCCACTGGCTGAAAGGAATTTATATTAATTAAAGAAATGAAACACGACACGAAATGAAAGACAATTTGATCTTGATTAATTATTATATCTAATCGATTGATTAATTATTTTATTGATTAGACTTGCTATAGTCTATTTTACTTAAAGCTACTATTTACAAGAATGAGAGAAAATAATAATGTGGCTCGATATAATCAAATGATAATTGGTTGTTCTAGTTGTTTTTCTCTTATTTCTATTTGCCTTTTTGTTTCTGTTTCTGTTCTGTTTGTTTTTGTTTTTCTGATTTTAAGTTAAATTGCTACTTTAGCTAATTTACTTTTATTGATTTTTTGAGGTTAATTTAAATTGCTGCTTTAGTTAATTTTAAGTGTCTCGATTTTTGATTCTAATTTTAAGTTAAATTGCTGCTTTAGCTAATTTACTCTTTCTCTAGTTTTGATTTTAATTTGAGGTAAGATCTCGCTTTGAGTAACTTCCTGTTTCCCTTTTTTTTTTATTCTTTTATATGGTAAGACCTCGCTTTGAATGTCTTCCTAATTTGAAGTTTATGAGAGTTGATCTATCTAATAGCTATGAGTCGATTGACTGCTCTAGTACGAATCGCTGGCTGCTGCCACAGCGTGTCGGCTTATACCGAGAAGATTCGGTGAGAGTAGACAGCCCCCTTCCTACGCCAAAACTAACACAGGCGCGCACCCCGTGCGTGAGGCTTGTTCGGAAGGGGATGCAATGCTACTGGCACCTCATTCCCTTCCGAACGAGCCTCACGCACGCGGTGCGCGCCTGTGTTAGTTTTGGCGTAGGAAGGGGGCTGTCTACTCTCACCGAATCTTCTCGGTATAGTAGCTCTTGTGACGTCACGTCAGGGTCTTCTGATCGGATCGGCGCGAGGCTACACTCGGGCCTCCGCTATTTGAACACCCGCTATTTGACGGACGCCGCTATTTGACGGGCGTTACCCCCACTATTCGGCAGCGTTCCCCTTAACATCGGGGCCGTGAGTGACACGGAGTGGCGTGAACTGGCTGCGCAGAAAAGCGTCCACAAGGAGTGGGGGACCCCTACTTTCGTCAAATAGCAGAAACGCTCGGTCCCGACTCGGTCAAATAGCGGAGGCCCGAGTGTACTTGCGCGGTCCTATGTAGCTTGTTCGGTCGTTCTACCGGGTGGTACAGTCCGAACACGTTACAGTATATATGTCGGTAATGGTATATAATATAGTATGGTTATTTAGGTAATATTATAGTATGATAACTTAACTTAGTGTCAACCGAACATCGGGTTAACATTGTCTTAACGATTAGCATGCGAATACAATATTATAAGGTAGATGACATAAAAGAGTAATTGCTAAAGAATAATATGCGTACATAGCATAATCTAGTGACTATGGTTAAATGAGTATATGGTTATAATATATGAGTATATATGTATCGTTATGGCATTTGTTAAGATTATAAGACATGGATCAAATGCGTAATAGTTCGATTATATATAAAGTAACAACGTAAACATATAACTTGCTGTTTCGTATATGAGTATAACTTATAGTTAACATGCGAATGTGGGATTAGGGTGTAGTATGAATATGATATTCAAATAACGGATCTGTAGTGATCTGGTCATGTGAAGGATTGATATTGTTTAGAGGAATAGTTGATGATATGATGTTCTTGAGGATATATGGTCGTTGAGCCAGGCTGGGTATTGTAGGGTTAGTGAGGATATTATTTTGTTAGTATTTGAGTTGTTTCGTATGGTTAGTGTCGTATAGGTTTTTGACCGTTGGGTGGGTAGGTGGCTTGAGGGGGTTGTTGGGTGGTTTGCGTATGTGTAAGGGATTTGGGATTGCCGTTCGGTTGTCCGTGTGCGCGAGTGGGTTTGTGTGGGATGTCTGAGTGCGCATCGTAGTTTGGAGGAATGTGCTTACGTCTAGGCTTAACTAAGTCTCAAGTATAGTGTAATATTTGCCTATCTCGAACGAATGGTTCTAATGCAATATATAGTTGATTATGTTTGTTTATATAGTATTTGCGTTTAATAGTCCTCTAAGAAATAGAGTGATGAGTTGAACGTTGTGCTAATAATGGTACAATAATTATTTTATATTATGGGTAGTATGTATACAATTCATATTATACTGGGTGCGCGCATAAAAAATAATATTGCCATTTTATATTCGCGATTATTCATTTTCTTTAGGTTTGGTGTCAGAACTATCTGTATCTTTAGGCATTTTCTGGCGAGCCTCAAAATACTACCGCGGTAGATAATGGTATGGGCGGTGCCTAAAGTTGGTACTGCTACCAGGTCCTACCAGCTATACCAAGCTCAAGACTAGGGTATAGCGTGGTAGCAACCTAGTACACTCACGGAATCTGAACCTGAAGCGCCGTTGGTAAGGTGATCGAGCAACCCGTACGTCATGTTGATACACGTTGTTTTTAATTGTCTTCAAATTGTCAAAGACAATTAAAAACAACGTATATCAACGTGTATGTACGGGTTGCTCGATCACCTTACCGACGGGGCTTCAGGATCAGATTCCGTGAGTGTACATACCAACATTGGTTGTCACGCCCCTACCACACTGAACCAAACTCGCCAAAACGTTGTGGTATAACTTGGTATACTTTGGTAGGTATACCACTCGCTCGCCAAAAAACGCCTTTTATTCTGCACCTAGAGTACTATTTGCAAACCAAAAAAAAAACAAAAAAAAACAAAAAAACCAAACTTGAAATTAAAAAAATTAATTAATTTTCATTATTGTTATTACACTCGGACCCCACTTATTTGACCAACTCGGGACCGGGTACCTTCAGTTATTTGACCAAAGTAGGGGTCCCCACTTTCCGTCTTAAAATGGCAGCCGCTCCTGCGCAGTTGTACATGCGCAGTCCCACGCTAGTTCAGACCCGTACGTCGTAACACTTTGTCTCAATAGTGGGGGCAGAGGGAGTCAAATAACTGAGTCTGAACTCCGTTAAATAACTGGTGGTCAAATAAGTGGGGTCCGAGTGTATTATTCAGTGTTGCCAGACGTACCATGAACATGGTATTTGTACCATTATATGAAGCATTTCACCATGTACCATGGCGAGGCTAACATGGTACACCAAAGTACCATTATTTCGGTCGCTCCAATTTTCAGATTAATTTTCATGAATACCCTCGATTTGTTATCACTGAACGACTGGACGGACTCAACTAGCTCCCGATTGGTCCACTCGTTCCTTCAATTTTTGTCCCCAACTGTCTAACTCGGCTCTGGACAACTCGATAATCGGCATTCGCCCGAGCGTGATACCCTAGTTCCCATGAACGCGTCTCTGGGCGACAATGCTTTCAGCCAATGAGAAGCGTCTCAGTGACAAAATTGAATTCAAACTTCGATGTATATACCCATTTCTTTTCATCAATTAAAATTTCGCCACATTTCTAACGGAAATTAGCCCAAGGAACAGAAGAAGGAGATCGATCAAAACAATTTTAAATTGTTATTATAATGTTTGGACACCAATATATAATTTAAAAAAAAATTAGGGCCCTATCATTCGGGCAATTCCCTGAATGTATTCTTTCTTATCTATGAATCTAGTCTACATATTATTGGGCCGTGAATTTACGATATTTAGATGTAATGGGATATTATGTCTCTAACTCAATCTCTGTCAACTGGTGTAGACAAATTTACTTTCGATCTACAAAGCATTGAAAATGCATGCTTGAACAGATCGCCAGGGCAGAAGCTTGCGAAGTTAGCTAGCGCACCTGTAAATTTGGCCAGAAATCTCATTTACACGTAACAACTCGCAGCTCCACGATGTCAATTTAAATAAAATAATTGTCTTGCGATATGTTTGTAAAGCGTAGTGTGTCACAGGCAACATTTTTCGCTCTCGTTCGCACAAACGATAGTTGATGGGCGGGCACCTCTATACGGTAGTGACGGCACTGGGCCTGCCATGCGCAGTGCGGACCAAAGTTTGAAATAGTGGAAACAATTGAATGAGTTTCCTACAGAAGTCGATTGTTAACAACAACCGACAAATAAGTTGAAAACAAATTAGCATCGGAGAAGAAAGCGTCCATTCCAGAAGTCGCATCTTTTTTAGCAGCACACGTAAGTACTACCGCAATAAATTGCCGTTTGGTTAGGTAATTAGCTTTATAAGCGATCGCATATTGAAAAATATTGCAATACACACTGATCTTTTGGATATTACTCAGTCGTGCATTGCATCATAATAATTAGCTTTTTTAATCGCGTTAGTATGGAACCAAGTAGTGCAACCCGGGCGAAACGAAATATTTCATCTATCGTTATATAACGACCGTACAGGTGTTCGAGCATTTCTATTTTGAGTTCGAGTCTCGCACGAAAAGTTTTTAACGGATTTTCATAAAAATTGAGAAAATGCATGATGCAATACATTTTTGAAATAATTTTTGAAATTTCTAGACTACCCAGTATTGGAAGCTTGCATGATTTTTTTCTATGTTATATTTCAGTAGTTAAGGAAAACATAATTTTAATTGTATTTTTCAGTTTATCAATAGAACAAAAATCGAAGCAAACACACTCATAAGTTTTTTTTCTCCAATCTGCTCATCACTGTATACCTTATATTTTATAATATGTTACAGTTTCAACATTTCATACTAAGACCAAGTGGTCTCAAAACGTGGCCTGGACTCAGTTTTCCGGCTGTCTAGTCTCTGTAAAAGTAAATCAGAATATCATGTCTAGCGATGAATCAAGAGACACTGATGAATCGGCAGTATTAGCCCCGAGGAGAAAAAGGAAGCGGCTGCAAAAATTCAGATTCGACTGGCAGAGCCGCCCGGAATTTAAATCATGGCTAACGGCGGACCCATTCGATATTCATAAAGCCCGATGCAAGGTCTGTGCAATTTCGATGACAGCAGATATTTCCGTAATTAAAACACATTCAAAAACCGCAAAACACATTTCAAAGATATCACCGGCGACTACCTCAAGTATTCAAAATCTGGCATCGTTTTTAACAAAAACCGTCACACCACTCGAGACGCAAGCAAAATCTGCTGAAATTAAATTGTGCGGTTTTTTGACAAGTCATAATATACCGTTTTTAGCCATAGACCATTTAGAACCCTTGTTGAAAGCTTGTTTTCCGGATTCTAAAATCGCGTCATCATTAAATATGAAGAGAACCAAGGCCACAGCTGTGGTTAAACACGTTATTGCTGCCAATGAAAACACAAAGCTGATTGGAAAGCTGAAAACAACCCGATTCTCTGTGATGACTGATGAATCTACAGACATCGGTGCTGTAAAAACTTCTTGTATCGTTGTACGATTTTATAATGATGAAGACGGACGGATCGTCAGCATGTTTTGGGAACTCGTCCAAATATTTGATCGAACAGATACTAACTCAATCGACGAAGGAGCCACTGGTAGAAGATTGTATGAAAACTTGATGAGCTCATTCAGGCAGCATCAAATTCCTACTAAAAATATAATTGGATTCGGATCAGATGGATGTAACACAATCCCTGGTAGAAATTGTTCCCGGGCGCTGGCCGGGCTACTGGCTAGCGGTCCCGACTTGAAACCAGGCGCTAGCAAGGAATGCTGGGCTGGATCCCGCTCAGAACTGTCACGCTTTAAATGGCTAGCCCCTGGTTGGGACCTTGACTAGCCCCTGGTCGGGACCCTTGACTAGCCCCTGTCCAGAAAACCTGACTAGCCCCTAATGGGGTAACAAACCAGCCTATGATCGGGCTCCCCGATTTCAATTATACTTAAGAATATACTATCAAAATTTCGACAGATATAATTTTTCTTCATTTCTCATGTGACTAAAACATGTTCGATCAAAAGATCTTTTTTTTTAGCTACATAAGAAATGAAAAAAAAATGGTATTGCTCACAATTTCAGTAGGGTTATCTTTGACAAAATTAAACTTTCCTTATATAGCTTATCATTTAATTATAGTAAATAGCACTCATGATATTTGGTTCTAATTCTTTTTTATTGATAGATAGTTTTTAATGATTAAATATAATATAGTATGGAAATAGCGTTTAGCGTTTTTTTTTTTAATAGCGTTTGTTCAACTCGTTCATTTTGGTATTTGTTGTTGATCATTCGGTGCATCATTAGTTTGTTCCTTACGTTTTTGTCTATCCTTCCTGTGACCCCCCCAATCTTTTGCGTTACTCAAGACTTCACCTATAACTGACCAAATATTTTTTTCTGTGATGGTAGACTTGAAACCCGATTTCAAAACACCTGAGAAAAAGAATACATTATATAGTTTACACATGGCATTCAATATTCAAAAATATAAACAATTATTATATAATATGCGCCCGTCCGTAAAAAAAAGGTTCAGTCTGTCGATCTCAGTTTCCTGGATATTCGTGTATTTCTGTATGAAGAAAAATGAAACAAATATTTTCTTACTCTCAATCATTTTAGCAAAAGTCATTTCCTTAATGACCATTTTTTTTGGCATTTGTTTTTGTGCTGTAAGTTTCAATGCTACATCCCTTGTAACACACAGTCTACTTCTTGAGGCAAATTGCGTTGTTTCAGTATAGTGAGCACCTCCGCCACTGCGGTCTTTATTGTACTCAGATGAGCCTCCATGTTAGCCAATTTTACCATGACTTTTGGATCCGAAATATCGTTATCTTGCGGTGCAGAGTTAAGTGAAGCTTGCGATGACGAAGTACTGGACGGCAGGGTTGACTTTCGTTTTTCTTTTGGTAAATCATGTGATTGATTATATTGTGACGCAGAGCTAGATGCAACCAGCGATAATGAAGTACGCAGATTCGTAGGCGAAGTTGGTTTGTTGGATTGTTTTTTTGTTTGATTTTTGTCAATTTTGGGTCGCTTGGTTTGTTGATAAGTTTGACTTATTTCGTCTGCCGTCTCATCATCGGCTTCATCTGCTTCCTCAGTTGAATCTAGTTATTGAGAAATCCAATCACACTGATTAGATAATAGTTTTAACACATAAAATGTTATATTTCGAAGCCCAAAGAGATTATACCGGTCCTCTTTCGTTCTATGTTACGTCTTATAGTTGCCGATGCACATGAATCCTTATTTTGACGTCGGGGACTGTCCCTCTGTGGTCGATTACTGGTAGATATTTCTGTAATTGAAGGTGAGAAATTATACCTATGAACAATAGAATAATTTTGCATGATTGATACGTAAAAGATGAATACCGCTGGATTTGGTTGATACAGCAGCTGTGATTTTCTTATTATTATTTGATAACGGTTGGCTCATGGTCATAAATTCCCCCACTTCCATCATTTTTTTTTCAAGTTCAGCCTTTTTTTCTCTAGTAGCGTTCTCTTTTAAGTATTTTTCAATTTTCTTGGCTTTTTCTTCAGGCTCAACATTTGACTCTGATGTGAAGACATAGTTTTTAGTATTCAGCTGAGCTAGCTTCTTTTCAGCGTCTTCATATGTTGCTAAAAATCGAGTTAGGTTCGGTGAGGTTAGGTTAGGTTGTGAGGTTCAATTGCGCGGGGTCATATTTTTCTGAATCTTTAGCGATATCGACCTGGAGAATCATCAGGTAAAACGGCGACACATCATTTTTTTGACACCCTGTACAATACACTATTTCAATGAAAAATAATAGTAAAAAACCTGCTTGTCCTTTTATTGAGCAATTATATGTACGCCAATCTCCTGGAGCATCAGCATTCATTCGAATCAAATCATGTATCAAAATCGCACCATCTGTGGAATACCGACCACGGTTAGACTCCTTAAACTTGGATACAACTTTCCCAGTCGATTTATTGAAAGACACCCATTTCTTGCATACTATATCGATCGATCTTGTTGATTTGGGACCACGTTTTGTGAATTCCACAATGTAATATATGGGTTCAGGATGTTCATCTTCGTGGTCAGAATCGGAAGAATCCGAGTTCCTCGACTGAAATGAAATTGGTAGACGCACATTGGGTGAGAAAATGCCGAGCTCACGCAGAATAATTCTAACAGAACTAATTAAACATCGAAATCTTCTTACCTCTGATGCGGAAGACTCGCCCATGATTTATTGCTTGATATTTATTCTTCTTATTTTTTATATTTATTATTATTTTTTATTATTTTGTATTGATGGCTTTAACGTGAGCGTTCTTCTAATGTCTTGTTTATATGCGCGATGAAGCTACGCAACAGGCCCGCTGCACACTATGATTCACTATATTTATTTCTCATTCATTTGTTACTTTTGATAATAATTTAAATGATTTCCTTATTCGTGAAGAAGAGGAATAACAAATGTTCTCAATCTTCCATGTGGCTCAAAATTGATAACAAGTTTCATTGCTTTAGTTGATACGTCATTGATAGAAACTTGAACTTTTCGTGATGAAACACTGTTCTCCATTTCCCACATTCTTAAAAGCGATGAATCCATTGGCGAAGTGAATATGGGTTTTCGAACTGTCCAAATTTTACCCTCGATAATCACAGCATTGCTTTCATCATAATACATTCTCTGTATTTCAATCGTTTTATTATTTTTCAAGATAACGGTATTATTTGGAGATTTATTAGATAATATCAGTTGTTTGTATTTTAATTTTGAAATATTCCGCTCGATGGTTTTTAAGATTGTTAAGGTGGATTTTAAGGGAGTTGGTTTTTTATTCACTGAGTATTCATGAAGTCTTCTGCAGAACTGGGATAATAGTTTATTTGGAGAACGCAACATCCGTTTCATAACAGCCATATAATTTTCGAAAGGAAAGGCAGTCATTTCACTCAAGCTGCAGCCCATATTGATGACATCTTCCGTCACATGTGTCAAATGATGCATGTTCAATACCGAAGCTTTAGAACCATATTTTTGAGGTAATTCCTCAAAAAATTTCTTCAAATATTGTTTTGCCAAATCAGACTTGTGGAGTGCAGTTTTTGGTGACCACAATAATCGTGAACCAATGCAAAATAGTAAGAAATGTTCGTACAGGCCTTTACTTAAGACTTTTTTAAAAATAACTACTCCCAAGTAAAGTGCAATTAGTTTATATTCTGTAGCTTTATATCTAGCAGAATCTTTCAAAGGACGACATTTCCTTGGAAATTCATCTGGAATGTTCAATTTAAGATCTTCTAACCGCCGAGAAATTTCGTTTTTATTTGTCATGCCCACTTTCGTTTTATCACCTGTTATTAAACATTCCAGGATTTTTTTAGTTACACCAAGGAATCCAAGATGCATGAAATCTAATACGAAAAACATAATCATATCGATCGCTGGTACAATAAATGTTAATAAAGAAACACCATTATGATGATTCGGATTTTGAAAGTTTCGAAACGACTCATCCGTTCGTGAATCACAATTATGTAGTTCTTCATTTATATAAACTGTGGTCTTGTCTGACTTTTTTCCTACAACATGACAACGTTCACTTGCATGGAACGCTGTATGTGAAACTGTTGATTTGATGAATGCTCGTGCAGGTGTATCGCATATGAAGCCTTTCAAATAAACATCGAAATGCAAATTCGATATAATAACGCCATCTGATTGGAGCATGTTGACTTCTTCAACAAATTTTTTTAAATACTCGTGTGAACTTTCCGGTTTCGAATTCCCAGAATATACAGCGATTACAAAGGGCTCATAATAAACAACCTTAGAATGAATCATGCCCAAAATGGGCCAAAAACATTGAGAGCTAGATTTGAAGAGTTGTACACCATCAATATTCACAAATATATTCAGAATCCGATCTCCAGGTGCATCTACATTCACACACTGCTGCAAACCTTTCTCGATTCCGATATAGGCGAATTCTCCAGCTGAACCATTCGAATCTTTCATTTCCTCAATGTTGTATGTCGCATTGGACGTACCTAGGAAAGTTTTTGCTGTTTGACTTAGATTCGGACACCATCTTCTTTTTATTATTAAGAGAAGTTCACTCAATGCGACATGAGAAATTTTATTTTTCAATGCCCAGTAACGTAAATCTTGTTCGACCGTTTCTTCTTCAATGTTATTCATTTCTCTGACATCTGAATCAGTGTCGTCATCGCCGTTATCGAAATCGGTATTTCCGACTCTACTTTCGTTGTCATCATCGAGGTCATCGTCATCAGTATCATGTCCATCGCCATGATTGAAATCGGTATTTGAGACTCTACTTTTGTTGTCATCATCGAGGTCATCATCATCAGTATCATGTTCATCGTCATCGACAGTAATGCTCGCAGTAATGTCATCAACGCTATCACTGCCATTGATTCGTTGATTCATTGATTCATCTACTTGGAGTCGATCAGGTTGATTATACTTCACGCTTTTTAAATTATTCTGATCCTGGTTCTGATCGTTGCACATCCTTTTTTCTTCCGTAGCATTTTCCTTCGACAACTTGACTAATTGTCTACGTTTGCGTTGACGTAGACAATTTAAGGTTATTTTTTTTCTTGCTGTGAAATCCATGGTTATCATATCACTCACAAGCCAACAGTCGATCATTCCTCGGAGGTTTAACAGAACTCTTTTTTTTTCAAGCTGCCTATCGCGACTTCTGTATGCCTCTTCGGGGCACACATTATTCCTTGCCAGACGCTGGCCGAGCGCTAGATTGGACTACGGGTTCGGGAACCCTCTGGTCATTTGTTGCTAAACGCTGGTCGGGTTCCCGGTCAGGCCTGCCTATGCTAAAAAATTTGGTTAACTCTGGCTAGCCGCTGACCGGGCGCCCGTCCAGACTTGCCAATCCGGGCACGCCCGGTTATTCCTGACTAGCTACTAGCTAGAAATCGGGAATGCCAGGGCCAATTTCTACCAGGGATGATGGGTATACGAAATTCAGTCGCCAGCCGCCTTAGGGAAGAATGTCCTGGTATTTTCATAATGAAATGTATCTGCCACTCTTTACATCTGTGCGCCAGTGAAGCTTGTAAGGCACTACCACGGAGATTGGAGGACTTAGCTAGAAATATCTATAACTTTTTTAAATCCAGTTCTAAACGTCAGTGTCAGTTTGTACAATTTCAAATGTTTTTGAACCTGGATGTCCACAAAATCCTCCATCCGTCACAAACACGTTGGCTATCTCTGTTTGCTGTCGTAGAGCGTATAATAGAACAATGGGAAGCTCTCAAACTATTCTTCAACGACAAATGGCTCAGTGAACGTCTAATTGTAACTGAGGAAATTCACATAAGCCTAAATGACCCGTTTATGAAGATGTATTACTATTTTCTTTTATGGGTACTCCCCAAGTTTACTGCTTTGAACCAGTATTTCCAATCTGACAAAACAGTGATAACGGATCTTCATGAAAAAATGTGTCAGACCTATCAAGACTTGCTTCTGTCTTACCTCAACAGAACTTACGTCATGACAACTCCACTGACAGAAATCTGCCCACTGAGCGAAACAAATTTTTTATCTGATGCTCATCTGTATCTTGGGGTCAATGTCATGAATTGTTTCAAGGAAGCTGCGGTAATGGCAAGGCCAAATCTAATTAAAGACTTCCAACAAAAATGCAGACAGTTTTTAAAGATAAGCTGTTCTGAAATTAGCAAACGGTATGATTTCGCCAACACCGTTCTTCCTCAGTTATCACTGCTAACACCGAAGAAAGCCTTATGTAATCGGCAAAGAGAGATAACACCATCATTGATGGTTCTAATATCAGAGCTTCCCAGGATATATCCTGAAAGCGAAATTGCTCTTGAGGAATTGGATGATGAATGGAGAAACCTCCCTCTGCAAGACTGCGTCAAAAAAATTGACACTTGCACAGAACCAGACAAATTCTGGCATCAGGTAAAGAGATTTTCAATATTGTTTGTTTATTTATAACCATGAACCCTATTGTAGCATGATGTAGCATATAGTTAATCGATTCGTGATTCTATCTTCACAGATAAGTCAGTTGAAATACGAAAATGGTGACCACATCTTCCGGCGCCTTCCCAAATATGCCCTTAACGCACTATCAATTCCACATTCAAATGCTGAATGTGAACGTGTCTTCAGCAAAGTCAATTTGATCAAGACCGATACACGAAATCGACTAGTAACGCCTACGGTCAATGCACTGCTACTAGCTAATCAGAGTGTCAGGTCTGGGAAACCGGGATCTTGCTGTAAGGAATTTGTACCATCAGATGACATGCTCCGAGGAATGACAACCCAAAACTTATACAAAAGTGGCCTGCAGCAAGAACATGAGCAAGAATTACGAGATGAAGATATAATTGCAGATGTAATGCATTCCTTAAGCTAATAATCCTCACTTGAAGTTTTAGTGGTACCGTTGACTGAGGTGGGCAAACGTTGGAAAACAATCCCAAACTGTGATATATTAATCAAATGATCTCATATAACAATAATTATAATAAAATATTATATGATAAATAAAAAATAAACATTTCGAGAGTGATCTCAGAGATTTACGTTTATCGTCACGCGCAAATTACTTGCGTTCATACTTGTATAGCATAATAATAAACAATATAATAATTTTATATAGTGGTACCATGTTTTTCCCCAAAATACCATGATTTTGTTATGTTGGTACCATTGTACTAACTCTACGAACTGGCAACGCTGGTATTATTAAAATTATTTCACTCCAATCGTATATAGAAAAGTTGAACGGTAACTGCTACAAAGGCTACTGACTTGGAAAATAATTTAGAAATGAATAGTTGCGAATTTATGTTACGAATTTATGAATCTGACATTCCCGAATCTGACATTTCAATACGTTTTAACCCAGAGGAAAGTCATTTTTGATAAAACAATCGCGCACATCTTTGGAGATATAATTCGTGATATGAGCAATATACTGGTAATAAATATGAGCACTTTACTTGACCAGATTATCAGGGTAACGACGTGACATTCCTGACATTCATTCTCCACGCGTCAATATGTACGGGCGGTTCCACGTCAACTGTACCACTCCTGTCAGTCATAGTCAGCGATTCTACTGTAATTTGGTGATTATGCTAGTTTGGTATGGAAATAATTTCTGACCAAAGGATTTCGCGAAATTCGAAAAACTATAGAAGTTGCCCAATTCGAAACTTTTTGATCATCAATTCTTTGAAAATTCATATCTCTGCAACCACTTATCGGATCGGGAATTTCCAGCCACGGAGTGACGTGGAAAAGTGTGCAGTTTAATGAAAAAAATACATCAATAATGGAGGTGAAAAAATTAGCTTCTATTATGCAATACAATGTTAATAATTGATTTTCAATCATGTTCTCTCACATTCGAAAATTCGAAAAAAATACAGGTTACTTCTTCCAAGATTATCTTCAATTTGAGCCATCACAAAGTTTGGAGTCGAATGTAGTACGCGCGATATTAATTGTCAAAGTCCGCCATGTGCTCGCTCGCCGCGCGGTGTAGCCAGCGTAAAATACCCAGAATGCAGAATGTCATTAAAGTGCGTAACTGCAACATGTTTTATAGCGTTCATCGACCATATTCGCCATGAAGATAGCGACAGATAATGCAAAAATTTTATAAATAATATTATTGAATAAATATTATGATAAATTAATGATAAATTGAATTTTTTAATAGTCAAATATGGTCGATGAACGCTATAAAACATGTTGCAGTTACGCACTTTAATAAAATTCTGCATTCTGGGTATTTTACGCTGGCTACACCGCGCGGCGAGCGAGCACATGGCGGACTTTGACAATTAATATCGCGCGAACTAGATTCGACTCCAAACTTTGTGATGGCTGAAATTGAAGATAATCTTGGAAGGAGTAACCTGTATTTTTGCCATGTGCTCGCTCGCCGCGCGGTGTAGCCAGCGTAAAATACCCAGAATGCAGAATATCATTAAAGTGCGTAACTGCAACATGTTTTATAGCGTTCATCGACCATATTCGCCATGAAGATAGCGACAGATAATGCAAAAATTTTATAAATAATATTATTGAATAAATATTATGATAAATTAATGATAAATTGAATTTTTTAATAGTCAAATATGGTCGATGAACGCTATAAAACATGTTGCAGTTACGCACTTTAATAAAATTCTGCATTCTGGGTATTTTACGCTGGCTACACCGCGCGGCGAGCGAGCACATGGCGGACTTTGATAATTAATATCGCGCGAACTAGATTCGACTCCAAACTTTGTGATGGCTGAAATTGAAGATAATCTTGGAAGAAGTAACCTGTATTTTTTTCGAATTTTAGAATGTGAGAGAACATGATTGAAAATCAATTATTAACATTGTATTGCATAATAGAAGCTAATTTTTTCACCTCCATTATTGATGTATTTTTTTCATTAAACTGCACACTTTTCCACGTCACTCCGTGGCTGGAAATTCCCGATCCGATAAGTGGTTGCAGAGATATGAATTTTCAAAGAATTGACGATCAAAAAGTTTCGAATTGGGCAACTTCTATAGTTTTTCGAATTTCGCGAAATCCTTTGGTCAGAAATTATTTCCATACCAAACTAGCATAATCACCAAATTACAGTAGAATCGCTGACTATGACTGATAGGAGTGGTACAGTTGACGTGGAACCGCCCGTACCCATTGTCAAGAACACTGCGAGAAAAGAAATTGACTCTCCGACGTAAATTTCAGTGCGTTCGATCCGTGATAGTTCTACTTCCATGTGCATCCACATCAGTGTTGCCAGATGGTCCATGCGTCGTACCCCTATACTGAATTCATTTCCCCCTAGAAAAACCCCAACTCCCCCACTCCCGCTTTTTTGTATCGTGATGATCTCGATACCTGCGCGGAATAACCGGCTATCTCAGAGTCCGGTTGAAAAAACGGCTATCTCAGAGTCCGGTTGAAGAACCAGCCATCTCAGAGTCCGCTTGAAGAAGCGGCTATCTCAGAGTCCGCTTGAAGAAGCGGCTATCTCAGAGTCCGGTTGAAAAACCAGCCATCTCGGAGTCCGCTTGGAAAAGCGGTTATCTCACAGCCGAAATTTTTCTGCCGCGAATTAAGTTGGTACCACTGTCCAGCAAAATGTAAACCCCGATGCAATATTTTGTTCAGTTTATGCTCATATTTTTCTCAGTGTGCATGGGCGCTTTGTTGGCCAGTACGTCGCAAGTATTTACGAAAAAAACGAAGGAAATCAATTATAAAAATAGAAATTATGTGTCGTAGGTACCTTCCTGTTTTACTGTCATTCATAATATCATCGTGACAATATTGAAAAAAACAGTTTTAATGACACTCCCCAATTATGGGGGGAATGGGGTATAATGCACGAAAAAAAAATGGCATGATAAATTACTACATCGGGGTTTACAGTTTGCTGGACAGTGGTACCAACTTAATTCGCGGCAGAAAAATTTCGGCTGTGAGATAGCCGCTTCTTCAAACGGACTCTGAGATGGCTGGTTTTTCAACCGGACTCTGAGATAGCCGCTTCTTCAAGCGGACTCTGAGATAGCCGCTTTTTCAAACGGACTCTGAGATGGCTGGTTCTTCAACCGGACTCTGAGATAGCCGTTTATTCAACCGGACTCTGAGATAGCCGGTTATTCCGCGCAGGTATCGATCTAGTCTATGAACTAGTATAGTCTGTATGTGGCTACAGATTACCATATTATAACATATTTTATCAGTCTTATATGACAATGAAGGCTGTTAAATATATAATATTTATTTCCCACAAAAAAATTTGTTCATATATTAGGGTCCGTACAGTTATTAGCCTACCTCAATACGTGCTACGCACTATTTATCGTCGTGTTTCTATTGTGCATTGGTTAAAAAGTCGATAACCCCGAAAAAATACAGTTCCCGAATGGACTCACGAAAACCCCCAAAAAATACCCTAAATAATCTTTCCCCCTATTTGCCCCCTAAAGCGACAAAAAAAACCCTAAATCTAGGGAGAAAAACCCTAATCTGGCAACACTGATCCACATAAATACATCTAATTAGCTTGTGCTAATGTACTTTAATGGTGAAACATTGGGTGTCAGGTGCGATATCGAGACCGAGTGACAGTACCTCGTACTGTGTCCCTGGTATCGCAGACGAATTTAGGTGACTACAATTACGTAGTACAGTAATGTTCATTAATGGGTTCCCAGTGGCTAACTGTTTTTTTCGGACTTTTTCGGTAACGAGACTCCATTATAGTCGTCTTTGATGTGCCGATAGTCGAAATTGTAATAATAATAATTATGACCCCTTATAAAAATAATACTATTTTATTTTATTGATTGTATCCGAAAAAGTCCGAAAAAAACAGTTAGCCACTGGGAACCCATTAATGAACATTACTGTAGTACGTGAATAAATCAGGGGGTTTAAAAGGTAAATGTCATAATTTATGATTAGGTGAATATATAATAGTGTTAAAGTAAATATTAGGTTCGATTAAAACGTAAGTCTTATAATTATAATAATGGTTATAAGTATGTAATAATATTTGGGTAATGTAGGTTTAGTGAGTATAAGGATGTGAACGTTATGGTTATTCGTTTTGAAGGTGATGCAGGGTGTATATCCATAGTTGGTTACTGTGTGGACAATATGTACGTACCGTGTGTTGGTTCGGTAGGTTTCTATGTTTGGTGATAGTATGGTAAGTTCTGGTGATTTTAGGTGGTGGAGAGCGTGAATAGGGTATGTCTCTGATTTCGAAATGCTCGCTAAGTAGTTGGATATAAAAGGATTTGGACAAAAGGTGCATTTTCGTGTGTTAACTCTAGGTTCTTGTAGTCTATGGTAATATAGTTAGTTCTGGTGATTTTATAAGTACCGTGACTTTACGTGGATGCGGCCCAGTAGGGATGCCAACCTAATACTCGTTAGCAGCAGTTTAGTAACTCACTAGATGTTTCTAGTGTGACGTCCTAGGTACTTCTGGTAACTACCAGTAGGCGTCCGCATGAGAGTTTGTTTTTAAATAGGCTGAACTTCGTTAGTCGCCAAAGTTCTAATGAACACTTCAGCAAGAAATTGGACAAAATTATTGAGAGAAGAAGGATTGGTATGAAGAGGTGAAATTATGATGCAATATATACTGAGAGCACCTAATTATTTTATTGAAATATAAGATTGAGACAATTCTATGTGTAACTTGACCGAATCCCAAGATAGAAGTGAGTCTCAGGCGGATCTCCAGGGAGGAAGATCCACACACACACACAAGCTTTTTTCATATATATATTTAACATACATCTTAACCTAGCCTTAAGGGGTAAGAAAATACAGCGGAGGGGCAAATGCGCCATAGCCCTCCTCCGACTACGGGGGTTGGGCCTTGCCCCTTCTTGAGATCGTCCCGTTTTCTCGGACCTTCTTTCCAGAGCACTTGTCGATGCGTCTGGTCTATATCACCTATCGCCTATCCATTTATGCATCCCCGAGTTCGATTCTCACGAACGTTGGTCCGTGGGAACGTAAACAATTGCAAACGGACTTTCTTTAAGTGTTATTTATATTGAACTCTCTATTGCTTGCAACCTAAATATAATATATAATCTTTTAGTTGAAGTGTTCTGTAAATATTAACAAAAGTTCGAGGGAACGTTCAGTTTCTCATCTATAATTATTTTATATTATTCATTTGAATATCTAATTGGACTTTTATTCAAATATTAGCGCGCAAGTCAAGTGGCGTCACCTATCAAACTACTAGATTGCTGCTGGTGACGTCACACTAGTAAACTCACTAGAAATCACTAGATTTCTACTGGACATTTTTAGAATTTTAGTGATTTTACTAAGAAAATATAATAAGTTACTAAACTGCTGCTAACGAGTTTTAGGTTGCCATCCCTACTGGGCCGCATCCACGTAAAATCCTTAGACCATATAGAATGGACTGGGCATTGGAGTGGTGGGGGTGCTGCCGAGTAAGAAGACAAGGATAGCCATAGCGATATATACCGTGACTATTCGTGGATGAGCGACATGCCTAGAACCGAAGATACCCGACAGGTACGCCTTATTATATGCAACCGAAGATACATGTGTAGATATAGATATACTTCATGACGCATTAGCGTCGAGCTGTCAAGCTGTCATCTGCTGTACAGCCTCTATGTGCATTTGTCGCGATGTTTGTAGGTTATTATTACTGTAGGTTGACGCGGATCAGTGATGAATCGCAATAATTAGGTGTGATTAAATTAATTTGATCTGCCAGCCTGCCGAAGCAATGATATCTAATAGGTTAGAGTGTCTCCTCCTACACCGTAGATGTGTTTCGCCTCACCGTAAATAATGTTTTGCCTAACCGTAAATAATGTTTCGCCGTATTAGTGATCTACGTGGCAGCAAATCAATGGAAACAGGTAAATTTTATTATAATAACTCATTGCAGCCACAATTTTCGATAATCAACGTGATTAATTGACAATGGTAATTATACTCTGTTTGTGAGCACCCTCAGGTAGTCAATTTCTGCGGTCCACAAGTACAGCACCTGCATGAACACTGGCATCAACTTCCTACTTCCTTGCCATCATCTTTCCTGCTCGGTATACCAGAGATCACCATCACAGGAATCCCAAGACGCGCATCGCAATGACTCTGCAGCCTAGACGAGCAGGATTACACTGTGAAATTTTTTTTAACAACGGGATTGGAGATACAAATCAAGATCAGTGAGTGTCCTGAAAACCTACCCACCTCGTCAACGAGCGAAAGTAGTGGTGAAATGCCTATAGTTGAGGATAACCAGCTTCTATAAGCGACAATGCGTGAGAATAGGAGTTACTGTCTACAAGAGTGAGGTCATCGATTAGTGAGCGTCCTGAAAACCTACCCACCTCGTCAACGAGCCAAAGTGGTGGTGAAATGCCTATAGTCGAGGATAACCAGCTTCTACAAGCAACAACGAGTCAGAATAGGAGTTACTGTCCTCAAGAGTGAGGTCATCGGTTACGGATCATCTTACTATCATACTGGATAATATTTCAGAAATCGAGACAAATTGCGATATTCTGGCGTATGTAGATAATACTTGCGCCCTCTTTGAGGTGGAAGAATGGGAAGTACGGAATACTGGCGTGGGGAGCTGTATGAAGCACGACAACAAGACAGCTGGAAACCAACCAACCATGAGAGGGACAATAGTGCAGGGATGCAAATTAACATGTTGTCCTGCAAACTGGCAGAAGAAGCTATCACGACGTGGCAGCAAAGGTCTTTGACGAGTTGCCAATAGATATGAAGCTGGATATCTGCGCCGAAGCAGACTTGTATTACAAAAACAAAAAGATAGGCAGATCACAGAATAGTTAAAACGAAGCACTGAGCATGTATTAACTGAGCTGACCCTTTCTACTTGAAGACATGGATAGATTCAATAAAAACAACAGGTATAATTGTAGAACAGCACTAATTTAGCCGATAGTGTTGATTTTTTTATAAATTATATTACAGTTGACATAAATTTATACTCATGTGTAACTGCCTACGGCCTCACTATGAGCCTATTGTAAAAACACAGTTAAAGCATACTTCACTGATTCAAAAAGATTATAACATGAGCATGTTCTATTGGGATTAACCTTAAGATATACAAAAATATATGTGTAATAATTATACTGTATTTAATTCTTATTGTTAATTTGATTTATTTAATTTGCTTCAATTTTATATTTTTATTTTTATTCTTATTATTTAATTCTTTCCATTCATATTTCTGTAATTGTCTAAGGTCGTCTTTAGAACATTTATTGGATAACTCTTGGCTGACTGATCTTAATCTTTTATTCGGTCCATTTGTTAATTTGTGATGAATTGAATTAATGTGTACTATCATAGGAAAATAATAATACTGAATAAACAACTTGCATATAAAATATTCTGCATCCTGTGTTGTGAAACTAATTTAATTTGTAACACTGGCCTGAAAGAACTTGTGAGTTCGTAGTTGGATATGCAACAAGTCTGTCTTAAGAAATTACGTTACATGAGTGTTGAAGTATGTTATCTGCCTTTGTTAAAAAAAATTTCACAGTGTAATCCTGCTCGTCTAGGCTGCAGAGTCATTGCGATGCGCGTCTTGGGATTCCTGTGATGGTGATCTCTGGTATACCGAGCAGGAAAGATGATGGCAAGGAAGTAGGAAGTTGATGCCAGTGTTCATGCAGGTGCTGTACTTGTGGACCGCAGAAATTGACTACCTGAGGGTGCTCACAAACAGAGTATAATTACCATTGTCAATTAATCACGTTGATTATCGAAAATTGTGGCTGCAATGAGTTATTATAATAAAATTTACCTGTTTCCATTGATTTGCTGCCACGTAGATCACTAATACGGCGAAACATTATTTACGGTTAGGCAAAACATTATTTACGGTGAGGCGAAACACATCTACGGTGTAGGAGGAGACACTCTAACCTATTAGATATCATTGCTTCGGCAGGCTGGCAGATCAAATTAATTTAATCACACCTAATTATTGCGATTCATCACTGATCCGCGTCAACCTACAGTAATAATAACCTACAAACATCGCGACAAATGCACATAGAGGCTGTACAGCAGATGACAGCTTGACAGCTCGACGCTAATGCGTCATGAAGTATATCTATATCTACACATGTATCTTCGGTTGCATATAATAAGGCGTACCTGTCGGGTATCTTCGGTTCTAGGCATGTCGCTCATCCACGAATAGTCACGGTATATATCGCTATGGCTATCCTTGTCTTCTTACTCGGCAGCACCCCCACCACTCCAATGCCCAGTCCATTCTATATGGTCTAAGGATTTTACGTGGATGCGGCCCAGTAGGGATGGCAACCTAAAACTCGTTAGCAGCAGTTTAGTAACTTATTATATTTTCTTAGTAAAATCACTAAAATTCTAAAAATGTCCAGTAGAAATCTAGTGATTTCTAGTGAGTTTACTAGTGTGACGTCACCAGCAGCAATCTAGTAGTTTGATAGGTGACGCCACTTGACTTGCGCGCTAATATTTGAATAAAAGTCCAATTAGATATTCAAATGAATAATATAAAATAATTATAGATGAGAAACTGAACGTTCCCTCGAACTTTTGTTAATATTTACAGAACACTTCAACTAAAAGATTATATATTATATTTAGGTTGCAAGCAATAGAGAGTTCAATATAAATAACACTTAAAGAAAGTCCGTTTGCAATTGTTTACGTTCCCACGGACCAACGTTCGTGAGAATCGAACTCGGGGATGCATAAATGGATAGGCGATAGGTGATATAGACCAGACGCATCGACAAGTGCTCTGGAAAGAAGGTCCGAGAAAACGGGACGATCTCAAGAAGGGGCAAGGCCCAACCCCCGTAGTCGGAGGAGGGCTATGGCGCATTTGCCCCTCCGCTGTATTTTCTTACCCCTTAAGGCTAGGTTAAGATGTATGTTAAATATATATATGAAAAAAGCTTGTGTGTGTGTGTGGATCTTCCTCCCTGGAGATCCGCCTGAGACTCACTTCTATCTTGGGATTCGGTCAAGTTACACATAGAATTGTCTCAATCTTATATTTCAATAAAATAATTAGGTGCTCTCAGTATATATTGCATCATAATTTCACCTCTCCATACCAATCCTTCTTCTCTCAATAATTTTGTCCAATTTCTTGCTGAAGTGTTCATTAGAACTTTGGCGACTAACGAAGTTCAGCCTATTTAAAAACAAACTCTCATGCGGACGCCTACTGGTAGTTACCAGAAGTACAGTAATGTTCATCGATGGTGTCCCTGTGACTCACTATTTTTCCTAGCTTTTTTTCAAATCAAATTTCCCTTCTACAAATATTTTATTTGCCAATGACCGGTGGCTTACTTCGTGACTATGGAGACTATATGTTAGGAGACCGATCTGAGTCCTCCTCTCCCCAGAAAAACGTCCCCGTTTATTGCGCTAATCGAGCTATAGTAGCTGTCGTATAACTATAGCAAAATGTATGATATCATTCGACGCGCCTCTAGTGGCGCTAAACAAAAGCCTTGGTCGCCATGGGAACCGCGGGTTAAGCATAGTATATTTAGTGTTTGTCGCTACCGGTAGAGGCGCGTCGTATGATATCATATACAATATATATATGTATACTGAGCGCAGAAACTCGGACCGCTTTCGTGATACGGAGATCGTTCTCCTCTATATAGTCTCCATATTCGTGACTCTGCTGCAACACGCAGCTGTCATATTCTTTTTTTTCAATTCATCCTTTTATGACTTATCGTCCTTTCGGACATGTAGTCGAGCTGTCATATTCTTAACAACCTGAAGGTTCCACTGGTCACGGGTAAATAAAATGTTCATAGAAGTAAAACTCGATTCTGGAGAAAATAGTGAGCCACGGGGACACCATCGATGAACATTACTGTACACTAAACGTAATGGATTCTGAGCCGGATGTGTAATCTAGATAGGTGAAACAGCCAGTCAGCGCTCTGGACTACAAAAATCCAGAGCGCCGATTGGCTGTTTCTTCGATTGTCGAACACCATCCGGCTCAGAATCCATTACGTTTAGTGTACCTAGGACGTCACAAGTCCATTCTATATGGTCTAAGGTAAAATCACGGTATAGTGAAGAGTATTAATAGGGTATATTGTCCGCTCGGACGTTACAGCAGCCACGGAGACTATACTCTGGAGGGACAGCTGAGTCTACCGCGCCCGGCCGTTTGGCTGCCGTAGGCGGCGGTGGCTGGTAATACGCGCGGCCGCCACCCAGGGCCCGCCACTGTAGCCACGGCGACTATTTACCTCAGCTCAGCATGGGTAATCATAGACTTGAGAGGAGTTTTCTCGTTTTCAGTGCGTCTAAATTATTTTTAGCGAGATGTCAATCATCAAAGAATCGAAAGATTAATTTGTCGAGCAGTTTGAAGATGAAAATGAGTCCGATCCGGCCGCGAGAGTGACAAACATCGATGTAATTATTTAGTGCTCGGTCGCTGTCTCCCTCGACAGCTGATGGCCTCTCAGCTGATCGCGCGTTTTCGGTATACAAGTGATGAAAGTGAAAATATGAAAATGTGTAAGGAATAAAAAGATAAAAGTACGAAAATCATTCATAGATGAAATACACCGATCTCAAAGGTTTGTTTGAATATTTGTAAACCAACTTATTCTATAAGTTGTTGAAGATATTAGGTGACCCAGTTTGATGAATATCATAAGATTGTAAACAAGGTGTACAGTACAAGATTAAATGCATTTTTACAATGACGAAAGTTCACATTTATTTATATATGTAATGTAAGAAGTATATTTGACTTCCAATCAAATAGAGACATTGCTTTAAAATTGGAAATCTCTATGTGAGGTGAGCCTTCTTTCTATATTTTCTCTGTTGTTTCTTTTGTTCTTCATTTCTCTCGTTCCATCTTTTGCACAGAAAATGCATTCGCATAATCAGAAAGAATTTCATTATAGATTTTGTCAAGCGGTTTTGATGTTCGTCACATCCGACCATTGGCACTCCTTCAGCCTTTTCCAAACTTTCCACGACCATAAATAGAATATTCTCCTCTAATTCATTTTTTTTAGCTGTACTAATAACACATTTCTCAATTTTTCTCAACAGGTCAACGACTTCATTTGACGGAAAGGTCAAGTATCCTCTGGTTTTCAGTTTGATAAGGAGGTGCTCATCTGTGGCCTGGGTGACATCTGCTAGTTTAAGAGCATCTTCACAAGATCCACATCCAGCAGTGAATTGTTTAGCTTTGCGGGCAGTGAACCCTGCCACATAAACTAATGCAAATTCATCTACAGTCTCATCGAGGTAAGCATGATCATGAAGAAAGTCCACAATATCATCTATATGATGATATTCATCACCTGAAAAATGAATTTAGTCTTGTTAGTTATGCAATGTGAAGTTTTACAAATACATGACATCTCACCAGCCTGGACAATAGCATCAAGTCTCTTGTCTAACTCTTTTTTTGTTTCATCATTTGTTTTATTTTTCAGGTCATCAAGTGTTAGGAGAGTTCTTAGCATTTCACCTCCAGTTATATTGCTGCCTTTTATGGGTTTTACGAGTGAATAGATGGAAAGGAGACGGAATAATTGAGCAAAAACTCGAGGCTCGGGATGGGTATTGCCCCCACAAGACTGCCTCATGAGGCCAAAGAATCTCTGTGAGGGTGGAATGGGAAAAATACACAGGTGAGTGACATGGGACATAATACATCGCAGTAATTGTTTTTCAAATTAGATAATGGTTCAATGACCTCAAGAGCATCTTGGTTGAGCCTGGCAGTCATTAGGTACTGGTAACTTTTAGTGCATAGAAACTGGAGCAAACTTTTTGTGTTTTCAAGGGACACTTTAAGTCCTACATCAGTGGACTCTGAAAACACCCACTCTCTTCTGTTCAAAATTGCTATCTCCTGAGATTTGAATCGTTTATTTTGTTTACGAAGGTGTTCTATCCTTGCCTTCTCTGCTTTCAGGCAAGCTTCATGCATTTTTGCTGTCAGATGGTCTTGTGTGCTTTTCAGCTCCGATAGAAATTCATCAATGATCTTTATCCTTTCAGAGTTGGGTCTGAGTGCATCTTTTGGTGTTCTGCTATTCATAACATCGGATGTTTTGTTGACTAAAGTACAATATTGCATGGACTTATCACAGTCCTCCAATGCCTCCACACCCTGGAGTCTGTAGGATGCCATACCAACCGGTGCCGAGCCACTCCAGAACTGCCACGCGAGGTTGCATCTCATTTTGGACCACGGATCTGGATTTAGGTGCTCTTTAGTGAGACGAGGGCATTCTCTCAGTCCCACCTGACGGAGTTCATCAGTTTCCACAACAGCCCGCCAATGATCGAGCTTAATTGAGCCATCTGGAGTTTCAATCACTCTCTTTGACAGAAAACAATTCCTCATGCATTTCAGCAAGTGCGGAAAATCAGAAAAGAAGAACAGCCTTCGGTTTGGATTAGAGTCACAGGGGTGTTCGGATGACGGGTTCTTCTCAGTCACTCCGAATTTCGCCCACATTGAGCGATTCCATGCAGCCCCGTCAGTTACAACTCCGTCTACAAAGAAGCCAGCGTACTCTGTCAAAATTATTGACTCAATTATGAGTTTGGTCAGTTCAGCATCGTTAGCTGCATCCTTGGTTAGAAAGCAAGCCAAGTTTTGCACCCAGGATCCTTGGAAGGGCTGATAAGTGATCACAAGAGCATGGTCTCCTAAGTTCTTGTCCATCTTATTTTTATTCTTCTCCTCTTTTTTCTCTTCTTTTCGTGCTGCAGCCACAGCAGGGTCACCACTTGGCAATTTCTCCTTCGCTGCTTCATACGTGTCTACAGCTTCTTGTCCAAACTCAATCAAATCCTTATTACCAAAGTCCTTGAAGCCGCCTGTCTTCAGTGTGTTTATATCAAAGTACACTCCTGTAGTGAGTTTGATTTCATCGATCATTATGATACCTCTTCTTTTGGCTTCTTCCAGTTCTTCTGCTTTTTTCGACAGCATCTCAAAGGTAGAGGGCTGGAAACCATAAGCACCACTATAGTTTTTCAAGTAGCCTCTTATGGTACTGTTGCATGGCAGAGGGAGGATGTCATGTTCCCGGATATGTTGATATAGAGCTGGACTTTTGATCCTCATTAACATGCACTCATAAACCCACTCAATAGTGTATCTCCTGCCCGATGGACCTTTTTTAGTTGAGCAATCAAAAATAGTTTGAACTGCCTCTTGCTGGTTTTTTGTTAAATTTTGTATGGCTTCATTAAGGACTTCTTTTTTCTTCTTGCTGCATTCCCGCACTGCCTCTTCCATCTGCTTTCTGTATCTCTGAACCTTGACCAGCAGTCTAGCTTTTGTTCTCTTCAAACTGTGCATCATTTTTTTGTGCTTTACTTTTTTATCCTGGAGTCTCTGTTGTACCTTTTCCTTCCTAGCATCTATCTTTCTAAGTCTTTCTCTTTCAGTAACACAGGCAAGACATCTTTTACCTTTTTTTTCAGCTGCACCACGACACTGCACACTAAAGGGCTTGTTCTGATTACCAGTTCCCTCACATACTTTCAGAAGGTCTACTGAATTTAATAATTTTTGTGCCTCATCTGAATTTGTAATTTCTCTTTCCAGGTTTCCCTGGTATGCAACAGAACCTCTCAAAATTATTTGTGGTGCTGAGGAACCCTCGAAGGTGATGCTTTTGTCTATTCCGATATTTTTGGGATTTATGTGAGCCAAAACTTTCTTCTCTTCGTCAAGAGTGTTGCAGGTGATCCAATTCACAGGTAAAGCCAGGGAAGACACTTGCCGATGGTTCCATGTTGGGGGATCAGGTGGTGATGACTGTGGTATAGTTGCTCCGTTTTGTAATGGCACGTTCTCTGTGTAAAGGTCATTCTGTGTCGCGGTTTCATCTCTATCAGTTTCAGCAGGGTTATCGGTTGGCATTTCAGTCCCCATATCACTTGCACACCGACTTTGTGGAACTTTTTTCCTTCTTTCACTAGGCAACTGTTGCACCTTTCTCTCCACTGGCGATTTTCGGCTAACAATTTTGGGCTGGTAATAATTTGGGTAACCTGCTAATATGATAGGCTTGGCTCCTGGTTTAAGGAGGGCTCTTATCCTGGGTATTTTAATTGTTTCGCCTTTTATCACTGTCACATCATCGCGGATTATGAAGTCTTCTTCGAAATGTGCAGAACATACTTTATGTCCACCATTCCGATTACCATCAGGCATGCTCAATCGTGTGTCCTTTCTTTTAATTAATCTGTCCCATTTTAATCTAGCTTCCTGTAACCAGATAGTATAGGCTCTCAGTACACAGTTATATCAATAAAAGAATTACTGCTATCATTCTTGTGTCATGATTTATTGTTCCTACCGTGTCCCTTTTATCAGCATTGAAAATATTGACTTTGAGTTGGAGCATGTTTTCTGCTGTCGCATGTGAAAAGTTCAACAACTTGTAAATGTATACAAAATAAGGTAGAGTGATTTTGTGTTCAAAAACTGGAGTGTAATCTAAGATATTGTTTTCCCTCTGGTTCCTAGTGTACTATGCATTGCAGTCGAAAACATACTTCAACTATACAGCATCCAGGATGATTGATATTCTACCCACACACATTTCAATTCTAAAGCCATAATATAGAGATACCTCCATGAGCAACGGATTTAATTTAATTTAAAAGGATGTTATGTTTCACCGCAACATCTCAAGTGACTCGGTTTTATTGCAGGGGAGGGAACATTGCTTCGAACATATCCGTCGGTCTAATTCTACTTTCCAGAGTAAGCTATTATTCAAGGTACATCTGTTTACAGTTACAAACAGGGTACACCATGACCCTGCGTTTGCTGCGAAAACGCATCATTTTCGAAAGAAAAAAAAAAAATTTCACCAATTTTTTACAATGTTAGTAATGAATAATATCAAATCCAACCATCTAGGCTTTCCATGTCTCTAGTGTGCCTCAATATGTCTTTAATATTTTTACATGCATTGTCTAACAATAAAAGATATCAACAATTGAAAATCTTACAGGGTCACCATGACTCAGTGTAAATCAGTGTAATGCCTTTAACTCTCAAAAAACATTTCAAACTTTTATTTTTACGTCAGTTTTTTTCTTTTTCCTTTTTCTCTTAGCAAAATCGATCATTGAAAAAAAAAATTACGAATATTATCAACTGTAATCGAGATTGTATGGGTTCATAATACTCGTAATTTTTTTGTAATGATTGATTTTGCTAGAAGAATAAGGAAAAAAAAATCGCGTAAAGATGAGTTTGAATTTTTTTTTAAGAGTTAAAGGTGAAAACGCCTATGTTACTGTCGCCTAGGCCCTTCTGCCTTTAATTTTCAGAAAATTTTCAGAGACTTTTAAAAAAATTAAAAAAGTTGAAGGCAAAAAGGCCTAAGTGACAGTGACACAGGCCCTTTTGCCTTGAGGTTTCAGAAAATTCCGGTGGACTAATGCCATAAGGGCCCATCTCACTGGCACATAGGACCTTATGGCTTTACGTGTCCGACCTGCTGTTTTCGATAGATCCAGGCGTTTCCAGCGTTTCTGAAGCGAATTACAAAATTTCGGAAATTATAGGCCCTTTTACCACCAAATCGCATTTTTGGCGTTCAGGCCCTCATGGCATTAGTAACGCGAAATGTTACGTTCCAAAAAGTAGGTATAATGTTAAGAGTTGAGTTACCTCATTCGGGGGCTGAAAAAAGTGGACTTTGGGAATATGGTTTTCTTCGTAATATTTTCTCTGGGCGGCCGAGCCGTTTTTGCAATTGGGCACATAACAGTATGGCATTTTGCCGTGACGAGTCTTGGGATTAGGCCCACGGTTTAGTAATTTACTTTTACTGAAGACTGAGATCCTTTGATTGTCTTTTGTCTTGTTGTTAATTTGTCTTCAAGACTAATAGCTGAATCGCGAATTTCGAATAATGGGCGGGAAAGCGCGCGAAAGTTTTGTGTAGTGAGTCTTCAATAACGGGTAGAATCGTGAGCAATTTTCATCGCAATATTTGTATACAGTAAATGAGTTCTCGCTTAGTGGCGATTTGAGTCTATTTTCAACTCTCAGAACCATTCTTATAAGAATCAACCGGAATTCATATGCTTTCTGATAGCAGGCCATACCACGGAGACTATTGCCTTCGTTGGTCGTCATTTTCAGGCACTTATGAAGATTTCTATGGATTTAAACCAGATCACATCTATTCAGGACCGTTTAATGTGTAAGCTGGAAGCATTCCTAAGCTGAGGCATAACAGAACATAAGTAAAATCTTATTTCATGTGGGTGATACCGGCGCATCCCCCATTTCAGCCCATACACGGCCGGCTAGCGTAGTCGCCGTATCAACAGGCGCGCTCCTAGCGGTAGCCGTGCGAAACGCGACAGCCGGACGCAGCTGGCAGCCGCAGCCCTAGAATAGAAACATATAGAAGGCCAAGTCCAGTGCTTTGATGTGGGGCAGAGTTTCATTGCAGTCAGCGCCAAATACCTTGCCGTGGTTGATGGCAGTACTAAACAGTCCTATGCGAAAATTGGCGGCAGGGCGGTTGAATTTCAAATAATGTTTAGTAGTTCTTAGAAGGAAATTCGCGAAATAACAATAACTCTCGAAATCTGTTTAATAAGTTTTTATTATAACGATACTGGATATAGATAACGTACATTTATGAGCTCTGCTGTGGTAAGTGGTTTCATACGATACAATACTTCTACATTATGTATGCGTTATTATGATTAAGTAAATGTTATAATTATATAATTAAGTAAAGTTATTATAATTGAGTAAATATACATGCTCTTATACCTAATGCTATAGTACGATCTCTAAACATTATATTATTATACATTTTCAGATATACCATGCGTATTCGTGTATGCGGGTCACTCCCGGTTCACTCGATTCAGCTCGACACAGATATTTGCATATGCGGCAATGCAAATGTCTGTGTCGAACTGAACCGAGCGAACCGGGAGTGACCCGTATACACGAATACGCATGGTGTCTACATAGGAGTACAAATTACACTTTCTTTACCTTTTTTTTTTCGTCTTAAGATATAAATTGTGCGCTGCTTTTTTTATCTGATCCACTGGTGACCCAGGATTTTTGTTTTTGACGCTAATGCTTGTGAGGAATTTTATATTTCTACCACATAAAATACTATTGACTGATTTGGCCCAATGAAAGATTAATAATTTTGTAATAATTTTCAAAAATGTGTCTACAATTTTGTGACGCTTGCAATTGATGATTTGAATTGGAACATTTTTTTTCAGATAGGATGACAAAATTTTTGTTATATTGTTTTGATGACAAATTCTTGGTAATAAGTAATTGGTAATCCCAATACATTTACCAACAATATAATTGAAATTTGAGTTCGGTCTCGTTAGTACTCCTTTCTTGTACTCTTTCACTTCGATAAAATCAGTGTCTTGGCTGGGGTTTGTTGTTTCGATATTTTGCATGCATGAGGTACATGGTACAATTAATGTTTTAAGTTTTTTCACCATCCACCCGCTTACATAAACTTGTATGCATTTTGAAACTTTTGTTGATCTAACTGGTATCTGAAGTGGAATTTCAAAGTTCTCTTAACTTTCTTCAGACTGGACTGGCTCAGGATCCTTACTTATTAAATTCTTTAAATTTGACAGAAGGCCATCAGTTTTATCATTTTCGCAGTTGAAATTTTCTGAATGGTAACTTGTTATTTTATTTATACTGGTGCTTTTAAATGAAGAAATAAAGGCATTTGGTGTCGGTTTTATGGCTCTGACGGCATGGCTTCTAATACAGCCAAAAGATTTTCCAGAGCATCTTGGTTAAAAACGCGTGGTGTTACAAACTTGTACCCTAGTTTGAACAGATCTTGATGAATGATAATGAGTCTATGTAAAGTATCGGTCCAGTTTTTGACAGACGGTGGTCGAACGAATCTTTTCTGCTTATCACAATAATATCGCATGCTTTCGAAGACTTTGATAGCTTTGTACCAGTGCTCAACATGTTTTGTCGAAGACCTAACGGCACATCTCAGTTCTTTGCCTGGTGGTCCACTTAACTGATAGCCGTTGACACTGTCGAAGGTTTGGTCCATAAGTTGACAAAGGTCTGCAGTGCCTATTCCCATGGTACTTGACGGGTCCCACAATATAAATCTTCTCATTATTGCCGAAACAGATTGGCTCAACACCTGTGCCGCATAAGATACCTGTTACAAGAGAAATATCGTATAAAAATATTATTCCAATTAATAACTTGTGACGGTCAATAATTGTAGAAAATCATAATGACTTTATTACACTTCGTACCACAGATTTTGACCTACAACCAATCAATTTCAATATTTTCTAGTGAACATGGTTCTCAAAACTCTTCAGTAAATATTTACTTTCATTTAACTTCAAATATAATATCCGAATAAATACCTTCATTTTTTTGATTTTGTCAGGCAGGACATGTCGATCGGTTAATTTTACTAAAATTCTCATATCCGCATCTCCGGAATCCATCATATACACATCAATAATATCTTGCCATTTTGCAATCTTTTTTTGTCCATCCACTTCAAAGTGTAAGTCCTTTGTTAGTAAATTATTGCGGATTCCTTTTAATAAATGAGGTGGATCGTACAAGGGACAAATTTCATCATTTCCTATACAAAAGCTCTTACGTTTCCCAGGTCTTGTTTTTAATAAATAATTTATGGCAGCTTGATTACACGCTCCTTGGTCACAAACAGTGGCTATTACTTTAAAGCCAGCATCCTGTACTGCTGTTACAACATCGACAATAGCTTTCCTCAATAACTGTGTCTGATTCCCAGTTCCCGTGAACATGTACGCAATCGGTTGTTTCCACTTTTTAAAAATACCCTTAGCCATAAAAACCAACGCATGAGTGGCAAATTTAGAATTCCGTGATCTATTTCCATAATCTTGGAAACCTACAATTACATCAAGTTTCTGATTGAAAAACAAATTTGGCTCAATAGACATTTCATCCCAAAGGATGGCACATTTTTTATCTTTTTTGTTCATTGCCTGGCCAGTCTTTTTGAGTTTCTGGAAAAATGACGCATTGATGCCGGGTTGTAAATCAACTTTCTGAAGTAAACTTCTCAAAGATTTCTCACTTGGCAAAGCAAATATTTTACGTAACAATCTATAAGTTCGACCGCTTTGCTTCATAAGGCTTAGAGCTAAAATTTTATCATCTAAAGTGTATCTTCTCCCTTTGGAATGTTTATTCTGATTGCGAAGCTGACTTGTAAAAAAAGAGAGTGAAGTATTGTTCAATTTTTCAGTAAAATATCTAAGTGAACCATTTTGAAAGGAACTTTCTGCCATATTGAGCCTATCTCTAAACGAGACGTTTTTTCTTTTCAAATTTGCGGACAATTTCTTATAACGACTGGCTATTTGGTGTAGCTTTCGGGCTTTCGGTGTGAGGTGATTGAGTCTAGTAACACCAACATCATGTAAAGAAGAGAGCCTTTGACGGTGCTTTGATGTTTGATTCTGTCGTTGTCGGTCTAGGTTGTGTGTTTTTGTCGTCAAGCTCATGTTGCCAGTGTTTTTGTCAGCTGCAACTACAAGTGATCGTTGTTGTAATTTTTGTTTAATAGCGAATCGACATTTTCAAAATAATGTAAAACACAATTAAGATATGCCGTGTAAGTGTATTATATTGAGTATAAATTATTTATTTACAAATTAGTGTAAGTACAATAAATTCGGAGGTTCTCGAAGCAAACTTCATATATACAATTGTGGCCAATAAAGTTAATTAAAAAGATTGCAAATTAATTATTACACTCTATGAGACTTGAAAATCTTTATAAAGTTTATGTTCTTCCCATTGTGCACACAGGAGTTAATAATGTTAAATTCTCAATATCACATACGATGCACATTTCACTATGCACATTTCACTATTCACATTTCACTATTCCATATTACACATGGATGCCACACCACAGGATACCATCACTGTACTTTATTAGAATACCTGACTCATTATTGATCACAGTTTCTTCCATTAGTTGATCCTTTTCACAGGAGAATCTCCGTTTTTTCGCTGTGTTTTCACTTGTTGACTCTGGATGTAGCTCTTCAGCCTTCCTTTTTACTGAAATTGTAACACAAGTTAATACAATTTGAGAATTCTTACGTATAGAACATAAAATGGAATACTTGTGGTATAATATTACCTGATTTATCTGTCACATCGACGCGTGCAGGAACTTCGTCGTAGTCATGTATCGCGGATTCATTATTGGAAGCGAAATTTTCTATCATTTTCACTGTTGTGTCTAGACCTATAACACAAAATTATTACTGCATTACTTTTCTGTTTTTAAATATAATCCGTATGTATTATTCTAGAGATTATTATTAACGCTGTGGCTATTCGCCAGGTAGAGTGACTCTAAGAGTCACGCAAAAATTTTGTACTGCTTCTTTTGTACTGCTGAACCACCGGGTGAGTGGCTCGCATGGGTCACGCCGCTTTGCGTCGTACCCAGGCTCACAATTACGGAAAATCATCCCTCTCGCCCCCATACCACCTAGTGGGCGGATTCTCGGACGGAATTCATACATTTTTTTTGTAAGGGCCCCAGTATCGTTTTATATTATGAAAAAAAAATTAATAATTCGGTCACTCCAATTTTCCGAAAATTTTTGCGTGACTCCTGCGTGACTCTATCAGAGTCACTCTACCTTGCGAATAGCCACAACGTATTATTAAAATGAATCTTGTGGAAAAGTAGGATCATCTTACCTGGTATATTTATCGTTGGTAAAATGCGTTTTTTTAATTTCTTGCTGTGTGGTATTCCATCATCGGCTTTAAAATGTGCACCACACATCATATAAACTTTATAAATGTGTTCGTCGGTGATTTTGTCAAATCTGGGATGTTGAGCGCGTTCTTTCCATACTTTGAAAACGTCTTTTTCTTTAATTGGAAATCTGTGCCGGACGGATGTTGTGTCGGCACAGTTTAAGACACAGCACTTTACTATCCTAGGCATTTTTATGAATAATGTTTTTTCAGATTTATTATTTAATAATGGTGAAAGAACCACACAATCACAATAACAGTACGAGATAGTGCGGCCAAGCAACAGGTTGTATCTGAACAAACATGGCGGCGGCGTCCTCCGCGTCATTGTAAAATGGCCTGCGACTAGAGCGCCAAAAAGCTTGCCGGGGTTGATGGCAGTACTAAAACAGGGAACCGGTCATCCTATGCTAGATTCCAGGCCCTGCCGCAGCCAGCGCACAGCAGTCCCTCCAGAATATAGTCTCCGTGACAGCAGCTTAGAAAATAGAAACTTGCGACAAGATGGCGGAGGGTAGTGGTAAGGAAGGGTCGACACGACGATATTCGCGATTCCTCTCGCAACGAAAAATGTCATCTTCATCCGAGGATGAAAATAGCCCTGCACCCGATGCGCCCGAGCCTGACCTTGGGATTTGTGGTCAACCGCTGCAATCTGACAACGAGAAAACCGGTGCCAGTCATTTGGCAGGTTAGGTTTAATGCTTTGTATTCAATTGCGTGTTATTATACAAATGACAGATTAACTTCAACGCGACTACAAGTCACATCATAATGTTGCGAGTGAGTTACACATTATTTTCAAAGAAACATCATCCCTCAAACTGTTGGACTCCATTATCAATGATATCACGAATAATTAGATCCTCTAATAAGACTCAACCAAAGGACCTCAGCTATAGTAAACTTTCATCTTCTAACTCTCCATAACGTCTGATGATCTCGTTCTAAGATAGACAATATTTTTCTGATGCATTTTTCTTATTGAGATTGAATCCCATCATCGGAAAACAGCTCACACTAACGAAGCCTGTCTACCTTGCCAAGTCAAGAAAATGCTTTGAAGAATCTTGGCGCCTGTAAGGAGTTACTTATCGACTTAAATCCAATAATAGCGCAGATCCCAATTGGTTTCAATCAAGGTGTGCTATATTAGTAGATTACGATACAAGTGCGCGAAGTATGTGATTCTCGCACGAGTTTAGCTTGTCGCCCGAGCGAAGCGAGGGTGACAAAAACACGAGTGTGAGGATCACGTACGCGCACGTGTGTCGTATACTATTTTTTATAACTCAATGTGCGAATTTCGATTTCCAAAATAAATATAAATATAAATATCTGTCTATCAGTAACCGAAAACCGGCTGGGAATGTGAATACTGTATTCTGGGCAATATTCTATAGATACACTATTTACAGTGTGCGGAGTACATCATTCTCTACACTCAGTGCGCGAATGTATAATATACTCCAGATACATTTGCGCACTGAGTGCGCGAATGTATCTACTCCAGATGCATTCGCACACTGAGTGCGTGAATGTATCTACTCGGAACACCTCGCGCCACAGTGTGTGAATCGGGCACTTCGCACACTACCAACAGACATGAGAAATCGAAATTCGCACACTGAGTTATAAAAATATAATTAGTCCATGGTTTGACAATCTTTGGTTGGAATGAGGTTTTCTTCAAAATATTCCCATTTTATATCGGGATAAAAATTCGCCTTTCCTTCTCATTTGAACTCCAGGTTTGTTTGATTAATAGTTACCATGAAAATGATGTGTAAATGGCAAAGTTAAGGGACATGTATTGTATTGATGCTATAGGTATTTAATAAAAATTGGGAACTGTTGTGTTGATTAATAATTATAGCCAACAGCCTCAACAGCATGTACTATTGATATGAATTGAATACGGGTTTAATCATTAATGAAAAATCATGTTCAACACCATATTTCAATGTAAACAGCTCTAGTTGTGTAAAAAGCTGAGATGCGTGCTTGAGTAATGATAAATTATCTAAGTGCATGTTATCACGTAGTAAGCTTGTAGATATTTTTGAGAGAATGTATCAAAGTACAAAACTGTAATCAGTCTTGAAAATGAGAAAATACTTTCAATAATTATTGAATTATTATAATATCAAACTCAATGACAGGTTATTAGTAAAGTAGCGTGCTTTAGCCATTTTCCGAAATCAGATCACAATTGTCTTCAACTCAACATCCCCGATCTTAATAACCTCGAGTAGAAGTATACTATCCACTTGTTAAAAATTTTCAGGTGAAGTGGTATGGGTAACTCTGTAGAGTCTTGATAGGAGTGAAGCAAATGTTAGGCAACAAGTTTAATGAGTTTGAAATGATCGCATTTTCACCCTCTCGAAACTCTTGAGTGCTCTTGTTATAGAAAAAAAGAAGTGATAACTTGATATTCGAAGAATGATAATCCGAGTCTTGCTATGAATAGATCCTTGATGCCTTCCTTGTTCACAGGGCCGAATTTACCAAGGAAGAAAGAAAACCCGTTCAGTTTCAAGTACTTCCTAAAAAATGAGTTACACATGAATCATCAACATACCGGAGCTAGACCAAAAGTGTATCCATCTTCGGCAGCTAGCACAGAAGATGTTCATTCTAGTAATGAACCATCGGTGTATCCAAGGAATCCAATCGAGTTACCAGATTTTGTCCAAGACCATTTAGTGATAGAACAATGCTACCTAAATCACGATGCCAGCGTCCAGCCAATTGTAGAAATAGAAAACCTGCCAGACTTTGCATTGAACAGCATCGAACCTAGGAAAAAACAGTGGAATGAACAAAAAAAATCACAATCAGAAGCCCTTGGAGATTTATCGCTTGATCTTACAGTCAGCTTAGAGAGAGGCGAGAGAGGGGATCGAGGAGAACGAGCAGAAAGAGCAGAGAGAGGAGAAAGAGTGCAGCGTGAGCCATCATTATCAAACCCGGCTCGACCTAGAGCACTGAATTTACCCAATCTCGAAAGACGCAATGGAGATCCCAGCAGTTGGTCCGGCCCTGTTGGTGCGTTGTTTATCATTATTATTTCACCAATTCGTTCTAGTCGCTATAGTGAATAAAGAAGTTTTCTAACTCTTTTCAGGGTTCCCATTCGATCTACAATTACCACTGACAGAGGCCAATGCCCAGAATACAAACGGAGCCGTGAGGAGTAGTTCTCAAACCGGCGATGTCGACGTCACCAAGTCTTTGCCAGACTTTTTGAGCGACGGGCCAATCCACAACAGAGCTGGTTTACCAATTGAGAGTTGCCATAGCCCTGGCTCACCGGAACAAAATAATCAGAGGGTATTCCATATTCCGATGATCTAATATTCGTTTATAATTGTTGAGGAAAATTTGATAGACTGTTCCAAGTTACATATATACGTAGCTCTGATAGTTCAATCTAATTGAATACTAATGTCATGTGACAAACTTGCGTTTCAGTTGATTTTGGAAAATGAACGACTTAGAAGAGAGCAGGAAATTATGCAGAGGCAGTTGGGAGAGCAGTCGAGAAGGTAATTGAGACTGAAGATTTATAAAATAGACCCATATTCCGGATTTCGATTTCAAGTCTAATTAATACCTCCCAAATAAATTGCATCTCAGCACCACAAGTCGAGAAAATGTCGTACTTCCGAATTGTAAGACATGTGTGAAGCTTGAAGCCTTCTTTTCGCTTCGAATTACATATTCAGACTTCTTATGCGTTTATGTTGTTCCAGAATACAATTGTTGGAATCTGAATTAATCTCGAGGAGATCAGTCGACCATGAAGAAATGACAAATCTCGAAAAAACCATTGAACAAGTGGAAGATAATCTCAAACGTAGCACAGTGAGTATCAATCATCGCAATACAACTGATAATCGTCTGTGATCTCGGGTTCCTACTTCATTCATCCAACTGTTATCTGCGGAGAAATAATTCATCGGTAACCATGGAGTAGAAAGAGACATATCTTCGAAACCGAAGATGGTCCACGTAATAGGTGGTACGGTTGTCAGCGCAGAACCCCGAACTTCCGGCCAAAAGCTTGCGCGCGCACTTCAAGGCATCATATGACGTCACTGACTGTATGGTAAATTTTCTCACTCACCGGAAGACAGCGGTCTCGCACCGCTAACAGCGTCACCTATTACGTGGCAATTTCGACCCACTTTTTCGATACAGCGTGCATAGGGAGATATCGATGGCTCAGTCGAATAACGCAGTATCTCACGAGCCGCTCCGAAACCGCTCTGTAGTTATACGGCAAGTCTATAGCACTGCAGATCGATTTCGGAGTGGCTCGCGAGATACTGCGTTAAGGCCTGTTCAGACTATGTGGAAGCGAAGCGATCGGAAGTTTCATTAACATGCTTTTCTTATGTTTTTTATGAAAGTATGCACGCACACTCCTAAGAAAGCATGTTAATGAAAACTTCCGATCGCTTCGCTTCCGCATAGTCTGAACAGGCCTTTATTCGACTGAGCCAGCAATATGTATGTCTTATTCTACTCCATGTCGGCAACATAAGGAACACACGATTGGTGTTTTTGTGGATTTTTTAAGACTCCATTTCATTTCAGAGGAGAGCAGTAAACGCAGAGAGTGCTGTGACGTCTCTCAAGCAAGACATAAAAGTATTAAGGGTGAGTGAAAGCTTAACAATGCTTGAGGACGATTTACTATACAAAATGTTGGATATCGCATTGTTCCGAATATGGGTCCTTGTTACTGATATGACCAGAAAAAATCATCCTCGACTTATACGCGGGGTCGACTTATATTCGGGATTTTCATGAAATGATCGCTGTCTTCTGCTTCCCGCACTACCATCAATTTAAAATTCGCGACAAAACTATTTGTAATACTTTTGTTGTACCGATTTTTTTATAAACCTCTGTATTCCGCCTAATCTGCACTTGAAATATCTATTTTTACTATAATTTTCGCTAAGTTCACGTATTATCAATTTCAATTTGTTTATTTTATACTGACCAACGCCAAGTCGAATTTAACAATCAAACTCTTGTTGAACAAGTTGTTGTTCCGTTCGTAGGGTAAATTTCTAAACGCATTTGAAACATTCAATTTCTGATCTTATATGTAAATATACTCTTGTGATAGCAGTTTTTTCATAAAACTCAATTTACATTCAGTATCTGAAAGAAAAAAAAAAAAAAACGACATGCAGACTGATAACTAAGGGTCGACGGATATTCAGAACAATACAGCGTCATGTTTCATTATTCTATTCTAAAATGAAATTTCAGAAGACTTATCTGCATAGCTTAAGTTTTAACGTCGAACAACTCGAGGCGATCAATTTCGTCAAATTTTTACTTTATTTTCATTGCTTTATTTTTTATGCTTTATATTTTAATTACATTCATTAAAAGATTGATTTATTCATTTTGTAAAACATGTTTGGATTTTCGTATCTTTAATCTGCTTCTAGGTCTTCCCTTTAAGCCGGTGTCTTGTATGTTAATCAGTATACATATAGGTACTGATTAATCATGTCTTTATCAGCACTGTTTACATGTGACTTGGACTGAATAGCTTCTGCTTTGGTTTAGGCAGAAATAAGGGCATTGCGGTTGGAAAATGATGGGCTACAGCTTAGGATTGAAGCTGGATTTGGCGGGAGTGAAATCTCTAATCGTGGTATAAGGATAATAGCCAATGACTTGAGGACTGCAGCATCAACTGCCGAATTTTCGCTTAGGTAATTAAACACTTGACCACAAGCTTCAATTCTAATTCCTCGCTTATTAACATTCCTCGATAATCTGCCAAACATTAACGAGAACAGATTTCAGGAGTAGTTCAGTATGTTATCCCCAGTCGTTCAAAGGCAGCAGATCTTCTAGACTCTCGAGTGAAAAGCTTAGAAAACCGTACTTCAGGGCTAACATACAATTCGATATCAAAATTTTACATCTATGTTTGGGAATGGATTGGGAAATGATTAGAACTGAAATCAACAATTCGGCTTCAAATGATGTTTTTCGTTAATTTTTTCTCTATCAAATGCTGTCTTAACATAGGCTAAACCATCTGTGAAAAAAATTAAGCCAATAGAATATTTAGTATATACCCTGTTAACATGGTGTCCAGGGATTAGTAGTATGGAATTATCGTGAAATTTCGATCGTGTCTTGGAAATTTTCAGATTTTTCCAAAATTTTCAATTGCAAAAGAACAACGAATTTCAGCGCTCACTTACTAATACTAATACTCTGAATCAGTGAGCGTTTTAACTTTGTTTAAAGCAATTGGAAACCAAGTGAAATAACGGCTTTCGTGAACCTTAGTCTTGTTTCCTATTTCTTTCTCCGAAAAAGCACGGGGAAAAACCATCCTCAACACAATCTTTCTGTCCTGAACAAAATTCTGGGGAAGTTCTGGATTTTGATACTCCAACTGTACTGGATACCATGGTCAACAGTTTCTTTTTTCAAGCTGAAGATGATGAAATATGTGTATTATTACAGGCAGCTGATGTCTGGGGTGGATAATCTGAGGCTACTTGCTTCAACAATCGATAATATGGACAGGATAAACGATCCATCGGGTGATATTTTACCTAATGTCGACGACGACAACGCTACAGGTCCAGCATTGTAACTGAATTGGTGGTTTCATCTCTCGTTTTACAACGAGTTTTCAATCTCGCGTTATTGGCAACTGATAATCGTCTATATAGCTTGAATTATTCAAATTCTGCCTTTTTATACCCAAATCCTGATCAATTATCGTTGTATCTTCTCTAGATGTATATTGTTTCTCTGTAAGATAAAACGAATCAAAACAAAACAAGGCGAAAGAAGAAAAAACAAATATTCATTAGGGTAGTCCTTAATTTGATTATGATCGAATTTCAATGGTCCCGTGGGCCAGGGCGTCCCCAAATATATGGGCCATTCCACGTGAACCGGATCAGTCACCTCTCGGATATTTTTTTAATTTTGCATGTCGATTGTCCTTGGGGAGTTAGATTTTTGTGCCAAAGGATTTTTCAATTAGTGCAAAATTCGTTGAGTTATTTGCATAAACAAATTCGAGCAAGGTTTTTTTCAAAAATTCATAACTCCGCCAAAAATGATGCTAAACTCAATTTTTTTTTTTCAGCTTACGCGGAAAGATTCATAGAATGTAAAAAAAAATATGTACCTCGTAAAAAGTTTGTTTATCCATTGTTTATTTAACAATTAAGTTTTCAAAACTTTTTAAAACAGTGAGCACCACTACTCCGCGGTGGCGTCACAGCGTTAGTTTAGAGTCATTCTCACGATGTAGGACATGATTGAAAAATCTGAAAAAAATACTGTACCTTCACAAGGCCTGCTCGAAGCGATAAGTGAAGTTTCAAGAATGTGTTTTTCACCGTTTTTCTATTACAGAGATTGCTCACATTTCTAAGTTCAATGCCCAGTTTGATCAAAGATTAATAGATTGTATCCATAGAATAAGCGATTTATTTGTATAAAATATATAATTGTAAGTGCGTTCACTTCGCAGCTTCCACATATCTTCGGGGGTGATTATAAGTACTAAAATAAGTCGCAAGTTTTGTAATTATTATTATTTATGTGCACTCTCATGGTATGTAACCGTTATTTTGAATCTCTGTAATAGAAAAACGGTGAAAAACACATTCTTGAAACTTCACTTATCGCTTCGAGCAGGCCTTGTGAAGGTACAGTATTTTTTTCAGATTTTTCAATCATGTCCTACATCGTGAAAATGACTCTACACTAACGCTGCGACGCCACCGCGGAGTAGCGGTGGACGGCAACCGGCCGCCCGCCCGCCAGTACGTAAGACTCGGCGCGCCGCAATTTCATGCGCATCGACACCTACAATGATTTTTTACTCGAAAACGAAGAAAACACATCTCTGGAATTAATTCACAGGTTGTAGTATAGTTCAAGGAACATGTCAGAATTAAAAAAACATTGTTTGGCCGTGTTGCTCACTGTTTTAAAAATCTTTGAAAACTTAATTGTTAAATAAACAATGGATAAACAAACTTTTTACAAAGTACATATTTTTTTTTACATTCTATGAATCTTTCCGCGTAAGCTGAAAAAAAAAATTGAGTCTCGCATCATTTTTGGCGGAGTTATGAATTTTTGAAAAAAACCTTGCTCGAATTTGTTTATGCAAATAACTCAACGAATTTTGCACTAATTGAAAAATCCTTTGGCACAAAAATCTAACTCCCCAAGGACAATCGACATGCAAAATTAAAAAAATATCCGAGAGGTGACTGATCCGGTTCACGTGGAATGGCCCATACCTATATAAGAAAATATCGCCAAAACCTCAGGTTCCTATCTCAATTTCAAGTACCGCCCCGGACCCTCCGAATTTGATTTCTTTTTATCGCAGTGTAGCTCCGAAAAATCTCAAACTTGGTACACTCCTTACTGTAGTAGTAGGCATTCCATGAAAATTCGACACATTTTCAACGATATAATTTTCGAAGCTATAACGCATCTAAAAAACAATTCTTATCTCCAAATTGTGATAGATACAAGTTTGTCGACGAAAATCTGTAAATTTTTCACAGATATCCACTACTATAGATGAGAAATATACAGAGTTTCAGATTATTCAAAATGACAATGCGATAGCAAGTAAAAAAGGAACCCCGAAGTAATAAAAATCGTGTTATTTAAACGGGAAAGTTCAAAGGCTTTGTGGATGTACTTAGAATTGAGATAGGAACTTGGGGTCTTGACTCAATTTTTTTTGGTATATATTTGGAGATATTCTGGCCCGTGGAAGCATTGAAATTCGAATATGACCGTACACTAGGACCTCGATTTAACGGTCAGTGGCGGGACCGGCTACGCATCTACCCTGTTAAATCGAGGTTGCGTACGTTCCGCCCAAGCATTATCTGCGCACCAGCCGGGCCCCGGCCGCTGTCGTCAGCAGTGCCGTACAATGAAGTGCGCAACGGCGCGGTCTATTTTGCATCAATATATAGACGTTAACATAACCTCCAAAATGCCCCTTATGTGCCACTATTAATGTATGCGGGCCTGACCGCGGTGTGACGTCGGAGCGGCGTTCGCGGATAATTCTAGAGGCTAGCTACTGGAAATATCGCGGCGGACAACCTAGACGTTCACTCGAGAGTTCTGGGTTACCAATTATCGATAAAGTATTGAAATACAGTGGACTGGATTAATCTAGTATCAAATTCAGAGGAGTCGCGCTATCTAACTATTTATGCTCTCATCTAACTACTCGTTTGAATATCTTAGTATTTGAATCTTATCTTCTTGATTCGGACTTAAAGTCTGTTTTAATTGAATAATGCGAGAATGGATTATTTTAGAGTGTTATTATGATTGCTCTTACCTTGAGTCGGTTTCTTCTGGATCTTCGATGAGGGCTCGTTCCTTGATCTTCGGTGTTGTCTAAGTTTGGACTGGATCAAGGGGGTGGCGAAGGATAAATGATTTCGTTTGTTCTTACTCGAATTTAACTGGTTATTTAACTTTATTAATATTATACTATGATTCCTGGTTTTAATATAACCCTCACTGGAATCTGTTATTTTAAAAATGAGTCTAGTTTGAAGCTAAGTTCCGTATTCGGAAAGATGTGAATGAATGGACGTTTGAAAACTTGAGCGTAATATGCGAAGGGTTGAATTCTGGATCTTCGTTTGAGTTTCGATGCGTCTTCAAGTCGGTGATGTGAAATTGGAGATACTGCGAAGCTGGTGTGAAGAGTCTTCAAGTGCGGAACGGTGCGAGGCGAGCGAGAGCGAGATGCGAGAGTAGGTATGCTCTAGAAGAGGGGTATGTGCTGGAAGAGGCTGTTGCTGAGTCTGCCGGGGTGTTTTATATGATGAATCGGGGGTGCGGGGTTCAAGATTAGGCTGGTGTGAAGGGCCTTAGCTGATTGGGCCGTAGCTTCATGGGGAGGCCTGTCAGCCTATGATTGGTCTATGGCCCAAAGGTTTTTTCCTCGTTTTTGTTAGTTTTATTTTTCCTTTTAGCGGGTGGTTTTTTTGTGGGGTTACCCTCCTCCCGTCGGGTGCACTGCGGTGTTTCCTTCGTCTTGCCTCTCTGCCTCAGTGTTCCCCTCCCGTAGCTCTCGTACTTGTTTTTCATAGGGTTCCTTGATCTTTAGCCTCTTCCCATACTTCTTCACGTGTCTGGTGTACGTTGAGTTTTCGATGTTTGTCGTTTTGCTTTCTTTGCCTCTCGGGCAATTTCTTCTTTTGTGACCGTAAGGGTTACTTAGGTTTTATGTGATCTTCCAATACCTGGGGTTCGCTTTTACTTTGCTCATTTCAAGTTTTCGCACGTGTTCATACTGTTTCGAAATTTTATGACTTTAAGAATTTCCAGTGAAGCTTATTTTGAAGATACATACAATAATTTGTAGTTTATAATTTCTTCTCTTAATGTTAATTTCTTAATATTTAATATTATAAAATATTATCTTATGCTAGGTGTTGAGTGGATATTTTCTTATCTGCCTTTGGTCTGGGTCCGCAACCTGTCTCACTCGGTTAGGGTGGTTGGTATTTGAGACTTTGGTCTCTAGAGTGTTCCAGACGTTAGGGTGTTTGAGGGGGTGTCAAAGCGAGCTTTGGGCTCTTTGTGTTATGCCGTTTGAGAACAAAGGATAGAGGGTGAACTATATTGTAATGTAAACCAAGGATGGTCTCCAATATTTAAGCTGCAATTAGTTAATAAATCATTTGCTTGGTTGATTATATGATCCTTTGACAACTAGTAAAATGATGGTTTGAATTATACAATATTATGAATTGGAGGTTTCAGTAAGTTAAATGGTTGGCACTATTAATCTAGTATGATAATCTAACTTAGTGTTAGCCGAACATCGGATTAACATTGTCTTAATAATTAACATGCAGGATATAATATTCTAAGGTGGATAATATAAAAGAGTAATTGTAAAAGAGTAATATGCGTATATAGCATAGTCTAACGACTATGGTTAAATGAGTATATGGTTATAATATATGAGTATGCGTGTATCGTTATGAGTATAACTTATAATTAACATGCAAGATATAATATTCTAAGGTGGATAATATAAAAGAGTAATTGTAAAAGAGTAATATAGCATAGTCTAATGACTATGGTTAAATGAGTATATGGTTGTAATATATGAGTATGACTTATAATTAACATGCAAGGGTGAAATAATATTCGAGTGGTGAATCTGTAGTGATATGGTCATGTGAGGGATTGATATTGTTTATGGAATAGTTAATGACATGATATGGTCATTAGGCCGAGTGTGGTTGGTGTGAATATTATCTCGTCAGTATTCGAGTTGTTTTGTATGGTTGGTATCGTGTAGGATTTTGAGCGTTGAGTGAGTAGTTTGCATATGTGTAAGGGATTTTGGACTGCCGCTTGGTCGTCCGTGTGCGCAAGTGGGTTGGTATGGGGTGTCTGGGTGCGCGTCATAGTTTTGAGGAATGTGCTTACGTCTAGGCTTAACTAAGTCTAAAGTATGTACTATTTGGCCATCTCGAATGAGTGGTTCTAATGCAATATATAGTTGATTATGATTGTTTATATAGTATTTGCGTTTAATAGTCCTCTATGAAATAGAGTGATGAGTTAAACGTTGTGCTAATAATGGTACAATAGTTATTTTATATTATGGGTAGTATGTACGTGAATAGATCAGGGGGTTTAAAAGGTAGATGTCATAATTAATGATTAGGTGAACATATAATAGTGTTAAAGTAAATATTAGGTTCGATTAAAACGTAAGTTTTATAATTATAATAATGGTTATAAGTATGTAATAATATTTGGGTAATGTAGGTTTAGTGAGTATAAGGATGTGAACGTTATGGTTATTCGTTTTGAAGGTGATGCAGGGTGTATATCCATAGTTGGTTACTGTGTGGACAATATGTACGTACCGTGTGTTGGTTCGGTAGGTTTCTATGTTTGGTGATAGTATGGTAAGTTCTGGTGATTTTAGGTGGTTGACAGCGTGAATAGGGTATGTCGTCCGCTCGGACGTTACAGCGGAGACATGAAGCGATCCCCACTATCTCCCACCACGCGGCAAACCGGTCGATAGATGCGACATGGTGGGGACCGTCGCTTAAATCGAAGGCCGTTAAATCGAGGTCCTAGTGTATTAAGGACCACCCTAGTATTGATATTCTAGGCTACGGCCCTTTTTAGGGGATAAGCCATCGGTTAAAAAAAAAAAGTATTGATATTCTATGTGATCCGGGACAACGAGGCAAGGTGGAATGCAAAGCGTGACTAGGAACACCGATTTTTGTAATAAAGGACACGGATCGTAGAATTGAATCTGTTCTTCAAACGTTATTTACTCGTTTTTATTTTTATTTTTATTATAACAACCTTAGTTATATTCATTCAACTTCTTACTATTTATACTTATTTGTCCCTGACATTACACATATTATCATTATTCTAACGGTCAGTTATAGCTTACATTTATATAGTTACTTCGGTGATGATTACTTTGCGGAAATGGAAAATTTCTATTGGCATACTCCGTAAAAACGTTCGTTCTTATCTGATTGAAGAATAGGCCGGTAATTCGGCTGATCTCGGTGCCTCGACCAGCCATAGAACTTCCAGTAAGCAAGTTTTTTAAATGTTCATTCAAAGGTGAAAGAAATTTATTACGTGTGGAAAGTTATTTTCTGTTATTTCAACTCTGAATCTCAATAAGATTTATTAAATCGGATCAAATCGTAGCAAGGAAAACAAAAAGTTCATCCAAATTCGTCAATGCCCTACCGAGATGTCATTATACAGGGCGACCCAGGTTGAGCGCACCATATTTGGTGGGTGTACTCCTCCCGAAAATCTAAGACTAAAGTTCCTTTACCAAAACTCCCAGGGTCTAATAATTCAGCAGCTACAGGAGATCTTAGTCGACCAATCAGAGGGCTTATGATGGACCAAGACAGGGCCGGTTCAAGAGTGTAAGGCGAGCAGTGCCCGCGTCGGATTAATTTAGGTGGTTCGCTAAGTATTTCTCGTAGTCCAGGTCCTCGGCTTCGTAGTTCTCGTAGTCCAGGTCGTTCGCTAAGTATTTCTCGTGGTCCAGGTCCTCGGCTTCATAGTTCTCGTAGTCCAGGTCGTTCGCTAAGTAATTCTCGTAGTCTAGGTCCTCGACTTCGTAGTTCTCGTAGTCCAGGTCGTTCGCTAAGTATTTCTCGTAGTCCAGGTCCTCGGCTTCGTAGTTCTCGTAGTCCAGGTCGTTCGCTAAGTATTTCTCGTGGTCCAGGTCCTCGGCTTCATAGTTCTCGTAGTCCAGGTCGTTCGCTAAGTAATTCTCGTAGTCTAGGTCCTCGACTTCGTAGTTCTCGTAGTCCAGGTCGTTCGCTAAGTATTTCTCGTAGTCCAGGTCCTCGGTTTCGTAATTCTCGTAGTCCAGGTCCTCAGCTTCGTAGTTCTCGCTGTCCAGGTCGTTCGCTAAGTATTTCTCGTAGTCCAGGTCCTCGGCCTCGTAGTTCTCGTAGTCCAGGTCGTTTGCTAAGTATTTCTCGTAGTCCAGGTCCTCGGCTTCGTAGTTCTCGCTGTCCAGGTCCTCGGCTTCGTAGTTCTCGTAGTCCAGGTCGTGCGCTAAGTATTTCTCGTAGTCCAGGTCGTTTGCTAAGTATTTCTCGTAGTCCAGGTCGTTTGCTAAGTATTTCTCGTAGTCCAGGTCCGCGGCTTCGTGGTTCTTCGTAGCCGAGGACCTGCACAGCGAGAACTACGAAGCCAAGGACCTGGACTACAAGAATTACGAAGCCGAGGACCTGGACCTCGAGAAATACTTAGCGAATGACCTGGACAGCGAGAACTATGAAGCCGAGGACCTGGACCACGAGAAATACTTAGCGAACGACCTGGACTACGAGAACTACGAAGCCGAGGACCTGGACTACGAGAAATACTTAGCGAACGACCTGGACAGCGAGAACTACGAAGCCGAGGACCTGGACTACGAGAAATACTTGGCGAACGACCTGGACAGCGAGAACTACGTAGCCGAGGACCTGGACTACGAGAAATACTTAGCGAACCACCTAAATTAATCCGACGCGGGCACTGCTGGCCTTACACTCTTGAACCGGCCCTGTCTTAGTCCATCATAAGCCCTCTGATTGGTCGACTAAGATCTTCTGTAGCTCCTGAATTATTAGACCCTGGGAGTTTTGGTAAAGGACCTTTAGTCTTAGATTTTCGGGAGGAGTACACCCACCAAATATGGTGCGCTCAACCTGGGTCGCCCTGTATATTTAGGAAAAAAAAAAACGTTCCTATTTTTATTTTCTCTATAACTCAAAAACTGCATCGATCAAATTCAAAATCTAATCAGTTCTGAGTTACATAAAACCGCATCGATTGATTCGTCGAAAGTTAAAATCTGTTCATTGTTACACACATTCAGACGTCCATCTAAAAAAGGTCGCAGGTGATTGTCTGGACATTACAGCTTGAGAATCTGGTGAAAACTTGACATTTCATTTTCGGAGTGATTATAATGACTTCCCTATTTTGAAAACGGGAAGTTGAGAAGTTATACGCAGTTTGAAATTTTTTTTCTGTCAAATCAAGTCTAGAAGCTGCTGTTTACTGAAAACTGTTTATTTTTTTTATCGAACATATATCTATCTATTCACAGGCTGGTTGCACTGACAACAGTAGTTCCTATAGTCTCGAAAGTGAGATTGACGCCAAATTTCAAAATATTTCATCCAACTCCGACAAAGATATTTCATCTGATTTTTCAACATTTCTTGCATTATAGCATATGAGTCAACAAAATTTGAGCAAATAGAACATCTTTGTACGATGATGCAAAAATATAATGGAAAAATCAAAATATAAAGAATTCCGTTCGCCGTATAATTTTCCCTCAAACAAACTTATACCATGAAAGAGATTCATAAAGCTCACATATTGGGATCCTTAGAACTTCGATACACCAACTAGTGGCAGAAAATAGAACTGTTGAACGACGGCTGCAGTAACCAGCTGTAACCAATGAGAGGGCTTGAAACCTCGATACGCTTACTAGTGACGAAAAATAGAACTGTTCAAAGTCGGCTACTTTGACGAAGCCACGCCCATTCCAAGGATCCCAATAGTGTTTCAACATTTGTTGTTCAATAGATTCGATGTGAAAAGAGCATAAAAAAGCAGCTTTCGCGTGATAGGACCTTCGAAAAAATTTTCGAATAAGAAAATGAGAAGAAAATTCATTTTTTTGAATTGAAAGACTATTTCGACCGGATGACCAGATGAAAATTCCAATTGCTGCACAATAAGTATCACCCTTATAATTACATTTCAGATGTCGCTTAACTTATAAGTCAGGTGTTATAAGATACGAAAGCCTACATGAATTTATTATTTGCGCTCACTATTTAAGTGACTGCAAATGGTCATATAATCCTGACACTATATCGGACGACAACGAGGCGCAGCAAAAGAGCAGAGAATTTCAAGCGATTGCAAAGGGTGAAGTTCGGGATCGACATAAAAATAACATTTCTTGTAGAGGAATAGTGACATGTAGAAATGGAATTACACCAATAAGTCCTAAGGCTATATGCAATGATCAGTATTCTACACTGATTCTTTCGGTCCTCATGTTCTGTCTCCATATTCGGTTTTACTATTCTGAAATAATAAACATTGAGATATTTGTAAACTCGTATTTTTTTTCACTGGATGTAGTGACGATTTTTGTCACGAGATTATGGATTTGAATCAATGATAGAGCAGGAGCCCGTGAACATTTTCATGTCAAATCTTATTCACTGTGATATTTATAGAATCAGTTATTTGGACCGAGTAAGAAATGCAAACGATAGTGCCGAGGTCGTCCGGTGGGGCTTTGTTGCACAATGTTATAATAATCATGCACGTTCAGGCAATGTGTTTGTCATATTTTATCCTGTTGACTGAAAGTTAATAGCAGTGGTGATGAAATGCTAACATTTCATATTTTATTCATCTCGGAACTTGTCTGGTAGTTAGTTTTTTATATATCATAAATTAAAAAACACTTCTTACGCCTGGCAGAAGGGGCTAAGATTTTCTTACAAACAATAAACAATGTAAGTTTAGAGGGGTGTATTGTCAAATCTTTTTCAGCTAAAAATTTATATTTACGAAAAGTCTGAGAGGTAAATAATGGAAAAATGTTATTCTTACGCCCTGCAAGTGGAGCAATACGTTTCTTACATTCGTCCGAAAGTCGAAATCGTAAACGACCTGCGAAGCTCTCTCGCTGCAGCGCACGCTCATCGAGTTCGCATTGTGATAAGTTCAATGATTTTATTCCATTCCAAAATATTGTCACCTATAACTGTATACTATGGGGCTTTCCACGCCAACCCAACCCTCCATCGAAATTGACATTTTTAATTTAGCCTTGATTTTTTTATCTTGTACTCTGTGAGAGAGAGCTCCATGAATAATTTCGAATTTTTCTATCAAGATGTTCAAAAGATGAGATTTCTCAAAATTTTAGGTGTTTTACTTTTGAATGCTCATAACTTTTCCAAAAATGCATCAATTTGAATGTTTTTTTTTTTCAATATGAATTTTTAGCTGAATAAGATTTGACGATACACCACTCCAAACCTACATGCTTACTGCTTGCAAGAAAATCTTAGCCCCTTCTGCCAGGCGTAAGAAGTGTTTTTTCATTTATAATTGATAAAAAACGAACTACCAGACAAGTTTCGAGATGAATAAAATATGTCATGTCTTTCATTTTCAAATTAGTTCCCAATTAAGGGTTGCCCCACCCTTCAGGCGTAAGAAATGACTTTTCCATGTCGAAAGGACGTATCCTATAGGAATCCTAGGGTCTCAGAGTAAATAAGATTTGACACAAAATTGGTGCGTTGGCTCCTGCTCTATGAAAATACACACCATGATTTTAATGGTTGGAAAGTGGCTAATTCAAATTGTGGATAGAATAGGCAAACTACCCATATAGTAGATTGCAGCTAGCAGTTTGCAGCTTTATAACAGAGCTTCATAGAGTAAGTAAACGTATGCGCATCTAAATTACGCCTGATTATGTTTTTCTGATGTTGGATTTGTCGGTTAAAGCAAATGAGAGAAGAATAATTTTTTTGCTATAGCTTCCTCAATCGAAATTGATTTTCACCACTATCTAACTTCGATATTTCGTTCGTACTTGTACGAATCGGCTGTGTGATTGGGATTGTGAACACTTCCAAGAACTTAGGTAAATTATAAAAATACTTGCAGCGCTCCAGCATTGCTGTGAGTGTACATGTAATATTGGGGTATGCAAAAATAATTATTCAACATTTTCTTCCAAAGTTCCAGCGCAAGAATCTGTAGAATGACGTCAAGAATCAACCTCTGTTGAAGGGACAGATATTCGGAATCAGGGACCAAAAAAGGAACCCGAGCATCAAGACAGACCTTTGAACTATGTGTTCCAGTAAAGTTATATGAACATTGGTAACACGACGTGAAGTTTTGCATCTTTATCAAATGGAAAACTTCTTTTTTGGTACGGTGATTATTCGACACCTGTCTAGATCTCTGCGATGGGAGCTAAAAAAAAAAATAGTCGACTTCTTTTGTCACACCCTAGAATGTAGTTGCGTATGGTAGTATTACCTACTAACAGATTTTCATGAAAATGTGTATGATGCCCTTGGAATGTGTACCTAATCACGCATCCTTAAGGTCTATGGGTTCATATACCTATACTGCACCGGTTTTAATGTTCAGTGTGTCCCTACAACGCACAATAAGGTAGATATTTGCCCGTTCTCCTCGAATATGATTTTACAGAAATTGGCTCAAAATTATAAATTGAAATATCGACCAAAGACCGTGGTGCTCTAAGAAGCCACAAATTCAGAATTTTCCGAAATGTTCGCGCCAATCATTCTTTTTTCTTTGAATTTTCACCAGTGCAACTTGACCTCCTAATTTTATGTATATTGACCAGGTCAACCTTTATTAAGATGGACTACTTTCTTGATTGGAAAAATCAGTATCAATGAATATGTGAAATTCTATAAAGAGAACCGATCATCATGATAGCACGAATAGTTGTGAAGACTTAATTATCAATAATGGTTGTCAATTTGCCTTAGCGTATCTCCTTTCCCTCTTACCTTGAGCGAAAAGATCATTGAAAAGATTTAACAAGGAATTGAAAAGAGAAGAAGGTGGTAATATAAATCACACGGAACATGAATTTTTACACAGGGTGATTCACTTTGCACGCACCACTGTACATGGGTAGATTCCTCGTAAAAATCTAGGACTGATTTTACTTCACCAAAAAGTCGTGGGACTAATAGTTATCGAGCACAGGAAGATCTTAGTTGACCAATAACAAAACTTAGAAGTGACGCAGACAGGGCTGACGATTAGTGTAAGTTGAGCAGTGTCCTGTCTATGTGAATTATAAGCTCTGCGATTGGTCAACTCAGATCTTCCGTAACTTGAAAACTATATCAAACAGCAAATATATTGGCACATGGGCCTGAAATTTGGAGCTAAAATTGAAATTTTTTAAAATGTTGGAGAAACTGATATAATACACCATACAGGGACGTGGTTCTATACTATTAAGAGCAACAGCGAATATCCATACTATATATTGATATTTTTCATAAGTTATCAGCATGCTTCATGAGTTTTATTACATATAGTAAGAATTGTCCTTTCCTGTAAAGCTCAAAGCGCACTATGCCGAAGCGAAGTGATCGGAAGTTTTCATGAACATGCATTCTTAGGAGTGTGCGTGCATACTTCCATAAAAAACGTAAGAAATGCATGTTAATGAAACTTCCGATCATTTCGCTTCGGCATAGTGCGTGTTAAGCTTAACAGTTTAACATTACCGCTACATGTAGGTAAAATATTGATATAGGTATTTTGGGAATGTGCTATAGGGTAATTATGCTATAGTATATGATGATGTAATAATTTGTAGCACCTTCTCTGCACAGGTCACATAAAATATATTTCCACCGTTAATAATAATAATAATTATAGATCGCTAGTCTCACAGAAACTGCAGTTGAAAACCTGTGCGAATTTTTGCCGTTATATCAGGTTCACCTTTCCATTATACGCACTAAGGTGGTCCTTATTTTGATCATTTGGGAATTTCAATAGACCCGCCCCCTAACATCCTTCCAAATAACTCAAAAAAGAAATCCTTGCCCAGTTTGAGTTCTTAATATTGATATTAACCCGACCCACAAGACGACGGAAGTTTGAATTCTTATGACTACGATAATTAGGTATTGATGAAAAAATCTGAAATTTGTTATAGTTATTTGTACTTGTATGATGTACAAAATGGTGCATTGAAACAATTTTTAGATAATTGTATTCTTACCTTTTAATGCTTAACTTTTGAGAATTTTTTTTTTATTTTCCTCACATTAGAAGGTAAGAACAGAATTATCTGAAAACGGTTCTAATGCACCATTTTGTACATCATACGAGTAAAAATAACTGTACCAAATTTTAAATTTTTTCATTAGTAATCATCGGAGTTATGAAAATTCAAAGTTTAGTTTTGAAAAATAAGTGCAATTTCCCATTTAAAACTTTCGTCGTCTTGGGGATCGGGTTAATTTTAATAAAAATTCCAAAAGCTCGTCTAGGGGCGGGTCTATTAAAATTACAGAATGGCCAAAGGGAGGACCAACCTAATACGCACGGACAACAGACATACAGACATACAACATTTTAACCGAATGGTGAACGACAAAGTTCTTCAACTTTAACAAGTATAATGATACACATATACGCGTATAATTACGTGATCATAAATAACGTAATCCCGACCGTCCTTGGCTTGCAGTCCCCATCAGCTTAATGCTGTAAAATCGCGTTATTCACCACAGTTGCATTGACCAAAAGTTTAGGCAGTGTAGTTGTTGCGGCATGGAGTAAACTGCTGTTGGACATAGCAATCGCGGTGTCATTGGAGAAGACCGTGGTAGCCACAGCAGCGGTGATCGTGGTCGCAATGGCTTTTAGTTTTGGAATCCGTGTGATTTTATCCATTAATGGGAGCCCGGTGGTAATTGGCGACGATGTGCTCGTCTGCATGAAGATGCTTGCCGTCACGTTATTCACCGCCACTGAAATGACCTTCCGTGCTTTTGGGCATATGTCTTTCGTTTGGAGAGGAGGTCCTAGACAAGCGTCGAGCATGTAAGCTAGCAGGGATCCCACAGTCAGCCCTGTTGTGTAGGACAGCGTCATGATGTTACCTAAAGGTAATAAACGTGATGAAGCATCTTGTATGTAGCTTTTTCTGAAAGATCCAGCCATAATGTCCGATACTTTGATCAAAAGTGCAGTGAATATGCTCATATAACGAGGAACCGGAAATTCATGATATGCCAGACAATAAATCAATCATGTCTCGGTGAAATCCATGTGTAAACTCAGTGGAGTATGAAATTTGTGAGATTTCAGAAAACATTGTAAAATTTATGGAATCCTAGCGAAATTCATGAAATTTTAGTCAATGTAATGAATTCGATGAGATAAGAGAAGAATGCGACATTTTTGTGCAATGTTGAATGACAAATTTTGTCAACAGCCATCTGAAATTCTTGCTGATGTATAATGTATATAATACAACTTTGAATCCTTCCCAGACAACACAAAATTCAAAGCGGTCTTAAAGACATCGTATGGACGTCAAATGCGTCGATTTCTGACGTCTTCAAGACGTCTTCAACAATTAAGACGTCTTTAAGTCTTTATCGACGCATTTTGACGTCCATATGACGTTTTTAAGACTTTGTGTTGTTTGGGTTGCCAAACCGGTGGAATCCTCGTGAAATTACGAAATCTTTGTAATGAAATCTGTACAAGCTTCGAAACTCTGTGAATAGAAAATTAATCTCTGAAATCTTGGTTCGAGTCTGGTGCCCACAACTTCGGGAGGCGGTTACAACCCCTCAGTTATTATATCCATTAAGTATAGAGTTGGCTGTTTACCCGTTAATTCTCTATGTTCCTCGGGCACCTTACTTGGTGCTTGAATCATAGGTACACTGCCGACGATTCCGTTGGTCAGTCCTAGCAATAGTGAGAATAATAATGGATAGCCTTCACCAGATAATATTGGAGCTCGCCTTGGAATGGCGCACAGCAGAAACAAGGGGATGAGTATTGCACGAGCTCCAGAAAAGTACAATAGCTGCGTACGCGTCCATTCATAAGGAATTGAGGCCAGAACCTAAGGTGTAGTAAAAGTATATTTACATAAGTGGTTTTTAAAATCCCATGAAATTATTTTGAAATCTAGGAATTTTCAAACACGATGACTCATCGGTGGTTACCGCTCTGTTTTATAGTCTTATCTCTGGAATATTAGAAATTGCATTATACCTTGCCGAGTAAATCCGCAGCATTGAAGGCAGCCATTAGAATCACCGGCATCCACGACTCAAATTTGCAGGATATGATTTCGGAAACTATTCCCGGGTAGAGGCAGAGCGTGACGAAATAGGCTACTCCGATGCTTGCCATGTATGGAAAGATCAATTTGGCAACCTCTAATCGTGCGAACAAACCTCCTGAAAAGTGCCAAAAATATTCGTCAAATCAGTTATTTAATTCAGTCTATCACATAAAACCTTCTGAGATTTTCAACATCCGTGTTCAAAATCAACAGTGCAGTTTGTGAAATATCGAAGAGAAATCTATACCATACATACTCCCACCAGAACTTTGGAAAATACATCAAGTTCCAATGATAAGTACATCAATTAATGCTCATATGCGTCTATAATCATTCTATAATTGATTACTGATAATAAACAATAATTTTGTGAACTCACTTTTAATGCCGGACCAAGGTCTACTGCTTCGGGTTCCATAAGTGCCTCGCGAACGGACAACGACATCTTCGACTTTGTACGTTGGGCCAGCACTGCCGGGAGGATTTCCGGAAGGTGCACCAGGCTCGTAAACCGGATTACTGAACGAAAACGCTGAATACTGCCCTGTACAAAGTTGAATTATGAAGTTCGATGGTATGTTCCACTAGAGAAGGGTCAGACTTCTCCTTTTCTAGTATATCTAGTTCAATTCAAGCTCTTCCTCAGACTCTCTGGAAATTTTACCCCCGTCAATTTTCCGTTGCCTTGAATTTACACTATAATACTCTCACTATTCATCGACGAATAATTTGGTTCCCACGGTAAACGAAGGAGACTACACACATAAATTTTATTCTCAAAATAACGAAATCAACTTCAATGGAAGTCAGCTGTCACTGTTTACTAGGGTGATTCAAAAAAACGAAAATTTTCTTTTTTCTCTCAGTACCAGGCTAAAAAGTTTCATTTAGGTGAAAAAATATGTCTGTTAAAATATGAGCTCCTAATATTAATAATCAGATGCTGCGCATCGCACTTTTCGGTTTTGCATAAGAATGATATGGGATAAATTATTTTTGCTTCTTCTGATTTTCATAACTAGCAAATGATACGTCACACAAAGAATCCACAGACATATTTGTGTAGAGAATTGAATGAAAAAAAAATGATAAAAAATTAAATAATTAATTTAATTAATTAATTATTTCATTAATTGATTAATTACATTGAACTTTGACCTTGAATAACTTTCGAACGAGTGGACTTATTAGAAAATCACTCGGCACTTTTTTGTAGAGCGTTTAATTCTCTACAAAACTGTGTTTGTGGATTCTCTGTGTGACGAATCATTTTCTAGTTATAAAAATCAGAAGAAGCAAAAATGATTTATCACATGTTATTCTTATGGAAAATCGAAAAGTGCGATGCGCAGCATCTGATTATTAATATTAAGAGCTCATATTTTAACAGACATATTTTTTCACCTAAATGAAACTTTTGAGCCTGGTACTGAGATGAAAACTTTTTTTTTTTGTTTTCTGAATCACCCTACTGTCTACCCTCTGATTACTGCGAAAATTCAATTGTTAATAATATAGAATGTAGAATAATTTACGAAATGAATATATTGTACAATGATTGCGGTAAGCGTACCATTATTGGCAACATCGGCATTGCCACCACCAGCTAAGTCTGTAGCTGGAGGGCTTGTCTGGAGCTTCAGGACGCCATATTGACCTTTTGCTGGATCTCCAATCTGGTCCAAGGGATCCATCTGTCAATAAGTAAAGTTCGATTAATCCCTCGGATATAAGCATTGTGTCAAGTATCACTATCGCAGGTTCATTAAATGAGATTAAAACTCGTCCAGCTGAAACAAGCGTAGTGTCTTCCTTGAGTATCTTATTTGCTCAATTTGCCTGACTTTTAATTATTTTTGCACGTCAAGGGTCATGATTCACATACCAAACCCACGTCCTCCGTCGGCTCTAAAGTAATTCTATTCCTTTCTTGGCATAGCGTAATGTAGAACTGGACAAAGTCAGTTTGCCGTACGACCTGATGCAGCACAAAGCACATCACAATCGTTAGGATAGACAGAACGAAGAACATTGATGTGTTTCCACGCTCATCGTTTACCAAGGATTTAGTTATTATGCGATTGGTCGACACCCAGAAACCGGCAGCACCTAAATGGAGCAGATGTTATTTTAACAATTCATTACTCAACTTGAATCAGTCAGGGTCAAAAGAAATTTGTTCTTTCTCTATGTATACTAGGGTGCAGGTCGCTGAAAAACAAAAATTCCACGCCGCCCCCTCAAACTGTGGTGAATGACGAAAAAAAAGGTACTGCAAAATCTGAAGTCTCTCAATTGAAGGGAGCCCGTGCTTCTTCGGCTTTGAGGTTTCAAAATTTGCAATTATCTCACTTTTCTTTATGAATTTGCTGTATCGGCGTTTTTTTTCATATTTGTTCTATCTACAAACATATTTGATGACGTCACAATATTCTGTGGTGTTATTAATACCTATTGCTATGAACAAGGAGGTATTATTTTTTTATTTTATTTTTTTAGCAGAAACAAAATTTGCTTAAACCGCTGGATTCAATGTCAACTTTTTAAAGAACGGGTGATAATTAATAACTACTGATTATTTGGATAATATAGTTAGGATAATAGTTTTTTGTAGTACCTTTTTTTTCGTCATTCACTACAGTTTGAGGGGACGGCATGGAATTTTTATTTTTTAACGACCACCCTAATGTACATATTAGGGCAGGGCCCGGCACACTCATTAGTCCAAAGAGCCAAAGCTCTAAATCCACTCAACCCGTTCACCGGCACTAATCCTTTTAACGCCATTTCTTGGATTTTGGTAGGTATGGGTGGGAACATGCAGGTATGAAACGACACGGACGGTCGACGCAGTTCTTGCCGTCGCAAATAGAGCAAACCACCCCTCAGTTCCTTTTATTTCTCCTGAACGCTGCCCTTACCATCGCACTTCCAGGTAAGGAGGAGTGACCGTTCTCAGGTAGAACGAGGGGACTTACGGCCGTAGTAATTGACACTTAGAGCCAGGCTGGCTCTGAGAGCCCGGTGGTGCCGGGCCCTGTATTAGGGTGTGCCAAAAAAAAAAAAAAAATTCAAACGCGCATGAAGATTCCGGTAGAGCATTTTAAATGGCATATCTCAGCCAAATATGAGCTCTTAATATTGATATTTAGCACACCCTAGTATATATATGAGTATCCACTGTTTATTCAACTTCTCAGACGTTGGTTGTGCGGAAGTTGCGGGAACTGCAAAGTTTGACGTGCCCTGAATAGCGCAGATAGATCTTATTCAATAATTATAGTACTGCTACTTCAAATTCAACAAGCATTTACTTCATGTACTTACTTTCGCCAGCCATAACAGCTTGGGTATAGCGACTCGGAAGCATTGAAGTATATCCATAGAAGCTCGACTGTTGAACTGAAAAATGAATCGGATTGTTTATGGTGTAACACAATTCATAAGACGTAAGGAAAAAACTGGTTATGGATCAGATGCCTATAGTTTTATGATCGTAATTGTGAGTGTTGTCTTTCTCTGTTCAAAGTTAGCTTAGCAGTACTGTCTCGTTTTCGAATTCAAGAGATATTTCGATAAGGGCTGGAAAAAATGAAGTCACTGAAAGCCTTCCAGCTTATACCAACACAAGATCATATTATTGGACTGTCCCATCAGATTGAATCAATCATATTGCATTTTATTTACAACGTCATTGTCAGCGCCGGCGAAACACAATTTTCCAAGGTCTGGAGGCAGGATTCTGGGGGGAGGGGGGGGGGGGGGACGGAGGAGGCAAATAAATTTTTTTTTAAGAACGCGTGTCCTTGTATTTTCAAAGTGCTAAGGTATAGATTTTCTGACAAAAGAACTGAACAAAGTGGATACAGACTTAGAATTTGAGATATGGAATTCCATACCCGCTAAACTCCGAGGTCTGGAACGACCAGACCTACCAGACACGTTTCGCCGGGCCTGGTCATTGTGTATGCTGTGTTTGGTTTCTGGTAAGCTCTTACTACTTAGTTAACTCTGGCTTCAAATGTTTTTACAGACCTGTACAACCCAAAGATACAATGGCCACAGCAACTAGGTTGATGGTGTACGAAGCTGCTACACCAAACAGCTCCCACCAGATTTCACAAATCACCACAAAATTCAAAGTAACAAATGATACTAGGTATCCTGTAAATGTTATACCTCAAGTTAGTTGAAATACTTTTATATACACTGAAAAGTCTCTCGAGCAGCCAGAAATATTGTCGAAAGTGGTAGCCGATCTAAAGCCAGCACAGCTAGCGCGCTCGCCAGAGCAGCTAGCACGCGCGCGCGTACAGCTACTATACTCGAATCGAGTTTAGTCGCTACACTCAACTCCCGGCGCTATAGATACTCTCCCAGCGCAGCTACTACTCTCAAACTTGCATTAATCACTATACCAAGACTCAGCCTAATAGCTGCGCCCTGAGATTGCTGGCTGCTCCAGAGACTTTTCAGTGTACCAAAAAAAATACTGCGAAAGACGTCTATAAGGGAGGATGCACGAGAGTAGTTACCAAATGTTATCCTTGTGTTGAGAGACAAAGTTTCTACCAATATGTTGTTTGCAAAAACCGCAAAGAAGGCCATCGTTATGTAAACTAACGACATATCGAAGATTATCGTAGTTCCAGGATATCGTGCTTGAAAATAATCCACAGCGATGACAAAGCTGAAACAATGAGTTTATGCTGACTATTGACTAGTTTATTAGTTTCTTATTGCATGGGTGCAATTTTGGAAGAAAACAAACCGTTATTGGCACCCACCTAGAGTTACATGTCGTATGCATATGTAATACACATACTTATGGAGATGATATGTGTGACTATGTAACATTTTCAGGAATATTAAAAGTGGAAGATGATGATATTATAACGAGACTTGATTTTAGTTTAGTATAAACACAAAAATGTGTACTTGTATTCTGCTATCGTATTTTGAATAGACAAATTATACATATATATACATCGGTATATTAGAGTGCTTTTTCTGGAACGTCTATTTTTTTTTCTCAACTCCCATACTTGAAAATCTCGTGTACACGTTGAAAAAGCCATCCTGTTCAATTTTCAGCTCTCAACTCCAATTCTAACTACTTGCGCTCTTCTTTTCAAGTTTTCCCATGCCATAAGCATCCAAACATTACGACTTTTTATTTAGCCGCGCACAACTCAGCCGCATTTCAATAGAATGTTCTGATCAAAAATTCATTTTACAGAAAATTCAGTGTTCTTCGAAAGTGCCTATGGTACTTTGGCGGTGGTTTCAACCGCTGCACCTGTGTGAGCCTTCAAAGTCAATTTTATGCATAATTCTTCTATCCTTGCTGTGAGCGAATAAACGATTGGACTTGCAGAAAAAAACCTCAGAACAATTTTGTAGGAAATTTAATTCTCTACAAAAAAAGTCTCATAAATGAAGTCTCTCAAACCAGTATTTGAAAAGATATAGAACTTTGATTTTTTTGAATATAAAATTTCAATAAAATATCAAGTTTAATATTTTTAAGTCAGTCGAACTACCATGGGCACTTTTGAAGAACACTAAATTCTCTGTAAAATGAGTCTTAGATCAGAACAATCCATCGAAATGCGGCTGAGTTGTGCGCGGCTCAAGAAAAAGTCGTAATGTTTACAGGCTTTGAGCATAGGAAAACTTACAAAGAAGAGCGTGAGTACTTAGAATTGGAACTGAGAGTTAAAGATTGAACAGGATTGCTTTTTGAACGCGTGCACAGGGCGAGGTTGATTCTGGCCAGGATGTGATTGTTTGGTATATGATTTAACATGATAACCCGATCACTTCCGGGCCAGAATCAACCTCGCCGGGTATACAACAAGGTTTTCAAGTGGGAGTTGGAAAAAAAATAGTCATTTTCCAAAAAGCACCCTAAGGTATATATATTACCTGTTGTAAGGTAAAAGAAATCCTGCACCAGCCAAGACAAGGGCAAGATATACAAAGTTACACTTGTCAACTGGTGGTGACAAATGAGCAAAACCGTTGGTGAACTTGAACTCGTTCATCCCTCGGGCTTTGCCCAGCTGAACATATCCCCTGCTCAAATTCTCATCCATATTGTGTAGAATTCTTGTATCAATGCAGCACGGTTCAACACATCCCTGGACGAGTTGTGTAAAATTTGTCAAGTTGCTCCGATATGGAATACACCCAGACCTTGTTTGCACGTGTATTAATTGATATTAAATTCGGTTCCCAGTTCTTAATCTACGTGAGATGTAATGTTTGATAAGATTCACCCGGATATCTGTATTTCCTTCTGATATATTAACCGATCCACGGGGCGCATGCTTCGAAAATGACCACATTGATTTCTGCGCATTTCATACCACGCGCTGAAGTCTGCGCGGGGCATGCCGCGCAGTCTTGTCGGGGAGTCCCCGTCCTTCGCTTTGGAAACTTTTGCTTATGGAGCCTAGACTCCATACTTTTGCTGTAACTTTTTGACGCAGGGCTCACAAGTTCTACTGTCAATTGGGGCGCTAACTATTTTATCGTCAATGTTTTTTCATACGACCGGTCGCCGAGGAGATACTCTTAGTCCATCAGATCGAAATCATCTATAAATTGGAATCCTATGTTTCTAGTTGGCAGGCTTTATATTTTTCAGAACTATACTGCAGCTTTCTCCAAAAACATAGTAATATACCGTATACATATCAATTAAAAATCATTGACACAGTGGCCATCTGTCAACCTTACCGACTGTGTGTAACCGCGTCGGTAAGTCCGCCTGCGTATGCAATCTATAGTCTACGTTATCGATATTCTGAATCTGAGTTCATTTCCAAACCGACGAAGGGCGAGATCTGCTAATATTCCCTCAAGAAAATTTCGAATGTCGGTGACAGTGCCAACAAGATAGTGAATTCGAAGTGAAAAAACTTGATAAAGGCTATGCCGTGCAATTCGCAGAAAAAACAACCAAACCAATTCTCGAATAAAAGTGATGACAATTAGACTGTATATTCTTCTCCTGCTGTTTCATGCTGTGGTGGTTATTCAATAAGCTGCACGCCTGGAGGACCCCTCAATTATACCCGGCTACATTAGCTCCGCTGTCTATTGATAATCAATTTACTCAGAATGCATGTTACTCTATTAATTGTTTATATATTCTACAAGGTATACAGATTTCCTATTTATCTATATCTATATTATAAGGTGTATGTACAATAAGCTTTCATATTTTTGGTAGGAAAGTGCTACTCTCTTAAATTGAAATAGTGACTTTCGACTATCAAATAGTGACTATTCACTATTTAGTAGTGCAAAGTATACCACTATTTGAATTAGTGATCTACTCTGCACTGCGAAATAGTGAATAGTCACTATTGTCACTATTTCGATTTAAGGGGTTAGGGGTAGTCAGAGACACGAAAAAATGAGAATTTTCAGTAATTTTTTTTTTGCTATTAAATCATGTTATTTTACAAAAGTAATAATATGGCATTATTACACAATGTTTTGACTTGAAGTGACGAAAATTTGAAAAAAAAAATTTATAATTTCCAAAGTTATAGCTGCTTGTGTTGACCCAGTTCCAAAAAAAGGTCCTTGCGGTGACCATCATAAGTCCTTGGAGATTCATCTAAAATCAATCGGATAAGAAAAATTAGTTTTATAAATAGATAATCTTGGGCCTGATCGAAGCTTTTTTTTTTTTTTTTCAAAAATTAACAAAATGGCGGCCTCAGGAAATTTTTTTCTACATTTTCTGAAAAAAATCAACAGTTAATTGGTCTTAAAAAATCGAAATTTTTGAAAAAAAAAAAAGCTTCGATCAGGCCCAGGATTATCTATTTATAAAACTAATTTTTCTTATCCGATTGATTTTAGATGAATCTCCAAGGACTTACGATAGTCACCGCAAGGACCTTTTTTTGGAACTGGGTCAACACAAACAGCTATAACTTTGGAAATTATAAATTTTTTTTTTTCAAATTTTCGTCACTTCAAGTCAAAACATTGTGTAATAATGCCATATTATTACTTTTGTAAAATGACATGATTTAATAGCAAAAAAAAAATTACTGAAAATTCTCATTTTTTCGTGTCTCTGACTACCCCTAACCCCTTAAGAGAGTACCGCATTTCAAACATCAAGGATACGATCATATAACTAGTATAGGTCTATCGTCATTAACCTAGGTATCATCACTCTATAGTATATTAGTTATATCTTAGAATACCTGGTGCATAATCCTATAATAATATAATAGTATAATCGCTACTACTATAGTAGTAGTAGTAGTAGTAGTAGTAGTAGTAGTAGTAGTAGTAGTAGTAGTTGTTTGATACATGATAAATACAGATACGTAATAATCTTAAGTGTCGGTTTTTCCTTAGTGATTATGAATCCTTAAATAATTAGGACGACTAATGTTATTGAGAAACCTATCGTCACTATCACAAAATTATGTGTAACCTTAGGATTCGGGTAGAACTTGTGAAAGATGATGTCATTGCGAATCCATGCATACGCTCCCCAGACAGCACAAAACTCCGAAACATGTCCTATGGATGTCCTATGGACTTATCGACGTCTCATGGAGGTGTTATGGATAGCTTCTGGAGTTTTGTGCTGTCTGGGATCCATAATTTTTCCGGATAAAAGCAGTCCAGCGGCTTGTAATAGTAATTTCCCAGTAAACGGAAGAAGATTGCAGAGAATTTGTGTTACGAATTACGAATTCTTATTTCCTTAAATTTCGGGTTGGTCCATCGCAGATTCCCATTCTGTTGAATATTCAATTCCTCTCATTGCATTTCAGTGGATCGCCTTCTTGTCGTTTATCATTCCACCGGATTCTCATTAGCGAAATAAATGTTGTGTCCATTTTCGTCGATTCATAATTGAGATTGAATGAAATCTGGCACTTAAAAAAGGTTCCAAGTGATTGGAACGAATTCATTTCGTAAGAACATCAATTCCGGTTCTTGAAAAAATTAGAATTGGCTTCAGGTTAGCTTTCAATTATTTTTAATCTTCTTTCGATTACTGGACTGCCTGTGTCTTGTCCATAGTGACGATAATTGGCGGCAAGACGCGAGCATAGCAAACTTTTGCAAGAAAATGTCAAGGCCGCGTTCGCAAATCGATCCTTTCGGTCAACCGAATGTTCGCTCGCTTGCTAGGACTCTATAACTGTATAATTGTGTGCAGACAAGCAATGGAGTATATCGTCAAACATAAAGTAGTGTTACTCGTCTCCACAGTCCCTGCAGCCGGTGCCGGATTACCCACTAGGCTACCGAGGCTATAGCCTAGGGCGCTACGGTTCAGGGGGCGCCGGGCGCTATTGAATTGTTTTTTCCCCGAATCATAAAATTCAAAAATTGATATTCTTCATAGACAATAAACTTTTCATTCAGAATGATGGAAGCAGAATGATAAACAAAAACACTTGACATATATTTTTTATTACAAAGTATTGTGTGCACCCTGCAGATAACGGTCTTCCACGCCTCGCCCATTTGCATTTACTATGTTATGTAGCGATGGCAGGACTCCGCTGTTATTAAGAACGGTCTCGTTATAAAATTTGAGGCTAAAAATATGATAGATGCTAGTGGCGAATGTTCACACAGAAAAATCTAAACCTAAATCACGATTGACCCATCGTAATTTTCAATTTCATAAGCGTAATTTACGTTTTTAGGGAAAACGTGAATCGCGCTTTGCGTTGTCGTAAAATAGGATCAAATGTCCTTCACGTACGATTTCGTATCCGTAGAGTAAGACAATTTTTACTTTATTTCATGTTTTTCAATTCACCATGTAAAAAACGTGTTTTAAAGGAAAAAATTGTCTTACTCTACGAATACGAAATCGTACGTGAAGGATATTTGATCCTATTCTATGACAACGCAAAGCGTGATTCACGTTTTCCCTAAAAACGTAAATTACGCTTATGAAATTGAAAATTTACGATGGGTCAATCATGATTTAGGTTTAGATTTTTCGGTGTGTTCCTTTCCTGTTCTGAAACGCGTAAAACACTACCTCCGCAATACAATGAGCAACCATCGGCTAAGTAGTATCGCATTTCTAGCCACTAATCACGATCTCGTTTGAGATATGGACTACGATAAATTAATTCATAAATTTGTAGATGTCAAGGTTGAAAACGTGCCACTTGAATAATAAAACCATACTAACCTAAAAACTATCTGCAGTTATTTTAATAACCATTTTCCCATAATTATAATTTTATTTGAATTGTGCCGCCAAAGGGGCACAACGTTAGCCAAAGCCTAGGGGCGTTCAGATGCTTAATCCGGCATTGCCTGCAGCTGCTCTTCACAGTTCTAACATCGATTTATTTTGAATAGTCGAGTGAAGCGTAAAACCGACGTAGGTACGCGTCCGGTAAGGGTTGGGAATTTGAGGGAGGATGAGGCCGTGCCGACAGGGGCTCGTTGTCAGTACGGCGAGGTGCTTGCCCTGTCCTACCCTAGCCGAACCGTTCCTACCTCAGTATATTCCACATATAACGTATGTTATGTACGTATACAGACATGCTAGCACACATACCCTACATATATAGACACGTAGTCTGTTGGCAAAGTTAAGCGTGCAGGACATCGCGCATCCGGTGGTCGCATCTTCTTCGGAATTTCGTTCCAATTACGCACAGACCGCAGTCTCGCCTGTACTTATACTCATCGTTAGACGATCAACACACACACACAGGATTATAACTGACATAACTGACTATATAACGCTCGCGCGAATTCCGCGCTCATACATCCACTCACGTACACACATACCGGGGCCGATAAGGTTCTTCGTATATCTAAAGGTCGATTGCAATCTGTATTTTTGTAAGGTGATTAATAATTCAAATAGAAATTCTAAAAAGCTGAAAGCCGCGGTTCAATTCTATCGCTGCTGATAATCGCGCGAGGAATAAATAGGATCAGCCTCTGATACTCGCTCAATAGTACGGAACTACTCATCGCCCGTGTATAGAGGGAGTCAGAATTAGCACGCGACACTCAATAAATCACTTTGTGTCTTTCGCCGTGCATTCCACGTGACTCGTAGATCTGCATATTATATTATCGTAATTACAGCCCATGAATTATGTGACTATCGTAAACGTTGAATACCGCCCTAACGCCCATTACTAAATATTAATATTTTTCCATTTAAAGCTTTACTCCTACACTGAGAGAAAAAATTCGTATAAACTAAAAAACCTTGTTTAGCCCAACAAAACGCGGCGGTTACGGGCCATCATATGAATATTATGTAAATGTAACAAAATATTGGTTGCTTGAACTAAATTTGTTTGATTCAAATGGCCGAGGTATATTATGGTAATTACGGCTTATTCATTCATACAGAATGATGGTTGAAACAACTATTTCTTAACAACAGAATCAGTATGTTTGATTCAACGACTTTTTTCCCTCAGTGTATCTATATAGGTATAATGTTTTCCGTCTCATATCATATTATCGTCTTTTGATATCCCTAATTTTTTTTGCGTATCCGAACGAGTGCCGATACGTGCTAGCCCAGATAACAAAACGTGCGGGCTCATGACAGTCGCACGACGTGCGAACACGATGTGTCGACACGAGTCCGTCACGCTGCTCGCACGACCTGAGGATCGTAAATAAAACCTCATGGTGGCCACACTCGGTCAGCACAATATGCCACATAGCGTGCCGCCACCATGAGTGCAAACTGATGGAGTCTTTCGATTAGTCATACAGACCTACGTGGGGCGATTCCTTTTCTGAATAGAAAACGATTTTTCGTACAAACAAATAAAAATGAAAAATGAAGATAGGTACTATGAGTTTTAGGTTTTTGTTTCGAATAATCGTTCTGTATTTCAAAGGAGAATCGCTCTATGTAGGTTTGTATGACTAATTGAAAGACACCCTGCAGTATACATATATATTAGACCGGTTCAAAAAAATCGACATTTGTTTTTTTTTTCAATTTTCGCATTGAAATACTTTCGGGGGGTTGAGAAAAGATGCCTGTTAAAAGGGGAGCTGTTAATATTAATATTTAGAGGTCGCTCATCGCGGATTTCTATTTCCCATTTGAATAGCATTGGGAATTTTTTTTTTTCTTTTTTGGAATTTTGTAGCGCACAAACCAATAAACAAATCAAAATGACTTATACATATTCTATAGGAAATTGAACGCTCTAGAAAAAGTGTATCCTATCATTTTTTGATAAATTGACTCCTTCCAAAGTTTTTCAAGCTCAAAGTTCAATGTATAATTAAGTCAACTCTCTTTTTTTTGTGATTTTTTCTTTATTTTAATTTTTTTCTTCACCCAGTTTTTGTAGAGTATTGAATTCTCTATGAAAATATGTATGCAGCATTCGGATTCGATTATTGGTTTGGTAGCTACAAACTTTTGAATAAAAAATAAAAAATTTCCTATGCTATTCAAATGGAAAATAGAAATCCGCGATGAGCGACCTCTAAATATTAATATTAAGAGCTCCGCTTTTAACAGGCATCTTTTTTCAACCCCCCGAAAGTATTTCAATGTGAAAATTGAAAAAAAAAAATTTTGGATTTTTTTGAACCGGTCTAATATATATGTAGGGGACGGTGGGGCAAAGCCGCCAGTGGGGGCAAGACCGCCATCAAAAAAGAAAAATTACCAAATGGTATTTTCGAAATAAGGCGAGTGAAACAAAACGCCATACCGAGTGTCTCCGCTGAAAGCGATAAGAATTTTTGAGGGTGGGGCAAAACCGGCACCGAAAAAAAAGGCTAAATCTTGTATTTTCGCGTTGAGGCGAGTAAGAAGAAGCTGTATCTAACGTGTATCTCTGCTGAACACGATAAAATACGGAGAAATGGGGGAAAACCGGCCACTAAACAAGAAAAAATACGATTCAGCCTTTTTTCTTTTTGGTGCCGGTTTTGCCCCACCCTCAAAAATTTTTATCGCTTTCAGCGGAAACACTCTACATGGCGTTTTGTTTTAGTCGCCTTAGTTCGAAAATACCATTAGGTCATTTTTTTTTTGGTGGCGGTCTTGCCCCCACTGGCGGCTTTGCCCCACCGTCCCCTACATACAACAATACATTTCAGCGCGGCGATGTTGCAGGCGTCAGTTCACAGTTTGCGAGTTGGTGATTCAATGGACCATGGTGAAATTATATATTCGCAAAACTGTATCCATATCATACAAAACATATGTGTTTCCCGTGGCTACCCAGATAACAATTTGACGGCAAGTTGCTGGCATTGTGCCAGCATTTTCCAACATTTGAACGTAGGAATTAACCGCCAAGGTGTAACCTCAATATCGGAACAGTATGCAAGCATTGGATGCGTGAGCTCGCTTAAAGACAAAATGACGGCATTGAGCAAGCATCCGCAGAGCGCGAGTTTCTGCTTTGCACAATAAATGCCAGCAAATCATGCTTTCACATTGATGCTGGCATAGCAGCAGCATTTAAACAGCATCAGAGGACAACAAGGATTGCAACTTGTGCTCGATCTGATCTGGTTATCTGGGTATACATGAAGTGATAGCATAGCTTATACTACAGGCTATCAGTTGTTTATATAAAGTAGAATTATATAGTCATCCGGCACACGAGGTAGTCGCGTGATTCGGAACAAACACGTGGTGAGTATAATTATCATTTCATCATTATAATCATATACATAAACTATCATTTCAAACGCAAATTATATTCGCCTGACAGTTAATTTTTCATGCTTTGATTATTGAGGAATGCATTTTACCATTAGTAATTTTATTCATTGGTTAGGAAAGTTCTGGCACTGAAATTTCTCTAACCTCAAAATTGGTACCGGAAAGCGAATAAATTTGTGAAAATAATGTTTATGAGGTCCACAGTGAAAATTTCCATGAAGGGTATTTTAAGTGCCTATTTCTAAATCTAAATTCTCATTGTAAAAGCTGACAATGGGATATTTTTTCGTCACAGATTTGAAGAGGTCGAACTTCAACCCTGTAGGATATATTATGCCACCAAAATTAGAAAGGTTCGAACTGCTTCATAGCGATAGCCACAAAAGGAGGTGAATTCATTTACTTCGCACGAATTTGAGAGTTGAAAATGATGACAAGCTGAGCAGTTCATCGTCTGAAGTATCCGATATACAAATTCCATCGGATATCGAGCATTTACAAGAAAATGGTGAGAATATCGTTCAAGAAGAACAAAATGAACGATTGCAAGAGGATTGCGACAATCTTGCGTACAATGAGGAAACAGAGTCTTCGGATGGAGCAACTGTATCGTCTGAAGAAGAAAACAGTGACGAAGAGAATAATTTATAGAATATTTTAGGGGATTTCAATTATGGCTCGATGCCTAACAACGTTACCTTCTTTATGTTTATTACGAGGATTGGCATACGTTGTATAATTTGAAAAGCAAGCGAGAGACTATTTTGGTTTAACTAATATAAAATATTAAAAATTTTTGTTTTGCTTGTTACGATGATTTGTTACCAATAATTAATGAAAAGAATATACTTCAGTTTGAATAAATATATAAGGAGTTAAGAATATTTTTTGAGAGATTTAACAGTCAAGGCTCGATGGCTAACAGTTACCTATTTATACGTACACTAAACGTGTTGGATGTTGACCGGTTCAAGGCCACGCATACTTTCGACACATGCGAATCTAGATGAGAACCGCTTGATTCGTCTGTAGCGCCGCTAGTGGCCTCTGAGGAAATCTCGTGCTGATAAAGATATCGATAGCTGTGTTTCTTTTTTTTAGCTGAATTTATCGATGTCTAGCCCGATAAATTCAACTAAAAAAAAGAAAAACAGCTATCGATATCTTTATCAGCACGAGATTCCGTCAGAGGCCACTAGCGGCGCTACAGACGAATCAAGCGGTTCTCATCTAGATTCGCATTTGTCGAAAATATGCGTGGCCTTGAACCGCCCGGGAAAAAATAGTTGTATATGAATATAAATAATCATATATGACCTTATCATTAATGATCATGAACGAAATTTGTCTCTATATGACCATATATAACCATGTATAATTGGCCAGGTCTGATCATGTCTGCTTATATATAATCAGATATGATCAGATTTAATCATTTGTTTTGGACAAATTAAAATAAAACAGTCAATTAAATTACAAAATCATAAAAACTATTTTGTTTTTATATCTTTTATTCGTCGTAATGGCCGGAATTATGGTCATTTCTGATAATTGACTTTTTTTTGTCGATTAAAATTTTCTGACTGTTTCTTACTGGGATTCGAACCCGGGTCCTTCTGCGTATCAGTCGAAGCTTCTACCACTTTGCTACTTTACGTATTCGATAGTTGATACTTTCAGAATTTCTATATGTATTTGACACGAAAATTTATCAACCTTAACAAATGCACTTAATATTGATTATGATGATCGAACGATTCTTGAATTGTTTTTGTATTTTAGGGAATGTGAGGCAATATGACCACTCTAAATTTTTCAGCAGAAAAAATTACTAATCTGAAACTGCTGTGTATTCTATTTATTGAAAGAGATTAAACGTTTATTTTATTGACTGGAGGAATTCTATAACTTTGTGGGGCAAAACGGCTAATTTAATAATATCATAATATTCAGGTTTTTATTGTTTAAATTGTCAAAGAATATGTATGGGTATGCAGGGTGATTCAGAATTCATGACGAATCTCTTGAGGGGTTTATCCTTGTCAAAATTGGGAACGAAAGTTCCTCAGCCATTTTTCCTTGGAAATATTTTTTTCCGACAAACGATTTTTTTTGTTTTTGTTGTTTTATTTGTCAATTTTGAAGGATCCCAAAAGATTTTTATTCGGTGGAAGATATAGAAAAAATGTGTTATGATTCCAAGGAAAAAAATCATTTTTCGGAAAAATGGCTGAAGAACTTTCGATCCCGATTTTGTGAAGGATTAACCCCTCGAGAGATTCGTCACGAATTCTGAATAACCCTGTATATTGAGGTTTCATAACAATCAGATCTGATCATATATAGACCTACATCAGACCTATATATGATTACACATGGGCTTATATCAGTCAGGTCTGATCATATCTAATTATATATAGACCATATATGATTAATAATAATAATAATATTTTATAATTATATATAGACCTATAAATGATTGGACATTGTCTTATATCAGTTATGTCTGATCATATCGTATGAAATTAGACATGATTATGCTTGTTCATGTCTGATCAGGCCTGATGCTCATGGCCGATCATGGTCTGATCACGTATCAGGCCTGATCAGAGCGACATAGTTAGAGCAGAGCGGAGGTTTTCAACCTTCCAGGCATAATCATACATGAACAGGTATGGCCATGCATGATCAGGCATGAACGTATTTATGATTAGGTCTGACGTCAGGCCTAATTATACATGAACAGGCATGATCATGTCTGACATCAGGCATAATCATACACGAACAGGCATGGCCATGCATGATCAGGCATGAACGTATTTATGATCTGGTCTGGCATCAGGCCTGATCATACATGAACAGGCATGATCATGTCTGGCAGCAGGCGTAATCATACATGAACAGGCATGATCATGTCTGGCATCAGGCATAATCATACACTAACAGGTATGGTCATGCATGATCAGGCCTGAACGTATTGGGCGCTTCAGGCCTGATCATTCATGATCATGCATGATCATGTCTGGCATCAGATATGAACAGGCATGAACAGACATGATCATGTCTAATTTCAGGCCTGATCATACATGAACAGGCATGATCATGTCTGAACATTTTTTCCCGGGCGGTCAACATCCAACACGTTTAGTGTACATATATCGCTTGATTACTTTGCGGAAAATGTGGGAGATAATATTTTTAAACTTGCTGCAAACGCGGTATTGATATCCAGCTCTATGCTAATAAGAAATAATTAGAGTAAAACAAAAGGAATTTATTATTTATCATTATTATAGCATATATATTGTAATACGTTGAAGTTCGTTACGAAAAGCAGCGCCGTGCGAAGGGGGGGGCGAAGGGGGCGCTCGCCCCGGGCGCCAACTTCAAGGGGCGCCAAAATGTGAGGGGGCGAAAATCTTGAACCACGCTAATAACATGTACCAAGATCGCTTTAGCCGGTCCCGACACTTTTTCGACTTTTTTTTCAGCTTTTTCTTTCGATTTTCAACATTTTTCGTGATTTTTTTGCTTTCATACTATTTCCAATTTGTTATTTTGTATTTCCGCAAGTTTTTTTCCAGTTCTGTGAATACGGATACGTTCCGATACTGAATTCGGAAGAACATCGTCTTGTCTATAGAGAAATCTATCTATTCATGAGGTATTCCATGCCAACTTGACTAATGATTTTCCCTCACTATTTTATATTTGATTCATAATTTTTCATACTGTTACCCCAACTCTAACACCCATTCATGAGTTTTTTCAGATTTTTTTCCTGAACCATTATTGATTTATGAATTTTCGAAACTTGCAACATAGACACGCTTTTGATTGGAGAAAAAAAAAAAATCTGAAAAATTCTGTGTCCGAAGACGATCATTTTGACCCTTATTCGAAACTGGAAACTATTTTTCTTATACTTATTTAGCTGATTTCGGAAAAAATTATTCACTTAACGTAGTGGATAATGGCTCCCAGAATTTTTTTGATCGAAATTTTCGAATAGGTATGAAATCAATCGTATCTCTCATTGTTACGACCCATTATCCTAAAGATACAATTCATCCGCATTGAATAAATTCTGAGAGCCATTATCCACCACGTTTGCGGAATTATTTTTCCTTAAATCAGCAAAAAAAATGTAAGGAAAATAGTTTCCACTTTCGAATGGAGGTTGAAATGATCGTCTTAGGTAACAGAATTTTTGAGATTTTTTTCAAAAGAATCCAAAGTGTTTTTTTGTTGGAAGTTTCGAAAGTTCATGAATAAATAATGATTCGAAAAAAAATCTAAAGAAATTCATGCGTACAGGGTGTTGGAGTTGATGTAGCTATAGGAAAAATGATGAATAAAATGAAAAATGGCGAGGGAAAGGCGAGGGGCAAGGTATTGGTCAAGTTGGCATGGAATACTCCTTACATAAAAATATATTATTATAAAACAAAGATTATATAATAGATTATTATATAGTAAAAACGTTCAACAAATACAAAATTTGTTACAACATATTGCCCATGATCATGTAAAAGGTTTCGATAAATATGTGTTGCACAGAAAAGAAATGAGCAGTTGGAATAGGGCCAACACTTTTTTCCAGTAGAAATGACAACAATTGTGGTAAGATTTACTCATTAGGACATTATGGAATCTATTTGCTCCTATGTACCAAATATTAGAATTGTGGTAATTTCTACTGCAAAAAAGTGTTGTCCCCATACCAGCTGCGCAACATAGTAAATTGAGCAACAATTTTTTTTCCGTGTGAGTAATATATATTTGGGTGCATGTCTTTTTTCAACATTGTATGCGACTTTTTCAGGATTTTTTGCGACTTTTTTTTCAATATATTTAACTTATGTGACTTTTTTCACGGCTTTTAGTCAATCCGAGGCCTGTTTCAGTCCAAGAAAGGTAATAGTTCAATTTCGATTATTTTTTTTTTTTTGTATGTGAGGGGGGCGCCAAATCCAAATTCAGCCCCGGGCGCAAGTTTTTCTTCGCACGGCGCTGACGAAAAGTATTCGTGCCAAAAATATATATTATATTTACTGAATCCCAAACAAATGCATTGATTTTTTGTAATTTATTGCGACCCCGCATACTTAGATCGTTCATCCTTGCAGGTAAGCCGAAATTAGATGAAGTTGGTATACGATATTACATATGAGCGGATCCACGTCACTTCACTCGAAAAAAAACCGTCAAGTCACGGATCTTTGCGCCATTTGACATATCTTTAGTACTATGGGAAAAAAAAATACAACTTCAGGGATTTTGAAAATTTTCTCAAAATGGCCGAGTTAGAGCTATTGGAATTTTGGTAAGTCGCTGTTGCACCGCTATGTTTAAAAATTCATATCTCCGAAAGTATTTACCGGAGCGGACTGATCCTGGAATCATTTTGTTCGTAAAAGAATGCGCTTTCATACAAAAAATTTTGTTTAAAAAAAAAAAATTCGTTCAATTTTTTTTTGTCGTTTATTTTTTTAATTTCGCTGCCATTTCCGCCGGACTTACAGGAATCCATGCAGATAATTTTTTTTGGATAGCCGAATCCTTCCCCTTCAACCCTATCAAAAAAATTATGGAGAACCTACCTGGGCCGGAGAAAAAAAATAAAACGTCCAGTCGTGCGTCGCCGCGCACGCCGATCCACGTCTGCGTGCGGCGTTCTCGGTTCGAAAACTGCCTCAAAACAAAATTACAAACACGGATGTCGATCGGAAATTTTCTGAATTTTCCAAAAATGATGACCATTTTTTTTTCACTTGTCATTTTCAATGCGTCATCCAAAAAAATGAAACTTAAAATGTCAATTCCACCACGTTTCCCATCGTTTTTTGAAAATCTTATTTTTTTTCCAGAAAGTTCAGGAAATTTCCGATGAGAATCATGTCCAAAAGTTTTCCGCGCGTTCACCTCCAAGGCACAGTTTCGGTTTAAATAAGGTCTTGAGGGTTTTGTGTCATTATTTGTGCATTTCGATATTAACCCTAGAATGGTAAGCTTATTTTTTTTTACCTATTATGGTAATTTGGAGTCAAAAACGACCCCAATTTCGAACAATTCATTTGTCCGGTAATATTTCACGATAAGGATTCAACTTGGGCTCATTCTTTTCGTTTTTTAATGCAGAATCACGTGAGCATATCGCAATTTCGCTTGAAGTCGGAAAAGTTAGTCAAAAATGAGTTAAAACGGTCAAGAAACATGAAAAATCAAATCAAATTAGCGACATTTAAAGTCGCCTGGGGTCGTGTTTGACCCCAGGTTACCATTCTAGGGTTAAGAATGAAATTATCTCAATACCCGTGTGGAAGTTCGGGCCGGGCACTGGCTGGGCGCTCTCCAGCTCATAAATTTACTAACGGGGGGCTAATCGGGCGGGCTGTTTAGCGCCCGGCATGGCATATAATACTGAGCTGTACAGCCCAAACACAGTCATGCTAGCCGGGCCCCGTCCAGAAAACCCGACTAAGGTTGCACATTATCCAGGGCCAGCTGCTTAGCGCCCGTGTTGGCCCCGAGTAACGGAATTAGGTTTAGATATTCAATAATAATTCTTATTCATAGAACATTATTTGAAAATACCCTGAAAATTAGAAATGTATCAACTTCTTATTTATACTTCTTATTTATGGAGTATTGCTAAAAACTAGATTACACATAAGATTTTCATCCGATAAAATTCCATACGTGTGTGATTTGGCACATATACGTCATCTAAAAATAGTACATTTCAGTACGAGTATAAGGAAAGGCTTTTTGGACGAAACGAGAGGTTTACGAGCTGTAACGAGGTTCGTCGAAAAGACTTGACGTACAAGTAACGATTATTATTTCCATCACGAAAGCCGAGAAATCGCGACGAAGTTGCGATTTTGAGGTTAGAATGATGAAAAGCTATGTTTCTTAATACATTACACATATGATAATGAAATATAAATAGATTTGATTTCAATTTTGTTTTTCATGCTTATTCATAGCTTGAACTACAAAGTATCTTTATTTTTTAATCGAACCGAATGATAATGGTAACGATAATAATATTAATTATAATTTCCGTACTGCACTTGCCTGGCACTACTGGACTTTTTTCCAAGCTGAGCTCATATTCATCACTTAGTATTTGTTTCTTCACAGCTCTGTGCTTTCGCACACGAAGCCGCGTCAATTCTCTTGTTCTCTTAATTAATCATTATCTACAACTCGAGATACCTAATCAGCTATTCTCAACCAGTAGGCATTTGCCACTTATATATGTTTCCTGGTCGCCAACTGACGGTTCACGTGTTTACCTAACCTCACTCACTCGAGTAAATCAGAATTCGGGGTACGCCATTTTAACCCTCCATTGTCACACTACCAAAAAATAACCGGACCGTCACACTGGGTGGATTCCACCCAGTCCATTTTCAAATGACGATCGTGAGAAAACTATCTGTCCGATTTGGATCGAAAAATTACGGAACATTCTCTGAATATTGTAGATTATGCAATAGAAGTCGTTTTGTTGGAAATTGAAAGACAATAGGTTAGAGAAAAATCGTAATTTTGTCAATTTGTGAAGATAGAACAATTTTGCTTAAAAGTCGATGGGTTGAATCCACCCAGTGTGACGACGGAGGGTTAAACAGTCGTTCACGGGTATATATTGGGATCCTTGGAATGGGCGTGGCTTCGTAAAAGTAGCCGACTTTCAACAGTTCTATTTTTCGTCACTAGTAAGCGTATCGAGGTTTCAAGCCCTCTCATCGGTTACAGCTGGTTACTGCAGCCGTCGTTCAACAGTTCTATTTTCTGCCACTAGTTGGCGTATCGAAGTTCTAAGGATCCCAATATAACTGATTTCTTCTATGAAAACATATACAGTGCAACCTGTGAATAAGCCCTCTCCAAATAAGACCGCTTCTCCAAATCTTCGTTCGAGAGTTGCCCCCACTACTTCGCCCATCGCAGAATCGGGGGCGAACCTCTGAATAGGACCGAGCGTGGAAATTGCGTTTTGATCTTAATTTATGCTTTTTCCTTTTTTAACATAGTTACAATTGCTATATTGACATATTAAATATCACTTCGCTAACATAGAAATAATTCCTGTGTGAAAATAGGAAGAATGCCTATTTTTTTCTTTCCGTGCATGTACAATAATACAATGACGTAATTAAGAAACAATAATCCACATGTACTTACCAGGTATTACACGAACTGAACATTGAAAGACCGGGCTTAGAACTAAGGAATGTATGTTACGTTACCATACTATGCACGTGAAATGTATCGAGTGCGAGCGGTCCTATTTGGAGGTTGAGCCGAGAATTTTTCGTTGCGAGTTCGGACCACGGGTGGGGGTAACTCATTTCTCGGAATTATATTCCCCTACAAGCCCGAGGGCGGTCTTATTCGGAGGTTGCACTGTAACTTGGGGATCTCCCGGCCAGAGCCCATGCGAGTTTTCTTGTATAAACTCATCGACGGGAAACGGATAGTCTGTCTAGTAAGGCGCTAGACAGCCAGCCCTGACAAACCTAGTCACAGTTGGGCTACTTATCGCCCGTCTAGCGCCCAGACAGTTAGGCGGAGTTTGGGATCACCCGACCGGGGGCTAGTCGAATATCGGGCGCTACCGGAGCCAATTTCCACACGGGTAATGATAACTTGGAGGTAAACGAGCGAAAAACTGTTTGACACGACTTTCATCGGAAATTTCCTGAACTTTCTGAAAAAAAAATAAGATTTTCAAAAAACGATGGGAAACGTGGTGAAATTGACATTTTAAGTTTCATTTTTTGAATTACGCATTGAAAATGACAAGTGAAAAAAAGAATGTCCATCATTTTTGGAAAATTCAGAAAATTTCCGATCGACAACCGTGTTGGTAATTTTGTTTTGAGGCAGTTTTCGAACCGAGAACGCCGCACGCAGACGTGGATCGGCGTGCGCGGCGACGCACGATTGGACGTTTTATTTTTTGTCTCCGGCCTAGGTAGGTTTTCCATAAATTCTTTTTTTTAGGGTCGAAGGGGAAGGATTCGGCTATCCAAAAAAAATTATCTGCATGGATTCCTGTAAGTCCCGCGGAAATGGCAGCGAAATTAAAAACATAAACGACGAAAAAAAATTAAAAATTTTTTTTTTTTTGAAAACAAAATTTTTTGTATGAAAGCGCATTCCTGTACGAACAAAATGATTCCAGGATCAGTCCGCTCCGGTAAATACTTTCGGAGATATGAATTTTTAAACATAGCGGTGCAACAGCGACTTACCAAAATTCCAATAGCTCTAACTCCGCCATTTTTAGAAAATTTTCAAGATCCCTGAAGTTGTATTTTTTTTTCCCATAGTACTAAAGATATGTCAAATGGCGCAAAGATCCGTGACTTGACGGTTTTTTTTTGAGTGAAGTGACGTGGATCCGCTCATATTGGGAACTCAAGTGCTGACGTCACAGCTGCCAATATGGCGGCAGCAAAGACTGCAAATTGTTGCAACAGCATACGTAACGAGTATACGTTACGAGCCAGTTTTTATTTATAAACGGTCAAATAAAAAATAGTGCAACATGCGATTGACCATGAGAGAGGTTTACGACTTTGGCAAGCGCATAATCGCGAGCAGGAATTACGTGGAAGGTGAAAATCTCACGACCTTCAAGATTTCTGCATCTGCAAAAATGAACTTCGGCAACCTGTAGCTTCCAAACGATCCATCCGAGAGCAAAATTCTACGGAGATTTTTCGTTCCTTGTTCGATTATTTGGTGGCGATATTTTTTAGTTTTTTTTTAAGATCGACGCGAACCCCAATTTTTCATCGACTAGTCCTTTGGCACTACGTAACTCCGGAACGATCCATCTGAGAGCGAAGGTCTACTAAGATTTTTTCTTCCTATTTTGATTATCTAGTGGCGGTTCTGTTTAGTTTCTTTTTTTTTCAAGACCCACGCAAACTCCGATTTTCCATTGATTGCTACTTTGGCACTACGTAACTCCTGAACGATCCATCTAAGAGCAAAATTCTAGTAGGATTTTTTCTTCCTGTTTCGATTATCTGGTGGCGGTATTTTTTAGTTTTTTTTTTTCAAGCCAGAGCACAGAGGGCCGAATGTCTAAAAAGCTGGCCAAAAATCTAGATTACGAAATGTCATATAAGTACGCCAGACTAACATTTTTTGACTGATATTTATCTTCACTTTGAGCGCCTAAAATATTTTTTATGTGCAGTTTTTTTTTAGGCTGTAACTTAACGTGCAAAGTAGATGTTCTTTATTTACTTATTTAAATAAGCATTGATTTTATTATGAAATTGCTTAATGTTTATGTATATTACTATTTGTTAACTCTAATCATGATTTCTAGTGAAGCAAAATGAGTGAAAAAAAAGTAAATTAACTATACAGAAATCATTAAAAATGATATAGTCGATTATAGTAATAAATTATTACCAAAAATTGGATTTTTAGTCTTCTTTCAATTCTTCTGTAAGTTGCTCCGTGCCCCGCCGCGCGCTACCTCACTCAAGAACTTTCTCTTTAGGACCTAAACATTGAATTCGCGCTGCAAAACCTTGCGGATAGTTGCGCAATTTTTAATAAACGTCAGTGAAAAAAAAAATTTGATTTTTTTAATTTTTTAATTTTTTTGGCTACATTTCCGAAATTCTCCTATCGAAATTCGCTCTAAAATTTGTGGCTATTTGTTTCGATCCGCTAAGTACAATAAAAGTATAAGAGAGTCAAGTGTCGAATATTGCACCTTCAAATAAAACGTGAATAAATCATTTGCTCCAAACTCAAGCAAATCACTTTTAACCTTGCGACAATTTTTATAATTCGGTCTGCGTATTGTACATGGCGAAAAAATAAGACTACTCATTGCTGCGCAGATATATCTCAAAGTAGCAAAGAATCAGTGCAATTTGAAGGAGAAGATTCTGACGAAAACTATCTTTTGCAAAAAAAAGAAACACTTAACACAAGCGGAAATATAAATAAGAAGGAAAAAAATGAAAAAAGTAAAAAGAAAAACAAATAAAAGAAAGCGAAAAATGCGTTTCAAAGTTCCCCCACCAAACCTTGTCGTTGGTGAAACGCGTGAGTAGATTTTTTCAATCGAAACTAATTGAGTAGTAATAATATAATAGTTATAATAGTTATAATATAATAGTAGTAATTCTGTAGTACCCTAATTTCAAGCATATCATTGTCATTTTCGTATAAATAAAACGTTTTTTACATACAAGTAGTCCATATTATATCCGCCATTTTGTTTTTTCAAATTTTGACTTCGAATTCGTGATCAGCGACCCCAAAAACCCCCGAGTGCTGATTTTCATCCGAATTAAATGCGTTTTCTGCACTCAAAGAAAAGGTTGGCTGACACAGCAATTTTTTCGTGGTTGGGGAATAATTAGTCAGAACATCTGCTTAAAATAATAGACCAACTGGGGCTGTTGGTCATAGTGATCATTTCTAAATGTAGCGGTCCAAATAGCCACTTCGTCCTTGCATTGGCTGCTGCATCTACTGCCTAGGCATTGCAGACGACGCGTGGCTGAGACAGCCAAGTTGCTTGATGAACGTTTGGCGCCAAAGACGTGGATCTTACATACCTATGGCGTCGTTCAATGTGCATTTGTTATAGAATAATTGAGTCGTATATGTGTTCGGAATCAATTCGACGATAATGGATGAGCAGTGCGTCAATTTTCTCAATGACAGACAATTGTTTTGCTTAATTGAAAAATTCGAAGGTAAGTATGTTCTTATTACACCAGGCTTATATTGTTCCAGCATATATCTAACCTGTCTGGCTTCTTGGCATGTGCGCGATTATTTTTCTTTCATTTTCTTTATACTTATCAATCCTAAATATTTGTTAAACAAATACCTTTTCACTGATATTCAAAAAAATGCTTTTTGTCTCTGAGCAAGCTTGTCTTACAATGGAATAGTGCAATCGTAACCTTATAGTCCACGATCCCAGAGCCCCCAGACGTAACTTATTTTCTAAAAGACAAAATGTGGGGCTTTGGGTAGTGTTTATGTGTACAATGAATGCCAGCATAAATGTAAAGTTGGTTAGTCGGCCGATTTACAGGTACCAGGTGAGAAAGGTAAGTAAAAACAGGTCTAACTTAACTTAAATTCTAACGGTTGATTTTTATATCCATTCCATAAAATGTTATTACAAAATAATATTCAACACTGCCAGACACTTTTCGACCGCCATAACTTGCGCCAGACGCTTTAAAGCTCACAAAAAAATAATTGAACTTTACTTATATTCTAACGCTTGATTTTTATATATGTTACTTAAGGGACTATTTCCAACATATATGTGTTCAGCCAGACAAATTGCAAGGGCCAAACATCCCTCTAGACACCAAAAATATTCAACCGTGAGTGTGAGCGCGAGGGTACTATGCTCGTGCTTTGGAGCGAGTGAGATATCTATCTGAAATGATTTCCCCCTCTTAAACTCAGTTTTAAGATTTATAAAAGTAACTTTGAGTTATATTAACATTTTCCGCAAGTATAGTTCAAATACTTACCAATTTCGGTTCAACAGTTTTCCATGTCTCATTCTAATGTAATAAGACTTATGATTAAGATTATATTTTACAATTATTTATTGAAGGCTGAATCTTAAAACTGAGTTTAAGAGGGGGAAATCATTTCAGATAGATATCTCACTCGCTCCAAAGCACGAGCATAGTACCCTCGCGCTCACACTCACGGTTGAATATTTTTTGTTTGGCCCTTGCAATTTGTCTGGCTGAACACATATATGTTGGAAATAGTCCCTTAAGTAACATATGGGGGTTTCCAGCTCATCTCGACCACCTTCTAGACCTGACCCCCTCGGATTTGAGTGAAACTTTTTTTTTGCTTCACTCAAGGTCCAAATTTCAACCTCCATTTTTTTCAGAATTTTTCGAGCCCCCGTCCCGGAGGCATAGATAGTGAAAATTTGCCATTTTATGAAATGCCAGAATTTTTTAACGATGATATCCCAAGATTGGAGAGTCATATCAATAAAAACAGGGTAGTCAATAGATTCGTCTTGAATTCAACTTTTTGAAAAAAAATATCTCGCAATATAGCGATACCGTCCCGGCCGCTAGAAACTCATTTGAAAGCGAAAAATGTATGTTTCGATGGTTTGGGCATTTTTTATCTTTTTCATTTTTTTTCTCTAAAATTCTATGAAGAAAGACAAAATTTTGGGGCGCAAAACGAAGATGGAGATTCTAATGGTTTAGAAATTATGATTTTTTCAGTTGTTAAAAGTGTGCGGAACTGAGAATTTAAAGCGACAAATACCCGTCTCATCGCCTGTTTCATTTTTTTTTAATTCATGCGGTACAGTTCTTTGAATGAAAAGTCAATTTTATTCGAATGAAACGAAAAAAAATAGAACAGCCGATGAGACGGGTATTTGTCGCTTGAAATCCTCAGTTTCGCACACTTTTAAAGACTGAAAAAATCATAACTTTCAAACGATTAGAGTCTCCATCTTCGGTATGCGCCTCAAAATTTTGTCTTTCTTCATAGAATTTTAGAAAAAAAAATGAAAAAGATAAAAAATGCCCAAACCATCGAAACATCCATTTTTCGCTTTCAAATGAGTTTCTAGCGGCCGGGACGGTATCGCGAAATTGCGAAATATTTTTTTTTCAAAAAGTTGAATTCAAGACAAATCTATTGACCACCCTGTTTTTATTGATATGACTCTCCAATCCGGAGATATCATCGTTCAAAAATTCTGGGATTCCATAAAATGGCAAATTTCCACTATCTATGCCTCCGGGACGGGGGCTCGAAAAATTCTGAAAAAAATGCAGGTTCCAATTTGCACCTTGAGTGAAGCAAAAAAAAAGTTTCACTCAAATCCGAGGGGGTCAGGTCTGGAAGGTGGTCGAGATGAGCTGGAAACCCCCATATATAAAAATCAAGCGTTAGAATATAAGTAAAGTTCAATTATTTTTTTGTGAGCTTCAAAGCGTCTGGCGCAAGTTATGGCCGTCGAAAAGTGTCTGGCAGTGTTGAATATTATTTTGTAATAACATTTTATGGAATATATATAAAAATCAACCATTAGAATTTAAGTTAAGTTAGACCTGTTTTTACTTACCTTTCTCACCTGGTACCTGTAAATCGGCCGACTAACCAACTTTACATTTATGCTGGCATTCATTGTACACATAAACACTACCCAAAGCTCCACATTTTGTCTTTTAGAAAATAAGTTACGTCTGGGGGCTCTGGGATCTTACTCTATTACATTCCTATGTACTATAGTGAGGCATTCAACCTCCTTCAACTTGAAATGAATGGACTGATGGTGAGCCTAAAGTTTTTTCTGTTCGCAGAGCAATACATTGATTATGCGACGTTAGTTACTCTCAATAAAAAAGATATCGAAAAACTTGTGCCTCAGTTAGGGCTGCAAAAGAAATTATTAACAAGCTTGGCGGAACATACAAGTTCTAAGGCAACGGAGGTGATATTGATTGCATGCAGGAGCAGTTTTCCCAATTATTTCTTTGTTTATTAATTATCATCTAAATTATGTTGTGTCTGCATGATTTTCTTTTAATACTTTCGTTCAAATTACTGCTACGCTCTGAGAAAACATTCTAGTGACTCAGTTTTTCTACAGTTTATTAGTGCTATTATGATACATAGTTCATGATTTTTCCAGATTTTAGGTCCTTCGCTGAACATAGATTCAGTCCATCGCAGAAAAAACAGTTGTCGTAGGGTACAGGTTGCTGCGTTGGATGAAATTTCTTCAACTTTCAAGAAAATATTCTGTATGAATGTAATTTCGGACCAAACCAATAATATTTGATAAATTTAAATTTTAGACATAGGAATTTTCGATTGTAAGAATTTTTTTCCCATGGTTCTGGAAAAAATGTTCTGAAACCAAAAATTTCTATGTCTGAAAATTAAATTCATCAAATATTATTGGTTTGGTCCGAAATTACATTCATACAGAATATTTCCTTGAAAGTTGAAGAAATTTCATCCAACGCAGCAACTTGTACCCTACGACAACTGTTTTTTCTGCGATGGACTGAATCTATGTTCAGCGCAGGACCTAAAATCTGGAAAAATCATGAACTATGTATCATAATAGCACTGATCAACTGTAGAAAAACTGAGTCACTAGAATGTTTTCTCAGAGCGTAGCAGTAATTTGAACAAAAGTATTTTGAATGTGTATGTACCCCCCTTAAGGGGAGACTTCGGTGAAATTTTTGGCAAAAACAGGTTTTTTAATTCCTACAACTTTGAACAGACCTGTATAAAAAAAAGCCTCCCTGGCGAAAATGAAGTGTGCAAAGAGATGTTCGAGAGGTGTTCGGGAAGTGTCTGCACGGTTCATGAAATGTTTGGTCACAACTCGCAAACAGCTCGCGAACACTTGAAGCCGTGACCACTTCCACACATTTAATGCACACTCTCGATTTTCAGTTCGTGCACACCCGGTGGACGTTTGTCGGAAGTCCAAGTGGTTGAACATTCGCGCACATTCAGGACACATTAGGTCTCACTTTCTTTACACATTCCGTTCGCATTATTGAAACAACCAATGCTCCTGCACAGTTCGCACAGTGCGTTTTCACTTCATGTACACTTAGATCTCTAATAATATTTGTGTCATTACAATTTTCAATGGAATATTTTATTCGCGAAATTCACGAGTAATAAGTGGCTGCCTAATCAGAATCTTGTCCAATTGGTTTTCTAAGTGACCGTGAAATTTTGCTATCATTCATTTTTAAGTAGGTACATATTGATGTGAATCCTTACAACTCAAAGTTCACCTATAGAGTCAAAAAGTGTCAAGTATTCTAACAGGCAAGAATTAGCTCTAGATCGAAACCGGACATCAGCCGAACAACGAAGTTAAGCAGCTTCAACTGCGGCCAGAATTCGGATGGGTGACACACATGAATAAAAAAAAATAAAAAAATCAGTCTTTGAAAAGATGATTTCTAACATCCAGGAAATATTTAACTGCGTTCTCTACCGCTCGAAAAACAATCAACTATAAATAAATAAATAAATAAATATTGGTGAAAAAAACATTTTTTGTCCGGATAATATCGAAAATAAACAATTCGGCACACTCCGTGCACATCGCGTGCATCACTTGATGCACATTACGTGGACGTTCCATACACATTTCCGTATGCACACCTTGTCACACTTGCAATGTTTCAATTTACATTTTCAGCACACTTTATTCAAGACTACTGTCACACTTCAGTCACATTACCGGAACATCTCAATTCAACCTTCGTTCACATTTGGTTTCACACTCCATTTTCGCCAGGGCTTCTAGCAGTTTTTGAATAATGTCAGTACAGATAGTGAAAAAAAGTTTCAGCCTCCTGCGATGAAAGTGTAGACGCAAGGAATTTTTGACAGCGGTGAGAAAAATCTTCTTCGCAAGGTTTCTTGCGCTTACATTTTCATCGCAGGAGGCTAACACTGTTCTTCACAGTCTATACTGACATTATTCAAAAACTGCTGGAAGGATTTTTTTATACAACCTCTAATAGAAATTTTCAAAATTTCACCGAAGTCTCCACTTAAGAAAAAGAGTTGGTCTATTGCATTTCTGCATCAAGTTATTCGGTTAAATATTTAGAGCCTGTAATGGGCCAAGCTTCGCAACGCATAACATGATTTCATAATCTCTTTCTATATTTCTTATTTCCAAAGTACTGAAAATAATCTCATTAACCTTGTATTTTTCAGCTTAACATTGTTCATTACAAGAGCCCCATGTAGAAATTTACTGTGGCATGCCCTAATAACAGCATGGGCCACATCGGGCGGATGTATGGCTTGCCAGACTTGCAACACTGCTCAGGTCCTGAAGTGGCCCCGATGTGGTGTGCCTTATTATCAGAATGGGCAATACCAGGTGGATTCGGGGCTTACCAGACTTGCAACACTGCCCAGGCTCTAAAGTGGCGCCAGTATCACTAAGCGAAGAACCGAATTCGATTAATCGATTTCAAGTCGTCAAACGACTGCCTGCAGCTTAGCTGTTGCGTTCCATCGATGTGCATGTTAATTCGAGGTTAGGGTACCGGTATTCATGAACACAGAACGTTACCGTTCTTCATAAAGTTCGAAGTTATATATCAGTGGTGAAAATTTAGTTTTGATACGAGCACCTCTAAAGTCTTTATACGGCAGTCTGGATGCGCAGTTCGAAGTGCGCGACAGATCGCGCCATAACCTCACTCTTCGTCATATCAAGTGCGAATCTCAACTGGCGTCAAAGTGACTTTTCATGCTTGTGCCGGAAAAAAAATGGTAGGGGCGCGCCCGTAAACTGTTTTTGACTTGAATAATGATTTCAGAACTCGCTTTCGGCTCGCCTTTAGCTCGTACTGAAATCATTATCCTCACGGAAAAATACTTGGTTTACGGGCATGCCACATAATACACTACTATTAGAACTCGTATCAGGATATAATGATCTCGCCCGTATCATAAAATCATTCATCGCGCCTTGACACATGTCTTTTAACTCTTAATTCGACACCTGCATCATAAGTTTCAACAAATAGAAAGATATTATACCGATTACCATAGGGTAGTTTGGCGTAGTAGGTAGAGCGTGCGACTAGTAATACAGCGATTGCGAGCGGACTTGGGTTCAAATCCCGATAGGATCGAAAAAATCGGATGGAGTTTTATAATCAACATATTATAGATATATCTTCTCAGTGATTGAAAATATATGATAATGTTCATTTTTTTAATTTTTATGTGATATTATCGATATCTCAAAGCAATAAATAAATCACACCCAGATTTGTATAAGCGTACGCAGTTTAGGCACGACCGTGGAAGAAATTATGGCGCGAGTAGGGCGCGATCATTGCTATCGTGGTCAGTCCCTGATCGGGCACTGTATCTGAAACGGGGACATCTAGCCAGAGCCCTAACAGGCTGCCACAGCTCAGCCAGATCGGGGCCCCATCTGTATTCTGGCAACCTTTTCGGCATCCGGCTTGAGCCATAGTACAATTTCTACACGGGGCCTTGTAGATTTCACTGCAGCTGACTTGGATAAAATAACAGAAGAAACTCCAGTAGAAGCCGTTCTTGAACTTCCATTACAAGATTTAGTCGATACACCAAATTCCAGAGCACATAAACGCATTAACATAATTATTATAGTTTTATAGTAGTGCAATTTGTAACTTGTTTTTTGTATATGTATATTAACGATTTTCAAATAAACATACGTGCGATTTGTACGATTTTTCTCATGAATTGAAGTTTTTATATATTATAAATGTATATTTATATATTGTGACGTAGATTTTACTTAGACCTCGGATCTGGACCGGATAGCCAGCCTCCGAGATCAATCCACTCGACAATTGGCCAAAAGAAAACAAAGAAATAGCAAAAGTTGGGCGCCAGGCGGATAACCGCCGATTTCAAAAATCTAAACAAAATAATAACCGTCGGCTAGCTACAGTACCGCGGAGAGGGGTCGGGATTAAGTGAAGGATTAGCAGGGCGTTGACTAACGACTCGTAAATTTGAATTTAACAAAGAAAAATAGAATTTATTTAATAAAAATAGTGTAAAAAAAAAACAGTAGAAATAATAAATTAAACAATCAGGGATATTTCCCCTCGGATAAAGAACGGTCACAAGTCGTGTACAGGCGACCTGGCCACGCTTGACGAGTTTTACAATAATTAATAAACTACTAGCTTCCACGTAGGAGAGCAATAACAAAACAAAATAATGCAAAAAAAATAAGTAACTCGACAAACTAGGTCCTCGTGAAACAAAAATTACCAATGAAAGACGGGAATATGCCCGCAGGGCGTAACAAAACTAATTTCCAGAATTATTACTTAAACTTAACTTAAACTAACTCTGCCTTCGTAGGCGAAACAAAAAAAAGGCTAAACAAAATTCAAAATATAATAACGATTTGAATCTCTCCGTGAGAGAAAGTGAGCGCGACCGTAACGGGTTAAGACTATCTTTCTCGCACTCACGTGAGAGAACCTGCGGCTCTAAAAAGCTCTATTACGCGATACAAAACTCAAAAATCTTACTCAAAAATCAAAACTCAAAACTCTATTATTGCGCGAGACACTGGTGACGGCCTACCGACTCGGAGGTCGTCTTAATTTGATTTCCAAGAATCTCTAAAAGCCTCGTGGCTCGAAAAATACGGCAAGATGGCTGATGGCCGTTTGCCGAATTCAAATTAGTATGAGTCAAATTGGCTAACGCTTACCGTTTTCCAGCCAAAATGCAAGGCCTCGTGGCGGCTCGACGACGAGCCCTCGGATGCATCAACTCGAACTCAACAGACTCAAACGCTTTCCCGCAGGAAATTCACACCAAAAAAAATCAGCCTCGTGGCTACTACAAAAGGTAATTTCTACAATTAGGGCGAGCACTAGAGCTCGGGGCTCTACCTGCGAGGCAGGCCTACGGCAGAGTGATCAGACGGCATGGTGCCGGTACTTAGCACCCTCAATAGGCGATCGATTATCGATTTTGCAAATCTACTGCGAGATCCTTAAATATGGCGACCTATCGTCACGGCGCGCAAAATTCGAAGTTCACCACGGTGTTTGTAGCTCGCTAAATCGGAGGATCACGGGCTGCAGATTCTTCTTGGTGGCGGGAATCTCTTCCACCACCGATATCCCACGTTGCAGAATGCCCTTGGCACTCCCCCGTGTCCTCTCGTTCAATCGTTGGAGGTAGTCTGGCCAGTACTATCCTCCGGAGCTTTTAGGTAGCGTTCGTCGAAAAGGATCCCAACAGTCGATATTTGGCGTCGTACGTTCGTCTGATCGGGTCTCCGTTGCAATTTTTAGCCGTCGTCTGGGCCTCGTCTCCCACATAATAGAGAAAAGGTAAAAAAAAAACAAAAAGAATAAGAACTAAATTCTACAGTCTTAGATCGGTCACGGTCGCCTCTCGGAGAGTTTATAGCCTCGGGGCTAACCTAAACGCATTCATGCTTCTGTCATGCATCCACCCTTCGTAACTATGGTCGTCTAAGGGTTCGAGAGTCACTTGTAACACGCGTTGCAAAATGCAATGTTACAATATATACATATATATAGAGCCCAGCGAACTCATAACAGCATAGTCCATGCATCCAGAGCACTATGTGCCTCAGCCACCAGAGCCGTGATCACTGCCAAGTACGTGTTACTGGTTACTAACGAGTATGGGTGTATGACCCATGCGAAATAGCCGGGTGAGACAACTTAAACGATATGGATATATTTTGATACGATGTTCTGACTAAGGTAGTATTTGCATGCTTCAGTATAGTTGGATAAGGCAGCCGAGTCACAACTTGATCGGACCAAACTCAGTTGGGTGACACAACCAATTTCAACTCATCCATTAAAAATGGTTCTCTCAGCCAACAAATGGGATGGCTCCCCAGAAACCAACTATATTGGATATCGCAACCATTTCATAGGTCCCATATCCAACTTTTTCTTTGAGTGTGAGAAATTTTCAGCCGTATTGGATCCGCCATTTTGTTTTTTTAAATTTTGACTTCAGATTCGTGCTCAGCGACCCCAAAAACCTCCGAGTGCTGATTTCCATCCGAATTGAATGCGTTTTAGACTTTTGGCCAGGAATTTCGGATTCCGTCCCACTGTGCAACGGTAAAAGCGAGGGGTTGTTCATTCACAGATCAGGGGAAACGCGAGTACTTTTGATCAACATTGCGTAAACTACGAACCCTGAAAATTTCAGCCAAATCCATCGGAAAGCCGGTTCCCATAAGAATTGTGCGGGGTCCTTTATTTGTTATATGAACAAAATTTTGCGCCGGCATCGGAAATGAGTTAAACCGGAGTGACGGATCTGCATTCGCTTTGCTCGAGCAGCCTTCGACACGGAAATACCGTTTACTCTTCACGAGCAATGGTGAAAATCTCGCTTGATCCTCATTTGAGATCACACGATCCATGATGAACTAAAAATAATTTAAAAAACTGCACGCACGGGTAATATTGACGCTTTTTTACTCATTTAAAATGTTTACGACACTAGATCCCAGCTGTCACCTGGCTCTGCCGTCTGCTAGGCAGTCAGTTCGTTGCTACCGAATTTTGCCATCAGATGTCATGTCGCCGCTTTTGAGTTTCCAATACCAAAAAGTTGGAACTACCGCGATATCTATTACCTCCCTGCAGTATTAACATTTATTCATTTATTTTTTAAAATTTTTGTATTGAAATTTATTAATTGGTAATATTTATTTTGCACCTCCGCATGCACGTGATGGCAGTGTGTCGACACACGCGTGCCGACACGACGTGCGGCGCATATGCGACGCATATGAGGACGCACATGTCGCAGCATTGACATCACGACGTGCGTAATAATCCGCACGTCGTGCACTCACCAAGCAGGCATCATGCGGACATTTTGTTATCTGGGAGTGATTACTCACGCGTGGAGACACGTTCGAATTCATTGATTCTTCTGCTTTTTCTTTCTTTCCATGAATTTATGGATATTCACACATATACATTATTTACATAACATTTGGTAGGCATCGCTAGCACTAATTCTCAAGTAATATATGTACACAACGGCAGAGTATTCATTTTTATTGTTACTCTACCCCAGACGCATATTCGTAATTCGTACCGATTTCCGATTCTCTTATAAACTTAAATTATTGTCCAGGCCTATACATGCTATATATTTCTATGCTACGTGTATATATTTATACATATCGACGTTCTAATTAGCAAATTGTCTAACTCCATTTTTGTAAATTTTTTAGGAGAGCCAAAAAACGTATAAAGAATGATATTTCTCAACATAACATACAAAAAAATGCTTGTTGAAAAAAAGTGGAGTTAGACACTTTTCTACCGAGAGCATCGATATACATATATGGATGTAAATATCTTTTGTATACATACCGAGACTTTTGCGTAAGACCAGACACCCCCTCTCTATAGCATTGCCTATCCCGTCCTGACCGAGTCTCATGCACACGGCATCTACCTGTGTTGGTTTGGCCGTAAGAAGGGGGTGTCCAGTGTTACGGAAAAGTCGCGGTATATGTGTAATTCGGATTAGGATGTAGTAGATCCAATTATATCATAAATCAGATCACTTACGTGCATTCATTGCACAATTTTTTATACTCAAAGTGGATAGTTACAACTGAAATTAGTATCTAAATAGTTCACAGTTCACGTCATGTGGAGATCACCCTTCAGTATTCTGGTAAAGGTCTTTTTAAACTGTTGGTTCGCCAGCGCATAGCAGAACGGGTTCATGGGGCTATTGGCGTAGCATAAAAAGTACGAGAACATGTAAAGGTGTTCGTTGGTACAAGGTGGACTGGCGCAGAATCCTTCGACCAGAGCCAGGATGTGGTAGGGAGTCCAGCAAGCAACGAAGGCCCCGAGGATGAAAGAGATTGTTCGAAATGCTTTCCGGGCTCTGTTTTCGGTCCTGGACTTCTGCCGACCCGCGGTAGGGTCCTTCTTTTGAGTTTTGACCTTCAGACGCTTCCCAATTGTCTTTACAAAATCCCTCTTTGAACCAGACTCTTCACCGTCAGCGTGAACCTCTCGCTTCTTCGACTGCCTCTTAGCCTCCGCACTCGTTGTCCCAGAAATCGTTGGCACCACGCTACTGGGTGAAGAATTCTGGGCTGGAGGTATGCTCTTTACCGGATGATCAGAGTACTTCTCGGTCCCACTGATTGAAGACTCTTGAAGAGGCATCGCACTCACCACAGTCGTGACAGGCTGCCTCCTAGTGTCCTCGGCCTTAACAGTTACTTCCGTATTCACTTTGCTTACGGTAGGTGAAGTCTGTGAAGCAACGTTACTCTGGTGAGTTATGAACACGCGCGGTGGATGAGTCTGGCTCGATGCATGAGTGACCGGTGGATGTGAAGGTTGGCAATGCTGCGGTGGATGCTGGTGTTGGTTCTGGGCTGGGATCTGGTTCGTGGCAGCTTGTTGAGCAGTGGCTCTTATCAGGGCTGCTTGTAATAGGCTAGTGTTCGCCGCGGAGGTCCCGGAGTTTCCCAAAAGTGGGGACGGAGGAGCTGTCGAAAGGGGGTTTGCCAGACTGCATGAAAATGACGACGGAGGACTTTCATACGAAGGACTCGGCACTATCACCGAGCTCTCGTCCATGTACCTCAAGTCGGCACCATCCAGCCCCGTCAGGGCGTCGTAGGAGGCTTGTGTATGCGCAGAGGCTTGAAAGTTCCTGGGTCTGTCCGACGACGACGATGCCGGAGAGCTTTCCGAAGCCGGTGGACTGCTTTGAAATTGCGTCGGCGGTGGAACGATATTCCACCCGTAGTGGCGGGGTCTCGGAGGCGATGTGGTCTGATTCATCCGTTGTGCCGACGGCGTCACTTCGGAGGAGTCTTCGCTATCTACTCGACTTTCGGAGCTGGTGATTTGTCTCGGTCGCGATGCTTCTCTCCGGGATGTTTGCTCCGGTGTTATCGTGCTGCTAGACTTATCCGTGTCGATGGGAAATTGTTCGTGAATCTTCGGCAAAACCTGAGACTTTTGAACATTGGCGCCACTGTCGATGGCAGGGATCACCATCGTCGGTGACGTAGCCTTTCGGGCAGCGTTAACATCTGATTTCACGGGGACGGCGCCATTGAGCTTCCCGTTATTCCCGCCAAAAACCTGTAGAGCACCGGACTTTGCGACAAGTCCCGCCAAAGACGATCTTGGCTTTCTTGCATAGGTCGGCTGCTGCGCTGGACCCACGGTGCTGTCTTCATCCGAGTCAAAGGCTGGACTACTGGACCTTTCAGATTTTTCGAGATCAGAAGGCGCACCCGATGCGCTCTGTTGTTTACTGGTAGATTCCGGCGCAGAGATACCTCCAGCGGATTTTGTAGATGCTCTTTGGCTTCCGGCAGCCTCCGCTCCACCGCCCATGCCACTGCCAGCCCCTGGTCCACTGCTAGGAGGAATTTGCAGTCCGAGCTGGGCGCTGGCAGTGGTACCAGTCGCCTTTGGATTGTCTTGGCTAACAAGCGTACTTTGTGTTTTCGATATCCCAATTCCTGCTGCACGACCCGCCATCCCAGACATGGCGCCAGCACTCAGAGCGACCATCGACTGCATTTTTCTCTGTTTAGCCTCGCTCTTCTTCTGCATGTCGTAGGCCGTTTTATATATCCCTCCGTAGAGAATGAAGAGTACTATCAGGGTAGTCCAATAGTAGCCGATAATAAGGGCGGTGTTGAAGACTGGGTCTTTGAGGAATTGAACAGCACATTGGCCTGGTAGAAGGTCTCGGTATCCCACGAAATGTTCCCAGCCAAAGATACTGATGAAGAAAAGAAGCGCGGGTATTACCCAAGTTATTGTAACCATCCATATAACTCGGTTTTTGGTTCGCCAGCCTCGGTACTTTGCGGCTATCTTCACTGAACAAAACCGATCAATGGTGATCAGCAAGACGGTATACTGAGAGACAAGGCACACCGTGTAGTCCACTGATAACCAAAGATCGCAGAGCAACGGGCCCAGGTCCCAGTATCCCATCAGCACGTAGACAGTGTAAAACGGCATAGAAACAGTGCCTGTAACATAACGACGTCGATTCGTTATTCATGATCTCGTGTCAGTGATTCCCCATGGGTGTCCACTCCTGCATCCGTGTATATTCAATTATTCATTTCGCTCTACGGCATTCACTCAGTGACCCCGGGCGAGATATGTATGCCATTGCTAGGGGGGGCTATTGTGTTATAAAATAGTACGAAATAACTTACATGCAGAGTAGCATTGTGGATGCTCAAATTTGGACAAGTACTTTTGTTTTTTAAATAGATATGTTTGAAAAATACTCACCGATAAGCATGTCGGTGGCGGCTAAAGAAGCGATGAAATAATTGCTGGGCTGTCTGATTGTACGATCTACGATGAACGCTAGGAGAACCAAGATGTTTCCTCCAACTGTCAGCACTATGCAGATTGCCAGTGAGAGAGCGATTAGGATCGTCTGCCACAACTCGAATGGCGGAAGTACGGGGGTCAGCGATTCATCTGTGCCATTCAGAGAAGAATGTATGCAATACCGATTTCATAAGAGATCGATGAGGAAGAACCTCATATTGTTTTCAAACGGAACTTGACCCAGTAATTGATTGCGAAATAGTAGATTTCGTAACACGTGTACCGGAAGTGGGGGTTTTAGTCCTCATTTGAGAGCGAAAAATAAGTCTTTTTGAGTCAGGATCCAATTCGTTAGTTTTTTAGGTCCCGGGAGAGAAATGCTGGTCAAAAATGAAAATATTTGTCCTCCAGTTCCGAACGTCGCCACCATGCGGCGACGTCGATTTCGGTCGATTTTGGTCGATCGGCTATCCAGTTAACTCTCTAAATCTGAATCAGCGAAATGTCGCTGATTGTCAGCGAATAGTCGCTGATTGAAATAGCTATAAGTATACCACTGAGAATCAGTGACTATCGCTGTTTGAATCAGTGAAAAATTACTTCACTGATTCAACCAGTGAAACAATATTCCAGATCTCGCATGGAATGATTTTCACGAGCGTCGTCTTCGTAAGGTTCGTTCATGACGTCTTCGGGGCAGATTATAGTAATTGTATCTTGAAAAAAAATACGACTATTCAAGTAATGAAGTCACAAGACCCTAGGTCATACGGAAGAAGTCGGCTACCCTAATTGATGGAGGTTATGTTTGCGTCAAAGATTTCAAACACTGACGTGTGTATAAATCGTATATCAAGTAAATCGTACTGGAATCTGTATGAAGAATTTCGTTACCTAGCTTGTGCTGTTCTAATGTTGTAACAGAAAGTCCTCACTGACGCGACGAAAGAAGACCGAAGGACAAGGAACAAACAAATGTCACTGTCTCGAAATTGAAACAAATTCAAATCTGCGAGACTCGCTGATTCAAACAGCGAAGTTCGCTGAATTCCAGTGAAAATATCATTCACTGATTAGAATAGCAGAATCCTAACTCAAAGACTCATTTTCCGCTTCGAAATGAGGACAAACCCCACTTTCCGTGCGCTCGATATGAAAGATATGGTATGCAGCACGGACAGATTGACAGTAATTTTTTACTCGGGTGAAGTCGGTTGCACTCGACTGTGGCTCGGGCTTCGCCCTTGCTTTCGTCTCGGGCAGCCAACTTCACCCTGGTGAAAAATCATTGTCGGTCGGTCCTTGCAGCATAATATACTATTTCATATCTAGGGCGTAAAGTTAAACTTTACGTCCGAGTTGTGATCGTCCCGCGGATCGCGCGATCACACCAGGGTGTCAAGTTTAATTACGCCCTGGATGCGAACAATATTTTTCGTCATAGTAGGCGTAAGGTATACGCTTGAATATCCTTTTTTTTTTGTTTACGCCTAGTAGGCGTAAAGTACAACTTTACGCTCGCAAAACATGCATATGGGCAGGTCCACCAATTATCTGTAAACGATCCGGGGTCAAAATTTCGATTTCTCTACAATTTTGATATCTCATAGTGTGTATTGAGATGTAAAAATCTACCAAGTATCAGACTTCTGAGCCTTACTGTTCAGGAGAGACGCGTTGGCTAGTCTGTCAACTTTGAGCACATTGACTTCTACATTCGAATTTTTATCATGTCTCTATCGCAAAAAAGCGAATTTGTTGATACATGTATGTTATGTAAAAATGTCTGATCTTTGCGAATATGTAATTTGTTTCAAACTACATTCTCAAAAACGCCAATTTTTTTTTCAAATTTGATATTTTTATCTAAAAGCTTGCAGTTTTCAACCGAAGGAACAGAAATTTGTTTTGGTGCTCGAAATGGGATCAGGCGGGAGTTGCATTTATGTTTATTTAGGAAAAAATACATTTTATACTCAATTTAATAAACAGTCAGGGTGGCCACCCACCTGGAAAACCTGGAAAACCGGGAAATGTCAGAGAATTCCAGATGGTATGGAAAAGTCAGGGAAATGTCAGGGAATTTTGCACCGGGTCAGGGAATTTATGTCTCACGGTGACGAATACGTTATTTCATTTTTTTTTTCTGTCGCGCCAACACAGTTGGATAATCTTATCCCATAATAAAAACAAAATTCCGAGACGTATGTTGTCCGTTGAATTTTGAATAGCCAATTTCTATCACTACTCTTCTTTACCGCTGACTTTGTTGATCATCGTATCACTTCGATGTGTCGCATGATGGCGCTCGCCGCGTAGTAACCTAACCTAACCTCCATCAGCCATAGTAGCGCGTATATCGGCCGTACGGCATGTAGTCTTCTTGAACACACGCATACAAGTTCGACTGAATAATCAGTCACACAGTGAATAATCACACACTCACACACCAGAAACACTCGTCGTCATACTTCCACCAATCAGTTTCGACGCGGGAAATGAAAAGTGTTCGTGTTCGAATGAGTGAAAATTATAAATGGTAAGTATTCTTACAATTGATAATAGAAGTATACCATGTATTATCGTCTTTGCGCTCTACCATAAATTGAAAGACTCGATCAATATTTTTAATTTTCGTAAATAATTGTGATTAAGCGTACTGTAATTTTTGTTGTTTTTTTTTACTTTCTTTTCTCTCATGATTCTTTGTTTTTGTTTAATTTGGTGATACTCGGAGTCAATATCTTACGGTATATAAATGCAAGTTTCCTGATGATATATTATAGACAATTAACATGCTGACCATCCAATAAACCGTGCATACCTAGATGTTCTTTGTGGTTGAAGAAACAGAAACGTCAGTTTTAATCCTTTTTAATAAAGATCCAAAATGTGATAGAAATTTTCAGTCAAATGAAACTTTCTACTTCAGGTGCAATGTCTTGTAAAATCAAGAAAACCTCATTTAATGAAAAATGGCTTGGAGACTCCTCCTTCTCACCTTGGCTGCAGCGAGTGACAAGAGACCCCTTTTCCGCATATTGTACAGCATGCAATACGTCTTTCTCACTGAGCAATATGGAAAGGCAAGCACTAAGTAGTCACATAAATGGAAATAAGCATAAACATGCTGTGAATAGTAAAACCAAATCTGTCAGTTTGAATGCGTTTTTTAATACGCCAAGTGCATCGAGTTCTCAACCAGCAATAATTAAAACCACAGCCGCAAGAGCTATCGGCCTGAATACAGTAACAACTGTCTCTACAGTATTAACTCCATTACCAGCAGAAGACAACTCAGCAAATCTTAGTTCACCGTCTCGAGGCCTTCAGACTTTTCTTCTAAAGGAGCAAGTTACGAAGGCAGAAATCATTTGGTCTATTCATGCAATCATGCATCATCATTCCATGCGAAGCAGCGCATCTAGTGTCACTTTATTTAAAACCATGTTTCCCGATTCCGAAATAGCTAATAAAATTCAGCTCCAGCGTACGAAGATAGCCTACACTATATTGTATGGAATAGCACCATATTTTCAACGGGAACTTCTTGAAATGTGCACTAAATGTTCGCACATAGTTGTTGGCTTCGATGAATCAATGAATAAAATTTCCCAGAAAGGACAAATGGATATCTCGGTAAGATTTTGGGATTCCGGAGCACAAGAATCCACTGTCCGATATTTCGGTTCAGCATTTCTAGGGCATGCAACCGCTGCAGATTTGCTACAAGCGTTTACCGAAGTTCTGGAGGGACTTGATCTTCGGAAGCTACTACAAGTGTCCATGGACGCTCCTAACGTAAATCTCAAATTCCACAAAGATCTCAAGGTTTATCTGCAAGGAGACCCTGATACGCCAGTATTACTACAAATAGGAAGCTGCGGACTCCATGCCATGCATAATGCTTTCAAAACTGGGGTCAAAGCAACGGATTGGAATGTTGTTCAGTTTTTAAGAGCACTTTATAATCTATTTCATAACGTACCTGCTCGCCGTGCCGATTTTATGCATTATTCGGGATCTACCGCCTTCCCGTTGAAATTCTGTGCAATAAGGTGGCTTGAAAATATAAAGGTAGCCGAACGAGCTATAGCGATTTTACCTGGTGTTGTGAAATATGTGGATTCTATCAAGAAGGACAAAAGATCACCTACTTGTAGCAGCTTCAAAATTATTGCAACAGCCGTTCAGGATAAACTTTTGGGGCCTAAACTGAGTTTTTTCCAATCACTCGCGTCTGAGGTTGAACCCTTCTTGAGAAAATTTCAATCCGATGTTCCTCTGGCGCCTTTGCTCTATGAATCGTTAAATCTGACCATTAGATGTGTGCTCTCAAGATTCGTAAAAGCGGAAGTGATGAATACGACGCAGGACACTTCGAAGATTGACTTCTCAACCAAAGAGAATCTGATTGCAATCAAAGAAATTGACTTGGGCTTCTCAACACGAGATTCTATCCGCCGAGCCCGTAGTAATTGCAGCGACCGCGAGATTTTGGAATTCCGGAAAGATTGTCGCATCGCGATGGAAACATTATGCAAAAAATTGATGCTACGCTCACCTCTACAATTCCGACTTACAAGAGCAATCTCATGTCTTGATCCACAAGTTGCGAAGCGGCCATCTATTAGGGACAAACGAATCACAACTGCCTTGGAGATATTTGTAGAGCATAAATGGCTATCCGGTACGCAAGCGGACAAAATTCAACGACAGTTCACTATAATATGTGCTGGCGCTAATTTCTTGGAAACAATTGAGACATTCTCCAGTACAGATAGATTGGATCATTTTTGGCTGCGCACTGTATTACATGAACCCGACACAGCACAGGAGTTAGCATGCTTCTTGAAAATGATTTTTATCCTTTCACACGGAAATGCATCATTGGAAAGGGGATTTTCGATCAACAAAGAGTGCCTGATAGAAAATCTCAGAGAGGAATCTCTTGTAGCCCAACGACGAGTATATGATGCAGTCATTGCCAATGGAGGACTGGCTTCTTTAAAAATTCCGAAACCGCTGATCCTAAGTGCCAGGAACGCTCATTCGAGATACGTTGAAGGATTAGCGAAATGCTGGGCCCAAGCACAAGCAGAAGAACTCGCAAAAAGTGAAAAAATGCGGGCTAGAATAAAGTTAAAGGAGTTGGCGGTAAAGAAAATGAAGCTTATGGAAGAGGTTTCTAAGGAAGTATCTGTTATCGACGATGAAATGCAAGCTCTCCTCAAAACGAGCGTAAACAAATAATTTAAAAAAAATCTAATCATCTGAAGAAACTTGACTTTTTCGTGCAATATGGAAATACCAAATATATATATATATACTAGGGGGGCTCCGCCCCCCTGCGCGCTTCGCGCGCCAACCCCCCATGGCATCCTCGGGTATTACGAATTCGGCCCCAAAGTAACGGAAATTCCTAACGGTCCTATTAATATTGATCATTGTACATCCTTTATAACCAACTCTTGCAATTCGGGATCGTTAGAAGATATTTCGGCACTGATGTATTTATCAATTGCATCTGGAGTTATTAATTTATTTGTATAATTTAATACGAATAACATGTGTGCATGTGGTAATCCACGTTTCTGAAATTCTATTGTATAAACATATGCTAAAATATTCCCGAAAATTTTTCCACTAATGACATCGGCCAACAAAGCTCATAATTTAGTATTATATAATCGCACTGTAATATTTGGAATATCGTTACACGTTGTACCCGTCGGAAATTTATTTAATATTGTTTTTAACTCCGGCCAATTCGGGTTACACGTCATGGTAATAAATAAATCTGGACGACCGATTGCCCTAACAATAGCCATAGCATCTTGATAATTTTGCTGCATATTTCGAGGACTGCCTAAATAGGTAGATGGTAATACGAATATATTTCCTAGACGTTCCTTATTTTCGAAATTATTTGAATCATTCATAGCATTACGTGCTATGTGATCAACTAATCCTTGATAGCATTCGATGCGTAATTTTTTCTGGTTATACCTCAAAAAATTGAGCCTGTTATTTTCTATTATTATATAAGCTTGAATAACATACTGCTGTGTTAACCGACCACAAAATAAAATAGGACTGAAATTATCACCCTGTCTATAAGCTAAACGATAGGAATAGTATTGAAGAGTTGTGAGTCTTTTATTACTGGAATTATTTTGTTTGAATGTTGGACTCCATCCTAAATCCCCGCATGGAAACATTATTGGAAACGTCATTGGGTCGATATGAAATGATAATTTATTAAGACATGAAAAAGAATCAATACCTTTCGGAAGATTTTTTGGATAAATACATAAATCGAAACGTGGAATTTCACCATCCTTAGAAGCTATCAAAGCTGCACATTCCGCAGTGGTAGGTACATTATAACGATGTTGATCTGAATTTATGTTACGGACAAAATACAAATAATACTCTGGCAATGATTGACCCTTGGTTAATTCGAATAAATTTTTGTATTTTTTAGCGTATGGATTGTTATTGTTTAAAATTCCTGATATTATTTGTATATGTTCTTTGACTAAATTTTTATTTTCTTCTAACCTTTTTTCCGTTGCTTCATAATCATCATAAATATAAATTTGGCCGCAATAAGGGATATTTCCTTTTTTTGTATGAATGCTGCTTGGAGTTATAAGACAAACTTGTCCTTGAATTTTCAAATTGTATACTCCTCTTTTAGATTCATTTATGACATTAGCATTAAATGTTACAAAGGAAAAACGACTATTATAATAACGAATTAATTCCCTAAACTTTTTATCATTCAACAATAAATCTTTTAAATCTTCATCATAATCACTCAACGGTGGAAGATGCACTTTTCCATTATGGCAGCAACTTTTTTTCGAAAATTCCGCAGACCAAAATAATGCCGAACAATATGGACAAATATAATCCATTGCTCCAAGATCCAAGTAGGACACTTTATTGGGGCATAATTTAATAACTTGTTGCATTTTTCTTCTCTTATTAATGCGTTCACACGTCATGTTTTTTGCCATGTTGCTATCCCTTTTTTTACTCAACCGATTGTCGTCCATATTTTGAACCATATCCTTTTCCCTTTTTCTGTTCAAACGTTTTTCATCCATATTCCGTACCACATCTTTTTCTCTTTTCTTGTTTAAACGTTCTTCTTCCATATTTCGTACCATGTCTTTTTCTCTTTTTTTATTTAAACGTTCTTCATCCATATTCCGTACTACATCTTTTTCTTTTTTCTTGTTTAAACGTTCTTCTTCCATATTTCGTACCACGTCTTTTTCTCTTTTTTTATTCGAACGTTCTTCATTCATATTCCGTACCACATCTTTTTCCCGCTTCTTTTCTAAACGCTCTTCAGTCATATTTTCCACCATATCCTTCTTCCTTTTTTTCCCCAAACGTTCGATGGTCATATTTTCGATTTTATTCATGCACCGTTTATTTAATATTTCTAACACGGTCAGATTTTCAACTCGTCGTTTGTTATTAATTATATTTTTATTATCGCTATGATACCTACGATTACAATAGCTCTTATAATCATTCCAGAAAGTGGAGTTCAAACATTCTATGACATCATAATGACCTCTATCGATAATACCACTTAAAAAAAGTATCAATTTACTGTTGCTATGATTTGGGCCATATTCCTTTGGTACTTCAGAATTATTAACATAAACCATTAGATAAACATTGTAAATATTCACAAAAGATTGTAACTCAACCTCCCCCCCAAAAACTCCATCTTTGGTCATACATAACTTATAACAATCTCTATCCGTAATTTGAGTTCCATAAGATTCGTCCCCTAATATGAATGGTTCATAAACCGACCAGTTTTTATAAACATTAGAAACGATCCTTAATCTAACTTGCCTATGCTTTTCGTGGTCGTTATACAAAAAATAGGAAAATGACCTGAATAAACAATTACCATCCCCTAAAATAGATTCTTCAATTCCGTGATTTGATTTAAAATTATCCATAATAATTTCGGACGAAATATCGAAAATCGGTTTATCGAACCTAAAACTATTTTCGAAAATTCTCTCCTATTCACTTTCTAACAAAATTATCTCGTACACACTTACCTTTTCAACTAATATTTTCCATTACGATTCCGGTATAGTTTTAGCATATATCTTCATACGTTCAATTTTGTAGGTCACAAATATTTAGTATGAAACTGTCAAAAACTGTCAAATAATAGACTGCCAGAATTTGAATGACTGCTTTCAACAAAACAATTGCTCTCAACCACAATCTCTATGTCTATGAATAAGGGTGATAATCTCTTAATCTTAATATACGAACAAAACTTGGACCAAAAATATGTAGAAAATTCAAATGTGAACAATTTGGTCCTATATATGTTCAATATTTGGATGCTCTCATTTATATGCTTTTATCGAAAGGTTTCACGCGCCAACCACCCATACTTTGATTCGTATCATTTGTTTTGAGACCCAAATAATCCGTTCTAATCATACCCCCAGAATTCTGTTGCTTTTTTCACCTAAGAATTCTGAGAGAACCCAGGAATTCTGGGGGTAACAAAAGAATTCTGGGAAAACCCTTAGGTTAGGTTAGGGTCAGGTTAGGTTAGGGTTAGGTTAGGGTTAGGTTAGGTTAGGTTAGGGTTAGGTTAGGTTGAGTTCAGGTTAGGTTAGGGTTAGGTTAGGTTGGGGTGAGGTTGAGTTCGGGTTAGGTTAGGGTTAGGTTAGGTTAGGTTAGGTAGGATATTACCCAGAATTCCCTCAAATACTGACACGGCGGCGGCGGCGGCGGCGGCGTTTGTTTTGTGACTCCCGAACATATATCAAAGGTCAAAGGTTAAAGGTCCTAGGTCCAGGAAAACAAAAGAATCTGGAATACTGGGGAAAACCCAGGAATTCTGGGGAAAACAAATGAATTCTGGGAAAACCCAGGAATTCTGGGAAAAACAAAAGAATTCTGGGGAAAACAAAAGAATTCTGGGAAAACCCAGGAATTATAGGAAAAACAAAAGAATTCTGGGTAAAACAAAAGAATTCTGGGAAAACCCAGGAATTATAGGAAAAACAAAAGAATTCTGGGGAAAACAAAAGAATCTGAAATACTGACACGGCGGCGGCGGCGGCGGCGGCGAGATATCTTTATAATATAGAGAGATATATTGATATAATCATTATAAGATAACGTTCTTTTCAACTAGTCTTAATTACTATCGTACTAATATAGATTGATATATATACTTCTATAAATATACGTATATTTGATTATAACGGAAAAGGTGGTAATATGGACATTGTCTTTTTTTATGGGCTACTCTTCAATTTTGCAGTCAGAATTTCTAGTTTTAAAGTTACGACTTTTCAATACTTGCGAATACAAAAGCAAAGTATAACTATATCGACATATTCCTCAATGACAAAAGCATAGGCGGTCCATAATAAACACAGGCTCAGTATCACCACCTTTTTCTCTACTGCTATGCAGTCTTGTTGATCTGATTACGATTGTTCCTATTATTCTATCTAAAGTTGAGACCTGATAAAAATATGTCTATACGAAATAAATATCAAATAAAACAAGTGTACTCTGACATACCCTCTTGAGTAAGAGCTTTTAATTGACTTTTCACGTTCACAGAAAATGTATTCCTTCATGTCTTGACTTTTACCCTGAAATTAATTGGAAAACAATGTAGGTAATATCATACAAAGCCTAATTATTGAATCCTAAATAGATAGTTACGATCATTCGGTTTTCTCTTTTTGATTTTGGAGTCTGAAAATTTGTCAAACCAGAGATTGCGTGAAGTTGGGTAGGTACTAGAAGTACCTAAAAAAGAAACATTTCTTCCGTTTAGTGCTAATTGAAAGTCAGGGAAAAATGAAAATTTCGGTCAGGGAAACAGGGAAAAGTCAGGGAATTTCGAAATCGAAATTGAGTGGCCACCCTGTAAACATAAATGCAACTCCCGCCTGATCCCATTTCGAGCACCAAAACAAATTACAGTTCTTTCAGTTAAAAGCTGCAAGCTTTCAAATAAAAATATCAAATTTGAAAAAAAAATTGGGGAACGTTGAAAAAACACGTTTTTCTTTTGAAAAACGCATTTTTTTATAACGGTTTTTGAAAATGTAGCCTGAAACGAATTCCATATTTGCAAAGATCAGACATTTTTACATACAATACATGTATCATCGAATTCGCTTTTTTGCGATAGAGACATGATAAAAATTCGAATGTAAAAGTCAACGTGCTCAAAGTTGACAGACTAATCAACGCGTATCTCCTGAACGGTGAGGCTTAGAGGTCCAATACTTGGTGGATCTTTACCTACATCTCAATACATACTATGAGGTATCAAAATTGCAGACAAATCGAAATTTTGACCCCGGATCGTTCACAGTTAATTGGTGGACCTGCCCGTATTCAAGCGGACTTTACGCCTACTATGACGAAAATATATTTTTTCGACAACGTGGATTCCATCTTGATTTCTCTTCGATTTCTTCTCCTTCCTTTCACCAGCCTAAGCTCGTTTATCCGATTGTGTGGATTCCAGTAGACAATGTGCAACAAATCGTGATCCCAATTTGAAAAAAGCCATCAAGATTCCCTCGGATTAGAATGCAAATGGCTCGGTTTCCAAATTGCTTCACATTTGTGAGGGAATGATACGTATTTTTGTATAACGATATTGATCAGAAGCGTACCTCTCTCACACTGAGCAACACTGCACGATTCAGACTTACCCTGGACTGTAGCGACGGTTGCATTTTCTGGGAACCACGGGTTTGTCGCATTACTGGAATTCGTCGGAAACCAGTCTGGTAGCAGGTCTGCGTATTCGCCACTATTCCACCGTGGGTCATCCGGTTCAGGCCATGAGCCGTTGAGCTGTGTGCACTTAGCCGTCAGGATCTGATTGTAAACGTATCTGCATAGCCGCTCTCGCTGCCTCTTCGATTTCCTATGGAATACATATCATCAGATATACACTGTAAAAAATCGGCGGTGTAGACTGCGACGGAGTGAGTGGTTAAATTCTTTGGTGTCGAAATTAACACCAAAAAAAGTAAAAAGCACACTTTTGATGTGGTAATAACAAAAGCGGTGTTAATTATTTATCTTGCACACCGTATTGTGTTCAGGCAGCGAGTTGACACCCATCGGTGGTGATACGAGCGCTATGGTGTTAATTGTGATGTCATAAGTTCATGTCACACCGAGTTCACACTATTCCAGGTTCATATTCCGAAGGGTATATTTATATCGTGTTGAAATTAACACGAAAAAGAGTAGAAACCGCACCTCTGATGTGGTTATACTGAGAGAAATTTAATTCGTGAAATTAACATTTTCGACATAGTAAGAACTTTATAATAATTATGACATTTACAAAGATTTGTTGAACCAACCGAACATATTTTGTTGAGGAAAATCTGTTTTAATTCAGCATTCCTAATTTGACTCGGATGACATGGATTTGTGAAACATTGTATAACTCAACATAGCGAAGTTTGGCGTAGCGGATAGAGCGTGCGACTAGTAATATGAGCGATGGATCGTATGCGAGCGGACTTGAGTTCAAATCCCGGTTAAGACAAAATATCGATGGCGGTTTTTTCTCAGCGAATTGATAATGCGTTTTCATCTACGTGCGGTTAATTATAAGTTGGCGGATCTAATGTTAAAACCCTGTTGAATAATGTATTTTTTTTAGGCTAGCTGAAAATTTAGCTCAATATAACCGGGGCCGTTTCAGAGTTCCGAATCTTCAAAGCTCCGAACGGTCAAATTTCGGAATTTTAATGCAACGAACTCACAGTTTTCAGAAAGGGTATTTCACTGAAAGTCTATGTAACCGAATTGAAAAATCCCGAATCGCAGCACACCGAAGGTTCAAAATTCCGAAAGGTCAAGACTCCGAAAGCTCAATATCTGAAAGGCCCAAACTTCGAAACTATTGAAAATTAAGCCGTCGCGCGTCGTTTAATCAACACGTTAAGAACACGTTCGGTCTTTCGGAATTTCAAACTGTCGGAGTTTTGGACTTTCGGAACATTGGACTGTCGGAGCCTTGAGCTATCTGCATTCCGACCATTCGAAATTCTAATTTTCTAAACCCTAATCTTTCTGGAAATTTCGAAATCGTTTAGAATAAATTCGGAATTTTGACCGTTCGGAGCTTTAAAGATTCGGAACTCTGAAACGGCCCCTGAATTGTATTTAAAATTTTAAAGAGTCCAAAGTGGTACGATATAGCCTACTCTCCCCTATAAGAGTCAATCCACGTCAAGCGGGACACCTTTTTGACCGCATGTTCTTGAAAATCGTCGTAATTTTTTTCACATATTCTCTGGGTGAAATGAATGGATGAAACAATTTTTCTTCTTTTAACTCGAAGGGCTTAGAAGCTACAAGGGGTTGAATTTTCGAAAAAAACACCAAAAATCGGAATCGCGCTCTCCTTTAAACGTTAATATCTCCGGATTCCTTTGTAGCACAGACATCAACAAAAACTCATTTTGAAGCTCTTGAATCGCACTTTCATGTTATGAATGTTATATTCATGGAATAAGCAATTTTCTATTTGTTATTACTAATTATATCCTTCAAACGTGATTTTGGAGATGACTACCACCTTTAAAGATTCTGAAAAAAATACCAGCGTGTTCCTTGATTCATTCTCTACAAAATCTGTAAGTTTCAATATGGAACTCCGATGGAAACTATATTTAAAAAGCGATTGATCCGTGCGGGACGTCGCGCGCATTGTCTACGCGGGCGCGCCGAGCTCCTTTGCTTTACATTCAAAGAATATAGGGAGGCATATTATACGTTCAAATCCATCACATCCATCGATTTGCGGAATTATTTATTTTATTTCATGCTGAATACTCGACTTAAAATTACAAAAATGTAAGTAAGTAAGGAACACGCTCGTATTTTTTTCAGAATTTTCAAAGGTGGTAGTCATCTCGAAAATCACGTTTGAAGAATATAATTGTTAATAACAAATAGAAAATTGTTTATTCCATGAATAAACAATTCATAACAGAAAAGTGCGATTCAAGAGCTTCAAAATGAGTTTTTTCTGATGTCTGTACGACAAAGGAATCCGTAAGAACTTGACAACATTGGACAATGTTCAGAGGTCGCTACCGAGGCGAAAAGGTAACAACGATCATTTTCAATTGATCATTCATAATTGATTGAAAAGAGCGAAAAATAAAAAAAAAGCAAAAAATAAAAAATATAACATAAAAATAATAGTATTCACTTGAAAGTACTCGTTCAATCGTCCGCGTGTGAGTAGAAGACATAGTGAATAATTCTAGGTCATATATTTGTCATGGAGGGTAAACTGGATATATTTGTCAAATGATCAAACTGTTTCGAAGATCCATACGACTTGTATTCCTTTTTTCTAATTAAATTATTTCAATTGCCGGTAGCCACCTCTAAATGTTTTCTAATGTTGTCAAGTTTTTACACAGATTTTTTTTTCTTAGGATTCCTCATAACTTTCTTCAAGTGCCCATGAAAAAATAGAAAAAAGAACAAAAATGAATCACCCTAATAAGCATATATGGTGGCAGACTCAATGATGCATGATCATATATATGAATCTATATACAGTGCGATTCTGTGGAAAATCACGCGCCTAAAAGGTAGGCTAACGGTAAACGCCTGAATTGAGCAGATCAAACATCGACGATTGGGTTTAATTCATTTCGTGGGAAATAAAAACCATTAAAATTTCGAATGGTCTAAATGCAGATAGCTCAAGTCTCCGACAGTCCGATGTTCCGAAAGTTCAAAATTCCGAAAGATCGAACGTGTTCTTAACGTGTCGATTAAACGACGCGCGACGGCTTGATGTTCAATAGTTTCGAAATTTTGGCCTTTCGGATATTGAGCTTTCGGAGTCTTGACCTTTCGGAATTTTGAACCTTCGGTGTGCTGCGATTCGGAATTTCTTAAATCGATTACATAGACTTTCGGTGAAATACACGGAGAGAAATTTAGCTCGCGCTCTGTCTCAGTAATGGTGGCGCTACTGTACGACATGTAAAGTACGTGAGGCGTGCGCTTTTGGTGTGGTGGGCGCCCCAAAATCTGGAACGCTCAGAGTCTAAGCTAGTGGGACAGAGATCGTCTTAATGAAAGAACGTTAGGTTACTTTTGGGACGCTAGGCTGCCCAACTTTTGGCGCTCGTAGAGACCTAATGACTTGGTATAGTCGACGTCTTATAATAGTTCGCCGCCGGTACTAGCGCGGGACACACAGCGTACGTTAACGACAGACAGTTACTTTACCACCAAAAAGGACGCCCTCTGAACGACGTGGTACGTATGCCGTGCGAAATTTCTCTCCGTGTACCCTTTCTGAAAACTGTGAGTTCGTTGCGTTAAAATTCGGAAATTCAACCGTTCGGAACTTTGAAGATTTGGAACTTCGAACCGGCCCCCTACGGTCTGCTATTGTTTCGCTAAAGAGTTTAGTTGCCGCGTCATAAAAACAGCTGTCACTCCGAAAATAATTCCAATTCCGAAAAATCCTTTTACAGGCATATTTTTCAAAGTCTAAGCTCTGAAAATATGCAACAAAAAAAATCGATTTTTTTTTTATTTCTAGACCAGAATACCCCCTTAATACATAATAAGTCACATGATAAATCATGAAGTACAGATTTGAAGATAAAATACATAACAAATCATATGACAAATCATAAGTTTCGGTACAGTGCAACCTGTGAATAAGCCCTCTCCAAATAAGACCGCTTCTCCAAATCTTCGTTCGAGAGTTGCCCCCACTACTTCGCCCATCGCAGAATCGGGGGCGAACCTCTGAATAGGACCGAGCGTGGAAATTGCGTTTTGATCTTAATTTATGCTTTTTCCTTTTTTAACATAGTTACAATTGCTATATTGACATATTAAATATCACTTCGCTAACATAGAAATAATTCCTGTGTGAAAATAGGAAGAATGCCTATTTTTTTCTTTCCGTGCATGTACAATAATACAATGACGTAATTAAGAAACAATAATCCACATGTACTTACCAGGTATTACACGAACTGAACATTGAAAGACCGGGCTTAGAACTAAGGAATGTATGTTACGTTACCATACTATGCACGTGAAATGTATCGAGTGCGAGCGGTCCTATTTGGAGGTTGAGCCGAGAATTTTTCGTTGAGAGTTCGGACCACGGGTGGGGGTAACTCATTTCTCGGAATTATATTCCCCTACAAGCCCGAGGACGGTCTTATTCGGAGGTTGCACTGTATGTGATTTGTAATGTATTTTACCTTATAAGTCGTATTTTATGATTTATCATGTGACTTGTTATGTATTAAGTTGTCGTCACATGTTAAATCACATGATAAAATACATACCAATTTCTTCCATAACCTTCTGTGATTTATCACACGAATTTTGTCAGTAGGGTTACGCCGAGCGTATTTGCAATACTCGTCTTCGACTCGTCTACGACTCGTATTACAAACGTACACTCGGCGTTCAAAGACCTACTTTGCCTCCTTGGTACACAATACTATACTATTACTTGCTAACTTTTTATGATAACTTTTTTTTCAATAACCACATTATGAAATTGCTCATAATATATTCAAGGCTATAGAAAATCGCTATGCACAGTAATGCCCATGTACCTATATCAAGATTCAAGGAATCCGAGTTGACGCCGGGAATAATAAAATTCTTCGGCTTGACACGAAGACATACAAGATCGTGTCTCATGTGACACTGAAGCTGTCTGAACTCAGAACATGAAATGATGTTAGAGACTCGTTGCTCTACGACTACAGCTGGAAGTATAGCTCTGTGCTTTGTACCATGCCGCATGCGGGGATATTCTCCATCTCTGAAGGCCGCAACAAAACCTAGATTCTTTATGATCTTTACACAGGTGACGCGAGCGTCAAGTAAAGGCTGAATGGATACAGGAGCGCACAATGAGCTTGAAATAAGCATGAATGGAACCCCGTCGGCCGTCGTCCCCGTGGTGGTAGTGGAACCAGTGGGCTCAAGCACCGGGATACTCAGCGAAGAGGAGTAATGCTTTTTAAATAATTTAGACACTCGATCGCGCAGCCCTTCCTGAATACTCTGGTGATGGGGTCGGTATACCCCCGGGTGAGTGGGTAAACATCGGCGACACTGTGGGTAGCGACGACTGGGTTGCTATAGTGACGTATGTATAAGTAATACCGATGCAGTACACGTATGTAATCATTTAGTTTATTTTAGTTCTCCTGACCTCTGTAACGTTGGTACGCATTCGCCGATTACGACTTGAAAAACTGGCACATAATTCATCGTCAGAAGCTCTGAAGTCGAAACCAGGAATATTGTTATTAGGAAAATATGTTTGTATTATAGATGATGATCGTTGAGAAAATTGAAGATATACCGCGAGGAAACGGTGAAACAGAATAGACCGATCACCCACCCGGCGGATAATTCGTATTTTTATGGGGTTGGCCACTCGTTGCGCTGAAAAATCCTCAGGGTGATTTGGCTACAAGGTCGATGCAACAAGACACCCTAAGGATTTTCAGTGCAACGAGTGGCTATCCCCATAAAAATACGAATCATCCGCCGGGTGGGGGATCGGTCCATTCTGTTTCACCGTTTCCTCGCGGTATAGTAGCATTACCGCGTAAACGACCAAATTTTCTCTAGGAGAGTGTGTACTTCAGAGTGAAAATCGAGGGGGTTCGCCACGGATCAGTACTTTGGTGTACAATAGTTTTCAAGATTCTAATGTTTCGAAGGGTTTCAGAAATCTTATGAGGTTTTAAAAGATTTCAGGCGGACTTTATGAGGAGTTAAAGAGAAGTTTGGTTCTTTAGCTATTTTGCCGGATGGAGCTGATTTTCTTGGATATACATTTCATGACTCGGAATAATCGGTGCACATAAGGCTATATAGCAAATAATGACATTTATTTTTGAAAATGATCAGGCTTCCACGATCACGATCCTCGGCGAATATCCTATTCATGAAACGCTGAATTGTTAAGGGACGTCTGTAAGGATTCCCAATGCTCTGGGATGTTTCAAAAATGTTGAATTAAAATCTATTCCAGTGTCGTCGCATGGAATTTCCCGTTTCCTGTTTCCCTGATCCCCTTTGAGATACGTCGATGTATAAAATGTATGACACACCTATAGGTACAATGTGTAGGATTACGTGGTGAAAGTCGCTACTCGTACGTGTAAGTTTGTACATACACATATCTATACAGTAGGTATGTGTTGGAAATAGGTATACATGAATCACTGCTTCGCAAAGCGTTCCAGAGTGGCGACAGCTGAAGGTGAAGGGGACGAAACGAAAGGGGAAGGAGGCAAGAGGGCAAGAAAGCCCGGAGTTGAATTACGCTCGAACGGTCTCGTTGAGCGAGCATTACAACTCATTAGACAAAATAGATACCTGCCCTCCCCGTCCTTTTCAGTCTTTAGGCTCTCCCGTCTCTCCCTGTCTTTCCTCTTTTCAATTCCCCCTATTTCCTCTTTGTTCCTTTTCAGTCCCCCGCTCGATCAACTTGGGGTTCCCCTTACACAGACACAGAGAAAATAGTTGCCCTGGTAACATGCGGTGGGAAGCTGCCGAGCTTTTTCTATCACAACTGGACGGAATTTGAATGAGAATTTCGAGAATGCGATCAAAACCGGCAATTGCTGTGAAAAATGACATTTAAAATTTTTCAGAGTAGGTATCTGTAATGTATTAGTAGTAGTACCCAAGGGTGTAGCATGTACAGCGAATATGTGTGTGTATGGACGACTATAGCGCTAACTGTAACCGAGCAAGTCAGTCCGTCCGGTCGACCATATACCGGAGCACACGTGAGTCGTCGGGCCTCTTCTATGATACGATACGAATCCTCCTAAATACTGATTGTGAAATATAATAAATAATCGTTAATACTAGAACTGGTGTAGTTTATTAACCCACTACATAACAACTGGCGACGAGAAATAAAAAGAACCACGTAAACGCGTACATCGATGTCGGATGAAGTGGAAAAGCTGACACGAGAAGAACTGTGTGTTCGATTACAGAAAGAAAGGGTGTCGTACGAAGATAAGGATTCCACAGAAAGACTAAGGAAAAAATTAGTAAAACACCTAGAGAATAAAGCAAAACAAGAACAAGAGCACAGTAAAGAAGCGTTGACTACAATGGACTCTAAAATCCGCTTGGAATTTGAACTAGGCAAAGATGACTGGGAAACATTCATCGCGAGGCTTTTCTTATCCGAGTTGGTCGAATAATCGTTAACCCGCACTTTCTCTCCCACCGAAAATGTGATATCGCGAGACCCTCCTCGACTCAGCGTCTGTTGCCATTGAGATTGCTCTATCTTATCCAATACATTCGGTTTCAAGTAATCGAGTTTCGTGCGAATTTCGCGCCTAAACATCATCCAAGCTGGTGAGCGGCCAGTGGAGCAATGTTCGGTGCTTCTATAGTCGATTAAAAATTGATTAATTGCGTCGTACATTGTTTTTTCTGATTTGATCATTTTGTTTATCTTATCCTTGAAAATACCCACAAAGTTTTCTGCCGCACCATTTGTGGCCGGGTGATATGGGGCCGTGAATGTATGTTTTATTCCATTTTCCTTCATAAACAATACAAATATTTTGCTAGTAAATTGACGCCCATTGTCCGTCACCAAATGGCTTGGCAGACCGAATCGTGAGAAAAGCCTTTTCAATTGACCTATAGTTTGCTCGGCTTGTGTGTTTGCTTTCATGTCACATACCTCTGGCCATTTGCTATATGCATCTACAACAATCATGAACATGTGACCGTGCAACGGTCCTAAGAAATCGCAATGGAGTCTGCTCCAGCATTTATTCGGCGTTGGCCATGGATTTAGCGGTATCTTAGGTGATGCTTTGCGCTCCTGCATGCAAACTTTACAAGTTGCTGACAGTTCTTCTAAGTCCGCGTCGATTTTAGGCCACCATACGCACGATCTGGCTCGCATTTTCATCTTAACGCTACCGAAGTGTGAGGCATGTAATTCGCTGAGCACATGCGGCCGCAGATTTTCAGGTATAATTACGCGATATCCCCATAATACGCAATCCTTCTCAATGTATAGTTCATCCTTTTTGCTGCATTAAACAATTGTTCTCGGATAAGAAAAGCCTCGCGATTGTTACCGCTCAGTTGTCGGCTGTAAACTTTGCAGTTGAGATTTCGCCAGGAACCATTTGGAAAAGACATATTGACCAAATGTTAAAATACAAAGAGCCAATTGGTCACAATACGGCTAATAGTAGTACGGGCAAATCTCAGCTGAAAGGTGCAATCCGATACTCGAAACGGTTAGCAGATAGGCAAGCCAATAACAATAATAATTTGAGTTAATAGACATAAGATAATATAACAGTGTATCCTGTAAAGGAAGAGGAAATTGTAATGTATTAGTAGTAGTACCCAAGGGTGTAGCATGTACAGCGAATATGTGTGTGTATGGACGACTATAGCGCTAACTGTAACCGAGCAAGTCAGTCCGTCCGGTCGACCGTATACCGGAGCACACGTGAGTCGTCGGGCCTCTTCTATGATACGATACGAATCCTCCTAAATACTGATTGTGAAATATAATAAATAATCGTTAATACTAGAACTGGTGTAGTTTATTAACCCACTACATAACAGTATCCAAAATATTTCTGACACATCTCCCGGAGGGCGCATGTTAAAAATTAATTGATTTTAGCACCTGCCGCCTGGATCTCGAAAAAAATGTACAGTAAAAGATTGAAGAATAAACTAATCTCTGATGTTTGATGCAAGAAAAATGGTCAAGTCCTTGGAGACTGAGTCGGAAAATATTGACATCATTTATAAATGCAAGAACAACAAACTTTCCGTAATGTAGTATGCCTTAGCACAGATCCTCAATTTTCTCGGTGCGCCCTACTTCTTCAGCTAATTTGAATGTATAGATACTTATACACTGAGAGAAAAGTTCAGTAGCCACCACTTGAGACTCGGGTAGCTACTACCTGCCTCTGGCAAGTAGGCATAGGTTCAGTTGTGATGACTCCGGCAGGCAAATAGCTACTACTTCCCAATACAAAGTACGCTCAGCTTGTATGGCGTTATTGTGCATGCGGCGAGTTGTGGCAACCGAAAACTCCGGTAGCTACTACTTGCCATATAGGAAGTAACTATTACCCAGCTGACGTCGGTAGTCTCTACTGAACTTTTCTCTCAGTGTATGTATAGTATAATCATTGTCAGTATGAAGAAACTGGAAAGGAGCAAGTCAATTTTATGTTTGGTTGGGGGTGAAAATCTTCGGTCTACATTAGGGTGGTCCTTATTTGGGGGTCGGTGGAATTTTGTCCGTGCCGCCCCCCAGATTGGTTCGAAATAAATTCAAAAAAAACCTAGGCGAAACTTGAGCTTTCTAGCTCGACGGGAACGCGTGCCCCTATGGAAAAATATATATTAATTTATGTGTGAGGAAATATATCATGATATATGAGATATATCTGATATAAAGCCAATGTAAAAAAAATATATAAAATATATAAAAATACAATATGTGAATGATGTATTTTTAACATTTATATATTTCATATATTAATAATATATACATGAAAATATCAATAATATATGTGAAAATATATGATTCAAATATATATATCTACTTATATCACATTTATAACACTTATATAAATTCCGGTATATGGTATTATATAGTAAGCGTATACACGGAAGTTATATATGGCTGATGTATGATTCGTGTATGGAGAAAATAATCAATATGTAAGTGAACAAATCTCCACAGATATGAGAGGTTTATATGATGCTCAGACAAATGTTCATATATTTTGGATATATACGTTTATATTATATTTATATGAACTATATAAAATCATTTATAATGGGCATGCATGAGATGACATTACATCATTATATATGGTCGATGTATACTGAAATGTATCTTGGATATAGGGTTCCGTATATTTAGGAATACGGAAATTTTAGGTCAGAAATAAAGGCGGGCATATATGAGAAACATAAGTGTGCTTATATGAAATGTGTATAAATTATATAAAGCGTTACATGAGACATACTATTTGGTTATATATATATCGAACGCATACATGGGTGATCCATGCCAAATATATTTAACATACAAGCAAACATATATTTATTGATGTAACAGTGTGTCGCTAATATTGGGCTTCGTATACCAGAGTGGTATGTACATTTCGATGACATTTATATGAATTTTATACAACCAATTACATTGGGTACAGATCGGGTGATATATCATGTTCGCATGAGACTGATATAAGTCAAATATATTTCAGATATATATGTGACATATCTGTCATATATGTATCACATATATGACATATGTGCGATAGGTCCGTGTCACGTATATGTGTCTAATTTTTTTTTTCTGGACGTAGTTCAACCCATATCCAGCTTCTTATATTTCCATCATAATTATGATATTTTTTATATAAAATAAATTTATCTGAAGATATTATACTCGTACATATGATACATATGTTCTTATACAAAATTCATATGACTAATGTACAAAATGTTAAATCTTACGTATATAGAAAAATATATGAAACCTCCATTTTACTGATATATGTATCATATGTACAAGTATATATCTTCAGATATGTTTATTTACATACCTAAAACAGATCATGATTATGATGGAAATATAAGAAGTCGGATGTGGACTGATATACACAATGTCCATATACGTGCATGATATAATATCAGCCAATACATGCCGAATATATGAGATATATGGGCGTTTCTCTACAAACTGGGCGAAAAACTACCCAAAATTGTCCCCACCACTTTTTTCGCATTTTTGGAAAAAATAATCGAAATTAAATCAACTAAAAACAATATTTCTTTTTATATCAAATCAACATGTTACAAGACCAAATTCTGAAATCAACATCTCATAAAATTAGCTCACAACCAATAAAATTGGGATAAACTGGCATATTTCAGGCAGGGGACTGTGCGACAGGGGACTGACGAATTTGGCAAAAATACACCATCATGCCGAAACTAAGAATATTCCATAAAATAACTTGCAGTAATGGTAATATGACTTCTACCGTTAGATGTTATCTAGCTGGAAAGGGTGAATAAAATGATTTATTTGAAGAAAAAACCTCGCCAGAGGACTGTTCTTTTTAGGGTTACAGACACGTCATCATCACACTGAACGCGAAAGACGACTAAATAAGATAGCGCTAGAGCGCTGTCTGGCATTTGCTATGAACTTCTCAGCGCTGACATTCAATTTAACGCACAAATCGTGGCGAGGGTGCCACACACCATTCAAAATCATTTTTTTTTGTGCGACAGGGGACTGTTAGCAAAAATCAAGGGACAAACTTTAGCTCACAATTTCGGCGTCAAAATAGTAAATTGAAAAATTATAACCATGTAAATTGTAAAATGCCTTTATTATGGACAACTATACTAGAGTAGTATTGAAAAATATTATCCCTGGTTCACTACACGTCACGAAATAATTCCGATTTTGCATCTGTGACATGCCAGGGGACTGTTTTTTAGGGGTGTTGATGTGAAAATTTTCCTTTTTATGGATTCATTCTAATATTTTTAGACTATTGGCTCTTTCAAACAACTTGTTAATATGAATTTCAATAAAAAATAATATCGAATTCGAGTCATTTTATAGGTGAAATCATCGTGGGACACGAAGTTTCCCAGTTTGTGGAGAAACGCCCATATACCATCGTTATAAATTACATACATCTTCGATATATGAGCGCTCATGTGAGAGGCATATAGAAACGGTACATAGCTGGTAAATATACTTTTCCTTATATCTGAAATATATTCCGTATTTATTAACATCATATGAGTTTCATATATTATCCGATAATTTGACTCATGTAATCCCGGGGAAAACAAATTTATTCAATTATATAAAATTATATATAAATGACTATATGAAATTAGATATGAGTTTTGGCGGTATATAGTTTTATAAAATTTTATATAATTTTATATGATTTTATATAGTTTTATGTAATTTTATATAGTTTTATATAATTTTATAAAAATATGTATAATCATATATAATTTTATAAAACTATATATAATCATATATACACGTCAGATGTAAAATTTTGTCTAATAAGAATTTGAATGTATGAAATTTGTATACATAATATTCATTTGAGCATTTATTGTCAAATACAGATAGTAGGCGAGTCGGTAGCGTGCCAAGTTGAGGAGCGCGAGGTTCACGGATCGATCCCCAGTCGGGACGAATTTTTTTTTTTTTTTTCCCCGGCCCGTACAAGTATATAAAACTATATAAAACTATATAAAATTAATCATATATAATCGATATATAATCTATATATAATATGTATACTATATATATATATATATATATAATAAATAATATCATATATTCCATATAGGGGAACGCGGGGCAGAACGGGCAGCGGGGCAGAACGGGCACCAAAACAAAAAAAAATAAAGTGGTCGGAAATGATTTTTTATAAAATATGGCGACGTATTTTGCATCAATAATGAAAAAAAAAAAAATTGAAATTTTTTTTTTAAAAAAGTAAAGAAAAATAGAAAAAAAAAATTTTTTTTTTTATTTTTTTTTTTTTTCATTATTGATCCAAAATACGTCGCCATATTTCGTAAAAAATCGTTTCCGACCACATTGTTTTTTTTTTGTTTTGGTGCCCGTTCTGCCCCGCTGCCCGTTCTGCCCCACGTTCCCCTATATTTAATATACTCGGATGGGCCAATTTGACATATGGGATATATTTATATTTATATTATTTTTTTACCAAAAATATATTTTCTTACATTCTTTTATAGTTGAGGGATATATTTTTCTTCTGTGCAGTGATATATCAAGAAATATATATTTTTGCGTGGGGGTGCCCGTACTTTTTCACGTTTGAATAACAAGTAATCTTTCATAACACGGGCATGAAATGGGCCCTCTTTCATTCTTGTCGGGAGGGAGGGGAATCACGTGTTTCGAACGTGAGCACGGAATATGCGGCTCAGCGGGAGGGAATGATTCCCTCCCGTTCCAACGGAGAATCTTGAATTTTTCCTTTTATATAAATAAATTATTATTAATTAATAACATTTAAAAAAAAATGTTTTTTTTTCAATTTAAATATCTATAAGACTCAGTCCACGTCAAGCGGGACACCTTTTTGTCCGCATGTTCTTGAAAATCGTCGTAATTTTTTTAAATATTCTCTGGGTAAAATAAATGGATGAATCCGTTTTTTTTTTACCCGGAAGGCTTAGAAGTTGCAAGGGTTTGAATTTTCAAAAAAAACACTAAAAATCGGAATCGCGCTCTTCTTTAAGGGGGGGGGATACCGGATGTGTTACCGACACCGCCTATATCTCCGAAACGGGGCTATCAATCGACTTGTCCTTGCGGCAGTCGATGTTTGACGAGTGATGGGTTCGAACTGGTACGTTTGATCGGATGAAATCGGATTTTTTTTTTTTTTTTTTTATCGAAAAGCGTGGTCGTGCCATTTATTTCGACTTATATCAAAGCCTACGGATCGAAAATGCAAAATCGGCTTCCCGAGCCCGATTCTGTATGGCATTCCGAACACAACCATCCAAAAACATCTTTGGTTTCGACAACGATGAAGAAACCACATCTAATCTACGTTTTTGTGGTAATTTTCGCGATTGTCAAGGGCCGTGAGCGAAAATGGCCGCTCACGGCTGTTGATATGATGTGGTGGTTCGCAGAACGCCCGTGAGATGTCGCCGCACGCCCATTTATGCTTCTCCTTTTACCACCGCTGTTACGTTGGTACACCTGGTACCACGTGACTCGACCCGCAGTCAGAGGTGATTTGAAGACTAACAATACGTATATTTACAATATAATACTTTTCAACGATTTCTCCAACATCTCGGTAAGTGAAAATATATAATCAATCCGAAATTGAGCATTTTGTTCATTTATTTCCGTCATTCCATCATTTTCCATGGTTTTTCAATACATATATAGGGGAACGTGGGGCAGAACGGGCAGCGGGGCAGAACGGGCACCAAAACGAAAAAAAATAATGTGGTCGGAAATGATTTTTTATAAAATATGGCGACGTATTTTGGATCAATATTGAAAAAAAATAAAATTGAAATTTTTTTTTTTAAAAAAGTAAAATAAAACGAAAAAAAAAATAATCTTTTTTTGATTTTTTTTTTTTTTCATTGTTGATCCAAAATACGTCGCCATATTTCATAAAAAATCATTACCGACCACATTATTTTTTTTTGTTTTGGTGCCCGTTCTGCCCCGCTGCCCGTTCTGCCCCACGTTCCCCTATACATAAAATATCATGTGAATAGTTGTACTGCATATCATATATAATTTTATATTATACGTTCCTCGCATTATACAGCTATCCATTATATACAATTATATAAAAATACATAAAATATATGGTTTATACATATTATACGACGATGGTTAGTAGAATATTAGTATCTATAGATAAATGAAGTTTAATTACACATTACCAAAGTAATGGGTAATGAAATGAGTAATTCCATTGAAAATGTAATTAGAAACTCGCAACACTGGTCTACGGCAACTGATGAAAAATGCCTGGTATCTGGAAATGAAAATTTCATGTACACCCTGATTGGTTATGCTGTATTTCAGATTTTTTAAGTGTTCAGCAAACTTGCAAACAAATGACAAGTATTTGTATAAAAGAAAAAAAAAAAAACAATTTTATTGGCGAATCGGGTATGGGTAATTCATGGTTGAAAAGGAGAGCAGACTTTTGTAACAGATTTTTTTTTACACTTATTTCAAACGAATCTATAGATACTAAGATTCTACTAACCATCGTCGTATAATATGTATAAACCATATATTTTATGTATTTTTATATAATTGTATATAATGGATAGCTGTATAATACGAGGAACGTATAATATAAAATTATATATGATATGCAGTACAACTACTCACATGATATTTTATATATATATATGTATTGAAAAACCATGGAAAATGATGGAATGACGGAAATAAATGAACAAAATGCTCAATTTCGGATTGATTATATATTTTCACTTACCGAGATGTTGGAGAAATCGTTGAAAAGTATTATATTGTAAATATACGTATTGTTAGTCTTCAAATCACCTCTGACTGCGGGTCGAGTCACGTGGTACCAGGTGTACCAACGTAACAGCGGTGGTAAAAGGAGAAGCTTAAATGGGCGTGCGGCGACATCTCACGGGCGTTCTGCGAACCACCACATCATATCAACAGCCGTGAGCGGCCATTTTCGCTCACGGCCCTTGACAATCGCGAAAATTACCACAAAAACGTAGATTAGATGTGGTTTCTTCATCGTTATCGAAACCAAAGATGTTTTTGGATGGTTGTGTTCGGAATGCCATACAGAATCGGGCTCAGGAAGCCGATTTTGCATTTTTGATCCGTAGGCTTTGATATAAGTCGAAATAAATGGCACGACCACGCTTTTCGATGAAAAAAAAAAAAAAAATCCGATTTCATCCGATCAAACGTACCAGTTCGAACCCATTACTCGTCAAACATCGACTGCCGCAAGGACAAGTCGATTGATAGCCCCGTTTCGGAGATATAGGCGGTGTCGGTAACACATCCGGTATCCCCCCCCCTTAAGGCCCATCCCTAGTCGCCCACCTCCTTTTGGTCGAAATGTGTCACATTTCGGTCATTATCCGAGCTCAGCCGTAAAAAACGCAAAAAGGCCAACTTAGCGCAAAAAAATAGAGTCTACAGATGGTTTTTACATTGTCCGCCGAGGAAATCGAATTCGAATAATTTCGTAACAATGTGAAAACCATCTGTAGACTCTATTTTCGCACGAAACGAACATTTTTTTGGACATGTGTGTTCGGAATTGAAATAGAATTTGCGCTAAGTTGGCCCTTTCTGCGTTCTTTACGCCTGGGCTCGGATAATAACCGAAATGTAACACATTTCGACCAAAAGGAGGTGGGCGACTAGGGATGGGCTTTAAACGTTGATATCTCCGATTCCCTTTGTCGTACAGATATCGTCAAGAACTCGTTTTGAAGCTCTTGAATCGCACTTTCATGTTATGAATTTTCAATGCATGTAATAAACAATTTTCTATTTGTAATTAACAATTGAATTTTTCAAACGTGATTTTCAAGATGATTACACCCTTCGAAAATTCTGAAAAAAATACGAGCGTGTTCCTTGATTCATTCTCTACGAAATCCGTGAGTTTCAAAATGGAACTCCGATGAAAACTATATTTAAAAAGCGATTGACCCGTGCGGGACGTCGTGAGCGGCTGTCTAAACGGGCGCGCCGAGCAGGGTTGCCAGACGTCCGGGAAATCTGGGATAGTCCCGGAATGGAGTGCCTTGTCCCGTGTTCAGTAATTTCACTTTACTGTCCCGGAATTCGCGAAGACTATATGTTTTTTCACAAGCTTACGGGCGGCCACCCACACTTTCTTTCCGCCACGCCATCCCGCCCGGCGCCGGCAATTTGAGTCACATATTTTTATTTGAAAAAAAAATGTGTAACGATAATCAGCATTCCTTTTCTGCCTATAAAAACCACTTAGATACTTAGGCATCCTAACCTAGCTAGTATTTTTATACTTATTCTTCCGTCAGTCCAACGGGGTAGAAGTATTTTGAGTTGAACTTGGAGTCCAAGTTCCAACTTCGTTCCTAACCTCAGAAATGTCCAGGAATTGAAAAGCCTTAATCTGGTAACCCTGGCGCCGAGACCGAGGCTTGTCCGCTTTACATGTACAGAATATAGGCGGGCTTATTATACGATCAAATTCATCAAATCCAATAATTTACGGAATTATTTATTCCATTTCATGCTGAATACTCGACTTAAAAGTGACGTACTATAAAGTGACGGAATGACAGATTTTTCTGATCAACGATCGGCTTGTAAAATAAAATGCATTCAGTTGATGAAAAATCTTATGCTATTCGAACGGGAAAAGGTACGGGCTTACTGGTACAATTTCCCGTTGAACTAGAAAGCTCAAGTTTTGTCCAGTTTTTTTTGAATTTATTTCGAACCAATCTAGGGGGCAGCACGCACAAAATTCCACCGACCCCCAAATAAGGACCACCCTAGTCTACATATTATCGACGGATCCTAAGGAAACAGACGTAACTCGTCGTGCAGACTAGAACAAACGTATCTCGGAAAACTCTACAAGCCGAATATAGCGCTCTGTATACACTTACTGTAGAGTTTTCTGAGATACGTCTGTTCTAGCCGGCACGACGAGATACGTCTGTTTCCTTAGGACCCGTCGATATGTTAACATCCATATAGATGAAATTCTCGCCGAGAAAGTAGCCGCAGATTCAGCTCCGAATAGAGGAGTTGGGTAATCCTTGCCTATAACATCATAGAGCTTATCGGTTACTTACCCCGATATTGCCTCGGTAGCACGAGTGATTTCACTCGTCATCCTTACATAGAGAGGATTTCTGCTCTAGCTCTACTGAATGAATTTCTTGTAGATATTAAGACATCGCGTGCTAGTTCTAGCGAAGATACGCGATCCCCTTTCTCGCCGACTTCCGTGAAAATTATTAAAAAAAGCTATTTTTAACCAATACGCGGAGAAAATTTTATATGAGAGATTCCCATACTACGTATAGTAGTGGTGGGACATACTTTGGATATGGCGATCGTTCCGATACTTGTACTTAATTTTCCATGAAAATAAGAAAGACATTCCTATATTCGTGGTGACGTTTGGTATACAGTATAGGAACGATCGCCCTATTGAAAGTGTCCCACCACTACTATACGTAGCATGGGAACCTCTCCTATAAAATTTTTTCCGTCCAACAAAGTCTGAATGTTGTGACAGGGTCACGTGACTCTGGGTAGCTAATCCATAAAGGACGAGTGTGGGGTGGCGTAAAAACAGGCAAAAAATCGATCGGGGAATGAATAAATGAATGGGCTGCCAATTCGTGCCTTGCCTTTCACAGAAGAAGAAAATGTACCTAACGTAAATGGTCTTAGTGGCTAACCATGTTTCAGTATCCGATGTGTCACAGTATCTAGAGTTTCTTAACTGATCATATACAGAGCGATTCTGTGGTAAGTAACGCGCCTAAAAGGTAGTAGGCGAGCTCGAGACGCCTGCATTGAGTAGCCCAAACATGGACGATTGGGTTTCATTTGTTACGTGGGAAGTCAAACCCAATCGTCAATGTTTGAGCTGCTCAATGCAGGCGTCTCGCGCTTGCCGACCTTTTAAGAACCTCGCACACTAAACGCAGTGTGCCGTAAAGACGGATCACCTACAGGCCGTACGCTCACTCACACAATGCGCCGTCCAATCACAGGCATGTGTGAGTGAGCGTACGGCCTGTAGGTGATCCGTCTGACGGCACACTGCGTTTAGTGTGCTCCGGGCTTTAGGCGCGTTACTTTTCAGAGTATCTTTCCGTATGAGGAGAACGTCCGGATACTGGGACATGGTCAGCTACTCCGACGTTAGCATTAACATGAAGAATGCAGAAAATAAAAGGTATCCTCTTGCATTTCTGGAGATCAATAAGGGACAACGTCGCAAAGATTTATAAAACTATCATACGTCTGGCTAATCCTGCCCTGGTACCTGCACGAAGGATTCATGCGGAATAAAACAAAATGAACAGAACCGACAACCTGTCCGTCTCATTCCCAGATAAACTCAGCCTTCTGCATGATACCGCTAAGAGATGACATACCTAGTGAGCACATATGTACGCATGTATGTACATATTGGGTGTTTCGTGTGAAAACTCTCCACAGGGAGGATGATATGAAGTAAAACCGGACTGTAGATGGCTGACAAAGTGTCAGAAAAAGAGAGGGACATTCTGTTGGTACTTCCTTCGCTGTCCTACGTTTTGTTTTATTTGCCTACAAAGTCCTTCTGCGAAAACACCCGGTATGCCTTCAAGCGCACATAGGCAGAGAGTAGGTCTAGTAAACACTCACCCTACCAGAGAATACGCTCGCCGGTGACGCTCATAGCTCGTTGTATACTTCGGAGGGGGATGCCATGAGCCTCGCTGAGCAGCGGATCATCACCGTGGAATGGTGTGATCATACGGCTGCTCGGAGAGCGTAGTGAGAGTGAGAGTCGAGGACAGTAAGGAGGAAAAGAGCGAGTGGTGCTGGATGAAAAGGGCTGGAGGTAGAGGATATAATGAGGGATAGCCGAGAGATAACAAGTACACTTCAGCAATATTCGTGCAGCGCTCCCGTTTAAGGCACCAGAACACGGTGCGCGCGCGGCATGAGGGTGTATTTTTGATAATTTTTTTCGAGCAAACGATGAATGTTTTTTTATTTATTGATACTAATATTTAATATATAGATATAGAAGACATTACGCAAATTTTTTTATTGAAATCTTAAGAATAGTTTGCGGTGTACGTCGCTTCCAATAGGATACTCCGACGAAGTTGCTGCTTAGTGGTTGACAGCAATTAAGCCATACGGTTCATTTGAAAAATACCAAAAAAATATATTTATAAACTAGACATATAGGTTTATAGCATCACGTAGGGGAATTTCGAGGTCTAAAGACAAAAAAAAAATGGCGGATAAGTGAATTTTATTTCCCATTTTCACAGAAAATTTTTATCGTTTATGAAAAAAAAAAAAATCATAAGGCGCCCTTTATAAAAAAATCCCTACATGGTGCCATAGAGACTGCATTTGCAAATATTTTAAGACTCGGTACATGCAAATTGGATGAATGGTTTTTCAAGTATGTTGTCAACTAGGTTAAAAAACGTAGTTTCGAGGAAAACGCGTTCAAAGTTCATTCTTAACGAATGCATCTGTCAGAGAATGAAAAAAAAAAAACGAAAAAAAAAATGATTGATGAAAAGTCATTTAATGTAATTTCAGATTATAATTAATCAAAATGCCTAAAAACTGGATTTACTGCTTTTATATATAGGAAATGTAACCGATTTAAAATATTTGACAAACTTAAAAAATCAATATCTTTTTGAAATAACATTCATAATAATTCATTTTGTAATTGATATGTAGAGAATCATTGAAAGAATTATATTGGCATCAAAATAATAAAAGGCAGTAAATGAAGTTTACTGCCTTTTACCTAACCACGGCAGTATCACCATAAAGTAATGCAGGGCCCGGCACACTCATTAGTCCAAAGAGCCAAAGCTCTAAATCCACTTAACCCGTTCACCGGCACTAATCCTTTTAACGCCATTTCTTGGATTTCGGTAGGCATGGGTGGGAATATGCAGGTATGAAAAGACCCGGACGGTCGAACGCAGTCCTTGCCGTCGCAAATAGAGCAAACCACCCCTTAGTTCCTTTTATTTCTCCTAAACGCTGCCCCTACCATTGCACTTTCAGGTAAAGACGCGTGACCGTTTTCAGGTAGACCGAGGGGACTTACGGTCGCAATAATTGACACTTAGAGCCAGGCTGGCGCTGAGCGCCCGGTGGTGCCGGGCCCTGAAATAATGTATACATCCGACGCGATCGATTCGGACAAATCTCCATTGTCGAACAACTAGGTTGGCACATGGAAATCACTGGTCAATACGGCTAAATATTTTGCAGTGAAATGGTGACCACGATAATCTATTCATCGAGCATGGTCTTTGGAGAATACTTTTGTGGATTCTCGAGAATTTTTACTGAACAGTTTTCCACTCGTTTATCTACTCAAGTTAGCGTCAGTTACCAATTGGACGAACGCTTTACTGGACATTGATCTGTGTCACCAACCTTATTTGCGATTTGTCCATATCGACTACGATGGAAGTACCACCCATACCATTTGATAATACTAGTATAGGTTAGTAAGTTGTTATACGGTGGTGTTTCTATAATCCGGCACTGCGCCAATCCGGCCCCTCCAGTAGTCCGGCGTTTTAAAAAAGGGGCGAGTGGGCAGTATGAAACGGAACTTTATTTGAGACCTGTTCCCTCAAAGGAATAATACAAATACATTGTGGAAATGGAAGTTTTATTTTTATTTTCGTTAAAACGTAAACTTGACGCAGGCATAGTGAAGGTTATGTAAACTACGAAAAAATGCAATTATATATATTGCTTTGTGCAATAAAGATAGGTTTTGCTATTAAAATGCATTTCTTTCATATAAACCTCCACCAATTCGGCGTTTTCGTCAATGTCTGGTAGTCCTCTGGTCTGATATCTGTCGGACTACTCAGAGACCATTGTACTTGAGCTCTGAACACTGAGAATTTCACAAAATTAATTTCTTCACTGTAGGAAACCAACCAAATACAATTCCTGCAAATTTAGAAATTCTTACCACGTCTGTTACCCTTGCATCAAATAGGAGTAGTTTTTGAACACGCTTCTGAATCAGACTCCTGACTAGACTCCACATTTTCAATTTATTATCAACATACTTCTTATTTTTATGTTAAAATACTGAACAAATCCCGAGAAATTAACAAATTGGGATTTAAATAAAGCGTCCTATTCATTCGCATACGTGTGAGGTGATACGAGACACTTAAGGGGGGATTCCTTTTTTTCTGCGCTGAATTTATCGTTTACTTCCAATTTTCCGGTGAAGAAACTGTGGTACGCATCAATGCGAAATTTGACATGTGGACTCATTTATCTTTTATCTATTTACGAAAAAATTCAAAATCATTGCCTCCCAAAAATACGCCTCCCACCCCCTCGACGCGCGATGATCCTCAGTTGACCATGTGCACGATTTGAGTCTTTCCATCAATCTTGCAGCAAAAACCCAAGAACATTTTACTTGACACACATGTAGCTATCGTTTGACGAAAAACGAGAGCAATCTGTTGAATATTTTTTTGTTTATAACAAAAAGATCGATCTACTTATTTGGATCAATCGATATTTTGAGTTCAAAACATCACTGGATCCTTAATTTTTTTTTGATTTTTCTTCCGCTTCGTCAAACGATAGCTAAATGTGTGTAAAGTAAAATGTTCCCGGGTTTTTGTTGCAGGATTAATGGCACGACTCAAATCGTGCACATCGCCGACTGGGGATCATCGCACGTTGAGGGGGGTGGGAGGCGTTTTTCTGGGAATTGAAAAATTTTTTTCAATTTTTTTGTGAATAGATAAGAGATAAATAAATCCGCATGCTAAATTTCGCATTGTTACGTTGTATAGTTTCTTCATCAGAAAATTAGGAAAAAGGCGATAAATTTGGCGGAAAAAAAGGGAATCCCACCTTAACCTGCGTGGAAAAAAAATATATGTTGACTTATATCACACATATATGCCGATCATATAACATATATGTCGGCCAAAAACAAATATGTTTGACGAGTTTTACATAGTGTTGGCATATATGTCGACATATATGTCACATATATGCCGCAACATGTATGTTGACATATATTCGACATTTATATCAAATATATAAAAATATATGTTCCGGCCAAAAACGAATATGTCACATATATGTCGCATATATTTTTCGCATATATATATTTCCATGCGGGAATCCACAGCGACATAATGAACTTCTCACACATTGAATGCAACCCACTACACTCGGGCCTCCGCTATTTGAACACCCGCTATTTGACGGACGCCGCTATTCGACCACATTCGTCCTCCGCTATTTGACGGGCGTTACCCCCACTATTCGGCAGCGTTCCCCTTAACATCGGGGCCGTGAGTGACACGGAGTGGCGTGAACTGGCTGCGCAGAAAACCGTCCACAAGGAGTGGGGGACCCCTACTTTCGTCAAATAGCAGAAACGCTCGGTCCCGACTCGGTCAAATAGCGGAGGCCCGAGTGTATGTAATTTCACAGCTCACCATTTGTCCTTCCGTTCGACACAATTCTTCCACCGTATGAAGCACATGAATATTTCCAACCCGTACCGAAAAAATATTCTGTAATCTTTGCAAAGGGCGTATTCCAACGCTCCGAACTGATCCAACCCACAGTTTTCGAATTAAAAAAATCTAATCAACCGTTCCATCTCTAACCACATCGAGTGGGACTGTGAAATACGTATTACGTATCTATCGATCTATCTGTATCTAGATATAATTTGGTTGTATCGATACCGAGGTCACCGCTGAATGTACTTTTTATTGCCTTTGGTTCTCACGCGACAAATAAATTTAAGGTAGGGTAACGATTTGAAAATAATGCTAGGGATTGTGCTCACAATATATCTATTGATCATAATCATTATGCTAGTGATTTGGATTCAAGGTGTGTGCCGCTAGCTCGATTACTGAATGAGTTTGGCACGGAGATATCGAGTTCTGATACTTCCGCCGCATATCTGAATCGGAATTTAAAAAGGCTTTTGATTGAGTATCTGTATATCTACAGTCATTGATGCTCTCAAGAAGTATCTTGCAGTATACTTCAGGGCAAGGGGATGCAAAGCGTGGAATTTAAGTGTGACTCCATCGGCGTAGGGTAATTATCAAGTGATTCACTGGGAAAGTATAATATAATTGCCTTTTGATCGCTTCTGGGTATCCCTCAGTGCTTCTATCCGCGAAGAAATTGAGCGTTCCGACAAAGTTGAAAGGCGAAATGTACATAATGATTTGCTCTTGAAGTTTTGGACCCCTCGTAACAGTCTGATATTCTCTCGCCTCGTCGTATTGTATATCTTTTTCCGCTCTTATCCACTGGTCGTGCTTTTTCCACAAACGAGAAATGTGGACGAATCTTTTTCGAGGGGACACGGAGTATGAAAACTCAAGGAAAAGAGAAAGGATGAGAAGAATGGCGAGGGGCGATGGGCGAAGGGGCGAAGGGATTTTCCAGTTTATTTGTACCCTCCACTGCAAACAACGCTGGCTGCGGAGTGTATATATTATACGAGCTCAAAGCACTTCTCCTCCCCAAATCTCGCTGGGCAAAATCTGGCTGAGGTATGAGGTTTCGTGGAAGTAGTTGCCGGAGGGAGACGCCAAAGTCCATTATGATTTATAGGCCGATTTCTTCGTTTTATTTCAGACCACCAAGGGGATTTGATTGTGCCTTGAGGGAGGGATTCCTACGGGAAGAGACATCTTCTTCAGAGATATCGCCGATCAGATGATAATCAGAGCTGCGGTAAACTGACGTGTGTGCAGCTCTCTATAAAAGAATAAAAGAGGTCGGAAATTGGCCCGAAAATTTGGTGAACAAAATGTGGTAAAGAACCGAAAAAACGAACAAGAACTCGACCGAGATACAGGCCAAGGCGAACGACAAGGATTCCTGGTAAGAGGAAACGGTTCGGTTCCGTATAATGTCCGCAGTCTCGCCAGTCTTAAAGATTTATACCTACACACACGTTTCGCGAAGAATGTGACACCTACCATATTTAGCGCCACTATGCTGTGCTTTTACACCCTTGCTGAATTAGGTATGTCTTCATAATGACGGGGGTAAGAAGTTGGAAAGAATTCCACTGCCGGACAAGCTCATCGCAAATATTGCTGTTGTGGACGATCAACCAACTTCCAAAGTACTAGTTCAGAGTTGATTATTGAGGTCAGTAGAATCATGTCCTCCAGGAAAAACTTCTGGGACGCGATGAATAAGTGAGGATATAGTACATTACGATACACCTACGCAGCGTACGAGTATCGTATACTATTTTTCCTATCAAGTTGCGCAAAGTTCGATCCCTATAATTATCATAAAAGGTTTTAATGTACAGGCCGATGAAGGGGGTCCAGGGGCACAGCCCCTGGTGGGGGTGCAGGGGGTGAAGCCCCCGTCGAGGGGGTTGGGGGGGGGCGGAGCCCCCCCACACTATTACAAAAATACTGACATAAATGCGTAAAAAAAGAATCAAACATTAAATATGAATATATATATACCGAGAATATTCGGTGAGAGTAAACGAACCCCTTCCTACGGCAAGACCAACACATGTGCGCACCGTGTGCGTGAGGTTCGTTCGGGAGAGAATGAGGTTCCAGTAGCATTGCATCCCCTCCCGAACGAGCCTCACGCACGCGGTGCGCACCTGTGTTGGTTTTGCCGTAGGAAGGGGATCGTTTACTCTCACCGAATATTCTCAGTATATATACATGAATAAATAATTCATTCTGATTTTAACAAATTTTTATATTTTCATGAAAAAAACAATACTATTTTTCCTATCAAGTTGCGCAAAGTTCAACCCCTATATAATTATTATAAAAGGTTGTAATGTATAGAGCGGTCGCGTAAGGGCGCAGGGAAGGGGGGTTCGGAGTAAAAGAAGCAAAATAAAAAACTATTTTAAATTTATTGAATTTGAAAAAATTTACATTCTAGCACGCTCAGCTACATTCTAGCACGCTTAGCTACATTCTAGCACGCTTAACTATATTCCCGCATGCTCTTCTTAGTGTGCGGGAAAGTGGTACTTTGCGAACGCAAATGCGTGCGCAAAATCGAACTTTGCGCACGATAGTAGGAAAAATAACATTCTATGAAGAGTAACTTAACGAATTATAATTCAGATTTGTTGGACCAAGGAGTCAATCCACGTCAAGCGGGACACCTTTTTGACCGCATATGCTTGAAAATTGTCGTAATTCTCTTGACATGTTCTCTAGGTGAAACGAATGAATGGAACATTTTTTTTTTTTTTACTCGAAGGGCTTAGAAGCTACAAGGGGTTGAATAATTTTCGAAAAAAAAACAAAAATCGGAATCGCGTTCTCTTCTAAACGTGAATATCTCTGGTTCCCTTAGTTGTACAAACTCCATAAAAAAAAACTCATTTTGAAGCTCTTGAATTGTACTTTCGTGATATTAATTTTAAATCCATCGAATAAACAATTTTTCGTCACACGTGCACCGAAAGTGGGGGTTTTTTGTCCTCATTTGAGAGCGGAAAATGAGTCTTTTTGAGTCAGGATCCAATTCGTTAGTTTTTTAGGTCCTAGGACAAAAATGCTAGTCCAATATGAAAATAGCGTCCTCCACTTCCGAACATCGCCACCATGCGGCGACGTGGATGTTGGTCGATTTTGATCGGTCGGCTATCCAGTTTGAATATATATCAGTGGGTTACCTGAATCCTGACTCAAAGACTCATTTTCCGCTTCTAAATGAGGACAAACCCCACTTTTCGTGCGCTTGTCACGAAAACTATGGTATGCAGCATGCAGCATGTCGTTCGGTCCTTGCAGCATAATATACTATTCTATTTGTTATAAACAATGGTATTATTTAAACGCGATTTTTGAGACGAATGTTCCCTTCGCAAATTCTGAAAAAATTGGGAGCGTGTTCCTTGATTCATTCTCTACAAAAACTGTCAATTTAAAAATGGAACTCCGATGGAAACTATATCTAAAAAGCGATTGATCCACGCGAGACGTCGTGCGTGGCCGTGTACGCGGGAGCGCTGGACCCGATACTTGTTTGCTTCACATGCAAATAATGTAGGAAGACATATTATACGTTTACATTCATCAAATCTATTAATTTACGAAATTATTATTTCATTTCATACTGGCTACTCGACTTGAAACTACGAAAATATCAATATAATGGTACACACTGTACTAAAATGTTGAAAATAACTGCCAATTATAACGTACTTTTGGATTCCATCAAATGGAATACGTCACCGTTATTGTTCGATCAATATTACGTACTAAATTAATCAACTCAAAATTACTCAATCATAAACAACGAGAACTACGTGAGCGGCAAAGTCCAAATATTCTTTAATATTTCTGAATTATGGTTCACAATTCCTGGTGAAAATTTTTACCGTATTCTGTCTAGGTCTAGCTAGATCCGCGAGACTGCAATCTAGGCCTATCTAGTAAAACTGTACAGATGCCTGGACAGAAATGTAACACTTGTCCCTTCCAGACGCTATCTAGCAATGCTAGCTAGAAGTATCAGTATAGCGCTAGATCACATCTGTACAGTTTTCAGCTTATTTTCTGAAAACGATGATAATGAGGAACGAATTTTTTTGAGGTGCACGTTTATTTATGGATACCGATTGCTGCTGAGAACATTTTCCATTTACGTAATTCAAACCAAGTCGCATCACATTTACAATTAGGTGGACGCAGTACTTGATAATTCTTGATAGTAGTATAAAATTCGTTTGTCGCAGTAAAGGTACGTTTTATGTGAGCTTTTATGACTGCAAGTTTAACCACAAATACTGATGACTTTAAATCTTGAATATCATTCACTGTCATTTTACTCAACTCTTCTCTTCGACACGCACCCGTAATTCCAAAAATTAGAGCATCCTGTAATTGTATGAATAATCATAACTCTCGTAAATTTTCAAGTAATAAGATTTTAATTAACGAATAGATTGATTTTCAGTTACGTTTGTTGCTAAATGAATTTGATCGGGAGCTTCATTCAGATATTTTTCAACGTCATCTGATGTTGGGACTTTGGATTTCTTACATTTAAAACCAACAGCTTGCTTTCTCAGAAAAGCAATGAGTTTTGAATACGATTCTGTCAATATTACTCATATTCTCACAGCTATTATTTATCAATAATTATTAATTGATTAATATTGATTAATTAAAACTGGTTCAATTGATTACGTTTTCTAATGTAACAAAATTACATTTTGTTTTGTAATGTGTGAACGTGGTCAAAACTCACTTGACTATGTTTATTTGAACGAAACATATTCATATTGTACGATAATATTTAATCACATTTCAATCTAGCAAATCTAGAAAGATCTAGGCAGGTTTGTATTGCAAATCTCGAAAACCTAGTGTATCTAGCAAATCTAGAAAAATCTAGGCAGGTCTGTATTGCAAATCTATAAAATCTAGTGAATCTAGCAAATCTAGAAAAATCTAGACAGGCCTACCGTGGAGGTACGAGTATCCGAACGCTTAAGGATTCTCCGACGGTACAACACGTTTATTTCATAAACCGAGTCGAAAATACCACATAAAATACCCCATCGAATCAATAGTCAGGGATTCTGAACATCTTTTGAACAGAACGTAGTGAAATAGTAGTTGAAATTATGTCTGATTAAATTATTATTGGCATAAATGTATCAGGTGTCTGAAGACGTAGTATCCGAACACCGAAATGCACCTTGTCCCAGTAGGCGAACGACCGAGGGTCTAATTGCCGAACAGTATAAGTTTGCTGTTTTCGCATTTACAGCCTTTTTTATTTTACCCCTACAATATGCAATTAACTGATTGAGATGAGTGTAATTGGTGCTATTTTCTCAACGAAAAAAGGGTTGAATGTTGGAGACAGCAGAAAATGATAATTGGGGTTACAGTGGGTGAAAAATACACGTTCGTCTACTGCGCCACACTGCTTTACAGCTGTCCCAATACTCGAACACGTATTTCTTATTCTTTATAATTATTTTTAAATGTTTCTGAAGTTCTCTGAACTTATTTCAATTCATTATATTCCAATCTAAATACGTTACATTGCAATTTACACTCACATCTTGCTGTTTTACCACAATATACTGACAAGCGGCTCTAACCTCTTAGTTAAGCAATGGCCATCGGAGGCGCCGTGATAGCATGGACCACCGAAAATATTGAATTTGAACATCAATTTACTCCTCAGAGCAATAAACCCGTTGTTAAATACGAGGAAATACAGTTTCTCTATGAGTCATCGATAAGCATTATTTTCAGGTAGAATATTTCGTTTAAATCACGAGTCACCATTGAGAGAACGGAGCTTAGCGTTCGGATACTCGTACCTCCACGGTATATTGCAGGCTAGCAGTTCTAGATAAATTTTTACCAGGGATATTAGTAATTTTCTGTAAAAAAACTGATTGTGACTTGTGAGTCTACGAAATATTTATTACAGTGTACCAGTGATTCGAAAAAAAAAATATTTCGAAGGTGCATGTTAGGGTGGGTTGAAGAATAGTACATTATGCTGTTAGGGAGAGAGGTGAGCGATTTTGATGAGGGTGGAGTTTGCTGCGCGAGCGAAGCGAGGGCAGCTTCACCCGAATCAACATCGCGCCTCTCTCCCGAACGACATACGATATTTTTTCACATACATGCATCAAACTAACCCCATTTCAAGCGTGTCTTACGAGAGAGAAGACTCACATATCTCATTCGGCCGTGATATGTAGTCGTCGCATGCGCTTTCACGCGATTTGGTTAGGTATGAAGCCTAAGAAGCAAACGTGCGCGTAGGCATGATAATATGAACGCATTAGTACACGATGCTGTTGGGGTGACGTACGCGATTGTGATTCGGGTGAAGTTTGTTGCCCGAGCGAAGCGAGGGCAGCTTCACCCGAATCAAAATCGCGCCTGTCTCCCTGACAACTTCATGTAATGCGTTCATATCATGCCTATGACGCGCACTTTTGCTCCCTAGGTTTGATAAGTAACCAAATCGCGTGTCTGCGCATGCGTCGAGTAACATATCACGGCCGAGGGAGATACGTGAGTCTTCTGTCCCGTAAGACATGCTCGATATGGGGTTATTTTGACGCATGTAGGATAAAAAAAAAATTTTTTCTTCTTAGCATGGGATAGAATTTGTACCTTATAAAAAAAAAAAATTTCAGATGAAAAAAAATTCTTTAACCAACATATTGAGGTCGCCCACTCGTTTTTCAAATAAATATTTAATCAAATGGGGTAGTTCCAATGGGAAATTCCTTTTTTGGTCCAAAATCGTGGAAAAAATGTAAAAATTGTAGAATGTGATTTTTTTTTACTCAACTTTCGTGTGGATACAAAAGAAAGTGCATTTCATTTTTCGAAATGAAATGAAATGCACTTTCTTTTGTATCAGAATGAAAGTTGAGAAGAAAAAATCACATTATACAATTTTTACATGTTTTCCACGATTTTGTACCAAAAAAAGAATTTTCCATTGGAACTACCCCATTTGATTGAATATTTATTTAAAAAACAAGTGGGCGACCTCAAAATATTGAGTAAAAAAATTTTTTTTTTGTTCGAAAAATTTTCTTTTTATATAAGGTACAAATTCTACCCCCATGCTAAGCAATTTTTTTTTTTTCAACTCACCCTAGTGTGTCTCCCCTTAAGATTTTATTTGAATGTATAGTTCTCGTTGTTTATGATTAAGTAATTTTCAATTCATCAATTTAGTACGTAATTGATCGAATAATACGGTGAGGAATTCCATTGGATGGAATCGAAGAGTACGTTGTAATCACCAAGACTTTAGTCAAATGCGTACCCTGGTAGAAATCGGCCCGGGCGTTCCCTGTTCCCTGCTAACGGCTAGACGGAAATAAACGGGTGTTTAAAGGCAGGCAAGCTTAAGTGGGCACCCGGTCAGCCAAGGTCGGGTATTTTTGGCCGGACGAGCCTGACTAGGAACCCGGTCAGCCAAAGTCGGGTGTTTTTGACCGGGCGAACCTGATTAAGAACCTGGTCAGCCAAAATCGAGTGTTTTAAATCACCTGAATCGATTTATGGAAAACACCTTTTGTGAATGTAGGTTTGATTCATCACTGTCACTATGCTTTTATTACACATAATTAGTTGATAGCAAACGTAATAATACATCTTCTAGTGAATTGAACTATGGATTTTGCGAAGAAAGAAAACCTAACCTTAGCCTGTTTGCGTCAACGCAAATGTAGGGCGTTTCTGAAGTTCTTGGAAGCTGATAGGCTAGAAGCGAAAAGAATGCGGAGAGAATGCCCTTAAACTGAAGAGAAAATCGTCCTCAATGTAGAACACCAAGCTCTAATTTCATAAAGTTATCAGCATATTTCCAAAGATCAAAACACAGTTCAGATTTTTGAAGAGGCGAATTCTTCTTCACATTCTCAAAATGAAGTTCACGGAGTTATAATAATGATAGTGTGGCTGATAGTGATGATAATGATGCCACGAGTGAAAGTGACGGTAATGACAGCATCAGTATAAAGTCGAGTAGCCAGTATGAAATGAAAAAAATGATTCGGTAAATTAATATATTTTGATGAATGTAAACATATAATATGTTCCCCTACATTATTTGCATGTGAAGCGAACAAGTATCGCCTATCGGGTCCAGCACTTCCGCGGACACGGCCACGCGCGACGTCTCGCGCGGATCAATCACTTTTTAGATATAGTTCCCATCGGAGTTCCATTTTAAAATTCACAGATTTTGTAGAGAATGAATCCAGAAGACGCTCGTATTTTTTTCAGAATATTCGAAGGGGGCATTCATCTCGAAAATCGCGTTTAAATAATACAATTGTTCATATGAAATAGAAAAATTGTTCATTCCATGGATTCAAAATTAACAGCACGAAAGTACAATTCAAGAGATTTGAAATGATTTTTTGCTGACGTCTACGGGAACCGGAGATATTAACGTTCAAAGGAGAGCGCGATTCCGATTTTTGGTGCTTTTTTCGAAATTTTAACCCCTTGTGGCTTCTAAACCCTTCGAGTAGAAAAAAAAATGTTCCATGCATTCATTTTACCCAGAGAATATATAAAAAAAATTACAAAAGAATCAAAAACATCGACGAATATTTTTGGCCAAATCCGTCCCGTTTGACGTGGACTGACTCCGGGGGAAAGTACCCAAAGACGAAAGGCTTGAGAGTGATAAACTCGAAGTTGTTAATGTAAATTGATATTGCGATCAAGATTACTGCAATGATCGTCTTTGGACAATCTTTGGAGCTTGCAACTCTCCCACAAAAGTGGCTTCGAATGTGCAGGCGTATGTTTATGCCATATGTTATCGTGGGTTGAAGAAAGTAGTATGAAAGTCGAATTATTCTTTTGCAAATTCCCCTTTTCTCCAAGTTCACAGGTATGTCACAAGCGTTGATTTATTCTACCTAGCTGTTTTCTATTCCCCTCTTCGTATAATTACGGACTGAGAATCTCACGATAGTAAATCATATAGAAATTTATGAAACCCGAATCATTAGACATTTATATTCGAACTTTTTCGAAGGCTTGAAAAACCTTCGTGGTCAATGTTTATTGGCAATAACCAGAATATAAGAAAACTCATATCGAATTATATCCAGGGTGCCATGTGAGGAGAGCTGAATTAAACATCAGTACATTTTTAGGCGCGTCCACTGCAGAAACCGAGGGGGTAACCACTTCAAACTTGTGTGTTCCATCTATTTCACTTTCAAAATTATTTCATATGATTTCACAACTATGTATCTTATATCATTTTACAGGCATTTCACAAGCATTTCACAGGCATTTCATACTATTTCGCAAGCATATCATTTCATATCATTTCATACCATTTCACACTATTTCGCGATCATTTCACAAGCATTTCATACCATTTCATACCATTGCACAATCATTCCAAACTATTTCAGACCATTTCAGACCATTTCACAATAATTTCAAGATAATTCCATACCAGTTCATATCTGACTGTCTCAACTATTTCACGAGTAGTTACCCTCTCGGCAGGAACATACGTGCAGAATTTCAAAAACTGTTTGACCCATTGAACAGGCAAAGTATTTCCCCACTCTGCGGCTAAGCGAGCGGAGTCGAGAGTGGGGATGGCACGCCCAGGAGCGTATGTGATCGCACAATTTGAACTGAGGAATCAAACAGACAAATATTATCTACTTCTTTACGGTTCAACCGTCCCTGACGCTCTGCGCGGTGTGGGTTTCACCGAAACACTAATGTATACTGTAACTAATTGCAACTGTTTCACCAGCTGAAGGCTGGTGAAATTATGCTAGTTCGCGTGAGTTGTTTGTCACGGGTTATGAAATTTGGAGCTCCTCTGGGAAAAGTTGAAAAAACCCTCAATTTACCCTAATACAGACTATGATAGGTTTTTCACTCTCAGAGCTGCTTCCCTACGGATCTGGGATATGTCAAATTCCCCAGACTAAGATAGATGCTATAGAACTATCAAGCTGTTGAATTTGACGCACCAATACCGTTTAAATCAGATCTGGGATATGTCTAGCTCACCAGACTAAGGTAGGTACTATAGAGCTACCTTAGCTGAATGAGATGGACGCACCGATACTGATGTTAGCTAATAAATGATTTTAAATTGACTGAAAAAATAAAGAAATTTAGAAACACAAGGTTATAAGAAAATAGAGAAGAAGGATCAGATTCCTGATAACTTTGAATGATCATAAGATCATTTCCTATTTTATTTTATCATAAAAGAAAAAGTGGTGTTCCATAGGAACTTCTATTTATAAAAACAATAAACAAAAAATGCAGAACAGAAAATAATAATGATGAATGAATGATTTTGGAATGAATGATTTTACTTAACCTATTTTTCCTAATCTAATCGCGCGCTGGCACAATGTGCCGGACTTTGTGTTTGTTTGTGTTTTGGCTTTTCGTGAAATCTATCTGAAATGCTTGCTATAAGACTTTGAATATTTATCTTTAAATTGGAATGCTGTTTTAGCTATAACAATGATATTTTGACTCTATTGGTATAGTCGCTGCTTTAGCAGACTATCCGAACTAAATGAATTTAATATCGCGTCTGTCCGTTAATCATATCATGCCGAAATATAATAAATACCTCCGAAAAGGCAAATTAGTGTCGGAAGCTGTGTATAAGTAACGACTCTCACAAAGTGCGAGTGGCTTGGCCAATAAAATAGATTCAAATATTCTTGACGAGAAACAAGCTGAAAATGAATCTGAAGAATCGTGTGCTTATATGTCAGGGCGTCGTATTGTCAAATTTTTCGTTCTTGCCAATCAATTATGGCGTTCATCGTTCAATTATGGACTTTTTGGTCTTCAATTGTTCAGAAGAGATGCCTCTATCAGATGAACATACAACTTTTTGATATCGCGAAAATTGCCTGACTTGTTTAGTTTTTACTGAGATTTATCTAATTTGTCTAATTTTTTTCTCAACTCTTTTCTCAAATCAAAAATGGTCATATCACAAAGTTGTATGTTCATCTGATAGAGGCCTCGATTCCAAAAATTTGAAGACCAAAATCTCTAGAATCGGTCCAACGATGCTCCTGATTCTTTACGACAACCGGTCAAAATATTCATTCTCCAGAAATCAACTTTAAAACTTTCTTATTTAAATTTTTTTTTTTATTTCCTGCTTTTCCCGGAGAGGAAAATGTAGTTACATGAAATCAAGTTTTAACCTCTTCCCGGCCGAATTTTCTGGTTCCGTAGAAAAAAAATGTTTCAGGAATTTTTTTTAAAAAGTAACACAATAACGTACGCGCGCTAAAGGTTACCTACTTTAACTTTGGTTCCATATGGGTCAGTCCACGTCAAACGGGACGGATTTGGCCAAGAATATTCCTCGATGTTTCTGATTCTCTTGTAATTTTTTTTAGGTATTCTCTGGGGAAAATAAATGAATGAAACATTTTTTTTTTTTTACTCGAAGGGCTTAGAAGCTACAAGGGGTTGAATTTTCGAAAAAACCACCAAAAATCGGAATCGCGCTCTTCTTTGAACGTTGATATCTCCGGTTCCCTTTGTCGTACAGACATCGTCAAAAACTCGTTTTGAAGATCTTGAATCGCACTTTCATGTTATGAATTTTAAATTCATGTCATAAACAATTTTCTATTTGTTATTAACAATTGAATTTTTTAATCGTGATTTTCGAGATGATTACACCCTTCGAAGATTCTGAAAAAAATACGAGCGTGTTCCTTGGTTCATTCTCTACGAAATCTGTAAGTTTCAAAATAGAACTTCGATGAAAACTATATTCAAGAAGCGATTGACCCGCGTCGCGCGCGGCTGTCTACACGGGCGCACCGTGACCGAGGCTTGTTCGCTTTACATGTAAAGAATATGGGCGGGCATGTTATACGATCAGATTCATCAAATCCAATAATTTACGGAATTATTTATTGCATTTCATGCTGAATACTCGACTTAAAACTATAAAAATATAAGTATAGAGGTACAAACTTGACTAAAATCTTGAAAATAACTGGTGAACATAACGTACTTTTTGATTCCGTCAAACGGAATACGTCATGGTATCATTCGATCGAGTACGTACTAAATTAATGAATTTATCCCATGAAATAGAATAAACAATTCCGTAAATTATTGGATTTGATGAATTTGATCGTATAATAATAATAGATAACTCAGCGACAAAAAATCGTGCGACAAATTTCCCGGAACCATTTTGAACAGGAGATTCCAGGCTACAATATGGCTGCCTCGAAAGTTCTCTGCGATTTTTTTAATGTCCCATAGAGGACTTTGAAAAACTGTTTTTTTTCTAGCGTTTTGCAACCCGGCACTCAAACCTACGCCATGACGTCAAAAATGGCCGTAGGAAGAATTTTCAAAAACCATCTTGAAGATGAAGTTTCAACCTTCAAAATGCTTTGCCGAATCATTTTTTTCGACAATTTTTCATCGAGTTACAGGATTTTGAAAATCGGCATTATTTCGCCGAGTGCCGGGTGCGCCGTTAATTTTGTTGCTGAGTGTACAACCGAAACGCATCAAGAAAAAGTGCGATAATGAAAGCTGGTAAAGGTTTTGATATCTATGTGAACCGTTTCGCGATGTGTAGGTGAAGCTTCCGTAACACGAGAGCATGGCTCCTTTGCACATCTTTAACATTCGATCAACGACAGATAACGCCTCCATTGATTTCGCCAGTGTAACCTTATATCTACAAAGCGCTGAAATTCAAGCAGACATACCGCAGGACAGATTAACCTGCAGCACATTCTACATTGACAATATTAACGCTAGTGAATGATTTCCTCAAGGCTGGGACATACAGACAAATAAAGATATGCGCAGGAATCGATCAACTTATAAATGTCTCTTCGACAGGGTATTATCAAGAGAATACTCGATGAAATTTTACCTGAAGGAATACTCGGTGATTGATAATAATGTATAATATCTTTTCATAGGGAATCGAAAAGATTCAGCTACGCCTACGCTACTATGCGCGTTGAAAAGGACCTATCTCCGTATCTTTAAGACATTGTGCGAATGTGAACATTCGTTTTCCACAAAATTTTGGCCCATGTGCCAATTTCATTGTCAACACCGACTGATGAAAAGTGGTGGACTCGTTCTTCACTTTCAAGTGCAGTGAAGCTATTTTTCTTTGGAACGATCCATCTACACGTGTCGAATGAACATTAAATATAAAGGAATATTAATAGAGAAAAGTAGGGCATCATTTACCCGGCGATTGTCAACCAAGTAAAGAGTTGCCACCGTTAGGTCGGAACGCAATCATCATTAATTTAATCTCATCACCACTAGGTGGTGATAATACTCATGAGAAAAGTAAATAGAAAAGATTTCAGTAAAATATGTAATAGTATATTATGTGGCATGCCCGTAAACCAAGTGTTTTTCGGCGAGAATAATGATTTCAGAACTCGCTTTCGGCTCGCCTTTAGCTCGTTCTGAAATCATTATTCGAGTCAAAAACGGTTTACGGGTGCGCCCCATACTTTATTTTTTTCGAAATAGGCATGAAAAGTCACTTTGACGCCTGTTGAGATTCACAGACGAAGAGTGAGGCTATGGTGCGATCTGTCACGCACTTCGAGTTGCACATCTCAACTGCCGTATAAAGACTTTATACGGCAGCTTTGGAATGCGCACTTCGAACTGCGCATCCAGACTGCCGTATAAAGACTTTATAGGGCAGTTCTGAAGTCAGCCATATAAAGTGCTACTTTGTGGATCGAAAACAGGCGTCATAAAGTGACTTTTCAATACCTATGCCGAAAAAAAATGTATTAATCGGTGTGCGCCATACACCATTAGGTGAAGTTCTGAGGCATTGTGCAGGCTTATTATAATTATTCAAAAGTCGAGAGAAGCGTTTAGTTTTTTCATTTTAGATGATCCAATCCAGAGATATCGTGGTCACCGCAAGGCGCCTTTTTTTTGAGAGGAGCTCCTGGAGATCAGCTATAGCAGCTTTGAAAATTATCATTTTTACAAATGAAAAATGTTAAAATACAGTTGAAAGTTACCATAATATGTGTACAAATTTTTACATTCATAAATTGAAAAGTCTTCTCAGGAAAAATTCTTGAAAAATTGCTTTTTTGGGGCCTCCTGACTAGATGTAACCCCTTAATAATTGTACTGTCGGAATCGTTCACAATAGTGGATAGACAATTAACAAAAAGAATATGTTCCACATTACTGCTGCAAAAAAAAAGCTATATATATACAGGGCGAGTCATCCCTGGTATCGAATGAGAGAGGGGCTTATCATCGCAGAAGCTCCGCCCCTTTTTATTCATACTTGTTATCGTCGTATCGAGAAACCCCACTTTTATGATAACAGAGTGGGGTTTCTGGTAGTGTTGGGGTTTCTCGGTACGACGATTACAAGTATGAATAGAAAATGGCGAGGCGTCTGCGATGATAAGCCCCTCCTTCATTCGATACCAGGGAAGACTCGCCCTGTATATTGTAACTTCTGGCGAGTTTTTCAGGCTCTAGGCTGTAGAGAAACCCGCAAGTTATTGTGAATTCTTTACCTAAATGAAGTTAAATTTTAAATGAAAAGTGTTAGGGCTTTTTCTGAGGTGGATAGGTAGGGAAAAGGATGGGACTTACCACCAAAAGCCACCTATCTAACCTTTTGATTCTATTCTAAACTGGGACTCAGGTAGGTTTCCCTGCCAAAGCCTCGGTACGTCGACTCGGAAGTTAATCAAAGCCGACGACAACTCTAAAGATCAGAACCAGGAAGTTAATCCGAGTCTGATCTGCTAAACTATATTTCTAAATCTCTACGGAACCGGGAATCTCTCGACTCCGAGACCGTGCGCCAGACTCGTGATTGTTTGCCTTGGCCCTCGGACACGTAATAGTACATTATACAACGTGGGAATAAAGTGAAAGATTATTCCCGAGGGCGAGTTTACTGCCCGAACGAAATTCCCGAGGGTGAGTTTACTGCCTGAGCGAAGCGAGGGCAGTAATCACCCAAGGGAATTTTCGCAAGGGCAGTAAGCCCGAGGGAATGATGCACTTTATTCCCATGTTGCATACAATGTTTTATTCACTCCTCAACTGTAACCACTTTATCAATCTTTATAAATTTTGCGGGAATAATGTACATTATGTCCGCAAATCTGCGGGAATAATGTACATTATTTCCCGCAAAATTCAGATCTGATTTACGGCAAAATCCAGATTTGCGGGAATAATGTAGATTATTTCCCGCAAATCTGAATTTGCGGGAAATAATCTACATTATTTCCCGCAAATGGGAAAAAAATTAATTTGCGGGAAAAAAAGTATGAGAGGGAATAATATGCTACATTACGCCCGCTTTTCAGGTCAATAAAGTGGCGATTACAGTTGAGGAGTGAATAAAATTAATTATATGCCGTACGCTCTTCGCAATAATCAGAGACTGTTCCCTGCTGGCTTTTTAGGAGTTATACTAGCTGGGAATCAGGGCTGAAAAACCAACAAAGTCCAACGTTTTATGTAATCAAAAAAATAAAGAAATATAATTAAGCTATTCTGAAAGGTAGTACAAAGGTTTCTTATCCTAATTTCTAATGTCTAAATATCTGTTCTATAAGGTTTGTGCTCGTTTCGGTTTTGAATCTAGTATCATTATTTTATATTAGTAAATAAAGCTAGGCGCTCGATTCCTATATAATTGAATTTATATTGTTGCAACCGGAGTATCAAGGTGTTGCAATCTAGATGTTTGAGCCACACTTTGGCAATACTATGGAATGTGCGAATACAAAGCCTTAGCGCAACCAACAACAAGTGCAGACGCAGCACGACCTCCTTAATGTAATAAATAAGCGATCACCGTAATACTCATGGTCAGAACATCGCGACCAGAAGCAAGACACGTTATATAGAGATTAGTACGATATTAGCAAAGCCTTTGTAAAAACTTCATATATTAAATAAACTTGAATTACTTTGTACGACTGAGTTCCAACTCTTAATTCGACAACGAACCTTCAAATAAATTAAAGTTGTATGAAAGATCTCAGGATCCCGATTACAACAATATTCTATTAAATTGTTTCTCCTCTCTCATCGATTAAATGTTTCTATTGTAATATCTTTTTGATTCTAATACAAAGAAGTTATTTCCGACAATTCTAGACGATATAATGTTGGCAAGTGATTTTATATTGAACGAAGTTTAAGTCGTCGAGGCGCTATGCCTTTCGACGCTCTGAAAGAGTTTACGTGAAATGAGTCGCTGTGACGCTATGTCTACGAATGCTGCTGGTTTTGATTATGAGTCGACCGGCCTATTGCTCGCATCGCTCTAGTTTAATAATTATTTGTGAGTCGCACGGCCGCTTTGGCTCGAATACGCTGATGATACCTTCTGAGCGTGCTCCTTATATAGTTGAAGTCCCCACTCTTCTGGCCTCATCACGTCATGCTAGAGCGCAGAGGATTACCTTAATCCTCTGGTCTTTTGTTCGTGTCATATCGGTTATGATTTTAAATCTAATCATATCCTGATATGTTACAATATATATTAGGGTGGTCCTTATATGGGGTGTTTTTGAATTTTTACGCTCCCAAGGGTTCAAACAGATCCTTTTCAAGAAAAAAATTTATCCTCAAGTTTTAATGGTCTATCTCGATTTTAACATCCCGCGCACGACCGCCAAAGTATTTTTTTTTTTTAATTTCCTACAAAAAACATGTATGACCCAACTTTGTCAAGTCATTAACGTTAAAGTTTTAACGTTCTGCGTCCTGCGTCGATTCTAACATACTGCGCACGACCGCCAAATTTTTTTTGACTTGACGAAGTTGGGTCATGCATGTTTTTTGTAGGAAATTAAAAAAAAAAAAAAAAAAATTGACGGTCGTGCGCGGGATGTTAAAATCGAGATAGAACATTAAAACTTTGGGACAAATTTTTTTCCTTGAAAAGGATTCGTTTGAACCCTTGGGAGCGTAAAAATTCAAAAACACCCCATATATGGACCACCCTAATATATACTGTAACGTATTCGGCATATAGCTGAATAGCCGTAACGTATTCATCGTATAGGCCATTAGGCGATACACACATACTATACTACATTATGGTATAGAGTAGCGTCGTAGCGCGCAAGGTAGTTGATGCGTAACAGAACACCAGTTGTGACGTCACAACGAATATAAAAGGCGACCGTCTCAGTACTCGAGAGCGAACTTGTGCCAAAGCGGCCAACCGACTCATAACGTTTGTTAACCCTTCGTAGTCACACTGGGTGGATTCCACCCAGGCGTTCGGGCCCAAATATCCATTTTTTGACAAATTGACCTATTTACGATTTTTTTTTTCAATATGTTGTCATTTGAATTTTGACATACCGACTCTTGATACATGTTCTAAAAAGTTTAAAGTATTTTCTAGTATTTTTTCGATCCTGATCGGACAGATAGTTTTCACACAGCTACCATTTGAAATGTGGCTGGGTGAATTTCACCCATGTGTGACTACCGTGTTATTCTCCAGAAGTGTGACTACGAAGGGTTAAATTCATAAATTCTATTTCTCATAAGCATAGCAAGACCCAAAGCGGGCACACTTATAAAATCAATTATTTTCGGATAGTCTGCTAAAGCAGCGACTATACCAATAAAGTCAAAAAGTTTATTCTTCCAGCCAAAGCGGCGTTTCAATTAAATTCAAAATATCAAAACACTGATCTAGCTAAAGCAGCAGTGCAAGGAAATTCAAATAGAAACAAATAGAAAACAAACTAGCAAAAATCACAAGTCAAACACAAATTCCGGCACATTGTGCCTGCGCGCGTTAGCAATTAAGAAATTAGGTTAAGTAAAATCATTCATTCCAAAATCATTATTATTTTATGTTCAGCATTTTTTTGTATTATTTTTGTAAATAGAAGTTCCTTAGGAAAACAACTTTTTCTTTGGTTAATAAATAAGAAAATGATTAAATAATCGTTTAAATATCAGGAATCTGATCTTTACCATCATTTTCTTATAACCTTGTGTTTCTAAATTTCTTTATTTTTTCAGTCAACTTAAAATCATTCTTTAGCTAGAAATCAGTATCGGTGCGTTGATCTCACTCAGCTAAGGTAGCTCTACAGTACCTACTTTAGTCTGGTAAGCTAGACATATCCCAGATCTGATTTAAACGGTATTGGTGCGTCAATTTCAACAGCTTGATAGTTCTACAGCATCTATCTTAGTCTGGGGAATTTTCCATATCCCAGATCCGTAGAGACGCAGCTCTGATAGTGAAAAATCTATCATAGTCTGTATTAGGGTAATTTACGGGTTTTTTCAACTTTTCCTAGAGGAGCTCCAAATCTCATAACCCGTGACAAACAACTCACGCGAACTAGCATAATTTCACCAGCCTTCAGCTGGTGAAACATATGCAATTAGTTACAATACACGGTGATTCTGATCAACCGCCCGTCCTTTCACAGTCAAATTCCGTACAAAAAATAAAAATTAAATTTCCTTAGCGAAAATTACTAGGCTATCATAGTTTCCCAGATAGAGCAGGTTTAAGTATAGCCCGCACGTCATACAGTCAGGGCCGTCCTGATCAAACTTGATATGGAAAATGACGACCCGGTCGACCTAGATGTTGAAAACGAGAGTCCAGTCGACCTGCACGTCGAAAACGACGGTCCGGTCGAAAACAAGGGTCAGGGCGGAGTGGACGCTGAAGACGACAGTCTGGTCACCCTGTACATCGAAAACAACGACTGGTTCGACGTTTATGTTTAAAACGGCGACCTGGTCAACCTGGACGCTGAAAACGACCGCAACGGTCCGGTCGACCTGCGATGAGAAAATTTCGGCCCGATGAACCTGGCCACGAGTAGAAACGCCGGAGTAACGAAGTACGGGTTGGTACCCGTTAGTACCACAGGCTGAATTCACCGGCACGGCACCGATTGTTGATGTGCGAGCTCTACAATAGGCTATCTTAAACCTGCTCTATCTGGGAAACTATGATAGCCTCGAAGTTTTCGCTAAGGAAATTTAATTTTCATTTTTCGTAAGGAAGCTGAATTGAAAATTTCGTAGAGGTCGCTCAAGAATTTTGAAAATATCAAAATTCGGCGATATCGATTTTTTTTTTAATATTCTGCAATTGCTCACTGATTCAATCTGTTCTAGGTGGATTGTAGAAAAACATACTGAAATTTCAAGTAAAAATATTGATATCTATTAGCGTTTTCGATTTGCTGCTCTAGTGTGCACTGAGTGCACTTTTATCCTCTTCTATCTCCTATATCAGAGTGTGATAGAAGTACACTCGGAGCACTACCGAGCAGAAAAAGAGCAGCAAATCGAAATCGCTATAAGGTCGCTCAAGAATTGAACGAAAAAAATTCTAATAAACCTTCAATCGTCTCACGGGGTAACCCACGTTTATAAAACCGGGCATGAGTGAAGTAGAATATTATTTTCACCACACTTGCACGGAAAGTACGACTTTCGGCTCCTCGCGTGAGCGGAAGGTCGTACTTTCCGATGCCAGGGGGTGGTGAAAAATAGTATACCTCACACGGGAGTGAAAAAGGCCATCCCAAACTGCGTTTTGACCACCCTCGCCTTCGGCTCGGGTGTCAATCTCACACGCAGTTTGAGGTAGCCTACTTTCCCTCCCTAGGTGAGTAATATACTATATGTTCACTTGAAACTTCAGTATGTTCCTCTACAATGCACTTAGGAAAGATTGGATTATTGAGCAAGTGAAGAATATAAAAAAAATATCGATTTCGTTGAATTTTAACACTTTCAAAATTCTTGAGCGACCTCTACGAAATTTTTAATCATTTTTATTATTCTTCCTTGATGCGCACGATATTTTTTATCACAGATGCACGAAAACACCGATTTTCCGAGCCGTATTTCCGAAGTATAGTATTTATTCCGTCCGATGGCGCTTCGTAGGGAGTAAAACGCTATTTTCTCACCTCCGGGCCGAAAGCGACAACTTTCGTCCCGCTGCGCGGAACGAAGTTCCCGTTTTTCGGCTCCGTCGATGCGAAAAATCGCATACACTCCTCGATCAGTAAATAAGAAAGCCCCAGATCACATGTTTGTCGACCTCGGCTTCGCCTTCCCGCTCCCTAGGGAAGAAAATAAACTACCACGACATGCTCATGCGCGAGTTCATCTTGTGTATCACGGGAGACAAAATGCCATTTTACTCTCGCATAACAGCGAAGAAAATTGGGTTTTCCGTGCGTGTGTGGTAAAAAGGTTCATTTCGATGCAGTGGGCGTAAAATCCGATTTTACGATTTGTTCTTCTCACATAAAATCGAATTTTACGCCAATTCCATCGAAAAATATCGTTCGCAACACGGGCGTAATACTTTATACCCTCGTGTGATGCCGTAATCACTCGGGCCGGCTTCGCCGCCCCTCGTGCACGGCGATCACACGCGAGTATAAGATTTCACGCCCTTGATACGAAATAGTGCGTTCCAGTACGAGTACGGACAGGCTTTTCGACGAAACGAGAGGTTTACGGCTCGAGCCGAAGGCGAATGCTGTAACGAGGTTCGTCAAAAAGCCTTGACGTACAAGTAACGATTATTATTTTTCATCACGAAAGCCGAAAAATCGCGACGAAGTTGCGATTTTGAAGTTAGAATGATGAAAAATACTATTATAAAAGAGACTACTACAGATATCATTATAAGCACATCGATGATGTAATAAAATAATCCAAAATATTTTTATAAATAATGTTTCTTTAAGGGGGTATAGGACTGCTGGAGCCTTCAAAACAATTATATTTTTCTGGGTGTGATTACAATGAGCGTACTTCAGATGGGCGAATTATATTTTAGTGCATGTTTATTGGACTCAAAGTGAACCCTACAGAAAATATAGATGAACTAAATCTTGATAAATATAGAAATCCGAAGCTATTGAAGCAGCGCAGGTTTTTTCTGGATTCGTAGCTGGCCCGCATGATAACTCAAGAGCCAAGGCACTTAGAGAGCTGAAATTTTCACGAAATTTTTATGATACCTGTGTGTATGGTGTGAACCAGTCTCATTAATTTACAAAAAAAGATGTCAAAAATATTCGGAAAAAACGAAATTTTTTCGAATTTATTAAAAAAAAATCCTGTTCTTCGTTTATAAAATCCCTCACAGAATTTTGCCGTTGACGCGACTGGTTCACACTGTGCACAAAGGTATTATGAAGATCTCGTGAAAGTTTCAGCTTCCTCAGTGCCTTGGTTCTTGAGTTATCATACGGGCCAGCTACGAATCTGCGAAAAAACCTGTGCTGATTCAATTTCTATATTTATCAATATTTTTTCGTTCATATTTTTTTAGAGATTCATTTTGAGTCTAATAAACATGTGCTCAAATATAATTTGCCTCCCTCGAATACGCTCATTGTAATCTCACCCAGAAAAACATGATTGTTCTAAAGGCTCCAGCAGTCCTATACCCCCTTAAAAAAATTTCCCCTCATTTTCAAGAATATTCAATTTTTTTTCATAAAAAAGTGTTTTTGTTTCATTTTGTTTACTCTCATTTTCAAGGACATTCGATTTTTTTCATAAAAAAAGTGTTTTTTTTTTTATGCGGAGGGCTTCGCCCCTGGACCCTGTGTGGGGTTAGCCGACGTTTTTCGGATTGATTTTTCAACAATTTTCAGGTCTCGGGCTTTGCATGACTGTTGTAACAAAAATAGTGTTCGATACTCGAGGCCGAACGAGCGGCTTGCACACTACAGTGTGACGGCCCAGCACTCCTGTAGTGTGCAAACCGCCCGCTTGGCCTCTTGTATCGAAAAGTACTATTCTGTACAAATACACTAATAACATTAATATAATCCCAACCTTCATAACCGAGAAATGGAGTGGTCTGCTCGATTACGAGCATGTTTGGCTACTTTTGCATGGGAATCAGTTGAACAAGCAATGGGATATACGCCCAATCACCGCAACACGATGATACAACTGCAGCATCATTTCGTATACTTTCGCAATGCAAACGAAGACACGATAACGAGTCCACGAGCCATTTTAGAATCACAGAGACGTCTCTTATCGTAATAAATCCTCTACCTAAGATCAAGAATGTGACTGCCTCTTTCAAATCAACATCTCTAGAGCAGTGGCTACCCTCACAGAAAAAACCCCGACATTCACCCCGAAATTTACTCGCAAATTCAACCTCAAAATTACACCCAACCGGGATAGGATAAATTCGTACCCCTTGATCGAGGGTTTACCTCCAAGTTCAGGGTTAACCCCGTATGTATACACGGGGGTTCCCTGAACCGGTTGGGTGTAATTTTGAGGTTGAATTTGGGAGTAAATTTCGGGGTAGATGTCGGGGTTTTTTCCGTGAGGGTACTCTTGAGACAGACGAACCTTCAACTCTTGAGGGTAACACCCAATCCTGAAGGTTAACCTTCAACTCTTGGGGGTAACCCTCGATAGCTGGAGGTTGAACTCCAACTATTGGGAGTAACCCTCGATAGCTGGAGGTTAAACTCCAACTCTTGAGGGTGAGACTCAATGGCTGAAGGTTAACCTTCAACTCGTGGGGGTTACCCTCGATCGCTGAGGGTTTACTTCAAACTCGAAGGGGTAAAATCCTCAAATTACGGGGTCCACCCTCAAATTGCAGTGTTTACCTTGAAATTTGACAGTAAACACCCAACTTTCAGGGTACACCCCCAATTATTCGGGGTTTTTTTCCGTAAGGGTATGTTCGATCAAGGTACTACCATAAGACATAAAAAAAAAAAATAGACAAAAAAATAGTACTTTGTGATACAAGTGCAAGAAAGCGTACTTTTGACGAAGGTTGTGAAGTTGGCCGCACGAGCCGGGAACCGAGTACACTCGGGCCTCCGCTATTTGACCGAGTCGGGACCGAGCGTTTCTGCTATTCGACGAAAGTAGGGATCCCTCACTCCTTGTGGACGGTTTTCTGCGCAGCCAGTTCACGCCACTCCGTGTCACTCACGGCCCCGATGTTAAGGGGAACGCTGCCGAATAGTGGGGGTAACGCCCGTCAAATAGCGGAGGACGAATGTGGTCAAATAGCGGCGTCCGTCAAATAGCGGGTGTTCAAATAGCGGAGGCCCGAGTGTACCACAGGCGCACGAGCCGAAGGCGAGTGCCGCTCCGTGGTACACTGTAAAAAATCGGCGGTGTAAACTGCGACGGAGTGAGTGGTTAAATTCTTTGGTGTCAAAATTAAAACCAAGAAAAAGTAAAAACCACACTTTCGATGTGGTAATAAGAAAAGCGGTGTTAATTATTCATCTTGCACACCGTATTGTGTTCAGGCAGCGAGTTGACACCCATCGGTGGTGATACGAGAGCTATGGTGTTAATTGTGATGTCATAGGTTCATGTCACACCGAGTTCACACTATTCCAGGTTCATATTCCGGAGGGTATGTTAATATCGTGTTAAAATTAACACGAAAAAGAGTAGAAACCGCACCTCTGATGTGGTTACACTGAGAGAAATTCAATTTGTGAAATTAACATTTTCGACATAGTAAGAACTTTATAATAATTGTGACATTTAGAAAGATTTGTTAAGCCAACCGAACATATTTTGTTGAGGAAAATCTGTTTTAATTCAGCATTCCTAATTTGACTCGGATGACATGGATTTGTGAAACATTGTATAACTCAACATAGCGAAGTTTGGCGTAGCGGATAGAGCGTGCGACCAGTAATATGAGCGATGGAGCGAATGCGAGCGGACTTGAGTTCAAATCCCGGTTAGGACAAAATATCGATGGCGGTTTTTTCTCAGCGAATTGATAATGCGCTTTCATCTACGTGCGGTTAATTATAAGTGGGCGGATCTAATGTTAAAACCCTGTTGAATAATGTATTTTTTTTAGGCTAGCTGAAAATTTCGCTCAATATAAACAAAAACGGTGTTTTTTTATCTGGATTGAACACCGGCTATGGGTTCAATTTCGGTGTTGATTATAAACACCGTTCGAACACCGCACATTATACACCAGCATTTTACACCGCTAGTTTACACCGAAGTAATGGACCTATATAGACCACGCTGTGGTGTTAAAACGGTGTTAGATTTAACACCGTATTTTTTACAGTGTACGAGCTAAAGGCGAGTGCTGTCAACTTCACGCATTTCGTCAAGCGTCCGCTTTCTTGGACGAGTGTCACATAATACTTTTTGTAAAGAATGCACAAAAACTGCCTGTTTGTGCCCCTGAAGCGTCGACTCAACGTTGATTTACTTCTATCTCATCAGATGGCGCGTCAGTAGGAAAAAGTGACTAGAGTGTCGAAAAAGTGTGCGCAAAAGTAACTAGAGTGTTAAAAAAGCGTGCGCAAATGTAACTAGTGTATCATGAAAGCAGATGAAGCCGATTGACGCATGCGCGGTATATTTTCCTCATGCCTTACTAAAATGCGCCACTTTTGCCACACTTCAGAGGCACAAAAACAGGAACTTTTTGTGCATGAGTTACAAAATAGTATTCTTCGTATCAAGGGCGTGAAAATTTATACCCGCGTGTGATCGCCGTGCACGAGGGTCGGCAAAGCCGAGTGATTACGGCATCACACGAGGGTATAAAGTATTACGCCCGTGTTGCGAACGATATTTTTCGATGCAGTTAGCGTAAAACTCGATTTTATCTAAGCAGAACAAGTTGCAAAATCGGATTTTACGCCCCCTGCGACGAAAAGACATTTTTTAAATGCTTGTCAATCGTAAAAAAACTAAGCTAAAAGTTGGCTTACACTATACTTGATGTCCACGAATTTCCTCTAAAATGTCAAATTAAAGGAAAATTGTTCAAACAACTAGACGTCGTCTTATAATTGACGTGGAAAGTCCATGAAACATGATTGCCAAAGGCAACGCACGATCAATGCATAGTCAACAGAAAGGTGACTAACGGTTATTAGAATGTCGAATGTACCATCGACCTGTGGTTAACATGCAGTCGCGATTTCTTGGTTCACCTATGCACGGTTGCATAAACGTGGGTTACCCGAAGGTTTAAATATTATTTACGCGTAGGTTATTCCGCAGATACTACCCGTTCAACCATTTTTTGATCTGACAGCTGTAATGAAACGCTGTTAACCTCCGACAGTCCATGAAGGTTGAGCGGGTAGTATCTGCGGGGTAACCTACGGGTTATTTAAACCTTCGGGTAACCGACGTTTATGCAACCGGGCACTAGCGAAAGACATTGATATCAGCCTATTTGCAGATGATTTACTTTTCATTTTGAGCATTTACCATCATCTGAAAACCTAATCGCGGTTGACGTCAACTATTGCCTGTAACATGACATTTCAGAGGACATTCGCGCGCTTTCAGTCAGCACATAATGAACTATTGGCTCCCGTTATACCTATTGTGAACACTGCGAGCTACTTGGATCTCTACGCCACCAGCTGAGATCTTAACTTCTTCCCGGCCAAATTTCGTAGTTCCGTGAAGAAAAAATCGTTTCTGGAATTTTTTTTCAGACAATCTGTAAAAAACCTTATAGAATAGAAAGCTGTTTTTTCGGATTTTTTGGACGAAAAAACGGTGTACCAAATTTGGAACAACGGCTGATAAGGATCAGAACATTTCAAAAAATCAAACTTATATTCAATCAGTTGACACGTTTATTTTTGCTTATTCCAATCTTCGTTTACATGTGTAACGGTAATAAATATTCATACAGTATATCAATATCGATAAGAAAAACTAGTTACTAGTATATTACTCACCTAGGGAGGGAAAGTAGGCTAACCCAAACTGCGTGTGAAATTGACACCCGAGCCGAAGGCGAGGGTGGTAAAAACGCAGTTTGGGATGGCCCTTTTCACTCCCGTGTGAGGTATACTATTTTTCACCACCCCCTGGCATCGGAAAGTACGACTTCCCGCTCACGCGAGGGGCCGAAAGTCGTACTTTCCATGCAGGTGTGGTGAAAATAAATTTTTCTATAACACGTGCATGAAAAGTGGGGCGTTGCATGTCAGTTTAGCGGGACGAAAGTGGCCGAATGCATACCAGGACTGCAAATTAAGGTTGACGCATGCGCAGTCCACAATTATTTCACTTTCGTCCCTTGGGAAACGTGCCGCTACTGACATGCACGCCCCACCTTCATGCACTTAGTATAAAAAATAACGTGCGTTACTATGGCCAACTTTCGTCCCTAGCAACGCAATATACTATTTCATAACATCTGCTCTGAAACTGCCATTTTCGTTGCCTGTTTTGTCAGTTGAAAAAGATTGATTTCAGGCTAATGCCGTGAAAAGTTGTCACACATATGCGAAAATCGTGAATTCAATGAATCAGCGGTGTGTATTGGTGTTTTTCAATCCCTGGGGATTGCAAAATTGGTCTATTACAATCCCTTGGGATTGCAAAGAGAAATAAACTACTCAACAAAATTAAAGCCCCCCCCCCCCCCCGAGCATAACCTGCCATTTCCAGACGCCTTGACTGATTCACTTGAAATTTATACCAGGGTTGGTCCAAAGTGTTTCCAACTTGGGCCCGAAGCTGATATTCTGTATCTTCAAGGGTTGCAATGTGGCACTCCGAAAACCAACCCTTTGCGTAAAATCAAAGTCACAGGTCTGTGGCACCGGGTTCCAACATCGATTTTGCGCCCAAAAAATGTTTGGGCAACTTTTGGTCGAGCCAGACGATTCAGTCCACTGCTAAATCATACACCACCGCCTATTCAACCCCTCCGCTTCCATCCCTCTATCATCCGAGGGTGGGCAAAACATTTTGACACATTTTCGAGCATCGGAGATACAAAAGCGTTTCCGAATCGTTTTTACGGTTCAGTAGAGCACTTGCAACCCATCCGCCCCTGAGCAACTGCAACCAACCCCTGAACAACCCTTAGCCTAGCAGTAACTTTTCACTCCAAGCCACGGAATCCTCGAGTAGGCGCAAATTCGATGTTGGAACCCGGTGCCACAGACCTATGACTTTGATTTTATGCAGAGGGTTGGTTTTCGGAGTGCCACATCGCAACCCTTGAAGATACAGAGAATCGACTGCGGACCCAAGTTGGAAACACTTTGGACCAACCCTGGTACAAATTTCAAGTGAATCGGTCAAGGCGTTTGGAAATGGCAGGTTATGCTAGGGGGGAGGGCCTTTAATTTTGTTGAGTAGTTTAACTGCCCTGTTGCAAATTTCAGATTATTGAAATTAACAGTTGAAGTTCCAGAGCAGATGTTATGAAAAACAGTGTGTGATACGGGATGAAACATGAATGCAGGTACGGGTTATGTCTCAGCCCTCGCCTTCGGCTTCGGGCAGACAATTTCACTTTGGCATGCATTCATCTTGTTTTATCCCTTGTTGCGCCATTACTATTATCATAAATGGAATTCGTATTATACTAATCTTGATGTGCCGTTGTTCTGAATTTAAAACAATCCTTTTTTTTACTGAATTACCACTTCAAAGGTCGGGTCTTTGCGGGACTGGCGATTTTTTTTCTAATTACAGGGGTCGCATACTTACTATAAACGCACGAATTATTTCAACAGTGTCCAAACAGCCAATCCGTTGCTTCCTGCGAAATCGTACCGAGTATCAACAGAACGCAGTAGTAAATCGCATTCACAGACGCCGCCACATTTTTACCTCATCATGCAAACACCAAAGAATAGGAAATGCCAATACCGAGGGTTTTTACTACACATATTCGTGGGGTAGAATTTTCATTAAATCTTGTTCCAAGTATGGAATGATGACAGGGAAGATGTTAAACCATTGGGTCTAATTACTGAACATGGAGCTTCAATATCAAAGTATTGTTACTTAATAAGAAAAAATCTTCATCCCATAGTATATGTGATTCATCATACCCATACAAGAGTATACCATTACAGTTCTTCAACAAGTAGAATATTCATCTAAAAGTATATGAACCCGCGTTTCCGTATCCATACCTAGGTCAAAGTGGAAACGCGTGTAAGACTCCGGAAAGTATTGGAAAACACCAATCATTGTACAATAACCGAAGGCATTATTACATACTCAAAAGTTCGTGGACAATAGTGCCCACATAACATAAATTGCAATGGTGCCCAGAGTCACTCGACGTAGTCGCTAACACCCATTACATACAACCTTGAAACTTCTAGATGCAATGCTTACTTTTCTAGTTGAAAAGTGGATGATATTTTTCTTGGTTAGTAGTTACCCGTGTAGAAATTGTACTATGGCTCAAGCCGGATGCCGAAAAGGTTGCCAGAATACAGATGGGGCCCCGATCTGGCTGAGCTGTGGCAGCCTGTTAGGGCTCTGGCTAGATGTCCCCGTTTCAGATACAGTGCCCGATCAGGGACTGACCACGATAGCAATGATCGCGCCCTACTCGCGCCATAATTTCTTCCACGGTCGTGCCTAAACTGCGTACGCTTATACAAATCTGGGTGTGATTTATTTATTGCTTTGAGATATCGATAATATCACATAAAAATTAAAAAAATGAACATTATCATATATTTTCAATCACTGAGAAGATATATCTATAATATGTTGATTATAAAACTCCATCCGATTTTTTCGATCCTATCGGGATTTGAACCCAAGTCCGCTCGCAATCGCTGTATTACTAGTCGCACGCTCTACCTACTACGCCAAACTACCCTATGGTAATCGGTATAATATCTTTCTATTTGTTGAAACTTATGATGCAGGTGTCGAATTAAGAGTTAAAAGACATGTGTCAAGGCGCGATGAATGATTTTATGATACGGGCGAGATCATTATATCCTGATACGAGTTCTAATAGTAGTGTATTATGTGGCATGCCCGTAAACCAAGTATTTTTCCGTGAGGATAATGATTTCAGTACGAGCTAAAGGCGAGCCGAAAGCGAGTTCTGAAATCATTATTCAAGTCAAAAACAGTTTACGGGCGCGCCCCTACCATTTTTTTTCCGGCACAAGCATGAAAAGTCACTTTGACGCCAGTTGAGATTCGCACTTGATATGACGAAGAGTGAGGTTATGGCGCGATCTGTCGCGCACTTCGAACTGCGCATCCAGACTGCCGTATAAAGACTTTAGAGGTGCTCGTATCAAAACTAAATTTTCACCACTGATATATAACTTCGAACTTTATGAAGAACGGTAACGTTCTGTGTTCATGAATACCGGTACCCTAACCTCGAATTAACATGCACATCGATGGAACGCAACAGCTAAGCTGCAGGCAGTCGTTTGACGACTTGAAATCGATTAATCGAATTCGGTTCTTCGCTTAGTGATACTGGCGCCACTTTAGAGCCTGGGCAGTGCTGCAAGTCTGGCAAGCCCCGAATCCACCTGGTATTGCCCATTCTGATAATAAGGCACACCACATCGGGGCCACTTCAGGACCTGAGCAGTATTGCAAGTCTGGCAAGCCATACATCCGCCCGATGTGGGCCATGCTGATATTAGGGCATGCCACAGTAAATTTCTACATGGGTAGTGCATCAATATTGATTATGGCGTCAAATAGAAAGTGATTTATACTTAGTGTGCCTATTGCAGTAATTTTTTAAATTGCTTATCGATTAGTGTAAAATTGGACAACTCATGGTGTCCTGGTCTTTCCTATCAATGAGAAAATAAAAAAAACCTTCTTTACGGTCTCACACCTGCTACGGCTCCGGCAAACTTATAACATGTACAACATTTATTCATTGTCTCTTTGACATTGAAAAAAAAACTCGTGCTTAGCTTATTAAGGACGTACAGGTGTGTAGGTCGCAATGATGCTAGGTCGATGAAAATCATACAAATTGTTCTTACTTTCATTCTGAAAAACTGTTCAACATTTTGGAGCGATTGTGTAACCCATATAAAAGTTATTGTACTTTTAATTTTTCATGATTTTACATTGACTCTCATCGGTAACTTTCAGGCTGATGCATATAATAGCGATAAAAGTATCGAAGGAAATATGTCAGTGACATGAAACTTCATACGTGTATTTAATAGTACATCTGAAAGCTGCATGAAGATAATTTCAATACTATTTACTGACTCGTTTGGGAGAAATTGAGAAAAAACTGCGAGAAAATGTACCCGGCGGATGACGAGCGCTCATCTGATACTTGAAATGCGGCACCACCGTAGTTCAGGGACGGCGTAACTTTTCAGGGCCCTGTGACTAATTTCGTGAGACTTTTTTTCTTTCTTTTTTTGGTTAGGTTGTATTTGTTTCGGAAGGTTATTGAAAAATATTATACAAGAGTATGTAAAACTAATTATTCGAAAACGATTTTGTAAATGCGTTGAAATGAATTATTTCGTTAAAAATTAATTGAGTAATAATTGATATGTATATTTTTAAACAGACTCATTTTGAAATATGGTTTAGTCAACATTATCTCGAATCGCGAGTTAGAAAATAAATAAAGAAAACTCAGAATTGTAATTATATTCAGCACAGTAAAAATAGTACGTCACCCATTTTTATATTCTATTAAACAACTTTTTTTTTTTGCTAAATCAAATATCAGAAACCAAATATTATTAGTGTTTACTCAAGTTGTTCAATAGAAAACAGAAAAGTGTGACGTACCATTTTTACTGAGAGAAATATAATTTTTATCCTACATGCGCGATGCGTCAAAATAACCCCATATCGAGTGTGTCTTACGGGACAGAAGACTCATATATCTCCCTCTCTCTACCACTACTACCACTATCACTACTTAATTATCTTTATGATTCTTTATGCTGTATCGTTAATGCGCTTGAGGGGACCTGTCCCAGAGCGCCAAATAAAGCTTACTCTTACTCTTACTCTTACTCTTCAGTTCGTTCCTTGACGGCGTGTTGACGTTTCTCTGAGCTTGTCCATCGGTTTATCTGGTTTTCGCTGTGCGTATTGGTGCTGTGAAGTGCAGTTTAGTGCAGTCCTGAATGCTCAGCTGATGCTAGTCTTCTTGCTTTCTTGCGTGGTGTTTGGCGTAGTGCATCGCGTCGTATCTGCAGTTTTGCACTACTGTACTGAGCGGCTATCTGTTGAGATATCGGTCCGGACTCTTATTGCCAGTGTGGTTGGTGTTTACACTTTTGTGCGTTGACGCGGTTCTAATCCCGTGCTAATAATAGTCCTGTTGATTCTCTGTATCCTGGTCTGTGTGTACTCTGTCCGTGTGTACTCTGTCCGTGTGTTACTGACAGTTACGTCAAATCTCAGCTGTGCAGCCTTGACTGTTAATGTGCTTTATCAGACGAGTGAGTAGCTAATTATGGTGGACAGTGCTGGTGATCTGCCTAGGAGCCAAGCTCAGCCGAAGACTTGCAGTGGTTGCAGGAAATAAGTTAAAAATGCTGTTTTTTGCTTTGTCTGCCTTGGAAATTTTCACCCGATCTGTGCCCAGCTCGCTAAATGTTCTGATGGTCAAAAAACAATAATGAGGTGCAGGGGCTGTACAAATCGACCTGCCTCCGCTACTGGTGGTGCTAGCAGTCGTGATGGAAGGACAACAGGGACTGTGGATGCCACCTCGTCTTTCCAACAAGCATCTTCTCTGGATGGTATTCTAGCAGCTGTACAGGCCAATGCTCGTGCCACTGATGCCCTTGTGAAGTCCCCCGCTAGGCAATCGGCTGAGTTTAGCAGCAAATTTGAGGCTCTGGCTGGATTACCTGCTAAGATTGCAGAATTTAGTAAACAATCGTTTCAGCTTGTGAATCAAGTCGACTGCCTAACGGGGCTTCCCGGTGTTATTGATGGTGTTGTCTCTAAATCAGAGGTCCTCTCGCGCACCACCACTGAGCACTTCGCTGAACTGCGTTCCCAACTAAAGGTCCTTAGTGCGGAAGCCGGTCTTGTCAAAACCCACCTCGGGGAAGTGGAAAGCTCGCAGAAGAAGCAATCCGCCGATATCGCTCGCCTTACTGCTCAAAATTTGCATCTGTCGTCAAGGTTGGACGCTGCGGAGCGAAACCGTGACTTATTAATTGTGGGAGTTCCGGAATGCAGGGATGAAAATCTTCCAGAAATTGTCTGCTCTCTGGCTGCCTTGCTTGTAGTCGACTTGCCTGTTTCGTAACGATAGGGTCGGCAAGCGTGCGGGTGGCGTGGCATGTTATATTCATAATTCTCTCAAATGTAAAGTTCTCACCGCGTCTCCCTCTCAGTTTGCTTACTCCCCAGAGTTTTTAATATTGGAGTTAACGACAAATCGAGGAAAGGTACTCTTTTCTACCATTTATCGGCGGCCCAAAGCTGCTTTACTTGGGAAGTTTCTGGATGAGTTTTCTCTGTTTGCTCATAGCTATCCGAATATTATCATTACTGGTGATCTAAACTGCAATCTTAGTGGTAACAGTTTTGGGCATAGGCGCCAACTTCCACAAATCCCTGGGGTTGCTCGCGCTGGGGGTTGGGGGGGGGGGGGGGGGAACAATGACTGATTTTGATTTTTCTCAGAATATTATAATTGCTATCGATATAATCAAGAATAAGAATGTTCTACAGCACACCTACTATACAATAATGGCCATATATGAGATACGTATCACAACATTGTTATTGGTATATAAACAACGGTCTTTGACTAAGGAAGTTTACTTTTTTGGTTACTCAAGCTATTATATGGGAAATTCCAGCTCGTTTCGACCTGACTCTGACCCTTGACCTCTCGGATTCGGCCAGCGGTTCTTTACATGATTGTTCTTAATCTAAAAAGCACTCATTATTTATTTTGGATTTTTTCGCCACGGTTTAGAGTAAGGTTGCCAATATCGTACCACCGCCTAAATCGTACCGTTTCAGTTTGGTAATTTTTTGCCAGAGTATCTTCTCGATTTTTAAAATTGTATTGTTAAGAATGTTTGGAGAATTTTGAATACTTGGTACCCATTTATACAATTCTCAGCATCAAGGAGATACTCTCGCAAAAAATTACCAAACTGAAACGGTACGATTTAGGTGGTGGTACGATATTGGCGACCTCACCCTAAATTTGCTACAATTTTTGAAAACGAGTATATTGACCGACACAATTTCAGAATCTGAAAAAGTTCTGAGAAGTCCTGTATCAGATATCAACGTTTTTGAGGGGGGGGGGGGTATACCCGATTTGTTACCGACACCGCCTATATCTCTGAGACGGGGCTGTCAATCGACTTGTCCTTTCGGTAGCCGATGTTTGACGAGTAATGAGTTTAAACTGGTACATTTTATCGAATGAAATTGGGATTTTTTTTGTTTTTGATTGAATAGTGTTGGCGTGCCATTTATGTCGACTTCTATCAAAGCCTACGCATAAAAAATGCAAAATCGACCGAGAGAGCCCGATTCTATATGAAATTCCGAACAGAACTATCCCAAAACATCTTTGTTTTCGACAACGATGAATGGGCCAGTTGTATTCTACGTTTTTGTGGTAATTTTCGCGATTGTCAACGGCTGAGAGCAGCTGAGAGCAGCCATTGCCGCTAACGTCGTTATATTAGTTCCCAGACCGCCCGTGAGATGTAGCCACCCGCAAATTTTTAGCTTATTAGTGAGAGACGATTGGACTGCGGGTCGAGTCACATGGTTACCGGTGTATCAACGTAACAGCGTGGCGACATCTCACGGGTGGTGTGGGAACTAATATAATGACATTAGCGGCAATGGCTGCTCTCAGCTGCTCTCAGCCGTTGACAATCGCGAAAATTACCACAAAAACGTAGAATACAACTGGCCCTTTCATCGTTGTCGAAAACAAAGATGTTGTGGGATGGTTGTGTTCGGAATTCGATATAGAATCGGGCTCTCTCGGTCGACTTTGCATTTTGTATGCGTAGGCTTTGATATAAGTCGACATAAATGGCACGCCAACACTTTTCGATCAAAAAAAAAAAAAATCCCGATTTCATTCGATCGAATGTACCAGTTCGAACTCATTACTCGTCAAACATCGGCTGCCAAAAGGACAAGTCGATTGATAGCCCCGTTTCGGAGATATAGGCGGTGTCGGTAACAAGTCGGGTATACCCCCCCCCCCCCCCCCCCCTTAAGCTCAGAGCCGGAGTGAGGAGCTCCTTCCTTCTCACTGTTTTCAACCTTTTTCCGAAAACAAACGTTAAAAAAAACTAGAAGCGGGATTTATGTTACTATGGATGGTTGCTGAAACATTTTAATCTGTCACACCAGATTATAGAAATTTTCTTGAGATTTTCCGCCAGAGATTTTTTAGATATTTTTCATTTCGCCGAATTTAAAAAAAAAAAAGTTATTCTTCAAAAAATCTCAACATATTTTCAAAAATCTGGTGTGATACATGAAAGTGTTTCAGCAAACATTCATTTTTTATTCAAGAATAACATTAAATTCCTGAAATTATCCCCTCGAAACACCGGTACGCAGCAACCCCTGAAATTCCCCAGGGGCTGCTCGAGCACCCGAGCAATCCCGTAGTCGGCGCCTATGGTTTTGAGGCTAAATACCTTAGAGATATTATCTTCTCGCAGTCGTTATTCTTAGTTCCGCATGGTGACACACATCATACGGCGGAGTTGGACTCTTAGTTGGATGTGGCAATCGTTGACTCGCAGGATAAGCTGCTAGGTTTTAGTAAATCCGCGACTCCATTCATTGCTGAGCATGACATGATTGAGTTCGTTTATGATCTCCCGGTTTCAGATGGTGTAAGGAGTTTCAAACACTTCCGCGACTTCAAAAATTGCGATCCTGTAGCTTTTAAAAATTCCCTAGCGGAAGCCGTATCCACCCTGGAGTCTGATTCTGCTGTGGCACAGTGGGCCAGGCGATCCGATGTGGTGGCCAAAAGTCATTTTTTTCCACATTCGAAATTATACAAAAGAATTAGGCCAATATAATCACTGATAGTTAAAGTATCTATACCATAAAATATTTAACAATTGGTGAAATCCTGCTCCGTTCACAATTATTCAAAGCCTGAAAATATACTGAAATCTGTCATCTGCTTTACGTTTGAATATTCAGTATTATTATAATTTAGCTGACAATAATGACATTGTTGCTTCTTTGTATTCATCCTTAGATACACAGAAGTGGAAAATATGAAGATAGAAATCGAATAATTATTTCTTAGTTGAATTCTGTAGCATTAATGTTCACAAATAATCAGTATTTTGGTAAAGTACCCGCTTCTCTTCGATTGTTCTCCGTTGTTCCCCTAGTTATTGAGAAGTATCACCAAACAAATTGTTCCTTAGGGTATGTACTATAAGGTAGAGTTGCGCACTTTTGCGCATTTTCATAAGCCGCCCTGAAAAACGCCTATGATGGAGCCAGCGTCCGTGCGCCGAACACTGGTCTTAACCGTGCTGCAGCCCTGCGCCGCGCCTCATAGAGCACACGTATCGCCGCAACGCAACGCCGCCGCACCATATACTTACGTTGTTCGTCGTTACATATGCATTCCAGCATTTATTTCGCTCGGGATTATTAACGAATTATCAAAACTATTCTTTCATCTTTCCGTCTACTTTATTTGCCACTGCTTTTAATGATAGACTTATAATGACAAAATTCACGAAAAGAGAAATTCTTGAGTTTCTTATTCCAAATGATGTGGATTCGACTGTTCAATACATTTTGTCGAAACTGAATATAGATATTGACAATGTCCCACAACGCGATATAGCATCTCTAAAAACCGCCATACGGACTCTAAAATCTAAACGTTCTACAAAATGGCAAGTTGCTGATAGACATCTAAAAAGATTCGAATCCGATAATGCTGCATGGCTGAACTCAGATTTTTCTGTTTCTCTTGCTACGCCACAAAGTCCTACCACATCTCAAGCAAATTTTGGTCGCCCAGTGCTCGACTTTTCTGAAAAATCTGATCGCTCAAAACGTCGAGAAGCTGCCCAAATCAGTGCTGATCTAAAACATGATCCCGAAAGAATGATAGTGGCTTGTAGGTATGCAGCGAAACAATCTTCTCATACAGACTTATATAATGTTCTCGATAGTATTCTTGAAGATTCAGAAACTCCCCTCAAAAAAATCAAATTATCAAACGAACCAACGGTTTCTTTAAGAAAGAAGACTCCACGAGAAGCCTTAGCCTTTTTATTGGATAATTCTCTTTCTAAGAACGTGTACCAAAATATACGTTTGGAAACAAAGTCATGTGGAGCAGATATTTGGCCAGCGTACAATGACGTCAGAGCTGCTAGAGCAGAGTGCAGGCCGCCGAAGGAAACAGTTTTTATTTCGGAAAAAAAAGCGGAGACCACTGTTCAATCCCTGCTGAATCACACTGCCGAAAGGATGACGGATTTACAAGCGGAAGTGATTGTTCAATACATGGAAACCAAAGGCGTTAAGGAACTGGAAGCTGTAATGATGTGTTCTTGGGGATTCGATGGAACCTCCGGGTTTTCATGTTTCAAGCAAAACTACAAAACCGCAGACCAAAATACACCACAGAGTGATCAAAATTTATTTGTTACAACAGTTATCCCATTGCGATTATCGACAGCAAGCAATGTTATATTGTGGAATCATACAGCATCGCAATCTCCAAGATCTTGTCGTCCTCTTACGATAGAATACACGAGAGAATCAACCGATGTCGTTTTGAAACAGAAACGACACGTGGAAGATCAAATAGATAAACTAGAAATTTGCCAGGTCAAATTGGATGAGGATCATTGTATCCGTATCCATTTTTCTTTGTATCTCACTCTGATAGATGGCAAAGTATTGAATATTATCACAAATACTAAGTCGATGCAATCGTGTCCAATATGCCATGCAACTCCTAAAATGTTCAATGATCTCAGTAACAAAGACAAAGGGCTCTTCCTACCCGATCCAAAATCTCTTCATCACGGACTTTCTCCACTTCATGCCTGGATCAGAATCTTCGAAACGTGTCTGCACATTTCTTACAGGATCAACATCGGGGTCTGGCAAATGAGAAATGTTGAGCATAAAGAAGGGTTTGCACGAAGAAAGAAACAGATACAAAGCATTCTCTGGGAAAAGTTGGCACTTATAGTGGACAAGCCAAAACCAGGAGGGTCTGGTACGACTAATGATGGCAACACAGCACGCAGGGCCTTCGGAAATCCAGAAATTTTTGCAGGATATCTTGATCTCAATCCTGAGTTACTCTGTAATTTCAAAACTATTTTTTTATAACGCATGCATGAAAAAGTCGCTTGTTTGGGGCTCTGAAGCGGTCATATTGTGGCACTTTTCCGACGTTTGAGTAGGCAATGCCAACATGAAACTAATTGCATGCCAAACGTGCGCACTGCGTTTTGCGCACATCGAGCGTGCACAACATGATTCTTGTTACGCACGGCGTGCGAACAAGAGCATTTTATAATCATTCATCCCTGTCAACGCGCTATCTCCGTGAATCGACTCGATGTTTTTGGTATGGTTATTTACATTGACAACAGAGCCCCACAAGCAACTTTTTCATGCATTTGTTATAAAAAGTAGCGTTCGATACTCCCGCGAAGTGAGGCGTTTAGGGTTGTCCGATGCCTTCAGCACTCACCTTCATCTCGGCTGCCGCCTCGACTACGGTTCGTGCTGAAAACATCGGACAATCCTATAAACGCCTCACATTTCGCTCTCGTATCGAAATCTACTATAATCGCTTTGTCTTGTCATCTACCGATTGATCCACAAAAATTCGAAACGTTATGTGATACGACTGCTGAACTCTACGTTAAGAACTACCGTTGGTATCCTATGCCAGCGACATTGCATAAAATCCTCATGCATGGTGCTGATGTCATGAGAACAAGTATTCTACCAGTAGGTATGCTCGCCGAAGAAGCTTCCGAATCTCGAAATAAAGATTATAAAAATTACAGGTCGTCTCACTGCAGAACTTTCAGTCGCGAAGCAAACATAGAAGACATGTTTTACAGAGCTATGGATAGCACGGATCCGATAATTTGTTCCATAAGTCTTCGATCCCGGAATAAACAAAAAAAAAGAATCGAACCTTACTCAAAAAGTAAGGGATTTGCTTGCGGTTCCACGACAAGATGAAGCGTGTGATGCAAACGTAGAAAGTGGTAATGAAGATATTGAGTTGCCAGGTATTTCTCGAACATTCCACCTTTTAGATGATATGGAATTATCGGATGATGATCGGGAGATTGATGAAACGTGAGATTAAGGGGAACTCCCTGAGAAAGCACCCTGACGTGACTCCACACATCAACATTTTTTTAATTTTTTTTCTTTCAATCTTGCTCGCTATTAGCTCTGGTTTTCGATTTTTTTTTCATTTTAAACTTCAAGGGCTCAGTGACCCCAAAAATCTGCATGATAGCGATTTTCGTGAAAATATCGGTATTTTTCACAATTTAGGCTACCATATTGGGTTGGCCATTGTGAATTATGAATTTCCCATATGGAATTTGGATGCAGCAACCTCTAAAACCCATGAATGGGAATTTTCGAGGAAAACACAGTGAATTTCAGAATTTTGGCCGTCATATTGGGTCCGCCATTTTGAATTATGAATTTTCAATATCAAATTCAGATTCAGAGACCCCGAAAACCCCCGAGTAAACATTTTCGAGTCATTCTAATAACAATTTGACTTTTGGCCACCACATCGGATCGCCTGGCCCACTGTGTGTGGGTGTAAATTCCTGCGCAGTGTCTTTATATGGAACTTTACTGTCCACCCTTGATAGCCATGCACCTATGGTAACTCGCGAGGTTAGAGGGCCTTCTGCCCCTTGGATCACACGCTCCATTAGGGACCGCATTGAAGTGCGAAACAGGCTCTATAAGGCAGCCAAAAGGCACAGATCTGCGGTTATCCATCAGCAATATCGTGATCTGCGGAAAGCTATTAAAAATGATATTAGGTGTGCCAGAAACGACTATATCAAGGACCGCTTGAGTACTGCTCCCGATGTTGCTGGTATCTGGGGTGAACTCAGACGCTTGGGGTTGACAAATATAGCCTCAGCTTCACCTCTCAATCATTTCACTGCTCACGAATTGAATACTTTTTATGTGTCTATCACCTGTGCTCATCCTGCTTGCTCGGAAGATGAACTTGAAATCGTGCTGAGTGATCGGGAGGTAGCTGAAACGTGTTTTTCTTTTTCGGCAGTACGTACCGACCAAGTTATGTCTCTTTTTAGTTCGTATGTGTCTAAGTCGCGAGGTAGGAGTCCGGATGGTGTACAGCTGTACTATCTCAAAGGTGTCTTAGCGTTGTTTGCGCATCATCTCACGGCTCTGATTAACACTTCTTTGACCACATCTACTTTTCCGGAGATCTGGAAGAGGGCGTTTATAGTCCCGTTGAGTAAGTCAACTCCCCCTAAATCTGTCAATGATACTAGGCCGGTCGCTAATCTGCCTCACCTATCGAAGGTTCTTGAAAAGGTCGTTGCCAACCAGATGACTGCGTACCTTGAAGGCAATAATATTCTTGACCCTGCGCAGGCCGGTTTTAGGAAGGGACATAGTACCCAGTCGGTGTTGATCAAAGTGGTGGATGACGCAAGGAAGGCAATTGATGATCGTTGTGTCACCATTCTGGTACTATTCGATCTTAGTAAAGCTTTCGACAGCATTAGCCATTCTTTACTCCTGACTAAATTGAAAGGCGTTGGATTTACGAATGATGTGATAAAGTGGTTTTACTCCTACCTGTCGCACAGGTCTCAAGCTGTCCTTGATCTTTCTGGGAATCACTCAGAGTATTTAAATTCCTTCTCAGGGGTGCCGCAGAGGTCCGTGCTCGGTCCGCTCTTGTTTCTGATTTTCATCAACGATGTAAAGAATGTATTAATTCATACAAATCATGTTCTGTTTGCTGATGATCTTCAAATCTATGTGAGTTCACCACCGGCCGAGATAGCCTCTGCGGTTGCCAGGCTTAACAGTGATGCTCAAGCGGTAGCCGATTGGGCAAATGCGAATAGACTCAAATTAAATGTGTCTAAAACGAAGGCCCTGGTTCTCGGTAGCTCTCCTAGCTTAAAGCAGCTATGGCTTGATGGTGTGGCACCTATCATTATCAATGGCTCTGTCGTACCATATGTCACCTCGGTCCGAAATCTTGGCGTGCATCTAGCTGCGGATCTCAGCTGGAATGAGCATGTTGCTCAGGTGTCTAGGAGAGTTTATGCCACTTTACATAGGCTTAAGTATCGTAGCTCTTTCCTCTCTCCTCGTGTGAAGGCGGTGCTGGCTTCTGCACTAATCCAGCCGCACATTGATTATTGCTGTGTGGTCTATCACGGTCTGCCTGACTATCTAAATACCCAGCTCCAGCGGCTGGTAAATTGTGGGATCAGGTTCGTCTTCAATCTGAGGAGGGATGAGCATATTACGCCTTTTCGTCGGAAGCTTGGGTGGCTGACTGTTTACGATAGACGCCTCTACCTCCTGTCTTCTGTCACTTACCGTGTATTGCTCTCGTCATATCCATTCTACCTGCGTGAGCTTTTCATAGATGCTGACCCATCTGCTCGTCGATCCCAGAGGCATACAGACACCCTATCAGCTCATCCTCTTTTTATTCCCTTATGCAGAACGTCGGCGTACCAGAAGTCCTTTTCAGTTATTGCTGCGAATATTTGGAATGGGCTACCGGGTTCCATCACGACCGCGTCGTCTGCTGAGGTTTTTAAACTCCGATTTACCGAGCACCTAAAAGCGGCGGAGATTTCTAGGACCTAAGTTTGTCTTAAATTAAAATTAAAACATGAATATAAGCACAAACGTAGTTTATAATTTAAAAATGATTCTAGGCTTAGTTGTGGAAAATTTTCGTCAACACCTGTTTTTGATAACTGCTCTGTTAAGGGGGTATTCTGGTCTAGGAATTAAAAAAAAATCGATTTGTTTTTGTTGCATATTTTCGAAGTTTAGACCTTGAAAAATATGCCTGTGAAAGGATTTTTCGAAATTGGAATTATTTTCGGAGTAACAGCTGTTTTTATGACGCGGCAACTAAACCGGTTAGCGATACAATAGCAGACCGTAGGCAATCTCCGACTACCTGGATGTACCCTACGTCGTATGAATTCTTTTATTTTCAATATATACCTGAAACTGAGTACGAGGCAGAAATCGCTAATTGATAAAATGTAAGTATAGGTATAACACAACATTAAATGACTCAGACGGCCCGAAACGAGACTGCAAACTTTAAACACGTTTTTCTCGAAACTAAATTTTCTGACACGGTTGACATGATATCTCAAGTTCTAGAGGACCGATTGCGTTGACATTTTTTCCAGAGCTTCTTAACATATTCAAAATTCGTTCGACGAGAGGGTTTTTGAAAATAGTACATTTCGATACGAGAGCAGTATGTGAGGCTTTTATAGGGGAGTACGATGTTTTTAGCACGAACCGTAGTCGAGGCGAAAGCGGAGCTCGGCGCCGAAGGCGCCGAGCTCAGCTGTAGCCGAGACGAAGGTGAGTGCTGAAAACTTCGTACTCCCGTAAACGCCTCATTCCGCTCGAGTATCGAACACTGTTTTTTATAACAAATGCATGAAAAAGTTTCGCAAAAGCTAACCACCAAAGATCTCAGAAAAGCCGACTTTTAACAGACCACTGCGCTTCCCGGCGGGGTCGAGGGGCGAAGCCCCTCGTGGGGCCGAGGGGCTAAGCCCCCGTGGGGGGGGGGGGGGGGGGGGGGGGGTTCGGGGGGGCCAAGCCCCCCCGACATAAAACATAACCAAAATTCTTATTGCAAAAAAAAAGATTACAATTTTACTGACGCAAAACTTCTCTATTATCCCTCTCTACAGGTATAGTAGAGTACTTATATAAAAATCTAAATAATAATTATTAAATAGTGAAAATAGTACATTTGATTTGAGAACGATCAAAACACGTGCGAACGGATCGGTGTTACAATGTCAACAACTGAAATGGCTGATTCACGTGGAACGGCGAGCGCCGAGAACGAAGTGTACGACCCGTACCAAAAACATCGAGTTGATTCAGGATGCCAAGCAATACGCACGGAGGTGGCGCGTCATGAAGGATAAATGACTCTTGTTTGCACGCCGTGCGCGACAAGAATCTTGTTGAGCACGCTGAATGTGCGCAGAATCTAGTGCGCATGGCCAGCCGCAAACGTCAGAAAAGGGCCAGATTATACGCTCCGCGGAGCCCCAAACAAGCAACTTTTTCATGCATGCGTTATAAAAAAGAAATTTCATCATTTTTAAATAATTCCCAAACTCGAAAAAATGATGGGAAAAACAACCTTTTTATTTCACATGGACGCTACTTGGCCAAAAAATTTTTTTGGCAAATCGCTCTCGTCGAACGAAAATGACATCCTTACTCTTTGAGAATCCACGAAGGATTCGTGTTTCAGATCACCGAGGGCGTCGGAATCGTGTCAACCACGGGGCACCTTTTTTTTTTGAGGCCCCACTTCGCCGGCCTGTCCTGTTTTCAATTTTGACTTTTTTTGACTTCTTTTTTTTCCTTGTATTGTTGCAATAATAATAAAAAACTGATAAAACAACCGATGGTAAAAATGTTTAAGGTTATTTATTTATTGCGCGTGGAAAAACACCTAAAATTTGGCCGTCTAGACCAGAATACCCCCTTAAGTGAGCCTTTTCAGTTTGTTTTGTTTCTACCATTTTTCTTTGTATTTTTATTCTTATTGTATTACTATTAATATTTTTCTCTATTACTGTCAGGCTTCTGTACGTTCTCTGTTCTTCCTACTCTCTTATTTTTATGTTATTTCGAGTACTGTATTATTAGTTATTTATATATTATTTTCGAGTATTATTATTAGTTATTTCGAGTATTGTATTACTAGTTATTTATATATAACCATACCGTGCTATTTTTTAGGTTCTCTGCCTCTATTACTACTGTGTCTCCATGTCTCTTTGTTTACTATTACTTGTGGCTATGCTTATTTACCTCTTTTGTTCTTTACCATGCTATTTCTACTATTATATGTTCACTACTTTTGATGATTTTTTTTTTTTTTTGTATTCTATTATGTGCTTGCTTTTCGGCCTAGGCATAGGCTATGGCATAATAAAGATGAATCTAATCTAATCTAATCTCTCGGCCGTGATATGTAGTCGACGCATGCGCAGTCATGCGATTTGGTTACTTATCAATTATAGGGAGCAAAAGTGCGCGTCATAGGCATGATATGAACGCATATTACATGATGCTGTCAGGGAGACAGTCGCGATTGAAGTTTGAACTTCACCCGAATCAAAAGCACGTACGTCTCTCTAACAACATAGGGTGCTTTCCAATTAGCGAACAGATAGGCACAGTGCGATACAGTGCCGGGTAGCGACAGTTCCAACTCCAACTTTGCGCCGCACTATTCAGCACTGGAATATGCTGTGTCCGAGACTGTGAGCGCGTCAGTGTTGGCAACAGTTTGGATCTACATTCTAATAGCACTGATTCTACCGGTGGTACTGCTGCCTACGGGCAAGCCTGGCAATTGTTTGAAGTATAAATTCTTCCGCGTCAACGTTTCAATCAACGGTGTCGTATTGCAGGTTAAAAAAGAATAATAATATGTTTGAAGTTGATACACTGGATTACAGTAAGTCTCATAACAAAATTATCAAATTTATGATAAATGCTTACTGAATAGTACGATGGATAATGAATCACGTGAATAAAAATCTTCCATAGATATCCATTTCTGCAAGCATTGCGATGATGCTATATACTCGCTGTCCGATGTACCTAGGCACAAGTGCTTTATCGGAAAACAAGTTTATTCTGATCGTGAAAATGATACAGTGCTATACGCAGAAGATCAATGTAAGTGATGAACCATTTGAAAAATGTGTGCAATATTTCACTGTATTCGAAATATATACTTCAAAAGTTATTTCTTTTCTGTCCATAGCGTGTGATGTATATGACACTGACGATGAGACTGATAAGCTGGACAAGCTTCATGACACTCAATGTAAGTGTATCGTAATATGCAATGCTATGTGCATATCATTTTTTTTTGTTGTTCTTATTGGAGATTTAAAATTTCACTTGGTTTTTACAGTGCGAGGGACATCACTTTAGCAGGAAGTTCACAACACACTGATAAGCCGGCATCGATAAAACCAAGTATGTCCAATTTCCCCTTCCCAAACTGATCTTTTTATAGTGACACGCGTTATTATTATATATTATAGATTAGGGTGGGCAAAAAAAAACTTTTAATTTTTTTTTCTTTAGCTACCATGAAAATATCGTCCAAGATGACGAAAAAAAAATTCTCTGAAAGTTTGAGCTCTTAATATTAATATTAAGAGGTCGCTCATCGTGATTTTTGATTTCCCATTTGAATAACATAGAAAATTTTTTTTTTATTTGTAATTTTATTGCGCTCGAACGAATTATCGGCCAGTGGAATTGAATACATATACTTCAAGGGAATTAAACGATCTACAAAAAAGGTCTGATATGATTTTTCGCTAAGTCGAAAAAAAAAAGAAGTCAAAGTCATCATATAACATTTGAGGTTGAACTTTAACCTTGAATAACTTTCAAACGAGTGGACTTAGCGAAAAATCATATCAGACCTTTTTTGTAGATCGTTGAATTCCCTACAAGTAGATGTATTCAATTCCATTGGCCGATAATTCGTTCGAGCGCAATAAAATTCCAAATAAGAAAAAAAAATTTCCTGTGTTATTCAAATGGGAAATCAAAAACCACGATGAGCGACCTCTTAATATCAATATTAAGACCTCAAATTTTCAGATAATTTTTTTTTCGTCATCGTGGACGATATTTTCATGGTAGCTGAAGAAAAAAAAATTAAAAGTTTTTTTTGGCCCACCCTATTATAGATGCTGTATGCAAATGGACGAAATCTCAAATAAAGATAAAACTGCTGACTCCAGCTATGTAATCTCATCCAAGTTACCTGGAGTAAAGACCCAGTAAACTAAACAGAATTGGGAAGAATTGAACATTTTCAATTCTTATGAATTCCGTTTTTCTATTCCAGTATTGTGATTATTACGCATAAGGTTACGATCAAGGTCTATTCGTTTGAATTCCAAATATGACGTATCGTATTTACGTTTTCACCATTCCAGACGGCACCGCAATATTGCTGAAGCATTACTGCCGTGTTGCACCGCAATATTGGCGATGTTGCGGAAATATTGAAAAAAAAAAGATGCGGATCAATAACGGTAACGCACAATTTATTCAATTGCATCAAATTCTCCAACGGTCACCCATCCAAGTATCGACTCTGCGTATCGTTGCTTAACTTCCTTGATCCAGCGTCATCCAGTATTCGCCTATCTCCAATGATCTGTTGTAGACGAGATAGACACTTTCCCAAATTATAACGCTATCGTATGATTCTGAGCTTCGCATATTTATATCAACTTTAACTTGTGATATTTATTGCGACGTCGGAATTTTCGGATACCCACGGAAATGAACGAGACAATATTTTCCCAATGCTACATACATTCCCACTTATTCAAGAAAATTCACAATCTTCGACAAAAGTATACGGAAAATTGTTACTCTTCTTTCTAGATTGAGGATTATTCTATTTTATTATTTTCATCCGCCATGTTCGTTGCAGCTGCAACATTGCTGCAATATTGAATGAAAATATCATTTGCAATCATGCACAGTTAGACGAATATTAGACGAATACAAATCAATGTCTATGTTATTCTTAGTCACAAATATAAACACATTAATCTATAGTACTTGTGCACTGGAATCCCTTTGGATAGGAATTCGGAGAGTGTATTTTTCGATTGTAATTATTCCGAATTCACACCAAGAACTGATTCATGCAAATTAAAATGTTTCCGATTAAATCCCCAGAACAGAATTCAGAAGGATCAGATCGTGTTCACGAGGCGAAATTAAATACCTAGTCACTAAGAAAAACAACACCTCCCGTCCTCGCAAGCGACCACGAGTACAGTGTTGTTGAGGTCAGTCTAGTCTACGCTCAGCCGTCTAAAGGAGAACTTGTAATAATTCTACGCAGCCTTTCAGTGAAAAATAAAGAAAGTTTGCCCAGTTATTAACGTATTATAAAGTGCTTATTTCATACCTTAAAACTCTCCTTCCCTCCTGATCAACCACTTCAAATAAATCAGCAATAAGCCGAGATAATCAGATCGATTATACTACGCGCAAACAAATGGTCCATCGAGCCGGATAGAAGTGGTTGAACAATTGCTTAGGTTCAAAGAGAGAGTGATTGAAAGTGAAAAAACTGTGGACTATGTTTAAACTTACAACTAACAAGTGAGTGCATTAAATTGATAGCTAAACGGTAGCAATCACCGTTCAATATCAAGTGTAAAAGTATCACACGTCACACCAACAACATACAACGCTGGCCAAGAACGCAGTACATTCACGCGATGTATTACTAATACGCACAAATCCATACGCACATATACGCCACGCAGTCGGCTGTAATGTCATGAAGTGTTGACTCTAGGATTTCGTACGTTGACGAAACCTCGAACACGACTTGTGTTTACCATTTGAACTATCGTGAGATAATCTCTTCTACTCTCGCCAGCTTCACCACTACAGGTTTCGAACATGGATGCTCTACTGTGTGAACAAACTACCCTAATTCGACTAATAGATAATGCCGAAATTAATTTTCGAAAGATCGGTCAAGCTAAACGCACTCCCGCGGTTATTAAGCACCGGTTACAACTCCTAGATGATTATTGGCTAAGATGTCAATCCCTCCATGCTCGAATAGACAACGCAGCCACGGAGGACGATCTGGAGGAGCCTTACTTCAAGGAGGACCTATTCAAACGCGCTGAAGATTCCTATAATTCAGCGAGTGACTGCATGATCGCCGAGCTGGAAAATGTGATGCCCCCCCCCCACCAATACAGACTGGACCCGATGGCAGCGGTATACAAGCGCAAGGTCATCAGTTCAATACGGTAAAACTACCTCGCATTGAATTGCCTAAATTTTCCGGTAAATATACGGAGTGGACTAATTTTAAGGATTTGTTTGAGTCGCTTATCGCAGATAATCTATCACTTACTAATGTTCAAAGGCTGCATTATTTAAAACTTAGTCTGTCAGAGGAAGCAGAACTTTTGCTAAAAAACGTTGTTGTTAACGAAAATAATCACGCCTCTGCCTGGCAAACACTCAAAGACCGTTATGATAATAAGCGCGCTATAATCAACGCACATTTAGTTGAATTGTACGATTTGAAGGACGTCGGTACGGATACACTTAAAGATTTAAAAAATTTGCGGGACCGTACGAATGATGTCACTTCCTCGTTGAAGAATCTTGGCCGCGATGTAGATAATTGGAATGATCTATTGGTTTTCCATCTTGTTAGAAAACTGGACCACGCCACTCGTCGTGAATGGGAAACAAAGTTAGGTGATACGGCTGACTACCCCAAGTTTACAGATTTGACATCTTTTCTTAATACGCGTATCCGTACCCTCGAAGCCTTGGGCACTTGCCCCGACGCCGGGAAAAACTCAAGCTCTTCCAGCAAACACAAGTATACACAAAACAAATCTGTGCGATCGCATTTAGCCACATCGGTTAAGGGGGTATATACACCTTTAAATGGGTTGAATTTCTGAAAAACAATTTTTCTTTTTTTTTCAACTTGAAGACTCTGATGAAATTGAAAAAAATCATCATGTTTGGGGAGGGTTTGACCTTCATTATCCATATCTTACATCATGTATTACTTCCAGTCTAATAGTGGCTGCGCTGAAGACAGGAAAATACAAAATCACTCGGTTGCCGTAAAGAATCAGATCCAGCGTTGGACCAATCTTGGAATTTTTGGTTCTCGATTGTTCATAAGACATGCCTCTACCAGATGAACATAGAACTTTTTGATATTGCAAGAATTACTTGAGTTATTGAATTTTTTCGATTTTTTTTTCTGAATTTCAAAAAAAATTTTGCTTATTTTTCTAATATTTCAACTAAAAATGGGTTTATCAAAAAGTTCTATGTTCATCTGATAGAGGTTTCGATTCTACAAATTTGAAGACCACAAACACCAGAATCGGTCCAGTGATGCTCCTGATTCTTCACGACAACCGTTCAAAATATTCATTCTCCAGAAATCAACTTTTAAACTTTTTTATCAAAATTTTTTTTTTATTTCATACTTTTCCAAGAGAAGAAAATGTAGTCACAGGAAATTAAGTTTTAAGATTTTGCTTGTGACTAATATGCTGGATCCGCAGCTGCTCTCGTATCGATGAGTTATGAGTCGAGTCGAGTCTAGACACATGTGCCAGGGGGAGGTTTGTAGTGAGTTTTGACCTGTTCTGTACAACAACAGTGTCCGTTAGGTGTCCGGTGAGGCTGTTAGAAAAATAATTAATTGCTTTAGAAAAAGTCTGATCAAAATTTTTCAACATAAAAATTCTCTAAAATTTTTGATCTTCAATATTTTTGAGATTCAGAAGATGCTAGCACAATTTTTGTCAATACTACGAAAATTCTTTCATCTTTCATCAATCATACCTTTTTTCTTAGAATATTTATTGAACTCTTGCAATTAATATATGTATTGTAGAAATACTCATCTTTTTAGAAATCCAAATGTGTAGTTTCCTGGCATCGATTTCAAACGCACTTTTTGATGGATCATCTTCTTTCGATTCCGAAGTCTCATGTCAGATATATAAACACTGTGTTTATTCGATAATGCAAATTACCAGTAGTTTGAATTCGTAATGAACGCACGATAATATTTACAAACAAGTGGACACCTAACCTCGAAAAAATGTAGATTGCAGCCATGTGTTCTGTCAATGATCACAATTCAAAAGAATATTGAAAATTGAACATGTGTAAGAATGATAATTACGAAGAATTAAAAGATCACAGAATCAAATTCAAAATCGAAATATATAAAAACGTCATAAAATTAAGGAGTGGTGTAGGTGGTGTTGGCGGTGTTGTACAATACTTATGGCACCAATCTGAGGGTTCGCGCGCCGCGCCGCGGCGGTTTTTCGCAATCTGGCACTGTCATGGCTGTAACTTTTCAAATCCTCTAGATATTTTGACACCGATTTATTTGCAGGTAGAGTAGGTCACTAGCATTCCAAATAAATTATAAAAAAAAAACGATTTTTTGAAAATTCAAAGGTGTAGATACCCCCTTAAGCAGTGCATAACTTGCACAGCTAATCATCCGACTTATCTATGCGACATTTTCAAGGGTAAGTCAGTGAATGATAGAGTAGCTCTTGCCCGAGAAAACAAACGGTGTTTCAACTGCCTAAAACCAGGTCATTTTCCGGCGGAATGTCAAAGCGAAAATGTCTGTAATAAATGTAAACGCAAACACCATACACTCTTACGTTTCGGCACGAGTTCGTCTTCTGACCCAGCAACAACCAGTATCGAATCTACGAATGTGACGGTTCAACAACCAATTGAGACAACTCAGACGGTGCCGAATGCCAGTTTTTCGAATTGCCATATGAGTCGCGACGCTAAACAAAAGACTGTTTTATTAGCAACTGCTTGGGTCTTAGTGAAGACGAGCTCGGGTCGAGAACAGAAATTAAGAGCTCTGCTTGATCAAGGTTCCGAAGCTACGCTCATTACCGAATCCGTAGTACAACAGCTTCGAGCCCCTCGCCAACGTGTCAATTCTACTGTATTTGGTATTGGTGACATTCAAACTGCTACAGCAACGTCGGTTGCTTCGTTTACTATAGAGGCTTGTCATGGTAAGGGCCCTGCGGTCCCTGCTTGTGCGCTCATTCTCCACAAACTAACTTCGTACAAACCTGCAAACATAGCCTGTAAACATAATTGGACCCAACTAATGAATATTCCGTTAGCCGATCCAGAGCCCGACTCCACTACTCCAATCGAGCTTCTCATAGGTGCCGATCTGTATAGTTCCATTTTCGTTAACGGTTTTATAAAAGGCTCTCACGATGAACCTATCGCCCAAAACACAATATTTGGATGGGTTTTGTCAGGACCTGTTTCTAATCAAGGGGCTATCACTTCAAGAGTTAATATAAATCGCTGCAATCTCGTGCACGATCTTGATACTACGCTAACTCGTCTCTGGGAAAATGAGGAACTTCCGCACAAACAATTCCTCACCGAGGAGGAAAAACAATGCGATGCTCATTTCGCAAAGAATCATTCGCGTGCCGACGACCGCAAGTATATCGTTAGTTTACCGTTTAAAACACGACCCCCGCTGGATATCGGTGAATCCTATTTCATCGCCCTTACGTCGTATAATAAATTGGAAAAGCGGCTAGCTCGTAAGCCCGAACACGCGCTATTGTATCATGAGTTTCTAAACGAATATCTTCGATTAGGACACATGTGTCTCGTTGATGATGACGAAATAAACTCTGTTTCAAAACAACGCCTTTACGCCCTAAGGTGGGCGGCTTCGTACTGAGCAAATGGGCTAGTAATTGTCCCGAACTTCTTAACGACATCCCCGTTAAGCAACACGCGATCTCTGCGGATAAAATGTTCCAGGAAGATGAAGGCATAAGACTACTCGGCATTTATTGGAACCCACTTAACGACGCGTTTAAGTTCAGAATGCCCCCATTAGAGTCATATACCCTTACAAAGCGATCAGTTTCATCCGTGATTGCGAAGATCTACGATCCTTTCGGTTGGATCTCTCCAGTAGTTATCGTAGCCAAGATCTTTATGCAACGTTTATGGATTGCGCAAGTTGGCTGGGACGCTCCGCTACCAAACGACTTAGCCCAAGTATGGGAGACCTATTCCTCAGAGTTACCTCAAATACAGGAAGTAACCATCCCTCGCTGGACCGGGAGAAGTCCCCAGTCACTTCACCTTGAAATCCATGGATTTTCGGACGCTTCGAGCCACGCGTACGCGTCCGTTGTCTACCTAAAGGTAATCAACAATGATCACCATATAATCATTACGTTGATTATGTCAAAAACCAAGGTGGCTCCCATAAAGCCAATGAGCATTCCGCGTTTAGAATTGGCAGCTGCTGTCCTTCTCACTCACACGGTAGAGTACGTACAAAACGCCATGAGCTTATCGCGCGTGCCGGTCTATTGCTGGACGGATTCCACAGTAGTCTTAGCATTGCTCAAGAAACACCCATCTCAATGGAAAATGTTTATAGCTAATAGAGTCGACGACGTACAAAACCGAGTGCCTATGGCAATTTGGCGGCACGTACCTACCGCGAGTAACCCTGCGGATTGTGCATCCCGGGGTATCAACCCCAATTCATTGCTTTCACACCCACTTTGGTGGCATGGCCCAAGCTGGCTAAGCCTACCTGAGGATCATTGGCCTAAACAACCCACAGAGATTCCGGAAACTCATCTGGAGGAAAAGATTATCATATCTGTTCATTCGGTAACGTCCGACCCTGACCAGTGGGAGTTAATCACAAAATTTTCCTCGTGGAGAAAACTACTCCGCGTTACAGCTTACGTCGTCCGATTCGTTAGAATTTTGAGAGCGAGCACTAGCACGGAGAGCAGATTTGTAACAGTGTCAGAAATACTAGCTGCACGGCAGTTTTGGATCAGGTACCTACAAGAAAGATATTTCAAGGTTGAGCTGAGCAGTTTGAAGTCCAAGCAGGGTATCTAAAAAAAAAGTACCATCTTGAGTTTGGATCCTGTCTTGGATGAAGTTGGCCTTATTCGCGTTGGCGGGCGGCTACGAAACTCGTTGCTTCCTTAAGACCCTCGCACACTAAACGCAGTGTGCCGTAAAGACGGATCACCTACAGGCCGTACGCTCACTCACACATGCCTGTAATTGGACGGCGCATTGTGTGAGTGAGCGTACGGCCTGTAGGTGATCCGTCTTTACGGCACACTGCGTTTAGTGTGCGAGGGTCTTTACTCAGAGCAATCTCCGATAATCTTGCCGCCACATAGCATTGTAGATTTAATAATTGCTGACTGTCATACTAATCCATTACATGGCGGAACTCAATTAATGTTACGTGTCTTACGCCAAACATTTTGGATAATAAATGCACGCCAACTTGTAAAAAACTATGTACGCAAATGTGTAACTTGCGTCCGAGAACGGGCTTGTACGTCTAGTCAAAAAATGGACGACCTTCCCCGAGTCAGAGTCACTGCTTCACGTCCTTTCGCACACAGCGGTGTTGATTATGCAGGCCCTCTGCAAGTACGCTATCAGCCCGGTCGAGGACGTCAGTCGCACAAGGCTTATATCGCCCTTTTTATTTGTTTAAGTACCCGCGCTATTCATTTAGAATTAGTGAGCGATTATAGCACGGAAACTTTCCTAACGGCGTTCGAACGCTTTGCAGCTCGAAGAGGCTTGCCCTCTATGATGTATAGCGATAATGGCACAAATTTTAAGGGAGCCGACAAGGAACTATCCCGCGAGTTTGAAAGGGTTAGGCAAGATACCGAATTACGAAATCGCCTAGCCTCAGACGGAACTGATTGGCAGTTTCTTCCTCCAAACGCCCCACACTTTGGTGGCATTTGGGAGGCTGGCGTCAAAAGCGTTGAAACGCACTTAAAAAGGATTATCGGGACTCATACTCTTACGTTTGAGGAAATGAACACTCTCCTTTGTAAAATAGAAGGCTGTTTAAATTCAAGGCCGATAGCCCCCTTGCATGATGACGTCGATAGGTTCGACGCCTTAACTCCTGGACATTTCCTTGTCGGCAGCGTTATCAAAATAGCGCCCCGCCCGTCATTGTTAGACCTAAAAGAAAATCGGTTGTCCAGATGGCAACTGGTCAATCAAATGCTCGAACGGTTCTAGCACATATGGTCCACCGACTATTTACAATCGCTGCAGAAACGATTGAAATGGACCACGAGTCAAGACAACATACAAATCGGTGATTTGGTGTTGATAAAAAATTCACAACTACCTCCTGCAAAATGGGAATTAGGTAGAATCACGGCATGTTACCCAGGTCAGGATGGATACATCCGTGTGGTGTCCGTAAGAACGGCTCGCTCATGTTACACACGACCTATCACACAAATATGTCGATTACCAATCCGTGCACGAGACCAGGAACCTGTAACTCCGTAGAGTAAGGGAATGTTGTAATTAATTATAAACTAGAACTAAGAATCTATCGCGCCAAATGTCGCGAGGCAGGCGGTTTGTTCACGAGGCGAAATTAAATACCTAGTCACTAAGAAAAACAACACCTCCCGTCCTCGCAAGCGACCACGAGTACAGTGTTGTTGAGGTCAGTCTAGTCTACGCTCAGCCGTCTGAAGGAGAACTTGTAATAATTCTACGCAGCCTTTCAGTGAAAAATGAAGAAAGTTTGCCCAGTTATTAACGTATTATAAAGTGCTTGTTGTGTATCTGATGTATGGGTGAATTGTAATGAATTATGATGTCCTCGTTTTTCCTTTATTATATTTATTTATCAGGATTAGTTTCTATTACATCGTATGTGCTAACTTCTCGGCTTCATGGCTAACAACGTGCCGCCGTTCTCTGCGCTCTACGCTCTTCCCTTTTCGTGCGCACCTTCGCTCGCTTCCGCTCCTGTGGCGCGCGTATTTGAATGCACTTATTTCTGTAACAGTGCTTATTTCATACCTCAAAACTCTTCTTCCCTCCTGATCAACCACTTCAAATAAATCAGCAATAAGCCGAGATAATCAGATCGATTATACTACGCGCAAACAGATCGTGCTTACTCCCTAGTCTCATTCATTCGATTCGCTAACCCTCTATGATGAATTCCCGGTTCGGACTTCATTGGAATTGATAACCTAGCGTAACTGTGGACAGTTTATGAGAATAGGCAAGGTCTTTTATACAATTCCGAATCACGAATTGGAGCGAATAAACGCATTCTTTCGAATAGATCACGGTTAATAATGAAATCAGTGAATGGAATTCAAACGAAAAGAAAATATAAATATATGACTTCTAATTCGAGTTTCGAGCAAAACAGCATTCGAAGATGGCGTTATCAATTAATTTTTATTCGTTTCCAATTCCTTTTCGTTTACTGGGGAAGAAAACAAGGAGTGCTACAGTGGCTCAATTGTCTCAAACAGAGACCGACGAAAACCGATTAAATGAAAAATCTAAAAATACTAAATCATCCGTCTTGTCTAAACAAGATTCTTCGGAGAAAAAATATAGATCAAGGCATGGACAGGAACTGCAAGGGCAAAAGTCAAAGCAGACTTGGAAGATCAATTTGCACAACACTTGAGAGAATTGAACGAAGGGCGGAAGGTCCGTCAAGAAAGATATGAGAAATTAGTAAAGGTGAACACAGATGCTCTACAATTGAAAAAAAGACAACTAGATATACGTGATACGGAGATTGAACTTAAAAAATCATTAGCGAATAAAAAAATTAAATATGAAGATAAGAGACGTGATGAAATCTTGGAAATTGAAAAATTGAAGTGCCAACTACTCAAAAAGCTTCTGAATACTACATATAAGAAAAGTGATACAGACTCACAATCAGATTGATAAACAGTAATCTTCCAGATTTGAAGAGTTACTATTCTATTTTATAGGTCAAATTGCTCCACAAAAGAATAGAATAGTTCCCCTAATTTTTTTTTTTATTAAAGATGTTTCACAAATATAGATAGGTACTGCAACGAATACCACTTTTTCAGGGATAAGGGGTAACCCGGTAATCCGTGCACTTCGGCGTCAATATACGTGAGAAATGAATTATTTAAAGAAATAAGACCAAAAACTAGAGTTGGGCGCCAGACGTGAAAACGTCACTTGAAATATAATAAATATAACAAATACTAGACGATTGACGGCGGAACTTGCCAGTTAGCTCAGAATATAATCAACTAATTACGGTAGAGGGGCGGGGTGCCAAATTAGACAAGAATGTTTAACATTTCATATCTGATTGATTTATTAACAAATTTGCCGTATTTTACAGGATATAGAACTTGATTTACAAAATTATCGTTATGCCTCAGACAGTTTCAAGAATATCGGGATTAGATCGTAAATAATATTCACGGAAAATACAATAGAATAATAGCAAAAATATCAAAGCAATGCGATCCGATATAATACGGAATATACCATTCAATTGAACGGGAAAAGATATCAGACGATAATATTATATTATAATAATCATGCGGAATAAATCAAAGAGAATATTAATAACTAAGAACTATAAATTAAATAACAAATGCTTGCTTCTACACTCGCTATCTCTAGAAATTATTTGCCTACAGGTCGATCGCTATCATTTTATTCGCTACTAAGAAAAGAATAAGCCACTAAACTCTACGGCATGCGTTAAGCAGCGTAAGAGGAAGAATAGAATAGAATAAAGGAAAGAAAACCCACAAAGAGATGCTAAGCACGAGTCAGCTCGTGAATCCGTCCTTAATCAGGCTACTAAAATACTAAAAACTCGGGACGAAGTCGAAGACTTGCGTTCCGTTATTTCGTGACCTACGTCACACCAAATATATAATATATAACAGACTAAATAACTAGACGGGATTCGTGAACTAGCTCGTGGTTTTACAGAAAATAGGTCTTACCTTATTGATGAAAGAGAGACTTCCACGTACGAATACGGGATTACTAAAGTCACTGAGTGTTCTTTTTAACTGATTCTAACTAAATATTAAAGACTAGAGTAACGGGATAACAGAAAGAACTAAAAGAACAGAATAGCAAAGAATAGAATAGAAAAATACGAAACACTGTAAAAGTCGGGATATCGGTATTCACTGTCGGGATCTGATGACTTGTCGTGAGGACGGACGAGCGTAGAAGTAGATCGAGTCCTGTGTCGTCCTACATTTTATAGCTTCGGGAATTCCATGCCATGAGCCGATCTTCGCACGTAGCTTAGGCGACCAATCAGGTGCCGAGTACAGTTGGACATACTTTCGGGAACACGGTGTCCTATTTCGCCTGAGTTTTGAATATTTGTCCAGGCGTGTAATTAGCTACACGGTACGGCGGGATATTTCAAATGTAGTAGACGGGACTTCGATGGTTTCTCTCCTCGTCTCTTCTCTTTTCCGCTCTGGTCTCTCGTCTCGGGACTCCTCGGGATCATCGTCGGGATGAAGTGCACCCTAGTTGAGCTTTAACTAGAAAACTGACCAATTAGAGGATCTGGCGGAAGTTCTGATGCCCCAATAACCGGATCTGCATCCAGAATTCCCCATGGGCGGTATGGAAGGCTTACGGACAGGCCTGCATCATACGATTGCAGTTCTACTATCGGGACCTTTCTTGGGTAACCCCACGATAGCGTGACGATGACGAGAAAGTCGATGACATGGTCTAGCTCGACTCCAGGTCGATAAGTCTTCGGCAACGGGAAGCTTTGGTCGGGTTACTTTTGGGTGTTCGCCCTGCTCTATTCAACCATTGCCGAGACGTCCAGAAATGATTGACGGGAAGTGGTCCAGCACCAGGCTGAGGAGTCTGCGGGAACGGGAGGAGGGACTCAGTGAGTCGCCCTTATTCGACCTTTCCTGCGGCATCCACGACTGAGAGTGTTGGAGAGAGAGACGGGAACCACTAACTCGGAAAGGACCTCGATTTAGACGTCGGATGAATCCCTCGACGTCCTGGCGTAGTCCTCCGAGCGTCGACATTTTACAGAATTTCATAGAATAGAAGGGAAGAAATGATAAATAATATAACCGATAATTAACTAAATTCTGACCTGAGACCTTGGCTACTTTCTGGAGTTGTCCGTCCTCACGTCGTCACTGATCTGAGTGGCCCGACTGTGACAGTTGCAAAATGCAACGTCACAGTACATAGGATACATTCAGCACACATGAAGAAAGTGTCTAATTTCATTATACATTATTATAATGTCGTTATGTACACTAAACGTAATGGATTCTGAGCCGGATGTGGTCGACAATCGAAGAAACAGTCAATCGGCGCTCTGAATTTTTGTAATCCAGAGCGCCGATTGGCTGTTTCTAGCATTGTCAAACACATCCGGCTCAGAATCCATTCCGTTTAGTGTACCATTGAGCATTCATAGAATGGACTCAGCGTAAAATAAGTTCCTTATATCCGGAAACAAGTGTCTAAATAATGATGGCCTGCGATGACGCTCGTTTCGATTGTCAATATTTCTATCGGCAACCTCGGGATCATTAAAGTTATTCTCTTCCTGCAGGTGGTATTCTTCATTTTGTTGACCGATATCTTCAACGTTATCAAATGTATCATTCTGATTAATACAATAATTGTGTAAAATACACGCTGCAATTACACTATCGGTAATAAAACTCGTACTTCTGTATTCTGAGAAAAATTTTATTCGTCGAAATTGTCCTTTGAGTACACCAAGTGCTTTTTCAATGGCCATCCGGGTGAATCAATGCAAATAATTAGATTCTCGTTGCTGGGGAGTTAATCGGCCGTTATCACGAAAAGGAGGAACGAGCCACGGCAATGATGGATATGCTGAATCACCAATGATAAATGTATTATTCGGTAATAGCATTTCTAAATTTTCAGTGGCTGCTTCATACAGAGGTGATCTTCTCAGCACACGAGCATCATGTAGAGAACCTGGCTCACCACAATACACATTGGTGAATCGCATTCTCGAATCAACAACCGCTAGTAAATTGATTGAATGATATTTTTTACGGTTACAGTAGTCTACGTCGTTTTCTGAAGGTTTTTCAATGCGATTGTGGGTCGAATCAATAGCACCTATCCCGAGTCGAAATTCTAGACCTCATTCAAGCCTCCAGATTCTCCTTTTCTTTGCTGTTCAGATTTGCCGACACGAATTCGGACCTCATTTACGTCTCTTAGGTTCTCACAGACTAGTTGGACTCGATAGAGCCTCCAAGTTCTCTCATATTTTCGATTGAAATTGAACCTCAAGAGCCTCTGAACGGTATATATGGGGAATTCCACGTGAACTCGGTAAATGTTTGACCCTGACACCTTCCGATTCGGGCCATGATTTTTTATGTCATCGTACCTGATCGAAGAGACGCTCCGAATTTTTTTCAGATTTTTTCGAACAGCCGCCATTTTTTTTTAAATTCACAAAACGCCAACATAAGAGCCCCAATTTAAAAATCTGAAAAAATTCTCAAAAATCCTCTGCCAGATATCAAAATTTTTCAGCCTTGAGTCAAAGTGGGCAAACGTTTGCTTCCATTCTTTTTCGTGCTTTTTCCGAAAAAAAATTATAAAAAAGAACAGCAGCAGTTGCCAGTCCACTGTGAACTGTTGCTTGAACGTTTTTATATGTCACGCACGATTTTTGGATCCGATCTGAATCCAAAAATATGAGAAAAAATATAATCGCTTCGGAAAAATCAGCAAAAATTCCCAAAAATCGTGCGCGACGTATATTAACGTTCAAGCAATAGTTCACAGTGGACTGGCATCTGCTGCTATTCTTTTTCATAATTTTTTTTCGAAAAAATCACGAAAAAGAACGGAAGCAAACGTTTGCCCACTCTGACTCAAGGCTGGAAAATTTTGATATCTGACAGAGGATTTTTGAGAATTTTTTCAGACTTTTAAATTGGGGCTCTCATGTTGGCGTTTTGTGCATTTTTGAGAAAATGGCGGCGTTTCGAAAAAATCTGAAAAAAATTCGGTGCGTCTCTTCGGTCAAGTATAATAACATAAAAAATCATGGCCCGAATCGGAAGGTGTCAGGGTCAAACATTTACCGAGTTCACGTGGAATTCCCCATATATATATCCTCGAATCCAGTAGGGCCTCGAAGTTCTCCAAATTTTTAGCCCGACATTGAACCTCAAGATACTCACAGCCAGGCCATACATTATCCATTGGTTGAATAACGCCAATGGAGTATGACACCATTGGTAATTAACAAAGTAATGGATCATGTATTCAAATTGCATTATCAATTACTCAAGTAATGGGTGATAGATTCGAATCGCATTGAAATGCTCTTCAACCGTGAAGGTCGAAGAAACTATCCGAAGTGAATGAAATTAAGTATATTAACACTTAACAGTTACATAACTTTCAAAATAATCGTTTAGCGTTCTAATCTTAATAGTGTTTCATTAATTTAAAAAACTTTCCCATTCGTCGAAGTAATGCATTGTGAATTGAAAATGCAATGAAAAACGAAGCGACGTTAAATGAGTCCTAAAGTTGGATCAGTTTTGGGCGAATTTGCAATTGAAAAATCATCAATTACAAGTTACTCTGGTAATTTGTAAATAAACCGAAATCAATTACCTATTATAATTGTAGTTTGTAATTAAACCGAAATCCATTAGCCATTACAATTGTAAAATTACAGCTGTAATTTGTAATGAAAATGTAATTGAATACACCCATTACAATTGCAATGGGTAATGGATTTTGGTTTAATTACAAATTACAATTGTAATGGATAATAGATTTCAGGTTAATCAAGAGACTCGGTAGTCTCGCGCCAAGTACATTAAAAAAAAATTTTTTCAAGCGCGAGACTCAACGAGTCTATATACCCGAGAGGCAACTACCCTAACCTATACCGCGAACTGGTATCTTCGTTTTCTTTCACCTCACAACAGACACGAATTGGAACTAATTTAATCTAGGATGTGGGCATGAAAAGCTTTCATTTGAGCCTTAGATCGATTGAATCAGTGTCTGGAGTGCTGAGATATGATTAACTACAAATTCTGATACCCCGTTTCCTCGTACAATTTTTCGTTTTCGTTTTCGTCTTCTTCAGACCAAGATTGACATTAAAACCATTCCCATATAAAATCACTAGACGGGAAACCACACAAAAGTTGTATAGAGTGACGTCAGTACGAGATAGTTCCGACGTAGATAGCGCCAGTTCGCAGACAGAAACCGTCCGCTACACTAGCAGACGCGTGTTGTCATTTCATGTTTTCAAATCCAAATAGAGGAAATAAGAGAAAGTACGAGCAATGCTTAATACAAAATTTGAACGTACAATAGTATATTGTGCATCTAGGGAGGAAAGCAGGTTTTTGCTCACGAGCAAGCTTCGCCGAGGGAGCAAAAACTTCCTCCCGTAATGCACACGATATTTTTCTTTGCACATGGATGGAAGGCCTAGTCCGCTCGCGGTAGAGAGGGGGCAGGAAGAAGTTTTGCGTCCTTTGGTAGGAACGGCCGTGTGGAAAGTCTTTCTTCCCTAGGGAAGAAAGACTTTCCACACGGTCTTTCCTCCCAAGGGAGGCAAAGCTTCTTTTTGCTCCCTCTCTGTCGGGAGCGAAATAGGCCTTTCCGTTCATGTGTGAAGAAAAAACTAGTGAATACCCACCAAAAGCCCCTCGGGTGCGAAAACCTTACGCCAAGTGAATTAATGTGATATGTCACCAATAAAAATGTTTCGATAGGTTAATCTTAAATCCTACGATCTCGAGCTTTTGAGGTTATGCGAATCGACTGACGTGTAAAATTCACGGTGATAAATAAAATAACAATTGTGAACGGATAAGACTGTCAGATGACTATTACCTGACTATTACCTCTAAATTTTATTCACCTATACATTGTAGATATGGCTTATTTTCATTTATAAATGCAATTATCGGAAGAACCTGTTTTTTCGGTTCAATTATTTAGCAAGTTATCGCCTGAAGCAGTCTGACAAGAGAAAATCAAGAGAAAATGTTGAAGTCGAAGAATATGAGGATAGCATGATTTGATATAGGAAACGGCAAGGAGCCAGACCAATAAAGCCGAGTTCAAGCGTTGGATTGCAATGAATTCCACTTCAAGTTCCATGTTAAGCTCATCTCCGAAAACTCGCCTGCTTAGGCTCCAATTGTGAGTCAACATTATGCGTAGGATTCCGACGAGTTTTATAATCTAACTCCCTATCATCTAGTCAAAACGAGACTGTCGGTCAACGTTGTATGTTGGACTCCGGTAGGCTTTATTCTACACTCCACGTCAACGTAGTGCCTTGACCTTCGGTGCAGATAATTTTTTAATTCTTATTTTACTAACAGCTTAGATTTTCTATTCAGAACTATCTCAAAGTCTGTATAAATATCTATGATTACATGTAAATTAATAGTACAAACTATATATTCATAATATAATGTCAAATTTCAATACATAATTTTGTTAGATTTTGGTATGCAACCTGTGTCTGTATGTTCGTCTATCTTAAGCTTTTTTCAAATCCAGTTTAGTGCTATCACGACAAATAGAATGAGAATACTCATTTGCTATTTAAAGAAATGATCGATCGACTCCCTCTTTCTCAGATGATATAGATTCTCATTTATATTTATTCATTCATTGTAGACTCAGCGTATAATCATTTATGAATGTAATTATTCCAGAAAAAGCTTTTTTATGGATTGTTCAATTTCGTAGCGAGTCGCTGTATATGACGAGAGGATGATGAGCGAAAATGCTAGGGCTGCAAAGTATCGGGATAGTGCGATTTCATACGAGATACAGCAAGAGTCAGACGAAGAGAGCAGAATGCGAGTGTTTGACTTCATAAACTTCCATTTCATGCTCTACGCTAGTCTTGCATGAATAGGCTCAATTCTAAATATTTTGATACCTTCTGTTCAGACCCGAATCGGAAGTTGACGTTATGAGTACGGGACGCGTACATGTTCTTTTTGTAGAGGACCTAGTTGCATTAAAAAAAAAACTACCTATGAATTGCAATACATACATCTGATATTTATACATATTTAATCATGAGCAGCAACTATAACCCTGCGTGCAAGTAACTCCGCCATTGCCGGTCTCAGGCCCAGATGAGACAGGAGGAGGGCTGCACGCAGGGTTAGATGTCGTAGGTATAAAAAATTATTGTAGTGGAGCAATTTGTAAACGCTATGAAAGTACATTACGCGTCAGTCTACAAATTTGAGACTTGGGGAAAATTATGAGCACACGCGTGATCGTTGCTGTTGACGTTCCTGCTTATCGAGGGACTTCGGGCGGTATGAAATAGTACAAAACAACGGAGCGAGCGTAGCGAGCGAGCACAATTATTAGGTGGTCAAGCAAAATTTTACAAAAAGTAGTGAAATCAACCCCAAAAAGCACCTTCGGTGCAAAAACCTTCCGCCAAGTCCATTAATGTGTAGATCACTCCACCAAAAAATAATCAAAGGTTGTGCTCGTTCAGTCGCTGCGCTCGCTCACTCGATTGGTTGATGATTATCAACATACAAAAGCATTGAAATCAGATACAACTGCCAAGTACCTGTAGAATAATAAAAGTTTGGAATTGAAAAATTTGTTCAAACTGCATAACGTTGTACTCGTTCGCTCGCTGCGCTCACTCACTCTATTGGCTTATGATTATTGGTTGAAAAAACAATTCGGATGAAGAAATTGAAGATGTCAACATTTATCTAAAAATATTCATAACGAAAAAATAATTTAAACAAAATTGAAAAAAAAAAAAATTGGAGGTAGTGGTACTTGGGGGGCCTTTTGTAGAAAAAGAAATATGAAATATCGATCGCGAACCATGTCAATGTCATCTGATAGATATTCAAACATTGGCCCGCCAACGTACCACGAACTCGAAATTTTTTTTTACAATTTTGTTTAAATTATTTTCTCGTTATGAATATTTTTCGATAAATGTTGACATCTTCAATTTCTTCATCCGAATTGTTTTTTCAACCAATAATCATAAGCCAATAGAGTGAGCGAGCGCAGCGAGCGAACGAGTACGTTATTTAGTTTGAACAAATTTTTCAATTCCAAACTTTTATTATTTTATAGGTACTTGGCAGTTGTATCTGATTTCAATGCTTTTGTATGTTGATAATCATCAACCAATCGAGTAAGCGAGCTCAGCGACTGAACGAGCACAACCTTTAATTATTTTTTGGTGGAGTGATCTACACATTAATGGACTTGGCGGAAGGTTTTTGCACCGAATAATAAATTACCAAAGTCATTTGTAATTGATGATTTTTCAAATTACACATTACAGCTGTGATTTGTAATGGTAATGTGATTAATTACACCATGTAATTACACCATGTAATCTGTTGCTACCCAACACAGCGTTGAATCTCATCAGAACATCGAGGCTACACAGAGTGAACTTCGAGGCCTTACTGAGGTCTGGAAGAGAACCACGAGGCCTTACTGAGGTCTGGAAGAGAACCTCGAGGACTAATTGAGGTCTCGAAGAGAACCTTGAGGCCTTACTGAGGTCTGGAAGAGAACCTCGAGGCCTTACTGAGGTCTGTAAGAGAACCTCGAGGCCTTACTGAGGTCTGGAAGAGAACCTCGAGGACTTACTGACGTCGAAGCTAGGAATCGAGATTGAGGTTCTGGAGGACCTAATTCCTAATATTGGTTGTCATTAAGACCTGGACGGTCGGAATCGGCCCGTAAGCGCACTATTGAGGTCCTAATGACACCCAATTTTACGCACGTTTTCCCTATACCTGAAAGAAATCTTCAGCCTCATATGAGTCTCAAAGACCTCGCGAGATTCTCGAGGCTCAAATGAGGACTAGAATTTCGACTCGGGATTATACCTGGAATATCTTTTTTAGAATAAAAGCCATCGCAAATGTTAATAACTTCGTCATGGTTTTGTGGCCATTTGATTACATGATCCAATTTTGTTAAAATCCACGACAGTACTCGACGGATTACTCGGAATACAGACGATAATGAAACATCAAAACGATCAGCCATAGTTCGCAATGGCTCGGTATTAGCCACAAACCATAAGAAAACAATGAAGCTCAGTTTTGCTGCAATCGGTCTCATCCCGAAACAATTCTGTGGAATGAATCCTGATACTTCAAGTTCACCGATCAATTGATTAACAATTCTTTTTGGTAATCGCAAATGCTCTTTAAATTCTAACTCCGTCCAAGAATCAACAATGGCCAGGTATTCTTTCACTCGGTGACGCTTATACCCAATTATCAGATGACGCATCAAAGGAAGAAGTATATCATTTTCATGCTCATCAGTACTTATCCAACTATCATCGGATGTAGTACTGAATTCATCTGAAGTACTACTGTCTGTAGAACTGTGGGTATTACTAACTACCACTGACTCAATTAAAGAAAATACAACTTTCCGCCTGTGCATCTGTAAAAGAAAAACCAATCAAGTTATAATCGAATAAACTTTTGAAATATGATTGCATTTAGGTTATACCGTGCTCAATCGTGTCGAGGATTCCGCACAACCTTATATTCAAAAATTTGTTTTCTACTTCTCCTGCTCCGTAGGCTTATAATATAACCAAATCGGAAGTAAGCCAGACGCGGTTTAGATTATACTCTATATTATAGAGTCTGTATGATGAAAATCTTCTTAAACACCCCATCTTTTTCTTCTTCTTATTGTTTATGCTGTTTGCTAATTAAAGGCCACATACGTCCAAAAAAATGTTAGTTTCGTGCAAAAATAGAGTCTACAGATGGTTTTTACATTGTTACGAAATTATTCGTATTCGATTTCCTCGGTGGACAATGTGAAAACCATCTGTAGACTCTATTTTCGCACGGAATTAACATTTTTTTGGACGTATGTGTTCGGAATTGAAATAGAATTTGCGCTAACTTGGCCTTTTTTGCGTTTTCGACTCCTGGGCTCGGATAATAATCGAAATGTGACACATTTCGACCAAAAGGAGGTGGGCGACTAGGGATGGGCCCTTAATGTATTGATAAAAAAAAAAAACGAAAAATGTGTATCTAGATATTCGATACAGCAACAAAAAAACGTCATACAAAGTTTTCTCTGGGATCGACCGTGGCGGAGCTACGGGTTGCCAAAACCTGAATTTAGCGGAAAGTAGCTCTCAATGGCTTGATAAGAAATAATTAAGAAAATGCGTATCTAGATAATTGATAGGGCAACAAAAAACGTCAAACCAAGTTTTCTCTAGGATCGACCGGTTCGGAGCTACGGCTTGCCAAAGTTCAAAAATGCAGATGCAGAAATCTTGAGCTCCTCCCTCGCTTTGCTCGCGCAGCAAACTTCACCCTCATCAAAATCGCTTACCTCTCTCCCTAACAGCATAATGTGCTATACTATTATGAGTTTTCTCTTCATACTTCCTGTTTCGTTGCTTGTCTAATTATATTTTCTGATCCATTCCACAAGTTTCGTGATCGAGGGCTTGTGAGCAGTAATAGTCTAGGAGCCGGTGAATTTTTAGCGTATTAGCGCACGATGGCTTCATTTTTTTTTTCAACTATGTAATTTTATGTCATGCAACAGGAAACCATCGTCTTACAGCATGTAGCCGAGTCTTTTGTCTCAGGCATAATTAATTAGTCATTAAAAAATCGACGAAAATCGAAAAACTTCACGACGGCCAATTTTTGCGGCATATCATCAAGAAACGTGCCATGAAACATGCTGTAATAATATGAGACGTTGTTCGCGAGTCTGGCATGCTATCAGACGCTTTGAACGTGCAAAAAAATCGTCAGCACGCACAGTCGACTGTATACTTTCAAGATTTTCTCACGGTTCGTCAAAATCATCGCGTGAAGAACAGAAGTTGATTGCGTCATAAAACCTGGGTCCATCGAAACTGAAATTGTGTGTGGCGACCTAGCATTTTTTGTCGAAGGACATCAACCAACGATGGAAATTTCAAAATGCAACCCTTGGTGGAACTGACGATACTTTTCTGCCAGGAAACATGAGATCCCCGTAGCAACTTGTCAGGCCATTCACCTCAGTGGCAGACGCAGAAATTTGCTACATTGGTTTCACGTAATTTTCAAAGGTTGACGCGCCAGACTTCGGTGCGATCTGCAAAATGTCGCAGTCGCTACTTAAACCTGAGGATTCAAGGGGCAGTCATACAATGGAATATGTATCATCCGTAGTAGGATTACTGCCATGATCGTCGGGGTTCTCATCCTCTACAGCAGGAAAATTTGGAAGAGTACAGTTGCTTTTGTACATAATGCCTTCAAGGTCTTCTTTCCTATGTCGCAAAGCGGATCTCAACTTTTTCAGTGCCATACGTTTCTTTTTGAATTCATGGGTCTTCATCACACCCTGCCTATATGTGCCACTATACTTTGGATTCTGGCAATGTGTTCCGAATGGCATTTTCCAGGTGATATAGGTTTAAGGATACAGCAACTTTTTGCATGTACGTCTCTCCTACGTTCTTCTGTCCAATGGCACATGCAAAACGAAAGTCAGCTGATTCAGACAAGCTATAACATCGTGATTTTGGTGCTTTGCTTGCCATGGTATTGTTCAGACTCTCATCAGCATTACTTGAGGCTCCTGCAGGAAGGTTTTGGGCATTCGAAGCTAATTTATTGACGATATCTTTGAGATCTTCCAATAATTGGTGATTATGAAAGCCTGCTGGGATTATCGTATGGTCGTAATTTTCCTTGTCCCGAATATATCCACACCAGGCACGCACTTGCTATGATCGTTGAACGTATGGTGTGGTATACATTCAATAGCATGTGCCATAGCTGCGCTGTTACCCTTAGTTTGAGAAGTAGCATATGTGAAGCAACGGTGCAGGTACAGTATTCCATCTTTATTCAGTTCCCAGTAATTTTTTTCAATTTTGAAGAGCTCCCTTCTGACACCGCCTGATGCATGGTTCATATCGGAATATTTTACTACAGTATGAGAACTAGCTGTACGGCATGCCGCCACTGGCGAGCTATCGTCATCACCGATCAGTACTCCAACCTCAATATTTGGTGATTCAAGAACTGAACTCGTAGTAAAAATATCCTTTTATAACTCAGTATGCGAATTTCGATTTCTCATGTCTGTTGGTAGTGTGCGAAGTGCCCGATTCAGACACTGTGGCGCGTGGTGTGCCTAGTAGATACATTCACGCACTGTAGATACATTCGCGCACTCAGTGTAGGGAATGATTTACTCCGCACACTGTAAATAGCGTATCTGTAGAATATTGTCTAAAATACAGTATTCACATTCTCAGCCGGTTTTCGGTTACTGATAAAAAGATATTTATATTTATATTTATTTTCGAAATCGAAATTCGCACACTGAGTTATAAAAAATAGTATACGACACACGTCCCACATAGCAAACGTACATTCTACGTATATCGTGTGTATATCATATTTGGTACATCGCACATTCTGTGTATATGCTTATAATGTGAACGGTATATTCCATGGAAGTACTCTGCACATGACAAAGTTACCACGTGATTGTACCGGGTATATCCAGAGTATGTGCGTCTGTACATGTAAACAATACGAAATGTATGTACACAGTACATACAAATGCATATTCTCTACGCATATCGTATAGATATAGCAGGTATATGTGTCGAGTATGTTCGCAGTACATACAAATGCACGGTTCCCATGTTCATCGTATGTATATCGGGTATGTGTCGAGTATGTTTGGAATACATACCAGTAACGTTCAACACGTCATGTGTATGACACATACTGACATTTGGGCATATTATATTACCGTATGTATGTGTTGAGTATCTCTCTAGTACATACATATTTTTATCCCACGGATGTATCAACTATGTGTATACAGCATCTACAACGATATTATCGATTTGTGTAGCACATAGGTGGTACATCTATAAAATTCCAAATTCGGTACATGCTCGCCCGGGGTACATATACCGTGAATATTTGGTGAAAGTTAACGATCCCCTTCCTACGGCAAAACCAGCACAGCCGCGCACCGCGTGCGTGAGGCTTGTTCGGGAGGGGATGCAATGCTACTGGCACCTCATTCCCTAACACTAGACTTTTTCTCGCCCAATGTGACACCACTACTCATTTTTCGCTCACTCTCTGTACATACGCGCGGAGGCGCTGCTAGCCTAGCGAGTTCTAGTACCTACACATATCAACTCTCAGTGCACATACAATGTAAACAACGCGCGTATACGCTCCTGAGTTTGTCTCGGAACGGAGCGCGTCGAGCTCCTGCAGTCTCGTGATTTGTGTCTTATATTCGGAGGTCTTGAGGATGAATCCCACCTTTGCGTTGCGAAGCAAAACGAAGTTTTATTAACATGCTGTTCTTATGTTTCTTATGGAAGTATACACGCGCACTCCTAAGAAAACATGTTGATTAAAAGTTCGTTTCGTTTCGCAACGCAAAGGTGGGATTCATCCTTTATATCCAGAGTCTAGTGTACATATTTTTTCGTGATATTTCATGTATATCCATATCTCAAATTCCTCGGGATATACATGCGACGCATGTACATGGAATATAGTATGTATCTGCACGAGCGCATGTACATGCAGGTAGCGCCGTTGCATACACACACGAATGTCCATCAATGTATGTACACTACATATTTTTTCGTGATATTTTATGTATATCCATATCTCGAATTCCTCGGGATATACATGCGACGCATGTACATGGAATATAGTATGTATCTGCACGAGCGCATGTACATGCAGGTAGCGCCGTTGCATATGGGCATATCCATAGAATTTTTAACTTTTGTGAGGGATAGTGGTTGTGTCCATTCCAAGTACAAATTGGATACCCCAAGGGTGTTTTCGACTGACAAATACTTTTTCTTGAAGCTACTGTGATGTTCTAGTATATTTTAATTCATTTCCGCCTGTTATGAGTACAAAAATCCTAAAGAAAATGACAAGTCACTGTAAGGATGGAGCATTTATTTTTTTTTCAACCACTATAACTTGTTGACCGATGATGATAGCAACCTAATTTTTTTTTTCATCAATTGTAAGCACGTAAACATTAGAAAAATGCGAGTCAGATATATGTGCCGGCCAGGTAAGCTCTAATAAAAATTAATGAAATAGCGATGACGAAATTTCTTGAATCGAAGATGATTTTACTTTTTTCATTACAACTTTTTGACCGATCCATTTGAACGAGCGACCTTGAAGTATCTTATTCTACGTATCTTAAGCTATAAAACGGTACTCGACCGGAAAGTGTGCCCACAACCTGAAAAAAGTTGCAAGCTTTTGAAAATTACCATCTGAAGAATAATTCGAAGAAAAAAATCACTATTTCTGCTGGCACACCTGTATATTGATTGCGATCCCATTCCAAGCAATAGTAATCGATAACATTCGTTATAAGAAGTATATTATCAAATCGGTCGCTATTTCTATGCAAACTTCGAAGAGATAAATACAAACGAGTAAATATTTTCATAAATCATCAATTTTCATATTCGTTAAAGAAATGTTTACAAACATATCTTTCACGTGCAGTATCCCAAATGTCGTTTTGAACAGCACGAGTATTTATTTTTTATTTATTTTTATTCATTTTTATTCATTTTATTTTTTTTCAATTTATTTTTCTTTCAAATTTTTTTTTTGTTTTTTTATTTTATTCTATTTTTCGCGTTTATTATACGCGTAAGACTCTAGGCTCCGTCGAACCGGAGTGCGAATTCGACCACAAAAATAGTTTTTCAAAGATTATTTGAAAAAGAAAATTGAATTTTGATTTTTGCTCCATCAGCACTTGACCGAACCTTGAAAATGAATTATTCTAATTTTTTCCATGTATACTGAGACTCAAGAACACAGATCATTCTAGTTTTATAAGTGTGCCGTCAATTTTTCCGAAATTTATTTTTGTACCTCAAAAGTTAAAAATTCCATGGATATGCCCATATACACACGAATGTCCATCAATGTATGTACACTACATATTTTTTCGTGATATTTTATGTATATTCATATCTCAAATTCCTCTATTCCATGCGACGCATGTACATGGAATATAGTATGTATCTGCACGAGCGCATGTACATGCAGGTAGCGCCGTTGCATATACACACGAATGTCCATCAATGTATGTACACTACATATTTTTTCGTGATATTTTATGTATATTCATATCTCAAATTCCTCGGGGTATACATGCGACGCATGTACATGGAATATAGTATGTATCTGCACGAGCGCATGTACATGCAGGTAGCGCCGTTGCATATACACACGAATGTCCATCAATGTATGTACACTACATATTTTTTCGTGATATTTTATGTATATTCATATCTCAAATTCCTCGGGATATACATGCGACGCATGTACATGGAATATAGTATGTATCTGCACGAGCGCATGTACATGCAGGTAGCGCCGTTGCATATACACACGAATGTCCATCAATGTATGTACACTACATATTTTTTCGTGATATTTTATGTATATCCATATCTCAAATTCCTCGGGATATACATGCGATGCATGTACATGGAATATAGTATGTATCTGCACGAGCGCATGTACATGCAAGTAGCACCGTTGCATATACATTGAACATACATGACGTTATTTTCACATCATGGATATTTGATGTATATTCAGATGATATCGGATGCTATGTGGGGTGCGCGTACGTGATCCTCGCACTCGTGTTTTTGTCACCCTCGCTTCGCTCGGGCGACAAGCTACACTCGTGCTAGAATCACAAGATACACTCAGAAAAAAACTTGAGTCGTGCTAACCAAATCGTTGTGTTGGCTAACTTTTGGTAGCTGCAACGAAAAATATTGTTGGCAGTACGCATCATATTGTTAGCACAACAAAAGTAGGCGAATTCTATTTGTTGGTTGTGCAAAAATATTTTGCTGTCATTATTTTGTCTCTTTTGCAAAATAACTTCGTTTCATACCACCAAATGGGACTAAGTATGTACAGCCAACAAAATATTGCGGTACGCCGTGCGAAATACTGTATCCGATATAATTTGCTTGATAAAAAAAAATTATATCAAATATGTATATCTATTATATTAAAATATAGTCATCGTCTGAAGATCACCCTGGGCGCTTTAAATTCTTTAATTCGCTAACCTATAAGAATAATAATATCATTCATGCAATTGTGAATCTTGTGGTTATGTATTCGGCGTGAAAATTTAATGAACACTTTGAGGTTATCAGGAATATGACAGCTGCGAGGTGAAGCAGGTTGTCGGTACAAAACAAATTAATTACGGATACCAAATCAAACAACAAAATTTTTTTGCATACACAACCAAAAATTTTGTTGGCTGAAAACTAACAAAACTTTTTGGTTGTGATAACCACATTTTGGTAATGATGACAAAACTTTTTTCTGAGTGTACTTCGCGCACTTGTATCGTAATCTACTATTTCTTGAGGGGGTCGTCTGGTCTAGAAATTTGAAGAAATCGATTCTTTTTTCTCTTCACATTTTCAAAGTTTAGATCTTCAAGAATATGTCCTCCAAAGGATTTGTCAAAATTCGAATTATTTTCGGAGTCACAGCGACTTTTGTGACGTGGCAACGAAACCGGTCGGCCACTACATGAGGACGAGTCCCCTCGAGAAACTCCTTTATACTTCATATTATATACTTAGAAATCTATTAACCGAAGGTCATTGTTACTTATTTTGTTGCAAGGCCCAATGCATGGATCAGGGATCGCCAATTAACCAAATATGAGTATTAAGTACCATTATCTGAGTTACGCTGCCCAAAACTTTGTCGCAAACTTTGAACGTGTTTTTCTCGAAACTACATTTTTCGACCTGGTTGACATGATATCTCAAGTTCTACTCGACCGATTTGATTCGAATTTGGTGGACATCTTCTTTGTATATCCCTCTATGGTAGGTAGCATGGATTTTGGAGAAAATTTTTTTTAAATACTTTCAAAAAATTCGGAAAGGTCAAAAGACAGGGTAAAAAAAAAATTTTTTTCCAGATCGTCGCCATTTCGCAAGACAATTCAAAAATTTTTTTTCGAGCTACGGACCATAACGACGTCTTTACTGATCGACAATTTGTTTGGTTCTTTCGTTTCAGAACATTACACGGGGCGGAATCGTGTCAACCACGAAACACCTTTTTTTTTACCGCCCCCACTTTGGGAGCCAATAACTTTTTCAATTTTTGATCCTTATGTTTTGTGATTTTTTTCTGGAACCTTCAAACATGAATAAACATCATAAAAAAGAATGGATACTCAAAATGTTTTCAATCTTTATTTTTATCATACTTGGAAGAACGACTAATATTCAGGCCTCTAGACCAGAAGACACTTTTAGTCCAGTAAAAATAGGTCTGAAATGCATGTTTCATGTCAAAGAGCTAATTTTTTTGGGGGATGTTGCATCTGAACCCCCCAAGAGTTCGTGCAAAGCGGTAAAGTTCTCAGCCCCCGGAAAGGGGTTGAAAAAAATTAGAAACTACCCCGAACATGCATTTTTGGCGTCTAACTCAAAAACAGGGGGACATATGGAAAAAAGTTTCAACAGAAAGTTGTAGAGAACAAAATTTTGCATTAAAAAAGCTCTCAAGGGTTTCACCTCTACTCTCCATAGTTTAGCCGTAGGGTTAGACGCAAAGCGTAGCAAGCGACAGATTCATACGTTTGCGCCGCTCCCACTCATTGCAGCCTTCGTCATGCTCGCGTGCATGTGTCACTCCATAAACCGAACGAGTGCAATTGAGAACGATGTTTTCTTTTCTCAATAATTGCTGAAAATCTCGATCGGAGAATGAAGTACACTAAACGTGTTGGATCTTGACCGGTTCAAGGCCACGCATATTTTCGACAAATGCGAATTTAGATGAGAACCGCTTGATTCGTCTATAGCGCCGCTAGTGGCCTCTGAGGGAATCTCGTGCTGATAAAGATATCGATAGCTGTTTTTCTTTTTTTTAGCTGAATTTATCGATGTCTAGCCCTTTAAAATCAATGTCGATAATACAGTGAGTCAAAATCTTTATCGGGGCGAGATACCCTCCAAGGCCACTAGCGGCGCTACAGACGAATCAAGCGTTTCTCATCTAGATTCGCATTTGTCGAAAATATGCGTGGCGTTGAACCGGTCAACATCCAACACGTTCAGTGTACATAAGGTAAACGGCCCAGTTTCCGACCCTTTAAGGATCCTAGCTGAGGTTATTCCCGTGTATATCAAGTAAAATAACATGAAAACGAACGTGAAGGGCTTTATTGCGTTAATTGATACTTCATGGCCAAGGAATGACCATGTTTTTAATCTATAATTGAATTATCAATTTATCATCATACTAATACAAGGGACTCGTGAAAGGCTTAGTTTCCGATAGTGATGCCATCAAGAAGGACGAAACAAGTCAAGGAATATATTGAATAAATCTCGTTTCGAACAAAGGAATTGCAATATAGTCTCGATATGTGTGAACCCAATCTCGAAAGACGAGATGTTCATTTCATATCGTTCAATCTGTCGAGGTCTTGTTATTCCGATAATTTGACAATTTTTATTAAATACGAATAGTGGTGGATATTAAGAACATGGAAAGACAAAGAGAGCGTAATGACGAGAATCAAGAACCGCCTAACAAGCAACGGAAACTGATAAATGTGAATAAAATTTATAATCATTTGATCAGGATTCATGTAAAATATATGTGAAATATATAACAAATATGGATAATATATGTCATATATATGAACTGTGCCAAAATGTCCTATATTCCACATATATTTTTAGCATATACTTCATCTACATAAAATTCCGTGGGGGGTGGCCCTTGAATATCACTTTATAATTTTTAAAAATGTTTCATCTCTATAGCCTAGGAAATCAGCGCTTTCCAAATATTTTGATTTTTATTGGGACGAAAACGACACAAAAAATGCTATTTGTAAAACATGCCTCAAAGTATCGCAGGTCGAAAAAATCATCAAAATGAAGAACAGTAATACTACTGCCGCAAGAGATCATTTGCAAAAAGTACACCCTCAAGATTTCGAAGAACTCTCTGCCACAAGCCGATCCCATCCGATTGCTCAATTTCAAGTAAACATAAAGTCATTAATTAAACATAAAGAATTATATAAATGAAAAAATATATCCATATAAATAAATGGATAAATAAACAAATAAATCCATCTTTCTACGGTTGCAGGGTTCTTCATCGCAAAAAGAGTTTGAAACGATGTTATGCGACTGGTTAGCCAAAAAATATCTACCTTTTTCTTTTTTCGACGATGAAGAAACGGAGAAACTTTTCTCGTACTTAAATCCTCAAGCACGGGTATTAAAAAGAACGGAAATGCGAAGAAAAGTTATTGAACGATTCAACTATTTACAAAAGGGCGTAATGAAAATTTTGAATGACAACGATTCGAAAATTTCATTCACTATTGACGCGTGGACATCTATAGCAAACAAGTCATACTTCGGGATCACGGCTCATTTTATTGACAAGAATTCGGACATGCACTCTTTAATTCTTGACTTTACTGCCTCAAATGGAGAGCACACAGGTCGCGCAATTGCAAATAATTTTTACAAAACGATCGAAAATTATAATTTGGAAGATAAATTCCAAGGTGTCACTGTAGACAATGCATCCGCGAACACAACTTTTGTGGTTGAATTATCGAAAATATTTAATCAACGCGGTGATCATTTTAATGCCAACGACAAGCAATTCCGATGTTTCGCACATATTTTGACTTTGGCTGTACAAGATATGCTTAAGATACTTAAAATTACCGATGAAATCTGTGAAGAGGATGACAGTACTGGTTCTCATGGTGATGACATGGACACAAATGGAAACGGTGAAAGTGATGACTCCGGATCAGAAGGATCATCCACAAGTACTTCCGCAAATTCATGCGTCATTCGAAAATTAAGATCACTTTTGTAAAAAATTCGAAATTCAGAACAATGGCAGATAAAGCTAAAGGCTTGTTGCGACACCAAAAATATCGCGATGCTGTCACTGAACGTAGATGTGCCCACCCGATGGAATTCCACCCACACGGAGAAGGAATTGGGTAGATGACAGCGCCAATCTCGATAGCGGTGGCTTATGACTGTCAGGCAACGCCACGCGCTCTCCTTGGGAACGCTCAGCTCCCAAACAGTAACGTTGCGATACGCGCGGTCAAGGAATCTTTGGCCAACGCCATCGCAACGTTACTGTTTGGGAGCTGAGCGTTCCCAAGGAGAGCGCGTGGCGTTGCCTGACAGTACATAAGCCACCGCTATCGAGATTGGCGCTGTCGTCTACCCAATTCCTTCTCCGTGCACGATATCGTGAAAACGGCTCTCAAAATGAAACAAGCATTAAATTTGTTATGCCTTAATAACAAGGAGGTATCGAATTTTATTCTTTCCGAGCCAGAGTGGCAAATATTGTCAAGAATTGTCCGCTTCCTACGCGACTTCAAATTATTATCGGAGACTCTAGGCGGCGAAAAGTACGTGACACTACCACAAGTCGTCATAGGTTTTAATATGCTACTAGACAAAATTGAAAAAACAATATTTGAGCTCCATGCAGACCCGGATATAACTGACGTGGATGAAACATTTTTAAACGCACTTGTCGCATGCAGGGATAAAATTATAAAACACTACGATAAGATGAATTGGATCTACTGCGTAGCGCTTATTCTTGACCCTCGACATAAAACAGAGACGTTTGATTTGACTGACTGGGGTAAAGAAATGAAAACAAAATCCATACGAGAATTTAAAGGAATCTATGGAGCCAAATATTGTCTAACTTTGACTGATCACAACAGCGGTATTGAAAATCCAAGCAATGATGGTAATAGTGACGATGACACTTTGGATTTGAACTCCCTTTTCAAAAAACAAGACTCTTTTCCCAATAATAATGAAGTCAACGGTTATATCACATCTGAAAGAGCACTTGCCAACACCAATCCATTAGCCTGGTGGAAACTGCATGAACGTCAATTTCCCAACTTAGCTCGCATGGCACGAGATATTTTATCGACACCGGCAACTTCCGTTCCTGCAGAACGTCTTTTTTCTAAGGCCTCACTGACTATTCGGAAACATCGAAACAGACTTACCCATGAATCAGCAAGGAGCTTGCTTTGCTTGAATTCATGGATTACATGCAGCCTACGGGAACAAATTAAATCTGAGGCAAGGAATTGCCAATGAATTGTATTTTTTTCAGTTGACTTTAATAAAATAGTGTGATCTAGAAATAGATTATTACGTGTGTTTGGTACAAATAAAAGTGTTTTACTTCACTCAGTGTGATAATGGACGTGATAAGCACGCTTCGCGTGCATAAAACCCCCATTTTCACACCTTATCAAGTAAAATTTTGTACAATACTCGTTCAAAATTCGTTCAAAAGCTAATTACTTTCGATCTCTTGGTATAGCTGTATTACCCTAATGACCTGAGTTATGACCGAAAACTCGGTGCTTTCCTCTGCGCTTAGCTTTACGTGTCGCCTTCCCTATCCGAATTCTTGTCTTAGTTTTGGTACATAGGTGCTTTGATTCACATGCTCATTCTTGTTGCCTTGCGTATTTCATCGAGACGATACAAGCGATTTGTCGAGACGATATACGATTTGTCGAGACGATACAAGACGATAAAAACAAATAACAATCGCATCGTATGCAATTCAAGAAAAGGTTTTAGCGAGGTGAAGTTAAACGATGAAACGAGAATTTCTATTTTGTGCGGCACCACTAGTTTCCGACCCTCAAAAATTCCAGTACCCTAGTTTCTGACCCCCCTGAGGCCCCAGTTTCCGACCCTCAATTTATACACGATTCATCGTTACCCTAGTTTTCGACCTCTCCGATGTCACAGTTTCTGACTCTCATGTTCTCTCTTTTCGTTTCTGTTTACTTCAAACTCAATTTTCAACAAACAATTTTAGAATCTCAGTTTTTAGTGAAATATAATGTCTTTGCAATTGAGGTTACACGACTCGCGAATACAGGGGTCGGAAACTGCGACACCACTATAAACAAGTGACCCAGTATACGACCCCCCTATTTCGCACGTGAACAGATATTCAAACATAATTACACGATTCTAAAAGATTATTTGATGTATTTCTGACGTCTACATATAAGTTTTAATGTATTTTCCACTGACATAGTCACAATTAGTCACCTTTTGTGCCCGGCCTACTCTTACCATTTGGCTAAGAACGCGTCCGAAACAGCAGTCAAACCGAGCAGGGCACACTTGGAAGATACATTTCTTTATTAGTAGATAGTGACTCTATCGTTCGTAGTATTGTATTGATGGTGAGAAATTATCGGACGAAACGAACCAAATTCTTAACTCAGTCTTCTAACTGAGGAAAGACTTCTCTAATTCGAGAGTGCAATCCAACAGAAAGACCGAAAAAAACAGGGAAAGTGCATCCAATTCTTTTTATCAAGTAAAAATTCCTTGAATTGGATGCACTTTCCCTGTTTTTTTCGGTCTTTCTGTTGGATTGCACTCTCGAATTAGAGAAGTCTCTCCTCAGTTAGAAGACTTAGTTAAGAATTTGGTTCGTTTCGTCCGATAATTTCTCACCATCAATACAATAATACGAACGATAGAGTCACTATCTACTAATAAATTACCATGTGGACAAAGAGGTCAATACAATAACACGAAATTCAAGTAAAGATTCGTTCAGTCCTTCAGTGGTCTAATTGGACAAGGCGTCGCAGTACAAATGCGGAGGTCCCGGTTCAAACCCGGGCTGAAGGAATTTTTACTTGATAAAAAGAATTGGATGCACTTTCCCTGTTTTTTTCGGTCTTTCTGTTGGATTGCACTCTCGAATTAGAGAAGTCTTTCCTCAGTTAGAAGACTTAGTTAAGAATTTGGTTCGTTTCGTCCGATAATTTCTCACCATCAATACATTTCTTCATGTTTTATGCAAAAATGTATTTGCACCCCCGCTATTGGTGCACAGATGTCGCTAAAAGGCTAAACTTTCGGTGACACCCCTTCTCCGTCAGCAAAGCGAGATATTATAGAATAAAGCGAAAAACGACCAGGGGGGTCGGAAACTAGGCCGGTTACCTTACAATTATTTTGATTCTTCGCCGATTCACGAAGAGGAATTTTCGAGCAAATTTTTATTCATTGATCAAGCAGTCGAATCACTTCCTACCTTTCTCTTATTGTCCTGTGATACTTTTATAGAACCAGAATGCAAAAATAATCAAAAATAGACAAGTGAACTTTTTCGATCTTGATTATTTTTTTGTTTCATTAGATAGTTTTTCAGAGGCTCTCAGTCTTGATTCAATAGCGTCTTCACATTTTTTACTTTTGATAGTGATTAAAAGTGTCCCAGTTGAACATAATTGAAGAAGGTAATTAAGGTGGTTCTTCCCATACAGTCCCACCAAACGTGGGTTTCACAGAAGCTTTTGAATACTTCTCGATGGGAAAAAAATCTGAAAAAAATCAAGCATGTAGAAGATCTTCGGGAGCCCACGTTTGGTGGGACTGTACCGGAAGAACCACCTTAAAAGAATCACATTTATAGATGAATATACTTTTTATTTAAAAGAGCCTAAGACATCAACTTTTAGTCACGGATTTGAGTTGGGTGTACTGAAAAAGGGGAATCGAGCAGAAAAGTACACATCATTTCAAAAAATGAATTATCCTATTCAAATTTTTATTTTCACACATTCAAATCCAAAATCATCAACATCAACGTCCATCGATTCTTCTTCTGGTTCTACGATCTCCATATTCTCAGCTTCCTCATCAGTCTCATTTGGGATGTCCTTCCTTAGTTCTAAAACGTTTTTGCAGCTTTGCCCGTGACAGATTTTGCACAGTCGAGTGCAAGGCAACCCAGCTTTCTTGCACCCACATCGAGCTGTATCGCAGTTGGTGTTACAGCCACAGGATACCTAATAATCATATTGAAATTCGATTGATATACGAGGTCCTTCCTTAGTCGGATTTTCCTACACCAGACATCTCACATTCATAGAATTACTTTGAAATCAAAGGCACAAAGTGATGAAAGGAAAATAGGAAGAATATAGAAGTTTCTAAGAGTTGGCTCACCTTCTCAAGCAATTCTTTAGGAGCAGGTTCGGTGGTTGGCATGACAGGAATCAATATTTGACCGGTTCTCGTCTACCCTCATTCCTCGGGTCGTAGTTGATGCCCTAACCATTGTTGCACTTGATAGTACACTCGTTTCGAATGCTTGCGTAATGCTGATGCAGTAGGGGTCGGATTTTCATCGAATAAACTCAATGGAAATGGTGAAAGTTCATACGTTAATGCACTACGTGTCAATTCCTCATTACCATTGAAAACAGTCGAAATTCGTTGGAATAATAAATAAGTGTCCACTCCAACAATCTTCTCATCATTTAAATTGATTCCAGCTTTAGCAGTAGCTAGATTTTTCACTTTATACACATTAGACAGCGAAATATTCTCTGCATTCTTCCCAACCATCAATTTCATTGATTGCAAGCCTTTTTCAATGGCCATGTGGCAATTTATCTGTAGCCCACCGATAATTCCTGTTGATAGCGAAGTCAATGAGGAGCGATGTACGAAGGGATTATGGCCATTCAGCCAGAACAGAAGTCTTTTTGTATCATTTTCGTCCGATCGTATTCGACTATTTGAAAGATCAACGTGCTGTTCACTTGTTGTTGATTTTAGGTTACAGTAATTTTCTAGAGCTTCCATAATATTAAAAGCTGATGGCATTCCTAAGAGATATCGAGCCACGACGCTGGGGGTAACACCTCTACCGTGCCTGAGATCTGTCCCAAAGAAACGATTCAACGTCTGTTCGATAACTATATCACTTGATAGCCCCGACCATGCCTTATCTTATCGATGAATAGTAAAAAAAATCCTCGGTTGTGGATTTTCTAAACTCATCGTCGTCCATCATCATGTCTAAATTAGTCATGTCTTGGAGGTAAATTAGAGTACTTTTTGCATGAGCAAAATGAACAGCTGCGTGGAACAAAGGTAACATTTGTTCGATAGTTTGCAGATGCAGTCGCCAATTTCCCAAACGTTGAGCCTCTATCGCTTGTAAGAAGACAGTCACGCATCGGAAGTATTGGACCCACAGTTTTGCTGTTGGATTACTTGCTTCAAGGAGATTGAGCTTTTGTTCGAAATTTTTGGAAAATGTTCGGGAAATTGGCTCAGCATTATAATCACCAATCGGTGCAGCCTCCGAAGAATTCCAATTTTCGAAGAACGAGCGAAGAGAATTCTGCCATTCTTCTGATAAATCCATACTCCGGCAAATCATGATACCAAGTGCGGTGAATGTTAAAATGTGCGCTCGTACTGCTCTTGCGTAGGCATGGCCACTGAGCATTTTTTTCACCGATTCCGGAGCATATACTACAGACCCTAACTCTTCCAGTCCGCTGCCATCCATGACATGACCAATTGATCCCAAATATGACATCTGTGTGGAAAAATCCAAGGTGGACCACGACATTTTTCAATGTTCCATCGATCGCAGTAGATTCCGCGACATTTGAACGAGCTTTCCAATAAAGAGCATGAGGTTGAAGTTCGTAACGTTAACGTGACAGAATATTCGTTGAAGAAATGCGATATTTCGTGATTCAAATGTTGTTAGAATCATGAAATATGCGAGATAAACATGTTTCACACAATTTGAGGAATTATGCACCGTTCTTGATCCATTTGAAACGTTCGAGCCTTGAATATGAGAATTTTTCGCGAATATTTTGTTGCATTAACGTTACGAACTTGAACCTAATTAAAGAGCTTGGTCGTAGGTTACAAAACAGGTTTTTTGCCCCAATTTTTGACTCTCCGCTGCTGCATAGTGCAAGAAAGTATTCAGTGTAGTCAGTTTTGAGGGTGGTTCGTTTATGAATGGTAAGCACATGATATTTATTTATTTATTTATTTATTTATATAAGCCCAACAGGCAAACCCAAAACGGGCAATAGAACATACAGAGAAAAAAGATAATTGCACACAGTAGGCATAATAAATAATAATGCAGAGAAGCAAGAATGTTATGGAACATGGAATGGTTACACAACAAAAGACACAAAAAAAAAAAAATAATAAAATACACTTGAATACACTTAAACGCCTAGGTGCTTAAGGACTACGGTATATTTGGCGCGCAGAAGAATGCCCACGCGGCTGAACAGAACGAGGCAAGATTCATGGATCCGGGGTCACAGGATGACGGGAACTTATTGAAGTGCGCGCACATAACTCTGAGTGGAGAGCGAAGCGCAGCGCTGGTCCTCGCGCGACACAGATGGAAGGGCGTATTATGGCGAGCCGCGAGCCTTGGGGTGAGAAAGCCAATAGAGGCAAGGAGATCAGGACAGTCCACCAAGCCCGTTAGGATTTTAAAAAGCAGCACGACAGACGCAACCCTGCGCCTCGCTTCCAGTAGTGGGACCCCGAATCTAGCACACAGGGCAGACGGATCACACCCACGCAGTGCAGCCAGATCGTGCGATATTTTTACCCCCTCCCTAGCGACGCGCGCGGCCGACACACAAGTAAACGATGTGTGTCGGTGTGTCGGAAAGCCGATCGGTGCCGAAGGAAGCTGAGGTCGCCTTCGAACCAGAGTCTGGTCCGTATGGAAGGGGCATTATTCTCCTCGATTTGGAGGGCGACCTCGGCTTCCTTCGGCACCGATCGGCTTTCTGACACACCGAGACACATCGTTTACTTGTGTGTCGGCCGCGCGCGTCGTTAGGGAGGGGGTAAAAATATCGCACGATCTGGCTGCACTGCACCCACGAACAGGGTAGACGGAGTCAGCCCTAAACGCAAGGTACTTAAGGAACCTTTTCTGGATGCTTTCAATGCGCTTAATATCGCGAGCGATATTATTATGTGACATGTGATGATTCGTATGTTTCATCGTTAGAGGACGCCTCCATGAAACCTTTCCACGACGGAAATTTGGGAATTTTAATTAATTTAGCCAACAAATACCCTGCATAACATAGAGGCAAAACTGGTGGTTTTCCAAGGCTGAGTATCTTTGTAGGAACAAACTTAATACTTTCCATGCCTTTTGAATTAAACGTACCGTGAGGAATGGTTTGAATTCGTTTTTGCGATGCTAATTCAGAAGCGGATGGCATTTGATGACACTTTCTAGAACCACCTACATGTGAAATTGCATACTCGGGCTTATAAACAGCTATGCCACCTAAACAGTGGAATGTTTCTTTGCCGTGTAAGGTGCGGACATTGTGGTCGGTGTTGTCGAACACGAATTGAACGAAAGCATCCTCGACATTCGTCGTTGGGGGATCCATAATTGTTGAAGCTTCGTGCAACTGAATACTGTGATAGCTAGCACATGCACCCAATTTTGATAGAAGATCGATAATTAATCGTGATCCTGTTTTGCGATATATGTAGGTTCCAATTCCTAACTGTAGAGTTGACATGAAAGCCTTAGGACGGAGGATAGAAACAATGGCATGAGCAATAGAATCGCGTTTGATAAAGTGCGCTGTTAAATTTTCCGACTTTGTGCTGAGCAACAGATCCCCGAGGAAACTGGTTAATAACGGTGGGATATCTAAAACAACGTTATCGAAAAACTGACTGGGCGCTGGATAAAAGGTATTTTCGTAATGGGCTTTCCTGATTTCAGTGCGAAGTATTTCTGCCGCAAGAGTTAAGATTCCCAGATAACAAAAAGTTAGCACAGTGCACGCATGGGGAAGGCACGCGTGCCGATTGCTCCGCACGACGTGTCATCAGGTGATCACACAGCTGTGTCCGCATATGCTTTACATATGTGTTGCACGTCGTGCGGGCCGCACAAACCAAAAAAAATTACTCAAATGTAAATATTCAGATCTACATCTTATAACCCCATCCGCACATACATATAGATCAACAAGCATCACCAGTTCGCTCAGAAAAATGGCATCCGATTCTTTCGACCGCACCGGGATTTGAACCCAAGTCCGCTCGCATACTCCCATGGGTACCACTAGTCGCACGCTCTACCGACTGCGCCAAACTACCGTGTTGTGTTGAGCTTCATATTTTCATATTTATCGAAACCTATGATCAAGCTATCGAATTCAGAGCTAATGGACATTTAATTGGATCAATTTTTCGTTCAACAATGATATCATAATTGACTCTGTACAATAATGATTTATTATAATTATTTTTATAAATTAATGAGAATAATAAAACTCCACGAAACGAATTCAAAATTCTACTCGCGACTCTTCGTCAAAAATAAATCCTTATCACCTACATAAGATTAAACATTCTGGACTTTTTGCGAATCAAAATCCTCAACTAATTAAAAAGTCTTTCAAGGCCGTGGATAATTTAATAGAATTTTATAGAATTTCATAGAATTTTATGCAATTCTATATAAATTCTGTGTTAAATTCTATATAAATTCTATATAAATTCTATAATAAATTCTATATTAAATTCTATATAAATTCTATATAAATCTATATAATGACATATAATTATATATAATTATATATAATCTTTTTGAGTCAGGAATTTCGTTCATATATCTTGATAAGTTTAAAATGAAGAGAAGACAATGCATTTTGTACAAGCGTCACTCAGAATTTTGCAGAAGTGACAGATGAGAAAAAAATTAAGAAAACAAGTGAATAAAAAACATTATTTCGCAACAAAAGTTCAACAAATTTTGCTCACAATCTTGACAATTAGGTTTGATCTTGGAAAATATTTTCTTCAACAGCGGAGGGAAACCAGCGAGTTTCCATCCGCAAATGAGGATGGAAACCAGTCGATTGCCGGTCCTCGTTTGCGGTTGAAAACTCGCTGATTCCGCTCCGCTGTTAAAGAAAATAGTATGTTCACCTCGGAGAAAACAGTCATTGGCGCCTCGTATGAAGTTGAGAACACCTCGGCTTCGCCTCGGCGCTCACCTTCATACTCGGCGCGCAATCGACTGTTTTCTCGCTCGGTAAACAATATCCAGTACTCGTCAATTGAAGTGGGACAAGGTATTTTTTTCGAATTTTTGCAAAAATTGAACCGATTTCGGAAAATCAAAAAATCACATTCCATGAAATTTCATAATCTTTCGAATGAGACTAGTTTTATCCCGATCGATTGAGAATTGGCCGATTGCCAGGGGACTTCGTAAATTGGTGATAATCGGGGTTTCGCGAACCCCCCGTAAAATAATAGTGGATGTTATCGTACCCTTTGGTACCTCATACCAATTGAAAGGGCAGCTCTTGACGTGCAAAAGACACCCCCACATGTCGCAATCGGATAACTCGTGGAGAAGTTATACGTCCAGGAAGTGAGAATCGGTCATCGGTGATAACTCCGGAACGCTTCGCTCGATTCCACTGAAATTTGTTGTGGAGTCGTTTTTTATTACGCCCTCAAATCTCACTTTAGTGTTATTACGCTAATTGTCCTCGCAGAGGAGACCCAGGTACTTCCTGAGCGCAAGGTTTCGTTTATCGACATTTTTCGCATTGAAAGACTTTGAATTCAGGGCTAGGAGTTAGTGATTGTTGAAGGGGAAGTTTCAACGATTAAAATGCGTGGTCATTCAATATCGCGAATGACCCCCATAAGAAGCGGGAAGTTGATGAAAAACGAGAACGAAATCGTGTACCCGCGAGATTTCGATGCAGAGTTGCACGCCGATGTTCACTTGTCTCGCTAAGGGAGTGCACGTGACCATCCCTGGTAATCTCTCTGATGAATGCGTAGGCTTCATTGACGCTTTTGTGAGAGTTTTTAATGATAAATAATTATTAATTCATAATCATATGGACGAATATCATACGGGCGTAAGAGCAAAAAAAATCGTTTTTTTTAAATATTAAAGGGACAACGAAAAAAAAATTCTTCTTTCACTTACTTTATTTCCTTTTCTACTCATTTTTTTTTATTTTTTAATCAAAAAATTCAAAAATATCGAAAAAAGATCGCTCATTTGTAAATAATTAATCACAATTCATATTCCATTCATAGTTGAGAATTATTCAGTTAATTTAACCAGAAACGCCATTGGTAAAAATTATTCATTCCTCCGCTTACGTGCAGATGATGAAAATCACGAGTATGATAAATCGATCGCCCAGTCAGTTTAGCGAGGTTCATTGACCAACGGAAAAATGATTTTTTCTTGTACTGGGCAAGGTGTTTTACTCACGCATGCAGACAATCGCTTGGTCAGTCGGAAAATACTGTGGGTGCGCTCGAAATGAAAATTAAAGCAATGGCCCATGAAAGCCTTTCATCTCTTAGCCGGTGAGTTCTATCTTTCCAGACAGAAGAACTCACCGTTGTTTTCTATGTTTTTCAATTTTTCAATTTTTTAATATCGAAAAATAAAATAAAATAAGTAGAAAAGGAAATAAAGTAAGTGGAAGAAGAATTTTATTTCTTTGTCCCTTGAATATTTAAAGAAACGATTTTTTTTTCCTCTTACGCCCGTATGATATTCGTCCATATAATTATGAATTAATAATTATTTACCATTGAAAACTCTCACAAAAGCGTCAATGAAGCCTACGCATTCATCAGAGAGATTACCAGGGATGGTCGCGTGCGCCCCTTTAGCGAGACAAGTGAACATCGGCGTGCAACTCTGCATCGAAATCTCGCGGGTACACGATTTCGTTCTCGTTTTTCATCAACTTCCCGCTTCTTATGGGGGTCATTCGCGATATTGAATGACCACGCATTTTAATCGTTGAAACTTCCCCTTCAACAATCACTAACTCCTAGCCCTGAATTCAAAGTCTTTCAATGCGAAAAATGTCGATAAACGAAACCTTGCGCTCAGGAAGTACCTGCGTCTCCTCTGCGAGGACAATTAGCGTAATAACACTAAAGTGAGATTTGAGGGCGTAATAAAAAACGACTCCACAACAAATTTCAGTGGAATCGAGCCAAGCGTTCCGGAATTATCACCGATGACCGATTCTCACTTCCTGGACGTATAACTTCTCCACGAGTTATCCGATTGCGACATGTGGGGGTGTCTTTTGCACGTCAAGAGCTGCCCTTTCAATTGGTATGAGGTACCAAAGGGTACGATAACATCCACTATTATTTTACGGGGGGTTCGCGAAACCCCGATTATCACCAATTTACGAAGTCCCCTGGCAATCGGCCAATTCTCAATCGATCGGGATAAAACTAGTCTCATTCGAAAGATTATGAAATTTCATGGAATGTTATTTTTTGATTTTCCGAAATCTGTTCAATTTTTGCAAAAATCCGAAAAAAATACCTTGTCCCACTTCAATTGACGCATACTGTACTATGTCACGAATTCTGAAACATCGAGTAAATATTACGAACTGTTTTATGATGAAAATAATATCGATCATCTCATATCGGATGATTGCACACTGACATCATGGTGACCGCACGCGGTGCGGCGCACAACAGCGACACACGTGATTGTATGACTCCGCACGCGTGATGGCTAGATGCAACGCATTATGCTCGCACATGTGTTGGCGCCACTTCGTGCTAGCAAGAATGGCGCGTTCTCACCCGCACGACGTGAGCCGCACGTTGTGATGGCTCTGTACGTCGCACGATTGTTATCTGGGTTGTCTTTTTATGGATATCATCAAGGGCTTCTTCACTGCAGAACCAATCACTGCAGATTTTAGACACGTTGATAGTTTTGTAATAAATTGTGGGCTCTCTACCACGATGTTGTAATATATAAATGTCGTCCCCATACTTTTGTTTCAAGTTCTTGAACAGTATTGTGTTGCTGAGAACGTTTTGCCCCATAATTTTTTTCAGATCAGATAAAAGGAATTGAAATTTACCACTTTCTTCGATATATTTGTTTACTTCCGCAAACGTTGCCTCTACTTCCTCATCGGGAGTTTTAGGTTCCTTCGGCTTGACAACAAATCCAGTATAGCATTTGGCATGATACGATGCTTGGACACTCACCAGTGAAGATATACCTCGCAATCGACTTACTACCGATTTCCACCAGTCATCGGCTCTTCGTTCAGCAGCGTCCATGAGCGCACCTTTCACATCATTATTTTTTACTGAGAAAACTTTCTTGTGTGCCCGATCTAATCACTTACCGCAAATGAAACACATACTGTTAAAATCAAAATCAGCGATGTCATCTGATGTTAATGGTGCTTCTGATGTCGATGGTGATTCTGATGGTGGTGAAACTGATGTTCCTGGCTCTGAACTTTTATTTTTAGTCGACGACTTTGACGAGGAGGCTAAATACCGCACTCTACAACACTTGTGGAAATCTACGCTGGTTTTTCCATTTCATAATTGCCACTTATCATCTTCCTTGTCTTTCCTTTTTTTGATTAAACTCTGCAGTCCTTTCTCATGTACCTGAACCTGAACATCATCTTGTAATGACTTTTCGCAAAGGGTACAGACGTATTTCTCATTCATTTGCGGTTAGTACCTGAAACGGAATTAATAGGAAAAAGGACTTGGGGAAAAGGATTTTTTTGTTTTTTTTTCATAACCGTCTTCATTCACCCCGAAATTTACTCCCAAATTCAACCTCAAAATTACACCCAACCGGGATGGGGTAAATTCGTACCCCTTGATCGAGGGTTTACCTCCAAGTTCAGGGTTAACGTTTAGGGTCTTTTTATTAATTTATTAATTAAGAAATTAGACAGAAGGTCGTGGGGGTTGCATAAAATTTGTTTGTTCGGGCGCTGACGTCTCTAAATATCTCGGTAAGATAAGCTAGCTGACCAGAATCGAGAACAGACTAGCAGCAGATGCAAATCATACTGAATATGACTGGCACTGATGCAGTATGCCTAAACCTGGAGTGTAAGGATTCCTGAAATAGAGTGGATCAACAGCGAATACGAATTATACGGCGTATAACTAGTACCGATGCGATGCACCTAAATCAGGATGTTTTCTAAGGAAAAGATGATGAAAAATAACCCATCAGATGAACATCCAGTTTTAATCAAAAGAAAATCAAATAATGAAATTTACAAAAGCAATTATAAAATTAATCTTAAACTCTATTCTTTAACTCTAACGGTTTTCTCTCTATTTTTCTATTTACAAAGAGTTTAGCTAAGCTATGTTTGTTTCTGTGTTCTATTATCCTGACAGGCGATAAGGTTATTGACTCTAAATAAGCAAAGTTAGATGCCGCGTTTGGCTTGTGCTAAGTTGAATATTATATTGGAATGAAAAACCCGACAGGCGTTTTACATTATATGATTCGAATTTAAAGTGACTCTAAATAATCATTCGGTGAAGACCATCGATATGATTTACAAAGATATCGTGAAGATGAGCCAATCTACCCCGACATGCGGCAATCCCTTACGGAAAAAAACCCTCAAATTTAAGGGGTAAATTCGCACCCCCAAAGTTTTAGGGGTTTACCATGAAAACTCAGGGTCTACCCCCAAATTTTACCCCCAAATACGGGGCGAACCCTAAGTTGGGGGTAAAATTTGAGGGTAAACCCTGAGTTTTCATAGTAAACTAGTTTACTTACTTAAACCCTGAGTTTACATAGTAATCCTGGTTTTTCGTTCGGTTGAGCTGCCGTTGCGCGCGCCGATCCGACTCGGAGACGGCTGATATGATACAATATATATATATACGGGGTTAACCCTGAACTTGGAGGTAAACCCGTGTATACATATACGGGGTTAACCCCGAACTTGGAGGTCAACCCTCGATCAAGGGGTACGAATTTACCCCATCCCGGTTGAGTGTAATTTTGAGGTTGAATTCGGGAGTAAATTTCGGGGTAAATGTCGGGGTTTTTTCTGTGGGGGTACTCTTGAGACAGACGAACCTTCAACTCTTGAGGGTAACACTCAATCCTGAAGGTTAACCTTCAACTCTTGGGGGTAACCCTTGATAGCTGGAGGTTGAACTCCAACTATTGGGAGTAACCCTTGATAGCTGGAGGTTAAACTCCAACTGTTGAGGGTGAGACTCAATGGCTGAAGGTTAGCCTTCAACTCGTGGGGGTTACCCTCGATCGCTGAGGGTTTATTTCAAACTCGAAGAGGTAAAATCCTCGAATTACGGGGTTCACCCTCAAATTTCAGTGTTTACCTTGAAATTTGACAGTAAACACCCAACTTTCAGGGTACACCCCCAATTATTCGGGGTTTTTTTCCGTAAGGGGAGGGGGTCCATTTTTTTGCACTGGGGCCCTTGACCACATAGCTACGCCACTGGTTGCCTATTTAACGAACGTGGCTAGACCATTGAAAAAAAAAACAAATCAACTTTGAACAAATCGAATGATATTTACAGGGGTGAAGTGTTAAGTGGAAGATAATTGTTTGAAATATGTTCATCAAGATTTACCAGCGATTTTAGCGGTCCCATGAACCCCTAAAAAAATAAGCTAGTTGTCAAAACACGTAGGTAGTTGAAATGACATAGTGAGAGCCCCGAATAGAGACAACGTTGTTTATTATTAAACAATTAATGAATAAATAATGAAATGACACGACTCTCGAAACATTAAAATCTTCATAAGACGTTTATTTCTTTTGCAATACCTATACTTATACTGGCATATAAGGGACGATTAAATTCAATTGCAATGAAAAACAAAAACACCGACAAAATGTAATCTTAAATAATCAAGACTCATGGTTTTTGCTCCGAAATGTCTATTCCCATACCTTGAGCTTATCAGTAACGATTGTTCCTTTATTACGATTGATATTTTCATCAGTGCCGGATTAACCACGTAGCAAGAGTAGCAAATGCTACGGGCCCCGCGCCTTGGGGGGCCTCGCGCCTTCAATTTTCTAAGCTTTTAATGGAAAATTTATTAGAATTGTGCTTCCCAAATGTAGAAGTAATGTTACGCATTTACTTGAGTTCGATGATCACTAACTGCAGCGCAGAACTTTCTTTTTCGACATTAAAGCGTATTAAAAATGAGCTAAGGCCCATCCCTAGTCACCTACCTCCAATTGGGCGAAACGTGTCACATTTCGATCATTATCCGAACTCAGGCATCGAGAACGCAAAAGCAAAATGCACAGTGTTAATTCAAATTCAATGCCGAACACATACGTCTAGAAACATCTTCGTTTCGTGCAAAAACCCTGACGGAAAAAACCCTAAAATTTCAAGGGTAAATTCGTTACCCTCAAGTTTTGGGGGTCCACGAAATCTCAGGGCTTACCTTCAAATTTCGATTTTTTTATTGAATAAAGATACCCGCAAATACAGGGTAAATCCTGAGTTTTCATGCTGAACTTCCAAAACTTGAGGGTGACGAATTTACGGGGCCGTTTCAGAGTTCCGAATCTTTAAAGCTCCGAACGGTCAAAATTCCGAATTTATTCTAAACGATTTCGAAATTTCCAGAAAGATTAGGGTTTAGAAAATTAGAATTTCGAATGGTCGGAATGCAGATAGCTCAAGGCTCCGACAGTCCAATGTTCCGAAAGTCCAAAACTCCGACAGTTTGAAATTCCGAAAGATCGAACGTGTTCTTAAGGGGACCAGTACAGCTTGAATTTTCGAAAAAATTGGTTTTTCGTTTTTTGCAGTTTATGTTACCTAAAGATCTTCTACGTCTGTGAAAAAATCGAGTTTGACGAAATCGTCACGGTTTAGAAGTTACGGTCAAAAGTTCGTTATTTGGCTATCGCGATTTGGCGCAAGTGGCGCTGGCGCTTGATTTCGATATTGATCACATGGTGTATGACCGCCATTACTTGTGCAATACTTTTCGAGGTTGCGTGAGCGTCTGCTCGATTTCCAGTGTTTCAGAATTGAAATAAATAAATAAAAACAGTACTTTTCAGTACTAAATAATTATAAATTTACCTAATATCTATAGCGCGTAATCGTTGTACAGGTGTTGTGACTTGGTGCTTCGAAAACTATAACCTAAAAGTAAGTATTCAATCAAAATAGTAATATCTACACTAAGCTTCTGCCGAACTGTGTGTGCGGTCGAAGTTTTTTTGCTTTTTGTTCACAGATTTTTTGATAAAACAGAAAGGAAATATATAAAATATATCCAATATATTCAATATGAAAAGAAGAGAAAGGAGTTCTGGTGTTGGCACAAAAGGATGCATCGGCCGGTCAAAGAAGAGGGCGAAAACATTTCCGCAGAAGCGAACAGCGGCTGATGGACAGAGCACTCATGTTTCAACAGCTTCGGATAGAAAAATCAGTAGCGACTACGAGGCTAGCGATTCTGCTGGCTATAGGCTGTTTCACGTTGAAACACTATTCCGTGCTCTGCGGGAGCATTTATCTTGCAAGACATGTGGTGGGTCGATAGTTATGACTGAAGTTAGCTTGAGAGGACTGGGTGGAACATACGGTATCTCTTGTGAAAATTGTGTCCAGCTAAAAATCTTCAAAAGTAGCCCTATGATTGATGATACACGAAGCGCGTATGAAATCAATAGGCGATCCATACTAGCGATGCGTTGTATTGGGCAAGGCAATGAGTCTGCGGAGGATGCAGCAGGGCCCTCATATGCTGCTGGAGCTTTTTAAAGAAGTGAGTAAGAGAAAGAAGCATGTATGGAACAAAAAAATACATGGGAAAAAAAAGTTCTGAGAAAATAGTTTGCAGAAAAGAAAAAGGAAAAATTAAATTTCCAATAAAAAAAAAAATTCTTTTTGAAAATTGAAAATTAAAAAAAAAAAAATTTCATTCAACTTTGGTACAACAAACTTTTTAATGTATGAGCCTCCGGAGGAGTATATACCAATTTTTCTGCAAAAACTTCAAACTCGTTTATCTCAGAACTATGTTTTTGGAGCTGTGTCGTAAGGTTTTAGGAGCACCGTTGCTCCGATTGGGGTCTTTGACGGCTCATTTTGTTCGGGCGACAAATCCTCATGATATGAACGAGGGAATTTTTGAATGTGTCTATTTTGGCCAAGTTATTTGCAAATTAGTGGCTCAAATTTTGGAAATTTTAGATAAATGACTGTAAGTTTTCACATGTGTTTTTCTTTTCAGATCCCCGCGTTCATAAGATGTGGAACTCCTGTCTGAAGAAGTTGAGATGTCGAAACACTGGATTGGATCAACGGTGTGCCTGAAACCTTACGACACAGTTTTTTGCAGAAATATTCTTTTTGATGTAAAATAAACTTTTGTTGACAAATAAAGTGATTCTGGAGTACTTGAAATATCTTAAACCAAGCTGTACTGGTCCCCTTAATGTGTTGATTAAACGACGCGCGACGGCTTGATTTTCAATAGTTTCGAAGTTTTGGCCTTTCGGATATTGAGCTTTCGGAGTCTTGACCTTTCGGAATTTTGAACCTTCGATGTGCTGCGATTCGGAATTTTTCAATTCGGTTACATAGACTTTCGGTGAAATACCCTTTCTGAAAACTGTGAGTTCATTGCATTAAAATTCCGAAATTTGACCGTTCGGAGCTTTGAAGATTCGGAACTTCGAACCGGCCCCAATTTCCTCGGTGAATCACGTAAGAACAATCCGTAGACTCCATTTTTGAATGAAACTAACATGTTTTTGAACGTATGTGTTCGGAATTGAATTTAAATTGGCGCTGTGCATTTTGTTTTTGCGTTTTCGATGTCTGGGCTCGGATAATAATCGAAATGTGATACATTTCGACCAAAAAGAGGTCGGCGACTATAGGGATGGGTCTTAAAAAACACAATGGGACAAGAACGTCTGAATGACCGCCTTTTAATGAACATAGAAAATGATTCACTTGGAAATATTAATTTGACTAGTGTTATCTCTAAATTTGCCCACATTAAATCACGAAAGGTTTTTTTTTTTTTTGTAAATGTGCTATTTTATTTTATATCCTAAACTTTAATACCTAAAGCAAACTAAGGGCCTCTTGATCGCATTTGCTACAGGCCCCACGCTGTCTTAATCCGGCACTGCCGATACCCGCCATGTTCAAAAATATAAACAAACTCTTACCTACTCGTACTTCAAGCGTCGGCTAGCTACAGTACCGCGAAGAGGGGTCAGGATCAAATGAAGGATTAGCGGGGCGTGATCAACGACTCATAGATTTGAATTTAATAAAGAACACTAGAGTTTATTCAATAAAATGAAATAGTAAAAAATAGAATTCAACAAATCGGGTACCCGGGGGTACTTCCCCGCGGGTATGAAGCAACTACAGGTCGTGTAAAGGGCGACCTGACCGTTTGACGAGTTTTACAATACTAAATAAACTACTGGCTTCCACGCAAGTAAGCAATAACACAAAAAAATGAAAAATAAAGCAAAAATTAATAACTCGACCAAACGGGTCCTCGGGACACCATAACTTAGCTAAAACACTAATTACGCTCCACGAGGAAAAATTACAAATAATTAACGATCTCACACTAAGCCTTCCGCTCAATAAAATAAATACAGTAACGAAATAGGTCAGCCTACGACAGAATAATATAATCAAAAATCACAATCAGACGACACCAATCGTTTTCCGACGACTGGCTCGCCTCCGAGAGGCTAAGCCTCCGATTAAGAGACTGCTCAAAAGAGTTTATTATTTACAAAATCACTTAAAATTAACTTAACCTAACTCTGCGTCTAGCGCGATAAATGAATGAAATTAACAACAGCGAATTAACAAAAATAAGACCCGAAATCTGAATAATATATGGCTCCGTTGAGCCTCCAGCTCGGTCTCTCTCTGCAGGAGGGAGAGAGAACGACAGTGACCGACGTACTATCCTTGTCGCACTCATGTACGACAACTACCGACTCAATCAAACTACGAATTACGCCAATAATTTCTACAAAATAAATACCCGAACTCTAAACTTTATTGCATGGGGACACTGGTGACGGCCTACCCTTCGGAAATCGGTTTAATTTGATGCCCAAAAATAACAAAGAGCCTTTTGCCTGATATGTAGAAGTTCTATCGCAGTTTGCAAGAAGTATAATCTCAAGCGGCACTACACGGAAAACCAAACGTCGATGTGAGCGCCATCTCAGATTGGTCTGAGACCAATCTGTAAGAAAAAATATTTTCAGACGAGTGCTAGGCCTATGCAGATAGTATAGAGAACAATCTGCATTGGACAGAGGGCCATCCGAGATTGGTCTCACACCAATCTTACATTTATTAGTTCAACATAGTTGCAGAGCCGATGCGCATGTGCGTGGAACCCAGTTTACATAGCAGTACGTCCCATTTTGCATTTGAACACAACCGATGTGCAGCCAGTACGTATTCCTACATTACCATTTGGTCAGTTCCCATGTAATATTTACGTGACGACTAGCTGAGACTGTACCTGCGACCGTCTCAGATTGGTTTGAGACCAATCTGACAAAGGCAGTTTAATTCCTTAAAGCAACTCATCAAAAATCATGACAAAAAAATCGAAAACTAGTTTTTTTAGTTATTATAGTATGATATAAGACATGAATTCAAAATGAAAGATCAAATGAAAATGATAATGCGAATTGAAAAATTATAACTATATACAAAGCAACTAATAAGCATCAAAACAAATCAGAAAGATACAATTTCGCAGAAATTAATTTTTTTGTTGATCAAGAAATATTTCAGTTTTGAAAAATGAAATATATATCTAACAAAGTATTTATTCCAAAATTTACTCTTACAATGAGGAAAGCGTATTTTATGAATTTAGATACTTTTTTACTATCCTTATTGTTAAAAATTTGAACAAATGATAAATGAAAACTAATTAGGTTCTGAAAAAAAGATAATTGCTTTGATATTAGAAATAAGGTTTTTCACATCAGTGCCATCAAAAGCATAAGCATAATTATTAAATTTTGAAGCATTAGCATTCTCAGAAGTCAAAATAATAAAGAACGAATGACAAATTTTTCTGAATAGTTTTCTAAATTTCCAACAGCCCAGAATAATTTTCAGAAATGTTGAGGTTAAAATTAAGTATACTTAAAATTACTTATCTTACGAAGTGATATTATCTTTATAATTAAAAATTGCAATAAATATTTAAATTATATCGAAGAAAATTACGTTTCGCTTTTATAACCAATATGCACGAGAATAAAAATATCAGATGGGTCTCAAACCAATCTGAGATGGTCGCAGGTACAGTTTTAGCTAGTCGTCACGTAAATATTACATGGGAACTGACCAAATGGTAATGTAGGAATACGTACTATCTGCACATCGGTTGTGTTCAAATGCAAAATGGGACGTACTGCTATGTAAACTGGGTTCTACGCACATGCGCATCGGCTCTGCAACTATGTTGAACTAATAAATGTAACATTGGTGTGAGAGCAATTTCGGATGGCCCTCTGTCCAATGCAGATTGTTCTCTTTACTATCTGCATAGGCCTAGCACTCGTCTGAAAATATTTTTCCTTACAGATTGGTCTCAGACCAATCTGAGATGGCGCTCACATCGACGTTTGGTTTTCCGTGTATGATACGAATCACAAAGCCAAATATGACCGATACGTGGACAAACTTCGTGAAGAACAACTGTCGCAATTGAAGTCCAGTCTTCAAAAACAACAAAATGTATCCTTCAAACCCGTTGCCGATTATGCAGCTGCTGTAAAAGTTAGTTATTTGATATCGCATTTAATTGCGAGCAAGTCAAAACCATTCACAGAAGGGGAATTCATCAGTGAATGTTTAATTAAATCCGCTGAGGTTTTGTGCCCAGAAATGGTGAGCAAATTCAAAACTGTGAGTCTGTCCCGAAATACAGTAGCTAGCAGAGTAGACGAAATAGCCGAAAACTTAAGAGATGAGCTTCGCTCAATCGCATCAAGATTCGAAGCCTACTCCATAGCCATCGATGAAAGCACTGACGTACGAGATATTGCTCAGCTAGCTGTTTTTGTTCGCGGGTGCGACGAAAGTCCAAAAGTGACGGAAGAACTTTTGGAAGTATTCCCTATGCGTGACACAACAACTTGAGCTGATGTTTTCGACGCACTCATGATGGTCCTGAAAAAGTATGATCTACCTCTGAAAAAATTGGTCTGCTTAGCAACTGATGGTGCTCCTGCCATGACCGGTACTACTAATGGGATTATTGGAAAACTAAAAGAAACGTGTAAACAGGAAAACCATTCGATCAAACACTTTCATTGCATCATACACCAAGAAGCTCTGTGTTCCAAAGTTATAAAAATGGACCATGTGCTGAAAAAAGTTTCTAAAATTGTGAATTTTATTCGTGCGCGTGGACTCAACCATCGTCAATTTTCTACGTTTCTAGACGATTTGGGATCCGAACACACAGATCTGCCTTACTACACGGAAATTGGTTGGCTTTCGAGTCATAAAGTTTTGAAACGTTTCTTTAAATTGTTGGACGTCATTATACTATTTTCGATCGAGTATCCGTAAAGTACGCCTTTTCGGTCGTGTTTCGCGGCCGTAAAGTACGACTTTATGGACACGTCCGTAAAGTCTTTTACGGCCGCGAAACACGACCAAAAAGGCGTACTTCTTACAGATACTCAATCAAAAAATTTTGTTAGCACCTCGGCCGTAAGATTTTACCGCCTCGTGAGGATTGTGCGTTCCTCGGACTGCTCCGCCTCGGCTTCGCCTCGGCTTAGCCGGTCCTCGGACGCGTCATCCTCACTCGGCCGTAAAATCCTACTTTACGACCTAGGTACGAAAAATACTATTTTGGAAACGAAAGATTATGAATACCTCGAATTGAAAGATCCACAATGGTTAAAAGATCTGGCCTTTTCTGTTGATATTACTGGTCACCTCAGCCAACTTAATTTGAAACTTCAAGGCAAAAATCAACTTGTTACCTCATTATTCGATAGTATCAACGCGTTCAAACTAAAAATATCACCTTGGCGAAGGCAAATAGAAAATAAGAATTTGTCTCATTTTGAAAGCTTCAAGTCGCTCGTGGAAAAGTATCCTGAATCCGAATTTGAAGAGTATACCAGTCAATTGAATCTGTTGGCGAATGAGTTCGATAAAAGATTTTCCGATTTCAAAAACTGTGAGTCTGAGTTTCATGTCTTCATTTCGCCGTTCACTGTCGAAGTAGACATAATCGAAGAGCAACTGCAAATGGAATTGATAGAAATACAATGCGACTCTTTATTAAAACAGAAATACACTGAAGTCGGAATTCCAGATTTCTACTCATATTTATCTGTGGAACGATTTCCCAAAATGCGATCTTTCGTAATGCGTATTCTAGCCATGTTCGGAAGTGCACGGAGAGAATTTTATGACAATCACTCTCATAAGTGGTATAACTCGATTGACTTATACCGGAGATCGAGCGTTACTGCAATACACATGTTCATTGTTAGTGATAATAGACGAATTAAACTTCAATCGGTATAGGAATATCTACTATTTATATGGAAAACGTACACTCAGAGAAAAATCTGGTTAACTGCACTATAAATTATTGTTCGCCGAGAGGACAGTCCGAATTTACAGTCACTAGAACTTATCAAATTATGTTGTTCTGAACTATAAATTTATCGTTAATTTCGACAAAAGTCGTATGGTCAATGTAGCAATATAGACACCTGACCATGTATGTACAGTCGTTCAAACGATATTCATTTAGTCTGCTCTAACAAATTATTTTATCAATATTAATCATTTCCATCAAGTAAAACTAGTTGTAGATAGTTTTTGATATGGTCAAAATACCAATGCGTGAATAGTTGATTACACTCAGAGAAAAAACCAGTCAAGTTAACTACAAATTTACAGTTCAATAGCGCTTCAACTATCTATTTTTGTTTTCATAACAATAATATATAGTTATGATAAAAATCCAAACATAGTTAAACTAGCTATTTTTAGATAAATCAATATGAAAATGTATTGAATTACATATAATATATAAATATATATGAATATATATAAATATTTATATATATTTATCATCAAGTTATGTAGATATCAGACATACCTTCGGACTTGTATATAAGCGTAGGCCTAGTTTTGCTAGTGGGAATGAAGCGAGTTGCTGCGCCGCGTAGTGAGCGTGAAGTGACACTAACTTATTCTCAACTCTATTTTTCTAGACATACATCAACAAATTTAGGTTCGAATTTTCTCTGAGTGTATGGATCGGTGAATCTAACCATAACGCATACTGCCGAAGACCAAAGCAGAGGATACGCGGTACGATACTGAAGTATTCATGATGAACATCCATATTTGGTGAACATTTCCACTATAAATATGGTTAATTGTACATTTATTATTGTCTCTTTAACTTTCCCGCGTTAACTATGAGGGTTTGGTTAAATTAACGTTGCGTTTATAGCGTGCCGAACGATAAATAGAGTAAAGTTTACTATAAAAATTGTCCAGCCGACTTTAATTTTCCAACCATTCAAATTTACAACTATCTGCAAGTTATTTTCTCTGAGTGTATGTCTCGATATTTGCAATGTGATATTGCCGAGGGAAATATACAGACGTGATATTCACTGCAGATGCAACAACAATCGTTAATAAATGAGAACCTCGAAGATTATTATGTATAATATTAGAAGTCCGTGCTGTCGTGTATAGAACGTATTTCTATCCTTCATAATTATATGTTAGATCCTTATAATATCCCGTAAGAAACAACGAAATACATTACCCGCCATATTTGACATAGGAGGTACCTGCTTCTGCGGTATATCATATAATGTAAGAAGTTGTTTATTATGTCATAGGTCATGTGGTATCTGATAGTATTCAGACATGACATCAATTGAGATCATAGAGATTCAAATTACACTCGGGCCTCCGCTATTTGAACACCCGCTATTTGATGGACGCCGCTATTTGACCACATTCGTCCTCCGCTATTTGACGGGCGTTACCCCCACTATTCGGCAGCGTTCCCCTTAACATCGGGGCCGTGAGTGACACGGAGAGGCGTGAACTGGCTGCGCAGAAAACCGTCCACAAGGAGTGGGGGACCCCTACTTTCGTCGAATAGCAGAAACGGTCGGTCCCGACTCGGTCAAATAGCGGAGGCCCGAGTGTAGCTATAACTCCGACGTTAGTGACTTGACGGAGATTTTTTTTTTTTAGAAAATTGAAAAAAAAAAAATTGGTGGTCGTGCGCAGGATGTTAAAATCGACGCAGGACGCAAAATGTTAAAACTTCGACATTAATGACTCGACAAAGTTGGGTCGTACATGTTTTTTGTAGGAAATTGAAAACAAAAAAAATACTCTGGCGGTCGTGCGCGGGACGTTAAAATCGTGATAGAGCATTAAAACTTTAGGACAAATTTTTTTTCTTGAAAAGGATCCGTTTGAACCCTTGGGAGCGTAAAAATTCAAAAATACCCCATATAAGGACCACCCTAATGTAGATGGACGAGCATTGCAAATTCGTTAAGAAAAACGCCATCCGGTTTTTTCGATATAACCGGGATTTGAACCCAAGTCCGCTCGCACTCGCTGTATTACTAGTCGCACGCTCTACCCACTACGCCAAACTACCCTATGGTTGGTTGGTTGATATTTCCTTATTTGTCGAAGCTCATGATTAAGGGAAGACCCTAGTGGAATTGAAAACTTTCACATCTTTCTTATGATCGAAATTATTTATAGGTCATGTGAAACTGTATTCCAAAACTAAGAAAATCACACCTTAAGCTGTAAGACTATTTGAGAAATGTAGAAGCTACGCAACATTCAATGGTAAAAGTGTACTGAACTTCAAAATGCTTCTTGCGTCTTAGTTTTCATTGTATCATATTCCTCTTCGTTTGAGGTCTTCAGCACACTGAGGCGAAGAAAGTGAGGGATCGGATTTGAGATTGGATTACTCGTTTCATTTTGAGAGAATTTATTATTTTTGATTTCAAATTTTGAGAATTTTTCCTTTTATATAAGACCAAAAAAAAATGTTCCTTTTGCAATGAATTGGAACCGATCCCTCATTTTGTGCATAAGGTCTGTGTGAATCTTCACTGCGAAGGTGAAGTTGATCGGAGCAAAACTCAGACGCAAGAAGCATTTAGCGTTGCTGAAAAGACAGTTCTGAGTAAATGGCATTTTAGTGAAAACTGATGTAAGTTAATTGAATTCTCCAGAATATATGACACAAAATGATTGGAACGGTCATATCATTGAACTTTATGATCAACATATCTCAGATTTTCTATTTTTGCTGTGGTGGCATCTCGGACCGCGACTCCTCTTCGCCGTGCATCTGTAGATTCACCGTCCCAAACAAGGAAATCAAAATAGGAACTAAATTAGCTGTTGCGGTTCCCAGAAAAACTTGGTGCTGATTTATAACACTCGTTTATCTCTGGCTGTTGCCTTAAAACAGTAACGTACGCATCGCCCAACAGCGCTCACTGCTGCCGTTAAGGGGGTACATACACCTTTAAAATAATTTTTTTCAAATTACTGCGACGCTCTGAGAGAACATTCTAATGACTCAGTTTTTCTACAGTTGATTAGTGCTATTTTGATACATAGTTAATGATTTTTCCAGATCCAATGTCCTCCGCTGAACATAAATTCAGTCCGCGTACGGAAAAAACTACTGGATTTTCAGTAGTTACTACTGAAGCGGTGTAGTAACTAAGTAGTAACTACTGAAGGTTTGTAGTTAATTAAGTAGTCACTCCTAGAGGTGAGAGGTAAGTTCAGTAAATAGCATACCCCTTAGTAGTAACTACTGCTAATCGTACAGCTTCAGTAGTTTACTCATATCTTGAGGAAGTAGTTTTTATTTGACCTTGTAGTTAATGTGTGAAAATCTTGGATGAAGGTCGTATAGAAGAAAAAAAAAAAACTCATATCTTACTCTTACTCATATCTTACTTCTCGAGTCGAGTGGTGACTACTGCTAGTAGTAACTACTGTGAGCAGTAGTACGAGTATTCACTGCTGAATCTACTACAGCTTCAGTAGTTCACTCATATCCTACTTCTTAAGTCGAGTGGCGACGACTGCTAGTAGTAACTACTGTGAGCAGTAGTACGAGTATTCACTGCTGAATCTACTACAGCTTCGGTAGTTGACTCATATTCTACTTCTCAAGTTAAGTGGTGACTACTGCTAGTAGTAACTACTGTGAGCAGTAGTACGAGTATTTACTGCTGAATTTACTATAGCTTCTTAACAAGTTAAGTAGTGATTACTGCTAGTGGTAACTAATTTGAGCAGTACTGCGAGTATTCACTGCTGAATCTATTACAGCTTCAGTATTTTTATTATGTGTTTCAATTTGTAATTTTATTTTTCATTTCTCTCAAATATGAATGATTTCAGTCAACATTTCGGTTTTGAATAATATCTTTCTTCTGCAAATATTTCAAAAAAAATCTTATTATTGTAAAAAAATCATAAATTTTCTTCTTCCAACTTCAACAGACTGACATGATGATCGTTTTAATACCTTCCGTTTGTATAATAATCCGCTTTTTGCTTCAATACATTTATAACAATAACACATTTTTTTTCAATTATTTCCCAACCAAATTAGGCTTTAATTGACTACGCTATAAATTAGGACATTTGTCTGATATAAAAAAAAGTAAGTCGCATTATTTTGGAATTTTTCAAAATTGACATATTATACAAGACAAAAATGGAAAAAAATGCGGTACATATTTCGTTTGCCCCATCATGTGGAAAAAATATTATTTCAAATAAAAATGTCAACCGACATCTCGATCCATATTTTGACAGAAATTGAAAACAAAAGAGAACAAAAAATTAATCGAAGAATTGAAATGAAACAAAAGATACAATAGAAAGAAATAATTAGAGAAAAAATGTCGAAAGTATTTGGTTGAATAGTTGGTAATTGTACACATGAAGGTTATATATTGTTGATACTTGATTTATGGGATTGACTGGAGTGGTGGGTTGAAAAAATAACAGATTCCGTATATGCTATACTCGTTGCTTTATTAATATGACTTGTTGGCTTAGAGAAAAATTATCAGACCTTTCTGTTTTGGCTGAGTGTGTGTGGCGTACGTTTTTGGGTCGTGTGTGTGTGTGTGTTGGTTCTTTGGTCTTTTGCCTATAGATGGCAGTGTGTGTAGCGTATCGTTGTATTCAACACCCTCCCTCAACGATAACCCCATCTATTCTTCCATCAATAGACATCGTTCTCGAAGCTGTTTGAGTCTTACTGCGCCCAGCGGTTTTGTGAGCATGTCTGCGATCATAGTTTCTGACGGACAGTACTCCAACTTGACTATCTCCTTCTCGTGGACTTCCCTTACGTAGTGGTACTTCGTATCGATGTGTTTCGTCCTATTGCTATGTCTGTGGTTTGCGACTAGTTTTAAGCAACTTTGGTTGTCTTCGTATATCGTGGTCGCTTCGATCTGTTCTTCGTCGAAGTCCCTCAGTAGTCTCCTTATCCAAACTGCTTCTTGGCAAGCTTCCGCTAGTGCAACATATTCCGCCTCGGTGCTCGATAGTGCAGTGCATGATTGTTTTCTGCATGCCCATGCAATCGTGCCTCCATTGAATTGGAACAAGAAACCGGTGTTTGATTTCCTATCTTTCCTGTCCCCTGCCCAGTCTGCGTCGGCGTAGCCGTTCAGGTTGCTTGATCCTGTTTTTCCTAGCTTCAGCTTTAGGTTCTCCGTACCCTTCAGATATCTAATGATCCTCCTTGCTTCTGTCCAGTCTGTGAATGTTGGTTCTTTTATTTGTTGGCTTAGAATTGACACGCTTGCTGCGATGTCGGGCCTGCTGTTTACTGCTATGTAAAGTAAAGCCCCCATTAAGCTCTGGTATTCTCCATTTCTTGGTATGAGTTCTCCTTCTCCGATGATCTTAGTGTATCCTGGGTCCATAGGTGTACTTGATGATTTTGCGTCCTGGAGTTTGTATGTCTTGGCTAGATTTTGTGTGTATGCCTTTTGGTTTATGCTGTATATTCCTTCGCTGTCTTTCGTGACACTTATACCTAGGTAGGTTGTCAGCTCTCCCAAGTTTGATAGCTTGAATTCGTTTCCCAAGTGTGTCGCTATCTCGTATATGGATTCTTCCCTCTTGCAGGCGATTAGTAAATCGTCCACATAAACTGTCATATATATGGTGGCTTCGCTGCATTTTTTCGCATATAGACAGAGGTCGGCGATACTCTGTTTGAACCCACATTTAGTGAGTATTTTGTGTAGTTTTTCATACCAGACTTTTGCTGCCTGTTTTAGGCCGTAAATGCTCTTTATGAGTTTGCATACCATTTGTTCCTTGTTGGGTTCCTTGTAACCCTCGGGTTGTTTCATGTATATTGTCTCTTGCAGTTCCCCGTTGAGAAACGCTGTTTTTGCATCGTAGTGATGAATCTTCATTCCTCTTTTTCCAGAAATAGTCAAGAGTAGGCGAAATGTTTCCGGTCTTACCACTGGTGCAAAGACTTCATCATAGTCCTTTCCATATTTCTGGCTGAAGCCTTGGGCGACCAGCCTGGCCTTGTGGCGTGTTGTTCCATTCTCTTGATTTCTCTTCTTCTTATATACCCACTTGCAACCGATGGCTTTTTTGTCGCTTGGCAGCTCGGTTAGTACCCAAGTCCCGTTGTTATATAGGCATTCAATTTCTTCCTTCATTGCTTGCATCCATTGTTCTTTTTCTGGCCCTGCTAATGCTTCTTCTAGTGTCTTCGGTTCTTCGCCTTCTTCCGTTGCTAACTTTGCTACATCTTGGTACCGTTCGGGTGGTACGCCTTGTGTTCGTCGCTCTGATCTACGTACTGCCTCATCGGCAAATAGTTCTTCCGGTCCTGTGTATTCATATGTCTCGTCCCTTCCGTTTATTCCAGAGGTATCGGACATAAGAATGGATTCTTCGTCTCCTGTCTCGGCATCTTCAAACTCTTCTTGATTCTCACCTGTGGCTTCATCTTCGATCTGTGACTCTCTTGCCTTCTCCGGTTTATCTTGAGTCGAGATCTCCACTTCGGTTTCCTTACCTTCTTTTGTTTTCGTTTTTGGCATGCTTAAAGTGGTATCTTTGGTTATGTTTGGTTTAAGTTTATCTTCCGTAAGAGTCTTCTCTATATCGAGCGGCTCTATGAAGGCTACGTCCCTGCTTATCGTTACTTTGTTTGTCTTCTTATCGAGCATTCGGTAAGCCTTTGATTCTGCTGAGTATCCGATGAATGTAAGTAGTGTAGCTTTTGGGTCAAGCTTTTTTCGTTTTTCTTTTGGGATGTGCACGAATCCTTTACATCCGAATATTCGTAAATGTTCTACATTTGGCTTTCTTCCATTCCAGATTTCGAATGGCGTTCCCTTAATGGCTCTTGTTGGTAGAAGGTTTTGTAGGTGATTCGCTGTGTTTGCTGCTTCTGCCCAGTATTTTGCGTCCATATTTGCATCAAACAGCATTGACCTTACTGCCTCCATTAGCGTTCGATTCTTACGCTCCGCTACTCCGTTCTGTTGGGGCGAGTAAGGAGCTGTTAGTTGTGCCTGAATTCCCTTGTCTGAAAGTATTCCCTTTAAGTGATTATTAACGAACTCCTTTCCATTATCTGATCTAATCGTTTTTATCCTTTTTTCAAATTTTCTTTCTACAAACTGTATATATTCCTTGATGAATTTCGTTGCCTCGGACTTATGTTCAAGGAAATATATTGTTGAATATCTGCTGTAGTCATCTATCATTGTCATCATGTAGCGTTTATTCCCTGGAGTCTGTACGGGCATTGGCCCGCAGAGGTCTGTGTGTATTAGCTCTAAAACCGACCTTGTTTTGGTTGATGACGCTTCTGGAAACGGTTGCCTTGCTAGTTTTCCCTTGATGCAGTGTTCGCACACCTCTCTGTTGCCGCAGTCTCTTATCTTGATCCCTGTAGCGAGATGCTCATCTTGTAGCTGCTGTATGGCGTTGGGATGTCGATGAGCAAAGCGCCGGTGCCATGTATGTTGACAATTTTGCGTGTGCTGAGTTTCCTTAGCAACCATGGCCGTTTGTGCTGGTTTCAACTCATACAGGTGCTGTGATAATACTGCAATTATCAAATCAGATCCATCCTTGGATATTTCACAGCGATTATCTCTGAACTGCACTGCGAAACCCTTTTGTGTTAAGCGCTTCACCGAGACGAGACTTTCTTCGAGTTCTGGCACATAGAGAACGTCGGTTAGTGTGACTTTGATATCCTTACCGTATTTATTGGTGCAGTTGATTGTTCCTCGTCCGATTCCAGATGCCTTAGCTATGCTTCCATTAGCAAGTGTTACCTTCATGTTAGTCTTCGGTGTTAACTCTGTAAAGAATTCTCTATTGCTAGTCATATGACTTGATGCGCCTGAATCAACGAACCATCCCTTGCGTTGTGCTCCGTAATGTGTGCTAAAACAGATTTCATTTGCGTTTCTATCCGTTTCAGTTTCTACTACCTGGTTCGCCTTTTCTTTTCCTTTTTCTTTGTTCGATTTCCATCTTGCGTACTTTCTGCATTCTTTTTTCCAGTGCCCCTTATTCTTACAAAAAAAGCATTCGACTTCTTGATTCGTCCCGCCAGAATGTTTTTGTGTTGCCTTTAGTGCTGAGTCTTCTTGGTTGTCTTTTCCTGTGAGGCCTGTGCGTCTCTTATATTCGTCAAGTAGTTTTCCCTTAACCAGCTCCAGCGTTAATTCCTGTTCGGAGCGACTCTCAAGTGCGATTATTAGAGTGCTATAAGAGTCTGGGAGGCTACTAAGTAACATTGCTACGATTAGGTGATCCATAAGTTCTTCACCTAGTGCTGTTAACTTCTCAATTAGATCTAACATTGCATTTATATGTTCTTCCATATTTCCTGTCTCAGATAATTTTAGGTTACAAATCTGTCGTAGCAGGTACACTTTACTTGTAAGTGTGGACTTCTCATGATAATTCCTTAGTGATTCCCATACCTGCCTTGAAGTGGTTGCTTTACGGATGTGAATCAGTTGTGAGTCTTCCACGAGAAGACCAATCGTCGCTCGGGCCTTGTCATCCTTTCTTTTCCATGCTTCTGCCAGAGCTGTCTCCGTAGGTTGAACTGAACTCACTTGTTGCCATAAGTCCTCTCTTATGAGCAGAAGTTCCACTTTATATTTCCATACCTGGTAATTTTCGTTGTTCAACTTGGCTATTGTGAAACGCGTGGTCTCAGACATCCTTAACCTCAAAACTTGACACGTGGTAGCCGCTAGTTGTATCTATTATTTTCGTCTTTACTTTATCCCTGGGCCCATAACCTATTGTTGATACTTGATTTATGGGATTGACTGGAGTGGTGGGTTGAAAAAATAACAGATTCCGTATATGCTATACTCGTTGCTTTATTAATATGACTTGTTGGCTTAGAGAAAAATTATCAGACCTTTCTGTTTTGGCTGAGTGTGTGTGGCGTACGTTTTTGGGTCGTGTGTGTGTGTGTGTTGGTTCTTTGGTCTTTTGCCTATAGATGGCAGTGTGTGTAGCGTATCGTTGTATTCAACATTATATAAAATAGCTATTTATGTATCAAGTCCGAAAAGTGTCACAATCCGGTATGGGTAATTTCTAATATGAGCCGATCGAGTATGAATATTCTAATATGAACTCAGAGGCGAATTTTGGAAATTACCCATACCGAATTTGACACTTCTCGGACTTGGTGCATACAATATTTTATGCGATCCGTTGTTTGAAGGTTCACTTTTTGGAAAATCGCACACCTGAAGTGTTATACACTTATACTTACTTTATAGTTTCCAAAATTACTGGTGTTATTGCGTTTTGCTGTATCAAAATATTTTGACTCATACATTTGACATTTTCAGACATTTTATTTTATAATGTGTGAACGTAGTCAAAACTAACCTGACTATGTTTATTTTGATGAAACATATTCATATTGTCCGATAATATGTTCGTTATGGGCTCCTGTCCTATAATATTCCACTATATTTTGGTGACCTGAAATTGGTCACTTTGCGGCCTAAATCCAATGCTCAAAAAGTGAACTTTCAAACAACGGGTCGCATAAATAATCATATTCCAAATTATGGAAAATTGTAACCTGAATCTAATCAGATAAGATCATTTACAAATATGTATACCTATGCATTTTTTTACTATTACAAAAAACTTTCAGTTTTTTAACACCTTCCATTTTAATTCTATTCAAAACCTTAATCATGAGCTCCGACAAATAAGGAAATATTAACCAACCACCCTAGTAGCAAAATGATTCAAGTCTGCTCGCAGTCTTACTGCAGGTATTCTGCAGATCTTACTGAAGACCACTAGTGGACTACTTCCACATTTGAGTGTGGGGCTGACATCAGATACTTCAGTGCAGATCTTATGAGATTCTTCAGTGCAGAATCTTATGAGATTATTCAGTGCAGAATCTTATTCGATAAAAATGTCAGTTAAATATAAATACGGTCTTTCGATTGTATATGGTTTTTGTCTACGTATTTTATCCGGATGTATCCGAACGGATATCCGAGATACAATACGTTGCAAAAATCCATATATATACAAGCGGAATAGGACGGGATTTATTTATCAGGAATTCTACCAGGGTTATTCTGCAGAGTGCCAGTTATTCTGCAGAGTGCTAGTAGATCGCTTAAGGTTCTTCTCCATTTCAATCCCGCTCACCAATATACAGCTTCAGGATTAAAGTGAAAAACTAATGTTGGAAAAATATCTGAACTGTTGCTTGAGACGATACTATTATGTTCAAATTTGAGCGATAATTCAAACATTTATTTCAAGTGGAGGTATTCAACTTCAATTCTGTGAGCTTACGCAGCTTCTTAAGCTTACCACTAAGCTTACATATTATTAGTTTCAATGAAAGTCTTCTAGAAATATCTTCCAAAATAGTGATATTTATTGCATAACCCAAATTTGGGACCACCCTATATAGTGTTGGCTCTTTTCACGTCCATTTCACGTAAAAAAAAGTTTCGATAGTTTTGAAAAATTCAAATTCAGAAAACGTCAAAATCCCGTCGGTTTTTCCTAGAAATTCCCTCATATCTCTTCAACCAGTTGAGTCCCGTGACTTTTCTTTACACGGAAATTTGTGGGAAAAATAGCCGCATTTTATGATGAAAAATGGACCCCAGAAAAGTTTGGGGAACGAGATCAATATCGCATTTTTCTCGTTTTTTTCACCATCAACTGAAAATCGACTTTGTCTCGCGGCAACATCGGAAAGTACATCAAATTACAAAACTTTTGACCCACTTGATTTTCAGGCGCGGACATGTAGTTTGGGAGCTACAGCGATTTGAAAAAAATAATTCAAAATTTGTGAATCGGTGTTACTCGCGACCTGTAAAAGGTAGAATTTTCATTATTTAGAGGAATTTTTTTTTCAACCCATTACTCAACTTGACTAAGTTTGAGACAAATCGAAAGGGGTGTGGACAACCAATTATACATTTCATATGGAACTCGCCCATATATAAAGCTGCAGCTTTAATACAGATCCTTCAATTGTTCTGCTTGTATACTGTACTCAGTAAAATACTCTGAAGGATCTGCGACAAATCTGCAAGAATAGTGCAATGAGATTCTTGAAACAGAATCTGCGAAAATCTGCTGATCCAGGTACTGCTACCAGGGCAGATTCTTCAATTGTTCTGCTTGTATACTGTACTCAGTAAAATACTCTGAAGGATCTTCAACAGATCTGCGAACATACTGCAATAAGATTCCTGAAGCAGAATCTGCAGAAATCTGCTAACGCAGGTATTGCTACTAGGGATTATCCCATGTAGAAATTTACTGTGGCATGCCCTAATATCAGCATGGGCCACATCGGGCGGATGTATGGCTTACCAGACTTGCAACACTGCCCAGGCTCTAAAGTGGCGCCAGTATCACTAAGCGAAGAACCGAGTTCGATGAATCGATTTCAAGTCGTCAAACGACTGCCTGCAGCTTAGCTGTTGCGTTCCATCGATGTGGATGTTAATTCGAGGTTAGGGTACCGGTATTCATGAACACAGAACGTTACCGTTCTTCATAAAGTTCGAAGTTATATATCAGTGGTGAAAATTTAGTTTTGATACGAGCACCTCTAAAGTCTTTATACGGCTGTCTGGATGCGCAGTTCGAAGTGCGCGACAGATCGCGCCATAACCTCACTCTTCGTCGTATCAAGTGCGAATCTCAACTGGCGTCAAAGTGACTTTTCATGCTTGTGCCGAAAAAAAAAATGGTAGGGGCGCGCCCGTAAACTGTTTTTGACTTGAATAATGATTTCAGAACTCGCTTTCGGCTCGCCTTTAGCTCGTACTGAAATCATCATCCTCGCGGAAAAATACTTGGTTGACGGGCATGCCACATAATACACTACTATTAGAACTCGTATCAGGATATAATGATCTCGCCCGTATCATAAAATAATTCATCGCGCCTTGGACACATGTCTTTCAACTCTTAATTCGACACCTGCATCATAAGTTTCAACAAATAGAAAGATATTATACCGATTACCATAGGGTAGTTTGGCGTATTAGGTAGAGCGTGCGACTACACGGAGAAGGAATTTTTTTTTTTTTTAATTCCTCAGTTACTCGGACCAGAGCCGACGTACCAAGGAGAAGGAATTGGGTAGACGACAGCGCCAATCTCGATAGCGGTGGCTTATGTACTGTCAGGCAACGCCACGCGCTCTCCTTGGGAACGCTCAGCTCCCAAACAGTAACGTTGCGATGGCGTTGGCCAAAGATTCCTTGACCGCGCGTAAAAATTTTTTTTTCTGCTTTTCCACAATAAACTTCTAGAATTTCATGAAACTATTGAAAATACCATCGAAAGTAAGTTTCATGAGATATAAAGTCAAAGTATGAACTACATAGCCATGTACGGGTATAGGTACTGTAGGAGGATAGGTAGTGTAAGTGCTCAAACAAAGCTCTATTCAAAATTAAGGGGGTACATACACCTTTGAAATAATTTTTTTCAAATTACTGCTATGCTTTGAGAAAACATTCTAGTGACTCAGTTTCTGTACAGTTGATTAGTGCTATTTTGATACATAGTTCATGATTGTTACAGATTTTATGTCCTCCGCTGAACATAAATTCAGTCCATCGAAGAAGAAGCAGTTGTCGTAGGATGCAGGTTGCTGCGTTGGATGAAATTTCTACCACTTTTGAGGAAATATTCTTTATGAATGTAATTTCCCAACAAACCAATAATATGTGATGAATTGAGGTTTTGGACATAGAAATTTTTGATTGTAAGAATTTTTTTTTAATCATTCTGGAAAAAATGTTTTGAAACCAAAAATTTCTATGTCTAAAAATTACATTCATCAAATATTATTCGTTTGGTCCGAAATTACATTCATAAAGAATATTTCCTCAAAAGTTGAAAAAATTTAATCCAACGCAGCAACCTGCATCCTACGACAACTGCTTTTTCTTCGGTGGATCCCGTACGGAAAAAACTACTGGAAGACTACTCAAAAACCACTGGAAAAACTATTGGGGAACTACTGAAATAACTACAGGGATACCACTGATTACCACTGCTGTTTTTCAGTAGTTCTCAGACTGTAAATTCGCGAATACTGGTGACTACTAGTGAGTAGTAACTACTGATGAGTAGTTACCACTCGCGAGGAGTCTACTATTCAACCTGAGGGGTGTGTGGAAATTACAGTCGAGAACTTACCAAGCACGTCTATCTAGTTCTCTCGGCTGAAAAAAAAAAAAAAATGAAATTTCACGTTTGCATTTTATAAATTTCTACATGTAGATGGACTAGCATTGCAAATTCGTTGAGAAAAACGCCATTCAGTTTTTTCGATATAACCGGGATTTGAACCCAAGTCCGCTCGCACTCGCTGTATTACGAGTCGCACGCTCCACCCACTACGCCAAACTACCCTATGGTTGCCCTAGTAGCAATACCTGCATTAGCAGATTTCTGCAGATTCTGCTCCAAGAATCTTATTGCAGTATGTTCGCAGATCTGTTGAAGACCCTTCAGAGTATTTTACTGAGTACAGTATACAAGCAGAACCATTAAAGAATCTGCCCTGGTAGCAATACCTGCATCAGCAGATTTTCGCAGATTCTGTTTCAAGAATCTTATTGCACTATTCTCGCAGATTTGTCGCAGATCCTTCAGAGTATTTTACTGAGTACAGTATACAAGCAGAACAATTGAAGGATCTGTATTAAAGCTGCAGCTTTATATATGGGCGAGTTCCATATGAAATGTATAATTGGTTGTCCACACCCCTTTCGATTTGTCTCAAACTTAGTCAAGTTGAGTAATGGGTTGAAAAAAAAATTCCTCTAAATAATGAAAATTCTACCTTTTACAGGTCGCGAGTAACACCGATTCACAAATTTTGAATTATTTTTTTCAAATCGCTGTAGCTCCCAAACTACATGTCCGCGCCTGAAAATCAAGTGGGTCAAAAGTTTTGTAATTTGATGTACTTTCCGATGTTGCCGCGAGACAAAGTCGATTTTCAGTTGATGGTGAAAAAAACGAGAAAAATGCGATATTGATCTCGTTCCCCAAACTTTTCTGGGGTCCATTTTTCATCATAAAATGCGGCTATTTTTCCCGCAAATTTCCGTGTAAAGAAAAGTCACGGGACTCAACTGGTTGAAGAGATATGAGGGAATTTCTAGGAAAAACCGACGGGATTTTGACGTTTTCTGAATTTGAATTTTTCAAAACTATCGAAACTTTTTTTCACGTGAAATGGACGTAAAAAGAGCCAACACTATATAGGGTGGTCCCAAATTTGGGTTATGCAATAAATATCTCTATTTTGGAAGATATTTCTAGAAGACTTTCATTGAAACTAATGATATGTAAGCTTAGTGGTTGTTGCGACGCATACGAATTAACTATAGGATATTTAGATCATTATATTCAATCATACCTAGCATCTAGCTTTACCATTAGCTTGTAGTCTCTAGATTTAACTTTACAAGGATAAGTTCATAAAACCCCCCGAACCAACAGTCGAATGTCATGACAAAGGGAAAAATCTTTCTATTATTTTCACATTCGGTTCAACATTTGGCGACCAAATGTGTCGTCGTAAACGCTCAAACTAATCAGTACGTTTATAACTTTTTAAGCATTTCACTCCATTGTTTTCTCACGTCCGACTTTCTATCATAAAAACTACCCTCTACCTACTCGTACCTATCCTTCCAAGAATCCTAATGTTTAAACAAAGCTAAATCCAACCCCCACGACCTCCTTCCTCAATGTCTTGACCAATCCTAACATTCAAACAATTTCCCCACTTAACTCTCTCTACCAATCACTGTGATTTAACAAACTCTCACCCTTATTCAAAAATCCCTTTCACTCCTCTTCTAACTCACAACTCAGTCCTTCGCAAAAACTAAAATCAGTTAACCAAGATCTACACGGTAGTACACTGATGCACCGTATTCTCTCTATCTCAAACCTCTAGACATTAAAAAGATCTATTGGTACGTCGGCTTCGTTCCAAGTAAGTGAGGATAAAAAAAGATCTATAACTCCGGGAGTCCTTAAACTATTTACAAAAACTCGCACTCTCGTCATCACTCAACTTTATATCACAATTCACTTCATTCATCAACTAACCTTGTACATATTCAAACTGTAAAATATATATTATTTAATAGTGCAAGGTGTCATTCATTCACTCACAATCATTTACAATCTTTTAATTAAAATTGTAAAAGTTCACCAACAAGGCGTGGTAGACCGATCCAAGGAAGTGTACCGCGCTAACGTGAACAGTGGTAAGCTTGAGGGCGTATATACACCTTTAAATGGCTTGAATTTCTGAAAAACAATTTTCCTTTTTTTTCAACTTGAAGACTCTCATCAAATTTAAAAAAATCATCATGTTTGGGGAGGGTTTGACCTTCATTATACATATCTTACATCATGTATTACTTCCAGTTTAATAGTGGCTGCGCTGAAGACAGGAAAATACAAAATCACTCGGTTGCCGCAAAGAATCAGACCCAGCGTTTGACTGATCTTGGAATTTTTGGTTCTCAATTGTTCATAAGACATGCTTCAGACTTCATCAGATGAACATAGAACTTTTTGATAAACCCATTTTTAGTTGAAATATTAGAAAAATAAGCAAATTTTTTTTTCAAATTCAGAAAAAAAATCGAAAAAATTCAATCACTCAAGTAATTCTTGCAATATCAAAAAGTTCTATGTTCATCTGATAGTGGCATGTGTTATGAACAATTGAGAACCAAAAATTCCAAGATCGGTCCAACGCTGGGTCTGATTCTTTGCGGCAACCGAGTGATTTTGTATTTTCCTGTCTTCAGCGCAGCCACTATTAGACTGGAAGTAATACATGATGTAAGATATGGATAATGAAGGTCAAACCCTTCCCAAACATAATGATTTTTTTCAATTTTATCAGAGTCTTCAAGTTGAAAAAAAAAGTAAAATTGTTTTTCAGAAATTCAACCCATTTAAAGGTGTATATACCCCCTTAAGAAGCTGCGTAAGCTTACAGAATTGAAGTTGAATACCTCCACTTGAAATAAATGTTTGAATTATCGCTCAAATTTGAACATAATAGTATCGTCTCAAGCAACAGTTCAGATATTTTTCCAACATTAGTTTTTCACTTTAATCCTGAAGCTGTATATTGGTGAGCGGGATTGAAATGGAGAAGAACCTTAAGCGATCTACTAGCACTCTGCAGAATAACTGGCACTCTGCAGAATAACCCTGGTAGAATTCCTGATAAATAAATCCCGTCCTATTCCGCTTGTATATATATGGATTTTTGCAACGTATTGTATCTCGGATATCCGTTCGGATACATCCGGATAAAATATGTAGACAAAAATCATATACAATCGAAAGACCGTATTTATATTTAACTGACATTTTTATCTAATAAGATTCTGCACTGAAGAATCTCATAAGATTCTGCACTGAAGAATCTCATAAGATCTGCACTGAAGTATCTGATGTCAGCCCCACACTCTAATGTGGAAGTAGTCCACTAGTGGTCTTCAGTAAGATCTGCAGAATACCTGCACTAAGACTGCGAGCAGACTTGAATCATTTTGCTACTAGGGTAGTCCACTAGTGGTCTTCAGTACGATCTGCAGAAGACCTGCAGTAAGACTGCGAGCTGACTTGAATCATTTTGCTACTAGGGATATATCAATTTTGGAAAATTCCAAAATAATGCGACTTACTTTTCTTTTAGGGTAAGGTTGCTATCGATGGACCCCCTAAGCCAAATTGGTCATAAAAAGTACATTTTCATGTCAGACATGAAAAATCAATGGTGGATCTCTTCATTGAAACCTTTTCTACAAAACGTTCACATGTAGACAAATTTATCGTTAATTGTCGACTCAGCAAAACCGATTTTGTATTTTTTGCATTTAGTCCATCCATGGCAACCCCTCTCCATGAATGGACCACTCGGTTTCCTTCGTTGGACCACCTAAATAATGAACTTAAAACAGTTCAATGACTTCATATTATTGGTGTCAATGATAAATCGATGCACTATGGGTAGATCTTCATGTAAACAGCAGTCTTAAAAGTTATATTATACAAAATCGCATTTATATTAGTACGTTATCTAATCTTGGATATCAGTTCGAATGTATAAAATGAAATTCTTTGATTTTACACGTCTATGCATAACAGAACAATATCTCATACCTAGATTCATTGAAAACTAGGTGAAAATCTTTCTGTATATGGGTGTTTCTCCACTAATTGGAAAAAAACTACTTGAAATTGTCCTCGCCACTTTTTTCGCATGTTTGGAAAAAATAATCAAAATCAAATTAAACAAAAACACAATTTCTTTTTATATCAAATCAACATGTCACAAAACCAAATTCTGACATCAATATCTCATAAAATTAACTCATTAACAGTAAAATCCGGAAAAACTGGCATATTTCAGGCAGGGGACGGTGCAACAGGGGACTGACGAATTTGGCGAAAATACATAATTATGCCGAAACTAACAATATTTCATCAAATTAACTTGCACTAATAGTAATGTGACTTCTGCCGTTAGATGTTGTCTTGCTGGATAGGTGAATAAAATAATTCATTCAGAGAAAAAATCTTGCCAGGGGACTGGTCTTCTTAGGGGTCCAGACGCGTAAGCATCGCACCGAACGCGAAGAAACGGCTGAATAAAATAGGGCCAAATCGCTGTCCGTCATTTGCTATGAACTTTACAGCGGTTACATTCGATTTGACGCATAAATCGTGACGAGGATGTCACACACCATTTAAAAGAATCTTTTTTCTGTGCGACAGGGGACTGTTAGCAAAAATCAAGGACAAACTTTAGCTCACAATTTCGGCGTAAAAAAAGTAAATTAAAAAATTATATCCATGCAAATTGTAAAATGCCTTTATTGTAGACAACTATGTTAGAGTAGTATTGGAAAATATTATTACTTGTTCACTACACGTTATGAAATAATCTCGATTTTGCATCTGGGACATCCCAGGGGACTGTTTTTTTAGGGGTGTTGATGTGAAAATTTTCCCTTATATGCATTTATTCTAATATTTTTAGACTATTGCCTCTATCAAACAACTTGTTAACATGAATTTCAGTAAGAAATAATATCCAATTCAAGTCATTTTATGGGTAAAATATTCGTGGGACACGGAATTTCCAGTTAGTGGAGAAACACCCATATACCTATTCTATTTTTTTCAACTATTATAGACTATCTGCCACTATAAACTACTGGTCCATTCATGGCACTGTTTCATGGTCCATCCATGGAAATTCGCAAAGCAATACATAACCTGTTCTACTACCCCCCAGTTGGAACATACAAATAAATGTCTAGTATCGTTTCGAATCTTGAAACCTTCAGCTATCAAAGCGTGCAAGGCGAATTTACCCCCAATAAATGGATAAGGGTTCGAACACATTCGCAAAATCATGAAAAATAAGATCAGAGAAGGCAAATTCTTATTTTACTAGATTTCCGCACGCCTATTGTAACCGAGTGACTCTTTTCAACATTTTTTCAACTCTTCCCGACTAGTGCCCTCAATTCCAACTGGGAAGAGCTCTTCCTACCAACGCGTTTTTGAAATATTCAACTGGTCCATCGGTTGCACCGGTCCATCGATAGCAACCTTACCCTATATCAGACAAGTGTCCTTATTTATAACGTAGTCAATTAAAGCCAAATTTGGTTGGGAAATAGTTGAAAAGAAATGTGTTATTGTTATAAATGTATTGAAGCAAAAAGCGGATTATTATACAAGCGGAAGGTATTAAAACGATCATCATGTCAGTCATTTGAAGTTGGAAGAAGAAAATTTATGATTTTTTTACAATAATAAGATTTTTTTTGAAATATTTGCAGAAGAAAGATATTATTCAAAACCGAAATGTTGACTGAAATCATTCATATTTGAGAGAAATGAAAAATAAAATTAAAAATTGAAAAACATAATAAAAATACTGAAGCTGTAATAGATTCAGCAGTGAATACTCGCAGTACTGCTCAAATTAGTTACCACTAGCAGTAATCACTACTCAACTTGTTAAGTAGGATATGAGTAAACTACCGAAGCTGTAGTAGATTCAGCAGTGAATACTCGTACTACTGCTCACAGTAGTTACTATTAGCAGTAGTTACTACTAAGGGGTATGCTATTTACTGAACTTACCTCTCACCTTCAGGAGTGACTACTTAATTAACTACAAACCTTCAGTAGTTACTACTTAATCAGTACACCGCTTCAGTAGTAAGTACTGAAAATCCAGTAGTTTTCTCCGTACGGGTATTCCCCTCACAGCCCATGACCGGCACTATTGAGAGGTTGCACTGTAGTTTTTTCCGTACGGGTATGCGCGCGGCCTGGGTAGAATCTACCCAAGTGTGACTGTGACGTTAGTATTCGTGAAAAAAATCGTATTTTTTTTTTTTTTCTTTGTTCAGATCAAGTGTTGCGACAGTAAATTTACCTGTGGTACCCGCGAAAATTTTTTTTCCGAATTTTTATATAATAAAACGAATTTATTTGCTGCTGGATGGCTTATAATGTACTGGAGAAAATTATCTAATATTATTAGGTATCATAATGATTATGATACCTAATAATAATAATTATAATACAAAAATTACATTTATAACAATAATATACCTTGTTTTTACGAATTCAAACCTCATTTCCGCATAATTCGATATATTTTCCTACTCCAAAATCAACCCTCTTCACATGTCGGAATAAATACCTTTTTTGGAACGCACACTATGCTAATATTTTTTTCTCAAAAGTAACATATCTGAAGAGTATCGCGTTCAAATTTTTGCGAAAAACATTGAAAATGCACAGACTTATGATTTTTCGAAGGAAAAAGTGTCTTTGTTGCGTTTTCACCTCTTTCGGAATTTTTTTTAACATGTTGCTATTTTTTTTTTTTTCTGCATTTTCTCGTACATCACCTAGAATGTTCCAAGTATGTACAGTAATTTTTTGAACCAATTCGGACGGATAGTTTGCTCACAATCGTTTTTTGAAAACTGACTGGGTAGAATCGACCCAGTGTGACTGTCGTGATATTATTTGGTAGTGTGACTGTTAAGGGTTAAAGAAAGGTAAGTTTCAAAATGGAACTCGGATGAAAAATATTTGTAAACAGCGATTCATTAATGCAAAGTGGCGCGGCGACGCTGCTGGCGCGCCTCTTACGTAGATCTACGCTTTTGCTCAATCAATCGCCGTTTAAAAACACTTTTCATCCAAATTCCATTCTAACACTCACCTATCTTTCAGTAAATTGTCTATGGGAACACGCTCATATTTTTTTCAAAAGTTTAGAAGCGTGTTCTCACCTTGAAAATCGCATTTAAATAATATAATTGTTCATAAAGAACAGTCATTATCCCTTTGATAACATTTTGAAAACATAATATGAAAGTATGTTCCAAGAGCTTCAAAACGAACATAGGATCAAGTCTGTAGGATCGATAGAACCGAAGATATGAGCGCTTGAAAGACAGCGTGTTTCCGTTTTTGGCCCGTTTTGACGAAGTTCAACCCCCTGCAACTCACAAACTATTGAAGATTAAAAAATTCGAAAAATTGTTTGATGCATTCATTTGACTCATAGAATCTGTAAAAAAAAAATCAAAAAAGAATTGGGGACATCAAGTGAAATTTTCGATTTATTTTGTCCGGTCGGACGTGAAATGACTATTTATTTGTACGTTGCTGTACCTGAGGAACCGTTAGGGCCTCTTGCCCTGTGAGAAACAGGCCCACTTATTATTTGACAGATAAAAGCAACGGATCAGAGTGCGCCGCATGAGTTATCCGTCAAGCGCAGCACGCGCTCCGAGGCGCTGTGGCAGAATCGATAATTGAGCATTAAAAGAAAAAAAAATTCGCTACAGGACCAACTGCATATTGTTTTCATGACCCCAAAGTATTTTTTAAGCAAAAAAAAAAGATTTTACCAAAATCCTAGAGTGGTGTTACCCCTTAAGTATCTTACAAAATGAGTTCTTAATCCACATAGTTTCAATTAATCACTTGTTCGGTAGCAAAATTTGGAACGACTTATATCAGGAGCAAGAAATAATTGACACTCTACGGGGCTTGCCGCAAAAGTCACTGAACCTGGGCTAACACGTTAAACAGTCCAATTGCAAAAGAGGCTGAAACGATTGGGAATAACAAAGTTTGAGAACGCTGTTTGGAGAATTTCAGAACATCTTTAGCATTTTCCAAATATAATAAAACTACTCATATCAGCCGAGTAGAAACTTGAAAATGACAAAGGAATTAATTTTTGCGAAAAGAGATCAAACAAATGCCGGAAACTACCTAATTAATATTTTACCGGCATGTGTGCAGAGGTTTAAAAAAAAAGGTACGGCAACAATATTTGGTGAGAATTATACGTGGTCAGCAGCAAGGTAGATACGAGAATCATAAATATTGCGAGTTCCTATGTGGGATGGTTATTAATTATCATTCTTGCTAATTATAACAAAAAAAAAGAAATGATCCCAAGCTATAGATTTCGTTCTCATAATAATTGCCAACGAATCATTTTACGAACGATAATCATAATTTCAATTTAAGATAACTACAGGAGATTGGCAAACTTTTTTCAACTTTCCATGAGAGATAAAGAGCTACCGATACAAAGGGGCTCGGCATTATTTCTCCTATAACAAGTCGGGGGGTCAACAAGGGTCGAGTTCGCCCTTCTCGAATTTGAAGAAGATCGATTATTCGTGGGAAGGGGCCTAATCGCCTAATACATTTTCCTTCTCATGAAGGCCCATCCCTGGTCGCCCACCTCGTTTTGGTGAAAATGTATCACATTTCGATTATTATTCAAGCCCAGGCGTCAAGAACGCAAAAAAGGCCAACGGTGCGCAAATTCAAACTCAATTTTCAACACACACGTCCAAAAATATGTTCGTTTCGTGTGAAAATAAAGTCTACAGATTGTTTTTACGTAATTCGCCGATGAAATCGAATTCGAAAACATTCGAATAATGTGAAAACTATCTGTAGACTCTATTTTTGCATAGAACGAACATTTTTTCGGACGTATGTGTTCGGAATTGAATTTGAATTTGCGCAGCGTTGGTCATTTTTGCGTTTTTGTCGCCTAGGCTCGGATAATAATCGAAATGTGACACATTTCGACCAAAGGCGGCATTCAAGTATTACGTAACGCTGTTTTTGAGCATTTTCGACCCCCCCCACCCTCCCCCATAATAACACATAGTATCGGTTGCCCCCCCCCCCCCCCCCCCCCCAGTGTAACGTTACGCGACTTACTGCCGAGCTTATTGCTAAGATTGTGAAGAAGCGCTAAAAATTTCAAGAAATTGAGATTTTTCCTCCGTGGCCACAATTAAACTGTTCGGTGATCTGGATATATGGGCATATCTCACAAACCTTTAACTTCCATGTAACTTGACTTACGGCTTGCGAAAGTTAACTTGTGGGCAAAGAATTGGGGATTTATGCATGTAGCCAATTATTTTTGAGATACACGAAGCATAATCAATGTAAAAAAAATTATTGACCGTATCTACAAACTTCTTGTCCCTAATTGAAATGCAGAAATTAGCTACGTTGCATTGTGTAACTACGACTCCAAGAAAAGTTCGTACGGGATTTGCATTGATATGCAACTTCAGAAGAATTGGAAAAAAATAATTGGCTACGAGTAAGGTAGTATGAACATCAGGGTGTGTTAAAAAAAAATTTTATTTTTTTTCCTCACGAGCTACCTTTCGAAACGGCAGCGTATATCGCCTAGAAGATTCTCTCAAAATTTCATTCCAATAGATAAAGATTTAGAGGTGGCTAACACAGGTTTTGTATTTCCAATTTAAATAAAACGCTCAAATCTATTTCTATCTATATCCGGCTGCGAAACTTCTATTTTAGTTTAACATAAGACTGTTTTAGTGACTCTAATCAGCAGTTGGGGTTTCGTAGAAGCCACTGAAAATTGAATATGAAATGTTACTTTTGCAATTTTTAATATTATTCTTCGAATTATCGGAAAATGCGAACAAATGAAGCTCATTTTGTAATTTTTGATTGTTCTTCTAAAATTGATGGGTTAAACAAATTTCATACTGTAAGGAATTCTTCGGGATTGGCTTTTCGAATAAATGGACATTCATACGTGGTCAATATACTCAAAGATTTATTTTACTTCGTCGGTCGTTACATTGTGGATAATAAGAATCATCATTTTTGTGTTATTCTAAACAATAAAAACTATATATTTAAATAGTCGATCATAAACATCGTGTTCCTTTCGATTGGTGAAAATCATCGCATTTGTAGTACACATCTCCGGAAAATTGAGTAGTGTGATGTTTGAATTCGGAAGGGTACAGTAATGTTCATTAATGGGTTCGCGGTGGCTAACTTTTTATTTCTGACTTTTTCGGAAACGAGACTCCATTCTAGTCGTATTTCATGCGCTCATCGCTGAAATTAGATTATTAATAATTATGACTCCTGATAATAGTATATTATGTGGCATGCCCGTAAACCAAGTGTTTTTCGGCGAGAATAATGATTTCAGAACGAGCTAAAGGCGAGCCGAAGGCAAGCCGGAAGCGAGTTCTGAAATCATTATTCGAGTCAAAAACGGTTCACGGGTGCGCCGCATACTTCATTTTTTTCGAAATAGGCATGAAAAGTCACTTTGACGCCAGTTGAGATTCACAGACGAAGAGTCAGGTTATAATGCGATCTGACACGCACTTCGAACCGCGCATCGAAACTGCGGTATAAAGACTTTATACGGCAGCTTCGGAATGCGCACTTCGACTGCGCATCCAGACTGCCGTATAAAGTGCTACTACGTGGATCGAAAACAGGCGTCATGAACTGACTTTTCAATGCCTATGCCGAAAAAAAGTAATATAATATCATTCGATTTGATTGTTTATGCGAAAAATACGACGTAATCGGCTACCGCAACGCCCGGAAAGTGAAAAAGACTACCGCCTGGCGACAGTCCGACACGAGGTCTTGAAAATTAATGTACCGATCGACGAAGTAAAATAAATCCTTGAGTATATTGACCACGTATGAATGTCCGTTCATTCGAAAAGCCCATCCCGAAGAATTCCTTACAGTATGAAATTTGTTTAACCCATTAAGTTTAGAAGAACAATCAAAAATTACAAAATGAGCTTCATTTGTTTGCATTTTCTGATAATTCGAAAAAAATATTAAAAATTGCAAAAGTAACATTTCATATTCAATTTTCAGTGGCTTCTACGAAACCCCAACTGCTGATTAGAGTCACTAAAACAGTCTTATGTTGAACTAAAATAGAAGTTTTGCAGCCGGATAATGCGGAAATAAATTTGAGCGTTTTATTTAAATTGGAAATACAAAACCTGTGTGAGCCACCTCTCAAGCTTTATCGATTGGAATGAAATGTTGAGAGAATCTTCTAGGCGATATACGCTGCCGTTTCGAAAGGTCGCTCGTGAGAAGAAAAAATAAAAATTTTTTTCAACACACCCTAATGAACATACACGGAAAAAAAAATTGTTGTTGAATTTACTATAATAGGGGACAACACTTTTTTTCAGTGGAAATGACAACAATTGTGGTAACATTTACTCATGAGGACATTGAAATCTACTTACTCCTATGTACCAAATACTAGAATTGTAGTAATTTCTACTAAAAAAAAGTGTTGTCCCCTATGTAGCCGCTCCATATACAGTGCAACCTGTGAATAAGCCCTCTCCAAATAAGACCGCTTCTCCAAATCTTCGTTCGAGAGTTGCCCCCACTACTTCGCCCATCGCAGAATCGGGGGCGAACCTCTGAATAGGACCGAGCGTGGAAATTGCGTTTTGATCTTAATTTATGCTTTTTCCTTTTTTAACATAGTTACAATTGCTATATTGACATATTAAATATCACTTCGCTAACATAGAAATAATTCCTGTGTGAAAATAGGAAGAATGCCTATTTTTTTCTTTCCGTGCATGTACAATAATACAATGACGTAATTAAGAAACAATAATCCACATGTACTTACCAGGTATTACACGAACTGAACATTGAAAGACCGGGCTTAGAACTAAGGAATGTATGTTACGTTACCATACTATGCACGTGAAATGTATCGAGTGCGAGCGGTCCTATTTGGAGGTTGAGCCGAGAATTTTTCGTTGCGAGTTCGGACCACGGGTGGGGGTAACTCATTTCTCGGAATTATATTCCCCTACAAGCCCGAGGGCGGTCTTATTCGGAGGTTGCACTGTAGTAAATTCAGCAACAATTTTTTTTCCGTGTAATGTACGTAATTGTAGTCACCAAAATTCGTCTGCGATACCAGGGACACAGTACGAAGTACTGTCACTCGGTTTCGATATCGCACCTGACACCCAATGTTTCACCATTAAAGAACATTAGCACAAGCTAATTGGATGTATTTATCTGAATGCACATAAAAGTAGAACTATCACGGATCGAATGAACTGAAATTTACATCGGATCAATTTCTTTTTCTTGACACATGCACCCAAAGTCCTCCTTTGCGCATCGTCTACGCGCACCCAAAGCAGACTTTTAGCGTACCGGTGTGCAAAATATTTTGCGCACCGCTATGCGGTGCGCAAAGGGATTTTGCACACTGGTACGCTAAAACCGGCTTGGGTGCACGCAGACGGCACACAAACGAGAACCTTGCGTTGCATGTATCGAGAAAAATAGTGTTCGAGATACGCGAGGCCAAACTCGTTTCTTGCTCACCACTCGTCTGAAGGCAGCACGAAGCTTCGCCTCGGCTTCGTGCTGCCTTCAGACTCGCGGTCCGCAAAACGCTCGTTTGGCCTCTTGTATCGAAATATACTATTCTCGCAGTGTTCTTGACAATGGATATATATTGATGCGTGGAGAATGAATGTCAGGAATGTGACGTCGTTACCCTGATAATCTGGTCAAGTAAAATGCTTATATTTATTACCAGTATATTGTTCATATCACGAATTATATTTTCAAAGATGTGCGCGATTGTTTTATTGAAAATGACCTTTCTCTGGGTTAAAACGTAATGAAATGTCAGATTCGGGAATGTCAGCTTAATAAATTCGTAACATAAATTCGCAACTATTCATTTCTAAATTATTTTCTAAGTCAGTAGCCTTTGTAGCAGTTACCGTTCAACTTTTCTGTATACGATTGAAGTGAAATAATTTTAATAATAATAAAAATGATAAAAATTAATTGATTTTCTTTATTTCAATTTTTTTTTTTTTTTTTTTTTTTTATTTTTTTTATTTGGTTTGCAAATAGTACTATAGGTGCAGAATAAAGATACAGATAGTTCTGACACCAAACCTAAAGAAAATGAATAATCGCGAATATAAAATGGCAATATTATTTTTTATGCGCGCACCCAGTATAATATGAATTGTACATGAATAGATATTACTTTATGAAGGTCTTGTAATGCGAGAAAAACATTGGCGGAACTGTGTTCCCCAAATTAGATTTTTTTTTTTGACTTGCGAAAGTTCAAGGTTTGTGAGATATGCCCATATTGGGAATCAACGCGGAGGCGTGGCCTAGTGAATTGACTGGGAATGAGCGGCCATGTTTGCTATATACCGGGAATATTCGGTGAATTAGAACGATCCCCTTCCTACGACCAAACCAACACAGGCGCGCACCGCGTGCGTGAGGCTCGGCGGGCGGGGCTGAGCGACCAGTGGTGATTCTACCGAATCTTCCGCGCTAGGCCGAGTCCGCATAGCCCACCTCAATACTTAACCTAAAAAGCAATCATCGCACTGAACACGGAAAAGAATGAACGCGAATAAAATGGATTTGCCTGATGTGAATATTTATTTTCGAAATTTATGAACGAATTTTAAATCGAATATCAATCAATTGGATTTAAGTATTGATTATCAGTGTTTAGGATCGATATTTGAGACGAAGTGGAACAGGTAAGTAGAGGGTAAATCATTGAAGACAACATGGTCAAAAATTGTTTTATTTATTGATTCATTTATTTATTATCAGAAAAATGAAATTTATCAACGATTATTGGTTAATCGAGGGATCCATTGCTGTTGAATTATGGCGTACGTCCAAACTTATCGGAGATTGAATGCTTGGGAATCGAAGAGAGGCTACCGATGAGCCACTGTCGAACGTAGTAGACTTTTACTCAAACCATTTTTATTTCTCAACGACTACTTCTATCGGAGACCCGAGTGCTGACATGTACCTCAGCGAGGTTTCATAGCGGGCGGAGGGGATTTGTCGCAGGAGTTTGTAGTACGTCGACAATCAGGTGTCGGAGAAGAATAAATTCATACGAGTTGAAGAAGATGTTGCCATCCCAGGACATCGTTACTTCCTCTGAAACAGCAAGGTGAGAGTATAACTGACTATCATGAGAATTTATAAGTCTTGTAAGGCTTTTCGATATCCGTTAACTTTGTATCCTCCGTACCCAGTGACTGATCGCCCGCTAACTCTTGAGGAGAAATATCGCCGATGTCGTTGTCCAAGCTGACCTCAGGGATCAGACTGCGAAGAGTGATAGAGAACCAAGCAGGGATCGAGGAAACGAGAGCTAGCAACAGCGTCGGCGAGGCTTGGCAGCGTACCGAGTAGCTTCGTTGCAAGGGTTCGTAGCCCGTCGACGATATTCATCGAACATTTTTTACTCGTCTAACGACCATTCAACGTTCATGTCTCGTAGCAGGCGAAGAAGCCTCGTCGCAGATGTTCCCAGTGCGACGAGGCAGCGTACGAGGAGCTTCGTTGCCAGAGTTCGCAGTGCGTCGGCGAGCATTTTCTATCAAATTTTTGTGCGGCAAGGCTTCGCCAGAGTCCAGAGAAGGACTGCATATCGTCGACGTGCTACAAATGCTTGCAACGAAGCTCCTCGTACGCTACCTCATCGCACTACAAACTCCTGCGACAAAGCCCCTCCGCCCCTCCCAAGCATTCAATCTCCGATAAGTTTGGACGTACGCCATAATTCAACAGCAATGGATCCCTCGAATAACCAATAATCGTTGATAAATTTCATTTTTCTGATAATAAATAAATAAATCAGTAAATAAAACAATTTTTGACCATGTTGTCTTCAATGATTTACCCTTCACTCACCTGTTCCACTTCGTCTCAAATATCGATCCTAAACACTGATAATCAATACTTAAATCCAATTGATTAATATTTGATTTTAAATTCGTTCATAAATTTCGAAAATAAATATTCACATCAGGCAAATTCATTTTATTCGTGTTCATTCTTTTCCGTGTTCAGTGCGATGATTGCTTTTTAGGTTAAGTATCGAGGTGGGCTATGCGGACTCGGCCTAGCGCGGAAGATTCGGTAGAAGCACCACTGGTCGCTCAGCCCCGCCCGCCGAGCCTCACGCACGCGGTGCGCGCCTGTGTTGGTTTGGTCGTAGGAAGGGGATCGTTCTAATTCGCCGAATTTTCCCGGTATAGTTATAGAAAACACCAGGCAGCGACTGGGAATGAGTAGTTAGATATTTGGCCACCAGAGGTCAGGGTGCCACATGTGAGTTCCCAATATGCTTTTATATCTCAAGTATTTATTGAAATGAAAAAAAAACTGTAACGTAACGTCTGACGATACCCCCCCTCCATAACAGATAGTCACGCTTTGGCCAACTCCCCCTCCCCCCTGAGAGCGTTACGTAATACTTGAATGCCGCCAAAAGGAGGAGGTCGACTAGGGTTGGGCCTTAATCAAAAGCAGTTGTAGAATGGATAGAATAATTTCTTGCCCCTTGTATTTAGTCCTTAAAATTTGGGAATCCCATTCGAACGTTCCTGTCATATTTTAGAACGAGGAATGTAAATCGACTTACAGAATAACAGACCAAAGCGATATCATATATAGGTATAGTACATACCCGAAATTGTATTGAATATAGATTCTCAATCAATCTCGCGTAATCAGCTGACTGCGGCCGGATGCTCGATGTCCAATGCGATTCTCAGGAGATTGACGTAGCCCTGGCTGCTCCGCTGTTCCGGTCTGCTTCTCAAATTACCTCAATTTATTGTCTTGTCGGTCCAAATATATCTCAACTCTTCTCCGCTTTCACCGGATACAAGCAATTCATATTAGTACGTCATAATAGAGAGAATATATAATGGTCGTTTTTTCATCTTTTTGCGAGAAATATTCTAGCCATTCGCTAGCCTTTCACCTTTCATTGCCACCACGATCAGAGCCCTGATAATACGTATCCTCCATAGATTGGTGAAGACATCTAGGTGTTCCCGCTATCTCGACGAACGACGTTGAAGGCTTGACGAGCCGGGGAAGGTGGAGTGATAAAGATTGGAGGCGAAGGAGGACCCTCTCAGGGTGTGCACAAGCTATTCCATGGAAAAATCACCGCAGAATCGTATTTTCACAGGTTTTGTACAAAGACTGTTCTTCAAATCAGTCCATTGCGTTGAAGAATTTCTTACAGATTTTCGATAAATAGGGTCGTCCACGAATTTTTTTTATTTCATATTCCAGTAGTTCAGCGAAAAATAATGAGGACATATTTTTTCCTTTTTTGTTTAAACAAAAATTGCAGTATATATAACGAATTGAAAACTACTAGTTTATGACGTCACCCAAGTTAAGGTATATCTATATATATCAAAATTCGTGAATTTCAATTGCCTATAACATTCGCAATTTTCATCGGTAAGAAAAAAAATATCTCACTATTTTGAGTTATTTTCTACTTGAAAAAGTGAAACAATATTTTTTTCTGGACGACCCCATTTTGATCGCGCGAGAGAACAAATTGAAATCCAAAATATCCATTTGATCCGTTAGCTTTGATTTGAACAATGTTTCCTCATAATGTTCGAAAAGCTACGTTTCAGTTATATTGAGCTTGTGACCACAATGAAATGTTGCGAACAGTTATCTTTCGGTAATGTAACAGGAAGCTTCTGAAATTATATTTCAACAGACGTAACAAAGAGATTGCAGAAACATTTCAAAAGGGTCACTTTATCCACGGAATATTTCCATGCCTGCCGCTAGACGCACTTCGGTGCGAGGGTCTTTCGGAAGCAGAAGCATGCCGTCTGAGTATAGAACGCGTTTCGTTGGGCTCAAACCCAATACTTACCAAATAATTGTACGACCTTTCATCTACCGAGAATATTCGGTGAGAGTAAACGATCCCCTTCCTACGGCAAACGCAACACAGGCAAGCACCGCGTGCATGAGGCTCGTTCGGGAGGGGATGCAATGCTACTGACACCTTATCCCCTCCCGAACGAGTCTCACGCACGCGGTGCGTGCCTGTGTTGTTTTGCCGTAGGAAGGTGATCGTTTACGCTCACCGAATATTCTCTGTATCTATCAGTGTACAATGTTCCCATGCCAGATATGGACCTATCCATGGAATTTTTAACTTTTGGGGTAAACAAATAAATTTCGGAGAAATTGACGATACACCTATAAAACTAGAATGATCTGTGTTCTTGAGTCTCAGTATACATGACAAAATTAAAATAATTCATTACCAAGGCTCGGTCAAGTGCTGATGGAGGAAAAATTAAAATGCAATTTTTCAACATATATGAAAATTGATCATGTTTTAAAATATTCACTCGTTTGTATTTATCTCTTCGAAATATAATAAAAATATCGACCGATTTGATAATATACTTCTTATTATGAATGTCATGGAATCATGTATTCGAATCATTCTTCAGATAGTAATTTTCAAAAGCTTGCAACTTTTTTCAGGTTCTGGGCCCACTTTCCAGTCGAGTACCATTTTATAGCTTGAGATAAGTAGAATAAGATACTTCAAGGTCGCTCGTTCAAATGGATCGATCAAAAAGTTATAATGAAAAAGTAGAATCATCTTCAATTCAAAAAATGTCGGCATCCCTATTTCAATTATTTTTATTATAGCTCTCCCGACTGGCACAGTTATCTATCCCGCATTTTCCTATTGTTTACGTGCTTACAATTAATGGAAAAAAAATCAGCTTGCTATTATCTTCGATCAACAAGTTATTGTAGTTGAAAGAAAAAAAAATGCTCCATTCTCACAGTAATTTGCCGTTTTCTCGAGGAGTTTTGGACTCATAACATGCGGAAATGAATTTAAATATACTAGAACATCACAGGTACCTTTAAGAAAAAGTATTTGTCAGTCGAAAACACCCTTGGGGGTAGGTTTACCAATTCATACTTGAAATGGACACCCCCATCCAATGTGTACTTGAAATGGACACAACTACTATGCCTCACAGAAGTTAAAAATTCGATGGATATGCCCATACGTGATTATTGAATCAGCTTAGGTTGGATAATGGGTATAAAATATGGGAACTCAGAGATTCGAGAATCATCGTCAGAGAGTCAGTTTTATGAAACACGACTGCAATATATCTGATTGTGAGTGATTCATCCGTATTATCGATAAAACTGAAAGATTGCGCGAGATGAATAAGACGTTTCTTTGTAATTTATGTGTAAAATCCTCAGCTGCAGAACTCGTTACATAATTGGCATATGAAGGGTGCGATGATATTTCATTGCGTTTCACAGCAGTTCAATAGGTGAAGAATTATAATACGTTCCAGTTAACTGATTCGTGTGGGGGGAAACTCAACTCGAATTTAAATTTCAAATTGAGGTTCTTGTACTCAGCTTTGTTGAACTTGGTCTTCTGATCGTGATCATTAACCGTGGCTGTATTTTCGACAAAGTTTAGAGCACGTATTTAGAGATGAAACAGTTCATTGTTAGCAAACGTATTGTTTACTCAATTTTGTATTTATGGAAGTTATATGCAGGAATAAATGCGATGGAATGAAGACAAAACAGTATCAGCTCCGAAGCTGAGTCGACGATAAGAATTGAAGAGCAATCCAGGTCCGAGAAAAAAGAGAGGCGGCTAGCTACTTTGTTAGAAATATTTTTGTCACGTATTTATGTGAATAAAAGGCCGATAGGGGATATAGCGGAGCGTGTTTTCGGTATGATACTACGTCTAGTGTTGATTCGATGTTCGATGATATTCTCTCCAAGATTCTGCACGGAATAGCCAACGCAGGATTAAACCGTAAACAAACAATACGTGGTACTTTATAAATCCAGGCTTAAAATTTTTAATCGAGAAAGTAACAGAGCGGGAAACGAAAGTGAAGTTGGTGGTATTTCGAAGCTAGCTCGCTATAATATCAGCGCGGGATTGTTATCAAACTGTATTCCAGGATTGGCATTATTGTTCCCAGCCCCAATAAACCCACTTTGGAGTGTCATAAGCATTTCGATTTCCGGGATCTTTTCGGATAAGCCAGCATTTTTTACAGCCGCTTTATTCTGACTGCATTCAAACAGATCCTTCGACAATAAAACAGGAGAAGAAGTTTCTAACTTTGCAGTCGACGAAGTAATGAGCAATATGTACTCATCAAGACGAACAGTTGGATGACAAAGAGTAAATGCATGCACCGCTGGAGGGAATTGGACGAACACATAATAGGTCTGTGTTCCACCCAGCTGCTTTTCTCTGCGTCTTTGACTTTCCAACCTCTCCGCGATGTTACCAGTCTTAGTTGCAAGTAGTGAAATTCCTTACCGCATGTACCCCACGATAATGGAATTAGAAAATTTGAAACCGCGGTATATGGATTTGTCGAAAATCAGTGCCTCATTCGTGTTGATGACAATACGTTAGCCCGACTCTGTAGCCGGTAGGAAAACGCTGAGACTCTATCTACTCTCTCCTGCTGTCTCGATATTTAAATCTAGTTTCTACTGCTCAATCGTGAGTTATCAATACGTACTGAGTACTCTGATACACAGTAAAAGAAATGTTGTGAAAGTTAACAGAAAAGTTTGTGTTAACCACTTTTTTTCACACAAAATTTGTGTTATTTCATTCTCCACGTGTCTTGGCCCGAAAAACCGCGATCCCTACCTCACTTCGCCCGGTTTAAACGCGGTTTTTTGGCCTAGACACATAAAATTGTATATATGCCATAGGCCCATAAAGTATTTTCTGACGAAATTCATTATAATCCCCGCCTCCGGCTCGGATTATAAACGCGAATTCGTCGGAAAATACTTCATCGGCTTAATGACATAATGTACAGTACCCATGTGGAAATTACAAACGGGAACTGGCCAATAGTTGTCCAGTTCTCCTGTTTTCAATACGGGTGCTAGACAGTTGAGCTAGACAGCCACTGTCCGGAAATGTAACGCTGCACTAGGCAGTTTCACTAGGCCAGTTTAACTGTCCGGGTTCTGTTCAGTCTGCCCGGCTTATATTGTATTTCCTGAATTTTGTTTCTATATCATTCCAACGACAGAACGTGATAAAAAAAATTATTGACAAACGTTTTATCATCGAATTTGATAATTTATAATTGACCGCATGTAAATGAAAACGCATTTTCGTTGAAAAAACCGCCACCGATATATTTCTCCTAACCGGATTTGAACCCACGTCCGCTCGCTCGTATATATTATTAGTCGCACGCCCTACCCACTACACCAAACTACCGATTGGTATAATCTCAATGTTTTCCGAGATGTATATTAGACTGGCCATTAAAAAAAAAGTTTGCGCTCCAACTTGAAAAATATGAAGTTCACCTTGAAAAAAGAAAATCCTCGAAGTTTCAAAGCTCTATCTCATTATTAACGGGTGCCGGCCATTTTTTGTTTTATTTTAATTTTTTTTTCAATTTTTTTTTAGTAATTTAAAAAATTTTATGTCTTTTTCTCTAATATAAGATTTTATTTGTTTTCAGACCTTGATCTTTTTGGATTTTATAACGATTCGAAAAAATGAAACGGTAGACAAATGAATCTGGGATTGAAAATACTTTTTAATCAAACATTTTCAATTTTCAATTTATTTTCTCACTTTTTTAATTTTTAATTCATTTATTTTTTCCATTCTTGATTTATCTTTTGTAATTAGTTTGATTTGTTAATTTTTTATTCTAGGCATCCTTGAAATTCTTTTAGACTAATTCCTAGGCTATATTTTTTTTGGACGTCATGTTGAATATTCCAGCATGAAAAATTGAAAATGTTCGAGTAAAAAGTATTTTCAATTCCAGATTTATCTGTCTACCGTTTGATTTTTTCGAATCGTTATAAAATTCAGAAAGATCAAGGTCTGAAAACAAACAAAATCTCATTTTATGGGGAGAAAAGAAAATTCAATTTTTTTAAAAGTAGAAACGAAAAATTAAAATTGAAATTAAAATAAAAATCAAACAAAAATTGCCGGCACCGCTTGATAATCAGATAGAGCATTGAAACTTTGGGGATCTTATTCTTTCAAGCTGAACTTATGATTTTTCAGGTTAGAACGCAAACTTTTTGTTTAACGGCCAGTCTAATGTATTAGTATATCCCAACTTTATATGAAAAATTCTATGTGAACTCGGATGAATCAAAAACCGATTATAAAAAAGGTGATTCTATCTTTTTGACGTCCAATTTTTATTTCTTTCAAAATGACAATTATTGATTTTCGACTTCGTGATTCTGGTTCCGACCGATAACCGATTGACACTTAAATTCTCAGTACAAAATTAAAGTGATCATTGAATTACAGGGACTTTTTCCGCAAAAAATCAAAATCGACTTTTTAGTCATTTTTGCCGAAAATTTCACCGAAATCTTTCCTTATAATTGAATAAATTATACGTATATATATGAGGGTGGTCGTTGGATGGAAAATTATGTCGGATGGCCGTAAATCGGCTCGAAATGTGGAAAAAATAATTCTCTAATTTTGTCAAATGTTTATTTTGAACCCTGGTCCGCCCTATTTTCACATGGATTCTCTTTCATTCGTAAAAATGCTAATTCAAGTAATTTTTAGATTGAATATTGAATCAACAAACCTGAATCGAATAATGCACGATAATATTCATATTTCTGTAAAACATAATCTAAAATCGTATACGGGTTATTTCATACGAGTCGTGGGGGTTTCAATTCAAATGAATATTTTTTTTCTACTTTTTTCAGTAATATAACGTCGTATTTTTTATTTTCTGGCTTGAGGCTTTTAAGCTTGGCGCTAAGAAGCCTACATTCGAATTGAACAATATCAATTCAAGTACAACATAATACACGTTGATTGAATCTCTGGCGATGGTTCTAATTGTTTCCGGAAGAATTTCAAACTATTTATAACAAAAAATGAATGAAAGAATCAGCTGCAGAACTGTGGCATATTTGAAATATTATGCACTCGCGTGAAATACCTGAAACGGAGGCCCCGTGTAACATCAGATTCACCAATACAAGAAAATGAGCTGTATTAAAAAATAATAAAATGAAACATTATTATATCTTTAACGAAAGAAAAATCAATAAAAAAGAATGAATTAATCTATATATTAATCACTTTGTAAAACAATAATTTTAATTTTTTATAACTGAAATGTATCGGATGTAATATCGCTCATTTTAATTAGACCTAACTCAAATCAATATTTTCACGAATGAAAGAAAATCCGTGTGGTAATATGGCCAATCAGGGCTCAAAATAAAAAACTGAGAAAATTGGCAGAATTATTTTTTCCACGTTTCCAGCCAATTTACGGTCATCCAACATTGAAATGAACAAAAACCGCATGTGAGGACCACCCTAGTATATATGTCAGAAAAAATTCAGGCTAAGTGCAATTGACATAGTGTTCCTAAAGGGGGACTGGGCAGTTAAACGGTGCAAATAACATTTATAGTTTGACAATGTAGGGGCTGCCCAGTTGCGCTGAAAACGGGTTTGCCCGTCCGGGGGCTGTACAGTTACGCTAAAGACGGGATTGCCCGTCCAGGAGCTAGACGGTGATCGGGTAACCCCAAGCAAATTTCCACATGGGTAATGTTCATCGATGGTGTCCCTGTGACTCACTATTTTTCCTAGCTTTTTTTTCGTATCAAATTTCCCTTCTACAAATATTTTATTTGCCAATGACCGGTGGCTTACTTCGTGACTCTGCTGCAACACGCAGCTGTCATATTCCTAACAACCTGAAGGTTCCACTGGTCACGGGTACATAAAATGTTCATAGAAGTAAAACTCGATTCTGGAGAAAATAGTGAGCCACGAGGACACCATCGATGAACATTACTGTACTATTGAATCAACACACGAGTGTTAAATATTTAACACAAAAATTTTAACATTTTACACAATGACGAATTTTTTTTTACTGTGTACCCGATTGCCCCGTCAAGAAATATACTCGAATTTTATTGACCGGTATATTTCTCGAATTTCTCCGAAACGGGGCTATCAATCGACTTGTCCTTTTGGCAGCCGATGTTTGACGAGTAATGAGTTCGAACTGGTACGTTCGATCGGATGAAATGCCGCTCCCAACCGTGGAAATTGCTGAAATTATCACAAAAACGTAGAATACAACTGAACCCTTCATCTTTGTCGAAAACGAAGATGTTTTGGGATGGTTGTATTCAAAATCCCTTACAGAATCGGGCTCCTGAAGCCGATCTTGCATTTTTGATAAATATTAGATGGTCTTAAGGAGGTTCGACCGAATCTTATGTAAAAAATAATTTCCAACTTTGAGCTTTGAAACTTCGTTTACATACAAATGAATACTTCATTAGTGTATTCTCAAAATTTGAAAACGATCCACCGTCTAGTTTCTTAGAAAAATAGTTTTAAGTATGACGTTTTTAAAGTTCTTATACACAGGCTCTTATGGCTGACAAGCTACCGGCATGACTTGTTTTATTATTTTCACTATTAATCGCCCAAGTTTAAGGAATAAAAAACCACGCGTGATAAAGTTGAATACTTATGGAATATTTTAACATATTAACAATATACCGTGACCGATGTAATTATTGAAATAATTGGAGTCAAACTTGATTTGTCAATCTCGTTTATCGAGTGATACATATTACTGAAAGTTTGGCGGCGTCGCGGGAGCAGCTGAGCGAAAAAAAAAAAGACAGAAATATGATTTAAAGAAAATACGAAATGAGAAATTAATTTTTCCATTTTGCTAGATTTTTTTCACAAAATTTACCTTTATATCTGCAATGCAAGTGTATCAAAATGTCTTATACATATTCACATAGGGGGAAGTCCCATGACGCCGGACGGCACCTAGAACCGGACACTGCTAGTATCAGCCAAACTAGAAACATAATTCACAATTCTTTTGCGTGGTTCGAACATGGTTAGCCGGCGCAGTAGTGGAGGTGTTTTGCTAGCGGCATTGTGCGTGCATGCGTTGACGAGAGACATTTGACATTTGACCCAGCAGAAATCTGCGTCACATCTTATTTTCTCGTGGACATAACCTGAACAATTGGTGGTTCTGCTATTTTATTTCTCAATTAGAATGTTCGTTGGCATGTATACTTTCATACGATGTGAGGTGAAAGTAAATATTCCTGCGGTTTAGCATAGATTTTATCATTTAGTCCGGCATTACGGGTCCCTAATATCGGACACTCGACTAGTTCCCCAATACCGGACGCGGCTTTTTTAACTTGTTTTGGTTATTTGTAAAGAAATTTTTCTTACTCGTTGTAGGTATTCTAACTATGGCTGACCAGTCCGAAACACGGGAAAAGGGAAAATGGTTAGCGAAAAATATGAAAAGTATTGCCTGAGAAGATGGCTTGTAGACAGGCTAACGTGAAATATGAGGTACCTAGGAGTACCTTGCTTGAACGACATGAAAACACACATCGAACTTCTTTCACCACTCCCAAACACTGCAGTGTGATGTGTGTGGTGTGTGTGTGTGCTGTGCGTGATCGCTGCAGGATATAATAATTTCTTTTTATCATTTTTTCCATTCATACCACCACTGTCCGGTACTAGGTGCCACCCTTCTGAAGCAACCGTTTTTAATACTGAATGTAAAAATATTTTTTCATCAGTTTGACGTTAAATGAATGTTCAAAATGTTATTATGTTACCATAAATACTCCAAAGTTTACTATAAAACTGAAAAAGATCGAAGATCCTATCTATTTTGTAGTTTTATTAATGAATAACCTTAAGTGTCCGGTACTGAGGGACTTCCCCCTAACAGCGCGCTGTTGCCACATCTTTTCATCAAACCATATGAGTCAAAAATAACGAAGTCATTTCATTACTTTCTTTCATTGAATGAGTAACAATTATCAATTTATGAACTAGTTGTATTATTCTAAATGAAAATAATGAATTTTAATAACTATGAGAAGAATTAAGTAAGCGAAAAAATTCAAACACTACTTTGACTCATTAGTTTCGGTCGAACCTCCTTAAATGCAACCATCGTGCAGATTTTTCAAGCGGTAACACCACGCGCTCGACCACGCGGATCGATTTCTTTTAGGAAAATCGCTGTATCTTAGCCAATTTTTATTCAGTCAATTTGAAACTTTCTGATAAACTTCCTTTAATGTTAATGAACAAATGTCTCGCTGAAAGTTTTTCCACGCTTAAACTTCGTAGCACACTTTTTCTCGTCAAATATACATAACCGTATAAAAAGTTGTTCGCTTGTTTACAACTAAATTATTGATGAAAAATATATAATTATTATTTTTTTATGACTTTATCGGCAGCGCACAGTGGGGCCAAATCCCAAAAAGCTGGCCAAAAGTCCAAAATGTTTCAAATTCACGTAAAATTTAGTACTCCGCGGTTTGTGGGGTCGCTGATTATGAATCCGAAGTCAAAATTAGAATAAACAAAATGGCGGATCCAATATGGCTGAAAAATTTTCGAAAAATATGTTCAATTCAGGTGAAATTCAGTACTCGGGGGTTTTCGGGGTCGCTGATTACGAATCCGAAGTCAACATTTGAATAAACAAAATGACGGATCTAGCATGAACCAATTTGTAGAAGTTTAGCACTTGACAGAAAGTGCTGTAGGCTGAAATTGATCATTTTTCTTGAATGAAGGAATAGAAGTGCAATAAAAAGTCGAAAGTAGAAAATAAATCCATATATTATATTGGAATACAAAAAATCTCCTATCTTAATATTCCCTAATCCCCCATATATAATATGGGTATGGGTATATTATTATTAATGTAGGATTAATATTTATAAACGTAAATTGCGTATTGCGGAATTCGAAACGATAACGTCCACAAACAACTGCAAGAAGACGAGCAAAATATAATAATATAATTTTGCATTTTTTTGAACAGTCCCCAGTGACAATGAAAAATAATGAAAAAACACAAACATCAGTACACTCCTGAATAGATATCGCTAAACGCAACAATTTATATCTGAATTACTTTTCTACATTCAGCGTTTTCGATATTCGAAATTCAGAAAACTATGTTCTTCATTGCAAGAAGTCGCGCCGATTATAAAAAAGCAGCTAATTTTAATTTTTTTCATTTAATAATAGTTCCATCCACAATATGCGAGAGGTCCGGTCGCAGAACTCTACAGAATTCATGAACTTTTCTCTACGTGTTTGACATTTTAAGTTATAATTTTCCGTTCCTTTCTGTACAAAACTTTCGTTTATTGTTATCACATGAACTATTATTATTAAATTAGTAATACATGATAATATTATACTTCCTTTTAGCTGTGGATTCCATTTCTGATATTTAAGATTGATCAATATATAAAAATTTGGCGTCCCCTTGAACATATAACTCAAAACTCCGGTTCTCGCACGACACGTCTAGCTGGATTGAGGGTTACCTTTCAACTGAATTACAATGGCAGGTATAAGGGATCGGGCCCACTGAAGTCTAGACTTCGACCTTTTGACTATTACTCAAACTAACCCATGACTCAAAATTCACGGAAATTAAGTTTTATTTTTCGACTTTTGGCCAGCTTTTTGGGAGTTGGCCCCATTGTGCAGCGGTAGGGTATTTTACGATGTCATGCCAAAAATCAAGAAGATCCGTTGATATTTGTCGAAGTTAGAGCGAGTTAAGATTATAAAACGTGGGCCAAACAAGCTGCGCGTTTTTTCAGTTTTTATTATTTTTCTCAAAAAATAACGAATCTCGAAAAACACTGTACATACAAAAAAGTTGCCTTTTTTATCCTCTACACGATGGTATTTTTGAAAAATCATTTCGGTAACTTGTGAGAATTGGTCACATTGACGGGAATTTTCTACTGAAAAAAGTCGAGCCGGGTGCTCAGGACCTTTCAGCATCAAGGCCTTCATTATCGTTAGGCCCATCCCTAGTCGCCCACCTCGTTTTGGTCGAAATGTATCAGATTTCGATTATTGTCCGAACCCAGGCGTCAAAAACGCGAAAAAGGTCAACGCTGTGCAAATTCAAATTCAATTCCGAACACATACGTCCCAAAAAAGGTTCGTTCCGTGCAAAAATAGAGTCTACAGATCGTTTTTACATTGTTCGCCGAGGAAATCGAATTCGACTAATTTCGTAACAATGTAAAAACCATCTGTAGGCTCTATTTTCGCACGAAACGAACATGTTGTTGGACGTATGTGTTCGGAATTGAATTTGAATTCGCGCCGCGTTGGCCTTTTTTGTGTTTTTGACGCCTGGACTCGGATAATAATCGAAATGTGACACATTTCGACCAAAAGGAGGTGGGCGACTAGGGATGGGCCTTAAACATGTTCTCGTCACCAGCAAAGACGTTTTCAAGCATTCCAAACATTGTATGCATCAGTTCGACTAAAGTTTTGACAGGACATCATGTACATGCCTGCCTTACTCAAAAAAGCGCAGCTTTTTGGCGCGACACCTTGTTCTATCTTATTCCTCTCTTTTGTCGTAGAGTTTTGAAAATCCCTCGCTGTGTCCTGTATCAAATTATGATTTTATGATCTCTGTGATCTCAGGACATCAACTGATGTGTTTTCCTCAAAGATCTCTAGATATCAGAACATTATCCAACACTTTCTCATTCTATTTCTGATGGTAAAATATTTCTTGCCCTACTTTACTCGATCTACTTACTCATGTTGTCGGTATAGGGTTCTCTGTATATTTTTTAATGAGCATCAGTTTGAAGCGACTACGCGATGGAAAGTCCACCGTAATACTTGAAAAGTAATTAGGCACGGCGAGTGGGAGCTTATAAATTCGTAGCAATAAACGGTGTTGCCTTGATCTTAAAATCTCTTTCTATATTTGAAACGTCTAAGGTCACAGTTTTTTAGGCCCTAATAATATCGCGCTGAGGTTGCCTGATCGCAGAAACTTTCGTGCCAATAGCCGTCTGATGGCAAGAAAATGATTTATTTTCATTACTACGATTAAGCTCAGATATGGATGTATATTGATGTGAATATTATAATTTTCAACCACTTGAACCTACAGCATACCTTGGACATCGTAGGCCGTTACTATATGAGGTACGAAATATGATATACGAGGTTGCGAAGGGCTTCTATGCTTTTGATTATGACCCTACATTCTGTGATTATGTATCCAGATGGCAATAAACGTTGATGAAAAGAAACACCCACACAATACAGGCGTTCAAAATAGGTTCCGGAAACGCTGCCTTGCAATATTGTTATGATTACAGAAACATAACAGTTACTGGTGAATCCCAGAAATGTATTGGATATAAGCAAGTATCTCTGCCTTTGTAACATTATACTTGAAATGCGTCTAGAATATAACCGTGAAACTTATCCGTAAATTTTTACACGTCTCAGTTACATTTCAGATATATTCCGGTCGTGTTTTATGGAACTGACTTGATAATGCTTTTTGAATCCGTAAGTTTCCATGTTTTAGTCATTATCCAACTTAAGGGGGTATCCACACCTTTGAGTGGGTTAAAAAGATATTGATATTTTACAGCGAATTTGAGAGTCTGATCAAATCCAAAAAAATCATGAAGTTTGGGGAGGGTTTGACCCGCATTATCCATACTTAACATTGAATATTACTTTGAGTCTAATGGCAGTTACGCTCCATATAGAAAAATACAAAATCACTCGGTTGTCGTAAAGAATCAGGAGTATCGTGGGACCAATTCTGGAGTTTGTGGTCTTCAAATAATCAGAAGTGATGCCTCTATCAGATGAACATACAACTTTTTGATATCGCAAAAATTGCCTGAGTTGTTTAATTTTTACTGAGATTTTTCTGATTTTTCAATTTTTCTTCTCTATTTTTTCTATTATCTCAACCAAAAATATTGATATCAAAAAGTTGTCTGTTCATCTGATAGAGGCTTCGATTCTACAAATTTGAAGACCACAAACGCCAGAATCAGTCTAACGATACTCCTGATTCTTTACGACAACCGGTCAAAATATTCATTCTCCAGAAATCAACTTGCAAACTTTTTTATTAATTTTTTTTTTTTATTTCCTACTTTTCACAGGGAGGAAAATGTAGTTACAGGAAATCAAGTTCTAAGATTTTTCTTATGACTAATATGCTGGATCCGCAGCTGCTCTCGTATCGATGAGTTATGAGTCGAGTCGAGTCTAGACACATGTGCCAGGCGGAGGTTTGTAGTGAGTTTTGACCTGTTCTGTACAACAATAGTGTCCGGTAGGTGTCCGGTGAGGCTGTTAGAAAAATAATGAATTGCTTTAGAAAAAATCTGATCAAAATTTTTCAAAACATAAAAATTCTCTAAAATCTTTGATCTTCAATATTTTTGAGGTTCAGAAGATGCTAGCACATTTTTTGTCAATACTAAGAAAATTCTTTCATCTTTCATCAATCATACCTTTTTTCTTATAATATTATTTTATGTTAATTAATATATGTATTATAGAAATACTCATCTTCTTAGCAATCCAAATGTGTAGTCTCCTGGCATCGATTTCAAACGCACTTTTGATGGATCATCTTCTTTCGATTCCGAAGTCTCATCTCAGATATATATGGGCATATCTCACAAACAGTTAACTTTCGCAGCTCGAAAAAAAAAAAATATCCAATTTGGGGAACACAGTTCCGCCAATTTTTTTTGCTCGCATCTCAAGACCTTCATAATAGTATATTGTGATACAAGTGCGGAAGGTAGGCAATATCCGACGAGTGTCGTTTGAATCTTTAATCTTTTGAAGCATTCATTGTTGAAAATAAAACTACTTCGAACCTTTGTCACTATTCTCGTTCGGCGGCATTCGATAAAAAAATTAATTTTTTTTTGCTACTCGTTCATTGACATCTACTTGATATATTCTACAAGACCTTGCAAGAATCCAGCAATTTTTCAAGCTTTTATATGAGATTGAATTGAAAAAGAGCGATGTCCCCATGTTAATCAAATGGGAAAAATACTTTTGCAATGGGCCACGCCAAAAAAAATCGCACCGTGGTCATATTTATAGGTACTAATACTGACCTCATACACTCACATTTTGAGGGGTGCGAGGGTCAATTAAAAAATATGACCCCAAAATGATTTGCCCTAATAATTATATACAATTATATAGAATCTATATATAATTATATGTAATTTATATAAAATTGTATAAAATTGTATCAAATTGTATAAAATTACATAATATAATTACATAAAATTATCCACGGCTTTGGAAAACTTTTTCGTTGGTTGAGGATTTTGATTCGCAAAAAGTCAAGAATGGTTATAATCTTATGTAGGTGATGAGGTTTTATTTTTGATGATGAGTCGGGAGTAGAATTTTGAATTTGTTTCGTGGAGTTTTATTATTCTCATTAATTTATAAAAATGATTATAATAAATCATTATTGTACTGAGTCAATATTATTATATTATTGCTAAACAAAAAATTGATTTTCACCACACCTGCCCGGAAAGTACGACTTTTTGCCCCTCGCGTGAGCGGGAAGTTGTACTTTCCGATGGCAGGGGGTGGTGAAAAATAGTATACGTCACACGGGAGTGAAAAAGGCCATTCCAAACTGCGTTTTTGCCACACTCGCCTTCGGCTCATGTGTCAATCTCACTCGCAGTTTGGCGTAGCCTACTTTCCCTCCCTAGATACGTAATATACTATCAATTACTATCGGGCCGTAGAATCGGGACACGTGGGTTTGACACACTACACCTAAGTGAAAAAAAATCGGACAGCCTTTGGATAAAAATCATTTCCAAGCTTGTTCTATTCCCCGTTCGATCAGCCAAAGACCATTGTTGTATGAAGATCAAGAGGGAAGTTATCGTCAATGTATGCAAAAAACGTAGTTTTTACACATTCTCTTTTGTAGCTTCACTTTAACTCATCGCCATTCTCTCGAAATAGTCGGGAAAAATATTTGAAAAATCATGCTCAATCTTTGAAGCTTCCCGAGTGCAATGACATTTGAATTATGGAGAAATTCCCAAAATTATGGTCACGGCAGTCGGAAATAGCCCAAGTGTTGATCTCGCAGACGAGTAACTATAGAAGGTTCATCAATGGCTGAAAATGTAGGGAAAAATCATGGTAAGCGATGGCCATTGCGATTTAATATGTTCGATGTGTTGTTTAACAGTTATTGCAAAGTATTCCGCGTTGAGTTTTCGGGGCAGTATCTCGCGCGCGGCGCCTATGACTGCAGGAGCAATAACTGTTGAACAATACATCGAACATGTTAAATCGCAATGGAAACTGCTTATCATAATTTTTCCCCAAATTTTTAGTCATTGATGAACCTTCTATTGTTACTCGTCTCCGAGATCATCACTTGGGCTATTTTCGACTGCCGTGACCATAATTTTGGGAATTCCTCCAAAATTGAAAAGTCATTGCACTCAGTAAGCTTCAAAGATTGAGCATGATTTTTCAAATATTTTTCCCGACTATTTCGAGAGAATGGCGATGAGTTGAAGTGAAGCTACGAAAGAGAATGTGTAAAAACTACGTTTTTTTGCATACATTGAACGATAACTTCTCTTTTGATCTTTATACAACAATGGTCTTTGGCTGATCTAACGGGGAATAGAACAAGATTGAAAATGATTTGTATCCAAAGGTTGTCCGATTTTTTTTCACTTAGATGTAGAGTGTATTATATATATGAATATATATAATTATATATAATTATATCGGGCCATTTTTTTTATATAATTATATATAAATTCTATATAAGTCTATATAATTCTATATAATCTTTTTTCCCCGGGCGGTGAAATTTGAGTATAACACCCCCCCCCCCCCCCCCCCCCTTAACACTTGATTCCGTTTGGCGAACAAAATGGTTCATATTTACCAGAACTTTAGAAAAAATAAATCAAACTCAAGTTTTTCTAAGTTCCTATAATACTGCAGTTATTGTGATAAGAAATATTGAGATAAATGCAAGTTTGTATTATGAAAGAGAAGAGTTAGTAGGAAATTAATAGAAATAATTAAACTATAAACTTTTGCTTGGGTTTCCATTACGTATATGTACTTAAATCCGAAAGGTTTGCATACAAGCTGGAGTCTTTCCAGAGTACTACGGCTGCAACATACTCTAATTTGCAATTATACTCATTGCGACGTCGTCAAAGAGTTTGATATTGTTAATTGGTTAGCAATCACTGCTGCATCTCTATTGGCAGTTAGCTAAATTCACTCAGTTTTCTAGGACTTGAAAGTTCGACTGCTTGAATTCAATTTATCTATTCTAGAGTCTGATTTTCACTTCGAAATTGAGGGTCGCGGTCCATTTATCATCTCAGACGTACTACCGAGCAAAACAATTTAAGAAATTTGATATTAATTTTTGGACATTAACAGTTACAAATACGTGGTGTCACCCTCAGCAGTTCAGTCGCGCCAAGAGTGAACGCGGAGGGTGACTCTCTGTGCACATTTTACCCCTCTTCGAGGAGGTCGTCAGTCAATGTCATCGCCGTTTTTCGGACACGTCGTAAGTTCACCAGTCAAAGTCGTCTGCCTATGTCCCTCTACAGAATCGCGTTTACGTCAGGGAGTTCTGGACTTAAAGGGCGAAGCCCGCGCCGTGACGGCTTAAGGTTGTACGCGCACAACATAGTGAGTCGGAATGGAGTAGAAATTTTTTCATCTTAAAGTTAATTATATAATTATTTAAACAAAAATCAAATTCGATGTAACTGACTTTGGTATTTATTTACAAGAAATACATCTGAAAACACCGCATCTAACAGCTGTGTGTGTTGATGTAGTCATGCAGTGTTTGGTTATAATCCTAAAAATTATTTTTCAAAATAAGTAATCAACAACACAACGGGTGGTTTGCAGATAGAAATATCAGTGATAGGATGAAAAAAAAACCTACTGTAGAAAGCAATAATTATCCAATTTCAAAATGCGCGCCACTTTTTGCTCAACGTTGCCAAACTTTCACAACCCATCTACATCATTTAGTTTTAATCATTGCTGACAGGTAATTTAGTTCATTTTCGATTATTCCAATTAAAATATCTCCAAACTTACACGGTGTAATACTTCTTTTAAAATAATTTTTACATAATTTACGAGAATTGAATAATACAAACGTCAGTTTTCTCGATTTTAATCTATACCCAGTAGTTATGGTTGAAATATATGAAAAATGTGTGTTTTGAACGGGATTGCCTATAGTTTACATGTTAAATATTCAGTTTTCAAAAATGAATTATGCAAAAACTACACGTCGGATCTTACTCAAAAAATTAAATTCTATGTATTTCATATCGATTAATAAAATATTTAACCCTAGAACGACAAACCCATTTTTTCTACCTTTAAACTACAAACCGGGGTTAATATTTACCCCACGCGTTTCTTGTTCGTAAAATCGTTCTGAAAGCAGTAATCAGACTCGTGAGTACATGAATCTCTTCGTTTGTTCATGCTGAAGAGGATGGTGAAAAGTATATTCAATTTCATTGAGGTTTAGTCGGTGAAAAATCGATTTAAATACCTGAAAGCGCTAAGAAAACGGCCAAAACGTCATTTCTTGAAGTTCGCCTGGGGTAGATATATATATACCCTGGTTTGTCGTTCTAGGGTTGAAATTCAGCTCGTGATCTATACTTTGCTCTAATGCGCGTACAACCTTAAGCGTAAAATTATTTGCCAAATTTTCAAATAATATGCTAGCTGCGTACCTCTACATGCATAGAATCAAACGTGTATCGTTGTATACATACATATAAAATGTTTCCCAGTTACGCCTCAGCCCCAAAAGAAACACACACACTAGAAGAGTGCTTGTATGTTACGCAGCTAGCCTATAGTGAAGAACGCAGCTTTTAACGCAGCCGATATCAGCTGTAGGAAGGGAGCACGGTAGGTTGTATAAACCGAGCTTTTACTCACGTTCTTTTTGTACTTATATGGTCAACAAATTATTCAAACGCCGATAGATTCGCACTGCAACTTTTATCGGCACAAAAGTATCAAGAACTGCTGATGTTGCTTCGGGCTGAGTGATGTTCCAAATGCTACCATTTTAAACATCGATTTGAAATGGAAAATAGCATTATCAATTTTTGTATTTTAAATTGGATTTAAGGTAGTTCTAGAGTTTTGGTCAAATCTTAGGTAACGCCCGAAATTTCATTATGGTGTAGGACTTAGACTGTAGGTACAACCTTCATGAACCCCTATCTGAAATTTTATTTCGATCCACTACTTAGTTTGTGGGGTGATTGCAATGAAAAATCGGACTTTTTCTACACGATGCCCATACCCAACACGTGAAAGGATAGGACTTTGCTCACATTTTTCATTTTAGACGCCAAACGAATCTTCGGATTTGAAAAAAATAACCGCTCCTGTATGCAGTACTCTTGTGGGATTGATTAAAAAAAAAATCGTCATTTTCTACTACTTAGTTCCGAAGATATTGACTCACGAAAAATAATAATTTTATTCGACACGGAACGGAGACACAATCAGCGAGACAAACTTACAACAGTGTACGCTGCGGCGAACTGATGGGCGCGCGGTAAATTCCGGGAATTAGGAACTTTATTTTTCATGAGTTTCAATAATTGCGGAAAGGTGTTCAAATAAATTTATTCTCTCAACAAATTGATCCTATTTAAAGTAGCTCATCAGCTCCATAAAGTGTGAAGATTTTCGAAAACTACAAAGAATCGCCGAAAAATATTATTAGGTTTTTTAACCCATTGAACAGGCAAAGTCTTTCCCCACTCTGCGGCAGAGCGAGCGGAGTCGAGAATGGGGATGGCACGCCCAGGAGCGTATGTGATCGCACAATTTGAACTGAGGAATGGAACAGACAAATATTATCCACTTTCTCACGGTACGTCCCTGACGCTCATCACGGTGTGGGTTTCACCGACACACTAATACTACGGAATTCACTACTACACTACATGACAGCACTCTCATTGGCTGTTCCCCCATCAGCCTTACACCGATACTCGAGGCAGCGCCGTGCGAATGGGGGGAACGGCGAAGGGGGCGCTCGCCCCGGGCGCCAACTTCAAGGGGCGCCAAAATGTGAGGGGGCGAAAATCTTGAACCACGCTAATAACATGTACCAAGATCGCTTTAGCCGGTCCCGACACTTTTTCGACTTTTTTTTCAGCTTTTTCTCTCGATTTTCAACATTTTTCGTGATTTTTTTGCTTTCATACTATTTCCAATTTGTTATTTTGTATTTCCGCAAGTTTTTTTCCAGTTCTGTGAATACGGATACGTTCCGATACTGAATTCGGAAGAACATCGTCTTGTCTATAGAGAAATCTATCTATTCATGAGGTATTCCATGCCAACTTGACTAATGATTTTCCCTCACTATTTTATATTTGATTCATAATTTTTCATACTGTTACCCCAACTCTAACACCCATTCATGAGTTTTTTCAGATTTTTTTCCTGAACCATTATTGATTTATGAATTTTCGAAACTTGCAGCATAGACACGCTTTTGATTGGAGAAAAAAAAAAATCTGAAAAATTCTGTGTCCGAAGACGATCATTTTGACCCTTATTCGAAACTGGAAACTATTTTTCTTATACTTATTTAGCTGATTTCGGAAAAAATTATTCACTTAACGTAGTGGATAATGGCTCCCAGAATTTTTTTGATCAAAATTTTCGAATAGGTATGAAATCAATCGTATCTCTCATTGTTACGACCCATTATCCTAAAGATACAATTCATCCGCATTGAATAAATTCTGAGAGCTATTATCCACCACGTTTGCGGAATTATTTTTCCTTAAATCAGCAAAAAAAATGTAAGAAAAATAGTTTCCACTTTCGAATGGAGGTTGAAATGATCGTCTTAGGTCACAGAATTTTTGAGATTTTTTTCAAAAGAATCCAAAGTGTTTTTCTGTTGGAAGTTTCGAAAGTTCATAAATAAATAATGATTCGAAAAAAAATCTAAAGAAATTCATGCGTACAGGGTGTTGGAGTTGATGTAGCTATAGGAAAAATGATGAATAAAATGAAAAATGGCGAGGGAAAGGCGAGGGGCAAGGTATTGGTCAAGTTGGCATGGAATACTCCTCACATAAAAATATATTATTATAAAACAAAGATTATATAATAGATTATTATATAGTAAAAACGTTCAACAAATACAAAATTCGTTACAACATATTGCCCATGATCATGTAAAAGGTTTCGATAAATATGTGTTGCACAGAAAAGGAATGAGCAGTTGGAATAGGGCCAACACTTTTTTCCAGTAGAAATGACAACAATTGTGGTAAGATTTACTCATTAGGACATTATGGAATCTATTTGCTCCTATGTACCAAACATTAGAATTGTGGTAATTTCTACTGCAAAAAAGTGTTGTCCCCATACCAGCTGCGCAACATAGTAAATTCAGCAACAATTTTTTTTCCGTGTGAGTAATATATATTTGGGTGCATGTCTTTTTTCAACATTGTATGCGACTTTTTCAGGATTTTTTGCGACTTTTTTTTCAATATATTTAACTTATGTGACTTTTTTCACGGCTTTTAGTCAATCCGAGGCCTGTTTCAGTCCAAGAAAGGTAATAGTTCAATTTCGATTATTTTTTTTTTTTTGTATGTGAGGGGGGCGCCAAATCCAAATTCAGCCCCGGGCGCAAGTTTTTCTTCGCACGGCGCTGACTCGAGGTGCGTTTGACTGTTCAATGGGTTGAACTTAATTTTTTGCTCGATTTAATGACCGTTTCAGTTTTACAAAAAAACAAATTTGGGAAAATCAGGATTTAACCCAGCGTCTTATGTGAAAATCCATAAATTTGCTGTAACTTTGTTGTGAATAAAGATTAAAATCTGAATTTTCGACTCAAAATATGAAAAAAATAGTAAAAAATATCGGCACTTAGTTCATGACTCATCACTTCACAGTTTCGTTCATATTAACAATAATCAGTAAAAACTGATGAGAAACGGGAACCAAAATCGACGTGGCAACGTCTGCTCGATCAGCTTTTACTGAAAAATCTTATAATTCTTATATTGATGACCTCTATAATCCATATTAATAATTTAGAAATGAAAACAATAATTTTGAGGAATTGTTTGATTTTTATACACCCAACGACTTTAGCGGTATCTGATGAGCTACCTTAATTCATTTATATATATTTATAATATATACAGGGTGTCCCAGAATTCGCGCCGAGGAATTTACAGGGTAATTCTTAATATTATGGTGGATAATATTCGTGTCTCTCATACCTATAAAATTAAAATCACCAATAAATCAAATACATGTTGAATGCATAAACAACTTATGAAAACTTTTTAACCAACAGTAATAGATTTTTTTTTAAACAAATAAAGAAGTTATGAATTTGTTTTAATAAAATTAAAGCTTGTTTCTCACGTGCTCAACTACTTTATCGATAATTTTTTGGCTCGTGCAACCCTTGGTTTCTTTGAGATCGTTTTTGCGGATAGTAATTTTTTTATTCTGATTCCGCGAAATTCTCTGGAAGTTATTGCAATTCAACGACCCGTCGTCCTTCTACAGCAAATTTTTGTTGCCGATCCGTGGAGTTACGAACGTCTTTTTCACGTTCAGCCGCATTTGCTCGACACATAGCCGCCATAGCTTCTAGTTCTTTATTACGGTTTTCTTTCGTAAACCGACCCTCAAATCTTATTCGGATTGACATTGTTTCGCAAGACACTGATTAATTTATTCCCGAAGCTGCTAATACAGAAGGTCCGCTGTTGCCACGATTACACCGCCACGCTCTATGCGTGTAGGGGACCCATCCATGCATGAAGTGTGTTTGCGTAGGACGGACAGAGTGTATAAGCTCTGTCAAAAGTTTCTAAGCGACAGCGTCATATAAGAATAGGGTTTTACTGTACGCTGCGGTCTAAAATTTTAGCTGATACGTGTACCTCCAGAACTACCTTAATCCTTGCAGCGACATTATCTTGATTGATATTTCAGAGCGATTTTCTGAAATTGAACATGAATTCAATGAATGAATGTTTAATATAAAGTATCTTGAGCGTACAGATGATGCTTTTGCGAGAAGGGAAGATTTTTTTTTATATAAAAGCGTCTTGAAAGTTTCAACGAAAAATAGTGTACACTGGCAATGCTTTCGAAGTGATAACATATTTCGCTGGTTCAAACGAGTGAATACACAGCACCAAGTTTCAAATATTTCTTGACAATGTTTCGCTGCTCCGAAATGAAAAATCGCTGCATAAAATGTCTTTGGTTTTGGTCGTCTGAATGAAAAAAAATATATATATATACATTACCATTGTCTCAACACATTTTTCTAATTTTAAAAAACGGCCTAGTAATGGCGATCTATAATAAGTCCATATTAGCAGAAACGAGTGGTAAAAATGGACTAGGCCGTAATTTATGAACGGTTTGACGAATCAGGATCAATCCGGCAGCACAGAAAAAAAAAAATCACTCGTTTCAAGAAAAAGATTTCTCGTTTCAAGAAATTGTAGTTTCTTGAATGTTTTTTGATTAAATCAAGGAAATATGTTCCTAATTCAAACTAAGAACATATTATCTTGAATTAAGAACATATTTCCATGATTCAATCAAAAAACATTCAAGAAACTACAGTTCCTTGAAACAAGAAATCTTTTTCTTGAAACAAGGAATCGTTTTCTTGAAACGAGGATTTTTTTTTCTCTGTGAGCATTTTTTTCTTCATCACATCTCGGATTCTTTAATATCAAACGGATATGTTAATGACGAAACATTCCCTCAATCACCAATTTTATACCCATGGTTGAATTTTGAAATGGCGAAGTGCTGTAACTTCAGTTCAAAATATCAGAATCGATTACATTTTTTTCTCTGTTACGTTGTATCGAATATCAGTTACTCACACGCACAAAGTTTTGAATTTCGTCATCAATTACGATAGAAAAAACCTCCGCGGTCCATCAATCCATATAGTTTTATGTTCACCCACTGCACCCTATTCCCCTATGTTCCCAATACCATTCTTTATTTTCCGTTTGAAATACAGTGGAAGAAATATCTTACCCTGCAAGCCTGGGGCTGCTATGCGCTATAACCTTTCGCCAATGTTTATCAGTACCGCCTTTGTCCCAGAGTGTACACTCATTTCGATCAGAGATAGCAATTTCGCCCCCTAGAATTGATCGATTACCAACTGAGGACGGCAGACTTGAGTTCACCTTGAACACTTGATGATATCGACCGATACATACCTACTCACGGCTCATCGCTAGGTTGAACTTCTATGAGAGGTTCAACATCCAAACTAGTGCAAGGTCGCATCGCATCGATGACTAACGTTCCGCTGTGCCAGGCGTACCCACTATACCTACCTGTTAATGAATGCACCTTCTCTACCCCTAAATGTCATCGGCTCTATCCTTCTGCGAGACTGCGGCCTCTTCCATGTTCTTATTGTAAGACTCCGGCGTGATAACTAGGCATTAAAGTTGTTATCAGCACCCTATTACCCAGGTAATAGCCGCCTTTGTTTTTGAACTTGCCTGGAGGTACTGCAGGATTCACGGGACGAAAGCTCCTTCAACTAACCAACCAACCTCTTGCGTTGGCTGTTGATAGCTGACTTGTTAAGAATCTGGCGCTCTACTTCCGCTCAAGAATTTGTGATCTATTCATCCCTCCTGCGCACATAGCTGGATACGAACTCAGAATGGATTGGGTAAATCGTATAGGCACTAATTATAATTATGTATCCAGGTAGGTACACGTAACTCATCAACACCAATTTCAGGACTTCCGTCACCGAACCTCAGCCGTAATTCCTAATCACTCCTGGGACATTGATTATCTCCGGAGCGAGCTCATCAAGTCGGTGAATTTGCGGGCTCTAGTCATACGGTTATAGACAAGTTTACATACTTATCAGTGTACAACATACACTGTACGATATAGTTAGGGTTGCCAACTTTTTTTGAGAAAAATAACGTAACTGATTCTTTGTAGAGGGAAAAAAAAGTATTTGTGAGAAAAATAGTATATTATGTGGCATGCCCGTAAACCAAGAGTTTTTCGGCGCGAAAGCGAGTTCTGAAATCATTATTGGAGTCAAAAACGGTTTACGGGTGCGCCCCATACTTTATTTTTTTCGAAATAGGCATAAAAAGTCACTTTGACGCCTGTTGAGATTCACATACGAAGAGTGAGGCTATGGTGCGATCTGTCACGCACTTCGAGTTGCGCATCTCAACTGCCGTATAAAGACTTGATACGGCAGCTTTGGAATGCGCACTTCGAACTGCGCATCCAGACTGCCGTATAAAGACTTTATAGGGCAGTTCTGAAATCAGCCATATAAAGTGCTACTTTGTGGATCGAAAACCGGCGTCATAAAGTGACTTTTCAATGCCTATGCCGAAAAAAAGTATTTTTCAAATTCCAGTTTTTATTGCCTTGAATACGAATTTTTCTGTGCTTTTGGCACATGCTAACAATTTTTGGTTGTTTTTGAAAGTTTCATAGCTAGTTTTACAATCTAAGTCTAGATTCAAATAAATAAATAATTAATTTTTTATTAAATATATGGACGATCTGTTTCTCTTTTCTCGCCACTTGACATTCATCACCGAAAAAACTCTTTCAGTGAAAGCTGAAGTTGCGGAAACAGAAAGCAAATAGGAAATAATTTAGGAATAAACCGATGTGGACGATGATAATTGATGTCGACGATAGTGACATCTACCGTTTCGATCAATAACCAATCATCATTATTAATCGTGTATACTACGTTCGGTTTTCTTTTAACTATCGATAAATCTTTCGGAAATTACGCTTAGGAGTGTTTTGTTTTATGCATTACAGTAAATCTTCGAAACAAAGTATTTTCGCATACTTTATTTTTGAGCAAAAGTATAAAGTATATTCATCAAAAATAAAGTAGGATACGTTATTATAAAATATGGTTGGCAACCCTAGATAAAGTCTGTCGGGTCATGAGCACGATTGCGCAACCGGATGGGAATTTGCGAAGATTTAGTCTGGAGATATTCGAAGATACTACTTTTTGGTGTCATTATTATAAGTACAAATTCTCAAAACGGTGACAACGAAGATCCCTAATATTTTAAGACAATTATATACTTGGCGGCGATTCGCTGCCGCGAATCTTGATGAAACGATCCCGTTGACACCACTAGTCGAACGGACGAATAAAGGGTTTGATGCGATTTGTGACGAACCTGTGTAATGGCGTAACGGGATAGAGAGCAATCGCGTGCGTGACCGTTATCCCTGCAAGTAAGAATTATGTCCCATTGTCGCGGAATGGGACCGCGCCGAGGAGAAACTCTTCAATTGATACCGGCTCCTTTTTATCGTCGTCGTTGGTGAAAGGCTGAACTGCAGGAAGCTGTGGGGTAGCTGTCTGTCTCGGAGACGATCCCGACGGGGTTGTTCCCGGTCCCATCGCCGTACCACTGCTGTGGCTAGGACTCGATACACTTTAGCGCTCCCTAGGGATCGATAAGGTATTTCGGGTTATCGACCTATGTACTGTGAGAAGGAGAGACAGACACTCGTAACAGGGATTCTTCGTCATTTTAACACGCCTGTCATGAACGCACATTAGTTCGATACTGTCAGTAGATATTGGAAATGTGATTTATATTAACCGATTGATTATCCTGAAGCGACATCTGCTCGGTGTACTACAGTTCATCAACTATTACTGGCTTGATTCCACACTTGCAGAAGTGAGCCATTTTTTGTACTTACCTATATGGGTTTCCTTTTTTTATAAATTTGAGTTCATGGACAAGCGATTCATATTTCATGAATGTTACCGATTGTAGTACGTTGTGAATCAATAGTTGTGGTCCACACAATTCTTACGTTAGAAGAGTTCATCTCGCATTTCCGAAAGTGAATGTAGAGTTACAGATACCACAGTATATCTAGGAGACCTTCGAATCAAAAGAACATTCTTTGAGCATATCTATGGAAGTACAGTACTACCTCTCTAAGAGAGAGGTCTAGGGCGGTTAGGGGAATAGGATTCCAAGAAATTTGTCGCTGAAGCATTCCCCCACTACTGGTAAATCGCACATGTGTCAGTGTGTCAGTGAGCATCACCACTGGGAGTACCTTGCGCGTATGGGTAGAGTGGGGGAAGCTATAAAACTCGTTCAACCGGAACGGCGGGGAAATTCTCTCTTGCCGAGGGCTCTCTTAGAGAGGTAGTACTGTACACGTTTCAGTTCGGTATCAGAAGCATTACAAGCTTTCATCTTCACAACGTTTCTTGATGTTTGAAAAATGGCGTTTGAGTTATATCGAGCGTATTGTTATCACGAAACATTGTAAACAGCAGGGTGTGCCAAAAAAAAAAATTGAAACGCGCATCAACATTCCGGTAGAGCATCTCAAATAGAATATCTCAGCCAAATATGAGCTCTTAATATTGATATTTAGAACTGCCTATTTTAGTTACTAATTTTAGTTACTGAAATAGGCAGCTCTAAATATCAATATTAAGAGCTTATATTCGGCTGAGATATTCTACTTGAGATGCTGTACCGAAATTTTTATGCGCGGTTGAAAAAAAAGTGTTTTTCCCAGAGTCATATGACTCCGTGACGCTATGACTCCATGTTTATAGGCCAATAACTCTCAGTCGGTGAGAGTTAGAAAAATTCTATCTCAGTACTTTTTGATAGAGCGTGAAACTTCCTATAAGAATCTGTATTCAGATCGTTTTTGAATCAAGCCGTTTACGAGAAAAAACAATTGAAAGATTATCCAATTTTTTTTCACGTGTTATTTAAATCAAAAATGGGAAAACTGAGTCAGGCAGTTCTAAATATCAATATTCAGAGCTCATATTTTGCTGAGATATTCTATTTAAAGTGCTTTACCGGAATCTTCATACGCGTTTGAATTTTTTTTTGTTGGCACACCCTAGTAAACAGTTACCTTTCGGAACGTAACAGAAGGTTTCTGATATGATATTTTCAGAGACAGCAGAAGCATCGCAGAAACATTTCGAAGGGTTCCCCCTTTACCCAAAGAGTAGTCCTGTGCTCGCCGCTAGGTGCAAGCTCGGCGCAAGGGTTTCTCGGAAGTAGAAATATACAGCCTGAGTACAACACGCGCCCGGCTGGGTTTAAACCACTGCTAATGAGATACTCGTACGTCCTTTTATCTAATAGTGTACAATATATTCCCATGTGCCAGATATGAGTCAGTCCACGTCAAGTGGGACACCTTTCTGACCGCATGTGCTTGAAAATTGTCGTAATTCTTTTTACATGTTCTCTGAGTAAAATGAATGCATGAAACGTTTTTTTATTTTTTTTTTTACTCGAAGGGCTTAGAAGCTACAAGGGGTTGAATTTTCGAAAAAATTACCAAAAATTGGAATCGCGCTTTCCTTTAAACGTGAATATCTCTGGTTTCCTTAGTCGTACAAACGTCATGAAAAACTCATTTTGAAGCTCTTGAATTGTACTTTCGTGATATTCATTTTGAATCCAATGAATGAACAATTTTCTATTTGTTATGAACAATTATATTATTTAAACGCGATTTTCGAGATGAATGCCCACTTCGAATATTCTGAAAAAAATACGAGCGTGTTCCTTGATTCATTCTCTACAGAATCTGTGAATTTAAAAATAGAACTCCGATGGAAACTATATCTAAAAAACGATTGATCCGCGCGAGACGTCGCGCGCGGTCGTGTACGCGGGAGCGCTGGAGCGATACTTGTTTGCTTCACATGCAAATAATGTAGGAAGACATATATTATACGTTTACATTTATCAAATCTATTACATAATTTGCAAAATTATTTTTTTTATTTCATACTGGCTACTCGACTTGAAACTTTTGGACATGATTTTTATCGCGAATTTCCTGAACTTTCTGAAAAAAAATAAGATTTTCAAAAAACGATGGGAAATGTGATGAAATCGACATTTTAAGTTTCATTTTTGAATTACGCATTGAAAATGACAAGTGAAAGAAAAATGGTCATCATTTTTGAAAAATTCAGAAAATTCCCGATCGACAACTGTGTTTGTAATTTCGTTTTGAGGCAGTTTTCGAACCGAGAACGCCGCACGCAGACGTGGCTCGGCGTGCGCAGCGACGCGCGACTGAACGTTTTATTTTTTTTCTCCGGCCCAGGTAGGTTCTCCATAAATTTTTTTTTTAGGGTTGAAGGGGAAGGATCCGGCTATCAAAAAAAAAATTATCTGCATGGATTCCTGTAAGTCCGGCGGAAATGGCAGCGAAATTAAAAAAAAAAAACGACAAAAAAAAAATTGAAAGAATTTTTTTTTTTGAAAATACTTTCGGAGATATGAATTTTCAAACATAGCGGTGTAACAGCGACTCACCAAAATTCAAATAGCTCTAACTCCGCCATTTTTGAAAAATTTTCAAAATCCCTGAAGTTGTATTTTTTTTTCCCACAGTACTAAAGATATGTCGAATGGCGCAAAGATCCGTGACTTGACGGTTTTTTTTTTTGAGTGAAGTGACGTGGATCCGCTCATATGTTATATAAAAAAAGATTAAGGTATCAAATGAATCAAGATTCGAAAAACTCCATCGCGTACGAGATTAAATATAAATTATTGAGTGTCAAATCGTTCCGATATTGGGTCTCGTTCCGGTACTGCATCCTTTACCTTCGTGATATACACGAAAAATTTCTTTCCGTGGTAGTTTTGCTGATAGGGGCAAATCCACAGAACTTTTAACCCCCAGCGAGGAGCGATAAAATTGAGAATATTTCGTAAGATAACAATACTACGCACTTGTAGGTTTTTGGGCTAGTTCTACACAGTATTAGACACGTATTTGCGCAATTAAATCTACTGAAATATATACAGTGAAGTTGTAACAAACTTTGAAAAAGAAGAAAATGTCGAAATCGCATGCGAGGCTAGCAAATTTTTTTTGAGCTTTTAATGATATTCTACGAGCGCCCTTCCAGTTGCCATTTTAATTCGATGTGTTTCAGTTTCACCTTCACACCCCAAAACATCACCCGCTTTGCCTCAGATGTGCTCCTCTCGCAAAAAAAATTGTTCGGCTACAAAAATGCGAGGATGAACCCACACAGCATTGAATATTTCAGAAATATTTCAGAAATATTTCAGTGGAAGATTGAAATATTTTAGAAATATTACAAGGAAATATTTCTGAAATGTTCCTATGTCCGTTCTCCCATGTATTTATAATATTTCATGAAGTATTTTTGAAAGATTTCTGAAACATTTTCCGAAATATTCCTTGAAAAATTTAAAAAATTAATCTTCGAAAAAGTCTTTGGAATATTTCTGAAATATTTCTGGCAAGTATCTTACATATATATAATATTTCCAAAAGTTGAGTTGAACGTAAAATATCTTTGAAACGTCCTTTTGAAATATTTCTGAAACTTTTTGCGAAATATTCCATGGAATAATCCTGGGATGTTTATGAGACATTTCTTGAAATATTGCTGAACATTGCATTGCATTATTTCATGTTACATTCGTGAAATATTTCACAAATATTTCGCGGAAACAATTCACAAAATGTTAAGACAATATTTGAGTGGATATTTCTGAAATATTTCCGAAATGTTTCCATGTAATAATTCAATTTGAATATTACATGAAATATTCAGTGCTGTGTGGGAATTGAATTTTTTTTTTTTTTTCTGCAAAGTTAATTCCTTCACACGTACGCCCTTTGATGTATCGATAAATGAGCAATGCTGACACATCTTCAATTGAAAGAGGCATCTTTTGCGAGGTGTCGCATAACTGTGCCATCAATAGTGTCCATGCAGTAACAATTCGAAAATGATCATCAGAAACGTAAACTGTGTATCAAATTCAGTTTTTACAACGGCACGTCAGAAATCTTTCTTGGTTTGACATTTTCATAATTGTAAACTACAGTTTGTCATACGTGTTAACTGAAGAAATTAGTGGCGTCACAAATCTATGTATGAATCGAATATAAAGTCATCAACCCTAGAATGGCACACAGACTGTAACAAAAAAAAATCAGTATGGACTCGTATAGACCACATGTTGGTGTCAATTTACCACGATGTAAAAGTCAATCCCACGTCGTCTCAGATTTTTTGGCACCCATAGGTGCTGAAATTTTGAATTAAATTTTTATTTTTTTTTCAATCAAATAACTTGGACACCGTTGATCTCCGGCATTTTTCACGGAGGAATTTTTTTTTTTCTTTTGCGCGAGGGGTCGAAAGTCCTACTTTGCGTGCAGGTGTGATGAAAATGCATTTCATGTGAAAATTGTGTTTTTTCCAATATTACTATACCATAATTATTACGCCCCTGCCTGAAAATAGTTAACGGACGTGAATTATTTGTCTCGTGAGTCATGCGAAAACATACACCAAATCTGAGATATGTGCTCGTAGAATGGAAAAAAAAAATAAAAAATCCATCGAAGTTAAAAGTTTTATGGATTTGCCCATATATCAGTCAAAATAATTTAATTTCTACCAAAATTTCGCGTAGAGGACTGAGTGGTGGGAGAATACGGTGAAAAAAAACAACGAAAAACAATACACGAAACAATCAGTTATAGTGTGCGTGTATCGGTATAGGGATCTATTCTCTCTGTGAGAGTGCTTCGACCACACTCCCAGACAAAAGTTTTTGGCACGTATGATATACTATTCGGTGATTGTAACACGCACAGCGCGCAGAAATTTTGGGACGGACTGTCGTGGCGCAACTACCTTAAAAACCATGTGTTACCTTAAGCTCTTGAATATCGTAATTATACTGAAAAATGTTGCATCATAGATCGTGGGTTTTTTTATGAGTGCAAAGTTTATTGCAAGCTTTTTTCACTCTTTATCTAATGGCCATCGAGATAGTTGAATTTGCAACGCTGTGTGAATACGAATAAACTGCGATTCTCAAAGCACCAGAGGGAACCACCCAACGAATGAATACATTCAAGTCCTAGATTATCAAGACGGTGAGTTGTATGGTGAGAAATTTTGCAGAGGGTATAAACAGCAACGAGGTGAGGATGTCATCTTGTCGACTGGTGGTGTGGGCAACGAGATGAAATGAGATGAACGAAGGAGGTTCTCGCCTTGTTCGTTTAGATTCAAGAACGTCAGTGAGGGAAATACAGTACGAGAGGGAGAAAATCGAGAAGGTTAGAATTGAAGTATGAGGAGAAATATGCGAGTGAGTAATCTTGGTCCACGGTGCGAACCGACTTATGCGCTTCTACTCTCCCCTGCCTTATACTTATCTTTTTCAGTATTTAGGACGAAGGATTGCGAACTGACGCTGCCATTTTTTCATTGACAGCCTACGGTGTTGGGTGTAGTTGGTATTGTCATCCGAACCGATTACTCGAAGAGACAACCTCCTAGATGTTACGACTTGACGTCTAATCAAGAAGCCACCGGGGACCGCGGGGATCCACCTAACCCTGACCGAGATTATGGAAATATCCTGCCCTTAGTGAGATGGGTCTATTCCAGTACAGCAGTGAAGGGAGAAACGCGACGCTTTTGTCCATAATCAAGGTTCGATTACTCACTGTCTGTTTGCTCACCGCCGGGTCGCACAAAGCGTGTGTGTTCACTGTAAGATCAGAGGACAGTGGGGCAAGATATTTAAACCATGCGAATTATTTACTGTGCCAAGTGAGTGAGAGAATCCGTTGCAATGTATCGAACCGACACAACACATAATGTCTCATACAGGCTTCCGAAACGTTGAGCTGAAATCTTGTTATGATTTCAGAAACATAATAGTTACTTACTACTGAATTTCAGGAATGTATCGGACGAGTGAAAATTTTTGCCTTCATAACATCAAATTTGAAACGTGTCTGGAATATAATGGCGAAACGTCTCTGAACTGTTGCATTACATCTCAATTACATTTCACAAGGAGAACCCGCGACGTGTAATGAATGGATTTGCACGAGACTTCACAGAATGAAAGAGTAATAAAAATAATCGATCACGTATTTCGGCTTATCCGTAGACACTCAACCGTTTCCGAGAAAAGAACGGTTAAAGTTTCGACGCCGTTTCATGAGTCCGATCGCGCACGGCAAGTTCAAGCAGAACGCTGGCGCAGTCGCTAGCGTTACGGCTTTGAGATTTTGCGCCCCGTGTTCGAATCCCGGACAACTTCTTTTTTTTTTTCATTTCTTCGGCAAAGTATGCTTCACGAATGTTTCTCATGACATTGATATATGAGCAAGTCCACCAATTCTGGACGTCGGATCCGGCCTCACCCTCTTAGATCTTTTCGAAATTTTGTGTGCTGAAAGTCCTCATCCATAAACGACCACCCAATTTTTTTCAGATTTTTATCCTTTTTGTGTCATAAGTTATGATACGGGGTATTTCATATAGTTTTATACTTCTTGTTTTATTCATTTTTTTTTTAGTCGTTCCGCCATTATAGCACTTTTTTGAGAGATTAGGTTTTTTGTGTGAAAAAGTCTCAGCTTTCCAAAGAAAATATTTTTTCTTCTTCCACGCTTGTAAAAAGCTCTTAAAATTCAGTTTGAAATCAAAAAAGCTGTGTGTCTGCCGTTGCCCAAATTTTGAAAAAATTTTCATTATTTTCTTAGAAAAGCTGAGAAAATTTTACATGGCCCACGTAATTTTCAGAGTGAGATCTCAATACACGAGAAATGAATTAATGAACAAAAATTGGAGAAAATTCTACATTCATTTCCAGATTTATTTCATATATTTATTCCGAGTTTCGTCCATTAATTCATTTCTCGTGTATTTATCGAGATCCCACTCTGAAAATTACGTGGTGGATGTGAAATTTTCTCAGCTTTTCTAAGAAAATATTGAAAATTTTTTCAAAATTTGGGCAACGGCAGAAAAACAGCTTTTTTGATTTTAAACTGAATTTTAAGAGCTTTTTGCAAGCGTGAATGAAAAAAAAAATATTTTTTTTGGAAAGCTGAGACTTTTTCACACAAAAAACCTACTCTCTCAAAAAAGTGCTATAGTGGCGAAACAACTAAAAAATAAAAAATGAATAAAACAAGAAGTATAAAACTATCTGAAATACCCCGTATAATAACTTCTGACATAAAAGGGATAAAAATCTGAAAAAAAATGAGTGGTCGTTTTTCGATGAGGACGTTCAGCACACAAAATTTCGTGAAGATCTGAGAGGGTGAGGCCGGATCCGACGTCCAGAATTGGTGGATTTGCTCATATATTTTTACAATAATTATAATAATAATAGTATATATGGGGAGTTCCATATGAAATGTACAATTGGTTGTGCACACCCCTTTCGATTTGTCTTAAAGTTAGTCAAGTTGAGTGATGGGTTGAAAAAAAATTCCTCCAACTAATCAAAATTCTACCTTTTACAGGTCGCGAGTAACACCGAATCACAAATTTCGAATTATTTCTTTCAAATCGATGTAGCTCCCAAACTACATGTCCGCGCCTAAAAGGCAAGGAAATGAAACGTTTTTTAATTTGATGTACTGTTCGATAGTGCCACGGGACAAAGTTGATGCTCAGTTCAAAGTATAAAAAACGCGATATTGATCTCGTTCCCCAAACTTTTTTAGGGGTTCATTTTTCATCATAAAATGCGGCTATTTTTCCCGCAAATTTTCGTTGAAAAAAAAGTCACGGGACTCAACTGGTTAAAGAGATATGAGGGAAATTCCAGGAAAAACCGACCGGATTTGGACGTTTTTTGACTTTGTATTTTTCGAAACTGCTGAAACTTTTTATTACCTGAAATAGACGTCAAAAACGCCAACACTATCGGCTTTTTTAATGTCTATTTCAGGTAAAAAAAAGTTTCGGCAATTTTGAAAAATACCAAGTCAAAAAACGTCCAAATCCGGTCGGTTTTTCCTGGAATTTCCCTCATATCTCTTTAACCAGTTGAGTCCCGTGACTTTTCTTTTGACGAAAATTTGCGGGAAAAATAACCGCATTTTATGATGAAAAATGGACCCCGAAAAAGTTTGGGGAACGAGATCAATATCGCGTTTTTCGCGTTTTTTATACCTTGAACTGAGAATTGACTTTGTCCCGTGGCACTATCGAAAAGTACATCAAATTACAAAACTTTTCATCCACTTGCCTGTTAGGCGCGGACATGTACCTAGTTTGGGAGCTACATCGATTTGAAAGAAATAATTCAAAATTTGTGATTCGGTGTTACTCGCGACCTGTAAAAGGTAGAATTTTCATTATTGAGAGCAATTTTTTTTTCAACCCATTACTCAACTTGACTGAGTTTAAGACAAATCGAAGGGGGTGTGATCAACCAATTGTGCATTTCATATGGAACTCCCCATATATATATTATATATGTATATACCATTATTATATACATTCTTATAATAATTATAATAATAATAAATATATAATTATATAATAGTTTTTATGTGTAATTTATATATAATTTATATATAATTATATATAATTATATATATAATCTTTTCTAACCGGGTCGTGTGATGCCGTAACCACTCGGGCCAGCTTCGCCGACCCTCGTGCACGGCGATCACACGCGGGTATAAAATTCTACGCCCTTGATACGAAATATACTATTTGATACCCAATGTCCGTAGATTTGAAAACCTCTCGAATCGGAATTAATGATACCGATATGCCGTTTCATATTGTGTTATTCGTGTTTATCATAGCTCGTAGCTAGCATTGCCGAATATCTGACGCATAATTTTGATTATACGAATATTCAACGCGCATTTCATAAGTGAAAGATCATTTTCATGGGGACGCTAGCGAGTAAGAGAAATTGATGATCTCTTGGAACGCAAGTCACAAGACGTTTGGAGATTCTCAGGGATCCTTGAGTGTGATTGATAATCGAGAGAGCAGAGGGTGAGCTTTCACATTGGCTGGATCGAGTTTCGGGATTTTCTTGAAAGCTCATCGCAATTATATGTTCGGCGACAGCCTCGCTTTCAACTTTCAAGATGCCAGATGAAACAAGGATATAGCAGTTGAATCGTGGCCAGCTTCCGGGCTTCAAATATTAAGCGATCTAGCTCGGAGAGAACTCGAGTTTCGAATTGAATTAATATGCGTAATTAAAATGGGGAAATATTTTTTATCCTCTAACAAAACCCCATACAGAATAATCCAGAAATAGTGTATTGTGCAACTATAGGGGGAAAATGGCTATTCCCCCTACTTGCACATTATATTTTTCATAATAAGGGCACGAAATGATTCTTCTTTGATGCATGTCGGGAGGGGGGGAAATCACGTGTATCGAACGTGAGCACGGAATATCCGGTTCAGCGGGAGGGAATGATTCCCTCCCGCTCCAACGGAAAATCTTGGATCTTTCTGTTTTTATAAATAAATTATCATTAATGAATAAGATTTTTTTCAAAATTTTTCATTCAACTGTTTTTTTTTTTAATTTTTTGTTTTTTTTACTATTTTATTTTTGATTTTTGATTTTTCAATTTTTTTCCAATCTAAACATCTATAAGTGTGTGGTACACGATTAAACACGCGCCATTCCCCATCCGATCGACGCGCATCAAAGAAGGCCCATTCCGTGCCCTTATTATAAAAAGTACAGTGTGCCACTAGGGGGGATGGCCGTTTCTACCTGCGGTGGGACGTTTTTAGCACTCGTCTTTATCTCGAGTGCCTTCGGCGCCCTTTACTACGACTCGCGCTAAAAACGTCTCACCCTCGCTCGAAATGGCGAGGTGGACTGTCCAGCCCTTCTTTCGTCCTTGCGTTTTCATGTTCCGCGTATGTTCGCTAGGCACCGTACATATTTTCAGCTTGAACCTGGCCGTAGTGACATCGCCCGCCGCTCGCCTGTTTTTACCATGTGTGAGAAGTACAACGAGATGCCCGATGAATGTGACCCTGGTGTGATGTCCATGTCGTCTTTTGCAGCGCGTGCTCAGGCGCGTTTCTGTCAGGACGATTGACCTGAGGCAGCGCCGTGCGAAGGGGGGGGGGGGGGGGCGAAGGGGGCGCTCGCCCCGGGCGCCAACTTCAAGGGGCGCCAAAATGTGAGGGGGCGAAAATCTTGAACCACGCTAATAACATGTACCAAGATCGCTTTAGCCGGTCCCGACACTTTTTCGACTTTTTTTTCAGCTTTTTCTTTCGATTTTCAACATTTTTCGTGATTTTTTTGCTTTCATACTATTTCCAATTTGTTATTTTGTATTTCCGCAAGTTTTTTTCCAGTTCTCTGAATACGGATACGTTCCGATACTGAATTCGGAAGAACATCGTCTTGTCTATAGAGAAATCTATCTATTCATGAGGTATCCCATGCCAACTTGACTAATGATTTTCCCTCACTATTTTATATTTGATTCATAATTTTTCATACTGTTACCCCAACTCTAACACCCATTCATGAGTTTTTTCAGATTTTTTTCCTGAACCATTATTGATTTATGAATTTTCGAAACTTGCAACATAGACATGCTTTTGATTGGAGAAAAAAAAAAAATCTGAAAAATTCTGTGTCCGAAGACGATCATTTTGACCCTTATTCAAAACTGGAAACTATTTTTCTTATACTTATTTAGCTGATTTCGGAAAAAATTATTCACTTAACGTAGTGGATAATGGCTCCCAGAATTTTTTTGATCAAAATTTTCGAATAGGTATGAAATCAATCGTATCTCTCATTGTTACGACCCATTATCCTAAAGATACAATTCATCCGCATTGAATAAATTCTGAGAGCCATTATCCACCACGTTTGCGGAATTATTTTTCCTTAAATCAGCAAAAAAAATGTAAGGAAAATAGTTTCCACTTTCGAATGGAGGTTGAAATGATCGTCTTAGGTCACAGAATTTTTGAGATTTTTTTCAAAAGAATCCAAAGTGTTTTTCTGTTGGAAGTTTCGAAAGTTCATGAATAAATAATGATTCGAAAAAAAATCTAAAGAAATTCATGCGTACAGGGTGTTGGAGTTGATGTAGCTATAGGAAAAATGATGAATAAAATGAAAAATGGCGAGGGAAAGGCGAGGGGCAAGGTATTGGTCAAGTTGGCATGGAATACTCCTTACATAAAAATATATTATTATAAAACAAAGATTATATAATAGATTATTATATAGTAAAAACGTTCAACAAATACAAAATTCGTTACAACATATTGCCCATGATCATGTAAAAGGTTTCGATAAATATGTGTTGCACAGAAAAGGAATGAGCAGTTGGAATAGGGCCAACACTTTTTTCCAGTAGAAATGACAACAATTGTGGTAAGATTTACTCATTAGGACATTATGGAATCTATTTGCTCCTATGTACCAAATATTAGAATTGTGGTAATTTCTACTGCAAAAAAGTGTTGTCCCCATACCAGCTGCGCAACATAGTAAATTCAGCAACAATTTTTTTTCCGTGTGAGTAATATATATTTGGCTGCATGTCTTTTTTCAACATTGTATGCGACTTTTTCAGGATTTTTTGCGACTTTTTTTTCAATATATTTAACTTATGTGACTTTTTTCACGGCTTTTAGTCAATCCGAGGCCTGTTTCAGTCCAAGAAAGGTAATAGTTCAATTTCGATTATTTTTTTTTTTTTTGTATGTGAGGGGGGCGCCAAATCCAAATTCAGCCCCGGGCGCAAGTTTTTCTTCGCACGGCGCTGACCTGAGGCACTGGATACTTGCGACGCCCTATGGCACTGCCTTCAATGATTTTAACTTTTCGAAGAATAGATGCGCCTTGACTCGTTCTAATGTTTTATTTATGTCATCTTATTTTATTGTTATTATTATTATAACTTATATTTATTCCGATATAATAGGTCTGTAGTCTTAAGTGCAGTTGGGCTAGTTGTCTGTAAAATGTTTTCTATTATCTATATCTTTTATTTCTGTATGCGTGTGTAAGTAGTGTTGTGTATTTCTGTGTGCCCTACCCTGGGTTCGCCTGTTGGGCTCTTCTTTGAATAAATAAATGAATGAATAAATAAATAAATGGCCATCCCCCTCCCCCCCCCCCCCCTAGTTACACAATATATTACTATTCCCTCCCGCTCCGGCAAGAGAAAACGATCAGCCGGAGGGAAAGTACATTCCCTCCCGCTGAGTAGATATTCCGGACTCACGTGATTTCCCCTACGAAACACATGATTTTCCCCACGCCCGGCAAGCATGAAAGAATCAGTCTCATTTCATGCACGTATTATGAAAATATATTTGCGATTTATAGTGCGACGCGACAACACGACGTACCTACGAGGAGAAGAAATTGCCGCTACAAGGACGGAAGTGACAATCTTATCTCGAACCCCAAGGCAGCCGATGAAATGATGCAAGGCAAGGCATATGAAATCGGCTTTCCATAAATTCCGGCTTATCCCTGTCCGCACTAGGGGCGGAACACCCGAGGTGGACGCTTTTTTATCGACACATTGAATTCCGACGGATGATACTCTATCCGCAACGATTGTCTCGGGTCGACGTTTTATTCGTCCTGTTGATTTTCTCGACACTGATATCATCGCGTCTGCCCTCGATTGTAGCGCGCGTTGGGAACGACAGCCGAAGATTATTCAGGCAATTTCCCAATGTTAAATACGTTTTCTCGGGATTATCCAATTACCGAAGATGTACTTGAACGAAGAATCCTTTTTCGACTAATTGAGTAACGGTGACAAGTGACACTAAAAGCCAGCCTAGAGACGACAATAACCCGAAACCTAAAAGCCTATATTACGATGGCAAAATGACCCTTGTTCTCTACTGATTTATGTTTGAATGAATAAGGAAAAGTCCCTCGGGGGCTAAATGGCTAACGAAAAGAACTCGTCTGACTTGTGCCAGTGTTTTAGCGCTAAGGGAAATCAAATCGCTATATATACTTCATCCCTAGCGAGGCAATGGATTCCACATTTGTTGAACGGAAATATCACGGGAAAGAGGTATATAAGTCAGTCCACGTCAGGCGGGACGGATTTGGCCAAAAATTTACCTCAATCTTTCCGATTCTTCTGTAATTTTTTTCACATATTCTTTGGGTAAAATAGATGTATGAAACATTTTTGTAATTTTAAGTCGAGTATTCAGCATGAAATGAAATAAATGATTCCGCAAATTGATGGATTTGATGGATTTGAACGTATAATATGCCCCCCTATATTCTGTGCATGTAAAGCAAAGGAGCATCGGTTTCGGCGCGCCCGCGTAGACAGTCGCGCGCGACGTCTCATACGGATCAATCGCTTTTTAAATATAGTTTCCGTCGGAGTTTTATTTTAAAACTCACAGATTTTGTAGAGAATGAATCAAGGAACACGCTCGTATTTTTTTCAGAATTTTCGAAGGTGGTAGTCATCTCGAAAATCACGTTTGAAGAAAATAATTGTTAATAACAAATAGAAAATTGTTTATTATATGAATTAAAAATTCATAACATGAAAGTGCGATTCAAGAGCTTCAAAATGAGTTCTTGTTGATGTCTGAACGACAGAGGGAACCGGAGATATCAACGTTTAAAGGAGAGCGCGATTCCGATTTTTGGTGTTTCTTCCGAAAATTCAACGTCCTGTAGCTTCTAGGCCCTTAAAGTTGAAAAAAATATTTCATCCATTCATTTTAGCCAGAGAACATGTAAAAAAAATTACGACGATTTTCAAGCACATGCGGTCAAAAAGGTGTCCCGCTTGACGTGGATTGACTCATATAGAGTAGTTTTCACGGGTTTTTATTTCAGGAATGCGCGCGTTATTGATCAATGGTATTACCTTTACTCCTGCCTTTGCTACCTTATAAATACCGCGGGGCGTAGCTGGCCTCGTAGAAATTCATCAGGTTGGAGAGTCGGGAGAGATGACAGAATTTGAAGCACTCAGGATTAATGTGCTACTCGTCGATCGAGCGCAGAAATTTGAGGAACGAAAACTACGCGAATCAGCCATGACGTAAAGATACTTTGATGGGATAATTTGCAATGGTTTATTAAGTGACGAGTAGATCAATTTTCATCTCTAGCCTTCAAGGGGTTTCAACCGAAATCGTTCAAAGATCGATTTCGCGTTTTTGCCGGTATTATACTCCAGGGGTCTGTGGGCCCCACTTTGCGAGAAATATTTATAGTCCTATGATTCACCTTTCCAAAATTGAAGGCAAAAAATTTTCATTCGCTAGATGAAAAATCCCCAGAATAATTGAGAAAATAATGCTTTTTTATGAGAGATTAGCCAGTGATGAGTGGCTACATAGGTACGCACGTGGAAGAACTGAGAATGTCTTCCGGAAAGTATCAGCGGCGTAAGTGTCCAAACAATGTTTTCGATTCAAAAAGAGCCGCAGCAGTAAACACTGTTGGCCGGTACGTGAGATACTGTTCTGAGGCAACAGCCAGAGACAAACGAGTGTCGAAGATCAGCACCAAGATTTTCAGCACTACGCAGGAGAAAAACGAGTCAAAAAATGGAAATGCGAAAAAATCAGAATGAAAAATTATGAATGCTGTTGAAAAAGAGCGAGTAATTCAAACCTAAATCCGATTCGAAGATAAATATTTTACTATTCAAATTGTTACGCAAGGTGAATTTTGGAATTCAGTATGTCTTTACAATTGAATGTTACGTAACTTATACATTTTTTGAGTAATCTTGAAGCTCATAGTGAGATTTCATCGATTTCTGTACAATTTCACATGATCTATAAATAATAGCAAATTTTTCGAAATTTATAGTTTATGTAGGGTCTTCCCTGAAGCGAAGGCAATCAGAGTTTAACGTTCATTTTTAGAAACGTCGACTAGAGTGTATTGAAATGTGTACTCCTGTAGGGAATTTATCAAGTTACTTGAATAGTATATTGTGTAACAAGGGATGAAACAAGATGAATGCAGGCCAGGGTGAAGTTGTGTGCCCGAAGCCGAAGGCGAGGGCTGGCATCACCCGTACCTGCATTCATGTTTCATTCAGTGTCACACACTATGTTTTTCATAACATCTGCTCTGGAACTTCAACTGTCGATTTTAATAGTCTGAAATTTGCAACAGAGCAGTTATTTCTCTTTGCAATCCCAAGGGATTGTAATAGACCAATTTTTGAATCCTAAGGGATTGAAAAACACCAATTCATAACGCTGATTCGTTGAATTCGCGATTTGCGCATAATTATGTGTGACAGCTTTTCACGGCATTAGCCTGGAATCAACCTCTTTCAACAGACAAAACAGGCAACAAAATTGCAGATTTAGAGCAGATCCCAGGTAGAAATTGTGAATTGGCCCTGGCAAGGCACTGTCCAGTTTGCCTAGTTTATTTCTAGGCGCTGCCCATGTAGGGTTAGACTAAACGGCCAAACATCGGGCCAACATCGGAGCCGAACTGGCGATCATCGGCAGCGATCTTTGGCCGATCTTCCGCCGAAGGTTGGCGTGACACCCCATGCCATTGATCGGTGCCGATGTAGACCCAATATCGGCACCGATCAATGGCCGAATATTGGTCACTCAATTTCACCAATGTATGTGGGAAACAATCCCACTCCCACTCCCACCTCCCCTTCCCTCAACCCTCACCTGACCACCCCCATGCATCTCGGCAATGACCCCTTCCCCCGTCAAAAAAAAGGGACGTGGGATCAAGGGAGAAGATGGGCCTACCATCAGCTATCGATGCATTCATTATTAGGCTCAAAATTAATAAAAATAATTATTAATGTTAACTTTTATACCCAATATTTCAATCGTGCTGAAACCTCAACCCACTTAACCCTGTGAAAGTAAATTCTATGAAACTAAATTTATTATTGTGCTCACGACCGGACTTGAACTCAAAACCCTACGATTACTAATCCTACGCCCTAACCACTAGACTACCGCGGAATTCTTAGACTGGTAATATCGAAAGTTCTATATGAATTGGGTGTTCGTGAAGTCTATGTGTCTATGTAAAGTCCAAGGCCAAGTCAAGTATTCTAACACTCAACAATTCGATAGTCACGTTATTGATGAAAAAACTAATGATGATATCAACAATGAAGACGATAACAATAATAATTTCAAAATATCCTATTCTTGTCAAACTAATTCTTTTAATATTCGTTCTTTATGATTTCTCAGCGAGCGAATCAATCTATGATAAATTGTTTATCCAATAACGACTATTTATTTTTCGAATTGTCCAAACAAATTATCCCCCCCCCCCCTAAATCTAAACATCTGATCATCACTTGACCATTTGGCGTGCCCACGTGCGGCCGACTGTTAGCCTACGAATGTTAAGCCAATTTCGGTAGGTATACGTTTGGCCAAACAGTGGCCCTTGATCAATGTGCCGAATTCGGCGAGTTCATAATCAGCCCATCAATGGCCTCCGTATGATAAGCCGAAGATCGGCAGACCTATGATCGGCTGAAAGATGGCCATCGAACTTCATTTATATATAGATACTAATATTCTACTAACCATCGTCGTATAATATGTATAAACCATATATTTTATGTATTTTTTTGTAACACATGCATGGGAAGTTCGACTTCGCGCGCCGTAAGCAGTGCGCGAGGCGGCCGATTCCCCAACAAATCCAAAACTGTTGAGTAATGTCGTATAACTGTTAGGTAATGTTTATTACCTAACGCTAATCCGAGCGAAACGAGCGTAACTATGCGCCATAGAACGAAACAAGTGGTGACTACAATCACGCCCTCAGCTGTCCGAAACATTCAGGTTGGGGTATCGTCACCGCGTGTTGTGTACACGAAGTGCGAACTTCCATACAGTGTTACAAAAAATAGTATACGACACACGTGCGCGTATGTGATCCTCACACTCGTGTTTTTGTCACCCTCGCTTCGCTCGGGCGACAAGCTACACTCGTGCGAGAATCACATACTTCGCGCACTTGTATCGTAATCTACTATTATATAATTGTATATAATGGATAGCTGTATAATACGAGGAACGTATAATATAAAATTATATATGATATGCAGTACAACTACTCACATGATATTTTATATATGAGCAAGTCCACCAATTCTGGACGTCGGATCCGGCCTCACCCTCTCAGATCTTTTTGAATTTTTGTGTGCTGAAAGTACTCATCGAAAAACGACTACCCTATTTTTTTCAGATTTTTATCCCTTTTATTTCAGAAGTTATTATATGGGGTATTTCATATAGTTTTATACTTCTTCTCTTATTCATTTTGTTTTTTAGTTGTTTCGCCACTATAGCACTTTTTTGAGAGAGTAGGTTTTGTGTGTGAAAAAGTCTCAGCTTTCCAAAAAAAATATTTTTTTTTCATTCACGCTTGTAAAAAGCTCTTAAAATTCAGTTTAAAATCAAAAAAGCTGTTTTTTGGCCGTTGCCCGAATTTCGAAAAAAATTTCGATATTTTCTTTGAAAAGCTGAGAAAATTTTACACAGACCACGTAATTTTCAGAGTGGGATGTCCATAAACACACGAGAAATGAATTAATGAACAAAAGTTGGAATAAATATATGGAATAAATCTGGAAATTAATTGAGAATTTTCACCAATTTTTGTTCATCAATTCATTTCTCGTGTGTTTATGGAGATCCCACTCTGAAAATTACGTGGTCCATGTAAAATTTTCTCAGCTTTTCAAAGAAAATATCGAAATTTTTTTCAAAATTTGGGCAACGGCCAAAAAACAGCTTTTTTGATTTTAAACTGAATTTTAAGAGCTTTTTACAAGCGTGAATGAAAAAAAAATATTTTTCTTGGAAAGCTGAGACTTTTTCACACACAAAACCTACTCTCTCAAAAAAGTGCTATAGTGGCGAAACAACTAAAAAACAAAATGAACAAGACAAGAAGTATAAAACTATATGAAATACCCCATATAATAACTTCTGAAATAAAAGGGATAAAAATCTGAAAAAAATAGGGTAGTCGTTTTTCGATGAGTACTTTCAGCACACAAAAATTCAAAAAGATCTGAGAGGGTGAGGCCGGATCCGACGTCCAGAATTGGTGGACTTGCTCATATATATATGTATTGAAAAACCATGGAAAATGATGGAATGACGGAAATAAATGAACAAAATGCTCAATTTCGGATTGATTATATATTTTCACTTACCGAGATGTTGGAGAAATCGTTGAAAAGTATTATATTGTAAATATACGTATTGTTAGTCTTCAAATCACCTCTGACTGCGGGTCGAGTCACGTGGTACCAGGTGTACCAACGTAACAGCGGTGGTAAAAGGAGAAGCTTAAATGGGCGTGCGGCGACATCTCACGGGCGTTCTGCGAACCACCACATCATATCAACAGCCGTGAGCGGCCATTTTCGCTCACGGCCCTTGACAATCGCGAAAATTACCACAAAAACGTAGATTAGATGTGGTTTCTTCATCGTTGTCGAAACCAAAGATGTTTTTGGATGGTTGTGTTCGGAATGCCATACAGAATCGGGCTCAGGAAGCCGATTTTGCATTTTCGATCCGTAGGCTTTGATATAAGTCGAAATAAATGGCACGACCACGCTTTTCGATGAAAAAAAAAAAAAAAAATCCGATTTCATCCGATCAAACGTACCAGTTCGAACCCATTACTCGTCAAACATCGACTGCCGCAAGGACAAGTCGATTGATAGCCCCGTTTCGGAGATATAGGCGGTGTCGGTAACACATCCGGTATCCCCCCCCCCCCCCCCCCCCTTAACACTTTTTGACTCAATAGGTGAACTTTGATTTGTGAGGATTTACATCAATATGTGCTTAAAAAAAATAAAATATGATAGCAAAATTTCACGGTCACTTCGAAGATTTCTGATGATTAAATAGTATATTATACTTTTATTCGATTGCATAGAAACTCAAATAGTTAGTTAATCTGCAATAGAAAATGCAGTTCCGTCAACTGGAAATGTAGTTACCATTATTTGCGAGAATTCAACATTCAAAAATTTTACTCATGTCGAGATTTTGTACAACCGATTTTTCCCCGAAACTCCGTACTCGGCTTAGATTCGGGATTCTTTTTTTTTGTATTTGGCTCAAGGACTGAACAAATTTCACTTTCGGCCGATCATCGTAATATTCTATCAATAAAATCCGCGTTTGCGTAATTTCGAATATCAAAAATTCGAACTTGAATTATTTTTTAGATACGATATAGTATCTATCTATCAGTCTGGAGTACAAGTAAATTACAAATTAGATATTTCGTGTAGATAATTAGTGACAATTGTTGAAAGAATAACAATTCTTACTTATCACACACAAAATATCTTTTACGTACAGTACTACCTCGCTAAGAGAGCCCTCGGTACGAGAGAATTTCCCCGCCGTTCCGGCTGAACGAGTTTTATAGCTTCCCTCACTCTACCCGTACGCGCAAGGTTCTCCCAGTGGTGATGCTCACTGACACACTGACACATGTGCGATTTACCAGTAGTGGGGGAATGATTTAGCGACAAATTTCTTGGAATCCTATTCCCCTAACCGCCCTAGACCTTTCTCTTAGAGATGGAGTACTGTAATTGGTTTATATTTCAAACCGATGCTATCTGGAAAAATATAATTTCGTATTTTTGGTACGAATCAATATCTGTAGTTTTTCACTCCAATCTCAATCACGAGCGTTTCGAGTATTGAAAGACACTCTGTCGAATTGTCCTAATACGCGGCCAGGATTGGTCGGAGAAAGGCCCTAGCTTGGTACTGGACAAATTCCTGACTAGGCTCTGACTAGGCTCTGTCCGTGCATGCCTATATTAAACTCTAGATTGGCTAGCCTGCGCCAAGCTGGAGCCACGATAGATTCCCCTAACTTGGAACGCCCGGAGTTTTCTATATTAAACTCTAGATTGGCTAGCCTGCGCCAAGCTGGAGCCACGATAGATTCCCTTAACTTGGAATGCCTAGATTTTCCCAGCTAGGCGCTAGCCTATAACTAGGGTACTCTAGGCAAATTTCTACCTGGGATGTTATGAAAAAATGATATAAACGAATATTAACGGGATGTGATAGGTCGAGGTCGATGAAGTAGGGGCTATTTTTACCAGAAATTTTTGTTCAACTCGGCATTTCGCGACGAAAGCACAGAATGGATGTTCGCACAGGCATTCGACGTATTATATGGTGAAGTATTGCCGTAGATGAAGTAACGTATTGTAATCGAAAAATCGTTTGATTTCGTAAATTGCGATCTGTAAAATAGGGTAAAAATGGCCGCTCAGGGCTGGACTCTCATATGCCGACCTTATTGTTCAAGTTCGCATGGTATCCAGCACTGAACTGTAGGTTTGCTTCAATTCTATGAGATCGCACAAAGCGAACGATACGTCTATTCGTGAGTATTCCGTGAAAATGAAAGCGTGAGCAGTAACCCTGCATTTCGTCGACTTCAACTATGTCACAGCCCGTGGCAAGAGACAGAAGACTGTGGGGCCAACTTCATACCGGTCAACAACCAACACGTATGGGCTATGTTCCTTTTTTCACTGCCAGTACCGCGAGTTTTCCCCGCTCCTTTCTCGCGCCTGTGAGTTTGTTAATATAGCTATCTCTTTCCGACAAAAGTTTGTAGTACTGGCAGTGAAAATAGGAACACAGCCTTGGTGTGAGTAACTGTCAAGAACTGCTTTACCACGGTTGAAGTCTACGAAATGCAGGGTTACTGCTCACGCTTTCATTTTCACGGAATACTCATAAATAAACGTATCGTTCGCTTTGTGCGATGTCACAGAATTGACGCAGATCTACATTTCAGTGCTGGATACCACTCGAATTTAAATAATAAGGTCCATGGACCCAGTCAGCATAAAACTTCAAAATATGTCCTATGGATGTCTTATGGACATATCGACGTCCCAAGGATGTGTTATGGATATCTTTTGAACTTTGATGCTGTCTGGGGATATCCAGCTGATATTGGAGATGTCTGTATAGGATATGTGGGGCATGATTAGGATATCCCGCGGATATCTTGTGCTGTGTGGGTTGACCGCCCTTACCTGAAAAGTTCGGAAATTGCGGGCAAAATGGGCACCCTAAATAATTTTCGAAATTTTTCAAAATTGAAAGATGTTCGAAATTTACTTTTGTATTTATACTTTAGAATTCCTTTTACTTTTCTTTTTTTAATTTTTTTCCCCGATTTTGCGTTTTTCTCTGAGTTATCAAGGTTTGAAGTTTGATAGAGCAATGTTAATAATTAAATTCCAAACGTTTTTCAATTTTTGAAAAAGTACGGAAACTTTTTTGGGAGGCCCATTTTGCCCGGTAGGGCCCATTTTGCCGACCTCTCCCCTATACATTGTTGCAAAATGAGGTTTGCAATGAAAATAATAAGTTAATAGTAGGTTCTCGAAGGAAATAAAGTGAATCACAGCGAAATTAAATGAATCAAGAGAAATTGATGTATTCTGAAATACAGGTCTGCAATATGAATATGTCGAAAGGGTCGCCTTACTCACAGAGTAGTTTCGCGTTCACGGCTAGGTGCAAGTTCGACGCAAGGGTTGCTCGAAAGTACACGGAGAAAAAATAAAACTACTCATTTCCGCGCAGAACACTAATATGTCAAAAAAATTTATAAACTGATTCAATAACCAACAAATATCACTCACTAGAGTGCAGGACACTACTCATTGATGTTTTGAAAACATTTGTTAGTTTTTTGACAGCAATGAGTAGCGTCCTGCCCTCTAGTGAGTGATATTTGTTAGTTATTGAATCACTTTATAAATTTTTTTGACAAATGAGTGTTCTGCGCAGCAATGAGTAATGTTATTTTTTCTGCGTGTACAAATATGCCGCCTATGAACCCGCACTTAGCTAGACTCGAGTCAACACCTTCTAGATACCACGTTGCTACGAGCGCTACGTTGCAGAAACATAATATCTGAAACATTCTATATGTTGTGTGGGAAGTTGGAAGCGCAAGGCGTATCACTGACGATACAGTATTATCAGCATACACGGAGAGACCGTTTTAGTAATGATTACTGTGCTAGTTTAGGAATTTTGAGAGTTTCCAAGAAATGCACTGGAATTCTTAGAAATTTATATTTTTATGAAACTAGTTCAAATAAATATATGAATGATTCCTAAACTACATAGTAACAATTCGTAAAATAAAAAAATTGTAATCAATCCCATACGAATACAGCACTCCTCAATAGTTGCATGGTAGTAGTTCCTAACACTGCAAAGTACTGAATGTCATATTGGTCAAAGCGTTGATTACCATACCGCATTGAGTTTCATATCTACGTTTCCAAATAGTGTGTTACAATCTCCAAACAGATATAAAAACATTGTACAAATTAACATAGCGTAGTTTGGCGTAGCGGATAGAGCCTGCGACTAGTATTACGAGCGATGGAGCGAATGCGAGCGGACTTGAGTTCAAATCCCGGTTAGGACAAAATATCAGAGGCGGTTTTTTCTCAGCGAATTGATGATGCGTTTGATGATTGATGATGCGTTTTCATCTACGTGCGGATAATTATAAGTTGGCGAATGTGATGTTAAAACCCTGTTGAGAAATATTTTTTTTTTTGGGCTAGCTGAAAATTTCCCTCAATATATAAACAAAAACGGTGTTTTTCTATCCGGATTTAACACCGCATTTTTTACATTGTATTGAAGAATAAATTTGGAATATTCAATTTGCCCAATTATTTCGGCACCCACTTTTTCCCACGGTAAAATAATTATTACTACGATTGTAATAAATATCACTGAAAATATTTCGATTGATTCTAAAATTTTATTTCATTGTTAGTGATCACTCACAACCATCGCTAGAATAGGAATGGTTCCTAAGTTTTGTTGCAGTGGATACCAACAATGTTCTACGTGGCTAGGAGCCGTTACTATTGTGCAGAACAAAGCGCTACTGAAAATCATGCATTGTTACCAAGTTACCAACTTTTTTAGGTATGAGTACCAATTTTTCAACAATCATCACCAAAACGGTCTCTCCGTGTAGATGTATGCATATTAGGGTGGTCCTAAATAGGGGTGTTGACGAATTTTTCAATTTGCCGTCGTGTTTAATATAAGAGGGGAGGGGGGCGTGAGGGTTGTGATAACGCCTCGTCGAAAATTTTACACATAGATATACCAATTAGTAATAGATTTATGTGATTGAAGAATTTTTCGCGTGCTGAGGGACAACTCGCAAAAACAATGACTGAATTAGTTGAAAATCCCATGTTATTTAAATGGAAAACAAAACGAGCTTAGAGGCATGTCTTTCCATTAGACTACAGTGCTTGGGTTCCGCACACATTTTTATTCATTTATTTCGAACCTATCTGGGGGGCGCACTGGTCAAAATTCGTCAACACCCGTATTAAGGACCACCCGAATGCATATAGTATATTTTGTTGAACTTTTCCTCGGGAATGCTTTTCATCTTTTTAATGCTATTCCATTCCTCGCGTCGCTTTTTCCTAGAAGCGAAGTTACAGGATATGGAAGAAACTCTTAGCGTGTCACCCTCAAGGTTTCGTTCTAGCGACGCCTACCCACTTTCGACTGATCGTGACACCGTATGTTTGGAAAAGTCTACGAGTACTTTGGTATTCTCGAACTACACGAGATCCAATAAAACTACACAGAGTGAAGCAGAATTTAGAGTGTGGCTGGCGCCGGCGGCAAGGGGATCGGGAGCTACGGCAACCGAGTGAACCGGGTGAAACAATTCAATCGTGTACCCATAATGTTTTCCGAATCAATTCGAGGAAACGTTTGATTGAAGAAAGAGAGGCATTTGGAATATGGACGCAGCGAGTAGCATATATTACATGCCAAAACTCGGAATTTTTTTTAATTTTATTAGTGCATGCTACCAGGTTAAAAAATCGGGGCGTCGTTCCCAGGATGAAATACATAATTCGACCGAAACGAAGGATTATGACTTCGAATATTTGGACGTAAATCGAGAGACGGGTTCTGTGACGGCTTCCAAAAATGTAGAACTCACACATTTTATTTTCATTCGATTTGAGGCTGAATCCCACTTTTGCCTTGCGATCCGCTGCGCTGCGCGGCGAATGTATTCTTTTTCATGTTCTCTTATGGAGTTGCACCAACTATTCCGATGCAAACCGCCACGAACCGCAGCGGAATAGTGGGTGCGACTCCATAAGAGAACATGCAAAAGAATAAATTCGCCACGCGGCGCGGCGCAGCGGATCGCATCGCAAAGGTGGGATTCATCCTTTAGACAAGCATATAATTAGCAGCCAAACATTACTGACAATCCGAGTGGCTGATGCGTTGCCATTGAAAATGACCATCCATTCCCCCAGGTCTTTGGGACGAAGTGTCGCAAAAAGTAGCAATTCAACGTGGCAGTGGGCTAGAATTCGGAATATACGGACATTATTCGAAAAATGAAGTTGTCGGTTTCAAATAAATTTCCATAAAATCTTGTAGAGGGTGCTTCCCTGTATCTAAGACCAAGAAAATATTCTGGTATTCGGAAGTCAGGTACCTCCGAGCGGCGTGCGTCGCGTGAAATCGTTCCGAAGAAGTGTGTGTTTATCAAGTGCTCATAACTTTTTTTCTAGTACAGTGATTCCAACTTTGAATCATGGATGATGATTCTGAAGGTATGTAGATCATTCATACACTGAAAGAAATATCTCTGGCTCAGCAGCAATAAATATCTGGTTGGAAGATTCTTACTATGATTAATCGAATATCGTGATGTTACGAGTACCTACAATAAATTATTGCTAACATCGTATGCGTAATAGAAGAATACACTGAATCAATGGCACAATACACAAATGGCACGTATAAGAAAACTTAGTTATTTCTTATTCAACAGTAGAGTAGACGTACCGGTTTTGGCCACCTTAATACCGTTTGTGGTCACCACTTGTTCCATTTGTGGCCATACCCATTACCATGTAAATCAAAGCATGGCCACAAACGGTACAGTGGCCACAAATGGTACGTCTACCCTATACGAATATGCTATTGGCTGATAATTTGGTGTTACAAGGATATACCATATATAAGTAATAAGAATTTAAAACATATGTTTTTATAAAAAAGTTTGTATTACTGTATTGCAAACCCGTATAAGACTTCCCTAATAATATTGTACATTCAGTAAAGCGAACAGTCTGAGAAGATTTTCAACCTGGAAAACCTTTCAAGGAAACCAGGTAACCTGGTGAAATTGACATTTTAAGTTTCATTTTTTGAATTACGCGTTCAAAATTACAAGTGAGATAAAAATGATCATCACTTTTGAAAAATTCAGAAAATTTCCCACCGACAACCGTGTTTTTAATTTTGTTTTGAGGCATTTTTTGGACCGGAAACGCCGTGCGCGAACGTGGATCGGCGTGCGCGGCAACGCGCGACTAGATGTTCTGAGTTTTTCATTCGGCCCAGGTATTTTCTCCATTGATTTAATTTGTTGGAATTGAAGGGGACGGATCCAGATATCTAAAAAAAAAAACTATCTCCATAAATTTCTGTGAGCCCCGGGGACATGGCAGCGAAATTAAAAAAAAAAAAAACGACGAAAAAAGAATAAAAGAATTTTTTTTTCAAACATACATTTTTTTGTATGAAAGCGCATTCTTTCAAGGATTAGTCCGCTCCGATGAATACTTTCGGAGATATAAATTTTCAAACATATAGCGGTGCAACAGCGGTTTACAAAAATTCACATAGCTCTAACTTCACCATTTGTAAAAAAATTTCAAAATCCTTGAAGTAGTATTCTTTTTCTTCGATAGTACTGAAGATATTTTGAATGGCGCAAAAGTTGACTGGACGGTTTTTGTTTGAGTGAGGTGACGACCTGGATCCGCTCACATCTCTGGTTGTGTTCATCCTAGAGACTTCATTCGAAAACCATTTCAAAGCTATTGAATGACACTATTACCATATATTTATTCAATTCTGCGGTAACAAATAATCTGATTTGTTATAAACAAATATGTTTTCTCACCTCCGGGCCGAAAGCGACAACTTTCATCCCGCTGCGCGGAACGAAGTTCCCGTTTTTCGCACCGTCGATGCGAAAAATCGTATACACTCCTCGGGCAGTATATAAGAAAGCCCCAGATCACATGTTTGTCGACCTCGGCTTCGCCTCGGACGACAATTACATGTGATCTGGGACCTTCCTTATTTTACGGCCCTAGGTATGTAATATACCATATTCAAACGTGATTTTCAAAGCAAGAACCAAGCGTAAAAAATTTTAAAAAAATATGAGCGTATTCCTTGATCAATTCTCTACAAAATCCCTAAGGGGGTATCCACACCATTAAATGGGTAGATATTCCGAGACAGATATTGATATTTTACAGCGAATTTGAGAGTCTAATCGAATCCAAAAAAATCATGGAGTTTGGGGAGGGTTTGACCCTCATTATCCATACTTAATATTCAATATTACTTTGAGTCTAATGGCACACGGAGAAAAAAGTGTGGCTCTCATCACTAAACGGTATCATGATTACCACGATACTCTTGTGACTATACGCTACATTCAGAGAGCGTCAATTCACTGTTTCGCGATTATCACGATCCAGATGGATCCCGATATCGTACGTCTGTATTGCAATGATAGCGATTCCGTTTTCCTATAATAACTATCTATTGACTCATGCGTGTGAAGATACTACAGAAAGCCGAATAATTTAAATATTGCTAAATATCATACCGTTAAAATTTGAGGTTAATATGGATTAATTTCTATATCAAACTTTTGATCCAAAAAGTGGCACCAACTTTTCTAGCATCCACTTCATGAGTTTATTGGTCACCTAATCGTCCATTACGATGCCAATTAATAGGCAATCACTATCTCATCACTTGTCTGCCTGTTGTACGGTACAAGAGGCGAGTATTAGTTTTGAGAACTTGGTTATGAGTGGTGGCGCTGAAGGCGTGGATCGCAATCATCACGATCCGTTTCTGTAACAGTAGCGACACGTCGTAAGGCTATTGTAAGGATATTAGGTATAGAGCATATTGGTATATAGTATCGTGATAAACATGAAACGGTTTCGTACCGATCACAATACTACGTTCGCTATCCGTTAGATATCTACGAAAGCCACACTTTTTTCTCCGTGTGCAGTTACGCTCCATATAGACAAATACAAAATCACTCGGTTGTCATAAAGAATCAGGAGTATCGTTGGACCAATTCTGAAGTTTTTGGTCGTCAAATGTTCAGAAGAGACGCCTCTATCAGATGAACATACAACTTTTTGATATCGCAAAAATTGCCTGACTTGTTTAATTTCTACTGAGATTTTTCTGATTCTTCAATATTTTTCTCTATTTTTTCTCAACTAAAATAGTGATATCACAAAGTTGTATGTTCATCTGATAGAGGTCTCGATTCTACAAATTTGAAGACCACAAACGCCAGAATCGGTCGAACGATACTCCTGATTCTTTACGACAACCGGTCAAAATATTCATTCTCCAGCAATCAACTTTCAAACTTTTTTATACATTTATTTTTTTTTATTTTCTACTTTCCCCAGAGAGGAAAATGTAGTTACAGGAAATCAAGTTTTAAGATTTTTCTTATGACTAATATGCTGGATCCGCAGCTGCTCTCGTATCGATGAGTTATGAGTCGAGTCGAGTCTAGACACATGTGCCAGGCGGAGGTTTGTAGTGAGTTTTGACATGTTCTGTACAACAAAAGTGTCCGTTAGATGTCCGATGAGACTGTTATGCCCGGTTTTATAAACGTGGGTTACCCCGTGGGGTTAAATAACCCGTAGGTTACTTCACAGATACTACCCGTTCAACCTTCATGGACTGTTGGAGGTTACAGCGATACATGACAGCTGTCAGATGAAGACAGGTTGAACGGGTAGTATCTGCGGGGTAACCTACGGGTTATTTAAACCCATGGGGTAACCTACGTTTGTAAAACCGGGCATTAGTAAAATAATAAATTGCTTTAGAAAAAACCTGATCAAAATTTTTCAAAACATAAAAATTCTCTAAAATTTTTGATCTTTAATATTTTGGAGATTCAGAAGATGCTAGCACAATTTTTGTTAATACTATTAAAATTCTTTCATCTTTCATCAATCATACCTTTTAGTCTCCTGGCATCGATTTCAAACGCACGTTTTGATGGGTCATCTTCTTTCGATTCCGAAGTGTCATCCGAGATATATACCGAGAATATTCGGTGATACTAAACGATCTCCTTTCTACGACAAAACCAACACATGCGCGCACCGCGTGCGTGTGGCTCGTTCGGGAGGGAATGAGGTGCCAGTGCATTGGGAACTGACATGAAGGCGTGGCTTGATTAATATGGCTGACTTTAGGTTGCAAATTCAAAAGGAATACATGTGTTTTTAATGAGTGACTGTTAATTTAATAATTCAATGGTTTCTCTAAGTGAAATTTTCAGCTGGGCAGGTTCAAATGTTGCTCAAAAAAATTTCGTCTATGCGGAAAAAATCTTGGGAGCCGGGCATTTGATTAAGAGAGAATATACACCTGGCATGGTCCGAAGAATCGATTGTTGAATTTTCACATTTTCTTGAAGTTTGAGAATTTCAAAAATTCCAAAAAATGACACACTTCGGGTCGCACAGGTAGCTATGTGTCAGTTGAAAAAATTTCATGATTGATCCATCGAAACATTTTCAAACGCGTTTTTTTTCGAAACAACGTTCTTCAAACTGATCCCCAAAATATCTCGAAAACCACTTAACCGATTGACTTGAAATTTTGTGTGGTTATTGTGTGCATAATTATCTAGTACTTGTCATAGGATTTTTTTTTCCGATTCTTATTTTTTTTTTTTTTTTTTTGTAAAATACAAATGAATTTTTTCTTGAAAATCTCTACGTTGAGTTCAAGCATCGGCCATTTTGTCAAAAATAGATATTCTTCTAATCGGCTATGATAAGTAGGGGAGACCGGGGACAATTGTAACACGGGTCAATTGTAACATTCGTAATCTTCGCCATATACAAGGTTTGGTGCCATGCTGACGTGTGGCGTTTGAATTATGCTTAGAATATCTACATTTGACGAATTTATGAGTTGCCTCAGTTTCTAGCAGACAATGTGAGAATTGAAAACGTCTTTTCGATATAGGTTACTAAATTTTGCTTGTCATTTTCTTTGTTTCATTTCTGCCGAACCGTTGATGTTACGTTTAGTTATTTTGTATATTTACAATCTACTTTTTTCCCTCTTTCGAAAACGTACAAGGGCAATTGTGAAATATTCACATTTAATGGTAGCACAGGCCGATAATTGTAAAACTGCGACCGGGGACGAAAGTAACGGCACAAACGGGGACGATTGTAACATGTCAGAATCTATTCAGTTATCGATTTCAGCATGCCCGGAACAAGAAAACGATGTTTAGTTTTTTGTTTTTTCGGATCGATTCTTATCGTCCGACGTTTCGGTCCGGTTCCTGGATGAGTATGACGGCGTCGTCTCCTGGAGATATATTTGTATGGCATACGCATGCCCTATCGTCGTCCTGACTCTCCGCTTCGTAATTCTCGTGATCTAGGTCCTCCGCTTCGTAATTTCAATTGTCCAGATCCTCCGCTCCGTATTTTAGACGTCCAGATCCTTCGCTTTGTAGTTTCAGTCATTCAGGTCCTCCGCTTCGTAGTTCTAGACCTGAACGATTGAAACTACGTAGCGGAGGACCTGGACTACGAGAACTACGTAGCGGAGGACCTGGACTACGAGAATTACGAAGCGGAGGACCTGGATTGCGTGAACTACGAAGACGAGGACCTGGACTACGAGAACCACGAAGCCGAGGACCTGGACGGCTGAGACTACGAAACAGAGGACCTGGACTATGAGAACGGATGCGTATCCCGTACGAAGACATACAAAAAAAAAAAAAGCGCAATAATAAAGTAATATAAAGTGCAATAATAAATATTCGTGGAGAAAATCAATAATAATTCAACTCATAATTACTTCAATTTGTACATGTTACAATTGACCCCGAATCCTGTTACAATTGACCCAGATATAGGGACGTTTGTAACGCTCTGCACATTGCCGTATTATCTGTAAAATCTCGATACTGCACAAGTATTTCTCTTCAATTATGATTGCTATATGTAGATAAATGTTACACTCATTTGCTGTACCAACAAAATTTTTTTACGTATACCCCAGCAAACCAATACATAACTGATACATAACTGTAAGAGCACATCTAGAGATCGGAGTAATGTAACATAGTTATGTCTCTGATATGCGACATATCTTTAGAATGTAACATATTGTTTACATAACATAAGATGCATGAATGATACGTAATATTGAGGGCATCACGAAGTAACAATGTAATATAACAAAGTTACGTAGAGGAGAAATAACATAACTTCAATTCCGTGATGTATCATGTACATTACATGAGACCCACAAGTGATACATAAAATTGAAAGCATCTTCAGGGATCCGGAAATATAACATAGTTACATACATGGGACATAATATTTCTGCAAATATGACATGTGTCGTATATATAACATCAGACCCATGGATGATACGTAACAGAGATGGCAACACCAGGGAACAGAGTCACATAACATAATAACATCTATGATACGTGCAATATCTTTAGTTCTGCAATTAAAACATCGCAAAATAGGATATCCGTATCTGCTGGCGATAATTTCTGAAACGTATGTAAGTGACTAACATGATAGTATGCATCAATCGAGGCATAAACGCTTCAGAGCTGTTAGATAGCGAGATCGAAAATATAGAGAAATCTGGCAGTATTCACTACACGATACTGTGGTGTAGTGGCGAGAGCGTGCGACTACTAATCGAAGCGAGTCCGAGCGATCATGGTTCGAGCCCGAGTTAGGTCAAAATAATGATGTCGTCTTGAATGAACTAAAAATGCGTTTTAATCTATCTGTGGTTGATTATAAATTGTTACTATGTCATATATACACCATAGATGATGGAAATTAGTAATAATAACGGCTTTTTATTTAGCTTTTCCAGTGTGATAGTTAATTGTATCAGATGCATCTCCAATATGTATCTGATACATCTTTCAACATGTCTTTGACATATCTTTGATATGTCTATGATATATCGGTGAGCCATCGCTGATATGTATCACCAGCACATAACTAATACATTGATGATACATCCAATGTTGCTGACATCGTGCTGTACCAGTAACATACTTTCTTATGAGTTTGATACATAACGTGTAACATTCGTGACATAATATATACGTATTTGATACATATTTTGGTTTGCTGGGAAAGTGCTACTTTGTGGATCGAAAACAGGCGTCATAAAGTGACTTTTCAATGCCTATGCCGAAAAAATTATTTTAAAGGTGTATGTACCCCCTTAAATCGTTTTTGACATCTTTTTCCTATACCAACAAATTCCTATGAATTGTATCTTCTATTCTCGTGAGAATTTCGGTCTACGAAAGTCTTATGCTTGTTGGTTGGTTATAGGGGCGCGGCTTCGCGTCAACTAAGTCCCTCCCGTTCTGAACACTTGAGGTGATACATCCTGTATATTCGAGCAAAATCTTCATTACGAGCAAAAGCAACAATTACATGAAAAAACAGGAACAATTGTCATCTGATGCTATTCAGTTGTTGTTGCGTCCGGAGGGCGTTTGAAGTATCGACGAATCAAGTGACGAAAGTGAATATGATTCCGATTGAGGTAGTAGTCTCGCTACAATCGTTATTAGATCAATCCTTGATTTTGAAATATATATGAGATCATGTGATGAACTTTTATACAAACCGAAGTATTTGGTACCTTACCGAAGATTGCAAGATCATTATCGTTGATAATAAAGTTGCCACTTGTGAATTAGATCCTGAAGGTTCCAACGTGGCTATAAAATTGTATGGTCACCGGATTATTCGAAGAGAACTTTCAAGATAATCTCGAAGAAATCTTAGTGACTAGCAGAAAATCGACCGCCATGAAGTTGTTGATCATAATCTGCTGATCATAATCGAATCAAATCAGCAGTTGTAAATTATTTATAATCATAAATCATAAAATTTGAATTTGTATCCGTGAAGTTTAAATCAACCAAACACTTATGCAATACAGAAAACCTTTCTTACATTTTGTTTTACTTCGAAAAGTTAATAAGCCCTCATTTGACCACACCGTAGCGAGACTACTACCTTAACCATCTAATCATATTCACTCGATAAGTGATTTTAAACTAATTGGTACAGTAGGACTCCTATAAATTCGAAGCACCTAAATTTGACTTCCCCTATTTCGGAGGGGAGGTTGCGCCTCTACTCTTTACCTCTTTCAACACGCGCACTTTACCGTGCAACATATAGAGCATGCGCAGACAGTGAATATTCTGATGGAGAGAATAACCCGTAAATTCTAATTCTGAAAATTCTCGCCCCGTAGCTTCGAATTTATAGAAGTTCTACTGTGAAGAAAGATTTGCAATCCTACCGTTTTGTAAGGACAAATAAATGTTTTCCAGCAAAACATATCTGGTGCGGTATTTTTGAAATTATAATACCATATTTACAAGAAGCCACTCCAGAAAACCCCACCATGTAATTTTTCGTGAGTAACAGACTCGTTTTCCGGAAAAGAGGCAGCCGTTTGCATCCGCTTTAATGCCAGATTCGTAATCAGCGACCTCAAAAACCCCACTATGCAAATTTTCGTGACAATCGGACAACAGCTTATTATAATTATGTCCGCTTTTTCGGATTCTAGCCCACTGTGCGTGGTTTCTCGAAACAGTAACATCTGAGTTTATAAGTAGATACTGAGTAAAATGAGGGAAAGTTTATATCAGATTAAGGAGGAGCGTGCAGGCCAAAATTGGACGAGGCTTCAAGGCTTGTCAGCCGTATGTCCCGCATGTCCACGTACCCCTTTTTCTTCACTGGGGTGCCTTCCATGGGTCGCTTTGCCAATATTGACGCAAACATATCTGTACAGTCCCGTGAACACCCTATCTGCACCCTGTGCGACACGTTAATCAACACGTGGCCGATATTCCAGGCTTTTTGGTGTCTCCCGACCCAGTGGGAATTCATCGCGACACCGTTAGACACGGTGTGTGAAAATAGGTCAGCGTCCTTTGCTTCGAGAGTGCCGTATACATGGGCCTTGGTCATACGTTATAGTTTCGTACTCATGATTTGAAGTTTCATATAAATAACTACATACATACGAGGCATTCCATGTCAACTCAGCCACTCGAATTTCGATTCTATTATTACCTTTTTATTACATTTATTGAGTCATAACGAGCATTCAGGTTTTTTTCTTCTTTCAAATTTTCATCTTTCATAGATCGATCCAGATATAAATTTTATTTTGTTTACAAATTTTCCAGTCCAGAACGTTGCGATTTTTAATATCTACAACGCTTTCGAGTAGATCATCAAACGTAAAAACATTCAAATATTCGCTTTGAAACTTAATCTTTGAAAAAAAAAAATGCGTTCAAATTTTTCGACTGATTTCTAACAGGAAATATTGTGTTCGAAGACAAATACGGTTTGGTTTTCATAGAAATGGCTAGGCTCAATTTCGATAAGTCAATTTTTCCTGCCATTCTTTTTTATTGTAGGGTAGACCGAGGTCAGTTCTAACGCGGGTCAGTTGTAACACTGCAAATATATCTCGTCCTATGGTCAGTACGGTCATATGCTGCTAATATCTGACGCGTGTGGCAGGCAGCGCCGTGCGAAGGGGGGGGCGAAGGGGGCGCTCGCCCCGGGCGCCAACTTCAAGGGGCGCCAAAATGTGAGGGGGCGAAAATCTTGAACCACGCTAATAACATGTACCAAGATCGCTTTAGCCGGTCCCGACACTTTTTCGACTTTTTTTTCAGCTTTTTCTTTCGATTTTCAACATTTTTCGTGATTTTTTTGCTTTCATACTATTTCCAATTTGTTATTTTGTATTTCCGCAAGTTTTTTTCCAGTTCTCTGAATACGGATACGTTCCGATACTGAATTCGGAAGAACATCGTCTTGTCTATAGAGAAATCTATCTATTCATGAGGTATCCCATGCCAACTTGACTAATGATTTTCCCTCACTATTTTATATTTGATTCATAATTTTTCATACTGTTACCCCAACTCTAACACCCATTCATGAGTTTTTTCAGATTTTTTTCCTGAACCATTATTGATTTATGAATTTTCGAAACTTGCAACATAGACATGCTTTTGATTGGAGAAAAAAAAAAAATCTGAAAAATTCTGTGTCCGAAGACGATCATTTTGACCCTTATTCAAAACTGGAAACTATTTTTCTTATACTTATTTAGCTGATTTCGGAAAAAATTATTCACTTAACGTAGTGGATAATGGCTCCCAGAATTTTTTTGATCAAAATTTTCGAATAGGTATGAAATCAATCGTATCTCTCATTGTTACGACCCATTATCGTAAAGATACAATTCATCCGCATTGAATAAATTCTGAGAGCCATTATCCACCACGTTTGCGGAATTATTTTTCCTTAAATCAGCAAAAAAAATGTAAGGAAAATAGTTTCCACTTTCGAATGGAGGTTGAAATGATCGTCTTAGGTCACAGAATTTTTGAGATTTTTTTCAAAAGAATCCAAAGTGTTTTTCTGTTGGAAGTTTCGAATAAATAATGATTCGAAAAAAAATCTAAAGAAATTCATGCGTACAGGGTGTTGGAGTTGATGTAGCTCATGAATAAATAATGATTCGAAAAAAAATCTAAAGAAATTCATGCGTACAGGGTGTTGGAGTTGATGTAGCTATAGGAAAAATGATGAATAAAATGAAAAATGGCGAGGGAAAGGCGAGGGGCAAGGTATTGGTCAAGTTGGCATGGAATACTCCTTACATAAAAATATATTATTATAAAACAAAGATTATATAATAGATTATTATATAGTAAAAACGTTCAACAAATACAAAATTCGTTACAACATATTGCCCATGATCATGTAAAAGGTTTCGATAAATATGTGTTGCACAGAAAAGGAATGAGCAGTTGGAATAGGGCCAACACTTTTTTCCAGTAGAAATGACAACAATTGTGGTAAGATTTACTCATTAGGACATTATGGAATCTATTTGCTCCTATGTACCAAATATTAGAATTGTGGTAATTTCTACTGCAAAAAAGTGTTGTCCCCATACCAGCTGCGCAACATAGTAAGTTCAGCAACAATTTTTTTTCCGTGTGAGTAATATATATTTGGGTGTCTTATATATTTGCATGTCTTTTGCATGTCTTTTTTCAACATTGTATGCGACTTTTTCAGGATTTTTTGCGACTTTTTTTTCAATATATTTAACTTATGTGACTTTTTTCACGGCTTTTAGTCAATCCGAGGCCTGTTTCAGTCCAAGAAAGGTAATAGTTCAATTTCGATTATTTTTTTTTTTTTGTATGTGCGGGGGGCGCCAAATCCAAATTCAGCCCCGGGCGCAAGTTTTTCTTCGCACGGCGCTGGTGGCAGGTCTGAACTAGCTCAGTACTACGCTAGCGCATATGACATATCAGCAGCATATGACCGTACTGACCATAGGACGAGATGTATTTGCAGTGTTACAAATGACTTATGTTACAACTGACCCCGGTCTACCCTACCTATATATTCAAAAAAAAAATCTTTTGACTAGTTTGCACATTTTTATTTAAATATGATACTCGAAAAGAAATAGAAGGAACCATCGACCTAGGATCAAATTCATGTGTTTTATTGTTAGGACTTTAACAAAATTCGACAAATTTGAAAAATATATAAATATATGATAATACCTCGCCATTGTGATTTAACGGATGCAGGGAAAAATTGACGACAAAATCGAAATTCCGCTTGTCTGAGTTGACATGGCATTCCTTATGTAAAATAAATATTGAATCAGACAATCGAACGAAGTTTCATTAGTAAAGTGTCTCTAGTTCAGAGGTTGACGCCATATATCGCTGATTGACCGACCTGCGGACCAGGATCACTTTACTACTACTATCTTTTTGTAACACATGCATGGGAAGTTCGACTTTGCGCGCCGTAAGCAGTGCGCGAGGCGGCCGATTCCCCAACAAATCCAAAACTGTTGAGTAATGTCGTAAAACTGTTAGGTAATGTTTATTACCTAACGCTAATCCGAGCGAAACGAGCGTAACTATGCGCCATAGAACGAAACTAGTGGTGACTACAATCACGCCCTCAGCTGTCCGAAACATTCAGGTTGGGGTATCGTCACCGCGTGTTGTGTACACGAAGTGCGAACTTCCACACAGTGTTACAAAAAATAGTATACGACACACGTGCGCGTATGTGATCCTCACATACTTCGCGCACTTGTATCGTAATCTACTATTAAAGAAGATCAATAACTTCACTCCTGAAACGAAATATCATTCTACACCGAGGGGTTAGTCACTTACAATTTGTTGTGCACATCAGATTTTAATACTGTAGTGCAGTGATCTGCTGATATGGCAAGATAAAAGGCTGATAGTCGTATTTACTATCGACAAATAGTTGCGAATAAATGCCAATTTGATTAGTCTGTTAATACGTTTACATATATTAATAGTATTCGGTATTTGACTGATGTGGTTTGGTGCACTCATCATCGATAGGGATCTGTGTCAGTTTTCCACTAGTGAGATTGTTTTCATAATTGATTTCAATACTCCCTACCGATGGAGGTAATTTGACGGCAACAGTTATTATTTCCAGTGCAGCCGGTAACTAGTATACGCTTCAATGGTGCGAATTGATAGTCATAGTACGCACGTTTGGGGAATATTGGTACCCAAAAGGCATGCCCATAGTTTTTATCCGTAAGGGATGAGTGGTCTACGGCAAAAAAATAGTCGCAGACAATGACAGGTGGAACATTTTTGGGATGACATTATGGAGTCTCAAGGTCTTTATGACATGAAAAGAAGCGAAGGCGATTTTCTTATCTCCTATAAAAAAGAGCATTAGCACAACCGATAAAGTTAGATTTATTAATAATTACTGACCCACTATACAATCTCGAAACCAGATTGCAAGATCAGTGGCTAAGACTGGCATGTAGTTAATACCTAGATCGGAGGTTAGATCGTTGTCAAGCCTCCAGAACAGACTTTTTGATGGCGCGAACGCGCCCAGGGCTAAACTTCTATACACATATGTCAAGACCCAGATAGGGAACAATTCGAACGTTTCCAACGATTTGCCGAGCGCAACGGTATCATTTGGACTTACACGGGCCAGGGTGAAGTACGACCTTGACCCAGAGGCCTGAGACTATTCCTACGTTCACCAGCTTGTCGAAGTATGTGGTATAAACTTGTGTATAATAGTACTATTGGTGTATAAGTATGATGTAAAGTAACCAGGCTGTTTCGAGGACGAGAAAAAAAATCGAGTCGCGTTGTAAGCGCCAGATATCGTGCAGCCTCGAAGGATGACGTGACTCCAGAACTACGTATAACTCAACATTCGTGCCCACGCGACAAGAAACGGAGGTAATTGGAAGCGAGGATCGAAGCAGTTGGCTGGGAAGGTGAGCTGCGAGGGGTACCAGAATCGAAGAAAGTTGAGAGGGTAGCAAATCCGATTCAAGTTGTGCCAACAAGATTATGAGGCAATACTGGAGTGGGATAAAACTGAGAACCACAACAGACAGCAGTGCAATGCAGTGCACAGAGGATTTCTATTAATAATACAGTCGCTATAGGGCGTAGGTCCAGAGCTCAAGTCTCGGTGACAGTTATAATCGTCAGCTCTCAGGCTAAGATGTGAGTACCGAAAATACATGACTCACTAATTTCCGTGTAGAGCTCTACTAGTTAATTAGTGACAATCGGTACTGTCATTTGAGTTCTACTTTGTTACAGCCGATGATAGCACTACGATGTGGGATCCAACATCGTCCTCATAATCTGACCTCTGCTTACTGCTTCGAGCTGAAAGGCGACGAAATGTTGTCAAGACCTCACGACGTTCATTGGCTTACCTCTCCCAACGTAGATGGATTTTGAGAAGAATAAAAAAAGAATCAAGGGCTCAACCGAAGGATTTTCCAGTGGTTCTTTTTTCTCGCAGGAGGCAGATCAAGCTACTTTTCACGCAGATGCCTCCTGTTCTCTTGTATTTTCTTACCCTATATTTTTTTCACCTCGCCTCAGGGTTTTACTGTTAGTTGAAATGCTACGGTATGCTCCTGCGGCTCACTCGTTAAATTCAACCAGAACACCATGCAGAAATTTCCCCGTGGACTCAGAGGTTCTTTTCTACGGGCCTTCGTTACTTAAAAGGTTGAAAGAATGAGCATATGTGAAGGACCCCTGAGATCGAGATTCTCACCTCACCTTCATATAAATGTCGGAATTTCTGGACGGTAGGGTAGAGGTAAGAAAACAATGCAAAAGGTGGGTCATGTCAGTTTCAAAATTTCACGCTGCGTAAGTATACCTATGGCTCACCCGGATAATTTCATAAAAACGCACACAAATCACGCAAGGGAGTACTGTTCGATTATTTCTTAGGGAATAAATCGGCTATCCTAAGCTCTGCCCGAATACTATGGCAAATGTTTATTCAAACATCGAGTGTTACACCAGATACCAATTATCTCCTCATGCTTACCCAAAGAAAACTCGTTTTAGCGTAGGGAGTTCCAGGTTACAGTATTTCGCACTTATCCTGCGCGCACGCATATGATCTGCAGAGCAGATAATACTTGGATTCAACTTTCCGACAGCGACACTTCATTGAATGTCATCATTACCAACTTTAATCAAGAGTGGTTGTATTTTGGTGACGTGGAAGAAGCTCTCTTTCTTGAATACACTTTCCGCGATGATGTGAATAATTCAAACAGATGATTCAACACTTGATTGAGAAATGAACTGTTCTACCTTTCAGATTTACGGACTTACCATTTGGTAATGAAATCCGTTCCGATAGTGTACACAGAAGTGACGGTCCGGTTGTTATCCGTGCCATTCAGGCTGCTCTCGGTCCCGTTCACCTCCATTCCCTAATCCTCCGGATCCGGTAGCCACTCCACCTTCTGTTTAATACCTAGTCATCTCCAACGCATTCTAGAACAGATGGAAAAAAAATTGACGTCATCAAGTTATCGACTGCACTGACATGGAGATTGATGTGATTAATCCCGTCGCGTATGTTCCTCACGGCGAAAAACTATCTGCACTTTGCGAATGAGGACCAGTAACAAAATTCGCATTGGTGGACAGTCAGAAGTGGTGTACACTGGGTTGTAGTGCAGTTATATGAATTTTCAGCAAAATATAAGGCAACTAATCGTCTTTACTCTAGACGCCCTGGCGAAAATGAAGTGTGCAAAGAGATGTTCGAGAGGTGTTCGGGAAGTGTCTGCACGGTTCATGAAATGTTTGGTCACAGCTCGCAAACAGCTCGCGAACACTTGAAGCCGTGACCACTTCCACACATTTAATGCACACTCTCGATTTGCAGTTCGTGCACACCCGGTGCACGTTTGTCGGAAGTCCAAGTGGTTGAACATTCGCGCACATTCAGGACACAGTAGGTCTCACTTTCTTCACACATTCCGTTCGCATTATTGAAACAACTAATGCTCCTGCACAGTTCGCACAGTGCGTTTTCACTTCATGCACACTTAGATCTCTAATAATATTTGTGTCATAACAATTTTCAATGGAATATTCTATTCGCGAAATTCACGAGTAATAAGTGGCTGCCTAATCAGAATCTTGTCCAATTGGTTTTCTAAGTGACCGTGAAATTTTGCTATCATTCATTTTCAAGTAGGTACATATTGATGTGAATCCTTACAACTCAAAGTTTACCTATAGAGTCAAAAAGTGTCAAGTATTCTAGCAGGCAAGAATTAGCTCTAGATAGGAACCGGACATCAGCCGAACAACGAAGTTAAGCAGCTTCAACTGCAGCCAGAATTCGGATGGGTGACACACATGAATAAAAAAAATAAAAAAATCAGTCTTTGAAAAGATGATTTCTAACATCCAGGAAATATTTAACTGCGTTCTCTACCGCTCGAAAAAGAATCAACTATAAATAAATAAATGAATAAATAAATATTGGTGAAAAAAATATTTTTTGTCCGGATAATATCGAAAATAAACAATTCGGCACACTCCGTGCACATCGCGTGCATCACTTGATGCACATTACGTGGACGCTCCATACACATTTCCGTATGCACACCTTGTCACACTTGCAATGTTTCAATTTACATTTTCAGCACACTTTATTCAAGACTACTGTCACACTTCAATCACATTACCGGAACATCTCAATTCAACCTTCGTTCACATTTGGTTTGACACTCCATTTTCGCCAGGGCGAATAATTGCGCAATACTGCCAATTTGATTAGTCTCTTAATACCATTTTCTATATTGATAGTATTCCATATTCAACTGATGGAGTCGAGTGAACTCATTACACAGTATAACAGAATTCGGATAGGTCTGACCTAAAAGATGAAACCTACACGGTATCTCATAGATTTTTTTACGCTGATCTCAAATCAGCTTCAAAAATTTCTCTATAGGTGGTCTAGTTTTTGAGAAAAGAATATTAAAGTTCAAAAAACTCGGTACAGTACTACCTCGTTATGAGCGACTGTTAGGGCGGTTAGGGGAATAGGATTCCAAGAAATTTGTCACTGAAGCGTTTCCCTACTACTGGGAAATCGCACATGTGTCAGAGTGTCAGTGAGCATCACCACTGGGAGAACCTTGCGCGTACAGGTAGAGTGGGGAAAGCTATAAAACTCGCTTAAGCGGAACGAAGGGGAAGTTCGCTTACAACGAGGGCGCTTATAACGAGGTAGTACTGTAAAATGGACAGCTGGAAAAATTCATGGAAAAATAAATTTGAATGGAATTGCTCGCACAAAAAACAAGGAATTTATAAAACCTCAATTTCAATAGTGGAATCGACACCTTCTCAATTTTTGTAGTAGAAATGAGTAAAAAAATCACAGAAAAAGTTAAAACATTCGCAGTTTTTAAGAAATTTTCCCTCACGATGAATCGCGTTCGTACAAAGATTACATTCGACGATAATGAGTTTCGATAAAATAATGCGATCGAAGATATCTTGGCTAATCAGGATCGCAATCGTCGGACCTTGCGACCCTTGAGACCTGTAGAAAGTTTGGCTGATACAATCTCTTGCCTGGTGAGTCCAATTCAGACGGCTGTCTCGGGGTCTATGCTTCTAGTTCTAGCCAACGTTGTAACTCCTATCTGACCGGAAACACTTCATTTGCATATTTATTTTCGCCAATTCTCTAATCAATAGTTTTCCTACACCGCGCATACCGTAAAATAACTTTCCGCAGTCAGCGATTCATCCAATTTCCAATTTCCTCTTCTATGTATAATATATGGGGCATTCCACGCCAACTCGACCTGGGTCTGACCCTCAACCCCTTGGATTTGGTCCGTAACTTTTCATATGGTTCTTCTATTTTTCGAAAGCATGCTGACATTTTTTCAGATTTTTATTATCAAATTTGTTCGAATAGAAAATAAAATCACTTAAGAAAAAATCACATCGAAAGACAATTTTAACCCTTAACAGTCACACTGGGTAGAATCGACCCGTCGATCAACTTTCGGCTCAAATATCTAATATTCCCTGGCTTCCAACGGGACTTCCACTGCCATAGACCTGTGGTTTGAAGTATCCCCGACACGTACAGACAGGTATTAACCAGGTCCCAGCTTCGATGTTGATCTGACACCCGAAAGAGCAACATTGTGCGTGCGGCCTGGGTAGAATCTACCCAAGTGTGACTGTGACGTTAGTATTCGTGAAAAAAATCGTATTTTTTTTTTTTTTTGTTCAGATCAAGTGTTGCGACAGTAAGTTTACCTGTGGTACCCGCAAAAATTTTTTTTTCGAATTTTTATATAATAAAACGAATTTATTTGCTGCCGGATGGCTTATAATGTACTGGAGAAAATTATCTAATACAAATCATAATGATTATGATACCTAATAATAATAATTATAATACTAAAAATTACATTTATAACAATAATATACCTTGTTTTTACGAATTTAAACCTTATTTTCGCATAATTCGACATATTTTCCTACTCCAAAATCAACCCTCTTCACATGTCGGAATAAATACCTTTTTTGGAACGCACACTATGCTATTTTTTTTTCTTTCTGAATTTTTTCGTACATCATCTAGAATGTTCCAAGTATGTACAGTAATTTTTTGAACCAATTCGGACGGATAGTTTGCTCACAATCGTTTTTTGAAAACTGACTGGGTAGAATTGACCCAGTGTGACTGTCGTGATATTATTTGGTAGTGTGACTGTTAAGGGTTGAAAAATCTCGAAAATTTTTAACAAATCCTACATTCGATCCAAAGAATTTTGGCGTGCGGACCAGAGTGGGCCGGCGTTCGCTTCTGTCTGTAATCCGCGATTTCCTGGGAAAAATTATACAATAAGATTAAAAATCATCAGAGTGACTATATGTATTGTAACCAGCCAGCCTGGCTAGGCCTGGTGCGTTACATTGAAACAAGCCAGCCGTTGCGAATCAACCAATCAACGACAAGTAACGATAGAAACACCTAGAACGTTCGATGACAGCAACCAGTCGAATGACGTCACGACCGATATAAAAGTCGCGACGCCGGTCGACTCGGCAGCGGGAACGACGGCATCCAGAATATCGTCTTGAAACACATTAGCAGAAAAGCATTGGTCCAACTCCTATATATATTTAACGCATGCATAAAAATTTCACATTTTCCAACCTCGTGGAAACTGGCAAATATCTTACCATTTAATAAACCGGGAAAGGACAAACATCTTCCTCAAAATTACAGACCGATCAGCCTGCTACCAACCATGGGTAAAATCCTTGAGATAGTTATCAATAACAGGATGAAAAAACACATGCAAGACCGTAGTATCCTTATACCTGAGCAGTTCGGCTCCAGAAAAGCGCGAAGCACAGTGCAAACACTAGCACGCTTGACCGATTACATAAGCTCTAACTTCAATATTAACAAGAGTACTGGACTGCTCTTGTTAGATATTGAAAAAGCATTTGATACAGTTTGGCAAAAAGCGCTGATTCACAAAATGGATTACTACGGTCTTCCATGCTACATCACTAAGTTCATCGATAACTATCTCAAAGACAGAGCCTTCGCAGTAAATATCAAAGACAAAAAAAGTTCAATACGTAAGATATTTGCCGGGGTCCCACAAGGTTCAATCCTTGGACCAATGCTTTTCATACTATACATTAATGATATCCCAAAACACAGAAACACGCAACTAGCATTATTTGCAGACGACACGGCAATATACTCTGCGTCATGGAGTAAAGACGCACTAACAAAATACCTACAAGAACATATAAAATTACTAGAAACATATTACATCAAGTGGAAAATAAAAATAAATGTAAATAAAACAGAAAGCATAATATTTTCCCATAAAGACAAGAAACCAAAAACCGAACTAAAAATGTACAATCAAAATTTAACACCCTCGAACAGAGTCAAATACCTCGGAGTCACTCTTGACCCGAAACTTACCTTTACGCAACATGTGTTAACAGTAGTACAAAAAACAAATGCGGCTATCTCAATACTATATCCACTAATATGCCGAACCAGTGCAATTAACCTAGAAAATAAGAAAACTATGTTTAAAACATGTATATTACCTGTGATATTTTATGCTTGTCCGATTTGGAGTAATACAAATAAAACAAACTATAAGAAGCTACAAACCCTCTAAAACAAATGTCTGAAAATGATGACGAATGAAGACAAATACACCAAAAATGAGACTGTACATAAACAACTAGATATAAAATACATTAGAGAACAAATTGAAATATATTCGATCGAATTCTTCACTGAAAAACTGAAAGATATAGATATATTAAGGGATACCTGCAATATACAAACAAAACATCCGTACGCTAAATATAAGCTACCACAACAAGTATTAATAGATATTAACTCAATATCTTAAGTCTTTCTTGTAAATATTGTATAGCTAGCACGTAAGGTAGTCTTAAGCAAACAAAAAAGTACTTAGGTTTTTGATAAAATTTTTTCCTAATAAAGAAATCATACAACAAACAAAACAAAGACAAGTGCACTTATAAAAATCAAAATTATCTCAAACTTGGGTTAAGTCATTAGACAGGGACCTAACAACAAACAAAAATATATGTATACTTGTATCCACCAGATGTAAAATAACTGATATCAATAAACTCTTTTTGACTTTGACTTGACTTGACTCGGCAGCAATTGACGGCAAAGCGCCCAATTGACTCACGGCGAATTATTAAACTCTCTTCAGTAGCAATCTATAGGCAAAACGCCTAGTTGTCTCACTGTCTAATCAACACTCATACCTTGTGTTCAGATACTCGTAGCATAGAGCTCGTGTAATCTATAGCTTCATATTTCAATATTGTTAGATACTTACTAAAGCAGTAGTATACTAGTTTCATGATTACTAAATTCAAATCGATATAAACTTATCAACCGTATAAACAAATTGATCATTTGATTACGAAAATATTACAAACTGAAAACTCATATAAAGTCTGTGCATTATTACTGTGCAAATATTCTGAACTCAGATCTATAAATGTAAATATTCAGCAGCTTTGTAAATATAATATTAGTCGGTTGCAGCCATAGCATAAGTTATTAAAATAAATGATTATTTTTGTTTGATAAAGAAAAAGCATAATTCGTCGCAGACTCCCTTCTCCGCCAATTTCCAGGTCTTGTAAATTTAACCTTACTAAGCGTAGCATAGGGACAGCTTCGGCAAGGTATAACCTTGTCAAAGTCTGAGACAGGCTTTGTCTGCACTGCAGGCACAGTTCTGAGCGTAGGTTGTTTACTAACTGGGAAGAAGACGGTAGTTGCACGTCTGCGTGTACCTATTCGTCAGGGAGACGGCTGATAACGCAGAGCGTTTAAGGTCCGTAAAATTAGCGTCAGTAGATTAATTATTAAGAGTGGTCCCGAAAATCATATCAGAGCAATAGAACTCACAATAACTGCACGGTTTGCTATACCTTCAGTATATCAAACCTTTGAAAAGTTACAGTATATTGTTAAATACTTTAGTTGTTTCAAAATAATTCAGACATGTCTTCTGAAGAAAAATCTCTGCCTCGAAAATATATTTTTTCAAATCACTCGTAATCAATATTCGTTTTTGTAAAATTCATATCTCTGGAACCAGAAGTCCAGGCATCTTGGTTAAGGTCTTGAAAATTTTGTTTTTTGATGCAGTATTTTGTGTGAAAAATGCATACAAATCGGTCATGGCGACATTTGAGAAAGTCGAGATTTCCGAGTTTTATCGACCAAAACTGGGTCGAAAAATGATTCGAAAATTCTGTAATTAATCTCAGTTGAAATTGGTAAGATAGCGGTTGTTTTGTATATCTAACATTTTCCTGTGATATTCTCTATTTACATTTGATAAAAAATTGAATTATCCGCCGCTTACATTTATTGAAAAATCAGTGACCGTCAGAAATCGGATGCAAGATCTCTAACTCACAGAAACATTGTCTTTCTCCTCGAACTTTAACATATGTTTTTTCGAAGAAAATACGAAGACATGAGTATCGATAGTTGGTTGAGTTGAGCTGGAATGCCCCATATATATGAGCGGATCCACGTCACCTCACTCAAAAAAAAACCCGTCAAGTCACGGATCTTTGCGCCATTCAAAATACGTTTAGTACTATGGAAAAAATGAATAACGCTTCAAGGATTTTGGGAATTTTTCAAAAATGGCGGAGTTAGAGCTATGTGAATTTTGGTAAACCGCTGTTGCACCGCTATGTTTGAAAATTCATATCTCCAAAAGTATTCATCGGAGCTGACTGATCCTGAAATTATTTTGTTCGTAAAAGAATACGCTTTTGTGTAAATGAACTTATTTTCGAAAAAAAAATTTTTTAATTTTTTTCGTCGTTTTTTTTTTTAATTTCGCTGCCATTTCCGCGGGACTCACAGAAATGTATGGAGATGATTTTTTCAGATACCTGGATTCTTCCCCTTCAACCCTAAAAAAAATTCAAGAAGAAACTTCCTGGGCCAGAGAAAAAAAAATAAAACGTCCAGTTGCGCGTCGTCGCGCACGCCGATCTAGGTTTGCGCGCGGTGCTCGCGGTTCGAAAATTGCCTTAAAACAACGCTCGTTTACCTCTGCTATTCTCTGCAAAAGCATACCAAGAAGCTTACCGTGCGACGTATCGTTCGTTAGTTACAAAATTTAGTAGGAAAAAAAATAATGTTTCCTGTGTTATTCTTATGAGAAATCGAAAAGTGCGACGCGCACTATCTAATCATTAATATTAAGAGCTTATATTTCAACAGGCCTATATGAGTACCTGAACAAAACTTTTAAACTTGGTACCAAGAAAAAACAAAAATTCTTTTGGTTTTTGAATCACCCTGATATATATTTATATTTATATACTGCCCCAATGTCAATAGCCATACGTTGGACCCAACTTATCATCTCAACTAATTACCACACTGAGAGAAAAAATTCGTCGAAACAAAAAAACCTTGTTTAGCCCAACAACACGCGGCGGTTACGGGCAGCGAAATGAATATTATGTAAATGTAACAAAATATTGGTTGCTTGAACTAAATAGAAACTTGTTCAATTGAACGAATGCATAGTTAATTCCAAAAATGATAAATTCGTGTGAGAATAAGATTTACTCTACTGACGTGTACCATTTCGTTGATGTGAAAAAATTCTTTGCAGTCAAAATGTGGCCTTTTTGAACTGAATAAACTTTTGAACAGAGCAAAGTGCTGTTCTGTCTGTTTGACTGAACATCTTTCAATGTAACTAAATATTTTTCTTGGAACCGCCACTGAACAGTCCGGTAAACTTCATAAGCATTACATATAAATAGTGAGAAAAAAAAGGAATTTGACGTACATGTGAATATTTGTTGTCACATTTCATAACTATTGACATGTAGATCGACAAACATCTCCGGTTCGATAAGAAAAGCGCCACCTAAATTTTTCGCCCTAACCGGGATTTGAACCCACGTCCGCTCGCATTCGCTATATTACTAACCGCACGCTCTACCTACTACGCCAAACTACCCTATGGTAACTGGTCTCATATTCTCCTATTTATCGAAACTTATGGTCAAGGTGTTGAATCGAGAGCTAATAGACATTTCAATCTCAACGATCATCATCATGATTGATCAGTGTAAAGGCGAGATCACGCATGGAAAATGTTGTCAAAAATATGAGTGTAACGCGTATAGATTCATGCGATATTGCTAATTAAGTGACTTTATATGAAACATATCGACGGTACTTTGGTAAAACCTCGTAAGTCGATTTTTGACGGTTTTGAGTTCGGACCGTAAAAATGATCAGCACATGTCCCTTTATAACTTTTATAAGTTTTATGTCAAAATATTAAACAGTTCATTTTTTATTAAACAAATCAGAACCTTGTATCTCACACCGCAATAAGTTGACAATGCAAAACCTCGTATCTCAAGATATATATGAGCGACACCTCATTTCGTTGCCAAGTATGATTGTCTTTTGCTGTTAAATTTATCTGTCAAAAATGTGGCGTCTGAATTTTCTATTAAAATATCTGTTTATAATATTGTTCCCGTTATTCAATCATCAAAAATCATTCTCAATTGGATCGAGTGAATTGAATAATAGATTTCAATAAATATGAAACTAATTTCTTCGAAATTTCTTTATTTGCAAAAACACGTAAGTCGCATCCCAGTGTAAATTTAGCGTGTTAAAACCTCGTATCTTATAAAATTAATCCAAAATAAGGGTTAAAATACTGAGATTCATTTTATTTCACCATTAATAAACTTAAAAGTACATTATGTTTGATATTCAGATGAAATAGTTATTAAAAATACTTTTTTATTATTAATATACAGTTTTTTGTTGTTCCTGAAAAGTAGTGATTTATGAGTTACGAGGTTCTACCAAAGTACCGTCGATATGCAATAATAAAACTCTGTGACATAAATTTCACTTGTATTAGAAATAAAAAAAGCGATCTATAAAATCCGTTCCAAACGCACAATCGGTTCGGCCGAACGATTCAATTTATTCGACACAATCATCACAAGTTTCAAACTAAAGTAACATTCAGTCAAATCAACCTAGCGCATTTGACAGAGTTGAAAGAGTTATAAGTTTGAATTGAATAAACACGGATGACTTGATTCTATCAAACCACTTGTTTTATCGAACGTTGCATATCGATTGTCTCAAGCATTCCGAATTCGGTTGATCCAATCACTATATTTATTCAAGACAACAAAGTATGTGGTTAATCCGAATACATGCATCTAAACACATTGCCTCTCTACTTCAACCGAATAGTTTTAATCGAAACAACTAATATATAGTTGTTTGAATTGAAAACATGGTCAAATTAACTATACGTTCCGAATAACTCATTGGTTTGATTCAAATGGCCAAGATTTGTTATGGTAATTACGGCTTATTCATTCATACAAAATGATGGTTGAAGCAACTATTTCTTAACCAACAGAATCAGTATGTTTGATTCAACGATTTTTTTCTCTCAGTGCAGTATTGGATCGGCATTGGCCGCCGTCGCTGGGCCTGCACTCAAACCGTTGGATGCGGTGTTGGCCCAGTATTCGTCCGATTGTGAAACTCTACTTAGGTAGCATTACCTAGATTGATTGTACCGAAGAAAAAGTGGCGAAGATCGCGATTTGGAGAAAATATTCTAGATTGATATAGTTTGGAGGCGAACCAGAGATATTCGATGAATTTAATTTTTAGAAACAAACATTTTGAATTGCAAACTTTTTTTTTGTAATTACGTAGAGGAAAAAGTGTATCACGTGCTTATTTTAGCAATACAAGAGTGACTTTATCTCTACATAGGGTAAAATTTGAAAACTTCACTTTTAAACAATCAAGTACTGGAAAAGTTGGGTTTAGGGTTTGCTGTAGAGTATGTTTTCGTAATGAATTCCATAATTAAATAGATTTATAATGCCAGAAACGAGGGAAGCATTAGTCAATCATGGCCACAAACGGTACAGTGACCACATATGGTACGTCTACTAGGGTATTTCAAAGAACCCGGACATTTGAAAATGACTGATGCATGCTGAGAAAATTGTGCCTTTTCATGAAAAAAGAACGTTCGTGGAACCCGCAGTCTATGAGATTAGATTTAGTACTGCCTCAAGGCGTTAGATGAAAATTAAAAAAAAAAAAGTGGAACAATACTGACGCATGTTAAAGTATCTTCAATTTGACTACAAAAATGAAGGTTCACGAAATCTAGAGTCTGTGAGATAATATTTAGTACTGCCTCATAAGAAAACAAGTTGAAAAATATATTTTGATATTTAATACATAATATTTAATATATTTTTCTAACTTGTTTCCTTATGAGGCAGTTCTAAATATTATCTCATCGACTCCAGGTTTCATGAACTTTCATTTTTGTTGTTAAATTAAAGAAATTTTAACATGCGTCAGTATTTTTTCATTTTGTTTTTAAATTTTCTTCTATCACCTTGAGGCGGTACTAAATCCAATCTCATAGACTGTGGGTTCCACGAACGTTTTTTTTTTTTTATGAAAAGGCACAATTTTCTCAGCATGCATCATTCATTTTCAAATGTCCGGGTTTTTTGAAACACCCTAACGTCTACCCTAGGTATATGTTATTGGTTTGCCCCTAAATGACATTATTTCAACATATTTTCTCCAATTTACAAAATAGAATATATTTCTTCGAATCGTACCGGTGATTTGAAAATTTATTTTTAACTAATTTTCTGAGTATTGACTAATCGGTGACCATGTGCCAACGAGATTTTCAAACGTCGATCACTTTTACTTCATCACTACGTGGTGGGGTCTGTCACGGTGCGATAGCTCGTTATATTTATCTTCGCAGGTTATCGATGTACACTTTGTAACGTGGTAGACGTCGGACCTCTGCCTTAACCGGCCTACGGACGTACCTAAGCCCGGCCGCACGATTCAAATCGTGCCGCCCTTGTTCTGCCGAGTCCTAATGGCCGCTGCGCCTCGCACATGGCGAGCAGGTCGCCGCCAGCGCTCGCAGACCGGGCGACGCCGGTTGGTACTAAAGATAACGGAAGAGGAGCTCATTCCATTTTTGGGAACTTTAGAGTGTGCCTCGTGCTGCCTAGCCATTTCCCAAAAAATTAAGAGATAGAGAGAGAGAGAGAGTTTTTGTTTGAAGTGACCCGTGTGGTTTTGAGAGTTTTGTGTGCTTTGTGCCTTTATATAACGACCCGTGCTTTACCTGGACATTGATTTGGATTGTGGATTACTGGAATACCGATTTGACTTAAGACGACATACGCAACACCCCGGCTCTCCGACCGTTTCATTGTTTAATACCGTCGCACCCAGATTGGTAATAGTCGTCGTACCAGGTAGGATCAATCCAATTCATTTAATATCCACCCCCCCCCCCCCCTCCTAGTACCAACCCGCCCCCGTAATTAATCCTGAGCCTCGAGAAACCCCGTGCCTGAATCTCAATCGTTCCCCGCGAACCGTTGGATTCAAAGCCGGCACCGGTTAGTCGTTTTCGTTGCGCGTAGCCGTGTCAGTCTTGGTCACCGCTGCGCCGATTGCAGCAGGAAGCTAGCCGACGCCATATTGCCACAGACTTCTGACGTCACGCGTCGCACTCAGCTACTGCGAGTCAGAGTCTGTCGCTTTTCCCCGAGAGGGAGAGTGAGTTAGACCGTAGGTTGAGTAGACTTAGTCCTCCCTACCGTCTAACTAAATCTAGAGCACCAGCGAGTGCAGAAACAGTAATTTAATAATATTCTTCTTAGAGAGAGAGAGCCGTTTATTTTTTTGTGATTTTGATATTTTCTTTATTTGATCTTTTAGTGTAATTTAACGTAACGTAGAGTCAGTATTAATTATTAGTCGAGTCATTCAGTGCCGGATCATAGATTTTGCTGGCCGCAGGCAAATGCGGCGCAATTCCCCCCCCCCCCCCCCCCCCACCTGCCCCCTTTCCCGCAATATACTACCTGAATATGAACTTGATCTATTACACGAAGGAATTTGTAATTATTTTTATTCAAAACAGACAAGAATACAATAAAGGCATGATACATCTGCAGTCAGTTTTTGCAGTCATTTGAATCAGTTTTAACTTTGTTTATGCGACCCGTTGTTTGAAAGTTCACTTTTTGAGCATTGGATTTAGGCCGCAAAGTGACCAATTTAAATGAAGTATAAGATGCTCTAAAAAGAGACAATCATATTAATATAAATAAAATTATCCATCAATATTTCAATTGAAATTGGTCACTCTGCGGCCTAAATCCAATGCTCAAAAAGTGAACTTTCAAACAACGGACCGCATGAACAAAGTTAAAACTTATAAAGTTATAACATACGAAATATGCAACCATGAAAACAAACGCTCCAGCACCCATTGGAATGGATGTATATTATACTCACCAAAGATATTTTCGCTTGCGAGAAGTGAATTTCTGATATTTATTTATTACTCAGGACTCTCTGAATTAGAGCATTAGAAAATTTGGAAAATTTCAAATTTCAGTTGGGGCGAGATCAGGGCCCTGTGAATCGCCGGCCCCCAGCATTTGCCTAGTTTGCTTCTATTATAATCCGGCCCTGGAGTCATTAGAGTGAAGTAGAGTCAATATTATAATTTATCTTTTGTTATATCATACGCCAGGTAGCGGGCGTGGAAATAATTCGCCACCTTTTCTTTTTTCTTTTTAATAAATAATAGTCAATAATATTCGGTTGTGTCTTTATTCTTCGCCCCGACGAAATCCCTCTATCGTTTGTAGCTAGTCGGAGGGTCCCAGAGATCGAGAGAGAGAGAGAGCACTTCTAACGAAGTCTGGCGCCCAGCAAAATCCCCTACCTATCCGTTGGGCCTTGGTTTGTATTCGGCTTAACTTCTTGGGTACCCGAACCCAGGGAGAACCCGTTACAACTTCTATCCCTGTTTACAGAATATTTCAACTATCTTCCATTTTACTCTACTCTACTCTATCCCACGTGAAAATGTTTTCGTAATTTAAGTTGACAGTCAGACGATGACAACCTGTATTAAATGTCTCATATAGCGCGCACACCGTGGGACAATGGCGAATACATAGAGAAGTCCCCGTGCTTGCGTACCTATAGAGATCGCGGTTGTAGGTGTTGGGCATTTAAATTCAAATTTGCGATTCCTAATTGTCATTCTATCCAAGAGTTAGTGGGGTCTAGAAGTCGAGCTTCCCGCCTATTCTCTTCCCCACCGTCAACCGCTATTGTTACGAGGCCTTGTCCTTTGCAAAGCAATCGGATATCTTCGCGCGGAGAAATGTGCGTAGGGCACGCAATTCGTGAGTCGTTATCAGCCGCAGTCAGCATAATTGATGGGAACAGTAACTTATCGACATAAACTTTTCATCGACCTCATATCGTCTGCTTTGGACTTAACTACAAAATCAGGTAGGAAAAGTCTGTGGTATTTTATTTGCCAAAAAATTTCATACTTGGGTGTTTCTCCACTAACTACAAATTCCGTGTGCCACGGAGATTTCACCCATAAAATGACTCAAATTAGATATTATTTCTTACTGAAATTCATGTCGACAAGTAGTTTAAAAGAACCAATAGTTTGAAATTATTAGAATAAATCCATATGAAGGAAAATTTTCACATCAACACCCCTAAAAAACAGTCTCTTGGGATGTCCCAGATGCAAAATCGAAATTATTTTGTGACGTGTAGTGAACAAGTAATAATATTTTTCAATACTACCCAGCAAACACAGATTGCAGGGCCATTGCTAAATAGGTGGAGGAATGCCGATACTTGAGTTGCCGAACCGCTGCCGGAAGACTTGTGATGGGCCTGTACCCTGGTGTCACAGTGGCCGACAGCTGGGCCAGTGCCGGCAGTGTTATACCGGCCCAACGTTTGGCCAGCGCAAGGCCAGCAATGGCCCAACAAAAGCCCAATACTGATCAGCCGATGACCCGATCATTCTATTTTTGTTTATTTTCGATATTATCCGGATCAAAAATATTTTTTTTCCACCAGTTGATTCTTTTTCGAGCGGTAGAGCACACAGTTAATATTTCCTGGATGTTAGAAATTATCTCTTCAAAGACTAATCAGATATATTCATGTGGGTCACCCATCCGACTTCTGGCTGCAGTTGAAATTGCTTAACTTCGTTGATCGTCCGATGTCCGGTGTTCATCTAGACCTAATGGTCACCTGTTACAATTCTTAACACTTTTTGACTCGATAGGTAAAATTTGATTTGTGAGGATTTACATCAATATTTCACGGTCATTTCGAAGATTTCTGATAATTAAATAGTAGGTATATATACTTTTAGTTGATTGCTTAGAAAAATTCTTTGTCCGGTAAATTCGGTGAAAGTGTTAGAAATACTGCAGTCAGCAGAAAAGCTTATAGGGGCGAGCGGGGCAAAGAGGTAACCTCTACAAAAAAGCAAAAAAAATTCGGAAGATTTTCGATTATTTTTTTTCAATAAAATTGTTTCCCGAAATTTTTGTTTTTTTTTCAATTTAATTTCGAAAATTTGGCTGAGGTGCCCCCTTTGCCCCGCCACCCTCTTTGCCACCCTCTGCCTTACTATGTACGCCGGCGGATCAACGACCGAATGCCGGCAGAAAAGTGCCGGAGTTGCCAATGCTGGGCCATTAAGATACAGATGCAAGTGTGTTTGAAAACGGCTAAGTGATGGCAACTCGGTTGTGGCAAGATGCAAAATGCCCTGCCGGAAATCAGTAGTTGGTAACCAACACCGTTCCATCAATGGTTGGATACTGGTAAAACTTTACCGAAATACCGCTATCTTACATGTAGTGGCGCCGCAAAGGCTTGCCTAGACCAGCACATTGCCAGCACTGCCAGTGCTGGGCCATTATGATTTCGGCAGTTCTGTGTTTGCTGGGTACTCTAATATGGCTGTCTATAATAAAGGCATTTTACAATTTGCATGGTTATGATTTTTTAATTTACTTTCTTTACGCCGAAATCGTGAGCTAAAGTTCGTCCTTGATTTTTGCTAACAGTCCCCTCTTGCATAGAAAAAATTCTTTTGAATGGTGTGTCGCGTCCTCGTTACGATTTCTGCGTTAAATCGAATGCAACCGGTGTAAAGTTCGTAGCAAATGACGTAGAACATCTTATTTTCTTTCTAGAAAGTTCAGGAAATTTCCGTTGAAAATCATTTCCAAAGTTTTTTTTTGAGTGAGGTGACGTGGATCCGCTCATATTACTATTACTGCAAGTTGATTTGATGGAATATTGTTAGTTTCGGCATAATTGTGTATTTTCGCCAAATTCGTCAGTCCCCTGTCGCACAGTCCCTTGCCTGAAATATGCCAGTTTTTCCGGATTTTATTATTGATAAGGTAATTTTATGAGATGTTGATGTCAGAATTTGGTTTTGTGACATGTTGATTTGATAGAAAAAGAAATTGTGTTTTGAGTTTATTTCATTTTGATCATTTTTTACAAACATGCGAAGAAAGTAGCGGGGACAATTTCGTGTAGTTTTTTTTCTCAAATTAGTGTAGAAACACCCACTTACGCCTTTCAGCTTTTTGTATGTCTTTTTGTCCGCATGTGATCCCAGCCATTATCGCATTACTAGTTCGTCGGAATAGTGCATGTTACAGTTGAGCAATAATTAACTATTGCTGGTGCCTGAATAGTATGTTCCATAGGGAGTGAGGCAGCGAAACAAGGAACTGACAAGATCAAAAGAGGTGGGAATATTATTTCGTTTTCATTCCTTCTAGAGTCATGCACGGAGAGAAAAGACGTGCAGTCACTGTACGAACGGTAGTGGCGCTGCTGTACCGCGAGTTCGAGGAGTAGCAACACGCTTTCGGGGCAGCAGCTCTCCCAAAAGTGCGAGGGGCTGCTGCAGACGTTACACGCAAAAGTGGGACTCACGCCGTCGGTACAGTGAAAATCTTAGACCATATAGAATGGACTGGGCATTGGAGTGGTGGGGGTGCTGCCGAGTAAGAAGAGAAGGATAGCCATAGCGATATATATATGCGCACGAATAAGCCTTGTTCATGCGAACTCTCGAAATCGAATAGGCACTGAAATTAAGCTGAAAACTTATTACACATAGGGTTTAGCATACTAACGTGGCAACGCTGCTCTTCAATGTGGCAACGTTTACTCTGTGAACAGAGCACTCCGTCTCTCTCTTAACAACGACGTAGTGTCTTCCGTCTCTTTCGCTTTACTCGGCAGCAGACCGTACAATGCTTCAGCATAGGCAATGCCCAGTCCATTCTATATGGTCTAAGGTGAAAACCCGCCTGCGGGGCAGTCAGTACTCGTTGAGGAGTAGTGGCTCCCCCAAAAGAACGGATAGCGGCGCTACTACAAAAATGACAATCTCTCTCCGTCGCGGGGGACTCACTGCACGTCTTTTCTTTCCGTCTGCGGAGGCGTCAATTCAGGCGACAGAGATGACGCCTTGAACCCTTGTGCCCTCGATTCAGAGCTTCTTGAATTCACTGTACTGCGGTGGCAGGTTGAATTACATATACGAATTCAGCGCAAGGGTGAATAGTGAAATGGAATTTTCTTATTCAACAAAAGTAGGTACGTACCTACATGACAACATCTCTGAGCTCGTCGTGAGTCTACAGCAGCCTTATTGGTTTCTCGCAACAAAGGCCGAGGCACCTCAAATATTTGGGGCTTCGTTACCTCGCGTCAGGTTCAAGGGTTACCGGAACAGCGTGTGTTTACGCGAAGCCAATGTCGCCAATCTAGCCGGGTTTCTCTCCCCCCTAAAACCAGACCAATGTACGCAGTGCCCGTAGCGAACGTAGAACGGATTTCCGCTCGGCGGTTACATGATTACGAATATCAGGACACTGGAGTTGGTGCTGTTTTCCGAAAAAAGGCTGCAAGGCTTTCGAAAATACGAAGGGTTATCGGCGCCAACGTATCTCCGGATTTTCCGGACTACGATTACTGCGACATTGTAGCGAAAGAGTTTGACCCCAGTATAGTGAGCAGCCACGGGTTCGCTTCAACCTGAGATTTCGGCCGATCGAATTTGCACACAGAGAGAACAGTTTATTCATAGTTAACAAATGTAGTTTTAGTATGTGCAGAATCGAATATTTATTTATAGTTAACAAATATTCGATGATCCAAATGCTATTGGGTTGAGTGAACTCATCATACACTTATACATAATAAGTCGTTGATTGACTCAACCCAATATCATTTGGATCATCGAATATTTGTTCACTATAAATAAATATTCGATTCTGCACATACTAAAACTACATTTGTTATCTATAAATAAACTGTTCTCTCTGTGCATCCTTCACGACTCATTAGACATAAGGTTCGTAGAAATCGTCAGATTCGAGAAGCTCAAATATAAAGCATACTTTCTCCAACTAGCATTTCATTTCAAGTCGGACCTTCTGATATCGAATCATTTCTCAAAATCTTATGTTGAAAATAATCAACTTTCAAAATAACATCTATCCTCTCAGTTAGATTAAAGATTATTTTAAGGAGGTACATCGGCTTGATAAAAATGGTGATAACTAAGTGAAACTTTCAGAATATATTTTTGAATACATATATTCTATGGCCTCTCAAATTTTGAAATGGTTTTATTCAGCCATTTTTTAATAAATAATTAGCAAACTTTGAATGTTTCACACCTGGTCATAGCAAATAACTCGTCGGCCACATCTTTAGATATTCATAGTGAAATAAATAATGGTAATAGGTGAGAAGAAAACTACAACTGAACAGCTCAAACACTCAAGAGCCTATGGGCGGTTCCACATGGTCGATGAAAGCTATAAACATGTTGCAGATACGCACTTTGATGAAATTCTGTATTCTGGGTATTTTACGCTGGCTACACCGCGCGGCGAGCGAGCACATGGCGGACTTTGACGATTAATATCGCGCGAACTAGATTCGACTCCAAACTTTGTGATGGCTGAAATTGAAGATAATCTTGGAAGGAGTAACCTGCATTTTTTTCGAATTTTAGAATGTGAGAGAACATGATTGAAAATCAATTTTCAACATTGTATTGCATAATAGAAGCTCATTTTTTCACCTCCATTATTGGTGTATTTTTTTTTATTGAACTGCACACTTTTCCACGTCACTTCGTAGCTGGAAATTCCCGATCCGATAAGTAGTTGCAGAGATATGAATTTTCAAAGAATTGACGATCAAAAAGTTTCAAATTGGGGAACTTCTATAGTTTTTCGAATTTCGCGAAATCCTTTGGTCAGAAATTATTTCTATACCAAACTAGCATAATCACCAAATTACAGTAGAATCGCTGACTATGACTGACAGGAGTGGTACAGTTGACGTGGAACCGCCCCTATACATGCAAAGTTAGAGGTGTTTTCATCACGCCATATTTTGTCGTTTTTCACGCTAAAGGAGGGCAATCGTAGCACACTCGTTGCCGTGTACTACAGTGTATTTTTTTTCTTCGCGAGTAGATTTGATTGGCGTACACGGTACAGCCATGTACAGCTGAGAAATTTCCGTAGGGGTTGTAGCTCAACAATAACAACCCTCCCTATGAATTTCCCCTCACGCGGCAAGCTGATGTTCCTCCTTAATTCATCTATCTTCGCGATAATTCTGTCTCATCACTTACATATGAGGTATTCCATACCAACTCGACCAATGATTTTCCCTCACCATTTTTGATTTGGTTCATAATTTTTTCTACGGTTACTCCAACTCTAACACCCACTCATGAATTTTTTCAGATTTTTTCCGGTAACCGTTATTTATTCATGGATTTTCGAAACTTCAAACAGTGCGACATCTTCGATTTTTTTGAAAAAAATCTCAAAAATTCTACTTTCGAAGACGATCATTTTGACCCCCATTCGAAAGTGGAAACTCTCTTCCTTATGTTTATTTTCCTTATTTAAGAAAAAATTATTTCGTAAACGTGGTGGATAATGGCTCCCAGAATTTTTTCAATGCAAATTGAAAAATGAATTGTATCTTCAGGATAATGGGTCGTAACCATCAGAGATACGTTTGATTGTATTTTCGAAAATTTTAATCGTCGTACAATAAATTATTTATTATTCATTTTACTAAATTATAATGCTCCGCGAGTACGACATTATACTATATTGATGTGAGCATACATTAGACGTATCACATTGAAAAAAATTCTGGGAGCCATTATCCACCACGTATACGAAATAATTTTTTCTTAAATAAGCAAAATAAACATAAGGAAAAGAGTTTCCACTTTCTAATGAGGGTCAAAATGATCGTCTTCGAAAATAGAATTTATGAGATTTTTTTCAAAGAAATCGAAGGTGTCGCACTGTTTGAAGTTTCGAAAATTGATGAATAAATAACGGTCAATGGAAAAAATCTGAAATAATTCATGAGTGGTTGTTCGAGTTGGAGTAACCGTAGAAAAAATTATGAACCAAATCAAGAATGGTGAGGGAAAATCATTGGTCGAGTTGGTATGGAATACCTCATATATCTCTCTCTATCTGATCCAGACAAAATATCATTAATCGTATGGTTCATCTTTATGTTTATACTCTTCTATCCTGTCTTCCACGATTCAAGAAATAATTACGTTCCTAGAACAATTTCGCACGAGCTGCAGATCATCTAGTCTGATCGGTTGACCCGTCCTTCATGGACGAAAATATGGCAGTTGATTGACAGGTAGAGTGAATCACCGTTCCCGATCTCGAAAATCATAACTAAAGTCTGAACTAAATTGATAGCCATAATCACTCTTAACTTTTATTGCGGGCTTCATATTCATGGATCTAGATCTGAGGGCATGAATACTTCTGCATAATGTTTCTTGATTCACCTATACAGGTGAAACTATCGACAATACAATTTGTGACCAATATAAACGCAAGTTATTGAAATGACAGTGGTCACAGTTACACCGACGAGAGCTCCATGACGCTATTATTATACTGGTTGACTTTTTTCGTGAATATTCTTGGTTGATCAAATGTTGAAATAATAATAAGAAGAATTGCGTTTATTGATCACAATGAAAGCTTGAGCTTTGAGCTGACAATGAAACTGGGTCGATATATTGCTAATGCTGTTAGAAAACGATTTTTACCAACAGAATTAATCTCCCTGAGACTTTTCAAATTAACGAAAATCAAAAAGCGAATCTCCTCAACTGGCAATAGCCCGCATAGCATCAGGCCGAGTCAGTGACGATAGAAGTCTGCGATTTGTCTAGATAGTCATCAATGATGGATGGAGCTATTCGATCCATGGTACACTCATCAGTTAATCCGAACACTGATAAGCGGTACAGTAATAGTCATCGGTTGCACTAGTTGTGAAAAATGCTTACAGTTGACTACTTTATGAAAGAGAAAACTAAAACGGGTTGCCATGTAGATTCATAGATTTATATAGGATTTTAGAAAGCCGACCGAGATCACCTAGGAACCCGTGGGTATTCCCAAAATTAATTTTAATTCATGAGTTTCTATAGGAATTCCACCAGTATATGATTAGATCTCAAGAGAGTCTATATTCTCTTTATATGGGATCAAAGAAGGCATATCAGGGCTCGAATAATGAATTGAGCCCCCGGATCATAAAAGGGATTGCGTGGACGAAATCACATAGAAGTATTGTCACTTCTGAACATATGCCGATCAGGGGAAAAAAAGGTAAATTAAAAAATCGTGACTATTTTTTAATTCATGACCTTTGTTTTTTTTTTCCGATCAGCACATGTTCAGAAGTGACAATACTTCTATGTGATTTCGTCCGCGCGATTCCTTTTATGATCCGGGGGCTCAATTATTGCTACCCATTTGTAAGGTTAAGCGAAGCGACGGTCACCATAGCCTTTTTTTTACTGTGAGAAGACATCAATAGTATCTTCATCAAACTATCGAAGAATGTTAATACGTAACAATTGGTCATACCACTTTCGCGCTTGTAGTAGTCCAGAAATAACCCAATGAGGATCCAGGTAGGATCATGCTGCAACCCAAGTAAGATTCCTATAAGACTTATTCTCATTCAATAGCGACCCAGCTGGGCTTATACCTGGTTTCTCCGAACAGGGTCATTCAACAGCCCAATGCGTACCATTACTCATGAGTAATGATGCCTAATGAATACGATCAACCTTTGTTAATTTGCACTATTTAGCACTGAACGTGATTCATGTACACCAGTGCAAGGGGGGGTTCTGAGGTTCATTGAGACGGAATTGATGTGCAAAAGGTATTTAAGAGGTGATCAACTTGGAACTAGCGCGGCTGGTGTGTCGGAATTAAAAGTATGGTTCAGGTAACAGTAAACGCTTTCCAACTTGAAAGCGTTAATTCAGTTTGCGCGGGAAGGTGTTCTGAATAAATCAATGCCCACTACTAAATCGTGCATACGGAGAGCAATAGGCACGATATCGATCGCGTTCTCGCACGCAACAGGGCCGCGATTCTTCGTCCGTGCTTTGATGTGTCGTTAAACCTCTGTACTCCGGTAGACAATATACATACTATGTGCATGTACAGAGAAAATACTTCTACTGATACGAACATCTCTACATCTGCGCGATGAGACATGTATAGGTTCTTGCTTCCTTCTGACGTGACAAGCTACCAAGGTTTCACATAAAATTAGTTTACGACCGCGTGCACCAGGCTTTATCCGGGCAGTCCTGATATGACCTAACCCTAACCGTCCATGGCACAGTTATCGGTTTGATACAATGACCAGCTCACCCACAGGGATGTCCTTGACAGTACTTGGTCACGTTTTACAGATCGACTTAACGAGTGCCTGAATAGGACTGCGATGTCTAGATATACATATGCATTACGCATGGGCAGAGGTAATCAATATTTGGTACGGTAGCAGTTTTCAGCAAAATTGATGCAAATAAAGAGAGCGAAAGCAATGATCTCAATGAGATGAGAATTAGTGATCAATGATCACTGATCAGATTAAAAGGATATGAAGACTTCTGGCAAGTCGTCGCGATTTCAGTTTAATTCAGGTGTAATTCGAGCGAAAGCAATGATCTCAATGAGATGAGAATTAGTGATCAGTGATCACTGATCAGATTAAAAGGATATGAAGACTTCTGGCAAGTCGTCGCGATTTCAGTTTAATTCAGGTGTAATTCGAGACCAATTAAGGTGGTTCTTTACCTACAATCCCACCAAGCCTTTTCATATCTGACAAAACGCAATTTTCAAAAAGTTACCAAAATTCTCGAAAAAATTCATACGTATTCAGTAAAATTGACATGTGCCGAAGTTCCGAACGTTCATTTGAACAAAAATTCGAAAATGGCAAGCTTACCACGATTGTTAATCGACTAAAAATATCTTCAAATTTGAGATAGATTGAAAATCGAAGGTCAGTTCTAGAGATTTCGAAATTTATAAATTTCGGGCGGTCAAATGAGAGTGATATAAGGTTTTTTCATAAATTTCATTCAAATGAACGTTCGGAACTTCAGGCACATAAATTGACAAATCATTTTCACCTGAAAAAAAAGTTCGGTCATCGGCTAATTTCTTGAACAGTTTTTTTTCCATCAGTTCGTTAATCACTTTTTGGAATGATGCAAACTCAATCTCCCGAAGATCTCCTACATGCTTGTTTTTTTTTCAGATTTTTTCCCCATCGAGAAGTATTCAAAATCTTGTCTGAAACCCACGTTTGGTGGAACTGTAGGTATAGAACCACCTTGACGCATCGATTTTGATTTTCACAGCTAGATCTACAAATTGGCTATCGGGTGATTGGACGGTTTTTCTGGCCCAGATCTACAGTTTCAGTACAGAGCCAAATAACTTCGTGGAAAGTTAGTACAAAAATAGGCACAAGTTTTTGATGATTGATATTTCGGCTATTCAGGTTTTCCACAAAATTTTGCCTCACCATCCGTTAGGAGCTATCTTAATCATCAGAAAAATACCTCGATTGCATTTCTCAGATTCCTTGTTTGATCACAATCCTACTGATGACTGTCTTCAGGTGAAGTGAAATGTTTCAAGGCCGTGGCCGGGTGCTTTTCACCGCGGTAAAACAGAAACACCGAACGTTTGGTACCTCTGCCCACCGCTCGATTGTTTGCAAGTAAACTGGCTGCAATTTCGGTATAAAGGCTGTGATCTCGACTAAATGTCGATACGGGTTGTGATCTCAACTGAATGTCGGCTTTTTAGTTATGAGTAACGGAGAATCGTCAATTCTCAGTCATTTCTCCATCAAATGACACGGGATTAGGCTCAAAGTGCGTGGTTTTTCATTGTGGAGTGGCTAATTATCGGGGAAATGCGATTCTCTACGGCAACAGTGAATAATATCGCGATTAATGTCAATCTGTAAAAATTTTTGTCAAATTTTGGAAAAGTGGAACAATGACCCACTTTCTGCCGCAATTATGTGTATTCCCTCAAAGTTTCATCCCGATTGATCAGTAGTTCCGGAGAATTCACGATTCCCATTTTCGAGGTTCTGAGAAACGTTTCACTTCACCTTAACCCATTGAGGGAAGACCCTGGTGAAACTCAAAACTTCGACATTTCTTTCATAATTGAAATTATTTTTAGATCATGTGAAAGTGTACTCAGAAACTAAGAAAATCCTACCTTGACCTCACTGATTAATTGATAAATGTGGAAGTTACGCAACATTTGATGGTAAAAACACACTGAACTTCAAAATGTTCCCTGCGTCATAACTTTAATCGAATCATATTTATCTTCAACTATAATCTTTGAGACACTCAGGCGAAGAAATTTGCTGATCAGATTTGCGAATTAATTTTTCGTTCTTTTTTGAGAGCATTTAATATTTTCGCTTTCAATTTTTTCCAAATATTTTGCATTTGTCATGTTGTTTAAGACTTAAAAAGTATGTTCCTTTTATAATTTGGAAAATCTGATCGGTGAATTTGTGCGTAAGGTATGGGTGAACTTCCTCTGCGAAGAAGAAGTTGATCGGAGCAAAACAATGACGCAAGAAGCATTTAGCGTAGCTGAAAAGATAATTTTGAGTATATGGCATGTTAGTGAAAACTGGTGCAAGTTAATAAAATTGTCCAGAATATATGGCACAAAATGATTGGAACGGTCATATCATTGAACTTTATGATAAAGGTATCTCAGATTCTCTATTTCTGCTGCGGTGGCACCTCGGACCGCAAATCTTCTTCGCCCTGCATCTGTAGATCCACCGTCACAAGAAAGAAAATGAAAATGAGAATTGAATTCGCTGTTGTGGTTCCCAGAAAAACTTGGTGCTGATCTATAGCACTCGTTTATCTCCGGCTGTTATCTAGAACAGTAACTCACGCATCGCCCTACAGCGCTCGCTGCTGCGGCTTATTTTGAATGGAGCTTCGTTTAAGCACTGACCAGAGGTGGATTAAAGGTCCCCGCCGCCCCGAGGCCCTACTTTTCGTTGCCCCCCCCCCCCCCCAGTGGTAGGTAATGAAATTGTCGCGTCGAATAGACATAGGGGAACGCGGGGCAGAACGGGCAGCGGGGCAGAACGGGCAGCGGGGCAGAACGGGCACCAAAACAAAAAAACATAAAGTGGTCGGAAATGATTTTTTATAAAATATGGCGACGTATTTTGGATCAATAATGAAAAAAAAATAAAATTGAAATTTTTTTTTTCAAAAAGTAAAGAAAAATAGAAAAAAAAATAATTTCTTTTTGATTTTTTTTTTTTTCATTATTGATCCAAAATACGTCGCCATATTTCGTAAAAAATCGTTTCCGACCACATTGTTTTTTTTTTGTTTTGGTGCCCGTTCTGCCCCGCTGCCCGTTCTGCCCCACGTTCCCCTATATCAGAGTCATCCGTGGTTGAGTCATCTTTTTCATATATTTCAATCATAAGTATATCTCAATGTTTGATACTCTTTTTCTGCGTCCCGTGCCGAATTCTTTTTCCCTCAGTGCGGTCAGTGCCGCCCCCAGGGTCGTGCCGCCCCAAGGCCGGGCCTTGCGGGCCTCTAGTGCTAATCCGCCTCTGGCACTGACACCAGATACGCTGCGGAAGAAGGCTTCCGTTGGCATTCTTAGCTCTTCTATGGCTGATCTCTCATAAAAAGACACTAGTTTCCCAATTATCAAGGATTTTTGATCTAGCGACTGACAATTTTTTAGCGTAGCGGTGATGGTTTCCTTCAATTCAGGGACATTTGTTATCTTTGACATAATTGTTGTCCTACAGAAGTTGGATTTAGAACCAAGAAGAAATGTTCATGAAGAAATTTTATACTTCGAGCGCTCTAGCTTTTTACTGCAGTTTGGAGTCCTGCAGTATCCATATCCATATATGGCTATGTAATTTATACTTTGACTTTATATGTTATGAAACTTACTTCGCATAGTATTTCCAATAGTTTCATGAAATTCTAGAAATTTATTGTGAAAAAGCAAAAATATTTTATTTATCTGATAATTTTTTTTTTTCTAAAATCAGCCGTCCATAAACTAAAAAAAATCAGAGGGCCTTGAATATTTGTCATAAGGTGGAGACAAGCCCCTAGAGTATATTTCCACTAAGAACGCAAAATTGAATTTTTTGGTGATTTTGGTCAAAATCTCAGTAGGGTCTTCCCTTAAGGACGAGCGAGACACTTTGTTCATACTTTGTTCAACGGCATTATTTCATATGAAAACGGATGTAAAAAAAATTGAGATGAGTCATTGTCGATGTGAAATCGTCTGAACTTTCGATTGGCGAAGTCAGAATTTGAAAAAAATTGATTTTTAAAAAGTTATAATTGTTTATTTAACAAAAAACGTGGTTTTTGAAGAAATTTTTTTTTTTTTTTTCGTTATCATCGTACCGAATGCACTTTTGGATTTCTATGATTTTAAGATTTTTTGCGTCCATGGACCTTTCAACCTTCAAAATCCCCCATGGGGTTTTTTGAATTTTAACATGGCAGTATCCAATATGGCAGCTTTAAGCCAACATTTTTTTGCTTATTATAGTATTTTCGACTAAAACAACTTATTTATGATCAATGTTCGTAAAAATTATTCCATGGGGGTTTTTAAGGTCTCTGATCATGAATTTTCTATTAGATTTCAGAAATTCAAAATGGCGGATTCAATATGACAGCAACATTTTTTGAAAATCATTCAAATTCGATGAAAATTGGTATATAGGGGTTTTTTGGATCGCTGATTACAGATCTGATATTAGTTTTCGCAAATTAAAAATGGCGGATCGAATATGGCGACGAAAAATTTTCAAAATCATTCAAATATGATGAAAATTGGTATATAGGGGTTTTTTGGATTGCTGATCACGGATCTGATATTAATTTTTGCAAATTCGAAACGGCGGATCCAATATGGTGGCGAAAAATTTTTGAAATCATTCAAATTTCATGAAAATTGGTATATGGCGATTTTTTGGATCGCTGATCACAGATCTGCTATCAGTTTTTGCAAATTCAAGATGGCGGATCCAATATGGCGGCCGAAAATTCTAAAAATTATTCAAATTTCATGAAAATTTGTGAATAGGGGTTTTTTGGATCGTTGATTACAGATCTGATATTAGTTTTTGCAAATTCAAAATGGCGGATCGAATATGGTGGCGAAAAATTTGCAAAATCATTCAAATTTTATGAAAATTAGTATATAGGGGTTTCTTGGATCGCTGATTACGGATCTGATATTAATTCTTGCAAATTCAAAATGGCGGATCCAATATGGCGGCGAAAAATTTTCTGAATTATTCAAATTTCATGAAAATTGGTAAAAAGGGGTTTTTCGGATCGCTGATGGCGGATCTAATATGGCGACGGTTCACGTTCAAAACCGTACTAATTTTATAAAAATTAGAATGTAGGAGTTTTTAAAATTACCAATTGTATGAAAACGTAGAATTCATTGAATTTTAATTAGGCATTTATTATAAAACCCAACCAATGAAAAAAAAAAATCATAAAATACTAAAAAAAAAATAACAGAAAAAAAGGCAGTCAGTATCATCGTTCACCTCCACGTGGTAAGAGCTGGGCAACGTGAATTCACGGCTAAAAGACGATTTCATAATAAATGCCTCATTAAAATTCAATAAATTCCACGTTTTCATACAATCGGTAATTTTGAAAACTCCTACATTCTAATTTTTATAAAATTAGTATGGTTTTAAACATGCACCGTCGCCATATTAGATTCGCCATCTTGGATTTGCAAAAACTAATATCAGATCTGTGATCAGCGATCCAAAAAACCCCTATATACCAATTTCTATAGAATTTGAATGATTTTCAGAAAATTTTTGCCGCCATATTGAATCCGCCATTTTGAATTTCTGAAATGTAATAGAAAATTCATAATCAGAGACCCAAAAATCCCCCATCGCATAATTTTAACGAACATTGATCATAAATAAGTTGTTTTATTCAAAAATACTATAATAAGTAAAAAAATTTTGGCATAAAGCCGCCATATTCGATACTGCCATGTTTAAATTGAAAAAACCACATGGGGGATTTTGAAGGTTAGGGTCCATGGACGCGAAAAATCTTAAAATCATATAAATCCAAAAGTGCATTCGGTACGATGATAACGAAAAAAAAAAAAAAAATTTCTTCAAAAACCACGTTTTTTGTTAAATAAACAATAATAATTTTTTAAAAATCAATTTTTTTCAAATTATTACTTCGCCAATCGAAAGTTCAGACAATTTCACATCCACAATGACTTATCTCAATTTTTTTACATCCCTTTTTATATAAAATAATGCCGTTGTACAAAGTATGAAAAAAGTGTCTCGCTCGTCCTTAATGGGTCAAGGTGCTTCCAGACGCAATTCCACCAGACCTGCGAACATCGTGAAAAAAGGTGCTATTAAATGGAATATCTCTGCCTGGGCACCGAAATCAATGAAACAAAATGCTCCGCGCAAATTCAGGCGCGATTACGAATACGTACGGCCCAAAACATGTCCGTTTTGAGTTGAAATAGGGAAGTTATCCATGTAAAACGCTTATTTTTGACACTTGGCGATTTTCTATCGCTGGAATGATGGCGAGTTAGTTATGTTCAGAGGGTTTTTGAGGTGTCGGTGACGCTTCCGAGATGGCGTCCAACGAATTTCTAGCTAAATAATTGATGGTCAACAAACGAATCAAACCTAACCTAGCACACGACTGACTATTGTCAAAACACGACTGAGTGTTGTTCTGACAGTAGTCAGTTGTGTGCTACACAGCACTCACTACTGTAGAAGCACAGTAAACCTGTTTTATCGGCGACACACTACTGACTACTGTACAAAGTAGTAACGAGTGCTGTTTTTTTTTCTCCGTGTAATGAAGGTGAATATAAATGACGTAATGTATACCACCACTGTATTTTGTTGATGCACTCACCAAACGTTACGGCTTAGTTAGTCTTCTGTGTATCCTGACCACAATAACAACATTCTATCACAATTTTAGAATACACGCATATTCATCACTGACAGCTGATTTTGTCCAATTTATCGAACAGTGATCCGAGCGTAGGTTCGTGCGCCACGCCATCTCGGAAGCGTCACCGGCACCTCAAAAACCCTCTGAACAAAACTAACTCGCCATCATTCCAGCGATAGAAAATCGTCAAGTGTCAAAAATAAGCGTTTCACATGGATAACTTCTCTATTCCAACTCAAAACAGACATGTTTTGGGCTGTACGTGTTCGTAATCGCGGCTGAATTTGCGCGGGGCATTTTTTTTCATTTATTTCGGTGCCCAGGCAGAGATATTTCGTTTAATAGCACCTTATTTCACGATGTTTGCAGGTCTGGTGGAATCGCGTATGGAAGCACCTCAAGGGCTATCCCTAATGGCTCGTTTATGCAGCACCGTAACTTAACTCAATTTAAGGATCGACCAATCAGAAGGCTCGATTCACCTGGAGTGTGGCTGAAGTAGCCTCCTGATTGGTCAATCCTTAAATTAAGTTGAGTCACGGCGCTGCATAAACCAGCCATTTAAGTCGCCCACGTCCTTTTGGTCGCAAAAGGGGTACAGGACGACACATTCCGATTATTATCCGAGCCCAAGCATCGAAACCGCGAAAAAACGAAGATACGCCGCGCAAATTCAAGATCAATTCCGAACACATACGTCCAGAAACATGTTAGTTTCATGCGAAAATAAAGTCTACAGATGGTTTTTACGTGATTCGAATGTCAACTCCCTCGGCGGCCATGATTATGAGAGTCGTCCGCCGAGTTCAACCAGCCCGGTAGGTAAGACAGGCCGAACATTACACGATGCGTGATCTCTCCGACACACGAAAGTGATCGAAATAGTCAGCTGTCAGTGATCACGCATCGTATAACGTAGTGGCTTGCCGAATTCGGCTGACGACTCTCATAATCATGGCCACCGAGGGAATCGACATTCGAATTACGTAATAACCATCTGTAGGCCTCTATGTTCGCATGAAACGAACATTTTTTTGGACGTATCTGTTCGGAAATGAATTTGAATTTGCGCAGCGCATCTATTTTTTTTGCGTTTTCGACACCTGGGCTGGGGCAGTAATCGAAATCTGTCCCTCCCCTCCACCCCCTTCGTTCGACCAAAAGGAGGTGGATGGCCACGGGTCGCCCTTAAGGGGGTCGGGTACCAGCAAAAATTCCACACCCAGGACCACTCAAGGATTCGCTGATTTTTGTCCTAATAACATTTTTCATATCACAAAATACCTCACATTGATAAAGTTTGGAAAAAGAAAATTTCGCCATTTTCAAAATTGTTTATTTCAAATCCATTGAGATATCAGAAATCCCATACGATAGATTGTCCAAGGATCATACAATATCCTTGTATATTTTTGATATTTTTGAATAAAAAAAATTAAACATATTTTCGAATGTATATACTTTTAGATAATTGAAACCCCAATCCGAAATTTCAAATGGTTTTCCTTGAGAAAATTCACAAAAATTACCTTATTTTCCGGCTCCTCGGTGTATATTTCCCCTTAAATATTGATTTTTTTTCGTCTCAAACGTTTGTGTATTTCTTCCATCTTTTTTTTCTTGTAAAACTCGGTATCAGTATTGCTCACAATACGAGAATTGCTGGAAAATAAATCTTTATTTTGGAAATTTTCATATTTTATTGATCAAAATAGGGAAAATATTGCTTCTCAGAGATTCTTTTCGAAGATATGAACCATTTGCTAATGTTCCGTGAATATGGGTTTGGAAGAGTAGGGGGAGAGTGTTGTACCTCGGACCAACGTGTACCCCGGTCCTCATAGGCTACAGCGCCCTCTGTGGAAATTTACGTTTACATCGACGGATCTACTTTCGGGGAACCCCCGAATTGTGTTTCTTCCTGAAGAAATTTAGTGTTATGGGAAATGAGTTGCAGTTTATCAAAACAAACGTGTTTTCGCAGGTAATAAGTAACTTTTTCGTATCTTAGTTCGAATGTGTGAAATGTATGTTATGATAGGCTTTACGATTCGCAATTAATGAAGAGACTCGGTAGAGTCTCGCGCCAAGTACATTGAAAAAATTTTTTTTTCAAGCGCGAGACTCAACGAGTCTATATACCCGAGAGGCAACTACCCTAACCTATACCGCGAACTAGTATCTCCGTTTTTTTCCACCTCACAACATACACGAATTGAAACTAATTTAATCTAGGATGTGGGCATGAACGGCTTTCATTTCAGCCCTAGATCGATTAAATCGGTGTCCGGAGTGCTTAGATATGATTAACTACAAATCCTGATACCCCGTTTCCGCGTACAATGTCTCTCCTTCCCTTTCGTCGTCGTCAGACCAAGATTGACATTGAAACCATTCCCATATAAAATCACTAGACGGGAAACCACACGAAAGTTGTATAAAGTTACGTCAGTACGAGATAGTTACGACGTAGATAGCGCCAGTATCGCAGACGGAAACCGTCTGCAACACTAGCAGACGTGTGTTGTCATTTTTTCATGTTTTTAAATCGAAATAAAGGAAATAAGAGAAAGTACGAGCAATGCTTAATACAAAATTTGAACGTACACAAACTAGTGAATAGCCACCAAAAGCCACTCGGGTGCGAAAACTTTACGCCAAGTACATTAATGTGATAGTCACCAACAAAAATGTTTCGATAGGTAAATCTTAAATCCTACGATCTCGAGCTTTTGAGGTTATGCGAATCGACTGACGTGTAAAATTCACGGTGATAAATAAAATAACAATTGTGAACGGATAAGACTGTCAGATGACTATTACCCGACTATTACCTCTAAATTTGATTCACCTATACATTGTAGATATGGCTTATTTTCATTTATAAATGCAATTATCTGAAGAAACCGTTTTTCCGATTCAATTATTTAGCAAGTTATCGCCTGAGAAAGTCTGACAAGAAAAAAATCAAGAGAAAATGTTCAAGTTGAAAAATATGAGGATGGCATGATTTAATATAGGGAATGGCAAGGAGCCAGACCAATAAAGCCGAGTTCAAGAGTTGGATTGCAACGAATTCCACTTCAAGCTCGATGTTAGGCTCATTTCTAGAGGCTCGTCTGCTCGGACCTAAATTGTGAGCCAACGTTATGTGTAGAATTTCAACGAGTTCTATATTTTATCTCGGTATCCTCTAGTGCAAACGAGACTGTAAGTCGACGTTGTGTGTTGGACTATGATAGGCTTTATTCTACACTTCACGTCAACGTAATGCCTTGACCTTCGGTGAAGACAATTTTTCAATCCATGTTTTACAATTAGCTTAGATTCTCCGCTCAGAAGCTTAATCAAATTCAGATTAGTGCTATCACGACAAATGGTGACAATGAAAATACTCATTCAATATCAACGAAATGATCGATCGACTCCCTCTTTCTCAGATGATAGAGATTCTGATTTATATTTATTTATTCATTGTAGACTCAGCGTATAATCATTTATGAATGGAATTATTAAAGAAAAATCTTTCTTATGAATTGTTTAATTTTGTAGCGGGTCGCCGTATAAGACGTGAGGATGATGAAAGAAAACGCTTGGGTTGCGAAGTATCGGTATAGTGTGATGCGATACGAGGAACGGCAAGAGTCAGACGAAGAGAGCAGAATGCGAGTGTTTGACTTCATAAACTTTCATTTTATGCTCTACGCTAGTCTTGCATGAATAGGCTCAATTCTAAATATTTTGATACCTTCTGTTCAGACCCGAATTGGAAGTTGACGTTATGAGTACGGGACGCGTACATGTTCTTTTTGCAGAGGACCTAGTTGCATTAAAAAAAAAAACTACCTACGAATTGCAATACATATATCTGATATTTATATATATTCAGTCATGAGCAGCAACTATAACCCTGCGTGCAAGTAACTCCGCCATTGCCGGTCCCAGGCCCAGATGAGACAGGAGGAGGGCTGCACGCAGGGTTAGATGTTGTAGGTATAAAAAATTATTGTAGTGAAACAATTTGTAAACGCTATGAAAGTACATTACGCGTCACTCTACAAATTTGAGACTTGGGGAAAATTATGAGCACACGCGTGCTCGTTGCTGTTGACGTTCCTGCTTATCGAGGGACTTCGGGCGGTATGAAATAGCACAAAACAACCGAGCGAGCGTAGCGGGCGAGCACAGTTATTAGGTGGTCAAGCAAAATTTTACAAAAAGTACTGAAATCAACCCCAAAAAGCACCTTCGGTGCAAAACTTCCGCCTTCCGCCAAGTCCATTAATGTGTAGATCACTCCACCAAAAAATAATCAAAGGTTGTGCTTGCTCACTCGATTGGTTGATGATTATCAACATACAAAAGCATTGAAATCAGATACAACTGCCAAGTACCTGTAGAATAATAAAAGTTTGGAATTGAAAAATTTGTTCGAACTAAATAACGTTGTACTCATTCGCTCGCTGCGCTCGCTCACTCTATTGGCTTATGATTATGGGTTGAAAAAACAATTCGGATGAAGAAATTGAAGATGTCAACATTTATCTAAAAATATTCATAACGAAAAAATAATTTAAAAAAATTTTTTTTCAAAAATTTGGAGGAAGTGGTACTTGGGGGGCCTTTTGTAGAAAAAGAAATATAAAATATCGATCACGAACCATGTCAATGTCATCTGATAGATATTCAAACATTGGCCCGCCAACGTACCACGGACTCCAAATTTTTTTTTTCAATTTTTTTTCAATTATTTTTTCGTTATGAATATTTTCAGATAAATGTTGACACCTTCAATTTCTTCATCCGAATTGTTTTTTCAACCCATAATCATAAGCCAATAGATTGAGCGAGCGCAGCGAGCGAACGAGTACAACGTTATTTAGTTTGAACAAATTTTTCAATTCAAAACTTTTATTATTCTACAGGTACTTGGCAGTTGTATCTTGATAATCTTTTGATTCGCTGAGCTGAGAAAAAACCGCCGCCGATATTTTGTCCTAACCGGGATTTGAACTCGAGTCCGCTCGCATTCGCTCCATCGCTCGTAATACTAGTCGCACGCTCTATCCGCTACGCCAAACTACGCTATGTTAATTTGTACAATGTTTTCGTATCTGTTTGGAGATTGTAACGCACTATTTGAAAACGTAGATATGAAACTCGATGTGGTATGGTAATCAACGCTTTGACCAATATCACATTCAGTACTTTGCATAGTGTTAGGAACTACTACCATACAACTATTGAGGAGTGCTGTATTCGTATGGGATTGATTACAATTTTTTTATTTTACGAACTGTTACCATGTAGTTTAGGAATCATTCATATATTTCTTTGAACTAGTTTTATGAAAATATAAATTTCTAAGAATTCCAGTGCATTTCTTGGTAATTCTCAAAAATACTCAACCAGCATAGTAATCATTACTAAAACGGTCTCTCCGTGTTGTTACATTACCTCTGTGATTGTTGGCTGGGAGTCGACTCCCGCAATAGGGCCGCTCGCAATAGAGCCACTTCCCCTGAACAGCATTCAGTAGCTTCCCCCACTACCCTACCTGCCGGTATTATCGCTGCGATTTTCTTGACTACGCTCGCAATCAGGCCGGTAATAGAAATGAACAGTTTGCACGAAATCTTCTATCTATCGAACGCGCGCGGCCCTATTGTGAGCGCCCGACACCAAACGCGGTGACTGCACACCAAGTATTGGTGAGGGAACGGAAATTCTTGGAATTATCTTCCCCTACACCCCCATGACCGGCCCTATTGCGAGAGCCGACTGTATGATATTTGATTCTAGAGACTAATAATGCCGCGAAGTGCAACGGGAATAGTATATTGTGATACAAGTGCGGAAGGTAGGCAATATCCGACGAGTGTCGTTTGTAGCACGAGCCGAAGGCGAGTGCTGTAAATGACACGAGACAGATATTGCCTATCCGCACGTGTATCACACGATATTTTTTGTAACTCCCTGCGAAGAAAGTTTGATTTGAGAGACAGATTGATCAATCAATATAACCTCACATCGCGACTGACCACCGCCATGACACAGTGCACGAAAAAAGCACTAGTGCGCAAAGTAGAGTATTCGCGATGTGCGCATGCGCGACAAAAGCACTAGTGCGCAAAGTAGAGTATTTGCGGTGTGCGCATGCGCCAACTCTCTCTTTAGTTCACCCCTCGGAAATAAGGTATTTTGCGCTCGCTACACAGCCCTCGAAAATCAAACTTTCGAAGCAGGTGTTGCAAAAAGTTTTTTTCTATCATTTATTCAAAAAATCGTTTTCTATTTCGAAGAGAAATCGCCCTATGTAGGTTTGTATGACTAATTGAGCGAAACTCCGTATATGAACATGTTATATCACAGAGAAAGAGATGATTACGGAGTTGAAAAAAAAGAAATATATTACCTACATCTGTTCGTAGTAGGAACCAGGAATCATTTTTTTTTTTTCATCAAGTCTATCATTATGGTAGCACAATTATAGTTTTTTTTGTGTTCGTTTTTCTTATAATTATGAAGGTTTTGTATTTTAGAATTATGAAAAATGAGAATGTGTTGCAATATTATCACCACCTAGGTTGCAAAGATTTCCGAAACACCAAAGTAAGTTGAACATAACGTGAAAGATGACTTGTCCAAGGTACAACATGATGTGGTCCAAGGTACAATATGCTATGGTCCGAGGTACAGGATCATGTTGTACCTCAGACCAGTTTATTGTTTGTTCAAACTATTCAATATAGGATAATGTTAAAAAGAATTTTTATTTATAAAACATATAGGCTTAACCATTTGGAGCATACGTTTTTTTGTTAAAAAAAAAAAAAATTATTTTCAAAATTTTTTTTCAACTTACAAAATTATGAAAATGATGATAATCTAGGTGGGATGTTAAACATCCCACCGTGCATGTAAGGGTTAATACTCAACCCTTACGGAAAAAAACCCCGAATAATTGGGGGTGTACCCTGAAAGTTGAGTATTTACTGTCAAATTTCAAGGTAAACACTGAAATTTGAGGGTGAACCCCGTAATTTGGAGATTTCACCCCTTCAAGTATGAGGTAAACCCTCAACGACCGAGGGTAACCCCCATGAGTTGAAGGTTAACTCCAGCTATCGAAGGTTATCGCCAAGAATTGAAGGCTAACCTTCAGTGATTGAGTGTCACCCTCAAGAGTTGGAGTTTAATCTCTAACGATCGAAGGTTACCCCCAAGAGTTGAAGGTTAACCTTCAGGATTAAGTGTTGCCCTCAAGAGTTTGAGGACCGTCTGTCTCAAGAGTCGACGGTTACCACCCTGAAATTTACTTCCAAATTCAACCTCAAAATTATACTCAACCTGGATGGGGTAAATTCGTACCCCTTGATCGAGGGTTCACCTCCAAATTCAGGGTTAACCCCGTATGTATACACGGGGGTTAACCCTGAACTAGGAGGTAAACCCTCGATCAAGGGGTACGAATTTACCCCATCCCGGTTGAGTGTAATTTTGAGGTTGAATTTCAGAGTAAATTTCGAGGTGAATGTCGGGGTTTTTTCCGTGAGGGAAGACTCAAGACTATATTGTAGCACTATTTTTATTAGGTTTCGTTCTGAGGGAAAAAAGTTATGGCGACTTGAAAAAAACTGGTCCGAGGCACAACACTCTCCCCTACATATCTGGGTACCTTATATAAAAAATTCAGAATTTTCGGAATAATCTGCTTCCGTTCATCAGTGATAGAGTTAATTTAACGCTAAAAACGGCATGTTTGAACGTCCCGCGCGCCCCTATAAATTATCGAAAAATCGAATTGTTGCACGGAGACCTTGATTTCAGTGATATCTTTGATTTTTGAGGGTAGCCAACAGTTTTCACAATTTTCGACTCACCCTAATCCTCGTATATATGACGCCAAAAAAAAGGAACACTTGTTCAACTATCTCACGAAAAATGCCACGCAACAAAATGTAAATTCAAAAAGGGTAGTGGCGGTGTATCCCACTCTTTGGGCACAGTTAAAGCTACATACTATTGATAAGAGATGCTTGAAATTTAACAGTCATAGATCGCTGTACCATGCAAAACGGCCTGAATAAACTGATCATCAAAATCTTCGTCCCCTGAATATAGGGTAAACCTACCAGTGAATGGGCGGTTAAGAAACGGCACCAATGAATGGGCGGCCATGTTAAAATCACTATATACAGATATACTTTGTTGGAAAATGGCCATTTACTGGTCCCCGCCCATTCACTGGTAGGTTTACCCTATATACCCTTTGGTCTGTTGAATTATAGCTGAGTGAAGTTCCTGACTTGTAGTGAGTATATTATCAATATTGCTTCTCATAGTTACATGCAGTCAAATGAATATATACAGTCAAAGATGGTTTTTTTTATTCAAGGTTCAGGTAAACAGACTCCTGAAACACCTGTAACCTAGATACAGAAAGCAATTTCTGCGAACGAGCCAGAATCGATCATCACGTTCGTCCGATCACGGCTTCAGTAGCATTAAGGCCACCGCACACCATTGCCGCTTGGCACAGCGCGGAGCGGCACGGCACAGCCGCCGCTCAGCCGGGCGCCGCACGTCGCCGCCCGGCGCGGTACTTCTGCAGTATCGTGGGACTGCATGCAATTAGGCGCAAAATAATATGGACCATTCGGCTTGAAATCTCAAAATTATGTGTATATTAAATTAATAGAATGGGAGTTTCATTTTGTCATCAGTCATTTCGGCATCATTTATAACTGAAACGTTTATGATGTCCTGAAATTGCTGCTGGCGTTGGTTTTGCCGTTCAGGTCCTCCAGGTTATCCTTCTCGTCATCCAGATCGTCCGCTTCGTAGTTGTCGTAGTCTAGGGCGTTCGCAACGTGGTTTTCATCGTCCAGGTCGTGCGCTTCGTAGTTTTCGCTGTCCTGGTCGTGAGCTTCATAGTTTGCCTCGTCCAAGTCATACGCTTCGTATTTGTTTTCGTTCAGGGCGTTCGCAACGTGGTTTTCATCGTCTAGGTCGTGCGCTTCGTAGTTTGCGTCGTTTACGTCGTGCGCTTCGTATTTTCGTCGTCTACGAGGTACATAACCTGGACTACGAACACTACGAAGCGCACGACCTGGACGACGAAAACTATGAAGCGCACGACCGGGACAGCGAAAACTACGAAGCGCACGACCTGGACGATGAAAACCACGTTGCGAACGCCCAGACGGTGTAGGGCCCAAATGTTCGATAATTTAGCTACAATACTAGAAATCTACGCTCTCACGTGCGGGGTCTGACCGTACCGGACCGTTTCGGAATATGTCATTTTTTATTTTTATTTTTATAAAACCGCTACTCTCTAAATCTTAATCAGCGAAATGTCGCTGATTGTCAGCGAATAGTCGCTGATTGAAATAGCTATAAGTATACCACTGAGAATCAGCGACTAATCGCTGTTTGAATCAGTGAAAACTTACTTCACTGATTCAACCAGTGAAAGTTTCAACATTTGAATCAGTGAAACAATATTCCAGATCTCGCATGGAATGATTTTTACGAGCGTCGTCTTCGTAAGGCTCGTTCATGACGTCTTCGGGGCAGATTATAGTAATTGTATCTTGAAAAAAAATACGACTATTCAAGTAATGATGTCACAAGACCCTAGGTCATACGGAAAAAGTCGGCTTCCCAAATTGATGGAGGTTATCTTTGCGTCAAAGACTTCAAACACTGGTGTGTGTATAAATCGTATATCAAGTAAATCGTACTGGAATCTGTATAAAGTATTTCGTTACCTAGCTTGTGCTGTTCTAATGTTGTAACAGAAAGTCCTCACTGACGCGACGAAAGAAGATCGAAGGACAAGGAACACCCGAGTCAGAGAATTGAGCCTACATCAGCCTACATGAGTCTACATATTGTTGATTCCTTGTTTTTCTAACTGTTATAACAATTAAAAGGCTCATGTAGACTCATGTAGGCTGAATTCTCTGACTCGGGCAAACAAATGTCACTGTCTCGAAATTGAAACAGATTCAGATCTGCGAGACTCGCTCATTCAAACAGCGGAGTTCGCTGATTTCCAGTGAAAATATCGTTCACCGATTAGAATAGCGGAATTTTCGCTGATATTCAGATTTAGAGAGTAGGGTGATAAAAAAATACGCTTTAAATGTTTGTAGATGTATATTTCAGCTGCTTATCAGAATTTAATATAAATGTCAGGACCGCAAGAGGCTGTAATAATCAATCATTGAAATAATTAATATTATCAACACTTAATCAATAATCCATTTTTATTATGCCGTAAAAAAACCATGAGTAATTAAAATTAAGTTAAGTAATTAGAATTACTTTGTTATTAATAATTTTTAATATCTTGAACACTTTTTTTCAATAATAATCGTTTTTATGCAACGCAAGCATGTTTTACGCGTTTTTCATGCTCGATTTCGGTACACAAAGTTGGCGTTTTAGAGACAGTTGAGCGAGTCTGCGAATGCGCATGCGGACAGTTCACTTTTGGCTACTTTTGAGTCCTAGGAGTTAAAAGTGGTCTCTAACGTACGCGCCGTAGCCTTCAAATCACGTTGTTATGCGTTGCTATGCGTGTATGTCCGTCGACTTTGTGTACCGGATCGAGCATTAACTTGTAAAACATACTTTTGTTGTATAAAATATCGTGTGTACCAAGGAGGCGAAGGTCTTTTACGCCGAGCGTTAAAAGACTTTCTTTGCCTCCGTGGTATACAATATACTATTATTCGTGGTGTTATTTCATCTATTGCGATTAGAACAATGCAGACGATTAGATCAGTATGATGTAATATTCCACAACGTAAAAAGCTATTGCTGCGAATCGTAATAAATTTTGCGTACAGTCATCAAAGTCAAATTCATAACTGTCCGTTCGCTTCTTTTACTCTTCATCACCTATGTTGATGTACAAAAAGTAGTGGATTCGGTCTAAAAGTGACTTTTATCAACGGATCTTTAAGTTTTCGACCCTCTAGAATCCGAAGAACAGGTTTTTAGAAACATGTCTGTCTATCAGTCTGTCGCTCTGTATTTTATTGGCCACATAATTCTTTCAAATAGTCATTTTTCATATCTAAAACCAATTTTTTTTTTCAGGGTGACGTATCGTAAGCAATTTTGCGTATATTCGTAAGATGTTCGTCCGTAGTGGGTAATGCCTGTACTGGATTTGGCGAGTAAGATCCGAAATCGTAACTGTTCGTTCGGTCTGAGTAAAAATCTAATTCGTCGTCATGTAAATTTTGATTTTCCGGAACAATCACAGGTGTTGGAAGTGAATTTGATGAATTTATTGCTCGCATCTCGTATTCGGTAAGGATGTTGAAAAATTTGGACTTGATTTCGACCTGAAACTTCGCGGGTAATGTCTCAACAGTCTCTGCCATTGATATGAACAATTTTTTTAATGGAGTAGTCGAGTTGCAGGTGTTATTAATTTTTGCTGAATCTTTTTCTTGAAAATATGTCACGAGTGCATTCGCAACCTGAGACGGTCGTTCCGCGATTTGGGTACGTTGTCTTTTCTTTGGGGCCGATTGACCAGTCGACGCAGTCGGATCCAAAAATTCTTCTTCAGTGCGGCACGTTCTTGTCGGGCCTCCACTGTAACCTGCACCTGAAAATTCAACATTTCTGTTTTCAGTTCGTTTTTCTTATATATATATATTTTTTATAATCCGCAAAATCTCATTTAAAATTAAATTCGAAAAATACATAATATAAATTTATTAAATCAAACTAACCCGAATTATCGAAGGTGGTTTCCGTTTGATAGCGTGCGTCTCCGATACCTGCAGCATCACCACTCGACATCACATCCGCTTCGATATTGCATATTGTTTCCCGCTCGTCCATGCACACGTCTAAAAATCCCATCTCTCTCTCCCACTTCCATGGCCGGTAATAAACCGCTGCCTGCCCACTCTTTGTACTTCGATTTTTCCTAGCTTTTCTATACCCATCTCTCAATTTTCTCCACATTATTTTGCATGCATCTGCTACATAAATAATACAAAACATCACAATTCGCTGTAAGTTATTAAATCGGGAAATGTAGAATATATAGCATGCACATTGTGAAATATTCATTGTGTGATGCGCTTCACAATAGTTTTAAACTTACGTGTTTCTTTCATGGCTTTTGAAATTTCTCGCCAGCCATTTTCCCGCCGATGGTTATTCGAATAATGTGGGTCTCGCATGTCCCACAATATTTTATGCGTTTGAACAGTTAAAATAAGATCTTCTTCGTTCATACTTTTTATCGTCAAATACGTTTGATGTTTTTTTCTTTTCAAACAAATTAAAAAAAGCGTAAAATATATCGTTGATTACTTTATTTTTTAACAGAACTCGATGAACTTCTGTTCCGGTTTTTCAAAGCTTCTAGTTCAACTATCATACTTATAAAAATTTGCACAATTTAACATACAGGGTGGCTCAGGTTCAACGGATCATTAAATTATTTATTTTTTTCACATAACAAATTACATACCTATTTCACAATTGCATGACACGTGTAGGGAAGAGTGGGGCTACTTCGATCACGGGGCTACTTCGATCACTGGCAATTTTTTGCTATTGGATTTATATTTTTAATTCGAATTGCCGCCATGGGTTACTTCTACACGTCACCCAACTGTAAGCAGTGATGCGCAGTTGTTTGTTACGCCATATGTTCGCCAATTAATTTGAATTGTCTGGAAAGCTGTCGAAATCGTGACACGCAAAATTTTCGTAAAAAGTTTTCCAGATTCAACGAGTGTTCTTCGGATAGAGAAATTTTAGTTGTGCCGTAAGTACATATACACCCTGATAATCCTACACTAACATTTTCTCGAATTTTTTTTTTTATCAATTTTTGAGCGCGTTTCCAATTTGTTCCTAACCTGCGGGGCTACTTCGATCACTTTTTGTGGGGCTACTTCGATCAATTTGTCAATTAAAGTTGTTCAATTCTTTCAACAGTGCTTGTCCAATTTGTTAATCTAATGTGTAATTTGATTTAGTGTTTATTCAATTTGAATCAAATTAGAGCGTGTTTTATCATTTTCATTTCGTTCTATCTCCAATTTGTAGGGATTCTTATTGTACAATTTTTGATTTGTTCATTTTTAGGATAACAATTTATGGTTTCTTAACAAAGGACCCCGCACAAATCTTATGGAAATTGGATCCCGGTCAAATTTGTGACCATGATGACTTTTGATCAGGATGACCTGAAGCACAACATACTACAATTTTGGACAATTTGACCGGGATCCAATTTCCATAAGATTTGTGCGGGGTCCTTTAATTGAAGAAAAAAAAAAAAAAAAAAAAAACAGCCCGCGTCGAGGAAACAAAGAAAAAAGAGCAAATAGTGGAAGAAGTGTGAAAAAAATTTTATCTTGTTATAATGTAGGGGAGACTGGGGCGGAACGGCCCGCGTAACGTTTGGAGCAAATTTTTGATGTCTGAATGATGAAATTTTTTTTTTTTAAATCAGCAACCGTTTATTCAAACATTTTTGTAATAAAATTTGCAAATGAAGATAACATAAAATAATATATTTCGTTTGTTATATCAATAAACTAAAAAGGTGTCTTCAAGTCCGTTCCGCCCCGTACACGGGGCGGAAAGGACTTCGTTTCTTTTTTAATTTTTCTTTTTTCTTTATCGATTTTAGGGAAAAAATGATAGGGACCAACGTTGTGGAAAATTTAATTTCCAACAACTTTGGTTATTACCATTTTCAGTGTAAAATTGAAAATGCACGGGTTATTTAATAAACGAAAATTCACCCTTAAATATAAGATGGTCGTTGACGCAAATAGGGTGGATTCCCGAAAATCGAAATTTGGACTTTCGGTGACCCCCTCCAACGATTCGCGAAGGAAAATTGCTACTTAGAAATTTTTCTATTCGAAATGCTAACCCGCTTGGGCTATAAACCAAGCAAACCATTCCGCCCCAAACGCATATCTATTGAGAAAATATTCAGTAACCATCGTAAATAATTTTTCATTCCAACTGCATTGTACACAAAGATAGCTGAGAACATGCTGATTTAGGTGGACAAAACGTTGATTGTGAAGAAAAAAATATGGCAAATTTACTTCAGTTGGAAACGGTCCGGAAAGATATAACAGAACAGAGAATTCGCAGACTTTTATAGGCAGACTTTGTTACTGGCGTGCGACGACAATTCCAACCTTACTAAACCATAACAGACATTGATTTGGTAAACACTTGTCAATCTGAGTGCATTCTACCGCCTCTAGACGAAATTAGACCACCGAGACCGTTCTGCCCCGGAGTCCATTCCGCCCCGGTCTCCCCTAATGCAATGATTTCTTTGGATGAATAAAAATATGTTCAATTTGTAAAAATGATTGCTATCAAGTATAATTCGACGGCTGCGTGGAATAACCGGCTATCTCAGAGTCCGGTTGAAAAAGCGGCTATCTCAGAATCCGGTTGAAAAAGCGGCTATCTCAGAATCCATTCGAAAAAGCGACTGTTGCCTATATTATTCATATAGGCACAGGCCGCTTTTTCGAATGGATTCTGAGATAGCCGCTTTTTCAACCGGATTCTGAGATAGCCGCTTTTTCAACCGGACTCTGAGATAGCCGGTTATTCCACGCAGCCGTCGAATTATAGAATAAATATTGTCTTTAATTGATTGAGGCACTGGTTCGAGTATTTCCATAGTTTAGAGGTAGGTACCTACATTTTCATATCTATTGGTCGAAGTAGCCCCACAGGTCGATCGAAGTAGCCCCACTGGTGGGGTTACTTCGATCAAATGACATTTTGAAGTACATATTGATATTAATAATGAAGGATGCTATGAAAGACTCTATAAATCATGTACGGTGTAGCTAGATGTTTGCTCTTCGATTTCCATACAAAAAAGTAAAAACATTCGTCCACTTCCTCCATGAAAATCGTATCCAAGAAAAAAGTGATCGAAGTAGCCCCACTCTCCCCTATATCAAGCGTGCAATATGTAACTCAAAAAATATACGTCTGATGTTTTTTTTTTAATCAATAAAAGCGTAAAATAACAAACAGGGTGGTTTCAAAACAAATCACGAAGTTCATCAATTGATGACGTAAGATGTAAAAAGTATTGTCGAAAAGTGACTCTTACTTTTTTATTATGGAAGCAAAATTTTGTACAATACTCGACGGGAAAACTTCTTGTAAAAAAAATTTACTGCAGTCGTATCGTAATGTACTATTAGCAACGAATCTTTAGGTTTTTAGAAACATGTCGGTCTGTCTGCCAGTCTGTCCGTCCATCTGTCCAACAAACTCGCGTGATGACCTCTGGAACAGCGGCTCGATGAGAAAATTAAAAAATTTAGAAGAATTTACAATCGAACATGTTCAAATTTTGAAAATGAAAATTATCGCCAAAAAGTGAAAACTAAGTATTTTTTATCCGGGAATACTCTTAAACATTCCTTCTACCTAGTCTGACCATTTGCTGTTGCCATTCAACCGAACCAGTTGCAGAATTAAAATATTCTTTGAATATTTCGCGAATAGCGATCGCGGCGTTTACTGCATTTACGCCAAAGTATGGATTAGCGGGGGGACTATTAAATTTGGAATATGCCGTGCTATAGAAGGTAGATGCGCAGAATGTTCTAAAACGTCATTTCTCAAAAAATTATGTAAGCAACAAGTTGTTAGAACGACCTTATCCACGTGCTCCGGTTATAAATTAATTCGTCGTTGATATAATCTAAATTTTTGAGTTAATATGCCAAATACGTTTTCAGAAACTCTTCTCGCGCGAGACAATCGATAATTAAAAATTTTGGCCGTTTCATCGTCATGCAAGTGCGCACCTGGGTAAGGTCGCATAATGTTTTTATTTAAAGGAAAGGCTTCGTCCCCTACAATTACGTATGGCACTGCAGGGTGGTCAGTTCCAGGTAGTGGTTTGTCGTTCGGGATATTTATCGTGCCATTATAAATTTTATTTCCAAAAGTTGAATTTGTCAAAATACCACCATCACTACTTTTGCCAAATGCACCAACATCTATGGCGATAAAACGATAGTCGGCGTCTACAAATGCCATAAGCACGATACTAAATGACTTTTTGTAATTGCTGCTGCTCGCAGGTGCTTGAATGACTACAGGTTTTCCGTCTAGTGCACCGATACAATTTGGAAAATTCCACCGTTCCTCAAATCGCTGTGCGATCCTCAGCCACGCATCCGTATCCGGAGTTGGAAGCACTTTCGGGGATAGCCGATTCCAGATTACCTCACAGGTCTCGTGTACAATTTTGCGCACTGTCGATTCTCCCATCATATAGCTTGAGGCTATGCTTGCGAAAGAATCGCCTGTGCTCAGAAATCTGGAGCGTAAATTGCAGGTATTTTATGCATTTTCTAGAAATATACCGGGACAATCAGGTGAAACCGAATGGTCCGATTCCCCACCCGGCGGATATTTCGTATTTTTATAGGGTTAGTCACTCGTTGCGCTGAAAAATTCCTAGGGTGATTTGGCCGCGAGGTCGATGCAACAAAACACCCTAAGGATTTTCAGTGTAACGAGTAGCTATCCCCATAAAAATACGACTCATCCGCCGGGTGGGGGATCAGTCCATTCGGTTTCACCTGATTATCACGGTATGCAAGCTACGATGAAATTTAATCGTCAAATTATTGTTTTTTCGCCTACCTGAGACACACCACCGGTCGTTGCTCTGCTCCTATTGGTCGCCGGAAAGCAGTGTCTTCTTTCGTTATGTCCACCGTAATATAACTCAGCAGTTCTTGAAATTTTGTGTATGACATTCGAAAGTATTAAAAGAATTTTGATGGGTCACGAACGAGATGAGGAAATAAAGTGTAATATTCGCCATGGCGTGTCCTATTCATACAGATATCGTGAGCCCACTTGAGCTTCAGACCTGCACGTTGTTCTTGCCTCTCGGCTTCCTCTGATTCGAATGCAACTAAAATAGTTTCCTCCTCGGAACTATCCATAATATTGCGATACGATTTTTCGCTTTTCAGAAACTGAGCAGAACGAATGTCTGTTTGCTGTATATTTGTCATGGCAATTTAAAAAAAATTGATGAACTTCGTGATTTGTTATGATGATGTGAGCAATAGAATACAGAGTGACAGACGGGACAGACTGACAGACATACCAACAAGTTTTTAAAAAACTGTTTTTCGGATTCTAGAGGGTCGAAAACTTGAAGATCCGTTGATAAAAGTCACTTTTAGACCGAAATCAATACCGGTACGGTCAGACCCCGCACGTGAGAGCGTAGATTTCTAGTATTGTAGCTAAATTATCGAACATTTGGACCCTGCACCGTCTGGGCGTTCGCAACGTGGTTTTCATCGTCCAGGTCGTGCGCTTCGTAGTTTTCGCTGTCCCGGTCGTGCGCTTCATAGTTTTCGTCGTCCAGGTCGTGCGCTTCGTAGTGTTCGTAGTCCAGGTTATGTGCCTCGTAGACGACGAAAATACGAAGCGCACGACGTAAACGACGCAAACTACGAAGCGCACGACCTAGACGATGAAAACCACGTTGCGAACGCCCTGAACGAAAACAAATACGAAGCGTATGACTTGGACGAGGCAAACTATGAAGCTCACGACCAGGACAGCGAAAACTACGAAGCGCACGACCTGGACGATGAAAACCACGTTGCGAACGCCCTAGACTACGACAACTACGAAGCGGACGATCTGGATGACGAGAAGGATAACCTGGAGGACCTGAACGGCAAAACCAACGCCAGCAGCAATTTCAGGACATCATAAACGTTTCAGTTATAAATGATGCCGAAATTACTGATGACAAAATGAAACTCATTCTATTAATTTAATATACACATACTTTTGAGATTTCAAGCCGAATGGTCCATATTATTTTGCGCCTAATTGCATGCAGTCCCGCGATACTGCAGAAGTACCGCGCCGGGCGGCGACGTGCGGCGCCCGGCTGAGCGGCGGCTGTGCCGTGCCGCTCCGCGCTGTGCCGAGCGGCAATGGTGTGCGGCGGCCTTTACGGGAAGCCCTATCCCTAGTAGAAATCTGATCGGGCTTGCCCTATGTCACGCTAGCGCCTGGCCGGGCTGACTCATGGAAAAACTGTTATGGATTTCCTAGCCAGGGCCACAGAGGGCGCAATTGTGGCTTGACTGGTCTGGATTTCACGCTCGGGGCCCGGCTGGGTGCGCGTCAGCTGCCGAGAGTAGAGGTTAGGCCATTTTAAGGACTACCTAGACTGGCCCACCCCAGGCCAAGCGGACGTGGTGCTAACTAGTAATAACTACTTAGTTTAGTGTTCGGAATTTCTCCGTGACACAGACAGTAATCGTAGTAGCACATCTATTGCCACGACTTGACTACTATGATGCGATTCTTAACCTAAGTCTAATCCAGATAGTTTTAACGGCAAATATCATTTTACATTGTTTATACCACAAGTGATAGTGACAGTGAAGTGATATTCAACGAGGTTATGACCAGCAAGGAAAAAAAGAAGAGGAAGAAGTAATAATGGCACCCGACCCTAAGCGAGCAAAAGTTGATGCTGCGCGTCGAATGAGAAAATCTCGAGCCAAAAAAATTTATTTTTAAGGACCACCCTAGGACATACATATAGAAATAGTAATAATATAAGTGAATAAATACAGTTTTTGAACATTATAGACATAGACATACATACATAAAATTGATAATCAATTAATATCTATGAATCATATGTGTATAATGTTCTTGTATATATACCATGTAGGTATATTTGTATGCCCAGAGACATACCTATACAATATATATATTATATATATGTATATTAGAGTGGTCGTAAAAAATTTAATTTTTTTCAGGCGCCCCCCAAAGAGTTTTCTTTTCGAGTAAAAACATAAGGGTAATTTTTGATTTTTAATGAAAAGAACAGTCACGCAAGACGGTCATAATTTTTTTTTTCATATGAACCCGCAGTTTTTTGGAAATATCTTACGAAATATGCAGATTTTACGAAAAACCCATGGAAAAAAGAGAAATTTAAAATTTAATTTTGAAAAAATATTTTGGAACAAAATTTCGAAAAAATTATTTTTTTTTCAAACTATTGTTTCCAATAAAATTTTTTAGTTCTCCTTTTTCCATAGGTTTTCCATCAAATCTGCATATTACGTGGGACATTTCCAAAAAACCGCAGGTTCATCAAAAAAAAACTTTGACCGTCTTGCATGCGTGTTCTTTTTATTAAAAAAAAAACAAAGAAACAAAATTGCCCCCATGTTTTTACCCGGAAAAGAAACTTTTTAGGAGGCGCCTGAAAAAATTTAATTTTTAACGACCACCCTAATATATATATATATATATATATATATATATATATATTAAGTTTTTTTTTATATATGAAAAAAGATTTATATATGTATATCATCGATGTTTTATGAATAAATAGTTTGTATGGAAATATATATTCAAATTTCTCTCAATTTCCCCAATAAATTTTAAATCTATTGACATATTACTGGCGAGGTGCTGACGAGGGACTAGCCCGGTTACCGAAATGTAGTAGGGTGCTCTTAAGGAAAACTATCGAGGGCCTCGTTAGCTAAACTGGCTAGGTACTGGTCTGCCAAAGTGTAACATCGCTGGCTAGGCGCTGGCTAGTTTGCCACGTCAGCGCCTGATCCGCCAATAGTTAAGCTAGCCTGGCCCTCGCCAGCGCCCGGTCGAAATTTCTACTAGGGATGGGTCAATATCCGAGGAAAACGAGATGCGATGATGTGGGAAGGTGTCAAAGCCCCGAAGTGACTCAGTATTTCAGGGTGCTAGGTACGGCCTGGTGTTAAAGCTTTGACCGAGGCTCCAGGCTAACGACTTTTCGGGATATTAACTCTTCGGGCCGCGAATCCTTAACCTGGCTAGAATCTGGTTCAGCGTCTCGTCTCTGGAACCCGGGTTGTCGGCACTCGATAGCCGTCGATCAAATGCCTCGTTTTCCTCACACCGACCCATCGCCATTGGCGTCACTGACCTCAGGCTGATCCTAAGACGAGCTCGATCTTCGAGCAGGGAATTTTCAGGGAGAGAGACCCGAGGAGGTGTCGCCTTCAACGAGGGTGGAGGCTAGATCACTACCTCGATTATATCGCACAGGATGCTTGGTTTGGACCATGAGAACGAGAGGAGGAAATGACTTCACAGTTAGTGGGTTGCGAGGATCCCTTCAGTGGGATGACGGATGAGTTCTGGTATTTTCTAATTGTTTTATTATTAGCATTAACTGTCGCTTTATTCATTGTTCAGGATGTAAAAATTAGACATACCCCCTTCAAGTTTAAACCATCACGGATCGTTTATCCTAGGATGGTCGTGCCCACAGACCAGCGCTCGACAAATATTATGTACACTTCGCTGCAATGAGTCGAATAATTTGCCTTAGTTATTACGAGCTTCGCGAATCGATGTTTAATCGGAAAATACTGTAGCCAATACCTAACTTGTGAAAATCGTTTGCGGTAGAGCGTCAAGGTTTCGTCGAGGGCAAATACCTTGTCAGCTACTACTGCGACGATGCCACGAAAGAAATACAATGGTGAATCGATATTTCCGTATCCTTGTACGTCCTGAAATGAGAACGTTCGATAATTTAGCCCGTCATATAACTCAAGGTCTTCCACTACGTCCGTGGTAAACTATAACACCGTAACACTAATTTTTCGTAACGTATCGAGCAACGTTTAACATCCCTCCATGGTGCTAGACCGATTCTTATTCGAGGTATATGCTTTGTCCTTGCAAACTCGGATGATTGAGCGCCAAATCAGACTATAGGTACGATGTAATTATATTATCGTCCTTTCAGTATATTCATTTATAGAAATTAGTTGAAAGGTATTTTAAATTCTCTGCATGTTCAGGATAGCCAATTTTCGCAATTGGTATCTGTAATGATGGGAGTCCCTTAGTAGTTGTTCGAAAAATCGAAACCGTCAAGAGGATTTCATCGATAGACTTTGTTAGTATACAGGGTCAAGTGGAATAAAAATAAGATAAAGCTAACTTCGAGATGGAAATAAGACAACCTTTTCTTCATTTATCACATAGAACGCACGTTGACAGAGATTATATTTTTTGCTTCTTTGTTGTTTCATAAATTTTTCGATAAAACATCTTATCTATGGTTATACCCTTCTTTTTTTTCCCAACTTAGTGAAAATTGAACGCACACCATTTTTGGTTCATTAATTGAATTAAATTCTTAATGTTGAATCTATTGCAATAACCAGTGAGTATTAAAGTTGAAATTCATACCAGTAACTCACAATTTTCTGCTTCGTTCGCATAGCATCCCGGGGAAAAAAGATTATATATAATTATACAGAATTATAAAGAATTTATATATAATTATATAAAAAAAATGGCCCGATATAATTATATAGAATGATATATAATAGACCGGTTCAAAAAAATCCAAATTTTTTTTTTTTTCAATTCTCGCATTGAAATACTTTCGGGGGGTTGAAAAAAGATGCCTATTAAAAGCGGAGCTCTGAATATTAACATTTAGAGGTCGCTCATCGCGGATTTCTATTTTCCATTTGAATAGCATAGGAAATTTTTTATTTTTTATTCAGAAGTTTGTAGCTACCAAACCAATAATCGAATCCGAATGCCTAATACATATTTTCATAGAGAATTCAATACTCTACAAAAAGTGGGTAAAGAAAAAAATTAAAATAAAAAAAAAATTACAAAAAAAAGATAGTTGACTTAATTATACATTGAACTTTGAGCTTGAATAACTTTAGAAGGAGTCAATTTATCAAAAAATGATAAGAGACACTTTTTGTAGAGCGTTCAATTTCCTATAGAATATGTATAAGTCATTTTGATTTGTTCATTGGTTTGTGCGCTACAAAGTTCCAAAAAAAAAACAAAAAATTTCCAATGCTATTCAAATGGGAAATAGAAATCCGCGATGAGCAACCTCTAAATATTATTATTAACAGCTCCCCTTTTAACAGGCATCTTTTTTCAACCCCCCGAAAGTATTTCAATGCAAAAATTGAAAAAAAAACAAATGTCGATTTTTTTGAACCGGTGTAATATATAATTATATATAATTATATATAATTATATTCAGGTGCCTTTCTCAACAAAAAAAAAAAATCCCTCACTGAGATTTGAACCCAAGTCAGCTCGCACACTTATTAATAGTAGTCGCACGCTCTACCGACTACGCCAAATTACCCTATTGATATTGATATCATATTTTCCTATTTGTCGAAACCTATGATCAAGCTGTCGAATTCAGAGTGAATAGACATTTAATTAAATGAATTTTTTGTTCAACAATGATATAATAATATTGATTCAGTACAATAATGATTTATTATAATCATTTTTATAAATTGATGAGAATAATAAAACTCCACGGAACAAATTCAAAATTCTACTCCCGACTCATCATAAAAAATAAATCCTCATTACCTACATCAGATTATAAACATTCTTCACTTTTTGCGAATCAAAATCCTCAACCAATTAAAAAGTTTTTCAAGGCCCTGGATAATTTTATGTTATTGTATTATATAATTTTATACAATTTTATACAATTTTATATGAATTCTATATAATTCTATATAATTATGAAGAATTTTATAGAATTATATATAAATCCATAATATTTTTAGATACCCAATAAACACAGGTCCGTTTAATAGACGTTTAAAAAACGTGCCGGCTGCATAAATTTGGTGCACGTGGATAAATTAATCGTAGATCCACGTACAGGCGGACATCAGACCTGGAAATTCATTGTACTATAGGTTTAATTTTGGTATAATGAATGTATAAAGGGTCGTTTCAACGGTTTTTACACGTATGATGAACACGTTTATTATACGGGATTTCAACCACCTTGTGTTTATTGGGTATTTTATATATAATTATATATAATTTTATACAATTTTATACAATTTTATACAATTCTATACAATTCTATATAATTATGGAGAATTTTACAGAATTATATAGAGCCTCACAAGAGACTCATATATAATTGTATATAATCATATAAAATTGTATATGATTCTATACAATTATATATAATTTGATAATTTTTCTATGTATAACTTTATAAAATTTTATACAATTTTAGATAATTCTATATACATTCTATATAATTGTATATAATTGTATATAATTATATATAATCTTTTTTCCCCGGGCAATAAAACTGTTTAAGGTTGTTAGCTTGTAAAAGCGGTTGTCGGCAGTTTTGTGTGAAATTTTACTGGTGGATAGCTTGAAACAAGTTCTACAAAATGAGACAAAGTTCATTGAATTTGACCAAATATTAGTGATGAAAAAAATGTTTGAAGTTTACATTATTTGGATACGTGCATAGGGAAAATGCCAACTTTTAGACAAAATTGATTTACTGATTTATACGCAAATATCGAAGAGATACTTGAGTTCAACTGGTCTATCTTTTTTATTACATGGCGAATACTTTTGTTTCTAGTCTCAAAATGTTCGTTAAATTTCAATTCATAACATACTAGTTTTTCATTGAAATCTCCCGACTAGTTGGATCATAAAAAGCGTGAGAGTGATAAAAGTTGGCATTTTCCCTAGTACGTATGCAAATAATGTAAACTTCAATCATTTTTTTTCATCACTAATATGTGCACTGCTAAAAATTTCTGTGTGAAACTTCCTACACTTTCTGCATTGTATTGGAAGTTTTTTTTGCGGATACATGAGTAGTAAATTTACAAGACATTTCATGTAAAATTCATTCACAAATACTTCAAATTTACTAAACAATTAATCGAATTCAAATACAATTTTTTTTATTTTTCCTATGAAAGTTCAGTAAATTCAAGAAGTTATCTGTAATATTATAGAACAAGCGTAGCAATTTACTTTTGCTACGCCACATTTGTAATTTTGCAAAACTTTTGTTTAGTAAATATGTTGTAAATTCACAATCATTTTTTACAGTGTGGCAAAATTCAATAAACTTCGTATCATGTTGTAGAACTTGTTTCAAGCTATCCACCAGTAAAATTTCACACAAATCTACCAACAACCGCTTTTACAAGTTAACAACCTCAATTTCTTTTGTTATACTTACAGGTAAATCAAAGAAATGAAATTTTGAGTTATTCAGTTTTGATGTCGAGGTTAAGATGCGAGCATCCGCAGCATCTAGGTAATGTAACGTGTCCTGGTTTTCGAGCGGAAAATCTTTACGGAAAATTGTAGCTTTGAGGAACTCGAAAAGGTTTCAATAAATTAAAGTCGACAAAAATATCACGAAACCAAAAAAAAAAAATGAAAAAAAAAACAGCACTAGCAGAGTTTACGGAGATATAATACACTATTCATTATTCAAAGCAGATTATAAAAAAAAAGACTATTTCTTTCATCACGAGTCTCATTAGTTATCTGGATTCAACCCGTCTAACAAGTTGTAGGATTCTGGGATGAGGTTATTTTTCAATGGCTTTGTTGAGAGCACTTGGTTGGTCATCCTTCCGGTCAGGGCTTCCATTTCTTATTTGACATTTAGTTTTCAGCATCGTTTCACCACTAATAAATAAAATTTCTCTAATATATAATATAGACCGAAGAGTACGTATTATACCTATGATCAATATATCCAACTCACGATACAGCTAATTGCCAGAAAAATCAGGGGTGTATAATGAGTATAATATTACCAATTATTTTAATTACTACACAGAGGATTAGCTTTTTGAGAAATCACATAGATAATTCTGTCAAACTCTATATCAGCTAATAATTACCTGTATTGTAAGGACACACACAGGATATCAATCAACGGTAAAGTGAGTGAATACGGAGCGGCGCAGATTGATGGATTGTAGCCTTTGTTACTATCGTATTCTAGTCGTAAAAAAAAAGAAAGAAAATCGGAAACTTCGTTAGTTATTCGTATTTGGTACAACGTAATATAGAGGAAAAAAAATTCTTGTCGTATTATTTCCTTGCAAATAGTAGGATGACTCATGTGCCTGAAGTTCCGAACATTCATTTGAACGAAAATTCGAAAATGGCAAGCTTACCACGATTAATAATCGACTAAGAATATCTACAAATTTGAGATAGATTGAAAATCGAAGGTCAGTTCTAGAGATTTCAAAATTTATACATTTCGGGCGGTCAAATGAGTGTGATATAAGGGTTTTCCATGAATTTCATTCAAATGAACGTTCGGAACTTCAGGCACATTATGACTCGCAAAGTCTGTGATTTTTTTTTCAAATGTTGAAAATTATTAGAATTTTTCCCAGTATGTCCGTTTTGCCCCGGTCTCCTGCGTGCTTGAATAGGCTGCAATATTTGATGTGGCGTAAAACAGGCGGAAAAAACGACGCCTTGGATCATTTCATCACTCACTTCTGAAGCTCACAGTTTTTCAAATATAGTATATCCAACAATTTATCGCTGCCATGCATGTTACAATGACTATGTATGGACGGAATAAATTGTTAACTTGATGGGAAATAGCCTTCTGCGAGTTTGGGAGTTATTGATAAAAACGTTGGCATCGCAAATTAAGCTCAGATTGTTATTTTTATTTTTTCTGAAAAACCAGCGGGAACAAAGATTCTCGCATTTATTCAACATCACAATGTCAAGTGTGATACAACGATCTATCATGTTCGAGAGAAAATTGAAGGTCATCAAGGACCAGTGCAATCGATAAGGGTCCTCGAGATAACTCGATCCGGGTGAATCCCCTGGCTCGCGAGTGAAGCTCAAGGTTTCAAGAAATTTTGAAGAAGGTAGGTAGGATATCCGCAGTCCGGTTTGCTGCCACGAAAAAAAGCCTCGCAGTTCGGGCTGCAGATTTTAGACCAGATAGAAGGTGTACTACAATCATCGCGAAAAGTCAAGTCCTCTGACTTGAGAGAGGAAATATCATTGGAGCTGGAAAAGCTTTTCAATTTTCTCAACCTTTCCAGAATTTGCTTGCTCAAGTTTCTGCCATTTTATTCCTGCAAAGGTATTCCCTCTGAAACTCAAGGGACTGCAGGATTTCCGGCTACATTATTAAGCAGGTTTGCGGTTTCCAGGTAATAGGTGGGTAGGTTGATAGGTACGTCGAATAGAATTGTCGATGGCAAAAATCTCCCACCCCGCCTTGGCCCAATTATAAATAATTTGATGCACTGTCGATACTGTTTTTTATTTATTTTGCCGAGAAAGCTGCTCAGGGTTGATTTAATCCCACCACAGAGATAGATTTCCGGTGAAAGATCTAGGGCAAGATGCGAAGGAGGAGAGAAGTTTCAAATAGGTATGACCATAGAAAGCAAAGCGGCCTTTGGCCAAAAATTCTTGCTTTTTCTATTTTGCGTGAGGCACGACCACGCACTGCAGTAATTTTGCTGTTCATTTGCGTGCTACATGATCATTCTAGTTGATAATTAAAGGAATGATAAAAATTATAATTAATTATAATAATAATATAGATGCATGCCAAACTGTTTCCTTATCTATTATCTGCGTGTATACATTACATACATATTAGGGTGGTCATTAAAAATATCATTCTTGAATTTTTACTTGCTCACCCCCCAGATCGGTTTCAAAATAATCAAAGATAATTTGAAAAAAGTTTTGGCCTTATGGCTCAACCGGAAAGGGTGCCTGTAAGCACAAATTCATTTTTCGATTCAAATTCGGCTAAAAATTAGTATTTAATATTGATATTGAAAAATCGCTGTGGAAAATGAAAATCACTTTAGCCATTCAGGCCGTACTCGCGACATTCCAAAAGAAAAACGAAAATCATTGTTTACTACGTAGGGGAACGCGGGGCAGAACGGGCACCAAAAGAAAAGAAAATAATGTCGTCGGTAATGATTTTTTATAAAATACGGCGACGTATTTTGATCAATAATGAAATAAGAATAAATAAATTTGAAAAAAAAAATAAAAAAAAATTAAAATAAAACGGAAAGAAAATTAATTTTTTTTTCATTATTGATCCAAAATACGTCGCCATATTTTATAAAAAATCATTTCCGACCACGTTATTTTTTTTTGTTTTGGTGCCCGTTCTGCTCCACGTTCCCCCATATTCCACAAAGAATTTGAAAAAAACCATCATAGAGCAAGAGCGACGTAAAGATTAATTTTATGTCGTCTTTTATCGTTAATAATAGAATACCTAAGTTTGGTCTCATTCCAGTTTGAGTTCAATTCCCTAAGTGAAAAAAAAAGGAAAATGATAAAAAATAAAGACTCTGATGGAATGATAAAAAAAAATTCCTGGAAATGTATTTCAATGGCGGAAAGTTATGTTCGAAATTTCTTAAAATCATCCCGAAGAATGTAGAAGTTACTGATTTCATATAAGTTTGGACGCCCGCCGTTTTGAAATCGGATGTGCCAACGGTCTAATATAGTTATTGGAATATCGTCTTAGGTATAGACAATTGTTTGCCAAAATTTCGGTCAAATCGGTTGAGTGGTTCGTCTGGTATCCTTTTTTCAAAAAAATCACTGTCGGTGACAAAATGTGCTTCCTTGATCTTGGAATCCTTTGCGTTGGTAAATGCGTATAAGATACTCTGTTTACGAACAATCTTGCCTGGAAGTTCAGCAAGCACGTAATAGATATCCTATGGACATCTATCGGACATGTGTGCACTGAAAGAAAAAGTTGGTTGTGGTATCCACTAATTGGATACTGGGGAGCCATCCCATTTGTTGGACGGGACAGCCATTTTAAATGCAGGAGTAGAAATTAGTTGTGTCACCCACTGTTTTTAGCTGGTCTATCATTCAGAGCAGATGTTCTGACCGATTATTCCTCAACCAAGGAAAAATGGCTAAGCCAGCTAACCTTTTCTTTGAGTGTGCTGTGTGGGATGTGAGCCGGATATCTGTATTTGAATTTCTGATGGTGAGAACGAGACTGTATACCTATGCTAATAATATTCTCGCCACGTGAGTTAAAAACGAATCGTAATATAGGAAAAGGAGAAGAAAGTTGCGGGGGTGCGGAAGTCCTTCATGTATACAAGGTGATTCAGAATTCGTGACGAATCTCTCGTGGGGTTAATCCTGGTAGAAATTGGGATCGAAAGTTCCTGAGCCATTTTTCCGAAAAACGATTTTTTTCCATGGAAATTTTTTTTCCGACAAACGATTTTTTTCAAAAATTGTTTTATTTTTTCGTTTTTTCAACCTTTCAACCAACTTTCACCGAAAAATCTCTCTAATATTGAAAAAAAAAAAACTCATTGGCATTATTTGGGATTCTTAGAAAGTGATCCCTGGCGAAAATGTAGTGTGCAAAGAGATGTTCGAGAGGTGTTCGGGAAGTGTCTGCACGGTTCATGAAATGTTTGGTCACAGCTCGCAAACAGCTCGCGAACACTTGAAGCCGTGACCACTTCCACACATTTAATGCACACTCTCGATTTGCAGTTCATGCACACCCGGTGCACGTTTGTCGGAAGTCCAAGTGGTTGAACATTCGCGCACATTCAGGACACATTAGGTCTCACTTTCTTCACACATTCCGTTCGCATTATTGAAACAACTAATGCTCCTGCACAGTTCGCACAGTGCGTTTTCACTTCATGCACACTTAGATCTCTAATAATATTTGTGTCATAACAATTTTCAATGGAATATTCTATTCGCGAAATTCACGAGTAATAAGTGGCTGCCTAATCAGAATCTTGTCCAATTGGTTTTCTAAGTGACCGTAAAATTTTGCTATCATTCATTTTCAAGTAGGTACATATTGATGTGAATCCTTACAACTCAAAGTTTACCTATAGAGTCAAAAAGTGTCAAGTATTCTAGCAGGCAAGAATTAGCTCTAGATAGAAACCGGACATCAGCCGAACAACGAAGTTAAGCAGCTTCAACTGCAACCAGAATTCGGATGGGTGACACACATGAATAAAAAAAATAAAAAAATCAGTCTTTGAAAAGATGATTTCTAACATCCAGGAAATATTTAACTGCGTTCTCTACCGCTCGAAAAAGAATCAACTATAAATAAATAAATAAATAAATAAATATTGGTGAAAAAAATATTTTTTGTCCGGATAATATCGAAAATAAACAATTCGGCACACTCCGTGCACATCGCGTGCATCACTTGATGCACATTACGTGGACGCTCCATACACATTTCCGTATGCACACCTTGTCACACTTGCAATGTTTCAATTTACATTTTCAGCACACTTTATTCAAGACTACTGTCACACTTCAGTCACATTACCGCAACATCTCAATTCAACCTTCGTTCACATTTGGTTTGACACTCCATTTTCGCCAGGGATATATGATGAAAAAACAAAAAAACAACAAAAATTGTTGAAAAAAATCGTTTGTCGGAAAAAAAAATTTCCATGGAAAAAAATCGTTTTTCGGAAAAATGGCTCAGGAACTTTCGATCCCAATTTCGACCAGGATTAACCTCACGAGAGATTCGTCACGAATTCTGAATCACCCTGTATAGATAGCGATTATTATACGAAGGATCTGATGAAATCTTATGCCTTAAAGGCAAGAAATGGGTGAAGAGAGATTGCGTGGTAATTCTGATGCGCACGAGCCGTCTTAATTGTTTTTAATTAAGGCAGATTAATCGCGGAGGTAGTGCAGGCGAGATTTCGATGGGGTGTCGGGAGCAGCTACCCATCAGCCGTGGTGTCGTAGCATTATCTAACAATAAGTCCTGAATATTCGAATAATATGGTATGTGTCAGAGATAATTAAGTCTCGTTCATCTCGGTTGCAATTTGATTAGCCTATGGCTTGCCTCAAAGACGCGTAAGGCGCCGATATAATTTCGTTCGAAAATCTAAGTCGGCGGTGGATTCACAGCCGCAATAAAAAAAAGTCGCGTGAAAGATTTGGCACGAAGAAAAGGCGGGTGGCTCAAACGTGAGTGCAAGATATTTGGTGAAATGGTGCCTCCTTAAGCGTTTGGTCAAAGAAAGAAGGCAGATCGGTCCCTTTATTCTCTCAAACAGCCATCTTTCAACTTCATGACTTTCGTTTTTTAGCATTTATGCAATAGACGATCTGTGGTCACTATAAGTAGGGTGTCCGTTATTTCCCAAGTTGGTTTTGTTTTTGCAACCGCCCCCTAAATTTTTAGTTGAGTACGTAAAAAAAAATATCAGACCCAAATAATCCCTTCATATTCATATTAACCCGTGCCTAAATCATAATACATTTCCCATTTGAATAACATGGGATTTTTGCCCTTTTTAGACATTAATTTTTTTTTCGATCACTACTTTCATTACCTCATCAAATATTGTTGATTCTACTACTGTTCTGACCTCTTTGGATGGACATATTTTTACATTGATGGAAAAAAAAAATTTAAGTTTTGAAGCGGTAAAATTTTTTTTTTTACTATATTGTTCAATATCTTTCGAATATTTTTTAATTTAAAAAAAAAGCATTGAGAAGTTGATAAATTCAAAATTATTCGAAAATATTCGAAAATTATTGAAAAATACGGTAAAAATTAATTTTGAAAAAAACTTCAAAACTTATGAAATTTTTTTTGTTCGCCAATGTAAAAATATGCCCATCCAAAGAGGTCAGATCAGTAGTAGAATCAACAATATTTGATGAGGTCATGAAAGTAGTGAGCGAACAAAAAATTAATGTCTGAAAAGGGCAAAAATCCCATGGTATTTAAATGGGAAATGTATTATGATTTAGGCACGGGTTATTATGAACATTAAGGGCTCATTTGGGTCTGATATTTTCTTTGGGTAATAAGCTAAAAATTTAGGGGGCAGTTGCGAAAAAAAACCAACTTGAGAAATAACGGACACCCTAATAAGTAGGTACGCGTGGCGAGAAAACTGGGGCAGTTCTTACCCCGGGCAAGCTGGATTTTCTACCTTGAAAGTCACACCTGTCTAATATACGTGAATATTCATTTTTTATTACGATTCTCCCATACGGAAAAAAAACTTCTGGATTTCCAGTAGTTACTACTGAAGCGGTGTAGTAACTAAGTAGTAACTACTGAAGATTTGTAGTTAATTAAGTAGTCACTACTAGAGGTGAGTGGTAAGTTCAGTAAATAGCATACCCCTCAGTAGTGACTACTGCTTATCAAGAGACTCGGTAGAGTCTCGTACCAAGTACATCAAAAAAAAATTTTTTTCAAGCGCGAGACTCAACGAGTCTTTATCAAGAGACTCGGTAGAGTCTTGCGCCAAGTACATTATAAAAAAAATTTTTTCAAGCGCGAGACTCAACGAGTCTTTATACCCGAGAGGCAACTACCCTAACCTATACCGCGAACTAGTATCTTCGTTTTCTGTCACCTCACAACATACACAAATTGGAACTAATTTAATCTAGGATGTAGGCATGAAAAGCTTTCATTTGAGCCTTACATCGATTAAATCGGTGTCCGGAGTGCTGAGATATTATTAACTACAGATTCTGATACCCCGTTTCCTCGTACAATGTTTGTTCTTCTCCTTAGTGTTCTTCAGACCAAGATTCAGCCAATTCAAACCATTCCCATATAAAATCACTAGACGGGAAACCACACAAAAGTTGTATCGAGTGGCGTAAGTACGAGAGTCACGAGGTAGATGGCGCTGGTATCGCAGACGGAAACCTTAGAAATATATGCTCTAAGACAGAAACCGTCTGCAATACTAGCAGGCGCGTGTTGTCATTATTTCATGTTTTTAAATACAAATAAAGGAAATAAGAAAGAGTACGAGCAATGCTTAATACAAAATTTGAACATACATAAACTAGTGAATACCCACCAAAAGCCCCTCAGGTACGAAAACCTTACGTCAAGTACATTTGAGTGATAGCCACCAACAGAAATGTTTCGATAGGTTAATTTTCTTAAATCCTACGATCTTGAGCTTTTGAGGTTATGCGAATCGACTGATGTGTAAGATTCATGGTGATAAATAGAATAACAATTGTGAACGGATAATTTTACGATTAGGTTTACCTGGTATGACACAAGACTGTTGGATGACTATTAAGGGGGTATATACACCTTTAAATGGGTTGAATTTCTGAAAAACAATTTTCATTTTTTTTTCAACTTGAAGACTCTGATAAAATTTAAAAAAATTAATATGTTTGGGAAGGGTTTGACCTTCATTATCCATATCTTACATCATGTATTACTTCCAGTCTAATAGTGGCTGCGCTGAAGACAGGAAAATACAAAATCACTCGGTTGCTGCAAAGAATCAGACCCAGCGTTGGACCGATCTTGGAATTTTTGGTTCTCAATTGTTCATAACACATGCCTCTATCAGATGAACATGGAACTTTTTGATATTGCAAGAATTACTTGAGTTATTGAATTTTTTCGATTTTTTTTCTGAATTTGAAAAAAAAATTTGCTTATTTTCCCAATATTTCAACGAAAAATGGGTTTATCAAAAAGTTCTATGTTCATCTGATAAAGGCATGTCTTATGAACAATTGAGAACCGAAAATTCCAAGATCGTTCAAACGCCCCTGGCGAAAAAAAAATTCTGGAAATCTCTGCAAAAAAGTCTGCTTTTTCTCTGCAATACACAGATAATAATCTACATTTCTCTGTTATATGGAACACTTTCCAGAGAAAATGTAGACTTTTTTGCAGAGAAAAATCAGAGTTTTTTCATGTAAATCTCTGCAACGCCAAAAATTATTTCAAATCTTTCATGCGTATTTATTTATGAATTTCGATGAAAATCTCTGCATAACCGCAAAAATTTCTGGACATCTCTCCCAGCTCCAATTTTTTCATCTGGCCTCGCTCATGATTATCTGTATTTCTATGCGAAATTCTGCGGAAATGCGAAAATGTCTGGGAATCTCTTCAAGCTCGAATTCCTCCGCCTGGCCTCGCTCATGATTATCTGTATTTCTATGCGAAATTCTGCAGAAATGCGAAAATTTCCGAAAATCTCTCCAAGATCGAATTTCCCCATCTGGCCTCGCCCATAAGTATCTGTATTTCTATACGAAATTCTGCAAAAATGCTAAAATTTATGGAAATCTCTCCAATCTCGAATTTTTTCCCTGCTCGTAATTATCTGCATCCTGAAAAATTTCGCGAATTTCTGGAAATCTTTTTTTTTTTTTTATCCATGTGGGTCACCCATCCAAATTCTGGCCGCGGTTGAAGTTGCTTAACTTCGTTGATCGACTGATGTCCGATTCTCATATGGCTCTAATCGTCGCCTGTCACAATAGTTGACACTTTTTGACTCGATAAGTAAGCTTTGATTTGTGAGGATTTACATCAATATGTACTTGAAAAAAATAAATGATCTAGCAAAATTTCACGGTCACTTCGAAGATTTCTGATGATTAAATAGTATATTATACTTCTATTCGATTGCATAGAAACATTCTTCTTCCGGTAAATTCCGTGGAAGTGTTAGAAATACTGCATAATAGTACAATTTTGAAAATTCTGCAAAACTGTACAGCAAAAATTTTCAGATTTTTAAATCGAAAATCATCAATTACAATTTCTCTGCAAAACTTTAAATATTTCTATTTCCATGAAATATTTATATTTTGGAAAATTCTGCAACACTGTACAGCAGAAAATTTCAGATTTTTTAATTGAAAATCATAAATTTCTCTGCAAAGCTTCGAATTTTTCTGCGTGGAAAATATTGCGCAGACTTGTGGAAAATCTGCAAAACTCTACCGCGGAAATTTACGAAATTTTTCATTGAAAATCATCAATTTCTCTGTAAAACTCTGAATTTCTCTATTGTCGTGAAATTTGTACGATTTTGAAAATTCTGCAAAACTGTAAAGCAGAAATTTCAGGATTTTTACATTGAGAATCATCAATTTCTCCGCAAAACTCTGGATTCTTCTGGTTTCGTTAAATTCCTGCCGTTGGGGTAATTCCGCGAAAATCTACAGTCGAGATTTCCAGAATTTTTCATCGATAATCATTAATTTCTCCGCAAAACTCGGCATTATTCTGGTTTTGTGGAATGTCATCACTCGAGTAAATTCTGCGAAAATACGCAGCGGAGATTTCCGGAGTTTTGCATTGAAAATTATCAATTTCTCCGAGAAACTTCGGATTTTACTGGTTTCGTTGATTTTCTGAACTTGGAGAGATTCAGCGAAACTCTACAGCGGATATTTCCGGAATTCATCATCAAAAATCAATAATTTCTGCGAAAAACTCCGGATTTTTCTGGGTTTGTTGAATTTCTGAGATTGGGGAGATTCCGCGAAGCTCTACAGCAGGGATTTCCGGAATTTTTGAACGAAAATCATCAATTTTTCCGCAAAACTCTGGATTTCTCTAGTGTTGTTGAATTTCTGTACTTGAGAAAATTCAACAAAAGTCGTCAGCGGATATTTTCAGCATTTTGCATAGAAAATCATCAAATTCTCCGCAAAACTATGGATTCTTCTGGTGTCGTTGAATTTCTTCACTCAAGTAAATTTTTTCGAAAGTCTACAGTGGAGATATCCAGAATTTTTCATCGAAAATCATCAATTTTTCCGCGAAAATCTACATTTTTCGGGTTTTGTTGAATTTCTGCACTTGAGGAAATTATGCGAAACTCAACAGCAGATATTTCCATAATTTTTCATCAAAAATCATCAAATTCTCCGCAAAACTCTGGATTCTTCTGGTTTTGTTGAATTTCTGTACTTAGGGAAATTCTGCAAAACTCTACAGCGGAGATTTCCCGAATTCCCCGAATTCCCCGGATTTTTCCGATAAATTCCAGATATTACATCTCTGGAAAACTCCAGATTTTTCTGCATCTTCATTTGTAGATTTTTGAAGAGATTTGGCAGAGATTTTTTTTTCACCAGGGGCTGGGTCTCATTCTTTGCGGCAACCGAGTGATTTTGTATTTTCCTGTCTTCGGCGCAGCCACTATTAAACTGGAAGTAATACATGATGTAAGATATGGATAATGAAGGTCAAACCCTCCCCAAACATGATGATTTTTTTAAATTTGATCAGAGTCTTCAAGTTGAAAAAAAAAGGAAAATTGTTTTTCAGAAATTCAACCCATTTGAAGGTGTATATACCACCTTAACTGACTATGACCTCTAAATTTTAATCACTTATACATTGTAGATTTAGCTTATTTCCATTCATGAATGCAATTATCGGAGGAAACGTTTTTTTGGGGATTCAATTATCTAGCAAGTCACCGCCTGAGAAAGTCTGACAAGAGAAAATCGTGAGAAAATGTTGAAGTTGAAAAATATGAGGGTAGCATGATTTGATATAGGAAACGGCAAGGAGCCAGACCAATGAAGCCGAGTTCAAGCGTTGGATTGCAACGAATTCCACTTCAAGCTCCATGTTAAGCTAATCTCCGAAAACTCGTCTGCTACGACTCCAATTGTGAGTCAACGTTATGCGTAGGATTCCGACGAGTTTGATAATCTAACTCCCTATCATCTAGTCAAAACGAGACTGCAAGTCGACGTTGTGTGTTGGACTCCGATAGGCTTTATTCTACACTCCACGTCAACGTAGTGCGACCTTCGGCGCAGATAATTTTGTAATTCTTGTTTTACAAACAGCTTAGATTTTTCGTTCAGAACTATTTCAAAGTCTGTATAAATATTTTATGATCACACGTAAATTAATAGTACAACCCATATATTCAGAATATAATGTCAAATTTCAATACATAATTTTGTTAGAATTTGATATGCCACCTATGTCTGTATGTTCGTCTATCTTAAGCTTCCTTCAAGAGATTCTCACTTATATCTATTTATTCATTGTAGACTCAGCGTATAACCATTTATGAATGGAATTATTGAAAAAAAATCTTTCTTATGGATTGTTTAATTTTGTAGCTGGTCGCCGTATAAGACGTGAGGATGATGAAAGAAAACGCTTGGGTTGCAAAGTATCGGTATAGTGTGATTCGATACGAGAAACGGCAAGAGTTAGACGAAGAGAGCAGAATGCGAGTGTTTGACTTCATAAACTTCCATTTTATGCTCTACGCTAGTCTTGCATGAATAGGCTCAATTCTAAATATTTTCATACCTTCTGTTGCAACCCGAATTGGAAGTTGACGTTATGAGTACGGGACGCGTACATGATCTTTTTGCAGCGGACCTAGTTGCATTAAGAAAAAAAACGACCTACGAATTGCAATACATATATCTGATATCCACATATATTTAGTCATGAGCAGCAACTATAACCCTGCGTGCAAGTAACTCCGTCATTGCCGGTCCCAGGCCCAGATGAGGCAGGAGGGCTGCACGCAGGGTTAGATGTTGTAGGTATAAAAAATTATTGTAGTGGAACAATTTGTAAACGCTATGAAAGTACATTACGCGTCACTCTACAAATTTGAGACTTGGGGAAAAATATAAGCACACGCGTGCTTGTTGCTGTTGACGTTCCTGCTTATCGAGGGACTTCGGGCGATATGAAATAGTACAAGACAACCGAGCGAGCGTAGCGAGCAAGCACAATTACTAGGTGGTCAAGCAAAATTTTACAAAAAGTAGTGAAATGAACCCCAAAAAGCACCTTTGGTGCAAAAACCTTTCGCCAAGTCCATTAATGTGTAGATCACTCCACCAAAAAATAATCAAAGGTTGTGCTCGTTCGCTCGCTGTGCTCGCTCACTCGGTTGGTTGATGATTATCAACATACAAAAGCATTGAAATCAGATACAACTGCCAAGTACCTGTAGAATAATGAAAGTTAGGAATTGAAAGATTTGTTCAAACTACATAACGTTGTACTCATTCGCTCGCTGCGCTTGCTCACTCTATTGGCTTATGATTATTGGTTGAAAAGACAATTCGGATGAAGGAATTGAAGATGTCAACATTTATCTAAAAATATTCATAACGAAAAAATAATTTAAACAAAATTAAAAAAAAAAATTTGGAGGTAGTGGTACTTGGGGGGCCTTTCGTAGAAAAAGAAATATAAAATATGGATCGCGAACCATGTCAATGTCATCTGATAGATATTCAAACATTGGCCCGCCAACGTACCACGGACTCCAAATTTTTTTTTTTAATTTTGTTTAAATTATTTTTTTGTTATGAATATTTTTAGATAAATGTTGACATCTTCAATTTCTTCATCCGAATTGTCTTTTCAACCAATAATCATAAGCCAATAGAGTGAGCGAGCGCAGTGAGCGAACGAGTACAACGTTATGTAGTTTGAACAAATCTTTCAATTCCAAACTTTCATTATTCTACAGGTACTTGGCAGTTGTATCTGATTTCAATACTTTTGTATGTTGATAATCATCAACCAATCGAGTGAGCGAGCACAGCGAGCGAACGAGCACAACCTTTGATTATTTTTTGGTGGAGTGATCTACACATTAATGGACTTGGCGAAAGGTTTTTGCACCAAAGGTGCTTTTTGGGGTTTAGTAACTACTGTGAGCAGCAGTACGAGTATTCACTACTGAATCTACTACAGCTTTAGTAGTTTACTCATATTCTGCTTCTCAAGTTGAGTGGTGACTATTGCTAGTGGTAACTAATTTGAGCAGTACTGCGGGTATTCACTGCTGAATCTATTACAGCTTTAGTATTTTTATTATGTTTTCGAATTTTGAATTTCATTTTTCATCTCTCTTCAACATAAATGATTTCAGTCAACATTTCGGTTTCAAATAATATTTTTCTTCTGCAAATATTTCAAAAAAATCTTACTATTAAAAAAAAAATCATACATTTTCTTCTTCCAATTCAAATGACTGACATGATGATCGTTTTAATACCTTCCGTTTGTGTGATAATCCGCTTTTTGCTTCAATGCACTTATAACAATAACACATTCTTTTCCAATTATTTCCGAACGAGCGATTAGGTTTAATTTACTATGCTATCAATAAGGACATTTTTCTGATATAAAAAAAAAGTAAGTCTCATTATTTTGGAATTCTTCAAAATTGACATGTTATACAAGACAAAAATGGAGAAAAAGCAGTAAATATTTCGTTTGCCCCATAATTTGAAAAAATATTATGCGAAATCAAAATGTCAACCGAAATTTCGATCCATATTTTGACAGAAATTGAAAACAAAAAATTAATCGAAGAATTGAAATAAAATAAAAGATACAATGAAAAGAAATAATTAGACAAAAATGTCGAAAGTATTTGGTTGAATAGTTGGTGATTGTACACATGAAGGTTATATAAAAACAATAATATCTCAAATTATAGAAAATTGCAACCTGAATCTAATCAGATAAGATCATTTACAAATATGTATTGTAACGTTTCGGATTGTCTAGGATCTTCAGATCGTTGACACAAGCCGCCCGTTGGTTTCTAAAAGAAGTTAATTCATGCAATAATTAAATAATAAGTAAATTTGGACTCCTCGACACTGTGAGGTGGGGAAAAAAGAGGTAATGCCACACAAAAAGCTACCTACCACAGATTTTTATTAATTCACAATCCTATGCTAAACAACACTTCTCCGGTCTTGCAACCGCCGAAGTTATATTAGTCCAAAACCTAAGGTTTTGCTGACCTCCACTGAACCAGGTGGTATTCCAAGCCAGTGGTCCCTGCTATTGCGAATTTAAACACTAACTTGCAGAACCAGGATCCTAGATCCGAGCCTGCGTGTCAGATACAGAAACACAACAACTGGCCCTCGGATACAGGTCGATCAGACCGCAGCCGTACGCATCTGTTGATGTTTATTCTGATCTCTAACTTGGCTTTTGTATGGTGTGAAAATCAACACGATAGAAATACAGAAATGTCAGGCAAATCCCGATTAGCTTTGTGATTAATAGCTATATTTAAATATCCAATAAATCTATAATAATTGCACAAAGATGCTTATCTTATATTCAATCTCCTACTTCCCTATTTGAGACTCGTGTATCAAGAGACTCGGTAGAGTCTCGCGCCAAGTACATTAAAAAAAAAATTTTTTCAAGCGCGAGACTCAACGAGTCTATATACCCGAGAGGCAGCTACCCTAACCTATACCGCGAACTAGTATCGTCGATTTCTTTCACCTCACAATATACACAGATTGGAACTAATTCAATCTAGGATGTGGGCATGAAAAGCTTTCATTTGAGCCTTACATCGATTAAATCGGTGTCCGGAGTGCTGAGATATGATTAACTACAAATTCTGATACCCCGTTTCCTCGTAAAATTTTTCGTATTCATTTTCGTCGTCGTCAGACCAAGATTCACATTAAAACCATTCCCATGCAATCACTCGACGGGAAAATCCACACAAAAGCTGTAGAGTGACGTCAGTACGAGATAGTTCCGACGTAGATAGCGCCAGTATCGCAGACAGAAGCCGTCTCCTACATCAGGGCCCGGCATACTCATTAGTCCAAAGAGCCAGAGCTCTACATCCACTTAACCCGTCCACCGGCACTAATCCTTTTAACGCCATTTCTTGGATTTTGGTAGGTATGGGTGGGAATATGCAGGTATGAAAAGACCCGGACGGTCGGACGCAGTTCTTGCCGTCGCAAATAGAGCAAACCACCCCTCAGTTCCTATTATTTCTCCTGAACGCTGCCCCTACCATCGCACTTCCAGGTAAGGACGAGTGACCGTTTTCAGGTAGACCGAGGGGACTTACGGCCGTAGTAATTGACACTTAGAGCCAGGCTGGCTCCGAGAGCCCGGCCGTGCCGGGCCCTGTCCTACATAGACATAGCGCATGGACTGCGCATTCCCTATACAGCCTATGGTAACGCCAAAAGTGAGAGAGAAGGGTAACACACGCGGCCAAATCTGTCTCTTTCTATGCATTTGACGTTGTTGGTTGGAAAGAAACAGATTTGGCCGCGTGTAAATACTGTCTCTTTCTACCGACCGAGCGATTTTCGGCCCGAATGCGCAGTCCATGCTCTATGTCTATGGTCTCCTACACTAGCAGACGCGTATTGTCATTTCATGTTTTTAAATCCCAATAATAAAGAAAATAAGAGAAATACGAGCAATGCTTGATACAAAATTTGAACGTACAAAAACTAGTGAATACCCACCGCAAGCCCCTCGGGTGCCAAAACCTTACGCCAAGTACATTAATGTGATAGTCACCAATAAAAATGTTTCGATAGGTTAATCTTAAATCCTACGATCTCGAGCTTTTGAGGTTATGCGAATCGGCTGACGTGTAAAATTCATGGTGATAAATAAAATAACAATTATAAACGGACAAGACTGTCAGATGAATGTTAGCTGATCTATGGATGCAATTATCAGAAGAAACGGTTTTTTCGGTTCAATTGTTTAGCAAGTTATCGCCTGAGGAAGTCTGACAAGAGAAAATCAAGAGAAAATGTTGAAGTTGAAAAATATGAGGATAGCATTATTCGATATAGGGAACGGCAAGGAGCCAGACCAATAAAGCCGAGTTCAAGCGTTGGATTGCAACGAATTTTACTTCAAGCTCCATGTTAAGCTCATCTCCGAAGGCTCGTCTGCTGAGACTCAAATTGTGAGTCAACGTTATACGTAGGATTCCGACGAGTCCTATAATCTAACTCCGTATCATCTAGTCAAAACGAGATTTTCAGTCAACGTTGTTTGTTGGACTCCGATAGGCTTTATTCTATACTCCACGTCAACGTAGTGCCTTGATCTTCGGTGGAGATAATTTTTTAATCCATAATGTATATTCATAATTTAATGTCAAATTTCAATAAAGGACCCCGCACAAATCTTATGGAAATTGGATCCCGGTCAAATTTGTGACCATGATGACTTTTGATCAGGATGACCTGAAGCACAACATACTACAATTTTGGACAATTTGACCGGGATCCAATTTCCATAAGATTTGTGCGGGGTCCTTTGTTACATTTTGGTATGCAACCTGTGTCTATATGTTCGACTCTATTAAGCTTTCTCCAAATTGAGATTAGTGCTATCACGACAAATGGAATGAAATTACTTATTTATGGATTATTTAATTTTGTAGCGGGTCGTCATATAAGACGAGAGGAAGATGAGAGAAAACGCTTGGGTTGCAAAGTATCAGGATAGTGTTATTTGATACGAGAAACGGCAAAAGTCAGACGAAGAGAGCAGAATGCGGGTGTTTGACTTCATAAATTTCCATTTTATGCTCTACGCTAGTCTTGCATGAATAGGCTCAATTCTAAATATTTTGATACCTTCTGTTTAGACCCGAATTGAAAGTTGACGTTATGAGTACGGGATGTGTACATGTTCTTTTTGCAGAGGACCTAGTTGCATTAAAAAAAAAACTACCTACGAATTGCAATACATATATCTGATATCCACATATATTTAGTCATGAGCAGCAACTATAACCCTGCGTGCAAGTAACTCCGTCATTGCCGGTCCCAGGCCCAGATGAGAGGAGGAGGGCTGCACGCAGGGTTAGATGCTGTAGGTATAAAAAATTATTGTAGTGGAACAATTTGTAAACGCTATGAAAGTACATTACGCGTCACTCTACAAATTTGAGACTTGGGGAAAATTATGAGCACACGCGTGCTCGTTGCTGTTGACGTTCCTGCTTATCGAGGGACTTCGGGTGGTATGAAATAGCACAAAACAACCGAGCGAGCGTAGCGAGCGAGCACAATTATCAGGTGGTCAAGCAAAATTTTACAAAACGTAATGAAATCAACCTCAAAAAGCACTTTCGGTGCAAAAACTTTCCACCAAGACCATTAATGTGTAGATCACTCCACCAAAAAATAATCAAAGGTTGTGCTTGCTCACTCGATTGGTTGATGATTATCACCATACAAAAGCATTGAAATCAGATACAACTGCCAAGTACCTGTAGGGTGATAAAAGTTTGGAATTGAAAAATTTGTTCAAACTAAATAACGTTGTACTCGTTCGCTCGCTGCGCTCGCTCACTCTATTGGCTTATGATTATGGGTTGAAAAAACAATTCGGATGAAGAGATTGAAGATGTCAACATTCATCTAAAAATATTCATAACGAAAAAATAATTTAAAAAAAAGTAGTAAAAAAATTTTGGAGGTAGTGGCACTTGGGGGGCCTTTTGTAGAAAAAGAAATATAAAATATCGATCACGAACCATGTTAATGTCATCTGATAGATATTCAAACATTGGCCCACCAACGTACCACGGACTCCAAATTTTTTCGTTCAATTTTTTTTAAATTATTTTTTCGTTATGAATATTTTTAGATAAATGTTGACATCTTTAATCTCTTCATCCGAATATTTTTTTCAACCCATAATCATAAGCCGATAGAGTGAGCGAGCGAACGAGTAAAACGTCATTTAGTTTGAACAAATTTTTTAATTCCAAACTTTTATCATTCTACAGGTACTTGGCAGTTTTATCTGATTTCAATGCTTTTGTATGTTGATAATCATCAACCAATCGAGTGAGCGAGCACAACCTTTGATTATTTTTTGGTGGAGTGATCTACACATTAATGGACTTGGCGGAAAGTTTTTGCACCGAAGGTGCTTTTTGGGGTTTTGAATTTACATTGATAGGTAGCAGTACTGCTATAGCTAAAGCTCCTGTGTTCTAGTTAAATGATACTACCTCCTATTTTAGGAAGAATAGTTAAATTATAATATGACAGAGTGTTCTATAACAAATTACTTCAATTTGAAATGCTGCTACTTTATTAGCTGGTCAAGACGACCAGTCTTATAGCAAATGAGTCATTCGGGTGCTCTACCACATATCGCTGCTGAGCTTGCTCGGCAGCTGCTTACATACTCGATTGTCGTCGCTTGTGACGTCATAAGCGGCGCTCCTGAATTTGTCCAACTTTCAGCGAATTTCGATGACCAATCACAACAGGCCTAGGGTCTGTCTGATTGACACGTTACAGTATACCTATGCATTTTTTTACTGTTACAAAAAACTTTCAGTTATCTAACACCTCTTATTTTAATTTAATTCAAAACCCTAATCATGAGCTTCGACAAATAAGGAAATATTAGCCAACCAACCATAGGGTAGTTTGGCGTAGTAGGTAGAGCGTGCGACTAGTAATACAGCGAGTGCGAGCGGACTTGGGTTCAAATCCCGGTTATATCGGAACAAACCGGATGGCGTTTTTCTCAACGAATTTGCGATGCTTGTCCATCTACGCGTAGAAATTTATGAAATGCGAACGTAAAATTCTATTTTTTTTTTTTTTTTTTTTTAAGCTGAGAGAACTAGATGGACGTGCTTGGTTAGTTCCTGACTGTAATTTCCACACACTGCCCAGGTTGAAAAGCCGACTACTCGCCAGTGGTGACTACTCATCAGTAGGTACTACTCATTAGTAGTCGCCAGTATTCGCGAATTTACAGTCTGAGAACTACTGAAAAACAGCAGTGGTATTCAGTAGTATCCCTGTAGTTATTTCAGTAGTCCCCTAATAGTTTTTCCAGTGGTTTTTGAGTAATCTTTCAGTAGTTTTTTTCATACGGGTCTAGAACATACGACTCCACTTAAAGCACCAGTGTGAGCTGTAGGTGATTCGGATATGATACAGACTCCCACAGTCTCTGAGGGACTCGTCACAGAAATATATTATCATCACGTGCCAGACATTTGATCCACAGCTTCAAATATACCGGAAATATTCTGAAATTATCCAATTTTTTTGGCAATCCAATAACATATAAAGGACGTGAGGTCCAGTCTGTTACATCCCAATAAACACAGGTCCGTTTAATAGACGTTTAAAAAACGTGCCGGCTGCATAAATTTGGTGCACGTGGATAAATTAATCGTAGATCCACGTACAGGCGGACATCAGACCTGGAAATTCATTGTACTATAGGTTTAATTTTGGTATAATGAATGTATAAAGGGTCGTTTCAACGGTTTTTACACGTATGATGAACACGTTCATTATACGGGATTTCAACCACCTTGTGTTTATTGGGAAGAGTGGTTCACACAACAAACTAAATGATAGCTGCATGCATGTCACTTACAGCAGCCATGTGGATTGTTCTTTGAGGACTACGCATTGCTCTCATAGCAATACCGTATAGTTGCCAATGCTTCGTTACTGTAGCGATGCGCTAAAGTTCGTGGAAAGATATCGTCCAGTTATTGGAGAGATTTTGTACCGTTCCAGTAACTATCCCGGTATAGTTGTGGGAGCTATACGCGAGGCGACGCGAGCCACACGTATAGCTGATCTAACTATTCCTCAGTTTCACGCGCGCGTGCGCCTCAGAAATGACAGACAGACCATAACATCGAAATTGCAGGTTATGTTGACCTATTCTTAAGATTTCAAATATTTAACATTTATATACACATATTTATAAAAACGTATACGTATGTATACAAATTTATATGCATGGAGACATTATGTGAAATAATAAACACATATTATATTGCATAATTATTGATAATAACACATGTCTACATCGTGCATCTCGCGAGGGTGTATTGAACATAGCATAGCTGCTATAACAAATCCGTCGTTCAGCTCGCACAGCTATACCGCATCGTTCGAGCGAGCGGACTACGTTATGCTCTAATGTTTTGCTCTTGTAGCTAGACAACAGTACCGTTGCGACCAGAGACCCGATTATAGCTTTAAGAACCAGAAATTCGGCTGTCACAACCACTCTTTTTTCTCCGTGCACTTGTGTTCCAATAGTTTACAAGGAAATGGCTCGAAATAAAATAGCTATTTATGTATCAAGTCCGAAAAGTGTCACAATCCGGTATGAGTAATTTCTAATATGAGCCGATCGAGTATGCTGTGTCACAGGAGAACGAGTGCGAATTTATCGCTCGAGCGCAGCGAGGGCGATAATTCGCACTCGTTCTCCTGTGACACAACACACTCAGAGGCGAATTTCTGAAATTACCCATACCGGATTTGACACTTCTCGGATTTGGTGCATACAATATTTTATGCGATCCGTTGTTTGACGGTTCACTTTTTGGAAAATCGCACACCTAAAGTGTTATACATTTATACTTACTCTATAGTTTCCAAAATTACTAGTGTTATTGCGTTTTGCTGTATCAAAATATTTTGACTCATACATTTGACATTTTCAGACATTTTATTTTATAATGTGTGAACATAGTCAAAACCAACCTGACTATGTCCATTTCGATGAAACATATTCATATCGTCCGATAATATTTTCATTATGGGCTCCTGTCCTATAATGTTTCACTATATTTTAGTGACCTGAAATTGGTCACTTTGCGGCCTAAATCCAATGCTCAAAAAGTGAACTTTCAAACAACGGGTCGCATAAACAAAATTACATCTAAAAATAAAATTCATCGAATATCTTTGGTTTCCTTCCAAATTAGGTATATCAATGTAGAATAGAGTGTCCCTTGAAAGGGGTGTCTTTGAATTTCATTCCTCCGAGTGAATCAATTGGTTCAAAGCAAATAAGAGAAAGTTCTGCCAAAGGATTGTCATCAATTTTCATTCTAAGTGGTGCCGGTAAGCTCATGCTTTTCCCATTTGAGGGGGGATTTCTTTTTCTATCGCTAAATTTATCGCTTTTTTCTAATTTTCTGATGAAGAAACTATACAACGGGTCGATGCGAAATTCAGCATGTGGATTTATTTATCTCTTATCTATTCACAAAAAAAATTGAAAATCATTTTCTCCCAAAAATACGCCTTCCACCCCCCCCCCCCCCCCCCCCCCAAACGTGCGATCATCGCCAGTCGACGATGTGCACGATTTGAGTCGTGCCAATAATCCTGCAACAAAAACCCGGGAACATGTTATTTTACACACATGTAGCTATCGTTTGACGAAGCAAAAAAAAACGAAAAGAAATTGAGGATCCGGTGATGTTTTGAACTCAAAATATCGATTGATCCCAATAAATATGTGTGATTCTGTTCTAACTGTTACTCTTGTGATTGATAATTTTTAGCTTTCAAAATTCAACTTTTTTCATTTGTGTATGCATATTATTACTCTATATTATTGTGAAAATGAAAGTCTGAAAGGATTTCGCTACAACTTTAAGGCTGGAAAAAAAAAAAAAAAAAATCAAAAAAAAATTATAATCAGTCATTCAAATAATTTTATTGATAATTGAGAAAAAAAAAATTTTTTTTTAAATTTAAAAAAATAACAATCAACGATTATAGTATATTGTGTACCAAGGAGGCAAAAAAGGTCTTTTAACGACGAGCGTAAATTTGCAATACGAGTCGTAGACGAGTCGAAGACGAGTCAAAGACGAGTATTGCAAATACGCTCGGAGTAAAAGACCTTCGCCTCCTTGGTGCACACAATATTTTATACAACAAAAGTATGTTTTACAAGTTCATGCTCGATTCGGTACACAAAGTCGACGGATACACACACGCATAGCAACGCATAATAACGCGGTGTTATGCATAACAACGCGTACTTCAGAGACCACTTTTAACTCCTAGGACTCAAAAGTAGCTGAAAGTGAACTATTCGCATGCACATTCACAGACCCGCTCAACTGTCTCTGAAACGCCTCCTTTGTGTACCGAAATCGAGCATGAAAAACGCGTAAAACATGCTTGCGTGGTATAAAAATAATTCTATTACTAATTAGAAAAAAGAAAACAAACAAACAAATGAACACTCAATGATCGAAATAATTTTATTACCAATTAATTATTTTTTCACATGGTACTGACAGACACGGTACTGACATTTTCATTTAAAATAGCAACTCCGATTGTTTGTTTAGGAATTTGATAATATCCATTTACCGTATAATTATAAGGCTAGTAATAAGTACAAAAATTTATTACTCATTATGCAAAAAATCGATAGTTCATAAAGTTTGTCAATACCACGGTACTGACAAGTAAATTTATGACATACCTTTCTAAAAATTGAGTTCTAAAATGACACAAACCCATTGCACTATTTTATAAACTTTATGTTTGTGAATATTACTCAGGCGACGTACTTTCAATATGGCTCACTAGCGGTTTCATTAATCTCGAGGTACATGGCGCTCGAGTCATACAAATTCAAATTCAACAATTCGTTGAAATCTAAAGACAAAAGTTATTGAGCCGGAATTCAATGTTAAATTGATATATTGGAAAAAAATGTATTAATTTTCTCAAGTTTAATCATATTCATTAAGATTTATAAGGTAATTAGTTTGAATCATATATTGCGATAAAAAAAAATTAACAATTTATAGGAAAATTCTAGAAATGGACATGACACGGTACTGACATCTAAGTGATATAGTGTAAGTTTCCACTGAATTACAAGTTATACTTTACAAAAGAAGTGATGAAATATGTTCATGAAGATCTAATTAACACAAAAATTTCATTAATAGATTGTTAATTAATGACTAGTGAGAACAAACAGTACATGACATAAAGAATCACAGTGAGAACAGAACCACCCATATATCGATCTTTTTGTTATAATCAAAAAAAAAAATTTACCGGGTTGCTTTTTTTTTCGTCAAACGATAGCTACATATGTCTAAAGTGAAATGTTTTTGGGTTTTGTTGCAGGATTGATGGGAAGACTCAAATCGTGCACATCGTCAACTGAGGATCATAGCGCGTCGAGGGGGTGGAAGGCGTATTTTTGAGAGGAAATGATTTTTAATTTTTTTGTGAATAGATAAGAGATAAATGGATCCACATGCCAAATTTCGCATTGATCCGTTGTACAGTTTCTTCACCGGGAAATTAGAAGAAAACGATAAATTTAGCGAAGAAAAGGGGGAATCCCCCCTCGAATAACTTGGGTTTTTAGTGTAAGTTTAGGGGATATTCTCGCTCATCCGGGATACTTTTCTGCGCATGGGTTACCGATTTTGATGCCACGCGAGATTTTGCCTCTTAACCAATCCCCAACAAGACATCTAGAGCCATTGGCCTTAGTATCAAGTGGTTCGGAAGCTATTCGATGCTCAAAATATGAAAAAAAATCTGCTTTGGAACGCACGGGACGATCTTTAGGCGTACGTAACTTCGGTTTTAGCGATCATACAGATGTTTTTCACTAGTGATTCGGAATCGCAAGACTTTCACCTTTCACGCTGTGAGCTCAGGAAATTCGGAAGAAAAAATTCTTGAATACGATTTTTTCAAAAAACTATTGTTTTTCAGTTTTCGAAACGAAGGTAATAATTTTTGTTGATGAATATTTTATTGAAGGTAGTCCTTGGAATAATAAAGAATTTCTGAAATTTGTGGAAGGGTATTCGGCCTCGTTTTTGTTCAAATAATTCGACGATGAATTTCAATTATCAAAGTAACGCGCTGGAGTCTTTTTGTTCAACCGGGAAATAGTATATTGTGCATCGAGGGAGCAAAGGCCGTTTTCGCTCCCGAGCGTGTGGTTTGCTGCCCGAGCGAGAGCGAGTCGAAGCGAACGCGAGGGCAGCAAACTACACCGAGGGAGCGGAAACGTTGCTTCCGTGGTTCACACGATATTTTTTTTTACACATGGATCGAAGGCCGATTTCACCTGTAGGAAAAACGGGATGCTAGAAATGGATCCAGAATTAGGAACCCGCCATGGTTGATATGCTATTTAGGTGCTTATTAGTTAGACCAACCTAATGTAACCTAACCACCCAAGCGGTCCAGAAATCCGGAGAGTCCAAAAATCCTGGACAAGTCGAATGCTCACAGACTACTGTACGTGGCGCGGCGGGGTCCAGGGGACTTGAAAAAAAAACCTCAAAAAGAAATCGAAATCTCATTGAAAAAAAGAAGTTCCATATATCACACATAATATACTCAGGATAATCATTTTTTCTTCGGTTATTTCAACAGTGAGTGGTAGTAGTAAACAAAAAATAACATTTTACATATTTATTATAATTATTATTAATCATAACATATTTTTTCAATTAAACATCTACGATTCTATCTCTCACATTCAACTTAATCTTTCTTTCCTCCGAAAGTGAATGATCCGATCGAGGCTATATTAAAATGGTAGTGAATTTCAGTTGGTTTTTCTGCTGGTACCCCTGAGTTCTCTTTCCCTACCGTAGAAGAGGCTGAATTTGTTGACAGCAGTGCATCAAGATTCACTTGCCCTTCAAGCTTCTTTTTGTTAGGTGACAAATTTTCGGTCTCAGAAATTTTGGAAGAGGATGGTTTCGAATTTATCACCTCCGTTAGTTGGCTCGATCTTTTTCGTTTGTTGTTGATGGAGTCCTCAATATACCCCTCTGCAACACGATCCGACTTCCAGCCGCCAAGGCGCTTAATGGATATTAAGTCTGCACCGGCATCAGCAAGGATTGTCGCTGCTGTTCGGCGAAAACTATGCCCAGTGTAAGCTTTCGCATTTGGCAGTTTTAGGTATGCGGCGATTTCTGCTGGCATACCACCCAGTTTATTTTTACCGATCGGTTGATTGAAGCATTTTCCGGATCCGTATTTCAGAAAGAACCGATTAGTTGATTCTTTCTGAGGTCGTAGATCCATGTATTTTTTCAGGATATGGTAAAATTCACCGTCGATCACGAATGTTCTCGGTAAATGAGTTTTCGTATCTGGAAGAGTGACGTGAAGAACGGATTCTTTGTCAACCACATTCGTGCTTGTTAGGTGGCATAGTTCGCCACCTCGGCAGGCGCCATAAACACCGATGATCAATGCAGCCTGAAAATATCATAATGAATGTAATTTCATATTACATGGATTTTTATCGGTATAGCGTGTATATTCCATATTTTTACCTTTGTGGCCAAATATATTTCATCTGGAGCTTCCCGCAGAAATTTTTCGACATCCTGAGACGTCAAAACTTGCGACTTCTTACTCTGGAACCCAACGTTTTTTTTCTTCAAGAAACGTTGTAGCTGCGAGTATTTTGAAATATCAATTCCTTGAACGTTATCAATAGTGGTTTTCAGCATTGAATGGATAGACCACAGCGTTGAAGGCTTCAATTTTCTCGACAACTCTTCGAAATAGGCTAGCAGAACCGGTTCGTCAAACGAGGTTGCGCCTTGTTCTTTCTGCCAAGTCAAGAACTTTTCGTAGGCGGCGATATATTTGGTTTTTGATTTTTCGGGCAGGGCATCATTGATAACCCGTTTCGCTGTTGCCAAAATATGTGGCGGTATGTAGTGATTTTCACAGTCAGATTCGTCACTCGTTATCATTTTAATCGAGGAAAATATAATATGACAAAATTGAATTAAATGAACTATCTTAGAGAAGATTACACGAACAAAACAGTATAGGTATGAAGTTGGTTCCCACCGTCTGCTGTTTTATTCATGAAGGAGAAAAGAGGATTGATGAATCTAGTGCAACTTCATATCGGTAAGCAAAGACAGCTGTCTCTAGGGAGCAAAGATTTTCAGGGAAGAAAAGCCGGGAGCAAAGACTTTCGGGGAGCAAAGACTTTTCGAGCGGCAAAACCGCTCTTTGCTCCCCGAAAACAGAGAGCAAAATCGGCCTTCCGGCGCATGTGTGACAAAAAATAATGAGCTTACCGGCACCACTTAGAATCAAAATTGAGGGAAATGATCCTATGGCCGAGCTTTTTTTTTTCTTTATTTGAATCCAATTGATTCACCCGCAGGAATGAAATTCGGAAACACCCCTGTTAAAGGACACCCTAATGTAGAATATTTTCTTCAAGTGTGAAGAAGTTTCGATAAACGATGCGCCTAACGATCAATCTATGCACTGCCGCGGGTCGATAAAATCTCGGATAATTCTGGATTATCTCTCAAAATACTAGTATAATTAGCTGTGAAGAAGATGAACCCAATGGAATATTTCTTCCCAGCGAAACGGTGAGTTGAAAAAATTATTTCCAAAGTGTTTAAAATTTTTGTTCTGAAGTATTTCACACTTTTTCGAATCTCTATTCCTTGAGAGAATTTCACATTAAATTATACGGTGAGGAACTATCATAACTGATGGAACGTCATCGCAAATGTAAAACGTTGTAGTCTGAAACCTGAAGTGAGTTCTCTTGGAAGGGGTTGAGTATTATTTTTTTGCTATTTTTCGTACGCTAACTCATATTGAGCAGCTTGACATGTCGGGCTTGGATTTGGACGGTACATTTCTAGGCTCAATGTGGTTTTGGGGCAAACCTCAATTTTTAAAACCCAAACTGTCGCCAAATTTTGCACACTTTACACTTCACTCAATCAAAGACAAATCTATTTACATAGTTTGTCGAGCAATCAATTGAACGTGATTAAAATTACACTAGTTACTCATGTGCTCTTATCCAACCGCGATTGAATCTTTCGCGAAACGTGCGATTCCTAGTCTACTCTACCAAATATGATTTCGATGGAATTGATCTCCTCAAATTTTCAATATCGTTTCTCGTTGGAAATATACTTGCGACAAAAAGAGTTGGTAGTCAAGAGTGCGCAGGAGATGTAGAGGATATAGTCGAGGAATAAATTCGCCTGCATCGCGATAAGAAATCAGATTAGGGCGTTAGCTCGAGTTTATTTAGGGTAAGGTTGTTTTAGTCGTACCCCCTAAGGGAAAATTACTGTAATTTTTAAGGTAATTTGAATCAAACAAAATCTTTTGGATCTAATGGATCTTTATTCAGTAAGCTATTACCAACTCATAAGAATACAAAGATCTTTTATCAAGATAGATATTTCAACGTTTTTCAAAAAAGTATTTTCGGTACGATCAAGGCACCTGCTTGCCTAATTTGCACCACCTATAGCCTTTAAGTCGTACCTATAATGAGGTATCAGCGATGACATCATCAATCTCTGAAATAATGTAAAAACACGTCATAATAATAATAATAATAATAATAATAATAATAACAATCTGAAACCGTAATATTCGATCGTTCTCTCAGCAGTTCTAGTTCTTCTCTTCGCTATGACTAGTTCATTTTTTCTCCTAGTGTTATACTCATGTTTATGTCTCTTAACAATGTTTGACAAATAATCTGGTGTGAGATTATTTACAATTTTATAGCACAATACGCATACATTAAACTTAATTCTATCTTCTATTGACATGAAACATAATGCACTCAGCATTTGTACAATCGGTGTATATCGACTGACCCCCAAAATGACTCTCATTGCACGATTTTGTGTTTTTTGTAACATCCCTAAACATTCTCTATTCAAATTTATTAATAATGCTGAACAATACTCATAATGGGGCGCAACCATTGACTTATATATCAATACTTTAGTATACTGTCCTACATAATGACCCAAACGATACAAAAAACTGACTTTTTTGCTCACTTTCTGTGCTATATAATAAGCATGACTCACGAACGTCAAGTGTTGGTCCAGAATTACTCCCAGATACTTTGTTTCATCTACTTGTTTGATTTTTTCGCCAGCCAACATAATGTTGAATTGATTTATTACTTGTTTCCTTTGATCACGAATGAGCATAAAGACTGTCTTCTTGCAATTGACTCTCAAGGAATTTACATTCAACCATTGCTCCAATGCCTTCAGCACTGCATTTATAGCAGCCTCAATAGTCTCTTCCCTTTTACCGCTAATATAGACAATTTTATCATCAGCAAATAATTTCGCTTTGCATCCAAACCGTTTAACTATCTGAACAATATCATTGATGTAAATTATGAACAGAAGTGGACCCAATATTGAACCTTGTGGCACTCCATATTCAACATTTATTTTGGCTGATGTGCTATTGCCAAATTTCACTTGCTGTGTTCTGTTAGCTAAATATGATTGGAACCATTTAAGTGCATTACCATTCACTCCATACTTCTCAAGTTTTTCAATGAGTATGCTTCTATTGATCGTTTCAAAAGCTCGTTTAAAATCAATAAAAACGACTCCTATCATATTACCATTGTCCAATTCTTCTCTCCATTCACACATGGTTTTTTGGAGGGCTGTTTCACAAGAGTGCTTAACTCGGAACCCTGACTGTTCTTCATTCAGAATATTATTTCTTGTTAAATGATCGTCTAATCTATTTTTCACAACTTGTTCCACTATTTTCTCAATGACTAGTAATGTGTTAATTGGTCTATACTCCTCGGCTTTGACACTTCCGGTAACTTTAGGTATTGGATGAACTACAGAATTTTTCCAATGATCAGGTACTTTTGACAGCCTTAGGCTACTGTTAACTAGCTCACTAATAATTTTTTTATCGGTTTTCCACAATCGAAGTATCATTTCAGGAGAAATAGAATCGGTTTTACCCTTATTTTGATCTAAATTAGCAATTATTTTACTCAGCTCATCATCGTTTGTCTCCTTAAGTTCATACATTTCATACCCTATACTACCATAAGAGACATCATTTCGATCCACTGAATTCACCTCAATCTCATCGACAATCTTCTCAACGCTTGAAATGAAATATTTATTGAATTTCTCAGCTATTATGACTTCATCTCCATAAAAACAGTTATCGAATGATATTTCCTTTGGTAGCACATGTTTACTTTTATCACCAATAACGGTTTTAATATTGCTCCACATTTTCTTGCTATCATTTTTACTTGATTCAATTTGTTGTTCATAATATGATTTTCTTGTTATTCTCAGTTCTTTAACAACTTTATTTCGAAGTAATTTGTACCTGGACCATAAGATTTCGTCACACGAATCTTTGGCATTACTGTATGCCTCATCTCTTTGGCACATTAGCTCTTTCAAATTATCACTGTAATTAAACCATGGTTTATTCTGCCATTTCCTGAATATTACTCTTTCTTTAAATGGTGCGCAGCGATCAAAACTATCGATAATAATTCCCTCAAGTTCATGCACGTATTCATCCATATTTAAGGACTCATTACTCGTAAGACCTAAACTGAAAAACTGCTCATCGATATGTTCAGATAACTTCATTTCCTCAAAATTGTCATAATTTCTTTTAATCACTGTGAAATTTCCCATACTGTTATCCATTCCATTATCTTGTATAGGTAAAGCTATTTCAACAATAAAATGATCGGTTATTCTAGGTTTTTCTAATATTTTCGTATTGACATTCTCGATCGAAAAAACTAAGTCTATGATTGTTTTTGTGTCTTTGGTTACTCTCGTATAATTTTCCACTCTTTGTTTCAATCCAAAACTTTTCATCATTTTCAATAACTTTTTGGAATATTGAGTTTGTGTGTCTACATTAATATTGAAATCACCCACTACTATGACTGTACCCTGATCTATTAAATTCTCTATTTCTTCATTCAATCTATCAATAAATTCGCCGTCACTCTGGCTAGGAGAATGGTAAACGCAGCTAATGACAAGACCTTTAAATTTGGCCTTGAGTTTGATGTTACACATCCACATATTAATTTCAGTGTTTCCAAAATCAAGTATGTTATCCAGTTTTTCATATTTGATGTCATGTCTGATATAAGTAATCACACCCCCCGTCCGTTTATTGCTAGTACACATTTTTATATGGTTATAGTTCTCAATCTGTATTTCATAATCCGAAACATCATCAGTTACATGAGTTTCAGTCAAACAAACTATTTCTGGTCTTTTATCATTAATCAGTATCACCAATTGCTCTTTATTCCAGAGTAGACCTTGAATGTTTAACATTAACACACGAGCCTCTGATTTTTTTTCAGCAACAAACACTGATTGCTATTCTGTATAATATCTAATATTTCTCTGAGCTTTTTTCAGCATTCTCTTATAGTACTCACACACTTCATCGTTGGCACTATGATCAGTTTTAATACCCTTCAGTTTAAATTCATTGATCATTCGAACACAGTTCACACATTTCTCTGTCTCACTTTTACATTCACTCTCCAAATGATTCCCAGCACATTTTCTGCATTTTATCTCGTTTTTACAGTCTTTGGCAAAATGATGATATCCACAGCATTTGTAGCACCTCAGGATACTAACACTATCGAAAACTCTGCACTTGCTCCATCCTAGTTTGATTCTCTGTTTGTCCAGCAAGAACTTGTGTGTTTTTGGATCAACTTCCACAATAATTGTTCCATCACCTTTCGTTCTCTTCATCTTTTTTTTAATCTGTAGTTTACTGGTGTCACTACTCACAATGTCATTTTGCTTCCTCAACATATCAATGATATCATCATCACTTTCAATGTTGAAAATCTCCTCTTCAACATCAATAATCTTTACTTTGGGTAATTTTTTCTCAGTTAATTTAACATTGAAATCTTGACCCATTTTGCTTCTCAACTCTTCAGCAAGTGTCTCAGTTGCACTTTTATTCACACAGCCAATGACGATTTTACCACTTTGCGTTTTTTGAATTTTATCCACTCCAAGGCCTAATTTACCCACATTAACTTTGCTCTTAACTTGTTTGAATGTCTGAGCACCGTCTTGTTTTTGTTTCGGCTCAATAATAATGTTTTCCATTTTGGAGTGATGTGCTTTCTGTGCATATGACACAGTGCTCACGTTTGCTTTTTGCTTTTGATCTTCTTTTCCAGTTTTACTCGCTTCGAGTCCTTGACTGGCAGTTCCAATTTCCTTTCTCACCAACTGTTTCACAGTAGTCATAACCTCTTTCTTGAAACTCCTCATTTCATCAACGATGAGTCTTTTCATTTCATTCATACGTTCTTCATTATTCATATCAACCTCTGCAATCCTTTCTAAAATCGATTCAGTTCTATCTTCAAACTCAAAGTCATCGTACATATTTTCATCTCTCTTTCTTTTAAGAGCACGTGCACTGTCAGTTGAGCAAATACTATCAGTCTCTCTCTTATCACCAAGTACATCCATTGCCTCTCCCTCACACACTTTGATTTCACCATCAACATTTATTTTATGTGTTTTCTGTTTCAAACAACATTTATGAAAATAGTTTCCACAGTTAGAACATGCAAATGGTGTTCTCAAGTTTTGTTGTTCACAAAAATAACATGTGTAACTACGTTTGGTAGCACTCATCTTCACAACTCCTAACCTCACTTTCTACGAAGTGTCTTTAATTGCCAAATGTAAGGTATTGAAGACTTCAACGCACTCAACTTATTATTTTAATTTATTCCTCACATTTCAAACATTGTCTTTATTCACTTTTCAACATTATATACATGGAAAATAACATACCATTACTAAAAATCTGAGAGCATCAGAAATGTACGTGTCCACATAATAATAATAATAATAATAATAATAATAATAATAATAATAATAATAATAATAATAATAATAATAATAATAATAATAATAATAATAATAATAATAATAATAATAATAATAATAATAATAATAATAATAATAATAATAATCTGCCCTCAAAGTACAGAAATTCAAAATTAGAAATTCAAAATTCAACACTCATCGCTCGACCGAATCTTATTAATTTTGCAATGAAGTCCACAATGTTTTATGGATAAATTTGAATTTCCGCATTTTGAGGGCACACGGAGAAAATTTTATAGGAAATATTCCCATACTTTGTACAGTACTCGTGAGACCTGCATGCACTATGGCGATCGGTCCTATATTTATGCATACGGCTACTATAAATATAGTAACGTACTACTTGTGAAATGAGTTAATAATTGCCATACGTATCAGAAGAATTGCAATGATCACTTTGCGTTCACAATATAATAGCGTGTGCCATAGCAGAATTCAATGTGTCCCAAATATGCATCGTAGTCGCTGGTATACTTTCACAATTATTCGCCGTACAGAGGATATTAACTTCAAAGCAACGATAGCATAGGAATCGTCAAGTTCGGAAGTATTGTACTACGTCCAATGAATGTAGTATTTTATGCCTACCGTATGTCAATCGTTCCCTTGCTATACCATGTTCTCTAATAATAATATAGTACTCCGGGCAAATCGTATCGTAATTATTCCCATACAGTAAATACGTCTTGTTCCGCTACCCAGCTAGTGTACTGGCGCATTGGCGACATTGGATCATTAGTTATATGCATAGCAATTCATGCAACTCGTATAGGAAGGATTCCTATACTGTACAGAATTCACCGATATTGTAAAGTGCAATTTTTGAATGCTATGTTTACGAAAAATCCGAAACACTAGTCCTGGCGACGTGGCGCTGTTTCAATGGATCAGTCGTGTTACAACTTCTCCACTAGACGGATACAGTTTGCAATGAGATCGTACAAGTTTAGAATGATAGAAGTGATAGAAGTGTTTTATTTCATAAGAAGAGCGATTTTTTCTAGGATGATGAAAAAAGGTTTACTTGCCTCCGGACTAACAGAGCTCTAGTACTGATTAGTAATGCTTCCCTTGAGGATTATGCTGCGATTGATATATTTGAATATGAATTGCTTTTCATGTTGCAAATAAATACTTCAGAATAAAATACAGATTAAAGACTATGAAAATGTTAGATCAAATGTAGATGTCGAGATAACTAGTTAGAATGATTTGTATGTAATTACGAATATTTATGCTGAAGGTGGTTAGATTAAGTACTATTTGTTTTTGATGCTATGTTAGTTGATACCTATGTGAAGAGTGACGGGAGAATAATTGGAAGTAAATGACAAGATAATAATTACATCGAATGAATAAATAAATATATCTACCATGATTCGTATTCCATTACATATTTTACTACAGCCCCTTTCCAGCTAGTGTAATGTCATAAGAGAACGTGAGATACGTGAAGGATTTTTTTAATAGTAGATAAATGGATTCTCCTCAACAGTAAAAATATCATATTGACATTGTAAAAATCTAGATCTGGGTTATACAGTATTCAGAGGAAAATGAATTATAGATGCATGTTGCATCCTGAGTGATAAATATGTATGAACAGCATGTGTTTAATAAAGTCTGTCACAATTGCAGTAAGTTTGACCAGCTAACTTTTGTCTCTGACCACAATTCTGGCTTCAGTGTATACAACTTAGATAGTCAGATTAATTACTGCAATGTAACTGATTTTTACATTAAACAAATGCTGTCTATTTATTTACCACTAAGGATGTAACATTTACAATGCATTTATCTCCGATATATTATAGTGAAATTCTCAATGTACTCGGATACGAATTGCTAGACACAGTATTTTAGTTTGAGCTATACTGTATGGTAAAATTTGTAATATTATACTATATGAAGAATTACTATACTGTCATCAGGCACTTGATGTATACCGCATAGCTATATTTGCTATACGATAGTTAACACGAACAGAACATACGATCTCAGCTCCTGCCACCATCCCGGTATGGCAATTTTTGTTATACCGTGTTTAGTAGAGCCGGTATACAGATATTCGCAATACGGTATTGTAGAAACTACAATATTACAAGTATGTCCCACGAATTCAATACTTTATGGCACTTATTACTATATTTTTTTACGAACGACTCCTATAAAATTTTCTCCGTGCAGATTCGTCATCAGCGATCTCGAAAACCCCGAGGTTTCCATCAAATTTCGTGAAAATCCAAATACTTTTCAGCATAGAGACCTTCAAAGTTTCAAACCAAAATTACTGACATTAGCCACAAATTTTGTACCGTTTGATGATGCCTCAATGTATGGCAGAATACCACGAAAATAGACATAAGGGGGTATTCTGGTCTAGAGGCCTGAATTTTAGGCGTTTTTCCAAGTAGGATAAGAAAAAAAAAATTAACATTTTATCATCCATTTTTTTGCAAGATATTTATTGACGGTTCAAGAATACAAAAAAATTCACAAGAAAAAAATCAAAGATTCAAAGAGTTACCGGCTCGTGAAGCGGGGGCTCAAAAAAGGTGCGTCCTGCTCGACATGATATCTCAAGTTCCACTCAAACGATTTACTTGAAATTTGGTGAAAATCTTTTTTGATTCCTCTATAGCGGGGAGTATCGATTTTGGAATTTTTGTTTTTTACTATTTTTAAAAAATTCGGAAAGGTCAAAAAACAGTCTGAAATTTTTTTTTTTCAAAACTTCGGCATTTTGCGAAATTTTTTTCTATTTTTTTTACCAAGGTCCGGACCATAGCGACGTCTTTACTAATCAAGAATTTTTGTTTTTTTTATTTAGAACACTACAGAGTTGGAAACATGTCGAGCAGGACGCACCCTTTTTTTTAGCCTCCGCTTCACTAGGCTGTAACTCTTTGAATTTTGGATTTCTTTAGTGATTTTTTCTTGTATTCTTGAAATGTCAATAAACATCTTGTAAAAAAATGGATACTAAAAATGGTTTTAATATTTTTTTTTTTAATCCTACCTGGAAAAACGCCTAAAATTTAGGCCTCTCGACCAGAATACTCCCTACACCAAAAAAAAAAACCTCAACGTCATATTCTTCTCTGAAATAGCTTACGAATGAGCAAGAAATTTTCATGAAAACAATAACAAAAACATGATTCATAATTATTTTCCGATCACGGACGCCGGCGGGCCACCCACGTATTTTTGGTCACTCGCACGATTAACTAATTCAATTTCACACCATTCTGACATCACCTTTTATGAACGTGGGATCAGATATTACTGAAGTACGACTTAGGCTGTGGTACGACTGAAGCAACCTTACCCTACTTGATATACCCAGTAGGAAATAAGAAAAAAAAAACGTAGAGTTTTCGACTTGATGGAAATCCTGTTAAAAGTTGAAGCTGAGTCATAGTTATTCGTTTGAAAATCTTTTCTGCAACTTGTTACTCTGGTAGATATAACTGGATGCCGAACCGTCAACGCAAGAACGAAAGGCTTTTGGACCGAGATCCTCTTAAAACGTTGTTCGCCGGAAAGCTTAGCAGAGATGATTGTGGTTCTGTTGAACAGTAGATATAGCATTACGACGTTCAACTGTGGTTTACAGGCCGCCGTATTGCTGCCCATATCCCAGTAAACTTCATCATCCCTGATTTTCGAGCCGCTCAAAAACTTTTAACGGTTAGTTCTTGCAGTTCCGTTGTCATCAAGGGTATTACAACCCTTTCGAAACGAATATTTTGTATACTTTAAGATTAAATCATTGGGGGGTAAGAACTGTACCGAAATCCTTGCGCAAACCCGCAGTATAAAGTATACTTACAGTTTTATCTTGTTGAATTTAACACGAAATAAAATCGAGTTCAATTCAATGAAAATAGGTATTATTGGAAACAGTTTGGAATTGGATGTGATTGAGTTAACCGACGACACAATACAGAACGTTTCAGATAAGGTTCTAAAACGTTGCAATAGATTCTGCATGGTTTCAGAAACATAACAGGTACTAACTGTTGCATTTCAGAAATGTATCGAATGAGTGAAATTGTCCGCCTTCATAACATTATATTTGAAACGTGTCCGGAATATGACCGTGACGTTTCATACGCCCCAGTTATAATGTCATATTTCAGATATATTTCGGGCTTGTTTCATATACCTATGCTAGTAAAGTATCTTTGGCGAGCAGCCTTTGCGCCCTCTCCTGTCTTTTTTTTTTTGAACTTTGAGTAGGTCGAAGCCTCAGTGTCATATGTTATGGATGGATTTTAATAAGGATTTGTTACTAAATAAAATGAAAAGCAAACAATCAAGACGTAAGTGTTGTGTTGTGAATTATTGTGAAAATATAGAGGGTGGAAATCCAGAATCACAATTTTGGAAATTCTTCACGAGACTTGATTTTTTTTTTAATTTAAAGAAAAAAAAGTTGCAAGTCGAAATAATATAATGTAAGACGATTTTGGCGAGTCCGTACCCCTGTCAGACGACGCCAAAGTCCAGTATTTGGCAGGTCTGTGAGCGCTCACACATGTACGCCGCACCGCGTCGAGCACGGGATAGCGCGCCACGGGCAGCATCAATTTGAGCGAGTGAGAGACGACGTTCAGCTTCGCTTTCGCGTAAGTGATGGCTACAAATTTGCCAATTTGTGTTATTTGTGCTGACAAAAATGACAAAGTTATCTTATTTACAAACGATTCATTAATAAAAAGTCGAGAAGTGTTAAGAGCGCGGGTTATATTTTTTGTAAGTCTTTATTTTAAATAAAATAAAAATCACAGATACACTGAGAAAAATTTATAGTTGCCGCAACCATTTTTTAACTATAAAATGAGGTAGTTTAGCGGACCTAAAATAATTTATAGTAAACATAACCTATGAAAATAGAGTAACCGTAACTAAAATCGAAAGTTGAGAGTACCATTCGCGCAACTATTTGAATATAGTAAGGAGTACAATATACCCTAGCAATTAAAAATAAGGTTAGCCTTACCATATTACTTGAGTTGTACTGACTAATCTCAACGGTATGATGTACTATAGTGGCACTATGTAAAAAAACTAAACCGAATAGTTAAATAAGGCTCTTTTTTTTGTGCTCAAAAAATAAATTTATCTCGTTACAATGAATTGATAACATTGTATGATGCGCCGAGAAACACCTACTTATTGCAATCAACCGCATATTGATACAAAGTAAGGATTTTTAGATTAGAAAAACATCGCATTATAGGCCGGGATTCGATCCGGGACGCACGCATTCGCTCGCACTACTAGTCGCACGCCCTACCGACTACGCTAAACTATTTATTGAAATCCTTATTCACTTTTTCCTATTTATTTTGAACTCGACATCTGTCTCAATGATATCAATGTTTTAATGTAGCTAAGATATCTGATTAACTGAAAATCTGAGTTCCAAATATCTTTTTAATTTCATTCTTTTCCTATAGAGTTTCAAAAGTTCTCTCTCACTGTAACGCTTACAATAAATATGTTGTAATATCTACAACAATATAGTCTCCGTTACTATTTTCATAGTTTACATTATTTTTCCAAATAATACTGCCAGAATGTTGAAACCCAAGGATATTTTTGATTCAAGTATAGTGAAAGTAGTACGGTTTGCCATTGCGAATGGTCAGGACAAACTATGAATGCTGTGGTGGCAACCGAAGGACGGGTTGTGTGCAACTAAAGTGTCACTTGTCTGAATGAACATTACATGTATAGTACATCAAACTAGATGGCTTAGTACGTTGAACCATTACCACTATTGTGATAACAAATGAACAATGTTACCTCAACTACAATATTTTAGTACTTTTCTCAACAAAAATTATGGTTCGTAGAACCACAAATATTGTACTTCTCTGCCAACATGTCCATTTTGTTCATCCCACTATCGTCATATGGTACGGCGAACCATTTTTTAGTAAACACCACTATAAAAATGAGTTGTCTCCACTCTTAAATGTCAACTATACTATTATAGTATCCTCAACCAAATCTTTTTTCTCAGTGTATGAGCGAACATTACGTATTGTAACACAAACCAGATGACTTAGTACAGTTAACTATTACTGTTGTTGTGATAACAAATACAGAATGCCAATATAACCATAACGTTTTAGTACTTTCCTCAACAAAAATAATAGTTAATATTACTATAAATCTTGTACTTTTCTACCAACATATCCATGTTGTTAACTAGACCATCGTTATATAGTACTGTGAACCATTTTTTAGTAATCTCTACTATAAAATGTTAATTATGTTGTTATAGTACGCTCAACCAAATCTTTTTTCTCAGTGTATAAATAAAAAAATGTACCCTTAAATAAATTCGAAATTACCTCCTTGATATCCCGTCATTTGATTCATCTCTTTTCAACAAATTACACATTTTATATTATTCAAATTAATATCTACATATATGAAATATTAAAAGGAATGAAATCTCTATTACAAACGCTTGCTCATGTACGCTGCCCGTGGCGCGCTATCCCCTGCTCGGCGCGGCGCGGCGTACGTGTGTGAGCGCTCACAGACGTGCCAGATACTGGACTTTGGCGTCGTCTGACAGGGGTACGGACTCGCCAAAATCGTCTTACATTATATTATTTCGACTTGCAATTTTTTTTTCTTTAAATTAGAAAAAAAATCAAGTCTCGTGAAGAATTTCCAAAATTGACGATTTTTTTGCACGTTCAAAGCGTCTGATAGCATGCCAGACTCGCAAAAAACGTCTTATATTATTACAGCATGTTTCATGGCACGTTTCTTGATGATATGCCGCAAAAATTGGCCGTCGTGAAGTTTTTCGATTTTCGTCGATTTTTTAATGACTAATTAATTATGCCTGAGACAAAAGACTCGGCTGCATGCTGTAAGACGATGGTTTTCTGTTGCATGACATAAAATTACATAGTTGAAAAAAAAATGAAGCCATCGGGCACTAATATGCTAAAAATTCACTGGCTCCTAGACTATAAGGGGAAATGAAAGGTGAATAATTATTCACCTCGAAATTTTGGCAGCCCGTTTCTCAGCTAAAATACATCCGATCGCTGTGAAATTGATATCAGTGACGCAGAAGAAGTGCACGGAGGGCATGATGCTCTTGGATTTCCAAAAAGTGAAAATAAAATGTACAGTTTCATATCAAGAGTGCTCTGTAACGAATAATCGTTGTTGCTGACATTGTACTTGATAAATATGAAAACACGCGAAACATTTACGCTTTTTGGAAATCCAAGAGCATTATGCCCTCCGTGCACTTTTTCTGCGTTACTGATATCAATTTCACATCGATCGGATGTGTTTTAGCTGGGAAACGGGCTGCCAAAAACTCGAAGTGTATATTTCACCTTTCATATCCCGTTAAAATCCATTTATAACATACGATACTGAGGCTTCGACCTGCTCAAAGTTTCAAAAAAACAAAAGACATGAGATGGCGCGAAGGCTGCGCGCCAAAGATACTTTACTAGCGTATAGGTAATTGACTTGACTTGACGAGATCTGATAATGCTTTTTGAATCTCAAATTTCCGATATTTAACTTATTATCTAGCTTAAGAGCTAGACAAAAGGTCATACGAGTACATATCTACTAAGTGTTGGAACCGCTTATTTCTACTTCTCATAGACTCTTGCGGCTAACTTGAGCCTGGCGGCGAGCGCGGAACTACTCCGTGGGTGAGGCGGCCCTTCTAAAATGTTGATGCAATATCTCTGTCACGTCTCTTAAAACATAACTTTAGGAGCTTCGTGTCGAATTTCCGAAGAGTGACTGTTCGCAACGTTTTGTAGTAGTAACGTTTCGGATATTGAAAAGTGTTGTGAAAATGAAGTTCGGTAATCTTTCTGATATTCAACTGAAACGTTCTGTGCTACGCCTAATTTGTCTGATAGAAAATCCTGTCGATTATCAAATGATTCGGTTTTGAAATACTGTTGACAAGTAAAAAAAAAAAGGCAATCCATCTTTCCCGGCGCGTCACAGGCAAGGGAATAAAAAACGGTGAAAGCATTGAGGTATACCAACGCAGCGTGAACAAGAAGAAGGACGACACGCGGGCAGCTAGAGGGCTAAGAGTTATAAATTGTTTTCGCTGGCCAGTGTCCGGCTGGTATGTTTTGCCCGACGCATCAACAGTTTCACAATATAGAGCCCCGAAACTCGTAATCGCGGATCAATCCTTGCGTTAATTAGATTTTCATGTACTCGTTTTCATGTACTTGTTTAGATGTTCATGTTACTCGTTTAACGATGGAGATTTGGCAGATGCAGAGGGGGAACCGCATGGCTTCGAGAAGCTTCCCTGGTAGATTCGACTCGGGACTAATGAACCAGGAAAGGGACAATTTCTCTGAATAAACGAGAAATCATGTTGATTGCTTTTGAATAAAATAAAGGCTGAGCTTTTTCTCACGCATCGACAAATGTTAGTCATTACTTTTTATAAGAGCTGAGCTGAGCGCGAATTCACTCTGTGAAATCAACCCATGCCTACTATACCTATATACGTGTACATTAGGGTGGTCCTTAAAAATAAATGTTTTTGATTTACCCCATAAAAAGTTTCATTTTCATGTAAAAACATGAGGGACATTTGTTTTTTGTAAAAAAAATGAAAAGAACACGTGCCGGTAGACGTCAAAGTTTTTCTGCGATGAATCTGCATTTTTTTGGAAATGTGTGACAACATATGCAGATTTAACAAAAATCTGAAAAAAAAAAATATTTTCATCTTTCGAAATGTTTTTTCAAAATTTTGTTACGTCTTTATTTGGGGTCTTGTCCCCTGTTTTATATATCAGAATATAACTGAGGGATTTGTTGATGGTTAGAACAAAAGTAACTCGGTTAACCAATTAATATTTATTAATAAGTACTGTAGGTGGAATAGGTAAAGTAAATTTTGGAGTCCCTTGTTGTCAGTAAAGAGGATCGTTGAAAGGTAAAGAACGTGTGATGAAAAGGAGAGTAGAAGTGAAGGAGATGGAGGTGGACTGGAAAGTGAGTTCGCTATTAGAATAGCATAATGAGGATTGTCAGTAAAGAGGACGATTGTAGGCAAGGTGGGGATTAGAGGATTGCTGACCGATGCAGCAGGTCAGCGTGAGAAAGGTAGCGAGGTAGGAAGACAGGGTATAAGGAGATATGATAGTAAGGTTGGAGAGAGGAGCGTGGAGTAGGACGTAACAATTTTGATTTTTTACCATTTTTTTTTTAAATTTCAGATTTTTTTTTGTCCTTAGTTTTTTGTCAAATTTGCATATTTTGTGACACATTTCCAAAAAACAGATCTATCAAAAAAGAACTTTGATCGTCTGCCGGCACGTGGTCTTTTCACTTTTTTCACGAAAAACAAATGTCCCTCAGGTTTTTGCACAAAAAGGAAACTTTCTAGGTGGGGAATCAAAAAATTTTATGTTTAAGGACCACTCTAGTGTACATACATACACACAAGAGGAGAGAAATGAACTTTTTGTTTCTGTTTTTGTTTTGTCATAATTACGAAAAAAGTGGACTCATTCGAATAGAGCTTGACCCTCTTTACGAAACCCAACGTTTTTTTCTTTAAACACAATATTCACCGTCACATCAGAAAACTATAAAAATTCGCCTGCATTTCTGTGGAAATGCACGTTTCAATAATCAACAGTTGAAAATTCATATAAGTGATAAAAATTGAAATGAAAAATTTACGACATAATCGAAGTTTCAAACGGTTTGGTTGACATCGAAATATTCTTGATATCTATATGTAGGTATATGCATGTAATACATATAGTATATGAAAAAGTTCCATATTTCTCTATGATTAAACTAGTTGTAACTCAAAACCATGGCATTGCGTAACTTTAATAAGCAGATGAATCACGAATTCAGTGCAACGATTGATTCGACTTTTATTACGGAACCTGTCAAAGTTAGGAGGGTGAGGTGAAACAGTGTTTTCCTACAACGGTAAAGTTCCCTGCCCTTTAATTCCGCAGGGCGTCGGAAACTCTTACACTTCCTTAGTGCGACTTTGGCAGACCTATTTCTATTTATCAACCTTTGGATTTCACCCCTCTTCTCGCCCATTGCCACTGTCCTTCGACTCTCTCTCTTTTTCTTTCTCTCCTCTGCGTTCTTCTTTCTCATTCTATATACTCTATAGTATACCTACGGCACGCCCTTTACCCTTCCCTCAGACAGCCCTTCTCTCTCGTTGTTGGCCTTATCGTTCTGGCTGGAGTCTCATTTCCTGGCACCCCTCCCGAACTCAATCAAGTACGGAAAATTTCACAAAAGAAGAAATAGAGAGGAATAAAGAGAGAAAGAAGAGAATGGGGGAGAAAACGAAATTAGAGAGCCATTTCGAAATCAAGTGAAAACTGCGACCCATTGCGATATACCTATAGGGTATATAATGAGTCAGTCCACGTCAAGCGGGACACCTTTTTGACCGCATGTGCTTGAAAATTGTCGTAATTTTTTTTACATGTTCTCTGGGTAAAATGAATGGATGAAACATTTTTTTTTTTTTTTTACTCCAAGGGCTTAGAAGCTACAAGGGGTTGAATTTTCGAAAAAACCACCAAAAATTGGAATCGCGCTCTCCTTCAAACGTGAATATCTCTGGTTCCCTTAGTCGTACAAACGTCATAAAAAAACTCATTTTAAAGCTCTTGAATTGTACTTTCGTAATATCAATTTTGAATCTCGTAAATAAACAATTTTCCATTTGTTATAATAATAATAATAATTTACTACCAGACCCGCCATACCCGAGAGGGTATGTCCCCCGAAGCTCCCGGGAGCTTGTGTGGGGCAAGGGAACGAATGGTCAGTAACCATTATTATGCGTCTGCAGCCGACTTAAGCTATCCCACAGAAACACCCGCATTTGCACAGGGGGCAAGGGAAACTGCAGAAGACCTTGCCCAGCAGTAGCCGGACCAAGTTCAAATCCTCAGCCTGTCAATTCAGCGCCTGAACGGCGTGACCCGTCTTACAAATTCTGCGGGCTGCCGCTCGGGTCTTTCCTCGACCGGCCGGGGATTCGAACCCACGTCCTCCCGCTCCGCAGTCTCGAGTGCTAGCACTACGCTACTACGGTCGGTATTATGAACAATTATATTATTTAAACGCGATTTTCGAGATGAATGCCCCCTTCGAATATTCTGAAAAAAATACGAGCGTGTTCCTTGATTCATTCTTTACTCAATCTGTGAATTTAATAATGGAACTCCGATGGAAACTATATCCAAAAAGCGATTGATCCGCGCGAGACGTCTCGCGCGGCCGTGTACGCGGGAGCGCTGGACCCGATACTTGTTCGCTTCACATGCAAATAATGTAGGAAGGCGTATTATACGTTTACATTCATCAAATCTATTAATTTACGGAATTATTTTTTTTATTTCATACTGGCTACTCGACTTGAAACTACGAAAATATATAAATATAGAGGTATACACATTTGACTAAAATCTTGGTGTTTACAAGGTACCTACTCTTCGATTCCATTCAATGGAATTCCTCACCATATTATTCGATCAATTACGTAATAAATCAATAAATTGAAAATTACTTGATCATAAACTACGAGAACTATGCATTCAAATAAAATCTTAAGGGGGGACATATACCTTCAAAATATTTTTTTTTCGAATCACTGGCACACTGTAATAAATATTTCGTACACTCAAAATCAGTTTTTCTTCACAAAAGATTACTAATATTGTGAACCATAATTCAGAAATATTGAAGAATTTTTGGACTTTGCTGCTCACGTAGTTCTCGTAGTTTATGATTGAGTAATTTCGATTCAATTAATTTAGTACGTATTTGACCGAACAATACGGTGACGTATTCCATTTGATGGAATCCGAAAGTACGTTATAATTGCTAGTTATTTTCAACATTTTATTCAAGTGTGTACCTCTATATTTATATATTTTCGTAGTTTCAAGTCGAGTAGCCAGTATGAAATAAAAAAAATAATTCCGTAAATTAATAGATTTGATGAATGTAAACGTATAATATGTCTTCCTACATTATTTGCATGTGGAGCGAACAAGTATCGGGTCCAGCGCTCCCGCGTACAAGGCCGCGCGCGACGTCTCGCGCGGATCAATCGCTTTTTGGATATAGTTTCCATCGGAGTTCCATTATTAAATTCACAGATTGAGTAAAGAATGAATCAAGGAACACGCTCGTATTTTTTTCAGGATATTCGAAGGGGGCATTCAGCTCGAAAATCGCGTTTAAATAATATAATTGTTCATAACAAATGGAAAATTGTTTATTTACTAGATTAAAAATTAATCTCACGAAAGTACAATTCAAGAGCTTCCAAATGAGTTTTTTATGACGTTCGTACGACTCAGGGAACCAGAGATATTCACGTTTAAAGGAGAGCGCGATTCCAATTTTTGGTGCTTTTTTCGAAAATTCAACCCCTTGTAGCTTCTAAGCCCCTCGAGTAAAAAAAAAAAAAAATGTTTCATGGATTCATTTTACCCAGAGAATATGTAAAAAAAATTACGAAAGAATCAGAAACATCGGCGAATATTTTTGGCGAAATCCGTCCCGCTTGACGTGGATTGACTCAAATATGTATGCAAGCCAACTCTAAATCTGGATACAAATATTTGTGTAAATGGGGTATTCCACGTGAAATCGACCTGACTAAAACCCTGACCCCCTCAGAATCGGTCCGAACTTTCAGAAATGTTTGTGTCAGATGATGAGAGTATGCATGAATTCCGGTAGATTTTTGATCTAAAACGTTCAGACGTTAGCAGCTGATACGATATAGGCGAAAATCGGCAATATCCGACTTTTAATTGAGTATAACTCGAAATCTACATATCACACAAAAAAAATATTAAGTATAAAAAAGTTTCAGTTTAAAGTGAACTTCAAAGTTATGATATGAAAAATATATGGCAACTCCAAAAAGTTAAAAAAAATTGATATAAAATTAGTTTTTCAAATTTCTCCAAAACCATACGTTTTTATTTGCTCAAAATTGCAGAGGATATTCCTCTACAGTGTAGAAACAACGTGTATACATTTTATCATGGGGCCAGATTCCGTTTAGAAGATATGAATTTTTTACTGAATTTATTTTAAAAAAATTCACGAAAATTCATGACTTGTAAACAACGTTTTTTCTTGGAATTAAATTCAGTACGAAAATCAGATTTTTCAACCGAATCCGAGCATGTTATGAAACTTGGCCACATTTTTTAATTTTTTTTTGTTATTTTTGTTTATTTTTGGACTTTGTTTCCATTGACTTTGGAAATAAATTCAGTAAAAAATTCATATCTTTCAAACGAAATCTGGCCCCATGATGAAATGTATACGCGTTTTGTCGACACCGTAGATGAATATCCTCTGTAAATTCGAGCAGAAAAAAACGTATGGTTTTTGAGAAATTTGAAAAACTAATTTTATACCATTTTTTTTCAACTTTTTGGGGTTGCCATATATTTTTCATATTATCACTTCGAAGTTCACTTCAAACTGAAACTTGTTCATACTCAATATTTTCTTTGTGTGGTATGTAGTTTTCAAGTTATACTCAATTAAAAGTCGCACATTGCCGATTTTCGCATATATCGTATCAGCTGCTAAAGTCTAAACGTTTTCGATCAAAATTCTACAAAAATTCATGCATACTTTCATGAACTGACACAAACATTTCTCAAAGTTTGACCCGATTCTGAGAGGGTCAGGGTTTTGGTCAGGTCAGGTCGATTTCACGTGGAATACCCCAAATATGGATACACGCGGATGGGTGATCAGCGAAAAAATGTGGATCTCTGAAGCTTTTACAACGATTGATGATCCGAAAGACAAGTGGTACATTTTCAACAGCTGTATACTTCTCAGAAATCCATGTAATCAACGGAATTACTGTCGAGTATGATCAGAATATAGATTGACATTAAAAAATCTAAAGTCGAATTTCTTTCTTGTAGGAGTAACCATTTAATTCGAACGGGATATGGACATTTTTTATGGCTTAATTATTTGAATGTAAAATCCGGTAAACGTCAGATTATTCAGCGAGTTCGTCGGATACACCGAAATCTTTCAAAAAATTCGTTATTTAAATGCTAAAGGCCCAAGACCGTGAAGATTTACGTAGATCGGCAACGGTCATTTCAGACCAGAAGAAATACGTCTCTTGTATCACCAAAGGTAATAAAAAGTATAATGATATATTTCCACCGTGTATGCAACCTCTTATCACACCCCGCAGTAGTGATACATGAAAAATATTACTCCTGGGTGTTTCACACGGGTCACGATCATGATTAGGAAAATGTGAAATTCCCATACAGTATTATCTGGACTAAATTTTTCTGTTTCGCTTCCATTCTGCAAGCTCATACGTTATTCGTGCTAATAGGTGGAATTGGATTAGGAGATAATTCAGATCAACGGAAGATTATTTAATTAAAAAATTTGTTGCTTTCAAAGTTCACAAGTTTTTTTTACACATAGAAACATGCTTTATGATTTTATCCTCGAGTTTTTCAGCTTCATAGCTGTTACGAATTCAATAACGAGACAGCTTTTTAACCTACGCATAAATAAATTAGTTCAAGTTTTTAATAGAAACCATGTCAGTTAATGTTTTGACGAAAGATATACTTGCGCTCATACCCTGGTAGAAATTTATCTAGAACTGCTAGCCTGCAATATAGGCCTGTCTAGATTTTTCTAGATTTGCTAGATTCACTAGATTTTATAGATTTGCAATACAGACCTGCCTAGATTTTTCTAGATTTGCTAGATTCACCAGGTTTTCGAGATTTGCAATACAAACCTGCCTAGATCTTTCTAGATTCGCTAGATTGAAATGTGATCAAATATTATCGTACAATACGAATATGTTTCATTCAAATGAACATAGTCAAGTTAGTTTTGACCACGTTCACACATTACAAAACAAAATGTCATTTTGTTACATTAGAAGACGTAATCAATTGAACCAGTTGAAGTAAATGAACCAATATGAACCAGTTGAACCAATATGAGTAATATTGACATAGAATCGTATTCAAAACTCATTGCTTTTCTGAGAAAGCAAGCTGTTGGTTTCAAAAGTAAGAAATCCAAAGTCCCAACATCAGATGACGTTGAAAAATATCTGAATGAAGCTACCGATCAAATTCATTCCGCAACAAAAGTAACTGAAAATTGATCTATTCGCTGATTAAAATCTTATTACTTGAAAATTTACTAGAGTTATGATTATTTATACAATTACAGGATGCTCTAATTTTTGGAATTACGGGTACGTGTCGAAGAGAAGAGTTGAGTAAAATGACAGTGAATGATATTCAAGATTTAAAGTCATCAGTATTTGTGGTTAAACTTGCAGTCATAAAAGCTCACATAAAACGTACCTTTACTGCGACAAACAAATTTTATACTACTATCAAGAATTATCAAGTACTACGTCCACCTAATTGTAAATGTGATGCGACTTGGTTTGAATTACGTAAATGGAAAATGTACTCAGCAGCAATCGGTATCCATAAATAAACGTGCACCTCAAAAAAATTAGTTCCTCATTATCATCATTTTCAGGAAATAAGCTGAAAACTGTACAGATGTAATCTAGCGGTATACTGATACTTCTAGCTAGCATTGCTAGATAGCGTCTAGAAGGGACAAGTGTTACATTTCTGTCCGGGCATCTGTACAGTTTTACTCGATAGGCCTAGATTGCAGTCTCGCGGATCTAGCTAGACCTAGACAGAATACGGTAAAAATTTCTACCAGGGTAGTAGCTATATTGTTTGCAGGCTATTATAGAATTGGTTTGGAACTTTATTTTAACAAATTTTTGCTCGTCTCACCAAAAACGTTATTTCGGAAGCAGAATTTGCAGCATTTCAATTGCGTCCCGGGTAATAAATATTTTAGTTGACATAGTTTGATGAATTTTATTGTTGTATCCACATAAAAAAATTCCGTGCGTTTTTATCGAGACGTTAAGTTTTGCTGACAATTATTTTTTAGCAATAAAAAAACACAGCATATTTTTTATCACGAGAAAAGATCTGGTTTGGTTCAGTGAATAAAGTGGAACAACACCAAATTTTCTCTTACCTCCGATGGAGAGAATGAATTCACAAGTCGAATACGGCCCACATTCTTGGAATGAGGATATGACAAAACGATGCTGAACTCCGATGAAAATAAATGTTACGAAAATCTGTTTAATTTTACCCACAAAATGTAAATGTTTCAATGAGATTTCATCTAGAATATTCATTATTCCTCATCTTGAACTCGGTCTCACCAGAGCTATTTCTAGTCGTGTCGGATGTCGCCTTATACCGTGATTTTACGTGGATGCGGCTCAGTAGGGATGCCAACTTAAAACTCGTTAGCAGCAGTTTAGTAACTCACTAGATGTTTCTAGTAAACTCACTAGAAATCACTAGATTTTTACTGGACATTACTAGATTTTTAGTGATTTTACTGAAAAAATATAGTGAGTTACTAAACTGCTGCTAACGAGTTTTAGGTTGGCATCCCTACTGGGCCGCATCCACGTTAAATCACGGTATCTGTAGGTAATTTTCTATGTCAGAAACATTTTCTTTGGGATTGATTAACGAGAAATTATGAAATAAGGCCGGACAGATCTAGATTTTGTGACATCAACCGAACACTAATTGCTGTAATACAATCAAATCTCGCATATTATTATTCAGTAGCAGCTATCAATAAATACAGTTAACATTCACTCAGTCCATTCGAGCATGAACTACTCAGATTCAATTCATGACCGAATCATCTTCAAGGCGTTATGTCCAGGTCTACCGTTTATCGAAACTTAGTAACTTACAACATTAACCCTTCGTAGTCACACATGGGTGAAATTTACCCAGCCAAGATTCACATTGTCGCTGTGTGAAAACTATCAGTCCGATCGAGATCGAAAAAATACTAGAAAATACTTGAAACATTCTAGCACATATATCAAGAGTCGGTATGTCAAAATTCAAATGACAACATGTTGAGAAAAGAAAATCGTAAATAGGTCAATTCGTCAAAAAATGGATATTTGGGCCCGAACGCCTGGGTGGAATCCACCCAGTGTGACTACGAAGGGTTAAACTACAATTGAGAAGTATCTAGCCACGTACGCCAGTGATAGTAATCTCAATTCCTATGGATGAACCATATTTTGTACGTCTGTACGTATACATGCAATGTAGATGGATTATATACTGTGTTCAGAAAAAGGGTTTATATTTATTTGTTCAGGATTGCTGGCGTAAAAAGCCAAAGCAATAACACCTACACAATATACAGCGTGGGGCATAGAAATGATGGTGGTAGAACGCAGAGACACTCGAATAGCCCATATAGACGTAACGCACACAGGGTCCTAATGTCCAATGGACTTTCCGAAAGCTTGGCCACCGTTGTCAGCTTAACCGTATCTTGCAAGCTAACGATTGTAACTGAAATCTACAACATTTATTTCCAGCTACACGTCTTTCACTGGTTTAACCTAAATTCAAATAGCGTTTTTCATCAACCAGTTTTATCGCAGTACTCTGTGGATCTCTTGGGGCATAATCATTTTTTTGGGTCAACCGTTTCTTTGACTCTGGATATTTGGGTGTCTATAATAGATCAGAAAACAAAGTTATGTCTGATAAAAAAATGACCGCTTTTGATAGCGCAATCGCGACTCGAGAAATCGATTTTTTTACTACCAAATTTTCAAGTTTATGAACTGTTTTTCAATTTTCTGACACAAAAATCAACGCCTTGAAAACTTGTCTGTTGATCTGAGTCCTTGCATTAGGTGCTTCTTCTTTGACTGCATCTTACTGTATAAGAACTGATGACTCGGAACTCCTAACTTTCGCTTAATTATCCTTTGGGGGACTAGCAGAATTCTGAGTAAAGCTTGTTATTGAAAAAAAAGATATGTTATATTCGGATCTTTTATTTTTTTTTCTTGTTTTTCATGGGCACTCGAATGAAGTTATGAGGAATCAAAAAAAAATCTGTGTAAAAACTTGACAACATTGGGCAATATTTAGAGGTCGCTACCAAGGCATACAGGAAACTACGATCATTTTTGATTCATCATTCATAATTGATTGAAAAGAGCGAAAAAAAGCAAACCATGAAAAATAAAAAATAATAATACTAGTACTCACTTGAAAGTACTCGGTCAATCGTCCGCGTGTGAGTAAAAGACATAGTGGATCATTCTCAGTCATATATTTGTCATGAAGAATAGACTGGATATAATCTGTCAAATAGTCAAACTGTTTCGAAGATTCCATACGACTTGTATTCCTGTTTTACAATTAAATTATTCCAATTGCCGGTAGCGACCTCCAAATATTTTCCAATGTTGTCAAGTTTTTGCACAGATTTTTTGTTTAGGATTCCTCATGACTTTCTTCAAGTGCTCATGAAAAAAAAAAAAAAAAAAAAACTCAATTATCCTAATACATGAAGGATTCTTTCTCAAGCGGGCCACCCATTTTCGTCGACGTCTCGGATTAATTTCATTCCTTCCTCCAAAGATTACCCTACTTTTTAGGAGTGATGCTGAATTTTTGCAGATTATTAGCACTGGCAGGAGCGTAGATATATGAGATATCTGGATAATCTGTTTATTTTGTGTATTTATAAGTTACTGATAGTGAAAAGAATCAAAATACATGAAAGTTATGTTTTTTTTATCAGCTTTCCAATGAAAATATTTCAAATTTGAAAAAAAATGACACATGGGGCTGAGAAGATCGAAATAACCCCAAAAAATGCGAAAAAGGTGGTTTCAGGTTTTCGGACCACTTTGATTTTGATGAAAAAATTTGAGAAAGACACTCTCATTGCTCAGTGTTGAGCTACTGTGAAACGTAGCTCACGTGAGATCCCATGGCAGTCCTACTCTCAAAATTTGGGTTTCTTAATGAAAAAATCTCAGCTTTCACATGAAGAACTCAAAAGTGAGATAAATTTTCGTGGCGCATGAAGAAATGTGGTTTTTTGTAGAAAATTGTGTTTTCGAGATTGATTTCGAGAATTCATCCAAAAATGAATAACATATTCGGAAAGGTGAGAATTTTTCACATAAGACACTCATGTTCTCATAATTTTTTAATGCCGATAACGATACAAAAACAATTCGCGCTGCCTCAATCAGGTCGGAATGGTAAACTTGCATATGGCATTTCTCGCGAACGATGAGTCATAGAGGGTTCAGACTTCGTGAACTTTTCAATCTTAGTACACACTAAAAGAGGTAAAAATTTGAGACGAATTGATTTTTCGACGTCCCGTTAATTGGTTGATAATTGGTGGACTTCCCCATATATATTAGGGTGGCAATATTTTTTCACCTTTTTTTGTTTTTTCGAGCTCACATAAAAATTTGTTAGTTTGATCCATGCTGAGAGCCCTCTCCAAATTTTAGGTAAATTAAAAATTTCCTAGAGGTCGCTCAAGAATTTTGAAAATGTTCAACGTGTGAAACGTTGAATTTTGAAATTCAACGGAATCGATTTTTTTTAATTTATATTCTTCACTTGCTCACTAATCCAATCTGTTCTAGGTGGATTGTAGAGAAACATACTGAAATTTCAAGTGAAAGTATTAATATCTGAAGGTCGCTCAAGAATTGAACAAAAAAAATTCTAATGAACTTTCAATGGTCTTGAGCAACCTCTAAATCTCAATATCAAGCCTTGATCTTTTCACAAGTACTAATTTGTAGTAAGATGATGGAATTCCGATAGTGAGCATCATTGAAATCAAAAAAGTATGATATAAAAAAAGAATACTCAGAAATTTCATTTTTCTTTAAGTTTTTTTTTATTTATTTTTCACATTCTTCACTTGCTCACTAAGCCAATCTTTTCTAGGTGAATTGTAGAGGAACATACAAAAATTTCAAGTAAAAATATTATTATTTTAACGTCCAAACCATTGAAAGTTTATTAGAACTTTTTTCGTTCAATTATTGACCGACCCTTAGATATTAATATTTTTACTTGAAATTTCAGTATGTTCCTCTACAATCCACCTAGAAAAGATGGAATTAGTGAGTGAGTGGAGAATATAAAGAAAAATTTCTTTCGTTGAATTTTGACATTTTCAAAATTCTTGAGCGACCTCTATTAAATTTTTATTCTAGCTCAAATTTGGAGAGGGCTCTTAAAATGGATCAAACTAACAAATTTTCATGTGAGCTCGAAAAATGAAAAAGAGGTGAAAAAATATTGCTACCCTAATATATATATATATTGACACAGGTCAGTCGTTCGAAAATATTCCTATTCAAAGGATGAGCGGAAAAAAATGCGATCGTGATCAATTTAAATAGCGTTGCTTAGATGATTAAGCAACTAACGTTTCTATCTGAGATCTATTTTTCTATATATTCCCATCTTCTACAGAAATCAATATGCACTACATGAAGGTATCTAATGATATTGTCACATAAATAATTTACCTTGTGATTGGAGAACGGCGTACTTCTCGAAGCGATAACTTTACGATCAAACTTCCATATAAGCGAGCGTTGCATGGAACAGGGTAATTTTAACTCCACTTTTGAACGTTCCGGCTAACTTTTGATTGTTTAACTTGTCACTCCAAAGCATTAAGCAAGTATCGCGAATGAAGTATTTGTGCAAAGAGTAACAGAAATAGAAATACGGTGGACAAATGTGGGCTCGGGGACACTCGGTTCATAAATTTCAAAAGAAACTGTTCATGCTGGTTTTCCCTCACATACCAGTTCCCACGGCTCTTGCCCTGTTATGAATTTTGACTAATTTTCACTTATTTACTCCTTAAAAGAACTTCAACTCAATTCCAGACCGTTCATCGATTATATTATTCCCATAAATACTTTCTAAATTCAAGCATCCTCAAGCTTCAGGTATTTTGATATGGATAAAGACTGTTTTATATATCTGGCATATTTTGTTGATCAGCAAAATTTTTCTCTTCAACAAATTTCCTCCATCTTTGAACAATTTATACAAAATTCACTGATTGCATGCGTTTGTAGAATTTCAATAAGTGAACCGAACACTCCAAGTGACGAAATTTCATCTCCGAAAGACTTGGATTCACATATATATGTGGAAGTTGCAAGGAAAGCAGTATTTGAACTTTTCAGAGTAATAGGCCAAGGATTAAGTGTTGAGCGGAGGTGTGAGTAAGTGATGAAATAACAGCGAATTAATGTCAGGGAAAAGTCGGGGAGCAGAGATCTTATTCAACTTATTATAAGATTCGTTACAAGACGCGCGCAATATGGTCCCGACATGCTTATCCTTAGCGAGGCTCACCGAGTGATTTGGTTGACGGGCGCGCGACGGCGATTCAAGTGAGCTTACACGGCGTCGCGACGCCGCGCGTAAAGGTCCTCAAAGTTGCGCAAGCGCCTGAAAACGACGCGGCCGCGACGGTCTGCCGTTTGCTCACTTGCTAGGGGTAGAGAAACGTGCGTGCCGACAACCTCGAGGAGAATACTTACATATAGGATACATATATGGGGAATTCCACCCCAACCCGACCTACCGCTGACCCTCACCCCTTCCGATTAGATTCATATTTTTTTATGTTGTTCCACCTTTTCAAAACAACTCTCTGAATTTTTTTCAGATTTTTTGGAAACCGTCCGATTTACGTATGATTTTTGAAAATGAACACATCGATAGCCCGGATTGAAAAATCTGAAAAAATTCTTGAAATTCCTACTTCAGTTATCAAAATTTTCAGGCCTATAGCCAAAGTGGGCAGACGTTTGCTTCTCGTATTATTCAACGTTGTTCTCGGACAAAACTGTAAACATCATAGAAGCGAACGTCTGCTCACTCTGGGTCAAGGCTTGAAGATTTTTGTAAACGAACCAGGATTTTTCAGAATTTTTTCAGATTTTTCGATTGTGGTCAAGATTTCCGAAATTTTCCAATTTCCCAAAATTCAAAATTTTGACCTCAATCGAAAAATCAGAAAAAATTCTGAAAAATCCTGCTTCGATTATCATGTAGATCGGGTTGGGGTGGAATTCCCCATATATATATGGGTCATTCCACGTCAAATCAGCAGCCCATGTCCCTCACGGCCCTTTCGATTTTGATTATTCTTCAGTATGATGTCGTTACCGACCCAAGAGTGTCTCGGAATTATCTTTCAATTTTTTTTAACCACTAATGAAATTTAGAAAAAAATCGGAAAACCAATGCCGAAAACGGCATTTTTTTTAATCTGAAAAAATTCACACTGCTTCTATAATTTGAAATACGATTTTGAAGCACCACACGATAATGGAATGTCAATATTTACTATTTTTTTTCGCAAGTGATTGAGTCATTTTCAAATTCATTAATTTAATACGTAATTGATCGAATAATACGGTGTTGTATTCCGTTTGATGGAATCAAAATAGTATATTGTATACCAAGGAGGCAAAGAAGGTCTTTTAACGCCGAGCGTATATGGGTGGATTTCAAGAAGTGGGCCAAAACGTGAAACCACTTCCTATTTTCAATATGTTCATCTAAATATGCCTAATCATATTTTTTTTCGGTGTAGACTGGTTTACTTCACTCAAAAAAAAATCGTGAAGCATTTCGAAGAAGATTAAGATTCCTTTTTTAACTTTCAAACAGTCAAAATGTCATGTCGGCGACGAGACGTAAAGTCCGTTTCTCAACTTTACACCTTTGTAAAAATGGCATGCTATGCCCGAGCACTTTGCACTCATTCATTTCAAATCTCGAAGACCTAAGTTTAGATAAAAGACAAGCAGTTTTGGAAAGTATTTAACCAAACGTGAGAAAAGTGAGAGAAAACCCGTGAACCTACTTTATTAGTAATCTCGGCGACGGCTCAAGTTTACTATTACACACACTCGGCAGGAAGTGCTGGTGGTATGTTTTAGCTGTCAATGGTTTCTGGATGTGTATGTGATATCGGCTCCGTACCATAAGTTCTCCATTATTTTATCCTCTACAGACAGAACAGAGTTTATCAGGCAATAATTTGCTTGTCACACTTATTCGCTGTAATTTCGGCGACTGGACTAAAACGATTATTTATCATGGAAATTCCAATATTCTATTTTTCATGTGATACTTTGCTTGTTTGTGTAAGCTATCTTCAACGTTGATATTCTTACTGTACGTAGAAATTAGCGGGAAATATTTTAACGTCAAAATGTACATTCGGCGACGGTAATTCCGGCGACGTTACGAAATTACATTTTTCTTTTCTTGATGTCAGGTTCCTTTTTATGCATCTATTTCAATAAATATTTCCTTTTGTTCCATAAAAAGCTTATTATTCTGCCACAACATGCCGTAAAAAGTAATTTCTGTGATGCGTATGCAATTTCGGCGGCGCATTTGTAATTTCGGCGACACTCCTTCTTTTGAATTTTTAGTATTCTTGAAGTGCTCATGAGAAGCTGAAGAGGTATTAATTTCAATCTCGTAGGTTCACTTGACATGAAAAATACAAACATCACACTCTATAAAGAATATTGCGTTCATGAATAAACTGCCGTTTTCTAATAAATATTGTGAAATATTACGAAATTTCATTCAAAAAGAGCGTTGCGTGTGTCAGATATTTGAAGTAGGGGCTCCACACGATTAGAAAATGTATACCACTCTAATGAAATGTCAATGTTGTTTTCTTCTGAATTGTCAGGCTATTTTGGCCCACTTCTTGAAATCCACCCATATGATGAATTCCACGCGAACCGGACAAAAAAAAAAAACTTTTTCTCTCATTTTTGCATGAGCTTTAGTACCCTCAAAATTAGAATTTTTCATGTATGTAAGACATATGTCATTTTTAGGATTTTTTTCGTATTTTTTTTCGAAAAGCTCCGGAAATTTCCCATCGAATCACGTTTGTTTCGAAATGAACCACGGCTTCGTTTGGGAGCTACAATTTTTTTCCGAAGGCGAAACGAACGACTCGTACGTATTGTATTGTAGCTCCCAAATGAAGCCGTGGTTCATTCCGAAACAAACGTGATTCGATGGGAAATTTCCCGAGCTTTTCGAAAATAAATACGAAAAAAATCCTAAAAATGACATAAGTGGATAAAAATAGAGTTTTGGATTGGAAAATGATTTTTCGACATGTTTTCCGATAGTCACGGGCAAGATCATAGACTCAGGTGCAAGAGGATGAAGAATACTACAAATCACCACTCCATTACTTTTTTCATTCGAGATACCGTTTCTGAGATATTTGCCTCCAAAGATATCAAAGAGCGTAATCAACAGGAAACTAGAAGAGCTCGTACACCATAGGTAAAAATAGCTACATATGTCTTATATACATGAAAAATTCTAATTTTGAGGGTACTAAAGCTCATGCAAAAATGAGAGAAAAAGTTTTTTTTTTTGTCCGGTTCGCGTGGAATTCATCATATTTGCAAGACGAGTCGAAGACGAGTATTGCAAATACGATCGGCGTAAAAGACCTTCGCCTCCTTGGTACACACGATATTTTATACAACAAAAGTATGTTTTACAAGTTCATGCTCGATCCGGTACACAAAGTCGACTGACATACACGCATAGCAACGCATAACAACGCGATTTGGAGGCTACGGCGCGTACGTTAGAGACCACTTTTAACTCCTAGGACTCAAAAGTAGCCAAAAGCGAACTGTCCGCATGCGCATTCGCAGATCCGCTCAACTGTCTCTAAAACGCCAACTTTGTGTACCGAAATCGAGCATGAAAAACGCGTAAAACATGCTTGCGTTGCATAAAGTAAGTTATATTCACCAGTTATTTTCAAGATTTTAGTCAAGTGTGCAGTACTTCTATATTTATATTTTTGTAGTTTTAAGTCGAGTATTCAGCATAAAAAGGAATAAATAATTCCGTAGATTAATGGATTTGATGAATTTCAACGTCTAATATGCCCTCCTATATTCTTTGCATGCAAAGCGAACAAGCATCGGTCTCGGCGCGCCCGCGTATAGACAGCCGCGTACGACGTCCCGTCCGGATCAATCGCTATTTAAATATAGTTCCCATCGGAGTTCCATTTTGAAACTCACAGATTTTGTAGATAATGAATCAAGAAACGTGCTCGTATTTTTTTTCAGAATTTTCGAAGGTAGTCATCTCGAAAATCACGTTCAAAAAATATAAGTGTTCATGACAAACATAAAATGGTTCATTCCATGAATGTAAGATTGTCAACATGAAAGAGTGATTCAAGAGCTTCAAAATGAGGTTTTGCTGTAGTCTGTACGACAAAGGGAACCGAAGATAATAGCGCTTAGAAGAGAGCGCAATTCCGATGTTTGCTGGTTTTTTTTTACAAAATTTGACCTCTTGTAGCTTCTACCCGAGTAGAATTTTCATGCGGCATACCGAACCCAATTTCCGCCGTATTCGGCGCAAGACCAGGTTCTCGTTGGGAATGCCGAATGCGGCATACAATATCTGGCCCGTATTCGGGCCCTTTATAGATGCCTAACATCAACATTATGTGTGATATGTGCTCAGCAATCTGGTTGGGGCCTGGTCATTGCCTGAGCTGACACGGCAAACTCAACGTATTTTGCATAGTTAAGGAGGTTCGAGCGAATCTTATGTAAAACGAATTTTCCAAGTTTAAGGTTTGAAACTTTGTATACATAGAAATGTATACTTTATTGGTGTATTCCCAAAATTTGAGAACGATTCACCGTCTAGTTTCTTAGAAAAATATTTTTGGATGTGAAGTTTTTTGAGTTCTTATACAGAGACTCTTATGGCTGACAAGCTACCGTCATGACTTGTTTTATTATTTTCAATATTAATCTTCCAATTTTGAGGTGCTTCCCTACCCAATTCCACAACATTGTAATAAACGCGTGCAGAAGGTGCTATTAAACGGAATACAGTAGACTCTCGATAAGTCGCCGCCTGACGGACAGTAAAGCGGGGAAGTGGCGAGTTAGCGAGAGTCCCCACTCCGGTGCTGTACCACCCTTCGCCACGCGCACATCAAGCCGCACGGATCCAGTTTAGTAGCGGTGGTGGGGCGCAGTCTGTGGTGGTGGGGGACAGTTAGTTGTGCTGGTGTGTGCTGTGTGAAAATTCACCCGCCGCTGCGGCGACTTACCGATCGGCGAGTTATGGAGAGTCTACTGTATGTCTGCCTGGGGTGCGATTCTGTGACTTTTGCGCTAACTCAGCGCTAGCTCTTTCTTTTTTCCCCTATTCTCCGTCAATGTGCTTCCCCGCGAGCACCCGCTCACCTTCGATAGCGTCCATATGCTCGGTTTTCGGGTGTCTACGAGGGGGGTCGTCATGTAACTGTCCGAGAATTAACAACTGAATACCCAAGGAAGACCCGGCTCTGTAATGAACTTCTCGCGATCTCGCGCTATCCTAACGAGTTCTTATCACCTGTCGTAACGATACTTTCATAGGCGTCGCTAACTATACCGATCGCGTGTTATCTAAACGAATTTTCAGTGCCTGCCGTAAGGGGGGGGGGGGGGGGTATATTCGAATTTTACCGACCATTTCTCGATTTTCTCCGATACGGGGCTATCAATCGACTTGTCCTTTTGGCAGCCGATGTTTGACGAGTAATGAGTTCGAACTGGTACGTTCGATCGGATGAAATGCCGCTCCCAACCGTGGAAATCGCGAGAATTACCACAAAAACGTAGAATACAACTGGCCCCTTCATCGTTGTCGGAAACGAAGATATTTTCATTACGAATTCAAACCAATAGTAATTTCCATTATCGAATCAACACAGTGTATATTAGGGCGAGTCGAAAATTATGAAAACTGTTGGCTACCATCAAAAATCAAAGATATCACTGGAATAAAGGTTTCCGTGCAACAATTCAATTTTTCGAATTTTTTAAGCGGGCGCGCGGGACATTCCAAAACGCCATTTTTAGCGTTAAATTTACTATATCACTGATAAACGGAAGCGGATCATTCCAAAAATTCTGATTTTCTTATATAAGGTTCCCAGATATATACTTTTTCAAACCCATACTCACGGAACATTAGCAAACAGTTCATATCTTCAAAAAAAAATCTCTGAAAGTCAATATTTTCACTATTTTAATCAATAAAATATAAAAATTTCCAAAATGAAGATTTATCCTCCAGCGATTCTCGCATTGTGAGCAATACCGATACCGAGTTTTACAAGAAAAAGAAGATGAAAGAAATACACAAACGTTTGAGACGAAAAAAAATTAATATTCAATAATTACTTGAAAAATAGTGAAAATATTGATATTCGCGGATTTTTTCTGAAGATATGAATCATTTGCTAATATTCCGTGAATATGGGTTTGGAAGAGTTCATATCTGGGCACCTTATATAAAAAAAATTAGAATTTTTGGAATAATCTGCTTCCGTTTATCAGTGATATAGTAAATTTAACGCTAAATACGGCGTTTTCGAACGTCCCGCGCGCTCCCTAAGAAAATTCGAAAAATCGAATCGTTGCACGGAGACCTTTATTTCAGTGATATCTTTGATTTTTGAGGGTAGCCAACAATTTTCACAATTTTTGACTCGCCCTAGTATATATACAGGATGTATCACCTCAAGTTTCGAGAATAGGAGAGACTCAGTTGACGCGAAGTCACGCCCCATTAACCAATCAACGAAGAGAAGAATTTCGTAGACCGAAATTCGTACGGAAAATAGAAAATACAATTTCGTGGTGAAGGGAAAAAATATCAACAACGACTCGAATACAATGTCTTGTTGTAGGTAAGAAATATCAACAACAACTTCAATCAGGCTGTTCGGTATTTATTTACTCCGACGCTCACGAAAACGGTTCTTTCCTCTTTGTTAATTGGTTGATGGGGCGTGATTTCGCGTCAACTAAGTCCCTCCCATTCTCGATACTTCAGGTGATACATCCTATATATGAGTCAATCCACGTCAAGCGGGTCACTTTTTTGACCGCATGTTCTCGAAAATCGTCGTAATTTTTTTTACATATTATCTGGGTAAAATGAATGCATCAAACAATTTTTTTTTTCTTTTCCCACATGGCCGGGAAGGCCGATTTCCTTACCCGCTGAGACGTAGGGAACACCAGTTTTATCGACCAGGGGAGTTTTGCCTCCCATGGGAGGGAAGGCCGTGAGTCATGAATTTTCCTCCCAGTCCGCTGCGTATGTTTTCGGTAACAGCGCCATCGGACGAAACAGAATGATAGAAAAAAAGCGCGTCGTTCATGATCGTTTCTTTGTTCGTTGCGAAGAAGAAAGTGAAATAATAAAAAGCAAAATAGCATGACTTCCTTGTTCCACCTAAAATTGCGCGTTCGCGATGGTGCGTTGTCGTGCCTCTCTGCGGGTAGGAAATCGGCCTTCCGTACATGTGTGAAAAAAAATATCGTGTTCATCACGGGAGGAAGTTTCCGCTTCCACGGTGTAAATAGCCGCCCTCGGATCGGGTGAATTCGGCGAGCCTTCGGCTCGCCGAGTCCCTCCGACCAGCTCGGGCGACTATCTACACGCTCGGGAGCGAAATCTCACTTCCTTCCCTTGATGCACAATATACTATTCCTAACTTGAAGGGCGTAGAAGCTACAAGGGGTCGAATTTTCGAAAAAACCACCAAAAATCGGAATCGCGCTCTCCTTTAAACGTTAATATTTCCGAATTCCTTTGTCGTACAGACATCAACGAAAACTCATTTTGAAGCTCTTGAATTACACTTTCATGCTACGAATTTTTTATCCATGGAATAAACAATTTTCTATTTGTTATTAACAATTATATTCTTCAAACGTAATTTTCGAGATGACTACCACCTTGGAAAATTCTGAAAAAATACAAGCGTGTTCCTTGATTCATTCTCTACAAAATCTGTAAGTTTCAATATGGAACTCCGATGGAAACTATATTCAAAAAGCGATTGATCCGTGCGGGACGTCGCGCGCACTGTCTACGCGGGCGCGCCGAGACCGAGGTTCTTTTGCTCTACATGCAAAGAATATAGGGAGGCATATCATACGTTCAAATCCATCAAATCCATCAATTTGCGAAATTATTTATTTCATTCCATGCTGAATACTCGACTTAAAATTACAAAAATGTAAATATAGAGGTACACACTTGACTAAAGCCTTGAGAATAACTGGTGAATATAACGTATTTTTTGTAACACATGCACGATTTCTGCGTTTTTTTGACCCATCAAGCGGCCTGAAGTGACAGTTTTCAGACCAGCGGGCGTTTTTATTATATTCGCGCCCGCTACGTCGAGCAGCGGGCGTTTTTATTATATGAGCGCCCGCTACTTGAGCATAAGCGGGCGCGAATAACCTGAGAACGCCCGCTGAAATATTTTTCAATATTTGCGAGAAATTTATGAATAATGAAGAAAAAACGCGAAAATCGTGCTGTCACAAAAAATATGGTGTGCACCAAGGGCTAAGTAGGCTTTTTGACCTTGTGTGGTTGCAGTACTCGTCTTCAGCTCGCAGACGCACTTGTCTTCGACTCGTGCTACCTCGCCTCCGACTCATACTGCAAACTCCACACTCGGTCACAAAAAGCCCACTTTACGCCCTTGGTACACACTATACTATTTTGATTCCATCAAACGGAATACGACACAGTATTTTCCGATCAATCACTCACTGAATTAATACGTTTGAAATTACCAATCATGAACTACGAGAACTACGTAAGGTAAAGTTCAAATATTGTGTAATATTTCTGAATTACAGTTCAAAATATTGGTAATCTGCTGTAAAAAAAACTTATTGTGAGTCGATTTTATAACAGTGTACAAGTGATTAAAAGAAAATTTTCTTTGAAGGTGTAAGTCCCCTCTTTGGATTTCATAGAAATGTATAGTTCTCGTGGTTTATGATTGAGTAATTTTAAATTCATTAATTCAGCACGTGACTGATCGAATGATACGCTGACGTTTTCCATTTGATGAAATAAAAAAATACGTTATATTCACCAGTCTAGTTATTCTCAAGACTTTAAGTCAAAAGTGTACCTCCATATTTATATTTTTGTAATTTAAGGTCGAGTATTCAACATGAAATGAGATAAATAATTCCGGAAATTCATGGATTTGATGGATTTGAACGTCTCATCCCAACCAACACGAAATGGTGGAATAAACGTTTAAAATTGGTGGAAGCTGGATTTAAAATCCGCCTACATTGATTGTATAATATACGTTTATCAAGTACGTTTATTTATACCACTGAATGTCCGCCTTCAAAACGAGAAATTCAACGTTTATATTCGGTTTATTAAACGACTTATATACGTATGGAATTGACGTTTTCGATCAATCCCAATAAACACAAGGTGGTTGAAATCCCGTATAATAAACGTGTTCATCATCCGTGTAAAAACCGTTGAAACGACCCTTTATACATTTATTATACCAAAATTAAACCTATAGTACAATGAATTTCCAGGTCTGATGTCCGCCTGTACGTGGATCTACGATTAATTTATCCACGTGCACCAAATTTATGCAGCCGGCACGTTTTTTAAACGTCTATTAAACGGACCTGTGTTTATTGGGATGTGATTATCCTAACCAACACGAAATGGTGAAATAAACGTTCAAAATTGGTGGAAGTTGGATTTAAAAACCGCCTACATTGATCGTATAATATACGTTTATCAAGTACACTCGGGCCTCCGCTATTTGACCGAGTCGGGACCGAGCGTTTCTGCTATTTGACGAAAGTAGGGGTCCCCCACTCCTTGTGGACGGTTTTCTGCGCAGCCAATTCACGCCACTCCGTGTCACTCACGGCCCCGATGTTAAGGGGAACGCTGCCGAATAGTGGGGGTAACGCCCGTCAAATAGCGGAGGACGAATGTGGTCAAATAGCGGCGTCCGTCAAATAGCGGGTGTTCAAATAGCGGGTGTTCAAATAGCGGAGGCCCGAGTGTACATTCATTTATACCACTGAATGTCCGCCTTCAAAGCGAGAAATTCAATGTTTATATTCGGTTCATTAACCCTCCGTCGTCACACTGGGTGGATTCAACCCATCGACTTTTGAGCAAAATTGTTCTATCTTCACAAATTGACAAAATTACGATTTTTCTCTAACCTATTGTCTTTCAATTTCCAACAAAACGACTTCTATTGCATAATCTGCAATATTCAGAGAATGTTCCGTAATTTTTTGATCCAAATCGGACAGATAGTTTTCTCACGATCGTAATTTGAAAATGGACTGGGTTGAATCCACCCAGTGTGACGGTCCGGTTATTTTTTGGTAGTGTGACAACGGAGGGTTAAACGACTTATATACGTATGGAATTGACGTTTTCGATCAACGTGATTAGAACCTACTTGCAGAGCGTTTTATCCATATTTATTTTGTATGTTTATCTATATCCTATCATTCGCGTAACGGAAATGTCACCTATAATGGTTGAAACAGCACAGTCATTGAACGTGTTGTCTACGTTCTTTTTAGGTTGATCACCAACCTGACTTCAACGCTATCCGAAATCCAGAGAATTCCCATTTTATCGCATATGTTTTTTATGCGATCCTGCAACTCCATGTATTACACATCTATTCAATATATTGCAAAACATATTACAGTAAGATGTACAACATACGTATAATAAACACGTTCAATTACGTAGGTACACGAAGATTCGTTTTCAAAACCTCAATTTCCCCATTCCTAATTCCCCTGATTTCAACGCCATTGTAAAATATTTCGTCAGATGTGCGTTCACAAACTGTTAAATGGAGCATTTAGAATAGGTTCGTTAAACATGTATTGAAAGTTCTCTTATCGTTTATTACCGTATAACGCACTCGAATATAACGTTTGAATATGGGCGCGCGATACGTTTTGCATACGTTTCTGAATATCCGTTTTTCGAAGTTGGATTCAGCGTGATCAAGATACGTGTACGGCAGCCGTACATCATAGGTTTGAGAACGTTATGCATCAGGTATACAATTATCTACTCATCGGAAAGGAAAATGCATAACAGAAAAAATTTGGAAGCTATTCTCTCATAGTTTGATGCAGTTAAAGAGAAAGCACTTCGTTCAACTGCTGTATATAGCTTCCAAGCTTTTTGGTTTTTAAGAGTTCAAAATAAAAACCTTTATCAGATGAACAGACAACTTCTCAATATGTTGACTTTTATACTACAGATATCGCACCTTGGCGACGAAAGTGACACAACTCGAAATATATCATTCTTCGATATGGACAAATACAGAAAATTGAAGAATTTGGAAAATCATCCCATTGATTTCTGGAGGAAACTATTCATGGCAAACAATTAGTTGAATCCCTTTAGGATCACACGAATGAAAGTTCGGATTTGTTCGACTTTACTAGGGAGCCCTTGATGACCGCAACTAAGGGTGCATTCGATTGTGTCACTTTGGCGTTTTCTTTCTTTTTCCAGGCGACTCTGGTTACTACAGAAATGACATTTTGCTGGGTTGTAGAATCGAACCTTACCAGTTTGAATATGGCATTATCTCAAAAACGCCATATTTTGAGTTGTGTCACTTTCGTCGCCAAGGTGCGATATGATTCAACAAGTATTTCATTTTTTCCTCAGAGTTTGAAGATTGATAACTTAGTTGTCTAAATTCATTTGATAGTAGTTTGTGTTTTGGTTAATTAGAAATCCTAAAAATTTGTAATGTACGCAATGATTGAACTTAGTATTGTCACTTGAACGGTATTCAACCACCTATTAGAGACAATAACTCGTAAATCCTAATTTTGACTCGATGATTTTTTACAAGATTAGTGAACCGGTACCTATGATAAAAAGGGATTGTCAAATGTTGCGTGGAGCACACTAGTCATTCAAAAATACCTTTTTTCAAGATGTAGAATATACCTTCATAGCCTTCTGAAGCAAACCTTATTCATGGGCCACTATATTTGCTGTACTCGCCACTACGTTTGATCATACTTAAAAACGACTAGAAGTATATTACGCCAATTCTTAATGGAAGACTTCATTTTATTATTATTCATCATCGGGACTTTATAATGTGGAATATATTATATATTATATAATTAATCTATATAATAAACAGTTTCAGGCTGTAGCGTTCTGGTTTCTATTCCGACGATTGTCAAGCCTGTTCTTGGACTGCTTCAGCCAGTCTTGCATAGCACTGATAATCTCCCTATCCGTTGCATTTAGCTTTTTGCGAAAAAATCGCTTAGTGGATTCTGGAAAACCATTCAAAACGATGTCTATATTGGGTTACAGATATTTTCACTTGAGTATGCTATTGTAATTCATTTAGTTAGTTAGGCAGAGGTAAGTTTTATGAGTTTTTTAACTTTGTTTTACCTGTATCTCTAAATCAACGTTATATAGGTCCAAATCTAAAAAGAACGCACCAGGACCCCTATTCAGTAACTTTTCGTTAACGAAACGAACGGTTCAGCTTCTTTTGTCTTGTTTTCTATTAGGTAGATTTGTCTTTCTTGAAACCTTATTGGTCGCGGACGTCACACTCGATCGTAAACTCATCGATACGATCGTAATCGGAGTTAGTGAATAGGGGTCCAGAGGTCTTCCTCAAAGTACAGTTGAATCAGTCAGGTAGAACAAGGACTGAACGAATTTTTTCAACATATAATTCAATTTATAATGGTTTTTAAAAATTTGAAAAGAAAGAAAAGCTTGTTATTAATCATTATCAACTATTATCCGCATTACACACTACGTATGACATTACCAAAAATAAATAGTTTACTTTTCGTTCACGATATAGTTGGCTCATCATATCTCTATTAACTGTGAAGGAAGATTGTGACATTTATGGTAGATGTCAAGAATATTGTTTTTTTTTTTTTTTTTTTTTTTTTCATTCAAGTAGGTGTTCTTCGAAATATGTATCATCAATTGGCCAGTGTTGTAAAAACAATCATGTAAAAATAATACATTGTCTATTACTCCAATAATGCACGATGAATTCGGATTTACATTATCAATTATATTTTCAATTGACAATGTGAGCCAATTCATGATTCATTACATTTTCAATGAATAATGTCAAATCAACCAATTATTCATTATATTTTCAATTCGCAGCTACCTATGAGGACGACTCACTAACCACCGTCTTTTCGTAGTTATAATTGGGAAATTAACAGAGTTAATTGCAATTTTATTTGTCCGAATGATTGTTTCTCTAAAACACTTGGAGAACTTACTGTGAATCAGCCTCTTCCTGATGACCAGCTGGGAATTACAGATGTAATGAATAATGGATTGACTTTACATTATCCATTAGGAATGTAATAGATACTGGATTGACTTTATGATATCCATTCAAAATTTAATGGATAATGAAATCAATAATGCATTAAAAAAGTAATGCATCATTAACAACTCTGCAATTTGCAACATCAACGAAAAGCGCCAGATTCAACAAATTAGAATCGGTTTTTGAATCATATACTTGTGCATACATGCTATTTGGAAATTCAAATAATGACCTTGGTTATTTTTCAAGAACTCTCTTGCACTAAGACACCTAAGAACTAGCCCTAAGATTATGTTGGTTTACCTGTAAGTCCGTTACAATATAATGCTGAACGTTAGAGTTCATTAAAAATCAGATGATATGTCTTACCACGTATCACCGTTTGAAAATTACTTCTCTCCAAGCTTTTTTTGTTGCAATGACCCGTCCAGTTGAAACGTGTTGCGAGAGAATCAGTCATTATTTCACGCATCATTCCCATAACGACACTTCTGAGGTCCACTCCTCCAACTGCAAGCAATCTATTTTGCTACGAACAGAAATGGTAATAAAAATTTAACAATCTCTCCACTCAACATTATATTTACAATACTTGATATGTTATTACCACTGATATATAATATAACTGGATAATGGATAGCCTGTCACCCGTGATTCCTAATTGAACCGAGAACCGAGGCCATCTTTGACGCCCAAATGTCTGGGAATTCAATTTCAGGCGCATGAAATTCATTTCATATCTAACTTCATAGTGCGAACTCAATCACACGTACAGGCGCTGGCATACATACTATCGCATCTTTGGGCATCAAAAATGGCCGCTCCAAAGCTTCTAAGCGGCCTTCTTTTTTCCAACGCTGGCATGGGCTATCCTCCATCCAGTTAGTATATATATATCAGTGGTTATTACTCACAATGTACAAACGGATGGTTTCTTCTGTCAGCTGTTCGTCAAAGATCTCAAATACATGAAGGTCTCGGATCGGTAAGTCAGGCACCCCATCAGGTTTTTGCGGCCCTCGCAGAGTTTTTCTGACAGTTTGGAGTATTTGAATCAGCATTTCTTTATTTTCCTGCTGATCAACCTTGATTTCATGTAAATAGTCCAACACTGTCTCTTGAAACGATTGAGGAGTTTTTTCTGCTAAATCAGCTCTCTTGCTAGAACCTGCACTCTGCGGTGTCTGAAGTACATGATTACGATACTGCCTCACCTCTGAGTCCCGTTGTGCAAGCGCCTCCAACACTGTGCGAACAACTACAACGTTCTGTTGATTGAAAAAAACAAAACAATTGAACACTGTTTTCATGGGGATGAAATTGCAGACATCAAGGAAATCTGTTGTAATGCATGTCATACCACAAGATTTTTCTGGTATCGATGCTGATATCGTGGGTTTTCAATTATTTTGTTTATTACGGTAGACCAATGCGAATGAGTTTGCAAGATTGCTGGGTGACAAGTGTTTGGCCATGGGCACTTGTTTGTCATTGTACAAAATGTCATTTGCAATTGTCTTCGACTTGTTGAATGCTAATTTTGTTGAAATTTGTGTATTGTGTACTGCAGGTGTATTCTAAATAATCGATTCATGGAGAATATTTCAAGAAATTCAACTTACTTGAATAGATCAGGGGGCTTATTCGCGAATTCTGGCGTTATCATAACTGCAGAATAACTGCACAAAACAATGTCAATCCATGAAATAGGAGCAGCTCGTTGGCAGCCGCCTATTGTATTTCATGATTTCAATGCTATTTTGTCGTTATTTCCGCAGTTAGGAGTTCGCGATAAGCCCCCAGAAGAATCAAATATGATTGAAAGACGCGTTTCAAGCTATTTGTATGATCAAAGTTCACAAGCATCAGATTCTAAAATGAATCTCAAATTATTAAATACCCACTTGATCTTTATATTGTTTTAATAAAATAATTCTAATAGTACTCAATTATGGCCAGTATTTCTATTGTTGTGAATCTGTTGTTATTAGAAGCAAAAAATTGGACGACATTGATTGATATGAACTCTGAAGATTTCACCTTAATTGACACAGATTTTTGTCCTTTTGGAGTCCCATTTCCTGTGGCAATTGCATTTCAGTTCGTTCGAAAAGTATTGTCTTTCGAAAGTAATGTGGGTGACTGGTTTAAGTGAGAGCGTTGTTGGTAAGCAGGATCGTCACCTACACTTTCGAGAACAACATTACGATTCTGGCCCTCCTGTAAGACACCTGGTCTGAGTGGCTCTAGCGTTGTCTGAACAGCTACAATTTTCTGTTAAATCCATAACATAGTATGAAGCTTAATCTCTATGGGAATGCAACTGCAGACATTGCGGAAAGCTGGTTGAAAAAGCAAATCATCTGCGAGATTTGGCTAGTTACTATGCTCATATATATCATGAGCTCTGCCCAAAATTTTTTTAATTTCAATTTTTTTCTTTCCTTTCAAATTCAATTCATTATAATAGACGGGTAAGAATTATTACTGGATAACGCGTGTTTGGCTATATGTGGAGTCGAATTTGACTAAAATTAGAGGCTGAACTGAATCTAAAATACCTACTTTATCTTCAGGTATTTTTTTTTATTGAAACAATGCTGATGGTCGTCAATTATTTCCAAAATTATAATCGTTATAAATCTGTTATTATTGAAAAAGGATAAATCAACGACTGATTTACATGAGTTCTAATGGTATTACCTCGTTGGTCGCAGATTTTCGTCCTTTTGGAGTCGCATTTTCCTTATCACCGGCACTCAAATTTTTTAAAGAAGCATTTCCTTTCGGAAATGATATGTTCGGCTGCTTCAATGGACACCTTTGTTGGTGATTAGAATTATCATCAGTGGTCGAAGATTCAGAATCACTATCTTGGTCTACTATTACTTTTTTAGTGACTTCAAAAACTTCATCTCCATCTTCAGTCGTGCCTTCATCAAGCGCCTTATTCATGAAATCATTCACCATATCGTAGTCGTCTAAGTAAAAAATATGTGTATCACTATAAGTCAAACCATCACAACGTACTACGTTTATTATAACACAACAGAATATTGAAGACAAAATCCAATGAAGTTTTCTGTGATTCTTAGGATTGAGATTAGATAATACATTTTAGTGAAATAACCTGCTGAGATCCTTGGAATTACAGAAAACTTCAATGTACATATTCCAACTGCCATTTCTTTTGGAATGGGAACATATTCTACCTGACGTGTGCAGGACTCTGTACACCGAATATTTCTTCCAAGTCTTCTGAAAGGGAGTCACTGACGTAACGAGTTGTTGAAAGTCTGCTTCGCCCTTCACGTTTTTTGGCCAATGACAGTACTTTCTGTCATCAGTTAACCACATCAGTGGTACGATCGCAACCTCTCTCTTCTTCTTACCGTTTCCTTTGAACTCGACGACTGCAAACATTTTTCTATACCTTGTTTACGTTCTAACGCATCAAGTAGCATGAGCAGCCCTAGAATAAGGTGTAGTTTTCAAGAATTACGATAATCCTTGCTGCAAATTTCAACTAAAATACGTTTGCCCACGTCGAATGATATTTTTTACACTACTGACATTACTTATATATTAACTGTGCAAGTTTATTCGAGCTAATCACTATTTGGAAGATTCATTGAGAAATTCGGTTCAATGTATATTAGGGTGCTTTTTTTGGAACGACTATTTTTTTTTCTCAACTCCCACTCGAAAATCTTGCTGTACACGTTGGAACAGAAATCCTTTCCAATTTTGAGCTCTCAATTCCAATTCTAAGAACTCGCACTCTTCTTTTTAAATGTTCCCATGCTAATGTTATGTAAATGCTACGTAAATATTACGACTTTGTCTTTAGTCGCGCGCAACCCAGCCACATTTCAATGGATTGTTCTGATCCAAGACTCATTTCACAGAGAATTTAGTGTTCTTCTAAAGTGCATATGGTAGTAGTTTGACTGATTCAAAAATATTGAACTTGATATTTTATTGGAATTTTATATTGAAAAAAAGAAATGAAAGTTCTTATATCTTTTTAAATACTGGTTTGAGAGGCTTCATTTAATAGACTTTTTTTTGTAGAGAATTAAATTTCCTGCAAAAATGTTCTGAGGTTTCTTTCTTCAACTCCAACCATTCATTTGCTCACAGCGAGAAAAGAAGAATTATGCATAAAATCGACTTTGAAGGCTCACACAGGTGCAGCGGTTATTGGCACCACAGACTATCTATCATGGGCGCTTTTGAAGAACAATCAATTTTCTGTAAGCCGAATCTTAGACCAGAACAATCCATTGAAATGCGACTGAGTTGTGCGCGGGTAAATGAAAAGTCACTACCCGTATTAATAGACATTCAGTAGCCTCGTAACTTTTTTTTAATCGGCTACAAACTTCATTACACAATACAAAATGATGTTAGTAGCCGATCAAAAAAAGACTTAGTGGGCTACTAAATGTCTATGAATACAGGTGGTAATGTTTACATGCTTTTAGCATGGGAAAACTTGAATAGAAGAGCGCGAGTACTCAGAATTGAAATCCGGAGCTAAAAATTGGACAAAATTTTCGAGTGGGAGTTGGAAAAAAAAGAATAGTCGTTGCAAAAAAGCACTCCGGTGTATATTTGTTAATATTCTATGATTGAAGCTGATGAAGAATGGGAAATATCGCAAATCCTTGTTTAAATGAAACCATCAGACATTCAGATGATATTTGATCAACAGGGAACGTGAACGATTCTCCCAAGCTTCTGCAATAAAAAATGTTTAATTTGGAGGACGGAAGAGGATCTTTGTAAAGATCTTCCATGAATCTAAATGAAGTACCAATGAATTTGTACTGTCCGTGAATGAAGAAAATCTTCTTAACAATGTGAACATCCCCATTTACGGAAACGACATCATTTGGACGACTCGATGATATTTTAAAACTGCGGCATTTCAATGACGTGCATTCAAAATATTGCTTTTCTGCATGGTGATTGGAAGGGCCTGTTCTACCGATAGAATAGTATTGTGCTGCTTCAAGAGAATCTCTGGTCGTGTTCATGCTATTAAGTTCGTGTATTCGATTGGCGATTTGTTGAAGTGGACAAGTTTTGGCACGGACTCGGGACTTTAGAGTTTTTAAATAATTTTCAAATGGAAAACAACTGTAATCGTCGAGAGGTCCGTAATTTTCCACATCATCAGCTAAATGAAGAAGTGAGTGAACATTGTACACAACAAAGTCATTTCCATAGATTTCAGCGGCTCCACTTACAAATTTTTTCAAAGCTTCCCTAGCGATTTGAATATAATTAGCCACAGCGCCGTGCCTAGTTAAAATGGCACCTGGGGCAACAGTTTCCCATGGCGCCCTGGTTAGTATTGATTTGAAAATATATATTCAGATTTTGTTAAAGTTCACTTTTCTCGCTTTTACTTTCGCGAAATCATCTACAATGTCACTGTAGCAATTGTAACAATTGATTTGGACTAACGGTGCGGCGCTCCATGCGAGGTGGCGCCCTGGCGCGGTTGCCCCATTGCGCCGCCCGTTGGCACGGCCCTGATTAGCCATGTGAGTCTTAGGGGAGCTGGGGGCTAGTTGTAACAATTTTTGGTAAAATGCTCATATTTTGAGATATTCTCAACATTTCTTGATTATGACTGATTTTATGGAAAGCGTACCTATTCATTCATCATATGCAAGAATAGATTGATCAAAAGTTGGCTGACTTCAGCACAAGAGACATATCTCCAAAACAAGTCGCCTGTTACAATTTGCCTCGTACTTGGGGCAAGTTGTAACTGGCGAGGGGCAAGTAGTTACGCTAAAAAAAACACTTCAATTGAAAGTATTTTGAGTTTCCTTCTTTCATTATTATTTTTCTTTTGTTTTTTTATTATTTTTTCTTTAATTATTTTTTTTATTCATCTTTTTTTTTATTTTTTTAAAATATTTTTTTTTTAATTTAAAATTTTTTTTTTTTTGATCTCGTGTAATTTTTTTTTTTTAAATTTGAATTTAAATTTTTCTTAAGATTTCGTAAAGTAATCAGCATATTAACACTTGAGGCAGAAAGTCTAGCCACTCGAAGCAAATCGCAAGTTGCAGGCTGTATAACACGCGTTACAACATGCCCCGCGATTTCGTTACAACTTGCCCCATCGCATGATTTGGGAAATTTTTATTAATTAAAGAAAAACGAAAGTAATTATGAACAAAATAAAGATATCACGTGAAAGCTTAATACATTGACTAAATGAAGAATCAAAGATATTTGGAAAAAAAATCAATTAATACACCTAAAATCAAAGTTTACAAGGCACATTTTTTTCCGTTACCTTGCCGAAATGGCACGCCCACTCACGATCGCTCGCTGCAACGTCCTTGCATGGCACTTACTGTACACACGTAATAGCCCCCGGTATATGTATTGCGTTTGGTGTGTAACCACATGAAAATATTCGCAATCTACCGAGTAATTGAGCTGTTACTACTTACCCCTGTTACAACTAGTCCCCAGCTCCCCTACTTGACAGAATGGTTATGGCAGCATGGAGCAGTAAAAAATTAGAATACTTATCTTCAGAAAGAACGTCATGTAAAAATACCGGCCCTGTGTACAGCAAAATCAGTCGTAGCTCAGTTGCCTTCAGTCTTTTAATTTCCAGCAAACTTCGGCCTTTGCGAGCAAAGTCTGAAGGTATGTAAGTCTGTATAGTCCGTATTATGTTGTTTATAATGTGCAGATTTTGCATCGAAAATATAAAATGCCGTTTGCCACCTACCCAATACTTCAAAGCTAATCTTTTGGTTACCCCAAGATAAACGAGATGCATTCAATCTAGTATGAATTGAGTCACGAGTCCTAATGTGAGGATTCTCAGTAACGGAGACTTCCCAGTTATGTGTTCCGTCTGCTGTTCTTGATACTTGTCGTGCTTCGTGTGCTTTGTTTCGTTTTCTTTCCTTTCCCTTCTTCTGATTCGAAAATCCTCATCACGTCTCTTAGTACAATCGATGTCTGTCGTAGGATAAAACAACTATTTATCTTCAAATGTTGCCAGAGTGGTACATCTTTCACACCCGGCTTTTGCTGAGTGGGTTTTTATGCATTTCAACCAGGGTCGAGCTGGAGCGTCGCAAGCAAAGCATCTAATTGTAACTTCGTGAGTTGAATTGCCATGCTTAATGCCATTTTGCTGCAGAGTTTGCACCTCATCTATGAATTGACTGAGAAACAGCTCTTTAGGTTCCGGTTTACCTTGTCCGCAAAATATTGCGATCGCAAATGGCTCTTGGTCATCGATTGAGCAGATTCTCCCTAAAATTGGCCAAAATTCTGTGGAACTGCTTTCAAAAAGAGGTAACCCGTCAATATTGAAGTCTAACTGAATCACATGACCGATTGGTAGTTGGCGTCCTTTTAATTTATCATGCATGCAGGTCTCAAGTCCAAAGTAGCACATTTCTCCATTTGCGAGTTTAGTAATTTCAGTACTCCTTGGAGTTTGTAGCAGTGTTCTGCCGTCTAGTGGCAAAAATGGTAATATCGGATGTAGTAGATGTAATAGCTCTGTATTTAAGGCTAAGGTCGCGTTGTGTTTGGCCATCAGGTTCTTGAAGCTTTCCCGGAATGTACTAGGATTCACTGTAAACGTATACGTTTCCTCGTCGCTCGAACGAGAATAGTCAGATTCACCATTGTAGCTGCTGTCCCCAGAACTGCATAATCCTTCATCATCGCTTCGGTAGTCCATGTTCAAATTGGTAACGTCATTGATTTCGTATTCAGGATTGCTATCATAATCATCGGAATCTTCATAAACTGCAATATTGGCGGTTTTTTCACTTCCGCATTGTTCTGGCACTGAAGGCAAATCATTAGAGTTGTGAGCAGTTTCTTCAGTTGGAGAGTGAGATTCAGATCGATAATCATGTTCATTAAACTGCAGCTCAAAATCGTCAAAACAAAAATTGCTGTTCGAGCTGCTTTGATTCGATCTTTCAAGGCCATATGCATTGCTGTTGTTGTCGTTTGGTAAATCAGTTGCATCATCATTGATAACTGTCATAAGTTTAAGGATTGTATTCTTTCCTCGCCGACGAGCATGTCTTTTACTGACGAAGAGTTACGCTTTTGGCATTCAAGCTTTGAAGATCCGACAGAATAAATTCAAAATATATTCATATCCGTGATGATGTGGATATCTTTGAATAGCAGATCTGGGTTCCTACTACAACAGTAAACACTAGGGTGTCCGTTATTTCCCAAGTTGTTTTTTTTTTTTTGCAACCACCCCCTAAATTTTTAGTTTATTGCCGAAAAAAGAATATCAGACCCAAATAAGCCCTTAACCCATTGAGCGACCAACCTCGCGAAACTGTATCGGTGTGAGAGGAGTGGGGGGTCAGCCAATGAGTGTGCCGTCTTCCGCTGTATTGGTAGTATGCGCATGTAGTTGTACGTTGGTGAAGCTGAGAGGTAGGGCCGTCTCAATGTGTACCGAGTCGCCCAGCGCGAACAATTTTATTTTTGAATGAAAAAACTCCGATACGTTCCTGAGCGCGCCATCCCCACTAACGCTGGTTGTCGCTTGGCCGCAGAGTGGGGGAAACGCTTGGTCGCTCAATGGGTTAATATTCATATTAACACGTGCCTAAATCATAATACATTTCCCATTTAAATAACATGAGATTTTTGCCCTTTTTTAGACTTTAATTGTTTTTTCGCTTACTACTTTCATTACCTAATCAAATATTGTTGATTCTACTACTGTTCTGACCTCTTTGGATGGACATATTTTTACATTGATGGAAAAAAAAAATTTAACTTTTGAAACGGTAAAATTTTTTCTTTACTATATTGTTTAATATCTTACGAATATTTTTTAATTTAAACAAAAAGCATTGAAAAGTTAAGGGGGTATCTACACCTTTGAATTTTCAAAAAATCGTTTTTTTTTTATAATTTATTTGGAATGCTAGTGACCTACTCTACCTGCAAATAAATCGGTGTCAAGATATCTAGAGAATTTGAGAAGTCACAGCCATGGCAGTGCCAAATTGCGAAAAAGCGCCGCGGCGAGGCGCGCGAACCCTCAGATTGGTGCCATAAGTATTGTACAACACCGCCAACACCACTGCTTACGTTTATGAGGTTTTGATATATTTCGATTTTGAATTTGATTTTGTGATCTTTTAATTGTTTGTAATTATCATTCTTACACATATTGAATTTTCAATATTCTTTTAAATTGTGATCATTGACAGAACACATGGCTGCGATCTACGTTTTTTCGAGGTTAGGTGTCCACTTGTTTGTAAATATTGTCGTGCTCTCAGTACGAATTCAAACCAATAGTAATTTCCATTATCGGATAAACACAGTGTAGGTATATATATCTGAGATGAGACTTTGGAATCGAAAGAACATGATCCATCAAAAAGTGCGTTTGAAATCGATGCCAGGAGACTACACATTTGGATTTCCAAAAAGATGAGTATTTCTATAATACATATATTAATTGCAAGAATTAATAAATATTATAAGAAAAAAGGTATGATTGATGAAAGATGAAAGAATTTTCTTAGTATTGACAAAAATTGTGCTAGCATCTTCTGAATCTCAAAAATATTGAAGATAAAAAATTTTACAGAATTTTTATGTTTTGAACAATTTTGATCAGATTTTTTCTAAAGCAATTCATTATTTTTCTAACAGCCTCATCGGACACCTAACCGACACTGTTGTTGTACAGAACGGGTCAAAACTCACTACAAACCTCCGCCTGGCACATGTGTCTAGACTCGACTCGACTCATAACTCATCGATACGAGAGCAGCTGCGGATCCAGCATATTAGTCATAAGCAAAATCTTAAAACTTGATTTCCTGTAACTAGATTTTCCTCTCTGGGAAACATGGGAAATAAAAAAAAAATTGAAATAAAAAAGTTTGAAAGTTGATTTCTGGAGGATGAATATTTTGACCGGTTGTCGTAAAGAATCAGGAGCATCGTTGGACCGATTCTGGAGTTTGTGGTCTTCAAATGTGTAGAATCCAAACCTCTATCAGATGAACTGACAACTTTTTGATATCACTATTTTTGGTTGAGATGATAGAAGAAATATAGAAAAAAAATTGAAGAATCAGAAAAATCTCAGTAAAAACTAAGCGACTCAGGCAATTTTTGCGATATCAAAAAGTTGTCTGTTCATCTGATAGAGGCACCTCTTCTGAACACTTGAAGACCAAAAACTCCAGAATTAGTCCAACGATACTCCTGATTCTTTACGACAACCGAGTAATTTGGTATTTTTCTATATGGAGCGTAACTACTATTGGACTCAAAGTAATATTGAATGTTAGGTATGGATAATGAGGGTCAAACCCTCCCCAAACTTCATGATTTTTTTGGATTTGATCAGACTCTCAAATTCGCTGTAAAACATTAATATCTTTTTCAGAATTTTAACCCATTCAAAGGTGTGGATACCCCCTTAATAAATTCCAAAATATTCGAAAATATTCGGAAATTACTGGAAAATACGGTAAAAATAAATTTTGAAAAAAACTTCAAAACTCATGAAATTTTTTTTTTTGTTTCGCCAATGTAAAAATATGTCCATCCAAAGAGGTCAGAACTGTAGTAGAATCAACAATATTTGATAGGGTAATAAAAGTAGTAAACGAAAAAAAATCAAAGTCTAAAAAGGGCCTAAATCCCATGTTATTTAAATGGGAAATGTATTATGATTTAGGCACGGGTTAATATGAATATTAAGGGCTTATTTGTGTCTGATGATTTTTTTTAGGTCATAAGCTAAAAATTTAGGGGGCGGTTGAAAAAAAAACCAACTTGGGAAATAACGGACACCCTAGTAAACACGAATTGTGAATATGCTTATAGCAAATCACATATGTTTGATACCGACAAGGTCTGCACGTAAGTTTGAGCGTCTGAATGTGTGTAAATGCATAATCATATACCCACCTGTGAGAATATTTTCCAGCTTTTCGGAGCTACGCCTGCAGAAGTGGAGACGAAAAATAAAATCCATAAAATAAACATGCGAGCAAATGAAAATAGAACTTTGATTTAGAATTTGAAAGATACTCATTTGATAACCTTTGTTACTATATTTCAACATAAAGATTATTATAAAAAATTCTGTACCATGAAAATTTATATTCCTTACGCACAGAGGAAATGGGACATTTGTCGCATTTATTGTAATGTGTTAGCATGAATTAGAATACTTTATTTTTTCTGTGTCATAGAATATTATTCATATTTTTCTAATAGATCGTTATAACGACTACAATTTTCCAGATACAGATAAAATAAAAATTATATGCTACTGAAATGTGGGAATTTTTTTTTCTTTAGACTAATACATCATTTTTAATCATTGATCAGTGGAAAATCAGGTTGTATATGTTGTATAGATCATGTGAATACAAAAAAAAAATACTAGCGCCCAAATTTTCAAGTCAAAAATGCATATAATACACGTATAAAATAGCGAAATTGGCACATTTGAAGATGTCACTCCCTCATTTTTATTTTATTTTAATGCTGTAAAATTTGGTGCATTAGTTGGCGATGTTTGAATTGCTAATGAATTGAAAGCATTAAAAGAGCAGAATGAAATGCAACATGTTAGAAGTATGTGCTCACAATAGGAGAAAAGTTATGAAGAGTCAAAGTGGTGTCACTACTTTTTTGAACTTGTAATATTTATGACTTTGATAGCGCATCGTGGTTGGTGCGTACCTGAAATCGTTATCAGACAACATCAATCGTGTTCTAGGGCACAAAAGAAGTAAATCTAGATGTGACAGGATTATGTGCTCGGATGAGGGGGTAGTTAAAATACAACCTATTGAAAAGTAGACACCCCCACGAAAAAAATATATATGCTAGGATATATGCTAGGATATACTCAAATTTGCCCAAAGATATATCCTAGCATATATCCTGGCATATCGCACACCTAGTTCTAAACTAGGACAACTCAAAAAACTTGAATTTTGAGTTATCATCATTTTTGTATACCCTGATACCATACGCAACTAACCACAAGAACAGATTCAACTTAATGTTCATAATCATGACGACAGATTGCACTAACTTGGTTTTGCTGAATTAATAAATAATCAATAATAATTATATAATTATATAATTATTATGATATTAATAATGATGATTAATGATAATTATCATTAGTAATATTATATAATTATATTTATTATGAATAATAATTATTTAATCAATTAACTATGCAAAGGCATAAATGGAGCAAAACGTTTTTTCCTCATACTGAAAAATGAGTTTTTTTGAGTTGTCCTAGTTTAGAACTAGGTGTGCGATATATATGCTAGGATATATCCCATGCATATATCCTAGCATGTATTCCGGCATATATTCTAGCATATATTCCGGCATATATTCTCCAGCGTATATTTTTAGCATATATTCTAGCATATATTGCTGTATATATGTTGAATAGTTTATCAAAAAGAGAAAAAAATCTAGATACGTTGGCGTAAAAAAATTAGCGGCAATTTTTTTTTGAGATATTTATTGTACATGTTTGTCAAGTTTAAAATATTTATATTAAAATATGTGACTTTTCCGGTATGTTTTAAACCTCCTAACATTTTGAGGTTGTTTCGGTAATGTAGCCAACATGTTACAACGTGCGTTGGCAATAATATTACCGTGATTTACACTCAATTCAATTTCTTCATCGTTGGTATCATTAGCAGCCGATGATGAAGGCCTGGAGACATAATTCCTTCGGGTGCCTCAATTTTCCACTCCAACATTTTACTTGAACCTTAAACAATTATGTATAAATAACTACCGAATTCATTATGCAAAAATGTATAATTCGAATGAATTGATAATTTTAATAATAAAATAGGCTCTTACCGGACACTTCCATCACTATTGCGTGGAAACATTTCCAACCATCGAGTGCCATTTTCTTCGTATCGTGCCATTCAACTACATCCATTTTTTCGGATCATGATCTTCGCTCAAAAATTCTTCGAAATCAAAATCCTGAATGTGCTGAATATCGATTCCTGACGTCATCGTCTTGTCATCTCTTCTACCTACCCATTTAACTAATACCTACATTTTTTTCAATGACCAAATTATTTATTAATTGATTATTTTATCAAACCCGTTCACCTCGGCTAGCCCTATATGTTTTGATAATCAACAATTGAAGACGAGCAAATCCTGACTCTGTGACAACGCTAAATTGAAAAATAAAAAACCCTCGTCGGTAGCGCCTGATCGGTAGTTAGCGTTATCGCAGAGTCAGGATTTGCTTGTCTTTAATTCTTGATTGTCAAAAAATATAGGACTAGCAGAGGTAAACGGGTTTAATAAAATAATCAATTAATTAATTATTTGGTCATTGAAAAAAATGTGGGTATTAAATGGGTAGGTGGAAGAGATGACAAGAAGATGACGTCAGGAATCGATATTCAGCACATTAAGGATTTTGATTTCGAAGAATTTTTGAGCTAAGATCATGATCCGAAAAGATGGATGTAGTTGAATGGCACGATACGAAGAAAATGGCACTCGGTGGTTGGAAATGTTTCCACGCAATAGTGATGGGAGTGTCCGGTAAGAGCCTATTTTATTATTAAAATTATCAATTCATTCAAATTATACATTTTTGCATAATGAATTCGGTAGTTAATTACACATAATTGTTTTAGGTTCAAGTAAAATGTTGGAGTGGAAAATTGAGGCACCCGAAGGAATCATGTCTCCCGGCCTTCATCATCGGCTGCTAATGATACCAACGATGAAGAAATTGAATTCAGTGTAAATCACGGTTATATTATTGCCAACGCACGTTGTAACATGTTGGCTACATTACCGAAACAACCTCAAAATGTTAGGAGGTTTAAAACATACCGGAAAAGTTACATATTTTAATATAAATATTTTAAACTTGACAAATTTGTACAATAAATATTTCAAAAAAAATTTGCCGCTAATTTTTTCACGCCAACGTATCTAGATTTTTTTTTCTTTTTAATAAACTATTCAACAAATATACAGCAATATATGCTAGAATATAATGCTAAAAATATACGCTGGAGAATATATGCCGGAATATATGCTAGAATATATGCCGGAATATATGCCAGAATATATGCCAGAATATATGCTAGGATATATGCCCGAATATATGCTAGGATATATGCTAGGATATATCTTTGGGCAAATTTGAGTATATCCTAGCATACATCCTAGCATATATGCTAGGATATATCCCATGCATATATCCTAGTATATATATTTTTTGCGTGGGGGCAATACGTGCACCGAAGTAAAAACGCATACTTTTTATTGGCACATCGTTTGCTCATGAAAAATCTAGCCAAATACATATCTGCACTACTGTTTAGTAGACTATTGAATCAAAAATCACCCGCACCATCTCCTTAACAATTATTCAAGAAGTTACAGAGCGAAAAGTAAATGCGGAAAATCCAAGATCATTCAATTACACGCGTTAGGTGAGCGGATCCATGTCACCTCACTCAAAAAAAGAAACCGTCAAGTCACGGAACTTTGCGCAATTCAAAATATCTTTGGTACTATGGAAAAAAGAATACAACTTCAAAGATTTCGAACAAATTTTTAAAATGGCGGAGTTAGAGCTATGTTAATTTTTGTAAATCGCTGTTGCATCGCTATGTTTGAAAATTCCTATCTCCGCAAGTATCCATCGGAGCAGACCGATCCTGGAATGATTTTGCTCCTAAAAGAATGCGCTTTCATACAAAAAATTTGATTAAAAACAAAAACGTTCATTTTAATTTTTTTTCCGACGGTTTTGGAGATGTCTTGAAAAAACGTTGATAACGATTGGTGCGTTGCTTCAAAACGTTGCACCACGTTAGATTCTGTATTCTAACAGCTGACGGGACGTACACTCAAAATTTCAGGCATGTACTCAAGAATTGAAAATAAAAAAAAATTCCTTGAAAAAATTCGAGGTTTCAGAGATTTGCCCATATGTATATTTTTTTGAATTTATATTTTGTTAGTCCACCGTTTTATTAAGAGGGTGATCATTTTATAATTTACTTCCAACTCTAGAATCGAATCGAAATTTTTTTTGGACTTCAAATTATGTATGGGGCAATTCCAACTCAACTCAACCAACGTTTGACCCTCAACACTTTTAATTTTGTTGAGATTTTGTCAGGTGATAGAAGAACCTGTGAAGCGCCACTTATTTCATTATTTTTAAATATTCCAGCTCTTAGTCTTTCTGTTTCGCTCCCTGTTTTCACTCTCAGATTAAAAATAAATCGAAAAACCTGAATCGAATAAGTTCCATTGCCGTGAGATATACATATATATGGGGCATTCTACGCCAACTCGACCAGTGTTAAACCCCTACGATTCTAGAATCATTTCATGTTTTTTTCTAACATTCTACTCGGTCACAAACGCGACCTGAATTTTTTTCAAATTTTTTTATTACACCGTTCATTTTTTATAAATATTTGAAGTCGATTGCGAATGCCCATTGCTAAAAATCTGAAAAAATTCTCAAAAATCCAGTGAATTACACAAAACACCCCCCGTTCAGGAAACCGTGTGCCGAATTTTTTTTCTATTCTTTTATCACCCAATTCGGAATTTTGACATTTTTAAACCCAAAATTAACACAGGACCAAATCGTAAGTGTCAAATAAGGGTCAATTTACTTGTAAATGTTCGGTTTCACCAATTCGATGATGCGCTACTCTAGTTAGTAAAAGATATCTACTATTATACCGAGCGAGTGCAGCGAATTTCATTATCTATTATTCCAAATGAGGTGATAAAAAAATAGAAAAAAAATCGGCCCATGTTTTTTTGGGTAATTCACTTGATTTTTGAGAATTTTTTCAGATTTTTAAAAATCGGCATTCGCAATCGACTTCAAATATTTATAAAAAATGAACGGTTTGATAAAAAAAGTTGAAAAAAATTCAGGTGGCGTTTTTTACCGAGTAGAATGTTAGAAAAAAACATGAAATAATTTTGAGATAGTCGGGGTTTAACCCAAGACGGTCATATGGGGTGTAACACACCCCAAGTTATTTTGGAGCTCGAATTTCGGCCTCTCAATCCCGCAAACCGACGTTATTCCCTCTATTTTTTTTTTCGCAAAAAAATTTTTTTTACGAATTTTTTAAACATACTTAAAACTAAAATTTTCGTTCCATTCTTGGATGGGTTAATAGAGAAACGTTTGAAATATGTTCTCAATTTTTTTGGGGCCCCCCGGATAATTCTACGAAATTCTACAGCGATTCAAAGTGCTGGGGTGTGTCACACCCGATATGACCACTACGGGATTCTCATGAGGTGTGACCTTCTTGGGTTAACATTGGTCGAGTTGGCGTGGAATGCCCCATATATGGCATGAAATAGTATACGTGTATTTTTTATTTAATTTTGATTCTAAAAGTGAAAACAGGAAGACTGAGGGCTGAAAATATTAAAAAATAATGAAATAAAAAATTGAATGTTCGCCGAAAAAAATCAATATAAAATAATAAATGAATCGATGTATTAGTCACTTTGTAAAATAATGATTTTAATATTTCACTTGAGCTGTATATAATATAACAATGGAACGTATTTGATGCAATCGCGCTATTTCAAACTAGAACTAACTCTCATAAGTATTTTTCAAATAAAGAAGAAAATCACGTGCCAACTGTAGACTAGGGGCTCAAAAAAGAATTGAAAATACATTTTTTCGGCGCATTCCGATGTATAGATGCGTTTTATATGAGTGTGTAGAAAAAAAAAATCGCGCTCACAAACTTATGGCATTAGTCCATCGATATTATGTGACTAAAGGCTGTACATTAAAATATGTAGAGCAAGTGACAATTTTTTCAACGTACACAGTAAAAAATTTTCCGTCATTGTGTAAAATGTTAAAATTTGCATGTCAAAGATTTAACATTTTTGTATGTTGAATCAACACACGAGGCAAGTGTACATTTACTGACTCAATTATTAACACACGAAGATGTTATTAGACATTAATATAACACTTTTCAAATGTTACTGGTAACATGTAAGTGTGTTATTCTTTTTGAAAATAATAAGTGAAGTCAAAATAACACACACTGCGTGTAAAAAAGTCAATAACACCTAAGTGAGTGTTAAATTTTACGGAAAATTTTTTACTGTATAGGAGTATGAAATGCAAAGTTTTAGTTATAAATTCGATTGGAGAATGAATAAATGAAACGGACCTATTAAAAGCGTGTAAACGAGCGAACGCTAAAAAGAGTTTTATTAAATATATAATCCCTGAACTGATTACAAACGGCATGGCTGTTGTATCAAGATAGTAATCCGTTATCCATGTTACATAATATCTGATAATTTGCTATCCCATTGTATTTAATTTTGTACAAACCCATGTACAGATGTTCGGAATATTCATAATCAGCTAGCTAGATTCAATTCCTAGACCACTACATTGTACCTACATAGATTGTGCGGGGCGGTATCCAGAATCAATGTTGATCGTGTTTTCTTGTAACAAAATATGGTTATCGGGAGTCTAGAAATAACGAGTAAGTTTCCTGTTTTTGAATCTATGTGTATACTATGGTGGTCCTTATTTAGGGTGTTCTTGAAATTTTCTACAGACAAGGTGAAAAAAGTTTGCAACCCAATAAATACGTATATATTGTAACGTGGCAAACGTTGTGACCTCCTCCTAACCAACCAAACCAACGTAATTGAGTCCCGAGCCTAGAGTCAGGAGTACCGAATTCAAATTCTTACCGCCTTCGTCCTAGCGTGGCCATGTTAAGTACGGATCGCCGCACGCGGCTGACCGGCAACGGCCAGCGCTAAAAGGACGAACGGCGAAGATAGGAAGATAAGGTACCGAGACATGTCTAGCTCATTCCGGTTTTGCGCTAACGTGCGACAACGTGTAGCCCTCAACCGTAGAATCGAGAGAGAGTTTTCCTAGAGTTTTCATTGAGTGGAGTTTTGACCGTGATTTGCTTATTTGTGACCCCCCTGCTGTTCTACTGGACTTTGATTTGGACATTTGGACTGGACTGTTACTGATTTTATATTACACGACTCTCGCCTATCCCCGGACTACGAACCGACACGAGGCCGAGAAAACGTGGAAGACCAGGTAGGATCTATCCAATATCCACCCCCTCAAGTTCAGCTAAAACTCATTCCCTCAAACCCCAGAGCTAGAGTCCCGTGAGAGTCCCGATAATAGTCCGGTATCCCCGAGAACAGTCTCCGCACCCTGGTACCGAGTCCAGGGAGTGCCGAGACAACGGTTGAGAACCGACAGGTTCGAATCTGTTGTTGTTCTCCGTGGCTGTCGATTCTGCGCGCCTGCGAGCCGGCTAGCACCGCCGCTGCGCAGAATTCGCTAAACGAGAGTCGACGCCATATTGCCCGGAGTGCTCTGACGTCACGCGTCGCAGATCGTCTGCAGCGAGTCAGAGAACTCTAGTGGCCGAGGACAGAGTTCCGATTCCCTTCCCCTCCCCGCTGTTGAGAGATCAGCTGTCAGTCAGAGACTAGAAGCGTCTGCTTCGAAATCGACTAGACAGCCGTACCTCCAGCCGGTTGAGAGAGGAGGGATAGAGAGAGAGAGAGAGAGTCCACTACCTGCGATAAGTGTCAACATACCTTTTCTTTTCACCTTTATTATAATTGTTATATTTAATTAGGAGTAGAGTCACTTTTGAATTGTTGAATTTAGAGTCATTTAATTTATTGTAGTTTCCATTGTATTTAGTCTTCCATTCATTTCGTATTTAAAACATAAAGTAGCGGTGAGACAAGCTGAAGCCAGATAACAGGCTGCACAAAATATTGTTATCTTCTTCTTTTTTTCTTTTTAACTAATAAATTATTCTTTCAAATCTATTTCGTATGGTGTTGAGTGTTTTTATTTCTCGCCCCCACGAACTATCCCTCTACCGACAGGCTAGCTGGAGCGAGAGAGAGAGAGAGAGAGAGGACTCTGAGCCCGGAGTCTGGCGCCCAACTACATCCTAGAGCTAGTCGGAGGAGGTAACGACGTTGGTGCTAGTTTGTTAACTGATCGTAGTTCCTGCGGGTAACACCCGAGCCCGCGGGAATCGCTGTTACAATATACGTATATGGGTATTTCTCTACAAACAGGGCAACTGTCCGTGTAAAAGTGTCCCACCATGTTTTTTCTCTGATGACTGCAGAAGAGTGTTCCAGAGTGAAGATAACAATTAACTAAGTACTATTTAGCGTGGGGCCCAAAAAGATTCGCAGTAATATATGATTTATTGAACATTTTAGAAAAAAACTAACTAATGGGACTGTTACATGTAACAGAGGATTGTTTTTGTATGAAGAAAAGTTAAAATGGCTAATAAAGTTCGAATGGCACGTCAAAAAGTTTTGTTTTAATTTTTTTTAATTTCATTTCATTTTTTTTCGAATTAAAAAAAATTTCTTTTTTTTTGTCTCTCGGTAATTTATTCTTCTTCTTGGATGTCATTGCCCATAAAACACATGAAAAAATCAGTCCTTTGGTATTACAAATGGCCCTCTCGCTTCTTTAAGAGCAGGGGACTGTTGCCAGGGGACTGTTAAATCGGGCTTGATTTCAAAATATCGTGAAAACTATTGAAGTATCGACTCTTATCAACGTATACAATGTTTGATGTTCTTTGTTTCGATACATTAGAAAAAGTTACAATTTCAATTATAAAAATCGAATATACATTCGTCGTGCCAGGGGACTGTTGTTTGTAGTGGCCCTGACACAAGTTACTGTGGCAAAAGCTCACGTGGGATTGGACGAAATAGCGTCAGCGTGCCTTTGACTTTACGTGGACCAACTTGACACCGGCTACGTTCCGTTCAACCCGGAATCATCGTTTTATGTACCACAGATAACACTGGGCATCATTTAGAAATTGAGCCAGGGGACTGTTCTTCAAAGTTCGAGACAATATTCAGCCTACTTTTTACACCAATTGATATCAATTTTGAAATACGGAAGTAGGGAATTCACAAATAATCATTATTCTTATTCAAAACAGTGGTGGTGCATTTAGATTTTCGAATGTAGTATTTCTCAAATTAGATCCTCGCTCAGTTATTCTGCTTTGGTGACCGACCAGGGAACTGTTTTTTCTGTATTCAGATGAATATGGCCAAATTACAGCGCTTTAATTGCAACTTTTTATAATATGCACGAATGAAATAACTTATAAATTTTCATGTTCGCTTATAATTTAAGCAAAAAGGCGTCATTTTGTAATGAAATCGGTGTGAGACACCGAATTTCTCTGTTTGTAGAGAAACACCCATAAATACATCCAATAAATACGTATATATACGTGAAATATACGTTTTTCCGGGCGGACATTCTTCCTATTTTTATATTCCTATGTTTATCGGGTTTTTGGTTTATTGGGAAATGAATAACAAAAAAAAAAGTACGCGAACTTTGGAGTTCAAGTCAAAGGCTCCCCCCTCCCCCCAACCCGCGAAATTTCACGCTCGATCAACAAGTTATGTCTGATTATTATTTCTATTATTCGTATATATTACAACATTTTTTCACGAATTTCACCCACACTACATCAAAAAATATCGTATAAAACATGCGCGTACGTTTTCCGCACTCGTAGAAGCCGGTCAACTTGTGCATTCGATCGCTACCAGTGAATAAAATAGTATTGTTCACGTAGAGTTAAATCGTGCAGCATGATTTATCGATTAAACTATTCAGGCACTACGAGTGAACAGACTGTCCTCCACTTGTAAGACATTGAATATACAATTGGATTTTTGTGCAACTAATTAATAAGTGTTGAAAAGTAATTATCATAAGATTATGTCTTAATATAGTCTATAGAGAGTAATTGCGAACTTACGTATTTAGGGCGTCTGTTCAATACCGTATCACATGCAGCTGCTAACTAATATATGACTCTAACTGCTGCTAACAGCGAACTAAGACTGATGAGGTTTGACTACTCGAAATGCTCACAGCTACGGTGGGGGTAGCGCAGAGAGCAACAGCTCAACGAAGGATACCCGTCTCTCCTACACCGTATACAGTCTGCGTAAAATCGTATGTATGTCACGGAGAGTCACTCCAGTCACTGTAGAGAACATTTTGTTACAGACGGTGAAGAAAAGGACAGGTATCCTCTGCTGAGCTATCTCTCTCGGCACGCGGATCTACCGTGGCCTGTGAGTTAGTGAAGTTGGGTGTCTAACGCTATTCGCAATTGTCAAATTGAATATTTTCAAAAAAAAAATTTCTATTTTTCTATTGAGAAAAGTCAATCATGATTTAAAAAAAAAAATTTTTCCTTAAAAAATTTTTTTAATTGTTTATAATCGTTTTTTTCATTTATCTAACATTTAAATTATTAGTTAAGGAATAATTTTTTTTTCTAAAATCATAATTGGCAGTTCTCTATATAGTCACAAGAACAAAATTTTTTTTTAGCAACAATTTCAGTGTTTATTAAGTTACCAATTTGTTATAAACAAATTCCGATTTTCAGTTTATTTTTTTTATCAAACTATTAAAAATTACGAAAACAACGATGTATAACAAAGTGTAAAAATAATTTTTTGTCTATTTTTTATTGCGTTTAAAAAATATCGTGGCATCAAAGTTGAAGCGGTTACCTGATTTGTCAACTTATAAATTGCTGTAACTTTTTAACTATTGAAGATACAGTCTTTGACATTCAAGACGATTATTAAGAGAAATAATTTATCTTTTGAATAAATTTTTCTCCAGCTTGGTATCTGTCATAATTCCCTTGTTACAAGCTTTTGTTTATAAAATTCTTCAGTATCTGCATCTTATAATCTTCAGATCTTATAAACTATTGCAATTACGCCTTTTATTATTCAAGGCAATTTTGTACCATAATTTTTTTACCATAATTTTTTTCATTTCTCATTTTTTTGGAACTTAATAAATTCATTATAAACAAATGAATAAACTTTCTCAGGCTTTTATTACGGAATCTTGTTAAGTATACATATAAGAAGGGCTCCGAAGAAGTAAAAAAATTTTAGGTCAATTATTTAAACTTTTATGTCGCCATTTATGAAAACAGAAGTCCGAAAAAAATGAGTTAATTAACAATTGCATAACTTTTAGAAAAATGAAGTTAAAAAATTTTCTCTGCGGGGCTAGATTCTTTGGAGTGTTCCGATGATAGCATAGTTATTTTGAATTTTTAAATCAATATTTAATAGTAAAAAAAAATAATTTCTATCGCACTCTCTGTTCAGCGGCGACGCGTTAGTGCTGAAACGGCCGCGCGGAACCCTATTTTCAGCGTCAAATTAAAATTATAAATAATGGAAATAGAGTTCCGGGAGTTGAGACTTTTTTATTGGAAATTTCCTCCTCTTTAAGATGCTTGCTCCAATTTTCGTTATGTCTTAAAGTTTTTTAGTTATACTAGTCAAATACCAGAGACGTCTTTTTTTTTTGTTTGTTTTTTGTTAATAACAATAACAATTTTTGTTTCCGGGAAAAAAAAAAAAATACATCTTCTTCAGGATCGCATTCGGAATCGAATGAGCTATTGCTCATATTTTTAAGAGACTTAGAACAATTTTTCTCAGGAAACTCACTTCTCGACTAGACTATTGGGGCGATTACAAATACGCTATTCGTGGTGCACGATATCCGTTAGGGTGTGTCATTTTTGAGCAATTTTTTTTTTTTTTAAATTGCTCAAAAATGACACACCCTAATATCCGTGTATTGATCAATTTATCGAAATTGTGTACTTTCAGATTCCAGCCTTCTACCAAACCTTGACCAAACCCTACTGAAAAAGATCATGTGATATATTATCATGTAGAAAAGTACATGATAAATCACATCACAATGAAATAAAATTTTATTACGTATTCCAAGATTTCCAGAATAAACATTATTTGAATGAGAGATTGTTCATTTGATTCAATCTTCCTTAACATTCTAAAAAAAAAAAATCGAAATGAAAAATCTGAATAGATCATGGATTAACTTACCTGCAAATGTTATCGATGAGCTGGTCAAGCTTTTATTATTGGAGCTTATTTTTGTATCCATGATTGTAACTTTATTAACACAGCAGAACACAATTCACGACGTGAAAGCATCCTGCCCATTTTATTTTAGTACAGACTGCTTCACCACAGCCTGCTATAATATAGGCAAGACCGGGGCGAATAATGGACCGCTGGAGGAAATGTGACTTTTACACACACCCTCAAAAATTTTCGAGACATCGGCCTGTATTCATGTAGCTTCTGAATACGTTTGTCACACGTAAGCGCGACCGTTTCTATGAAGCGTTCGATAAACGCGAAAGTCACCTTCATTCATTGTTCGAAGAATGTCGAAAGCGTACGTATTCGAAACGTTCTATGAATACGTAAAATCCATGACCGTTTAGTGATATAATGATTGAGTGCTGATTAACGACATAACAACGACGTTCGTAAGCGTGGAATAAGCATTCATAAAACCTTAAAATCAATGTTTTGCATTTAGGTTGCTCACATGGTTTGCAAATATACGGGTGTCACAGATGTGAGTGCGGAAACATTTATTCAACTCTTAAAGTAACCCTGAATAAAGTTATTGCAGATAAACGTAACTGACGCTGATTGAACGTTTAAAAAACATAAAAAGTATTAATGATTTAAACGGTTATTTCCAAACGTAACTTACGCGACATTTAGTAGCGTTGATTCAAAGCTGATAAATGCCATAACGAAAACGCTTATAAATGAACGTGGAATACGCATTCATAAAACGTTGACATTATCTGCGATAGATTGAAGTATTTACATGGCTTGCAGATACGTGTGGCACACGTAAGTGCAATAATATTTATTAAACGTTTGAAGGAACACTGAAGAAAGTCATTGATAAACGTAAGAACCACGTTAATTAGGCGTTTAGAAAATGTGAATAGCATAAATATTTTAAACGTTTTTTTGAATACGTAGGTTACACGACAGTTTGTCATTATTAATTAAACGTCGATCGCAGCCCTGAAATCATTGGTCTATAAACGAATAAACCACATGCATTAAATGTTCAAAAAAATGTGATTAGTATACGTCTCAATTCAACGTAACATAATCGTGTTGAAAAACAGATGTCTGAAATAAACGTTTTTAATGAACGTGTTATAATGGTGAGTGGAGAACCGCATCGTGGATGCACGTTTATTTTTTACACCATACACTACATTTCCACCACTATCACGCATATTAAACGTGTTCTCCACCATTTCGTGTTGGTTGGGATATGCCCCCCTATATTCTTTGCATGTAAAGCCTGCGTAGACAGTGCGTGCGACGTCCCGCACTGACCAATCGCTTTTTAAATATAGTTTCCATTGGAGTTCCATTTTGAAACTTACAAATTTTGTGGAGAATGAATCAAGGAACACGCTCGTATTTTTTTTCAGAATTTTCAAAGGTGGCGGTCACCTCGAAAATTACGTTGGATGGATATAATTGTGATTAACAAATAGAAAATTGTTTATTTTATGAATAAAAAAATCATAACATGAAAGTGCGATTCAAGAGCTTCAAGATGAGTTTTTGCTGATGTCTGTACGACAAAGGAATCCGGAGATATGAACGTTTAAAGGAGAGCGCGATTCCGATTTTTGGTGTTTTTTTCGAAAATTCAATCCCTTCAAGAAAAAAAAAAAAATGTTTCATGCATTTATTTTACCCACAGAATACGTGAAAAAAATTGCAGAAGAATCAGAAAGATTGAGGTAAATTTTTGGCCAAGTCCGTCCCGCTTGACGTGGACTGACTCATATCTGAGATGAGACTTCGGATTCGAAAGAAGATGATCCATTAAAAAGTGCGTTCGAAATCGATGCCAGGAGACTACCCATTTGGATTTCTAAAAAAATGAGTATTTCTATAATACATATCGCACACCTAGATCTAAACTAGGACAAGTAAAAAAAACTTGAATGTTGAGTTATCATCATTTTTGTATACCCTGATACCATACGCAACTAACCACAAGAACAGATTCAACTTAATGTTCATAATCATGACGACAGATTGCACTAACTTGGTTTTGCTGAATTAATAAATAATCAATGATAATTATATATTAATATAATTATTATAATATTATTAATAATAATTAATGGTAATTATCATTAGTAATATTATATAATCATATTTATCATGATTAATAATTATTTGATTAATGAATTATCCAAAGGCATAATTGGAGCAAAACGTTTTTTCCTCATACTGAAAAATGAGATTTTTTTACTTCTCGAGTCGAGTGGTGACTACTGCTAGTAGTAACTACTGTGAGCAGTAGTACGAGTATTCACTGCTGAATCTACTACAGCTTCGGTAGTTGACTGATATTCTACTTCTCAAGTTAAGTGGGGACTACTGCTGGTAGTAACTACTGTGAGCAGTAGTACGAGTATTTACTGCTGAATTTACTACAGCTTCAGTAGTTTACTCATATCCTACTTAACAAGTTAAGTAGTGATTACTGATAGTGGTAACTAATTTGAGCAGTACTGCGAGTATTCACTGCTGAATCTATTACAGCTTCAGTATTTTTATTATGTTTTTCAATTTCGAATTTTATTTTTCATTTCTCTCAAATATGAATGATTTCAGTCAACATTTCGGTTTTGAATAATATCTTTCTCCTGCAAATATTTCAAAAAAAATCGTATTATTGTAAAAAAATCATAAATTTTCTTCTTCCAACTTCAACAGACTGACATGATGATCGTTTTAATACCTTCCGTTTGTATAATAATCCGCTTTTTGCTTCAATACATTTATAACAATAACACATTTTTTTTCAATTATTTCCCAACTAAATTAGGCTTTAATTGACTACGCTATAAATAAGGACATTTGTCTGATATAAAAAAAAAGTAAGTCGCATTATTTTGGAATTCTTCAAAATTGACATATTATACAAGACAAAAATGGAAAAAATGCGGTACATATTTCGTTTGCCCCATGATGTGGAAAAGATATCGAAATAAAAATAAAAGATCGAAATAAAAATGTCAACCGACATCTCGATCCATATTTTGACAGAAATTGAAAACAAAAGAGAACAAAAAATTAATCAAAGAATCGAAATAAAACAAAAGATACAATAGAAAGAAATAATTAGAGAAAAAATGTCGAAAGTATTTGGTTGAATAGTTGGTAATTGTACACATGACGGTTATATAAAAATAATAATATTCCAAATTATGGAAAATTGTAACCTGAATCTAATCAGATAAGATCATTTACAAATATGTATACCTATGCATTTTTTTACTATTACAAAAAACTTTCAGTTTTTTAACACCTTTTATTTTAATTCTATTCATAACCTTAATCATGAGCTCCGACAAATAAGGAAATATCGACCAACCAACCATAGGATAGTTTGGCGTAGTGGGTAGAGCGTGCGACTAGTAATACAGCGAGTGCGAGCGGACTTGGGTTCAAATCCCGGTTATATCGAAAAAACCGAGTGGCGTTTTTCTCAACGAATTTGCAATGCTTGTCCATCTACATGTAGAAATTTATAAAATGCGAACGTGAAATTACATTTTTTTTTTTAGCCGAGAGAACTAGATAGACGTGCTTGGTAAGTTCTCGACTGTCATTTCCACACACCCCTCAGGTTGAATAGTAGACTCCTCGCGAGTGGTAACTACTCATCAGTAGTTACTACTCACTAGTAGTCACCACTATTCGCGAATTCACAGTCTGAGAACTACTGAAAAACAGCAGTGGTAATCAGTAGTATCCCTGTAGTTATTTCAGTAGTTCCCCAATAGTTTTTCCAGTGGTGTTTGAGTAGTCTTCCAGTAGTTTTTTCCGTACGGGTAGCATCTTCTGAATCTCAAAAATATTGAAGATCACATATTTTAGAGAATTTTTATGTTTTGAAAAACATTGATCAGATTTTTCCTAAAGCAATTCATTATTTTTCTAACAGCCTCACCGGACACCCAACGGACACTGTTGTTGTACAGAACAGGTCAAAGCTCACTTCGAACCTCCGCCTGGGCCAGTGCCGGCGTTAGGGTAGGGCGAGCCGGGCAACCGCCCGGGGCGCCAAATTTTTAGGGGCGCCGCTGCCCGCTTGGTCTTCTCAATGTAGAAAACATGCAAATAACAATACTGAAATACCAAAAATGCGAAGAAAAATATGAAAAATGGAAATAAAAAAAGATACAAAACAAAAAACAAAGGAGCTACAAAACTTTCTACGTCTACGTCGTTGGCTCTGGGTAAAGCTCAAGGAAAGTTCCCGGAATTCCGAATTCTCATAGTCATATGAGTCAGTTCACGTCAAGCGGGACAGATTTGGCCAAAAATATTCCTCGATTTTTCTGATTCTCTTGTAATTTTTTTACATATTCTCTGGGTGAAATAAATGGATGAACGGCTTTATTCCAACTCACAGGGCTTATAAGCTGCAAGGGATTGAATTTTCGAAAAAACACCAAAAATCGGAATAGCGCTATTCTTTAAACGTTAATATCTCCGGTTCCCTTTGTCGTACAGACATCGTCTGACAGTCATTTTGAAGCTCTTGAATTGAGGGGACGGATGCAATAAGGGGATATATAACTTTTTCTGGCTTCGCAGCATTGGCCCCTGAGCTGTCAGAAATGAAATCACGAATTTTGAATTTTCAAATATGCATTCCCGTAGACAATTTAATTCCGCATCAAAATTCAAATTCAAAATTTGTGATTATTTCTAACTGCTAAGGGGCCAACGTTGCGGAGCGAGAAAAAGTTATATCCCCTTATTGCATCCGTCCCCTCAATTGCACTTTCACGTTATCAATTTTGAATTCATCGAATAAATAATTTTCCATTTGTTCTGAACAATTATGATGATTACACCCTTCGAAAATTCTAAAAAAAATACGAGCGTGTTCCTTGATTAATTTTCTACGCAATCTGTAAGTTTGAAAATGGAATTCCGATGGAAACTATATCCAAAAAGTGACCGACAATCCTCGGTCTCGGCGCACCCGTGTAGACAGCCGCGCGTGAAGTCCCGCACGAGTCAATCGCTTTTTGAATATAGTTCCCATCGGAATTCTATTTTGAAACTTACAGTTTTGTAGCTCCTTTGTTTTTTGTTTTGTATCTTTTTTTATTTTCATTTTTCTTATTTTTTTGTATTTTTCTTTGCATTTATGGTTTTTTTTCAGTATTGTTATTCGCACGCTTTCTACATTGGTAAGACCGAGCAGGCAGCGGCAGTCCTAAAAATCTGGCGCCCCGGGCGATTGCCCGGCTCGCCCTACCCTAACGCCGGCACTGCCGATAATGTTCTAGTTCGTTGTTATTTGAGTTTGATTATGCTTGTCGAATGTCAGGGAGATGAAGGCAGAAAGAGCCACCTAGGAACCGCGGCTACGGGGCCGAATGAGACACTATTTTTTTGAATATAGAAGCAGTTTTTCAACATTTGAAGGCATTTATTTAGTCAATTTCTCATTTTACACCGGGGTCTTGTTTTAGACCGGTTCCCCCTTTACGTAGAATCTACGTTTATTTACTAAATATCCCAGATAACACTCGTGCGACGCACAGAGCCATCACAACGTGCCGCTCACATCGTGCGGACGAGAACGCGCCATTCTTGCTAGCACGAACTGACGCCAACACGTGTGCGAGCGTAATGAGTCGCATCTAGCCGTCACGCGTACGAAGACATACAATCACGTGTGTCGCTGTTGTGCGCTGCACCGCGTGCGGGAACCATGATGTCAGTGTGCCATCATTTGATATAAGATGATCAATATTATTTCCATCGTAAAACAGTTCGTAAGATTTACTCGATGTTTCAGAATTTGTGACAAATGTTTCCAAGATCAAACCTAATTGTCAAGATTGGGAGCAAAATTCGTTGAACTTTTGTTGAGAAAAAATGTTTTTTATTCACTTTTTCTCGCAATGTTTTACAACAAGTAGGAAAATATGAAGCTTATCACAATACGGTAGTTTGGCGCAGTCGGTAGAGCGTGCGACTAGTGATATGGGATTGTGCGAGCCGACTTAAGTTCAAATCCCGGTGTTATCGAAAGCAACGGATGACATTTTTCTCAGCGAACTGGTGATGCTTGTTGATCTACATACATGTGCGGATGGAGTTATAAAATGTAGATATGAATATTTACACCTGAGTAATTTTTTTTGGTTTGTTGATTTGAACGCACGACGTGCGACGCATATGTCCCTCCATGGAGGACGCATCTGCATGGTGCTCTGTAGTCACGCGGTGCGGATCAATCTGAACGCGTGCGGCCCATTATGCAAGCACTGTGTGGACACTTTGTTATCTGGGATCTATTAAAACATTTGTTTAGGTAAAGAAATATCGTTACTTACCTCGAAAGGTCTGGTCACTACTTGTCAGCAATATGCAATCTCCAAAAGCGGTGCACCATATTTGTAGTAGCTCATTATTTGGAGGTTTTATAAACGTTTAACTGACTCTTTATTTTCATTAATACATTCATTACCTTGAGCATACACGCTGTTCTCAGTAGTTACTCGCCATATTGAATAATTATATTATATCGGACTAGTTAGAGAGCCGGCGCCACCTGTAGGCATATTATCGGACTACAGTTCGGCCCATCCTGGCAGGAGTTTGTCCCTAAACTATTCAAGTAAGACATACATAACATGGTTGAAAATGTGATAATACATAAGTACAATACAATACTTTTCAACTTGACTCTATTTTTAGCAATAACATCTTTGGTGAGAATCATAATGTTAATTACGGTAAGTAGTTGGTAACAAACAGGTGATGAGGTATCACAGTAATAGGATAATTAAAATACACTCGGGCCTCCGCTATTTGACCGAGTCGGGACCGAGCGTTTCTGCTATTTGACGAAAGTAGGGGTCCCCCACTCCTTGTGGACGGTTTTCTGCGCAGCCAGTTCACGCCACTCCGTGTCACTCACGGCCCCGATGTTAAGGGGAACGCTGCCGAATAGTGGGGGTAACGCCCGTCAAATAGCGGAGGACGAATGTGGTCAAATAGCGGCGTCCGTCAAATAGCGGGTGTTCAAATAGCGGAGGCCCGAGTGTATATACATTTTTTTCACCTAATTTACCCAAGTGCGCATATTACAAGATTTCCACGTGCCGATATAGGGACGCTGTGTATTTTGGAATCCTTGCTTATCCACGACTATATAACAGTTATTCCTTAGTAGGGGAGAGTGGGGCACATTCGGACGCGGGGCACATTCGGACATCGCGATTTTTCGCACTTATAGTGCGTGTATAGTAGTGATATCTCTAGGGTGGGTTATGAACTCCACAAGAAGACAACTTCCCAACTTTATTGCGAATTCTTCGAGTAGATCTCCTGTCATTGAGGAATGAAATATTCACCTTTGGAAGTAAGTATTTTACCGATCTATTCGTGAGGGTACAGAATTCGGAGTATTGTGTTCCACTAATATTAGTTTTTAGGAATAATTCCGTATTGCCTTACATCTAATTTAACACTTAAAATATATAGCTACTTAACCTCACACTTTTGCTCTTGATTTTTTTATGTATGTTGACAGAATGGGGCACATTCGGACGATTCACATGGGGCACATTCGGACATGCTTTTTGAGATGTACTCAAATTTGTAAAATATCATTCAGAATAATTTTTTACAGAATGGTTCGGCTTTATAAAAGAAAGACATCTCGCGCAGAAATAAACGAGGAACATGTGTGTAACGCAGTTAAACTTGTGCTGGAAGGGAGAGCTTCTATACGTACTGCTGCTACTACGTTTAGCATATCCAGATCAACTCTACACGATCGCCTGACAATAATTAAAAGGAATAAAGAAAAGTCTTCGAATCCTGAAAACGAAAGGTCTCCTGACCCTGAAAGTATTAATTGTCCGATGCCTCAAGCTGGATCTTCAAAATACGCAAGCCGTCAGATTTTTACTGCAGATCAAGAACTGGAGATTCGGAACTATTTGTTACAGGCATCAAAAATTCACTTTGGTCTTACTTACGAAAATGCGCGAAAGCTAGCTTTTCAGCATACACGACAGTTGGGGAAAAATTATCCTATACAGTGGAACAAAGCAGAATCTGCCGGCATGGAATGGATGCGTGGCTTCATGAAGAGGAATCCGGTCCTTTCTTACCGCAAGCCTGAAAACACTAGTATCGCACGATCCTCGGCTTTCAATAAGCATAACGTTGACCAGTTCTTCACAAATTATTTGGAAGTTCAAACCCAATATAAATTCACTCCAGACCGGATCTTTAATACAGATGAGACGGGTATCACAACTGTACTCCAAGCTCCAAAAGTCATCGCACAGACTGGCAGGAAGCAGGTTGGTCAATGCGTGTCAGCGGAAAGAGGCGCACTTGTCACATTTTGTGGTGTCATTTCTGCTACGGGTGTGTCAATCCCACCTCTCTATATATTTCCTCGGGTTCGAATGCAGGACCATTTCTTACACGGTCGTGTTCCCGGAGCTGTAGGATTTGCTGCGAAGTCTGGATGGATGACGGCCGAGATCTTCGTGAAACTGCTGCGTCATATAACTAAGCACACGAAGAGTCATCCACAAAATCGAATCCTCCTCATTATGGACAATCATGAAACTCACACAAGTTTGGCTGTCATAAACTTTGCTAGAGAAAACGGCATTGTTTTGCTATCGTTTCCGCCTCACTGCACTCACAGGATGCAGCCCCTTGACATCGGAATTTACGGCCCCTTCAAAGCTTATTGCAAAGTTTCTTTTAACGATTACATGATATCAAACGCTGGGAAACCGATAGCTATTGGGAATATAGCACAATTAAGTGCTCAGCCATATTTGAAATCATTCACTCCCTCGAATATCGTGAGGTCATTTCAAAAAGCAGGAATATGGCCTTTAAATAGACTGGCGTTCCAGGATGTCGACTTTGATGGATCTTACGTAACTGACCGTACTGAGGTTTCTGGAGCTGGGGAAAAAGATTCTTCACCGAAATCAGCTTCGGTTATAGACAATATTATTACTTCCTCAACAAATATGATACGTGACATCGTTGAGGATATTGTGAAACATGTCCTGAACCCAACAAGAACTACAACCGATCAACGTCTGCAGTCCGAAGAATCTGGAAGACGACCAAGTTTAGAGGACATTAGACCTCACCCCAAAGCAGGACCACGCAAGACTGTGCGAAAATCTAGATGTGGCAAATCAAGAATTTTCACTAGTTCTCCTGAGTTGAAGAGAAGAGTCAAAATGGACCAAATAAGAGAAAAGAAAGAAGAAAAGAAAGATAGGAAAAGAAAGTCATCAGAAATCGAGAGGGATATTAGTGAAAAAAGGAAGGCAGGAAAAATCAAGAGTTGTACGAATAAGAAGATGCCGTTAATGGCAGAAGTCGACGCTTCTTCAAATTCAGACGTCGAGGCCGATATAGAGATGAGTGACGTCTACAAACAACAGCAGCAATTATACGACGAACCAATAAAACTTTCAACTGAAGATAAAATAACAGAGGGCGATTATCTATTAGTCAAGTTCCCAAAGAAGAAAGGGTTTGTATTTTACGTTGGTACAACAGAGGAATGCGTTTCTCATGATGAGTATGTGATGAAATTTTTGAGGTGGTCGAAGACTGGATTTCACTTTCCTGTTAAAGACGATTGTGCAGTAATTTTGAGAGAAGAGATAGTTTCAAAGTTACTTCAGCCACAAACAGTGGGCGGCACCTCCCGTTTGTCTGCCTACATAAAGTTCCCTGTCAACCTTTCTTCTTATAATATTAAGTAAATGTACGGAAAACATGTAAACTTCGAAACAAATGAACATTTTTGTATGAAGTATGATTAGCTTACCTACCTATTACAATATTTAGCAGTCTACAATCCCAATAATCATGAAAATAACTTTTTTTAATTAATAATCTCGTCTAATAAAACTCATATAAGTAGAGCCCGGACAGTAATTTCACAAGAATGCGTCACTGAAATCATTTATCACTGAAAAAAATGATTCGTCCGGATGTGCCCCATGCCTGTCCGAAAGTGCCCCACTATGGGGCACATTCGGACAAATGCAGTACTCGGTAAAAACACGTGGCACATTTTTGCGTTCGTGAAAATGTAATTGTACGCGATGCAGGTTACTAGGTTATGAATGTAAGTACTAATATATCCCAAAACCGGACCGATATAAACGGTTCTTGAGGTCTATAATTGGCTACAAAAAAAACCGTCCGAATGTGCCCCACTCTCCCCTACTTTGGTAACTTCATAAGGTCCTTTGAAACGTGGGACCAATTTTCTAGAAATACCGAGAGAATTCTCGGAATTCTTTATCATAACTAGATCACCCGTGGAATATACTTGTGAGGTCTTATGTTTCTTATCATAGGCCTGTTTTTGCTTTATCTGAGCATATACGATTTGGTTGGCTGCTTGATCACGAATATTATCGAGATTCCGTGTATCGTCCGGGTTTTCAGTACGTACAATATCCTTTACTCCGTCTATCTTAGGACCTCGTTGGTCTAGACCGAACAATAAGTGGCTTGGGGTCCTTCCGGTGGATCGGACGACGGTATTATTCATTGCATGTTCTATTTCGGAAATAGCTTGGTACACCGAGAAAAAAGTCTTGTTGACGCAGCCAAAATTTGGTTATTATACGTACAATCAAATTTTTTGTTCAGTTGACCAAAAATTTTGTTCAACCAACCAAAAATTTTGTTGTGATAACCAAAAATTTGTTGAGATGACTAAATTTTGTTGGGATAACCAAAATTTTGGTTATCTCAACAAAATTTTTGGTTGACTGAACAAAAAATTTGATTGTACGTATAATAACCAAATTTTGGTTGTGTCAAGAAGACTTTTTTCTCGGTGTACCATTGTTTGCCGTCTGTATGTTCAGTCAATTTAGCAAGCATTGGGGCAAGATCGCGATTGACCCGCTCGATCTGACCGTTCGCCTGTGGAGAACCGGTAGCGATTTTGACGTGTTGGATTTTGTTCGTGGTTAAGAATTGTGCAAATTCTTCGGAGGTGAACGCACTTCCCCGATCGGAAACAATAATCTGTGGTCGACTATAGCTCTGAAAATATTATTGAAGCGCTACGATAGTTTCTCGTGAATTGGTAGTTTTAGTTGGGTAAAGGCGTACGAACTTAGTGAATGCATCCACTACGAGGAGGATGTGCTTTTTCAACGCGACTCGATGATCAGCCGGTCCAAAGTGGTCAATATGGACCGTTTTGAAAGGCTCGTTTCCTTTAGGAATCGGATTTAGGTAACCGCCAATCTTTCCAACTGGGGGGCTAAATGATAGGCATTTTAAACAGTGTCGCACATGGTTTTCGCACTTGTTACTTAATTTCGGGATCCAATAGGTACGTCGAATGACTTCGATCATCTTGCCAACACCTACATGCCCCATCTCATTATGGTAGTGAAAAAGGACATGTTGTTCCATCTGTTCCGGGACTACGAATAAGCTTTCGTTTCTATGTTTCTTATATACCAGCCCGTTTCTCAGCTCATAATTTGGGTCTTCTCTTTTTTACAAATTCTGTATTATTTCGTTAATTCTAGGGTCTTTGCTTTGGCAAAGCGTGAAATTCCACTCGGAAGGATTGTCTTCTATTACTAGGATATTGAAAGAGCGACTTAGAGCGTCTACATGTTTCATACGGGTACCAGGTCGATGCATTATTTTAAAGTCGAAACTTTGAAGTTCAAGACTCCAACGAGATATACGAGCGTTAATATCAGGTTTTTCTAAAGTTTGGGTGACGGCGCTACAATCCGACACGATTGTAAACGGAATTCCTTGCAAATATACACGAAATCGGCGTAGTGCGTACACGATGGCCAGAGGTTCAAGCTCGAAGCTATGATACCTAGACTCCGCTTCTGTGGTTCGTCGACTGAAGTAAAATACCGGATGCAGTATCCCGTCTGACTGTTTCTGTAGCAAAACTGAGCCAAACCCTAGTGCGCTGGCATCGCAGTGAAGCTCGCTTTCCGCATGCGGACTATATATGTATAGCTAATATGGGCGCTACGATAAGCTTGCGTTTTAATAATTCAAAGGCTTGCTGTTCTTCGGCACCGAACTTGAATACTGCATTCTTTTTGATGAGATTATATAGGGGTTTAGCTATGAGAGAGAACTTCTCGATGTAACGCCGGAACCATGCAGCTAGTCCTAAAAGCTATGGATTCCTTTTACTGACGTTGGGACCGGGAAATTTGAGACCGCAGCGATTCCCGCTTTCAGTGGGACTTAAGCCATCTCTTGCTATTTTATAGCCTAGATGGTCAATTTCTGTACCGAGGAATGGATAATCATCTAAACGTAGCTCCAACTTATTAGCAACTATAGCATTCAATACGCGTTCTAGCACCTGCAAATGTTTTTCGATAGTTTCCGTCGCGACTAGGATATCATCCATGTAAACGATAACATCTCCGGCTCTAATCAAGTCAACGAGAACGGCGTTCATAAATCTTTGAAAGCGTTGTGGTCCTATCTTCAAACCAAAAGGCATACGAACATACTCGTATTGACCCATCGGAGTTGTGAATTTAATAGATTCAGGGGACATGCGTATATGGTAGAATCCGTCTTTTAGATCCAAACTACTAAAATATTTCTTACCGCGTAATTGATCTAACTGATCATCGATTAATGGAAGGGGGTAGTTGTCCCTTACTATCTTCTTATTTAACGCACGAAAATCTATGCACATACGAATTTCTCAATTTTTTTTTCTGGTTAACACTATCGGAGATGAGTATTCGGATGTACTCTCCTGAATAACATTATCTTTCAACAACTTATCTAATATCTCTCTAACCTTCATTTGATCGGTATATGCGAGTCTTCGCGGTCCGAATTGTACAGGTTCAGTATCCTTTAAAACTATTCGCGCTTCCATATTCACCTTTGGGTTGTCGGGTCTCTCTGGTGCCTCGTAATGTCGGGTGAATATTTCTCTGAACTGGTCGTGATACGTCTTTGGAATATCGGGATTAATTGAAACTTTATCTACCATCTGTTCTTCCTCTAAGTCTACCTGCATAATCTCTGATACCACTGAGTCATAACATAAATTTTTTGTCAGTCCATATCCGAATTGTTTAAGTGTATCTCGCCCTAATACAGCAGGAGTAGTCATTGTGCTATTTGAAACAACACCTAACGTAATATTCTTAGTATCGCCGTCTAAAGTGATTAATGCTGATACAATACTTTTTACCTGTAACGCTGACTTATTTAACCCGTAATACTTATGCCATTCTGGTCCTGGAACCTGGGTGGCTTTATTACTTACAAATTGTTCTTTTATCAAACTTATGGGGCAGCCTGTATCTATTCTCGATATTATGGAGAATTGCGGGGTCTCATTCATCTCGAAGTCGACAATCTTCTGAAACTCGTCCCTTGTCTCTGCGTGCAAGTCAACGAACCCGATCTCTCCTTCTTCTTCACTCTCGGGGTCTTCCTTTTCCTCTTCACTTTCTTCCGTCGACTGCGCCTGGTTTTCTTCTGTCTGCTCTGTTTCATGGCATACGCAGCCAACTTGACGATCGGTTTTAGAGTCTTTTTCTTTAGCGACAGGATCTCGATTTTCCTTCTTTAAGGGGGTATCCACACCTTTGAATGGGTTAAAATTCTGAAAAAGATATTAATGTTTTACAGCGAATTTGAGAGTCTGATCAAATCCAAAAAAATCATGAAGTTTGGGGAGGGTTTGACCCTCATTATCCATACCTAACATTCAATATTAATTTGAGTCCAATAGTAGTTACGCTCCATATAGAAAAATACCAAATTACTCGGTTGTCGTAAAGAATCAGGAGTATCGTTGGACCAATTCTGGAGTTTTTGGTCTTCAAGTGTTCAGAAGAGGTGCCTCTATCAGATGAACGGACAACTTTTTGATATCGCAAAAATTGCCTGACTCGCTCAGTTTTTACTGAGATTTTTGTGATTCTTCGATTTTTTTTCTATATTGTTTCTATTATCTCAACCAAAAATAGTGATATCAAAAAGTTGTCAGTTCATCTGATAGAGGTTTGGATTCTACAAATTTGAAGACCACAAACTCCAGAATCGGTCCAACGATGCTCCTAATTCTTTACGACAACTGGTTAAAATATTCATTCTCCAGAAATCAACTTTCAAACTTTTTTATTTCAATTCTTTTTTTATTTCCTATTTTTCCCAGAGAGGAAAATCTAGTTACAGGGAATTAAGTTTTAAGATTTTGCTTATGACTAATATGCTGGATCCGCAGCTGCTCTCGTAGCGATGAGTTATGAGTCGAGTCGAGTCTAGACACATGTGCCAGGCGGAGGTTTGTAGTGAGTTTTGACCCGTTCTGTACAACAACAGTGTCGGTTAGGTGTCCGATGAGGCTGTTAGAAAAATAATGAATTGCTTTAGAAAAAATCTGATCAAAATTCTTCAAAACATAAAAATTCTGTAAAATTTTTTATCTTCAATATTTTTGAGATTCAGAAGATGCTAGCACAATTTTTGTCAATACTAAGAAAATTCTTTCATCTTTCATCAATCACACCTTTTTTCTTATAATATTTATTAATTCTTGCAATTAATATATGTATTATAGAAATACTCATCTTTTTGGAAATCCAAATGTGTAGTCTCCTGGCATCGATTTCAAACGCACTTTTTGATGGATCATCTCCTTTCGATTCCGAAGTCTCATCCCAGATATATATACCTACACTGTGTGTATCCGATAATGGAAATTACTATTGGTTTGAATTCGTACTGAGAGCACGACAATATTTACAAACAAGTGGACACCTCACCTCGAAAAAACGTAGATCGCAGCCATGTGTTCTGTCAATGATCACCATTTAAAAGAATATTGAAAATTCAATATGTGTAAGAATGATAATTACAAACAATCAAAAGATCACAAAATCAGATTCAAAATCGAAATATATCAAAACCTCATAAAAGTAAGCAGTGGTGTTGGCGGTGTTGTACAATACTTATGGCACCAATCTGAGGGTTCGCGCGCCTCGCCGCGGCGCTTTTTCGCAATTTGGCACTGCCATGGCTGTAACTTCTCAAATCCTCTAGATATCTTGACACCGATTTATTTGCAGGTAGAGTAGGTCACTAGCATTCCAAATAAATTATTTAAAAAAAAACGATTTTTTGAAAATTCAAAGGTGTAGATACCCCCTTAACTTAGAACAGTCTTTTGCGAAGTGCCCGTTCGTATTACAATTATAACATCTGATAGTGCCCCTCGCACTAGTCCTTTTTGTATCACCAGAGTCTTTGTTTGATGTTGACGTTGTAGGTTGAGGCTGCACGTCCGTTCGGGATTTATTTCGGTCGTCTTTCTGTGAGGATTGCCCTACTTTAGGCGTCATGGCTTTCGGAGTATTCAATTTAATTTTGTCGAGTGCTTTGATAAGATCGTGGACTGATGCAAATGATTGCATTCTCGCTTGATTCTTCAAGTACTCGGTGGGAATTCCGTCTATGATGTGATCAATAACTTCTTCGTTTGGTACCGGCAACTGATTTCCGAGAATAATTTTGTCGTGGCAGTAGTCACAGAATGTCTCCCCATGATGCCACTGTCTTGTCTCAAATGTCTTTCTCAACTCGAGTCGGCTCGGTCGTAGATTAAACATAGAGTTCATTCCTATTAAAAGTTCGTCTACGTTCATCGTGAAATGTTCCACTTTGGAGTGATACCAGTTGTATGCTTTTCCTTTCAACTTGGAACCAAGGAGTATTTTTGCTGAACTATCATCAATGTCATAAATACCTCGAAGTAGATTGAATTGCGCTTTTCACCTTCCAAATTCTTCACCTGAGCCTTTGTACTCACCCAACAGTTCCCCGATATTTTTTATGCTAAACGATAATCGAGATGACGCTGATTCTGGGCTGGCTTGTGGACGTTGGTTCGGTCGTAGATTTTGCGATGCTCGCAAGAATTCATTTTCTCGTCTTAATAATTCTAATTCTCGCGTCAATAGGTTTCGTTCTTGAGTTCGTATATTTTTTTCCCTGTTCGCTTAATCTGGATTGTCTGTTACTTCTTCTTGTTCGTTTTCTCCTTGCGTATTTATCTCTTGTTCCATCCAACGACCTGTCGAATCCGCCGTTTGCATACGCAGAATCAGTTCGACTTTCCGTCCTGACGTGGACAAGTCGTGTTGTCTTAGTGCCGCCTTCAACTGCGCGACTGTAAGGTGTTGCGGAATCATAGTTTCTAACTTATCGGCCTACCTGTATCGATATTTAATTGCTCCTTAGGTAACGGGAGGTACCGCTCTTACCGACAGCAACACTCTTCGTGGTGCGTACAGACGCCGGATTTCCCGCGCGATTCATCGATACGCGTCTCTCTTTTTCAGGTTATGTTTCCACGCCTTCCTTTCTTTCTTTTGTTTCGTTGTTTTATGCACACAGCTAAACGGACTTTTGAACACTGTTGACTTCCTTGAGGCACACAGCTCACTAGAATGTCAAAGTTCTTTTTTTTTTTTTTTTCAGTTTATTGTCGAAGCACAAAGTGTTACGGCAATCAGAATCGCGGCACAAAGCTCGATGGCACACAGCTCAATGATTCACTCCTGGATAGCCTCTTCGGGAGGTCAATCCCACTTCTGAATTGTAGTAGCTCATTATTTGGAGGTTTTATAAACGTTTAACTGAGTCTTTATTTTCATTAAGAGGGATTCCTCATGAAAAGTGTGAAAAATATGTCAAAATTCAACATTTTTTTTTCTCGTTTAGTTCATTATAAAATTTAAGAAGACTTTCTACTCTCTAAATTTGAATTAGTGGAGAGTCACTATTTGGCAGTGAATATTCACTATTTAAAATAGTTAAAAGTATACCACTACCAAATAGTGAATATTCACTCATTAAAATAGTGAAAGAAATCACTTGTTGAAATAGTGACCGAATCACTACTGAAATAGTGAACAAATCACTTATTGAAATAGTGACATTTTTACAGATGTATATGTAAAATAGTGACCGAATCACTACTGAAATAGTGAAGAATCACTTATTGAAATAGTGACATTTTTACAGATGTATTTGTGAAAAAAGATTTTAAATGATTTGGGAATCCTTTGAAATTAATAAGAAATATTTAAATTGTTAATTGTAGTATATTTATTGTTTCTCTCAACGTCGAGTTCTTAATATAATAATATAATAAAAACGGCTACAAATAGTTTAAAAATACACTTGAAATGAAAAGGCATTTACAAACAATCGAGGACCAAACATTTCAAGATTGATCCAACGCTGGTCCTGATTCTATACGAGAACCGAGTTATTTTGTATTTTCTTATCCTCAGCGTAGCCACTATAAGACTGGAGGTAATACATGATGTAAAATATGCATAATGAGGGACGAACCCTCCTTAGACATCCTGATTTTTCTGGATTTTGTCAGAGTCCTCAAGTCGCAGAAAAAAATCGATTTCTTTTTTGAGATTTCAATTCCTCCAAACGTGTACATACCCCCTTAAAATAAAAAAGTTATTAATAATAACAATATTATGAACAAAGAATTAATTGTCAGATAACAGGAATGATTAACAACATTTTTACAAGTCAACGATAAATTTAATATAAAATAGTATTATAAAATTTATACCAACAAAACATAACCCTCATTCACGACCAGTTACACTCTACGATCCAATGTCATTGACTCATCAAAAATTGTTTAAAAAAAAAAACAATAGCGTTCAAGCAATAATTTACTCTCAATTTATCAAAATATGAATAAAATAATAAAATGAACTTACCTGAGAAATATAATTAATTATTTTTCGATACATTCGATGAGGAACGATCTACAGAAGTAGGAATAATTATAGAAACCGCGTGGAGGCGCTGCGAGCGCACACATCCACCATCAGGGGAATCACTATTCTGAGAGTGAATTTTACTTCATTCCACTATTTCGGCAGTGAATTTAGCAGTCATTATTTCGAATATTGATATTTTCACTGACTCGGTAGTGAATTCAGAAATTACTATTTCAAATAGTGAGATTTTCACTATTTTGGTAGTGAATTCAGGAGTCACTATCTCAAATAGTGAGATTTTCACTATTTCAATTTTAGAGAGTACACAATAAAAAGTATAATTTGAAGTATTAATAACCATCAAACAAATTTTTATTTTTGTATTGTGTTCGGATGTAGAGGGCGTTATAGATGACGCTTCGTTTTTGAAGCGCTCCGTGGTTGCAAGCCTAGCGCCCTCCCCAGTGATCTCAAAGAAAAAACCAAAAAAACTCTTAAAGTTAAGGTACAATTCGACGGTACTTTGGTAGAACCTCGTAAGTCGATTTTTGACGGTTTTGAGTTAGGACCGTAAAAATGATCAGCACATGTCCCTTTATAACTTTTATAAGTTTCATGTCAAAATATTAAACAGTTCATTATTTATTAAACAAATTAGAACCTTGTATCTCACACCGCAATAAGTTGACAATGCAAAACCTCGTATCTCAAGATATATATGAGCGACACCTCATTTGTTTGCCACGTATGATTGTCTTTTGCTGTTAAATTTATCTGTCAAAAATGTGGCGTCTGAATTTTCTATTAAAATATCTGTTTATAATATTGTTTCCGTTATTGAATTATCAAAAATCATTCTCAATTGGATCGAGTGAATTAAATAATAGATTTCAATAAATAATAAACTAATTTCTTCGAAATTCCTTTATTTGCAAAAACACGTAAGTCGCATCCCAGTGTAAATTTAGCGTGTTAAAACCTCGTATCTTATAAAATGAATCCAAAATAAGGGTTAAAATACTGAGATTCATTTTATTTTACCATGAATAATAGTATATTGTGTACCAAGGGCGTAAAGTGGGATTTTTCAGACCGAGTGTGGAGTTTGCAGTACGAGTCGGAGGCGAGCTAGCACGAGTCGAAGACGAGTGCATTTGCGAGCCGAGGACGAGTACTGCAACCACACAAGGTCAAAAAACCCACTTAGCCCTTGGTGCACACCATATTTTTTGTGACACGCGCGATTTTCGCGTTTTTGAGCGATTTCAAATAAGCGGGCAAATAAAAACTGAAAACGCCCGCTGCTCGATTTAGCGGGCAAATAAAAAATGAAAACGCCCGCGTCTCGAGCATAAGCGGGCAAATAAAAACTGAAAACGCCCGCTAAATCGAGCAGCGGGCGTTTTCAGTTTTTATTTGCCCGCTCGTCTGAAAACCGCGACTTTAGGCCCGCTTAATGGGTCAAAAAAACGCAAAAATTGTGCATGTGTTACAAAAACTTAAATGTACATTATGTTTAATATTCAGATGAAATAGTTATTAAAAATACTTTTTTATTATTGATATACAGTTTTTTGTTGTTCCTGAAAAGTACTGATTTATGAGTTACGAGGTTCTACCAAAGTACCGTCGAATTGTAGTACTTATACTTACAATTACCTTCGAAAATCAAAATTTCAGAAAATGGCAGGAATTTAAAAAAAAAAAAATGGAAAAAATGACCTTTTTTCCCGCCATTTTCTAGTTAAAATAAATCTGAAATTTTTTTTTTTTCAAATTTCGTAGGTATAAGTACTAAAGAACATATTTTTGAACAATATGCAAAAAAATTAGGCAGAAACATCCATCCGTTTAATCACAATCCTTGCAACCGATTTAAAAAACAACGATTTGAGAAAAACGCATTTCAAGTATTCTAGAGACATTAAGGATAGCAAAACAGCAAAAAAAAAAAAAAAAATCGAAAATTAATTTTTTTCTCATGAGGAATCCCTCTTAATACATTTATTACCTCGAGCTCACACGCTCTTCTCAGTAGTTACTCGCCATATTGAATAATTATATTATATCGGACTAGTTAGAGAGCCGGCGCCACCTGTAGGCATATTATCGTACTACATATTATTCAAACGGCGAAACACTCAGCATAGAGAATTAACCCCAAAAAGCACCCCCGGTGCAGAAACCTTTCGCCAAGTACATTAATGTGGTCCATACCTCCAAAAAATTGCTCCTTGACAAAATTGGTACTATAAAAATGTCCGCTTACAAAAGGATTGAAATCAGATACAATTGCCAAACACATATCTTCTGTATAACAAAAGTTTACAACAGAAGAACAGAAAACTGAATAGTCTTGTATCGTTCACTCGCTACGCTCGCTCACTTGATTAGCTCTCGATGATTACAGGGCAAAATATCAGAAAAAAAAATTTAGTACGTGTACTTGCGGGCCATTTATAAGTGAGTAAAAGAGTATTCATTTAGGTCTATGTATCATTTGTTCAATACATATTGCTATGATAGCCCGCCAAGTACCACTTCCTAAATTTTTTTTCTGATTTTTTTCCCTGTAATTATCAAGAGCTGATCGAGTGCACTGAAAAATTTTTGCGAGCGCTGCCGTCGCATATGCGAGTGCCGTAGTCGAAAAAGTAGGACGACTACGATCTTAGCTTTGTGCGCGCACCCAGCTCGCAGCACGAGAGCTCGGGCTTCGCAGAGTGCGAACAGGGCCATCTCACGGGTAGTGGTAAGGCAGGGCTCTCTCTATACGTAAGCGTCATCGTTTATGCGATCGCCGCACGCTGAAGGTCTTCAGACGCTTGAGCTCTAAAACTGCGATGGTGACGCGCTCAGGCTTCTGAGCGTGCGGCCGTACCGCTTGAAAAAGAGAGTGCGACGGCGGTTCTCGCGAAATTTTCTCCGTGTGGGCGAGCGTAGCGAGTAAACGATACAAGACTATTTAGTTTTCTGTTGTTCTGTTGTAAACTTTTGTTATACAGAAGACATGTACTTGGCAATTGTATCTGGTTTCAACCCTTTTGTAAGTAAACATTCTTATAGTACCAATTTTGTTGAGGAGGAATTTTTGTTGGTGGATTTTTTGGGGATAGTGACTACATTAATGTACTTGGCGAAAGGTTTTTGCACCAGGGGTGCTTTTTGGGGTTGATATCACCACTTTTCGTACAATTTTGCTTGACTACCTAATAATTGTGCTCGCTCGCTACGCTCGCTCGATTGGGTTTTCCTATATTCTCGCTTGCGAGGCTTGCTCAGTTGGCAGCATTCTGCCAATTGTTCCTATGAACATGCCAATGCATGTACGGTGATGCATTTTGTATCATACGAATTCCTCAGAAAGCAGCTATATTAAATGTGGTAGTGTCATTTCAAATGAATGGAAGTCATGTAATAATATACAGTCGGACCCCACTAATATCAAGTCGTAGGGACCGAGCTGCTTCACTTATATAAACAAATGAGGGGTCCCCACTCCGTCGTTGGACTGAGGCGCATTACCCACTGCGCACCGAAACGGGCGGGTACTATCTTGGATTCGTGGAAATGCGTGTGATGGTAGGGGGTAGGAGAAAGAAAAATCTTGATATAAGTGAAGCAGAACTACTCGATATACGTGAAGCTTGAAATAAGTGAAGTTGAAATAAGCGGGGTCCGACTGTACACGTACCTAGATAAAAATATGCGTGGCATATGCGAGGGAATACGCACGCACGCGTGCGGGTCTATCCGCACGACGTGCGCGCAGATCACCACGCAACTGACAATGAGTCATCAATTGATGTACTATGCCTCGCACGACCTGCTTGTCGCATCCGTGCGGGCATGATGCGGGCACGTAGTGCGAGTGCATTGAGACTTGTAAATACGTTCATTGAAATTCCAAATTCCAAAATGAAATCAATTTTTCACAACATTTTTATTGAAAATAGAAATGGTAATATCACGTATATATAAATAATATGAATACATATTATACCGGGTGATTCCTCGCTTACATCACACTGATGTGGGTAGCAGACCGTCTGAACACAGAGTTGTATATCTATATACATCATATGAGCCGTTCTCTCGAAGAACGGCTCAAGTCGAAAAATGTAGTTTTGAGATAATTGCGTTTTAAGTTTGTATAGTGTTTTATAAGTAGTTATTTTTATTTTAGCGTAGTTTATTGTGTTGCACTTAAGAATTATAGTATCCAATCATGAATTGCGAGCGGCCGCAAAAAATCAAACATCACATTTTAATATTTATCAGCGTATTAATAAATTAATACTTAAGCCGTTTTAACGGAGAATGACTGAAAAAGTCTTCAAAACGATGCGTAACGCAAGCTGAAGTAATAGTATTGCAATAACTCGATTTCAAATTGATTATACATTATTCCAATTACATTTATTTAAATATTTTCATCAAATACATACATAAATATTCAATCGCTGGTATCGCTGTTCGGAGCGACTTGAGCGCGCGAATTGCAGGAATACGCGTACCGTATACACTACCGCGTGCGCTAGGGTCGCCGCAGACTGGCTTCTAGCCGATTTTGTAAGCTCATCCATTTGTTCAAATTGCTTGGAACTTCACATACACATAATAGAGACGTACAACAATGCAATAGTTCATAAATTTTAAAAACGACCTAAATCGACTTAAGCCGTTTTTCGAGAGAACGGCTCATATATGGGTGTTTCTAGCGAAAATGTCATTTTTCTCCTGAATAAAGTGCTGTTAAAAATTTTGAGGCACATCACCCAAATTTTTTTGGTAGTCTACTTGAATGTTGATCAGTGTATACCATAGGTTGACCCATTTTATTTAGCTTGCGCACGCGGTACAGATTAAAAAAAAAACATCATTCAGAACGGAAAAAAAAAAAAAAAAAACGCAACATGTAGATCACGAAAACTACGAAGCGGAATACCCGGTGAGATATTTTTCCGTGAAATCATCACTTTCAGAGAGACAATAAAAAAAAAAATCGAATTTCCGATGATAAAAACGCGTGTGAATATCTCAAATTTTGACGCACACTGTTGAAATTTTTTTTGTACGACATTTTTATGGTAACTCAACCAAACAAAAATTGCAGTATTTTCCTTGCTCTTGCGCACGACGCGTAGGAATACGAGCATGTCGGTCGTGACATTATCGGTCGTGACATTTTTGCCCTAAAACAGAAATAAAAAGTGTGCGCAGTTCAAAAATGACTCGTAATGATTTCGTACTTCTTGTGAACTCGGTTTCAATTGAGTCACTCATAAATTTTCCGGTGTGCCTGTTGGAGGAATTGAAATAAATGCTCTTTTGGTCGTGACATTTTCCGAGAAATATTTATTTTCATGAACTTTATGTCTGTATCAGTCGTCAAATATTTTTAGCACATCGATACCCTTCATGCACAGTATTCCTAACGCCAAACTGAACTAATGTAGACTATGATAAAGAACTAATTGCATTGCGCACAACTGTGGCATACGATTATGTCGGTCGTGACAAGTATATCCCAAAAGCTCGGGACACACGTTCCATCCCTTATTTTGAGGGTGAAAGACTTGGCACATCATTAGATCGAATGATTCCACATTCTGTATGGTTAGCTGAGGCCACCCGAATTTTATGCGGTTTTTTTGAAGCTGCGCACAAGTTCCGCAAACAGCAGAAGCAATAAAACTATGCGTCGGGACATACGTTGCTCAGAAACACTTCGCGTCTTTCCAATACACGCTGTAATGTGAGGTAGCTGGAAATCATTATGAAAAGTTGTTTTCCGAGTACATTACACTCATATTTAACAGCTCATGCTATAGGAATTCAAATTCATACGTTGGCACGGGTGAAAAACCTCGAGGGACCGAAAAATGACATTTTCGCTGGAAACGCCCATATATAGATATACATTGTAGGAATATGGCGGTCCGCAACCCAAATGACTGAGATGTAAGCGAGGAATCACCTGGTATACCTATATATATATAGTAGTAATAGTGTTTTTATTGTTTGCCTTGCGGCTTATACAATCTTTTACATTTTACTTCCTTATGATTATTTTACTTCTTATTTTGATCTTATTTCTATACGTTCTTTTATTACATTTTATTCGCTTTTTCAATGCTTACCTACTTTGTCTCAATCTATATTCATACTTCTGTTCTATTGTCTCATGTTATGTTATATTGTATGAATGCTATCCTATTATTAATAATACTTATTTATTTCATTGTTCTGTGTTTTCTTTTTCGCTTCTTTACTTTCTTACCCTCCATCCCCATCTCTTTTTTATGTCGTCCGCTTTGTTTTCTATCATTTCTCTTTTTCTTTTGCTTCCTGTTCTTATCGTCGTTCTGCCTACCCCGTCTTTTTGTCTTTCTATACTGGTTATTTCGACCTCTATTCTTTCTCGTGCTGCCTCTCCCATTGCAGCCTTCAATTGCAGTATTTGCGGCATCCCCGTGTGTTTGACCCATTCTATCGTTATCTCACCGTCTTCTTCTTTCGCTTTGTTATCTTTCTGTTATCATTCTCGTCTCTTTCTTCCTCTTTTGTGCTCTCCTCTTCTTCCTCTTCTGTTATCCCGCTTCCCCCGATCGAGGGGGTCGACCCCTCGGCCTCGCTCGGGGTAACTATATATATATATAATGTAACGTAACAGGCAGATAGGCCTGATCGTTTACATTCAAACGGCCAGCTGTTAAGGCTTGGCCAATCAACGGCAGGTAGTTCGATGATAGTCTAGAACGTTCGACACAACAGCATGAGTTTGGGTGACGTCACGACTTGTATATAAGTCGTGGCGGCACTCAGCTCAACAGCAATCTCGAGCAAAGCGCTGAGTTGACTCACTAGCTACTTTGTATCAGACACCATAGGCAAAGCGCCTGGTGATCTACCTAGCCATTTAACTTTCATATTGTAGAAAATTCAGAACTCATATACTTCGCTTATTTATCTGTAAACTCTGTCATAAACAATTTTCGATTTCTTTGATCAGTAATTATTCAGAAAATTATAATTAAATCATTGCATAAAAGTCGTGAGACTAAAAGTTCTCACGCAATCAAATCATAACCTTAAATTAGTAGCACTTTAAGCAACATTGTAAATAGTAGTTTAGTTTGGTTGCAACCACATTTGATATAATTTGATTTAAATAAATGTTTTCTTATGTTTAATAGAATTGCTCGGATTTAGTGCTGGTTCCCTTCTCCGCCATTTCACGGTCCTATTAAATTCATTAGTTAGGAATACGGCTGCGAACGCCTTGCGTTCAAGGTCCGTGGATAGACGGGATACGGCTGCGTGCACTGAGTGCACAAAGTCCGGTGCTAGGGATAGTATACGGCTGCGTGCACTACGTGCACAAGGTCCGTGAACCAGGGGAGACGGCTGCGAACGCACGGCGTTCAAAGTCCGTAATTAGACAGAACTAGATAGAGAGGTCCTAAAATCATTTCAGAGTAAAAGACTCACAGTAAGAGGTAGTTTCGCGAGTCGCGGAACTACCGAAACGTAACAATATATATATATTATTTTACGTATAACATTATAAATATTGAATATATAGGCGCCTTTGCCTTAAAACTAGGTATTCATGTCTCATTCATATTTGAAAGCTTTGAACCATGCACCTTCCAGCAAAACTAAAATTATCATGTGCCTGGAGTTCCGAACGTTTATTTGAACGAAAATTCGAGAATGGCAAGCTTACCACGATCTTCAATCGACTAAAAATATCCACAAATTTGAGATATGTAGATTGAAAATCGAAGGTCAGTTATAGAGATTTGGAAATTTAGAAATTTCGGGCGGTCAACCCTGCTGGAAGTTCCGAATAGAAACGGATAAAAAAAGAGTGTATCCGTTTCAATTAGGTTTCTGGTTCCGGATTGTCGGATATGTAAACAGATTATCATGATACAATACCAGTTCGTTTCTATTGTGAATTAGTTTGTATCGGTGTTACCCAATTAACTTTTTCATTTTGTTTAATCCAAATTCTGGTCACAAATGAAATTGCTTAACTTCGTTGATCAACTGACGTCCGGTGTTGATCTGGATCTAATCGTCGCCTGTTACAATCTCTAACACTTCTCGACTCAATAGGTAAACTTTGATTGAAAATAAATGATTAAATCTAGTGATAAATTCTGTCACCATATGGCATTCAAGTTACAGATAATTATGAGTGTTAACGACGTCGGCGCCGGGGGTTGTCTTCGTACAACATACGCTTTCGTTATCTGTGTTTCGTCCTCTAGGTCGACCGCATCATAGTTTCCGTCCTCTAGGTTGACCGCATCGTAGTTTCCGTCCTCCAGGTCCACCGCTACGTAGTTACCGTCCTCCAGGTCCACCGCTACGTAGTTTTCGTCCTCCAGGTCCACCGCTACGTAGTTTCCGTCCTCCAGGTCCACCGCTACATAGTTATCGTCCTCCAGGTCCACCGCTACATAGTTCCCGTCCTCCAGGTTCACCGCTACGTAGCTTTTATGCTCCAGTTCCACCGCTACGTAGTTTCCGTCCTCCAGGTCCACCGCTACGTAGTTTTTGTCCTCCAGGTCCACCGCTACGTAGTTTTCGTCCTCCAGGTCCACCGCTACGTAGTTTCCGTCCTCCAGGTCCACCGCTACATAGTTATCGTCCTCCAGGTCCACCGCTACATAGTTTTTGTCCTCCAGGTCCACCGCTACGTAGTTTTCGTCCTCCAGGTTCACCGCTACGTAGTTTCCGTCCTCCAGGTCCACCGCTACGTAGTTTTTGTCCTCCAGGTCCACCGCTACGTAGTTTTCGTCCTCCAGGTTCACCGCTACGTAGTTTCCGTCCTCCAGGTCCACCGCTACGTAGTTTTTGTCCTCCAGGTCCACCGCTACGTATTTTTCGTCCTCCAGGTTCACCGCTACGTAGTTTTCGTCCTCCAGGTCCACCGCTACATAGTTTTTGTCCTCCAGGTCCATCGCTACGTAGTTTCCGTCCTCCAGATCCACCGCTACGTAGTTTCCGTCCTCCACGTCCACCGCTAGATAGTTCTCGTCCTCCAGGTCGACCGATTGTAAGTAATTATTGATGGACAATTGATGTTGTACACGTTGATAATTCATGCATCATTATTCGGTAAATTGGTGACTACGGTGAGGTGGACCTGGAGGACAAAAACTACGGTGCGGTGGACCTGGAAGACGAAAACTACGGTGCGGTCGACCTGGAGGACGAAAACTACGGTGCGGTTGACCTGGAGGACGAAAACTACGTAGCGGTGGACCTGGAGGACGCAAACTACGTAGCGGTCGACCTAGAGGACGGAAATTGGCGATTTTGGCTCCCGAATAGACTCGGATAGGCGGATGGATCGGAGGCAGACGGATAAGCAACGTATTTGGAAATTCGAATTAAATCTTATAGCGCCAGTAACGTACAAGATCACATGCAATCCGGATAAAACGAGGATCTCGGCTTCCGGATAAAGTAGGATAGGTGGATGGATCGGAAGGAAACTGATAGGAAAGGTATCTGGACACTCCGATTGAAGCGAAGAGCGCCAAAAAACGTCCACGATCACGGATGAATCGGGGATTTCGCTCCCGAATAGACTCGGATAGGCGGCGGATCGGATGAAGACGGATAAATAACGTATTTGGAAATCCGGATTAAATCGAAAAGCCACAAGAATGTGAAAGATCACACGGAAACCGGATAGAACGTGAATCGGTTTTCTCAATTTCAGAACGATAAGCTGCAAGTCCGGAATGAAATCGATTGGAATTGATTGAGGTCAGACCCTATTAAATCAAATAGAATGAGACTCTTGATGGTCCAAATGCAATCGGATACATTTTTTATAGTAAAGATTGGAAAGAATCACATGTGGAATTCACATCGTATAGAATCTGATAAAAACGAAAAGAAATTTTATCCGTATTTCCTGATAGCGACCGGTGTCTGATTGAATCGTATACGATCTGATTAGTGTTATATTCGCAACTTCGCGGTTCTGGATAGACCGCATAGAAACTGATTGGATTTAGTCAATATTTCTATTCGAATGAAATAGATTTAATCCGATTTTTCCGGCAGGGAAATAAGTGTGATATAAGCTTTCTTCAGAAATTTCATTCAAATGAACGTTCGGAACTTCAGGCAGATAAAGTATCGAAGTATTTAATCAACATCCGCAGTCTTTTCAGATAAACTTTACCTTAAGGGGGTATCTACACCTTTGAATTTTCAAAAAATCGTTTTTTTTTAATAATTTATTTGGAATGCTAGTGACCTACTCTACCTGCAAATAAATCGGTGTCAAAATATCTAGAGGATTTGAACAGTTACAGCCATGACAGTGCTAGATTGCGGAACAGCGCCGCGCCGCGGCGCGCGAACCCTCAGATTAGTGGCATAAGTATTGTACTACACCGCCAACACTACTGCTTAGTTTTATGACGTTTTTATATATTTCGATTTTGAATTTGATTTTGTGATCTGTTAATTCTTTGTAATTATCATTCTTACACATATTCAATTTCCAATATTCTTTTGAATTGTGATCATTGACAGAACACATGGCTGCGATCTACATTTTTTCGAGGTGAGGTGTCCACTTGTTTGTAAATATTATTGTGCTTTCATTAATAAATATTATAAGAAAAAAGATATGATTGATGGAAGATGAAAGAATTTTCGTAGTATTGACAAAAATTGTGCTAGCATCTTCTGAATCTAAAAAATATTGAAGATCAAAAATTTTAGAGAATTTTTATGTTTTGAAAAATTTTAATCAGATTTTTTCCAAAGCAATTCATTATTCTTCTAACAGCCTCACCGGACACCTAACGGACACTGTTGTTGTACAGAACAGGTCAAAACTCACCACAAACCTCCGCCTGGCACATGTGTCTAGACTCGACTCAACTCATAACTCATCGCTACGAGAGCAGCTGCGGATCCAGCATATTAGTCATAAGCAAAATCCTAATACTTGATTTCCTGTAACTAGATTTGTCTTTCTGCGAAAAGTAGGAAATAACAAAAAAAATGTACTGAAAAAGATTGAAAGTTGATTTTATTAGAATGACTATTTTGACCGGTTGTCGTAAAGAATCAGGAGCATCGTTGGACCGATTCTGGAGTTTGTGGTCTTCAAATTTTTAGAATCGAAGCCTCTATCAGATAAACATACAACTTTTTGATATGACCATTTTTGGTTGAGATAATAGAAAAAATAGAGAAAAAAAATTGAAGAATCAGAAAAATCTCAGTAAAAATTGAACAAGTCAGGCAATTTTTGCGATATCAAAAAGTTGTATGTTCATCTGATAGAGGCATCTCTTCTGAACAATTGAAGACCAAAAACTCCAGAATTGGTCCAACGATACTCCTGATTCTTCACGACAACCGAGTAATTTTGTATTTTTCCATATGGAGCGTAACTGCTATTAGACTCAAAGTAATATTGAATGTTAGGTATGGATAATGAGGGTCAACACCTCCCAAAACTTCATGATTTTTTTGGATTTGATCAGACTCTCAAATTCGCTGTGAAACATTAATATCTTTTTCAGAATGTTAACCCATGCAAAGGTGTGGATACCCCCTTAATATAGTAATATGACAGTATTGCAGTACATTATATAATAATTTCGAAAATTATATAACAAACACGTGAATATATGACTTCAAATTACGTAACATTAGCACATTTGAGTTGTAACTTTGGTAATGACATTGTTCTTCAAACATTTTGCATAGCCTACACGATATTTAACTGACAATTTTCATAATTTCACTGGTAATTTCACGTGTGCTTTTACCGCGGTAATTTTTCATGTAGCTAATCTAGAAAACAAAAGATTTTCCAATACAGTTAACCCGCTCCATCGAATCTGACAGATTGAATTATAATTATAATTCTGTGACTTTTGAATTTCGATTTTCAAGCGTGGATTTTGTCTCATGATGCAATTCTACGGGCCGAAATTCGGATGGAAAAATAATCCCCTGAATACCACTCGAGCTTCAAAATTAATCGGGTATTTCCCTTAAGGTTCCCTGCAATCAAACGAACTCGTCAAGTTTTTCAGAAAAATCACTCGCGCTTCTCGCTCGTGATTTTGCAAACTGAAAAACTTGACTTCATCATTTGTTAGCAACGAACCTATCGGGAAATACCCGATAATTTTGGAGCTCTTGTGGTATTATATGTGATAAAACTTGAAACCGCTCCCCTTTGGAAACAATGAATAACACTATAATATTAACTATCTCACAGCCGTTTTCCAGTTTACCGTCAAATTACGTAAATAGACTTTAGAGAATTTGTAAGAACCCCGCACCAATCGTATGGGAATTGGCTTCCGGTGGATTCGAAAAATTTTGAAACACTTTCGAGATACGGTCGTTCTGATCAAAAGTCTCAATGGGCGAAATACTTTCTATAGAAAAATACTAGTGGTCACGGCGCCGAAAAATCATTATTGTTCATCGATCGTGCGTGGATGAGCTAGCGTGCGTCAATTATTGTAGAAGATAGATATGGTTGATATTTCGTAGCCTGCAACTCAATAATTTCTCAAAATTTCCGTAAAATAACAAAAATATTCAAAGTCACGCATTTTACCACAAAGCGGATAAATTGAATCAATAGAAAGATCAACCGGTAAAATATTTACTGAAAAAAAACGTTTGCAACTTTTGTGTCACCAAACTCTTCGGTTTCTGCTTGTTTATTCCATGTATAGCGACAAACCAGCTCATACGTCATGGTTTTATCCAAAGCACAGCTGAGGAAGTCTCTTAATTTCATCCCTCCCAATTGTACCAAATGTAAGAGCTGGAAAACAATGTTCAACATAAATGAAACCACATCTGTGACATATTGTGGGTATGAATATGTAACTGATATAAACTACCTACCAACTCGGTACGTCTTGCTCTATTCTCAACGAGATTCAACTCATTAAATTCCTCGATTGTATTGATAGGATAACCTCTGAGATGGTTGTACAAGCTATTTGAGAGTTCCACTACCCCTGGGTTTCTAGAGTCCAATCTCTCCAGTATTTCAGTCACTTCCTGGTTCTGTTGAAGTAAGTTCTCATTTTGAATCTCGATGGTTCTGTATTGTAACTTACTGCACCAATATCTCAGCTGAAGGCTGGAGATAAGGTGCTAGTCCGCGTGAGTATCTTTGTCACGGGTGTGATATTTTGGAGCTCCTCCTGAGGAAAAAGTGAAAAACCTCGATATCCCAATAACAGATTCGGAGCAGGGTTTTCCCTGAACAGAACTGTGACTTATAGAGCTGGATATGCCACGCTAGCCAAGCCTGGAAAGCAGTTCGACAACACTCTCAGATCAAGCATGCGGATTCGGGTTTGTTAGACCAGTACCGCCAGCCTAAGAGCAAACTCAGAACTACGACTCGACAGAGCTGGGCGAGCCACACACACCAAGCCTACTGCTAAGCTAAAACTACTGTAATGATTTGTGGAAACTGAAAGGTCTTAGATACATAACAGAAAGAAAAAGAAGATGAAAGAAAAGGATGCAGTTTAACAATAATAGATTTAATAGTAATTAATAGCATAGAATAGCATGAACAGAAAGAACATAAAGTAGCATTTTTTAACACAGCATGGTTATAACGAAAAAGCATTAAGAAAATAAAACAAGACGTTCAAACAGAGTTAGTAAAGCAGGATTTAAGAAAAAACTAGACTAAATTGCTATTTTATCAATGTTTCCGATCTTTTGTTTTGTTATTGAGTAAATTTGTCATATCCGGAGATTCGCGGATTTCCAATCCGTGAATTGACTTAAATTGCTCCGTTAAATATTATTAAGACGAATTTTACGTTCATTGTCTAATTTTTTGAGTTTATTTAGAATTAGCAAAACTATTTATGAGAACTGTGATTTTGTTAGACTTATTTTTCATATCAAAAAACGTAATTCTATGTACTTCAATTTTAGCAAGTCATGAACACGCTTCAAGAGCAAGGGAGATCACGCACAATTTTAGCTACGTGCCTAATTAATTCAAATAAACGATGTGACTCGACGGGCGCTTTGCCACACAATCGGTATCGAGTGCTCCGATACCCCCTTTTTATAGCCAAATCCGCGACATCCGCGGATCTGCGGTGCGGCTGCACGGAACTCGCGGTATGCACGGAATCGCGGCTCACTCACGGTCGCTCCTGCGCGTCGCGGATGCGCGGTGGTCACTTGCCGGCTGCACTGGCTAGGCAGCGGCCGCGCCAGCACAGCCGGAACGTTACAGTAAAGATAGTTCAGGAATTCTATAATTATGATTCAATGGAACTATAATATGAAGGAAATAGTTTTGCATATATTTTACTCACTCTAATGATGTTCGAATAGGTTTCAAGAGGTCTGCAAGAGATGTGTTGAACGCATCTTCACTGGCCTCCAAAGTGCCAGATGCATCACTAAAATCTGTGTGTTGTGGACTGTTTGCCTTCGGCAATTCTCTATAATTTTTATCAGAGATAGAACTGGTTTCGGTGAGAACATTATTATTCAAACTGGAAATATGACATGCTGAATGTTCCAAGACATTTACCGCCGTTATTGAAGATGATAACAGGGAATAAGTACACTTCTTTACATTGTAGACACGGTTTCCTGGTTTTTCGGAGCTGTTCACCGTGGTTTTTGGAGAGGAAAGCTCAGAATCGCTTTGTGCTGAATCAGCGGTTGAAGCAACTCTTTCCCTGAAGCAAAAAGAAACGAATGGCATTTGATAAATGATGTATTGATGTATTGACATATTCAGTATAATTAAGTAACCTTAATCTAAAACAGTCAATTTGAGATCGGGATGTTTCTCGGTAATGATATTGTTCAGAATTAGAAGACAAAATGTAGTACAAAAATTCACTTCATATAACAGATTTCTTATCATAAACTCAATTCCAAAGAAAAACGGGTTTTATAACCGCTAAATATGCGTCGCAGAATACGGTTAAATTCAAGAACTCATTTAGATGTACTCACAATTCTTGAGTTTTCAATTGGTTCTTGAAAGAAGACATATCTTGCTGTGTAGCATTCGCAGCATTTTTATTCTCAGACCTTCTGGTTTCAGTGTTCTCTGAAGATGTATTCTTCTTAGCCTTCTTAGCATCAACGTTATTCAACACACCTTGAAGGCGTGCTAGTTGTGCTTTAACAGCATTGAAAGGAGCAGGCTTTCTGCGAATAGGTATTTCATCTGACAACGTTGTTAATAGGTTTTTAGGAGTCTTTATTATTCTTCCACTGCTCGATTTTATTGCGGGTCTCTCACTTCTCGATAATTTTTTATTGGACTCCAAAACTTCTTCTTTACCCATCGTACCCTGAAATAAAAATTTTCATTCAACCCATACGAGCAATTCTGTCGTAAACATATGCACACGTTTCATGCGAGATACCTACTTATTTAAGATTACATAATATACAAGTAAATCGTTGTACATCAGTGCTTCACACTTTGCGTAAGCATCATTTGAGAAGCTGTGGAATACAAACAATTATCAGGTCTTTTTCATGGAAATGTACATTTAACAAAAATGAGGAATATTTTTAACAAAATTTCTCCTTTTTGAGCTTCAACTTATCCATTGAATTACGATACATAGTAAAATCTGAAGCATTATTTTGGGGTGACTTTCCGGTCCAGAAGAAGGTGCAACAAAAATGAATGCATAAATTTCAAAGGAAACCAATTGTTCCAAGCTTTGAAGAGTAAATCAACACAAACTTTTTTTCAGAAAGTATGATAATGATTAACTTGATCATCAGATTCACTCACATCTTTGAAATGCATTTTATTTAATGAATCATGTTGGTTTGATGTTGATGGTTGCAGAATAGTAGATGGAAATTTTTCACTACTAGTAGTAGTTACGATTTTGTTGCTATGAGAATAAGCGATGCATTTGAAAATATCTTCTCTATTCGCTGTTGAATTTTCAATGTATCCTTGAGCAACAGTGTCAGAACGCCATCCGCCAAGCTGTTTTATTTTAGTAAAATCCAGCCTTGCATTAGCAGCAGCTGTTGTTGAACTGCGGTGTAAACAATGACCTGTACAGCCTTCAGGATTTTCCAAGTTCAAATATAGAGCGATAGTTTTAGGAACCTCAGAAATTTTACTGAAATGTACTGTCGAGTGCATTTCCCATTTTGATTCTGTACAAAAAATCTGTTATCTGCTAATCCATCTGGTCTCAATATTTCATATTTCTTAAGTATGCTATAATATTCTCCACCAACAACGAATTGCCGTGGGTATTCATTTTTCGTGTCTTTGATTGATATAATATATTGTTCCCTCCCATCTTGTACATTTTTAGAGTCTTGAACATCTGTGGTATTTATGGTGATCATTTCTTGGCATCTTAGTGCACCGAAAAAACCAAATATGAGTATAACCTGAATCATAACGTACATTATTGAAAGTTAGTCCATATACATGTTGTTATAATTAATTACTAGCGAGAGAAATTTATAAATACTGTAACCGCGATTTCCTTTCGAAAGGGGAGGAAGAAGAAAAACTCCTCGCGTTACCCTACGGCGCTTATCTCTAGTTTTACTCAAATAATAATAAAATCACCAAAATTAGAAATATCAATAATAATCAAACTTTTGTTGGGCGCCAGACGCGAACAGCGTCAGTTATTAATTAAACACTAATCTTACCAGAGACTTACGACGGATGTGCTTCGGCTAGTTCAGTTTATAAATCAGAGGGTAGAGGGGGGTAGGTTACCAGGTGGAAAAAGAATTATGCTATGAAATAACACAGATTTGATTCGATACGGTATTTGCGTTTTTTCAATCAACACTTCATAAATCAGATTCACATTAGCTCGATACGATAATATTAACAAGAGTTCTTTCAATTCAAAGAATAATAGATTCGGTGCAAAAACCTTCCGCCAAGTCCATTAATGTGTAGATCACTCCACCAAAAAATAATCAAAGGTTGTGCTCGCTCACTCGATTGGTTGATGATTATCAACATACAAAAGCATTGAAATCAGATACAACTGCCAAGTACCTGTAGAATGGTAAAAGTTTTGAATTGAAAAATTTGTTCAAACTAAATAACGTTGTACTCGTTCGCTCGCTGCGCTCGCTCACTCTATTGGCTTATGATTATGGGTTGAAAAAACAATTCGGATGAAGAAATTGAAGATGTCAACATTTATCAAAAAATATTTATAACGAAAAAATAATTTAAAAAAAATTTGAAAAAAAAATTTGGAGTCCGTGGTACGTTGGCGGGCCAATGTTTGAATATCTATCAGATGACATTGACATGGTTCGCGATCGATATTTTATATTTCTTTTTCTACAAAAGGCCCCCCAAGTACCACTACCTCCAAATTTTTTTTTCAAATTTTTTTTAAATTATTTTTTCGTTATAAATATTTTTTGATAAATGTTGACATCTTCAATTTCTTCATCCGAATTGTTTTTTCAACCCATAATCATAAGCACATAGATTCATACATCTCGGCTGCAACACATATATCTATATATTAATGAAAAACTCCACAGCATGAGCAAATGTCCCATGTACTGTGTAGAAATGAAACATGGTCCATTTATTATTCAGTGATTATAATATAATTACGCTACAGAAGGTAGACCCCTTGACGCCATAATCATAAGCCAATAGAGTGAGCGAGCGCAGCGAGCGAACGAGTACAACGTTATTTAGTTTGAACAAATTTTTCAATTCAAACCTTTTACCATTCTACAGGTACTTGGCAGTTGTATCTGATTTCAATGCTTTTGTATGTTGATAATCATCAACCAATCGAGTGAGCGAGCACAACCTTTGATTATTTTTTGGTGGAGTGATCTACACATTAATGGACTTGGCGGAAGGTTTTTGCACCGAAGGTGTTTTTTGGGGTTGATTTCACTACTTTTTGTAAAATTTTGCTTGACCACATAATAATTGTGCTCGCTCGCTACGCTCGCTCGGTTGTTTTGTGCTATTCCATACCGCCCGAAGTCCCTCGATAAGCAGGAACGTCAACAGCAACAAGCACGCGTGTGCTCTTAATTTTCCCCAAGTCTCAAATTTGTAGAGTGACGCGTAATGTACTTTCATAGCGTTTACAAATTGTTCCGCCACAATAATTTTTTATACCTACAACATCTATTCCTGCGTGCAGCCCTCCTCCTGTCTCATCTGGGCCTGGGACCGGCAATGGCGGAGTTACTTGCACACAGGGTTATAGTTGCTGCTCATGACTAAATATATATAAATATCAGATATATGTATTGCAACCTCTGCAAAAAGAACATGTACGCGTCCCGGACTCATAACGTCAACTTCCAATTCGGGTCTGAACAGAAGGTATCAAAATATTTGGAATTGAGCCTATTCATGCAAGACTAGCGTAGAGCATAAAATGGAAGTTTATGAAGTCAAACACTCGCATTCTGCACTCTTCGTCTGACTCTTGCCGTTTCTCCTATCGAATCATACTATACCGATACTTTGCAACCCAAGCGTTTTCTTTCATCATCCTTACGTCTTATACGGCAACCCGCTACAAAATTAAACAATCCATACGAAAGATTTTTCTTCAATAATTCCATCCATGAACGATTATACGCTGAGTCTACAAATAATAAATAAATATCAATCAGAATCTCTATCATCTGAGAAAGAGGAAGTCGATCGATCATTTCTTTAATATTGAATAAGTATTTTTATTCTCACCATTTGTCGTGATAGCACTAATCTGAATTTGATTGAGCTTCTGAGCGGAGAATCTAAGCTAATTGTAAAACATGGATTAAAAAATCATCTTCACCGAAGGTCATGGCATTACGTTGACGTGGAGTGTAGAATAAAGCCTATCGTAGTCCAACACACAACGTCGACTTACAGTCTCGTTTGGACTAGAGGATACCGAGATAAAATATAGAATTCGTTGAAATCCTACACATAACGGTGGCTCGCAGTTTACGTCCGAGCATACGAGCCTCTAGAAATGAGCCTAACATCGAGCTTGAAGTGGAATTTGTTGCAATCCAACGCTTGAACTCGGCTTCGTTGGTCTGGCTCCTTGCCGTTCCTTATATCAAATCATGCTATCCTGATATTTTTCAACTTCAACATTTTTTCTTGATTTTCTATTGTCAGACTTTCTCAGGCGGTGACTTGCTAGAAAATTGAATCCCCAAAACACCGTTTCCTCCGATAATTGCATTCATGAATGGAAATAAGCCAAATCTACAATGTATAAGTGAATAAAATTTAGAGGTAATAGTCAGTTAATAGTCATCTAACAGTCTTGTGTCATACAAGGCAAGCCTAATCGTAAAATTATACGTTCACAATTATTATTCTACTTATCACTATGAATTTTACACGTCAGTCAATTCGCATAACCTCAAAAGCTCAAGATCGTACGATTTAAGATAATTAACCTATCGAAACATTTTTGTTGGTGGCTATCACTTGAATGTACTTGGTGTGAGATTTTCGTACCTAAGTGGCTTTTGGGAGGTATTCGCTAGTTTTTGCACGTTCAAATTTTGCATTAAGCATTGCTCGTACTTTCTTTTATTTCGTTTATTTGGATTTAAAAATATGAAATGACAACACGCGTCTGCTAGTGTAGCAGACGGTTTCTGTCTGCGATACTGGCGCTATCTACGTCGGAACTATCTCGTATACTGACGTCACTCTATACAACTTTTGTGTGGTTTCCCGTCTAGTGATTTTATATAGGAATGGTTTGAATGTGAATCTTGGTCTGAAGACGACGACGACGACTAAAGAGAAAAATTGTACGATGAAACGGGGTATCAGAATTTGTAGTTAATCATATCTCAGCACTCCGGACACCGATTTAATCGATCTAAGGCTTAAATGAAAGCTTTTCATACCCACATCCTAGTTTAAATTAGTTTCAATTCGAGTATATTGTGAGGTGACAGAAAACGAAGATACTAGTTCGCGGTATAGGTTAGGGTAGCTGCCTCTCGGGTATATAGACTCGTTGAGTCTCGCGCTTGAAAAATTTTTTTTTTAATGTACTTGGCGCGAGACTCTACCGAGTCTCTTGATCAAGCCAATAGTTAACAAATCTTTAATTTAACGAAGATTGCGCTCAATACGAGCTAATAAATATTTTACCGAATTACCAGTAACGACATAAATCGGGGATTACCCCAGAACGATCAAACACTATCAAATAACTTAATCCTAACGTGGATAATTTCCCAGAACAAATTATATAATATAAAAAAAAGGAAAACGGGACGATAATAATGCTCTCCACGGCTACAACTACGTTCGCAATACCCAAGATAGCCAAGACAGATTATAGAATTAATTACTAATATTTCACTAATAGAAAATCAAGAAAGATAGTAGCTCAACTACAAAGAATAGGACACTAAGGTCCGCAATAACTAATTAATAGCGAATTTTGTGCTAGATTGCACGAGGACTTCGCCTCAAAGCATGCTTAAGCAACCTAAAAGACAGCCAGTCACGAATTAACTCAATAATTAAGCCAAAGGATGTTATGATTCGGCACGAGACGATATTATTAAAGAAAACAGCAGCGATCAAATACTACAGCACCACGAGACCTCATGGCCCAACGCCTGCGTAGAAAAATATACTCTATAATCAGAATTCGTACTCGATACCATACAATTAATCAAGAATTAGTTCGTGACTTTACAATAAATTATGTAGGCTTACCTTACGTTGTTTTCTGGCCTCAAGGCACTGAACTACACTGATAAACTAATTAAATTAACAATAGACTCTAAATTTGGACAAAGCACTCTAAGTTATTCAAAAATTCGGACTCTAATAAAATGTAACTCGAGACGATACGATAATTGCGTGCGGCACAGTCGGCAGTCGAACGTAGAAGAGACGGATCCTTGGTGCTCCCTTTGGCTCGCTAGGTGATGAGTTGCGAACGTTCTCACGTGCTCCTGTGATTGGCCTAATTAGGCGACGTAAGTGGGGTGGGTCTAACGGACAGTTTTCGGGTGTCACGCTAGGATCCCGCTGACGGAATTATGCTTTCTTCTAGATCTGGATCGTAACTCGTCCGGGTCCTGGCAGCGATCTCAGCTGATTTCTGTAGGTCGGACGGACTAAGGCGCGCTAATTTCAAAATCGAAATCGTGTCGCAACGGAGCTGTAACAATCGTAGTGAAGGCCGGCATTACTGCCATCGTAGTTTTCTTACTCCCTGATTTTCGTCGACTCGGAGGAGCTCTCCAGTCGTCCACTCATCCTAAAGTTTTCATAACTGGAGGATCTGGCTGCAGTCAGGGCGATCCTGAACCGGGTCTTCGCCTCGGCTGCACCATTTGCGTCGCGGAAGGTCACCAGAACCTCCTCACACGAGGTAGCTGCTCTTTGTCGAGACGATATTCGTGAGCTTTCTTGGCCAACACGTCGACGGTACGATAATCAGGAGGGTAGATATTGTTCCTCTGGTTCAGCTCCAGGCTGAATAGTCGTCAATGAAGGAGGCTGTAGTGAGCTACTTAATTCGCCCAGCCCTATACGCTATCATCGCGGCATCCAGTCTTTGTACGATAAGGCCATCGTCGATGCAACTCTGGCGAGTCTAGGGAGGTTGCTCCCTCGGTGAATGTTGACTCCGTTGTGCGCCGAGGCGCGTTGAACAATTTTCATAAAAAGAGAAGTGATGCCAACAAAAAAGGATTAGAAATATGATACCCTGCCTAATTCTGTCTTGGCTCATCCTAGGTAGCCTGCCGACCGTGCACACCCGTTATCTCGTTCAGTAGCCCTTGGGACGCTTGCACAAAGTGCAACGTCACAATACATACCTTTATAGCTAAGTATATATTGTCATCACTACCAAACAGAAATTGATTTATTTGAGCAAAGCTGAGAACAAGAGATTTTTTGGGCTTGTATCCTTTTGATTCGTGCTTCAACAAAGATTTCAGTGATTGAAATTCATTAATATCAATATTATGTCTTAGATTTAATGTAATCCTTAGCTTGGACCAATGGCTTCAAAGAGTTGAAGGTTTCCATTTGTGTGTTAAGTCTTTGAAATAAACAAGTAAAATATCTTCGTCAATTTTTGTGACATTGTTGCAATATTTCCATTTCAAAAATGCAGCATAAGCTAGTTCGTAGTCTGCTTTTGACTTTTTAGGTAAGAAATTATTCACATTCAAATTCTTTTCAGCCTCAAAATCCCTTGCTTCAATTTCATTCGGATCAAAATTTTCATCTTCTGATGATTCAGTTGAAGACATTCTGAAATATCCTGGGGATATAGATTGTTATTCCGAATTCCCTAGTTCACTACACGTGCTCTTTCAGCGCCTGTTTCGGTGCCACGGGCTCACTGTGTACGAGGCGCTACACTCGCGCATGCGCGTGACGCCGGGAACAAAGTAAAAACAGGGACTGAATAAAGCACTTCTTTCCCTGATCAGCGGGGAAGAACTACGAACTTTACGATGGGGGATGAGGAAAAATACTAACACAGATCCACTCATTTCCTACTGTAAGTTCCTCTTCTCCTTCAACGTCACGCCATTGGGGCATCCTGTACATCTTATTCTTCACATTATAGCTGTATATGAAAGTAATTGTCTAAATTCAGTGGCTTTGAATCTGTGAAACATAGTTATATCACTGAGTTGACGATTAAATTCTGAGGCCCGGGAAAAAATGATTTTGTCTAATCATATATAAATATATATGATTTTATATGGGATCATATATGATCATATATGTTTATATATGGGATCATAGATGATCATATATGTTTATACATGGGATCATGTATAATTATATATGGAACTATGTATAATCATATATAGGTCTATATATAATCGTATTAGATCAGACATAACTGATATAAGTCCATGTCTAATTATATATCTCTCTATATTATAAAGATATCTCGTCGCCGCCGCCGCCGTCACCGCCGCTGCCGTGTCAGTATTTGAGGCAATTCTTGGTAATATCCTACCTAACCCAACCTAACCTAACCCAACCTAACCCTAACCCAACCTAACCCGAACCTAACCTAACCCACTCTAACCCAACCCAACCCAGCCCAGACTAACCCAACCTAACTCAACTCACTTAACTCTCTCTATATTATAAAGATATCTCGCCACCGCCGCCGCGGCCGTGTCAGTATTTGAGGGAATTCTGGGTAATCCCCATGGGTTTTCCCCAGAATTCTTTTGTTTTCCCCATAGATTTTCAAGGTCAAAGGTCAACTTTTAGGCCGCCGCCGCTTTTCCCAGAATTCTTATGGGTAATCCCCATGGGTTTTCCCCAGAATTCTTTTGTTTTCTCCATAGATTTCCAAGGTGACGGTCAAAGGTTTCCCCAAAGTTTATGGGTCTTCCCCAGAATTCCTTTGTTTTTCCCAGAATTCCTGGGTTTTCCCCAGAATTCTTTTGTTTTTTTCCCCAGAATTCCTGGGTTTTCCCCAGAATTATTTTGTTTTCCCCATATTATAAAGATATTTCGCCGCCGCCGCTGCCGTGTCAGGATTCCAGGTCAAATATAGAACCTTTGACCTTTGACCTTTGACCTTTGATATATGTTCACGTTGCGTCGAAAACTTTACATTGTGATGACAAGCGTCACAATTCTTGAAGGTCACTGATCTTTTTCAAGCACAATGATTCAGAATTTCAAGCGTCCCTGTGTGCAGAATCACCTGTATGGATAAAAGAAACCAGATATTCGAAAAGTTCAATTTTATTGTACATTTGTTCACTGTGAACAAACAAAATGTAGTTACAAATTACTGACGTCAATACGATGAAACGTCATTTGTAACAAAATAGCTTGAATTTAATCAATTGGCGGTTGAAAAGATTCATATTCAATTCAGACGACACAGAATAGGATGTTGCAGAATAGTAAACAAATTTGGTGGAATTTGGTCGTACAATTTAATGGAATTTGGTCCAAGTTGTCGCTGTGGGTTGAACTGTCTGAACAACAGGATCGAAAGTTAAGTAATCAAATAGATCGCATAAGATAGTGAATAAGATTTAAAAAGAATCAAAGAAAATATGGGAAGACAATCCTGCTTTGCGCAATAATATACGGCTGCGTTGCGCCATGATACACGGCTGCTTTGCGCCATGATACACGGCTGATTTGCGCCATAGTGAATAAGATTTAAGAAGAATCAAAGAATTTCCTACAGGTTATTATGAATAAGGTTATTCAAAAAACTATCAAAGGTGACGGTAACTGTTTGTGTATTGTGAAAGCCTCATACGATAGGTGATCCATCTCATGATGAAAAAATTATAGATAAAAATCATTACAAATTATATTGTAACTTTTCACAGGTTTGAGATATTGAAGATATGTCAAACCGTGCCGTTATTGTGAGTTCTATTGCTCGGTTATGTTTTTCGGGACCACTCTTAATAATTAATCTACTGACGCTAATCTTACGGACCTCAAACGCACTGCGTTATCAGCCGTCTCCCTGACGAATAGATACACGCAGACGTGCAACTACCGTCTTCTTCCCAGTTAGTAAACAACCTACGCTCAGAACTGTGCCTGCAAAGCAGACAAAGCCTGTCTCAGACTTAGACAAGGTTATACCTTGCCGAAGCTGTACCTATGCTATAGTTAGTAAGTTGAATTTACAAGACCTGGAAATTGGCGAAGAAGGGAGGCTGCGACAATTAATTACTTCTTTTTAACCAAACAAAAAAAATATCATTTATTCGGATAACTTATTCTAAGGTTGCAACCGACTTTATTTACAATGCTGCTCTTTTCTATACTATTTGACTTTCTGTCGAAGGTTTGAACAATAATAAGAATTTTAATTATGTGACTTTTAAATGGTTTTGATAATATTTGATAATAATAAATCTCTGACTACAATAAGAAGCTAACGGTTTATTACTGCTATAGTTAATATCCAACAAAAATTGAAATGAGAAGTTATAGATCACCCGAGCTCTATGCCACGAGTGTCTGATACAAAGTATGAGAATTGAAGTGATAGTGAGACAATCTGGCGTTTTGCCTATGAATTGCTATTCTAATGAGACTTTAATAATTAGCCGTGAGTCAATTGGGCGCTTTGCCGTCAAATGCTGCTGAATCGAGCGGTGTCACGACTTATATAGCAGTCGTGACGTCACTCTGCTAGCCGCGTTGATCGAACGTTCTAGTCGTTCTTGTGTCTTTGCTGTCGCTGATTGGTTGTCTCGCAACAGCTGGCTTGTTTGAAAGTAACGCACTAGGCCTAGCCAGCCTGGCACGTTACAATATATGTCACGAAACAGTGTTTATGGGGATGAAGTAGAAATTCAATCGTTTGTAAATATATATAACGTTCATGTTTATGTTCACATCAACAATTTCGAAATTCCCAGAGAATATGGATTGGCTCACGGTAATCATAAAACAATACTTTCGTTATCTGGTGTTATGGATCGAGGTCATTATGATGTAATGGAATGTTTGAATTCAAATTTTTGGAATGAGTACAAAAGTTTTCGTAATAGTACGTATTATAACCAAAATAAAGATTCGATGAATGAAAATAGACAAATTAAAAATCTAATGAGTGCGCAGATAATGAGTAAAAGAAATTTAGATACAAAAGGAAATATGAATACCGAACGTTTAGAGAAAAAAAGAAAAAAAAACCAAGTGGAAAATTTGAATGAAGACCGTTTAAAAAGAAAAAGGATAACGGATAATGTTCAGTACATAACCGACGACAGAAAAAACCGTGAAAGGGAAAAAGATATTGTGGAGAATATGAATGGAGACCGGCTAAGAAATAAGAGGAAAAAAGATATTGTGGAGAACATGAACCAAGACCGACTAAGAAATAAGAGGGGAAAAAGATATTGTAGAGAATATGAACGAAGATCGACTAAGAAATAAAAGGGAAAAAGATATTATACAGAATCTGAACGAAGACCGACTAAGAAATGAACGGAAAAAAAGATATTATAGAGAATATGAACGAAGACCGACTAAGAAATAAGAGGGAAAAAGATATTATAGAGAATATGAACGAAGACCGACTGAGAAATAAAAGGGAAAAAGATATTGTAGAGAATATGAACGAAGACCGACTAAGAAATGAAAGGGAAAAAGATATTCTAGAAAATATGAACGAATACCGACTGAGAAATAAAAGGGAAAAAGATATTGTGGAGAACATGAACCAAGACCGACTAAGAAATAAAAGGGAAAAAGACATGGTGACGAACATGGAAGAGGAAAGAATAAGAAAAAAAAGGCGAAAGGATATTGTAAAAAATATGAACGATGAAAGAATTCTAAAACGAAGAAACATACAACAAGCTATTAAATTATTTCCTAATAAAGAAGCTTATTCAGATTTCGGAGAAATGAATTATATTTGTCCACAATGTTCGGCGTTGTTTTGGTCGGTTGAATTTTCAAAAAAAAGCTGTTGTCATTACGGGAAAATAAAATTACCACCTTTAAGTGAATACGATGAAAATTTGAAAAATTTAATATTACATGACGAACAATTTAGAGAATTACTTCGATATTATAATAGTCGAATTTCATTTGCCACTTTCAATGCAAATGTATTGAATGAATCAAAGAGAGGAGTATATAACTTAAAAATTCGAGGCCAAGTTTGTCATATCACCCCGAATAGTATTTATACGAAAAGAGGTGACACCCCGCATTGTGGACAAATTTATATTTATGACGATTACAAAGCAACCGAAGAAAGAATAAAGGAGAACAAAAGTTTGGTAATACAGCACATATCAACGATATCAAAAATACTAAACACGGTGAATCCGTATGCAAAACAATTCAAGAATTTATTCGAGTTTACAAAAAATAAATCAATTACAGAATATTACCTATATTTTGTGCGAAACATTGTCAATTTAGATGAAAGACGTTACAATTCACCTACAACTGCAGAATGTGCAGCTTTAATTGTTTCTAAAAACGGTGAAATTCCGACTGCGTTTGATTTATGCGTTGATCCAAAATATGTTTCAAGAGGAGGTAATGATTTTACGTGTATGAGTAAATTTTTTTTTTTTCCCACATGGCCGGGAAAGCCGATTTCCTTACCCGCTGAGAGGTAGGGAACTCCAGTTTTACCGACCAGGGGAGTTTTGCCTCCCATGGGAGGGAAGGCCGTGAGTAATGAATTTTCCTCCCAGTCCGCTGCGTATGTTTTCGGTAACAGCGCCATCGGACGAAACAAAATGATAGAAAAAAAGCGTGTCGTTCATGATCGTTTCTTTCTTCGTTGCGAAGAAGAAAGTGAAATAATAAAAAGCAAAATAGCATGACTTCCTTGTTCCACCTAAAATTGCGCGTTCGCGATGGTGCGTTGTCGTGCCTCTCTGCGGGTCAGAAATCGGCCTTCCGTACATGTGTGAAAAAAAATATCGTGTTCATCACGGGAGGAAGTTTCCGCTTCCACGGTGTAAATAGCCGCCCTCGGATCGGGTGAATTCAGCGAGCCTTCGGCTCGCCGAGTCCCTCCGACCAGCTCGGGCGACTATCTACACGTTCGGGGCGAAATCTCACTTCCTTCCCTTGATGCACAATATACTATTTCATGTCGATCCAATGATTTTTCCTATAATGTTTCCGTATGGAAATTTAGGTTGGAGTCCATCATTTAAACAAAATCAACATGGTAGTAAACGACTTACAGCTTTACAATATTATTCACATCGTTTAGCCTATAGAAAATCGGCAAACTTTAATCCCATTTCATTTTGTGGTCGATTAACTCAGCAATACGTGATTCAAGCTTACATAATTATAGAACATAATAGATTAAACTTTTTGAGATACAATCAAAAACAACTGCGAATTGAATGTTATCAAGGATTATTTGATCACGTTGCACGTAGTGCCTTAAGGGGGGGGGGGTATACCCGATTTGTTACTGACACCGCCTTTATCTCCGAAACGGGGCTATCAATCGACTTGTCCTTTCGGCAGCCGATGTTTGACGAGTAATGAATTCGAACTGGTACATTTGATTGAATGAAATCGAGATTTTTTTTTTTTTTTTGATCGAAAAGTGTTGGCGTGCCATTTATGTCGACTTATATCAAAGCCTACGCATAAAAAATGCAAAATCGACCAAGAGAGCCCGATTCTATATGGAATTCCGAACACAACCATCCCAAAATATCTTTGTTTTCGACAACGATGAAGGGGCCAGTTGTATTCTACGTTTTTGTGGTAATTTTCGCGATTATCAACGGCTGAGAGCAGCTGAGAGCAGCCATTCCCGCTAATGTCATTATATTAGTTCCCAGACCGCCCGTCAGATGTAGCCACCCGCAAATTTTTAGCTTATTAGTGAGAGACGATTGGACTGCAGGTCGAGTCACGTGGTTACAGGTGTATCAACGTAACAGCGTGGCGACATCTCACGGGCGGTGTGGAAACTAATATAATTACATTAGCGCCCAGATAACCAAGTGCGTGCAAATTTTACAGCAATATGACAGAAATTCGTGCAGAATATTGTTAGCAATATCAGGGCAAGGTGCGTCCTCTATTGCTGTAAAAAATGAGAGCAAATTATTTCAACAAGAATTGTCAGCGAAACATCAGCAACATGTAAATCCCAAATACTGGTCGGGATTGAGTTTTGAGCGAATAAAAAAACGAAAAGAAATCGCTCATGGGTAGTTTTTGTACGGGATCATCTCGTAATTGATTGTGAATTCCATTTCAGTTGAATATATTTGGGAAAAAATCTTCTGTTCCGGACCGAGGCACGAACCTGGTTACTAGAATCTCTCTTGCTATGAATCCGGCACGCTGTCCACTCACCCACGACGTCGCTGTCATATGGTGGAGACTAATTGTGCTTATATCGTGTGGCTGAGGAAGTTTTTATATTGATGATGAACTAAATTGACCTACCTGGTACATATATTTGATAATTATTATGTCATATGTCATCCTATGTGTGTTCGCTGGAAATTCTCATGTATAGAAAGTATCCTCAGCTAGTATTTGACAAAAAGGTATGGAGCAAGTGGAATAAAGTGCTTGTACAGTCACACTTTGTTATCTGAGAATTTGTTCTACCGAAGTTACAAATTTTTTAATTGAACAATAAAAAAGTAACTGAGAGCGACTGCTAATAGTTTAAAAAAAAAAAATCACAATTCCAGTGATAATAACTATAAAACAAAATGTTAGGCGAATTGAAGTTCCCATATACATATACAGGATGTCACAGAATTAGTGACGGGGATTTCACAGGGTAAATCCTGATCAAAAACGGAATTGAAATTTCCTTAGCCATTTTTTCCGCAAGTGCGAAGGTTTCCCGTCATAATTATTTTAATTTCAGTCAATGACGCGCGGCTTATGAACGGCCGTTTTTTTCGCGGCAACCATGGAGTGAGAGATGCGCACGCAACCGAGTGTTAATCACATCGACAAACGGCCGTTCATGAGCCGCGCGTCATTGGCTGGACTTAAAATAATTACGGCGAGAAATCTAAGCATTTCCGCAAAAAACGGCTAGGAAAATATCGACCCAGTTTTTGATCAAGATTCACACTATGAAATTCCCGTCACGAATTCTGTGACACCCTGTATGTATTGTCAACAATTTGCTTCCAACTTGCTGTCAAAATATAGTTGTTTCTGGTTGCTAGCATATTTGCAGCACAATCTGCTGACATGATAGATGATAGCAATTATTGCTGTATATTTGCTGTAAATTCTGATGTGTAAAAAGTATTTTCAGCAAGTAGTCGACAAAATGACAGCAAAATTTGCAGCAAGTGTAATGGACTGTTTGCACATTCACACTTGGTTATCTGGGCGGCAATGGCTGCTCTCAGCTGCTCTCAGCCGTTGACAATCGCGAAAATTACCACAAAAACGTAGAATACAACTGGCCCCTTCATCGTTGTCGAAAACAAAAATGTTTTGGGATGGTTGTGTTCGGAATGCCATATAGAATCGGGCTCTCTCGGTCGATTTTGCATTTTTTATGCGTAGGCTTTGATATAAGTCGACATAAATGGCACGCCAACACTTTTCGATCAAAAAAAAAAAAAATCCCGATTTCATTCGATCAAATGTACCAGTTCGAACTCATTACTCGTCAAACATCGGCTGCCGAAAGGACAAGTCGATTGATAGCCCCGTTTCGGAGATATAGGCGGTGTCGGTAACAAATCGTGCATACCCCCCCCCCCCCCCCCCCCCTGAAACGACTCACAAAATTTCAAAAATGCCGAACGTTTAGGAAATATTTTTGTATTCCCATCAACATATCTAGGTAGTGCAAGAAATATGCAACAAAATTATCAGGATGCGATGGCTATTGTTAGAACGATAGGTCGACCAGATTTATTTATTACGATGACTTGCAATCCAAATTGGCCGGAATTAAAAAGAATTTTAATTGATTTTCCAGCGGGAACAAAGTGTAATGATATTCCAAATCGACGGCTGGGAAGAACAAAAGTTCATCTCAGAATTTGGTTCAACAAGACGTCATTTCAAATTTTGATCCAACGAAAGCTCAACCCGCGATCATTTATCGCTCGCGACATTTTCTGAGGTTACGCCACTGCCGGGTGCACGTTTGACTATTTGTTGAATGAATATAACCGATTTCTGGGACATTAATGTTAGAAAAAGTGATCGCGTGTATGAGTATTAATTTAATATGGTATTCTTTATACCTATTCTAATAATGATATCATGTAAGTAATTGAAGACTTATATTATGTTTTTATAAATTACTTACCAGTAATAATTAACGAGTTATTTCATCACGTATTGCTCATTTTCATCTGTATATAACATGACATTGATTTTTTGTACTTTGTGTTTCACTCAAGAAAACGTTTTGATAATTTTCCATTTTTTGACGCATTCTTTTCCTTCAACGTTTCCGAAGATTGGAAGAGATTCTTGAGAAAAGGAAAGACTCCAAAAATGTTCAACAAATTTTAGAGAACAAATTCAATAAAGATTTTAAACTGGGAAAAGAAAAAAAAATCAACAATTTTCAGCTGAGGTGAAAATTTGTTGAACATTTTCAGCTTCCTCAAAAAAATTTTGTCGCTGAAAACTTTTCGGAGTCTTTCCTTTTAATAACTCGTTAATTATTACTGGTAAGTAATTTATAAAAACATAATGTAAGTCTTCAATTACTTACATGATATCATTATTAGAATCGGTATAAAGAATACCATATGAAATTAATACTCATACACGCGATCACTTTTTCTAACATTCATGTCCCAGAAATCGGTTATATTCATTCAACAAATATTCAAACGTGCACCCGGCAGTGGCGTAACCTCAGAAAATGTCGCGAGCGATAAATGATCGCAAGTTGAGCTTTTGTTGGATCAAAGTTTGAAATGACGTCTTGTTGAACCGAATTCTGAGATGACCTCTTGTTGGACCAAAATTTGAAATGACGTCTTGTTGAACCAAATTCTGAGATGAACTTTTGTTCTTCCCAGCCGTCGAAATATAACCGTACGACTATTCTACGCTAAATTTTGAGCTCTTTTGTCTGACATAATTATTGGCAACATTTTAGCATATGTTTATACTGTAGAATTTCAAAAAAGAGGTTTACCTCATGCACACATGCTTTTTGTATTAAATTATAAAAACAAATTACCAACCCCAGAAGCGATTGATAAATATATTAGTGCGGAAATACCTTTAAATCATCCCGATCTGCAAGAATTAGTTATGAAACACATGTTACACGGTCCTCATACCGAATATTCTCCCTGTTTCAACAAAGACACAAATAATTGCTCAAAAAAATTCCCGAAGACATTTTGCGAATCAACGCAGTTTGAGAAGAACGGGTTGCCGGTATATCGACGTACGAATAATTAAAACAAAGGTGACGTATATAATAGAAAAATTGATGGAAAATTTGTAAAAGTAGACAATTCTATGGTGGTTCCTCATAATCCAGATTTACTTGGAAAGTACAAGTGTCACATCAACGTGGAATATTGTGCATTCATTATGAGTACCAAGTATATATATAAATATTTACGCAAAGGTCATGATCGAGCATTAATCGGATTGAAAAAACAAATGTAGAAAATTACGATGAAATTTCGGAATACATTGATAGCCGATATTTGAGTCCCATGGAAGCAGCTTGGCGTATTGAAGAAATACCTATCTCAGGACGATCGCATACTTTTGTTCGCTTAGCAGTTCATACCGAGAATCAACAACAAATAATTTTTGAAGAAAACAGAGAAAAAGAAGCGTTAAGGAATAATATTACAACCCTAACAGCATGGTTTAAATTAAATAAACAAGATGAAAATGCTCGGAATTTTGTTTATCAAGAGACTCGGTAGAGTCTCGCGCCAAGTAAATTAAAAATTTTTTTTTTCAAGCGCGAGACTCAACGAGTCTTCATACCCGAGAGGCAACTACCCTAACCTATAACGCGAACTAGTATCTTCGTTTGTTTCCACCTCACAACATATACACGAATGAAACTAATTTAATCTAGGGTGTGGGCATGCACAGCTTCATTTCAGCCCTAGATCGGTTAAATCGGTGTCCGGGATGCTGAGATATGATTAACTACAAATTCTGATAATCCGTCTCCACGTACAATGTTTCTACTTCTCTTCAGTCTTCTTCAGACCAAGATTCAGGCAATTCAAACCATTTCCATATAAAATCACTAGACGGGAAACCATACAAAAGTTGTATAGAGTGGCGTAAGTACGAGACTCACGAGGTAGATGGTGCTGGTACCGCAGACAGAAACCTTAGAAATATATGCCCTAAGACCTTAGAGCATATAGACATAGAGGGAGCCTTCTGGCTGAAAACCGTGATGACAAAGACGGGAACAGCGGTGTGATAACCTCTCTCTCTCGTACCGCTTGGCATAGCTCTGACGTGGGTCACGTGACTAGTTTAAATCGACCAATCACATTTTGCCAGAGAGAGCGAGAGGATATCACACCGCAATGTCTATCCTTCCTGCGCTTGCCACTTATGGAACAAGATAGGACTGGCTCCCTCCATGTCTATATGCTCTAAGTCTAAGACATAATTCCGTCTGCAACACTAGCAGACGCGTGTTGTCATTATTTCATGTTTTTAAATCCATAAGAGAGAGTAGAGTAATGCTTAATATATATTTAGTCATGAGCAGCAACTATAACCCTGCGTGCAAGTAACTCGGCCATTGCCGGTCCCAAGCCCAAATGAGACACGAGGAGAGCTGCACGCAGGGTTAGATGTTGTAGATATAAAAAATTATTGTAGTGGAACAATTTGTAAATGCTATGAAAGTACATTATGCGTCACTCTACAAATTATGAGCACACGCGTGCTCGTTGCTGTTGACGTTCCTGCTTATCGAGGGACTTCGGGCGGTATGAAATAGTACAAAACAACCGAGCGAGCGTAGCGAGCGAGCACAATTATTAGGTGGTCAAGCAAAATTTTACAAAAAGTAGTGAAATCAACCCCAAAAAGCACCTTTGGTGCAAAAACCTTTCGCCAAGTCCATTAATGTGTAGAACACTCCACCAAAAAATAATCAAAGGTCGTGCTCGTTCGCTCGCTCACTCGATTGGTTGATGATTATCAACATACAAAAGCATTGAAATCGGATACAACTGCCAAGTACCTGTAGAATGATAAAGGTTTGCAATTGAAGAATTTGTTCAAACTACATGACGTTGTACTCGTTCGCTCGCTGCGCTCGCTCACTCTATTGGCTTATGATTATTGGTTGAAAAAACAATTCGGATGAAAAAATTGAAGATGTCAACATTTATCTAAAAATTTTCATAACGAAAAAATAATTTAAACAAAATTGAAAAAAAAAATTTGGAGGTAGTGGTACTTGGGGGGCCTTTTGTAGAAAAAGAAATATGAAATGTCGATCGCGAACCATGTCAATGTCATCTGATAGATATTCAAACAATGGCCCACCAACGTACCACGGACTCCAAATTTTTTTTTTTTTTTGTTTAAATTATTTTTTCGTTATGAATATTTTTAGATAAATGTTGACATCTTCAATTTCTTCATCCGAATTGTTTTTTCAACCAATAATCATAAGCCAATAGAGTGAGCGAGCGCAGCGAGCGAACGAGTACAACGTCATGTAGTTTGAACAAATTCTTCAATTGCAAACTTTTATTATTCTACAGGTACTTGGCAGTTGTATCCGATTTCAATGCTTTTGTATGTTGATAATCATCAACCAATCGAGTGAGCGAGCGAACGAGCACAACCTTTGATTATTTTTTGGTGGAGTGATCTACACATTAATGGACTTGGCGAAAGGTTTTTGCACCAAAGGTGCTTTTTGGAGTTGTAATATACCGCGACATTATTTATTTGATTCTTCGAAAAAAATTCGGGTTAGGCGTCGAACTTGCTCGAAAGCAATTGGTCGCGTTGTCAATGTAAGTCCAAAAGATATTGAACGTTTTCATTTGAAATTGTTACTCAATCGAATAAAAGGGGCAACATGTTTTGATAATTTAAAAATATTTGAAAACATGAGTTATAAGACATTCAGAGAAACGGCGATTGCTATGGGATTAGTAGAATGTGATACACAAATTTTGAATATATTTGAGGAAGCATGTAACATCATGATTTGCGTAAATTCTTCGTCTGGTTTATTATCGCTGAATCGTCGTTTGCGTACCAAATTTGGAATAAATTCGAAAAGTATTTTTGTAAAGGTTTTAAAAATAATGAATATCGCGCATTACAGGAAATTAACAAAATATTGAATTAAGAAAATATGAAATACTCCGATTTTGGGTTACCCGAAAACACAATAGAAATATCGAAAACTGTGAATGAAAAACAAAACACAATTATAGCGAATAGAAACATGTACAAAAAATTGATGAATAAACTTAATAAAAATCAATATTCCATTGTCGAATACATAGTAAACGAAAATAATCAGCGAAATACAGGGCGACCCAGGTTGAGCGCACCATATTTGGTGGGTGTACTCCTCCCGAAAATCTAAGACTAAAGTTGCTTTACCAAAACTCCCAGGGTCTAATAATTCAGGAGCTACAGGAGATCTTAGTCGACCAATCAGAGGGCTTATGATGGACCAAGACAGGGCCGGTTCAAGAGTGTAAGGCGAGCAGTGCCCGCGTCGGATCAATTTAGGTGGTTCGCTAAGTATTTCTGGTAGTCCAGGTTGTTCGCTAAGTATTTTTCGTAGTCCAGGTCCTCGGCTTCGTAGTTCTCGTAGTCCAGGTCGTTCGCTAAGTATTTCTCATAGTCCAGATCGTTCGCTAAGTATTTCTCGTAGTCTGGGTCCTCGGCTTCGTAGTTCTCGTAGTCCAGGTCGTTCGCTAAGTATTTCTCGTAGTCCAGGTCCTCGGCTTCGTAGTTCTCGTAGTCCAGGTCCTCGGCTTCGTAGTTCTCGTAGTCCAGGTCGTTCGCTTAGTATTTCTCGTAGTCCAGGTCCTCGGCCTCGTAGTTCTCGTAGTCCAGGTCGTTCGCTAAGTATTTCTCGTGGTCCAGGTCGTTCGCTAAGTATTTCTCGTAGTCCAGGTCCGCGGCTTCGTGGTTTTTTGTAGCCGAGGACCTGGACTACGAGAAATACTTAGCGAACGACCTGGACCACGAGAAATACTTAGCGAACAACCTGGACTACGAGAACTACGAAGCCGAGGACCTGGACTACAAGAACTACGAAGCCGAGGACCCGGACAGCGAGAACTACGAAGCCGAGGACCTGGACAGCGAGAACTACGAAGCCGAGGACCTGGACTACGAGAAATACTCAGCGAACGACCTGGACTACGAGAAATACTTAGCGAACGACCTGGACTACGAGAAATACTTAGCGACCGACCTGGACTACGAGAACTACGAAGGCGAGGACCTGGACTACGAGAAATACTTAGCGAACCACCTAAATTGATCCGACGCGGGCACTGCTCGCCTTACACTCTTGAACCGGCCCTGTCTTGGTCCATCATAAACCCTCTGATTGGTCGACTAAGATCTCCTGTAGCTCCTGAATTATCAGACCCTGGGAGTTTTGGTGAAGGAACTTTAGTCTTAGATTTTCGGGAGGAGTACACCCACCAAATATGGTGCGCTCAACCTGGGTGGCCATGTATATTTGAACGATTAAACGAACTTACCTAAGTGAAGTTCTATCGTAATTGTATGTAGCGCCTCCTCCGAAAGATCACCAGACGTAGTACCCGCTCTCTGTGCTGATGGCGCCACAAGGTTTAAAGTAAGTAACTAAAACTTTCTAGTAACTTACCCGACCGGTCCATTTCCGGTCCATATTCTTCATTATTTTAAAGTGCTTGCCGTTTTATCTCGGGGATTAACCTTAGTTATTGGGATGCAATAGGGTGGGACTGATCTTTCGGAGGAGGCGCTACATACAATTACGATAGAACTTCACTTAGGTAAGTTCGTTTAATCGTTCAATTGTATTTCGCGCCTCCTCCTTCAGATCACCAGATGTAGATGTTTAAATTATGCGCGGCAAGCAATTGTTTTTGAACTGTGATCTTATATTTTATGTTAACATAGCTGAATTTTTTTTTTTTTTTTTTTACAGTTTTAGGATAGTTTTGGCAAAAATGTCGCGACTTTCTTTTACTTCTAGGTTGTAGAACTTGTTATAAGTCTGGGAACCTGGTGTCCAACCGGCTGTCTTACGAATAAGGTTGATATTAACGCCGTTTCGATTCGCTGCTGATGTTGAAGCGTGGCGTGTGCTGTAGGCCGAAAAAATGGATGTGTCTAGGCCACTCTGTTGTAGGATATTTTTCATCCAATGACTCAGTGTCTGTGTCGTGACAGCCTTATGGGGTTTCTTCCAGGAGATGAAAAGGCTTGTAATGTTCTGTCGTAGGTTATCGCTTCGCTTTAGGTATGTCTGAAGAGTTCTTGCTACGCAGATCGAACTATCTGCTGAGTAGAAGGGTAGGATTAAGCTAGGTTGTACCTTTCCGGGTCCCGACGTTTTTAGTTGTGCTGGGATCTGATTCTCGATTCGATTCGTTCGTCAGTTTCGGTGATGTTTTTTATGTCGATTGCGGCCAGGGTTTCGATTCTGTGCCCTGTTGTAAGCGCGAGTAGTGTCGCTAGTTTTCCAGATAATTGTTGTACAGAAATTGTGTCGTTTGGGTACCATTTAGAGAGGAAGTCTAGAACGATCTTAGGGTCCCAGGTAACATCGTATTTAGGGCGCATTGGTCGTAGCCTGGAGACTCCTTTACAAAAACGTTTCACGTTGGTGTTTTCTCCTACTTCTGGCCCCAGGATTAGGGCTATTGCAGATCTCATGGAATTGATGGTACCATAAGATGCTCCGTTTTCGAATTCTCTGGTAAGAAACTTCAAGATGTCTGGTATATCCGCTGAGAAAAAGGCTGTGTTGGTTGAAGAGCAGAACATCCACCATTTTTTCAACGCCGAATCGTACTGACGTGATGAGGAATCAGCCGATGACGCGATGCTGATCTTCATGGTTGCTGGTGTCATTCCTCTTGAGGCGTAAGCCTGTTCGATGACACACCTCCGACCAGGTAAAGCTGGGGCCAGAGTGGGTGTGGTTCCCCGTTGGAGGATCGTAAAAGATTAGGATTTGGTGTAAAAATTATAGGGGGCGATTCGAACATCGCTTTACACCGGGGGAACCATGCTTGAGATGGCCAGTTAGGAACTACGAGGATCCCTCTTGCCTGTTCGTTTTGGATCTTTTTTAATACTTTAGGTATAAGAGCAACAGGAGGAAATGCATAGAAAAATTGATTGCCCCAATTTATTGTAAAAGCGTCAATAGCGAAAGAACCAGGGTCTTTCTTCCAGGATACGTATCTCTGGCATTTTTTATTGATTCGGCTGGCGAAAAGATCGGTTTCTGGGTGGCCGAACTCTCTACACAGTTGATCGAACACTTCTTGGGACAGGCTGTATTCCGTTTCGGTTTCTAGCCGTCTCGATTCAAGGTCGGCCACAGTGTTTTCTTTTGATCGAATATAGGAGGCAAAGATCCAGATCCTTCGGTATTCGCACCATTTCCAGATTTCTTTACTGATTCTGCTGAGATTTTCATACTGTACGCCCCCCATGCGATTGATGTGTGCAATAGCTGTCGTATTGTCTATTCGTAACAACACATCGCAGTTCTTCAGGTTTTTTGCGAAACACTTCAGTCCGAAAAATGCTGCCTGTAACTCTAGGTAGTTTATATGATGTTTTCGTTCCTGCAGGTTCCAGAAACCGTGGGTTCTTTCGGAGTCGCAGCATGCGCCCCAGCCTGATAAGGATGCGTCGGAGAAAATCTCTATCACATACTGAGCGCTTCTGCTGGGATTAAAGACTGATCTAATGTTTGACCTCCACCAGGTTAGGTCTTCTTCGACGTTTGACGACAGTGTCATACGTGCTTGATAGTCGTTTTTATTCCCTTCTAGGGCGAAAAATTTCTCGCGCTCTAGATCTTTAATGTAAACCCGACCATATTTAGCTGCTACGCATAATGAGCCAAGAACCCCAACCAAGGATGCAAACTCGCGAATTTCGCAGTTATAGTTTGTTTTGAATTTTTGGAGTAGCTTTGCTGTGTTGGTCTTTTTCTCTTCAGGCAATCCAACTCTCATTTTCCTCGAATTAAGTATGAATCCCAGGAATTTTCGTTCTTGGGAGGGCACCAGTTGGCTCTTCTGTTGGTTGATTACAAACCCAAGTTCTTCTAGCAATTGACACGTTTGTTGTACGTTTTTTAGGCATTCCTGTCTGGAATCTCCAAGTAGGAGTAAGTCATCGAGATACGTTACCGAAGTGAACCCCTGTTCTCTCAACCGGGTAACGACCACCCTCATCACCTTGGTGAATACGTATGGAGCAGTGTTTAACCCGAAGGGTGAACAGTTAAATTCGTACGTGTCGCCTTTAAATCTAAACCTTAGGTATTTTTTGTTAGAGTCTGCAATTAGAATGAGGTAGTATGCGTCTTTAAGGTCTAGGGTGACCATGAAACAGTTTGGTTGCATCAAGTCGCGAGCTGTCCTTATGTCTTCTAGTTTGAAGTGTTCAGTCTTTATAAAGTTGTTTAACTTTTTGAGATTTAAAATGAACCGACTGGAGCCGTCGGGTTTTGGGGTGAGAAAAATACCAGAAATGAATTGATCTACGCATTCCTCACATTTCTGAATCACACCTTTGAGGAGCAAATTTTTAATTTGTTCGGACATGTGTGATTTTTCATTTTTTGACCAGCGTGGTTCCCCTGGTATTGTCGTTTGGGCGGGGGGGGGGGGGGGGGGGGTCGAAAGGGATAACATAACCACTCATCCAGACGGGGACAGTTTTTTCTGAGAAAAGTCTTCTCCACTTATAGTCCAGGCGCGCTAGACGATAAAACGTTAAAACTTCGGAATACGTGGATCCTGCATGGATTTTGATGAAACTTCGGCAATCCCTTCGAAATCCAATTAGAATCAAAGTTTACCACCTGAGAACACTTGCTTTTTTTTTTTTTTTTTTATAATATCACGCAGAAAAATGTACATATTTCAGAATCTAAAAATCTGAAATAATTCACAGCTGTAGAATAAATTAAAACTGATGAAAAACTCTAATAACTTTCCATTCTGTCACGAACCCTTCGCAAGATAAATGCCGACTTACAAAATACAAATAAAATAATAAAATAATTTTTTTGAATCTCAAAATCTGAAATAATTCAGGGCTGTAGAATAAATTGAGACGAATTAAAAACTATGATAACTTTTCTCTCTGCCACGTTCCCTTGGAGAGATAAGCGCCGACACACAGAACACGTCATAATATCGGCTATAGCGCACCTGGACCCTTATCTCTCGAAGGGAACACGGCAAAGAGAAAAGTTATCATACTTTTTAATTCGTCTTAATTTACTCTACAGCCCTGAATTATCTCAGATTTTTAGATTCCAAAAAAATTATTTCATTATTTTATTTGTATTTTGTAAGTCGGCATTTATCTCGCGAAGGGTTCGTGACAGAATGGAAAGTTATTAGAGTTTTTCATTAGTTTTAATCTATTCTACAGCTGTGAATTATTTCAGATTTTTAGATTCTGAAATATGCACATTTTTCCGCGTGAAATTTAAAAGAAAAAAAAAAAAAAAGCAAGTGTTCTCAGGTGGTAAACTTTGATTCTAATTGGATTTCGAAGGGATTGCCAAAGTTTCATCAAAATCCAAGCAGGATCCACGTATTCCGAAGTGAATATCTAGCGCGCCTGGACTATTAGTAGCGAACTGTTTCAGTCGACCTGCCAATAAACTTACCGGAGTAGTTAGTGACGTTTCTTGTAGGAATTTTGTTCCTGCTTGGTATTCGAGCTCCGATAGCTGGAGCTCTTTTGCTTCTGGTAGAACGGCTTGCGTTGCCCCCCCGTCACCTGACGCTGGTTGACGGCCGGGCGGCGGGGGCCCTTGAAGTTTTTGTGTGTTTTGGATGTGGATGCAGCTGTGGTCTTTGGCGTTGGTTTAAGGTCCTTGGAAGATTGTTCCAAGGATTTTGATGCTTTCAGTGTGTTGCCCAGGACCTTCCCGAACAACCACTCATCCGCTGAAGTGGTGTTTAGCGTCTCCTTTAGGGATGAGTTTAGGTTTGCTGATATAATCAGTCTCCTAGTTAGCGTCTCGTCCCGCTGTAGGTCCACTAGGATTCGTCCCACGTCGCTCAGATTGGATATCAACGACAGAGTGTCAGGTGTAATGCCTTTGAGAAGGTTTGATAGCATTGTTCCCAGCGTTGCTAGGCAAACTGTTACCTTTTGCTGTTTTTCAGCAATCCGGTTGTCTCTGGTGATGATTTGATCTAGTACGGAGGCCTTGACTTCTGCGTTGAGCTTTGGAGGTTCTAATGAGACACAGTTTTCAGGGGTGGGATGTTTTTTGAATAATTCCAAGCGGTCCTCTTTTGGAAGCCCCTCTTTGATAACGTCGTTCCAACGTATAGCAATGTCATTGTGAATCGCTGGGGCCCAGCTTTTTTCTCTATCGAGACGTTTACCTATGGCCTCAAGTACCTCAGGTACCAGAATTGGGTTCTGAGTGGGTTCGGATGTCTCAGGTTGGGTTGTACCCCCCCCCCCCCCTCCTTCTAACGATGTGGTAGTTTTACTTGTGACCTGGGAAATATGCTCGGGGGTGCCTTCGATGGTCGTGTCCTCTTGGTTTTGTGTAGAAACTTCATGACGTGGAGATCTGTGCGCTGAATGCCCCCTTTTAGAGCTCGCTCTCTCTGAAGAGCTTGACCTTGGGGGATCATTGTCTGAAAATAGTGAAATAGACCTGATGAGTTTTCTCAATCATGTCTATTCAGTGAGTACTTGACTGCACCTGGCCGAATAGGCCATCATTTTTACCGTCACGGCCGAAATGATAATACGAGCGTATGTTTTTGTGACTTGCACCATACGTCTTGTACGAAAACATTTAGTTCTCGGGCGGAAACTTGTCCACAGTGCCGATGTATCACTTGTGTGTGACTACTGGCAAAACAATGAGTCGTTACTTGAACGCTACATCGTTGGTCAAGATGCTGTTGCATGTGTAGGATAGCGTGTCACGAGGCTTTCTGTGGAAAAAGTAAGGTTATACCTACATTTTTTGCGTAAGCGCCGAAATTCTTTTTCCTGTTTCTCCATGTCTCGTTTCAGTCGTTTGAGACGTCTTTTTAGCTTGTTTTCTTTATCCTCGTCGCTTCGTTTGCGTTTTGAAGTCATATTTCTTTTCACAGTTTAAAGTTAACGTGGCTTTCTTTTCACACAAAGAAAAGGAATGAAGAATATGCACCGGAAATAGACCGGTCGGGTAAGTTACTAGAAAGTTTTAGTTACTTACTTTAAACCTTGTGGCGCCATCAGCACAGAGAGCGGGTACTACGTCTGGTGATCTGAAGGAGGAGGCGCGAAATACAATTATTGATGGACCGGGAGGTACCGGAAAAACATTCCTTTATAAAACTTTAATTCACTACTTTTTGGGAGAAGGGAAAAATGTGATTGCAATGGCATGGACAGAAATCGCATCAATTTTATTACCTGGTGGTATGACAAGTCATAGAACCTTCAGGCTACCTTTGGATTTATCAAATATAGAAACTTCGTTTTTGAAATTAATGTCAGATAAGACAAAATTACAACAATGTGACGTATTAATTTGGGATGAAGCTTCAATGATTCCTAAAAAGGTACACTCGGACCTCCGCTATTTGAACACCCGCTATTTGACGGACTCCGCTATTTGACCACATTCGTCCTCCGCTATTTGACGGGCGTTACCCCCACTATTCGGCAGCGTTCCCCTTAACATCGGGGCCGTGAGTGACACGGAGTGGCGTGAACTGGCTGCGCAGAAAAGCGTCCACAAGGAGTGGGGGACCCCTACTTTCGTCAAATAGCAGAAACGCTCGGTCCCGACTCGGTCAAATACACTGAAATATAATACAACTGGAACGCGCGCTCCAATGCTAAGCAGGCCTCTGGCTGTCCGGAGAGAGAGATAGCTCGAATGTCACCACCTGTCTTTTTCTATTCGCTACTGCGCATGCGCTGGACCGTCTCGGCAAAAATTTTAACCTAATAGGATATACCACGTGCAAACAGGGGTATAAACTTTTCGACAAACTGTACATGGTGCGAGAGAGACAGGTGGTCACATTCGAGCTATCTCTCTCTGCGGAGCCCCCACCACCGCAGCGCGCGTTCCAGTTGTATTATATTTCAGTGGTCAAATAGCGGAGGCCCGAGTGTATTAGAAATTGTAGATAGAACACTTCGAAATTGGTGCAATATAGATGATGTTCCATTTGCAGGAAAATTAGTTATATTAGGAGGAGATTTCAGACAAATTTTACCAGTCGTAAAAAACGGACCAGATCACACATTATTAATGAAACTATAAAATTTTCAATGTTATGGAAAAATTTTAAGAAAATGGAATTAACTCAAAATATGCGTACATGCGATGAAGAGTTTTCATCATTTTTATTAAACATAGGAATAGGAAAAATCAAATATTTCAAAATACCAGAAAATTGGATAACTGATGATGTTTGCACAAAAATTTATGGTGACGTTATCCAGCCAACTGATGATTTATCAGATCGAGCCATTTTATCTAGCCATAACGACGAAATTTATCATCTGAATGACAAAATATTAAAAAAAATTAACAATCCGGAACGCATTTATTACAGCATCGATTATGCAAAACATAAAGGGGTGGATGAAACAGACGATGACATTGAATTAAATCATCCAATTGAATATTTGAATTCCTCAAAATTTCCAGGACTTCCAATACACAGATTAGTTTTGAAAGTTGGTGCTATTATTATGATCATTAGAAATCTAAGTATAAATGACGGACTATGTAATGGTACCAGATTAAAAATTATTAACATATTCAAATTTAATTTAAAAGTAGAAATAATAACTGGGAGCAACATTGGAAACACCGCTTTTGTTCCAAAAATATTAATGGATACAGGAGAATTTTAGCCATTGCCGTTCATTCTGTATCGAAGACAATTTCCTGTCGTTTTGGCGTTTGCAATAACGATTAATATCGTATGGGCCGAAATTTTTAAGTAATATCCATATTGAACGTTTGACCTCCTTCCCTAAAAGTTATAAACTAAACTGTATACAGTGTATGACTTAAACATCATTAAAAAGTTCTACTCTTTGAATTGTTCGATTACCGAACCGGGAAAAGCATGACATCACTGAAGATTGGTTGAATTATCATGATACATTATTTAACAGTCGAAAAAATCAGCGAAATATGGGTAAAATGCCAAGTACAGCAAGCCGAACTGGAAGCCGAGCTGGAAACCCTACTGGAAGCGGAACGAGCAGAAATATTATACGATGTTGCAGATGAAAATCCCAAGCAGAGAGCCGAGTTAGAAGAAGAATGGGAGGAGAGATTAAAGGCACGAAGATGCCAGAAAACAATTCCCAAAGTTAATTCCCAAGCGATTAATTACTGTTCGACGAACTAAAATGACTTAATAGGGTAACGGCACCGGTAGTCGGACACTTAAGGCTTCCATTGAACTCAACCTCATATTTGAAACATGTATCTTCGTATTTTGTCTTCTAGGTTTATTTTACAGTTTTTAGAGGTTCCTAGGCATTGGTCCTTACGTTTTATTTGAATTGTAGGATTCACATATCAAATTCAAACGCTAAATAAGTAAATGCCGTCGAATTTACCATTAGTCGGCCATGCTTCACCAGTAGTCGTCCGCATTAAGCACCAGTAGTCGGCCATGCTTCACCAATATTCGTCCGCATTGAGCACCAATAGTCGGATAGGCAAACAGATTTAGTGAAATAGATCATATGGACAATTTTTAAAATGTTATTATTTATTTAAATTGCACAAGGAACATCTGTAGCGATTATAAATTATAATTAAGAAAAATTTAAAGTTACAATATTCATATAGGGGAGAGCGGAGCAAAGAGGGCACCTCGACCAAAAAAAAAAAAAAAAAATCCTCGAAAAATTTTCGACTTTTATTTTCAATAAAAACTGTTTCCCGCAATTTGTTTTTTTTTTAAGTTTTTTTTGAAAATTTGGCCGAGGTTCCCTCTTCACCCCGCTCTCCACAACATGCAATGAGTAATAAGGCTAAACGTTCCAAGCAGGTTCAATTTTTTTTGGTAACTTTCTCTTTTGGACGTGTACTTTTTGTAAGTTCATTTAATTGTTCTTTATCGCTCTGTTCTTTTTTCTTGCCTCTTTTAGTTTTTGTTGTAGAATCCTTGTTCCCCTCTTGTTTTATGGTTTTTTGTACCAGTTTATTTAATTTTTCTTTCTCTCTTTCTTCTTTTCTACGTCTTCTATTTTCTTGGATTAAACTTTTTTCTTCTTCTTTTTCGATCATGTGCTGTCTCCATGCAGCTGAAGATATAGCACTAGGAATCCTCTCCTTAGGTTGTCGGCGAGTACTTTTCGCCATTGGTTTGGGAGTAAATAAATGTTTGTCGAATACTGGGGAAACCTTTTTTCGTCCATCAGTACTCTTCGGGCAGAGATTGGTTAATGGTGCGAAGGGTGCGATTGTGAAGTTCAGTGGTTCATGGTTTCCAGAAGCCAAAGAACTTGGTTGACGAATGTCAGAAATTTCAACGCAGGACGAGGGTGACATTTCAACAACTATAGGTACAGCAGGAAAAAACCCAAACAACCATAAATAATAGAGAATAGGATTGGTTGGAATAGATAATACTTATAAAGAAGAAAACTGAAAGAGCCATGAAAACAATATAAAAAGCGGTTGGAATGAATAACTTTTTTAATCGGTCTGCAGGTATTAGTGCTGAAATCAAGAGAAAAAAATGTTAACGAACCTCTCCAAATAAATACATAGTCGTAGCCTGTAATTATTATTCAAAAGTATTACCTGAATCTCGTTGAAGAGAAAGTGCAGTTTTTGTCTGAAAAACTTCATTCTGGTCCTTGGGATCAGTACTTTCTAATTGAGATTCTGGAGGCAATGACGGCTCAGAGAGGATATCCGTCAAAAGCGCCACTGACCCTGAAGATTCAGCTGAAGGGACAACATCTTGGTCCGAGAGATGGAGAATTATCTCGTTATTAAGGATGTCTTCAATGTCGACAATGTCGACGAGAATGTTTGAATCCGCATATTCAATAACGGGTACATCTACTTGGGCAATTAATGAATCAACGACAATGCCGTTGCTGAATTCTGCAGATGAAGATTGGGTAGATTTCGCCTTAGAAATTTCTTGCAAGACGGTGCTGACTTCTATTCCGGCGCCCTCTAAGTTAGCTGCTATACTCTCGATGACTTTTTCAGCTGACTGGAAATCTTGAAGATCCAGCTGATAGTCCGAGCTGCATTTTTGCGAAGAATTTAGTGATTCAATATTGTTTTGAACACATTTCGAATAGTCGACAGCATTGGGATTAAACGGATATAATCCACAAGTTCTGAAGCCATTGCGAATTGTTTCTGGTAAAGATGGAGCGCTGAGGGTTCTTTCCAGCAATGGCGAAAAGGTGGCTTTTGTCAATACAGAATTGACATTTTCTGGCAAAGATTGCCACTCTTTAACTGTGTCCTTCCAGTTGGCTTTTACTGGCCGAAAAACACTGACATCAGCAGGCTGCATGATGTGAGTCGCATTAGGTGGAAGAGCATACAATATTATTCCTTTGCGATCACAAGCTTCGCTGAGGTGCATGGTCATATGAGATTTGTGACCATCAATGAACAGCAGAACAGGTTTTTGTATGTTCTTTTCTTCAACCCATTCATTGAAGGAATTTGCGACGTATTCATAGAATACATCACTGTTCATCCATCCAGATTCAGATCTACCGAGAATCCAGCGTGTAGGCATACTGTTGATAACGTCCCTCGGAGGTCGAACATAGGGATAAACGATCACAGGTGGTAAAGTGTCGCCACTTGCTGAAAATACCAATAGCACTGTGATATTTTCCTTTTCGTTAACCATCTGCGTGTTATAAGCGTTCTTCCATCCTCTAGGACCAATAACTTTTCCTGCTTTAGGACACATGCTGAATCCAGCTTCATCTCCATTGAAGATTCGGGTTGGATCTGAGAGAATATTTTCATAGTGATTTTCTTTTAAAAAAATTTCCAGTTCAGAGAACCATTTCCGGAGAGTTTGTTCTGTTACAACAGCACGTCCTTTACTGATGCCTTCGGATGTCCTTTGAGAAAGCTCTGGATGACGTTTGAAAAAAGAGTGAAGCCACTTTTTACCTGGTCGGCCACTTTTAAATGGTGTCTTCCTGCCATCATCTGTGACGATTTTATGCACAGTTTCTATCAAGTCTGCATTTCTTCTTGGAAATCCGCATTTTGCTAATGTGATGCACCATTCAACGAGGCCTTTTTCTTCGGCCCCAGTCAAAACAGTATCAGGCCCCATTCTACGAGATTTTTCTGGTACACGACCGCGTAGAATATCGCTTAGAGTGCTTTTTGGTATATTGTACTGAATGCTAGCTTTTCTAATAGTAAGTTCATTTTCACGAATTTTTGACAATGCTTCGCGTATGGAACTCTCACTGTAGTTATGGAATTGACGTTTTTTCGCTTTTCCGCAATTACAGTTTTCAGACATGTTGCTCCTAAAAGAATAATGTAAAAAAAAATGTAAAGTTTCGCCACTATCATATTTGCTTCATTGTCAATTAATTAAGAATGAGTTGGAAAATTATTGAATAGTTTATAAAATAATTTTTGTTAGGTTATTATTGAAATTATCGATGATAGGAATTTAACGCATTTCGTAACGAGCACTGTAAAATCTATTGACGTCCGACTACTGGTGAGAAAAATTAAATACGGTGTCTACTAGTAGTCGGACACCCGTCCGACTACTAGTGAGGCCTGAGATATTGCACCCTAAGGTCGGACACCTCGAATAATTATAACCCCAAACATATTTACGTGAATCTTATCATGAAAATACCTAATTTTATTAATTACCAACATGGGCGAATGGTTACATTAATTTATTTGTGTCAGTAAATGTTTTACTTACGGTATTTACTTGTCACTGTCTCGTTGTATAACGATTAACTTAGCGCCATGTTTGACACCGTGCAATATTTCAATAACGATTACACTCGATTAAAACGGCTGACTAGCGTGGAAATGCTATCAACCGATGGCGCATACTTGAAAAAATACCTGAAAAAATTTGGGATCACAACGACTGAAATCAACGCTATTTGTAATGGTAAAATAGGTCAAGTGTCCGACTATTGGATAGTGTCCGACTACCGGTGCCGTTACCCTAGTATATTGCGTTTCTAGGGACGAAAGTTGCAATCGGCAACTGTTGGCCATAGTAACGCACGATATTTTTTATAATTAGTGCATGAATGTGGGGCGTGCATGTCAGTAGCGGGACGTTTCCCAAGGGACGAAAGTGAAGTAATTGTGGACTGCGCATGCGTCAACCTTACTTTGCAGACCTGGTATGCATTCGGCCACTTTCGTCCCGCTAAACTGACATGCAACGCCCCACTTTCCATGCACGTGTTATAAAAAAATTATTAAAAATCAGTTTAATCATCTACTCTTTGTAAATAAATAAATACTATAATGATGATACAATTATAATATGTAGACTTAGTTAAAAATTTGGTTCGTTTCGTCCGATAAATTCTCACCATCAATATAATACTACGAACGATAGAGTCACTACCTACAATTATAATATGTGTTCACGTTTATATTCTGTAAAGAATTGAAAAATCTGTGAATAAATAGAAAACATCATACAGTTTATGATAAAAATTAATTAGGTCAATTAGATAATTGATTATGTTAATTATAACGTATTAAAATAGTAGTAATTAGTGATTAATAATTTATAACCATCTCCTAATGATTATAAATGATATTGACCTCAATAAATATTATAACTGTATGATATCATCTATTTAGAATTTTTTTTTATTTTCTATCATAACACATGATAAAACATTTTTTTTATAATTTTTTTTTATTTTATAACATAAACACATAACATAAATACAATAACAATAACATAAATACAATACAATAACTATATACACACGTAATTAGGCCGGGGCCCCGCGACCCCCGCGATCGTCGCCGCGGCCGCGGCCCCGGCCCCGACGGCAACCCTGATACGGGTTGGCGATTTGAAACATAAGATTGACCACGTTAGACTGGCGGTAGTGGGCTCGCCGCGCCCAGTACCGCCGACCCGCCCACTGCTGCCGGCGTGGTCCTTGCGCTGAAAACAAAGATTATTATTTAAACGGATACGAATTGAAACTAATTTAGTGTCAATAACGATATGCAACGTTTCCGTACCATCCTCTGCGGGTGGCTGCTGCTGCTGTTGCTGTTGTTGCTGTTGTGGCTGGGGTTGCTGCTGCTGCTGGGGCTGTTGCTGGGGTTGCCGCTGGTGTTGCTGCTGGGGTTGCTGCTGGGGCTGTTGCTGGGGTTGCTGCTGGGGTTGTTGCTGGGGCTGTGGCTGGGGTTGCTGCTGGGGTTGCCGCTGGGGTTGGGGTTGTCGCTCTTCCTCCCCTCCCATTTCAAAATTTTGTATATCAGACAACTGAGTAATAATTAACGCGATAAAGTTCAGAAGATATTGATATTAAAGATAGTTAATAATTATTAGTATTGATATACTCACGCTATCGTACAAGCCGGCCATTCTCCCTTGAGAGCTGCTATATGAATGAAACAAATCTTATTTGTTTGTTACGTAGCTACGCGAACAAAACGTAAACGCGAAAATTAACGTTTGAAAAATGAGCCTTCACTTGATCGATCGCACTGACGTCAGTGATCGGCCGATAAATAACTGTAATATAACCCTATCAGGATAACCGACAGATGGCGGAATGCATGCCACTTTGCAATAGGTAACTCAACGCGTTTTTTTATTTGTCTTTATATAAGTATCGAAAATATATGGTGGATTAAGTTTGTTGAAGAAACCAAATACATGTATGAATACAAACGTTTACCTTAGTGAAATAGTTACATTTACAATAATAATAGAACTTTCAAATATATTATTAAATCAAAATTCAATTTTAATGTCTATTTATTTGTATATATTGAGGAGAACAGAGACACACATATAATTCTTTGGAAATCATAAATTCCTGATATAACCATAAAGGTTCATTCCGAATTAGAGAATAACTGACATACGGATTAATAATTTAATATTCATCCTTATGTTTACAAATTCCATTCTGTCTAGGGTAGGAGTAAGTAGGGAAAAATCTGAAAACAATAATATATGTATGTCAATAAGGATGATAACAATTATTGCAACAGTTATCGTTTCCACACCACTTTGCAGTAGATAACTTGGCGCGTTTTTTTTTGAATGGTTTCCCCAGAAAGCCTAATCTACCATATATTTCTAATACATGTATACAAATAAATACAAACGATTACAATAAAATCTACGATCCGAAAACACAAAAAGAATACTTAGAAAAATTAAGAGAAAATGGAAAATTAAAAATAACAAATTTATCAATAACCAAGTATCCCAGGTTATTATATTGATAACATTTTGGAAACCACTAATAATTTCGCAAGGGGCATAGGGGTGTCATCCAGGATTTTGATGTTGTCGAAAGTTTGCACGTGCAGGAAGAAATGTTAGTCTGAAAAGGTGGGTTAAAAGCACAAGGAAAACATTTAATCAAGAATAATGATACAGTCTTTTTTTACTATTTTAATTTGGTTCAATATTGAAAAATTGAGAGTATTTTGTATTTCCTAATTCAATTGAAGGCTTAAATCAAAGATTATTCACCGTTTTGTTGAACATCGCCTACAATTTTGATTCGCTGGCCAGCAGAAATTGGACTTAGTTTCACGACATTTGATAAAAGGATTTCAATTTTGAATTTACCGTCAGTTATTGTACCAATGTATTCGTCGGTTCGGAGTTTGGAAGGCCTAATAAATTCGTCTGTCACATAGCCTCTGATTTCTACAGTTAAGGTTATCAAGGTTAGCAAGTTTTTGGACAACGGTTATTCGAAAATAATCTTACTTATAATTTTGGTTTTGTGAGGGATGTCTGGAAAGTCACAAAAGTTAATTTGATCCGAATTTTGAAATACTTGGAATACTCCGAAGCAACTTATTTTTGAAAATGATTTTAATTGCAGTTCGAAATTAACGTTTCCAAGATTGTACGATGAGGCGAAATTCGCGGTTACCTTTTGAAGGAGGTAAATCTAAAAACAAGATATGTACAGTTTTCATGAAAAAAATGTCCACCAAATATGATGTAATATAGAGGAACGGTGCAAATATAATTTACTTGATTTTGTTTAATTTGATTTGAGAATTGAGGGGCCTCATCGCCCCATTTGTAGCATGATACTCTGGTACCGTTATTGTTATTCAACACAAATTTAAATAAGTCCAACTCTGGCTTATCTGGCGAAGTTTTCCTTTTGGTTTTACTGGCTTGAATAGTATCGACATATACAATAATAGCTCTGCATAAAAACAATAACGGAGATAAAATAATGAGACTTTACGTTGAAATAATAGTAATATTGGTAAAGTTATTGCTCACGCAAATTTATCTCCGATCTCAATATTTTTAATATATTCGGTAGTAGAAAACGGAAGAATACTGTCGTCAATCTGAGGTTTTTTTGATTTCGGCCGTTCATTTGATTGACTTCGAGATGAAATGGCGCGTCGAGACATTTTGAAGGATTGAATTCGAAGAGATGAAATTGAAATAAGTAAATATGCGTCAGTCACAAAAATTTATCCAAACGCAACATGAACGAATGATTTTTCAAATGAATATAGTCACGGTTTGCGTTTCGTGTTTTTCCATTTGACTTCACGACATATTGTAATCGATATTCGATATATTTTCGATAAGTGTTCATTTTTAACCCTTTGAGGGGCAGTGGTACACATATGTACCACCTTTTTTCCTGCAGTTTTTTCATTATTGCCGTTCTATTTTTCAATACCTTTATACTTCTAAATTTGTTCCATAGAAAAATGTGCCCCTCAAAGGGTTCAATGAACATAGTCACGGTTTACATTTCGCATTTCTACATTTGATTTCATGACGTGTAGTCGATATTCTATAAATTTTCGTCGTTTTTTTAATAAATATATAATATATAATAAGCTTTGCGTTCCGTGGTTCTTCATTTGATTTCACAGCCTGTGATAAATAAATTTCAGTGGATAAATTTCGAAAACCCAATATCGTAGATTTATTAAGCGATTTTTTAATAATGGAACCAGTCGAGTGTATGGAGGGTATGTAATATCAATGTGTATTTGATTACCAAACCGAGCGAAGGGAAAGCGTGACATCACTAAATATTGGTTAAATTATCATGATAGACGAACTAACGACGTTGACGAGAGAGAAGTAGTGGAGTATGAGGATAATCGAAATTCTTAGTAGAATCGAATATGGATTGAAGATATAAACGTGAATCACAAAACATTCAATATGATACCAATTCATTCAATTTTGCATAGACAATTGGTATCTCTACATTGAGCCCTTGGAGATTTTAGAAGGACCAAAATTGAAGATTCAATAATTACTTACCGTTGGCGTTTTGCAAAAGAACGCAGATTAGGATTCAATTTGAAATTATTAATATATTTAAAAGTCTTATCGCTAATATAAATATATTTTTCTCATTAAGGTAATCGTTTGTACATATTGTAACGTTCCGGCTGTGCTGGCATGGCCGCTGCCTAGCCAGTACAGCCGGACAATGACCACCGCGCAGCCGCGACGCGCAGCGGTGATCGCAACTGAGACGCGATTCCGTGCATACCGCGTGTTCCGTGCATCCCGCAACGCAGATCGGCGGGTGTCACGCATCTCGCTATAGAAAGGAGGTACCGGAGCACCCGCTACCGATTGTGTGGCAAAGCGCCCGTAGAGTCACATCGTATTAAACTCTCATTAGGTACGTAGCCAAAATAGTGCGTGACCTCTCTTGCTCTTAAATCGTATTCATGACTTTCTAAAGTTAAAGTACTTAGAATCACGATTTTTGATATGAAAAATAAGTCTAATAAAATCACATTTCGCTATTATAGTTTTTGCTAATTTTGGATAAACTTAAAAAAATTAGACAGCAAGCTTATAAATTCATCTTAATTCAATTAACGGCGCAATTTAATAAATTCGCGGTTTGGAAGACCGCGAATCACCAGATAAAAGAATTTAATAAATGAAATGAAATCGGAAACATTGATATTACATAGAAATTTAGATTTAGTTTAACTTTAATTTCTGCTTTATTAATTCTCTATTTTGATGCTTTACTTTATTTCTTTATGATTTTCCTGTATGCAAAATTCTATGCTGAATAAGCCATTTTCTGTTCTATTTTTGTTTAATGCTACTCTAATCATGATAATTATCATTAAATCTATTATTGTTAAACTGCATCCTTTTCTTTTAACTTCCTTTTCTTTCTATTATTTTGTCAACATATTTCAGCATTCATAGATCATCGTCGTTAGCATTACGGTGGGCTTGGTGTGTGTGGCTCGTCCGGCTCTGTATAATCGTAGTTCTGAGTTTGCTCTTAGGCTGGCCCCAGTAAACGAAAAGGAATTGAGTATGTGGAAAACGGTATTAATACGAATTAGATGGAATTAAAAAGACCCGTGTGTCAATTCTTAGCAATTTTTTCAAATTCCATTCAATTCGTGTGAATTCCGTTTTGCACATACTCAATTCGTTTCAATTCGTGTTCGTTTACTGGGGCGGTACTGGTCTAACAAACCCGAATCCGCGAGCTTGGTCTGAGAGTGTTATCGAACTGCGGTACAGGTTTGGCCAGCGTGGCATATCCAGCTCTGCGAGTCACAGTTCTGTTCAGGGGCAGCGTTGCCAGAACGAAATCGTTTTACGTACTGGATAGCAGCGCCAAAACGTACCGAATGTGAACTTTGCGTACTGAGTTTAGCGGTCAACTCAAATTAAAGTATATGCAATCGAAGTATATTTGAAATTTGTCGTTTATTAGTTTTTTTTCTGATCAGGTACGCAAATAATTTTGTTTCAAACTTACAGAAAATATATCACCCCTTACACATTACAATTTACAAATTTCGTAGATATTGAATTTTTTTAGGCTCTTGGCCTTTAATTAAAACTAATAGTACATTGAATGTATTCGAATTATTTCGAATAACGGAGACTAGTAAGTTTTCTTTTATGACTAGTTATTCCGCTAAAACGTGAAATCGTACTAGATTCATGAAAGGCGTATCGAATGCACTTAATCCTGACAAAACGTACAAGATTTATGAAAGGCGTACTAGCGTACTGAATCGCGTGAAAAAGTACTGAATTCAGTACAATTATACTCAAACGGCAACGCTGTTCAGGGGAAACCCTGCTCCGAATCTGGTTTTGGGTATTTCGTGGTTTTTCAACTTTTTCAACAGGAGGAGCTCCAAAATATCACACCCGTGACAAAGACACTCACGCGGACTAGCACCATATCTCCAGTCTTCATCTGAGATATTGGTGCAGTAAGTTACAATATATACAGTACCGTCCATAAGTTCGGGATCGCTTTCCGAATTTTCGATCGAGACGAAAAGTCGAATATCTTGGACAAAAAAAATTGTAGCCAAATGGCCCGGGTGGCATTCAAAACTGGAAAGAACCGGCTTCATTTGTCTTTCCTGTTCAATTTTCCAAAAAAATTTCCGCACTTACTAGATAATGTTGAACATGACCGTTTTTTTGCGATTTTCATACTTTCATAAATTCACGTGTAATTTTCTGGGAAATAGATATAGAAACTTTTGTCCAGTAGGACTTCGAAAGAGGAGAGATTGGGCTGTGAATCGTTTTTTTTTTTTTTTTAATTACCATTTTTTTTCGTCAAGTTATTCAACTTTTCGTGCGGAAAATCGGTTTTCAGAAAATGCGTCGTAACTCAAGCACTATGGGGTTTTAGATAAAATGTCATGAAATGAACAATGTGTATTCTTTAATTTTTCACTCGTTCCAATTTTTTTTTGATTTTAAAAAAAAAATTTTTTTTTCTTGAATTTCATCTTCGAATTTTTGGTACCTGAACAAATCCGAAATAAAATAAACAATGAATTTCTTCAGGAATTTTGAAATTTTTTCATTTTTCCTAAAATTGTTTTTACTTTTCTATATGATATGAATAAATCCGAAATAAAGTTAACAATAATTTCTGCGATTCTTTTGTTATTATATGATGAGGAAATTCATTGTCTATTTTATTCCGGATTCGTTCATATATCAAAAATTCGAAAAAAAAATTCGAAAAAAAAAATCGAAAAAAAAAAAAATTCGAAAAAAATTGAAACGAGTGAAAAATTAAAAAATACACATTTTTCATATCATGACATTTTATCTTAAACCCCATAGTGCTTGAGTTACGACGCATTTTCTGAAAACCGATTTTCCGCACGAAAAGTTGAATAACTTGATGACAAAAAATCGCAATTAAAAAAAAAAAAAAACGATTTACAGCTCAATCTCTCGTCTTCCGAAGTCCTACTGGACAAAAGTTTCCATATCTATTTCCGAGAAAATTACACGCGAATTTGTGGAAGTATGAAAATCGCAAAAAAACGGTCATGTTCAACATTATCTAGTGAGTGCGGAAATTTTTTTGGAAAATTGAACAGGGAAGACAAATGAAGCCGGTTCTTTCCACTTTTAAATGCCACCCGAGCCATTTGGCTACAATTTTTTTTGAACGAGGTATTCGACTTTTTGTCTCGATCGAAAATTCGGAAAGTGATCCCGAACTTATGGACGGTACTGTATGTATTAAAAATTTATGGTCGATTAGGCTTTTTGAGGAAACCACTTCAAAAAAAACGCGCCGAGTTACGTACTGCACAGTGGTGTGGAAACGGTAACTGTTCCCATAATTTTTATTATCCTTATTTATACATGTGTTATTGTTTTCAGATTTTTCCCTACACGACGACATCGACTCTTTATAGTATGAAGTATAAAGTATAAAGTCCAGAGGCGGATTAGCACTAGAGGCCCGCCGGGCCCGGCCTTGGAGCGGCATTGACCGCACTGAGGGAAAAAGAATTCGGCACGGGACGCAGAAAAAGAGTATAAAACATTGAGATATACTTATGATTGAAATATATGAAAGAGATGACTCAGCCACGGATGACTCTGATATATTTCTATTCGACGCGATAATTTAATATACCTACCACTTTGGGGGGGGGGGGGGGGGGGGGGGGCGCAAAGAAAAGTAGAGCCTCAGGGCGGCGGGGACCTTGAATCCACCTCTGATAAAGTCTAAAGCATGAAAAATACAGTCTGAATTCTTAGTACCTAATAGCCAATGTGAGGAGAATATGTAATCGAGAGTCACAAACCAAACACTGGATTTCACAAACAATTTGGTCAGTTTTCGAAAAACATACGATCCACGGATTATTTGGATCTTAAAACTACTAATAAAAACTAATACTAATATGGGGGGTTGGCGCGCGAAGCGCGCAGGAGGCGGAGCCCCCCTAGAAGGTCTATATATAAGTCGGATTTTCCCGTCTTGTATCAGACGAAGAAGAATAAGGAGTTCTCCGATATGATTCAGGAGGCATTTTAATAACAAATCAAAGGATAATCGTAATTGAACAAGATTATAAACGAATCCACACAATTTATAGATGTATGATTTCGAGAGAGACGTATCACAGTTCCGCGGGCTTCCGATCAATTCTGCCATAATCCTAGAATGTCAGATCTTCTAAATAAAAGCCCAGCAACCGATAGTCCTTTTGATAACGAAGCGGCTATCGATGCTTTGACGGCTCTGTGCGAGCAGATCTCATGACGTCAGAGATCGTGCTCCGTCTTTCTCATCGAATGTCCAAATAATACACTCCGACATATATATAATCAGATCTGATGAGACATAACTGATATAAGTCCATATATAATCATATAGAGGTCCATATATGATGAAATACAAAAAAAATTCAAGAATAGTTCGATTATCATAATCAATATTAAGTGCATCGTGAAGATTCGTAAAATTTTCGTAACAAATACATATTATCATCCTGAAAGTTTCAACTATTCAGTATACGTGACGTAGCACAGTGGTAGAAGCTTCAACTAATACGCAAAAGGACCCGGGTTCAAACCCCAATAAGGAAACAGTGGAAATTTTTCATCGACAAAAAAAAGTATATATCAGCAATAACCATAATTACTGATCATTGCGACAGACAAAAGATATAAAAACTATAGTTTACAAATTTTTTACATTTAATTAACTGTTTTATTTTAATGTGACTAAAGCAAATGATTAGATCTGATCATATCTGATTATATATATTTATATATACATATGTATTAGGGTGATTCTTTTTTTCGACGTTTTTTTTGTTTTTAGTCCTCACGTGGAATTTGGTTGAAAATGTCGAAAAAAAAATTCCCTGACAGTTACAGCTCTTAAGGCCCATCCTTAGTCGCCCACCTCCGCCCACCTCCACTCACCTCCTTTTTGCCGAAAAAGGGATTGGGGGGGAAAACATATTGATAATTATCCGAGCCCAGGCGTCCAAACTGCAAAAAAGAGATTCTTAGCGCAACTTCTATTTCAATTCCGATCTATACGTCCGAAAACATGTTCATTTCATGCGAAAATAGAGCGTGAATACCGATTTTACTTTTTTTGTTGTCAATTTTCTCGGCGGGCATGATTATCAGTATCGTTCACCATGTTCACTCAATGGCATGACGTCGACTCGTCGGACGAGTTCAGTCACGTGGTTGGACGGTGCGTGATCTACCCGGCACACCGATCGAAATAGTCAGCCCTCAGTGATAAAGACACGCGAGAAGCCCGAGTCCTTGGAAATGGTTACGGAATATTGTTAGTGCGTTCAAGAAGTGCAGAAGACTAATACAACCAGAACATTTAATCGGTAAGTGCATAGACAAAATACAGTTGTAGTGTAACTTACCTTGATTAGGTTAGGTTTTCTTCGTTTGTTCACGATAAATTATTTCGCTAAAAATTCGTTGAAAACGCATGTATATGGGTATGTATGTATTGTACACATACAAACCCGAGTGATATACGCAGAGAATACTCGTGACATGGAATATTTTTCATCCCGCAGGTTTGCGATTCAGCCAGACCTACCACAATCACGGTCGAAGATCCGTCAATATTTTCAACTCCTGAAAATCAGAAGCTTAACTCCGGCCAATTTTAACGAGAATACGAAGCGCGTCCCGTTCTCCGTGGTGAATCAGTCCGAGGCAAATACAACGTCAACCTTCGTCGCAAACAGGTATTCATGCACTTGGCGGAGCATGAAGGTTATCAATAGCACCTACGAGATGAACATGTATACTTAGGGTGGTCGTTAAAAAAAAAGTTATCTCGGATGGTCTTCAATCGGTTCCAAATGTGAAAAAATAATTCTCTAATTTCGTCAGATCTTTATTTTGACTCCCTATGGACCCTATTTTCACATGAACTTTTGCTAATGCGTAAAAATGCTAATTTGAGTTAGGTCTAATTTAAATCAGCGAGATTGCATCGGATACGTTTTACTATTGTATATTACACACAGCTCGAGTGAAAAAATTGAAATTATTATATACGATTAATTAATTATTTTCTATTGATTTTTCTTTCGTTAAAGATATAATTTTTCATTTTACAATTTTTTGATATAGCTCATTTTCTTGTATTATCAAACTCGATGTTACATTGGGCCTCCGTTTCAGGTCTTTCATGGAAAAAGAGACCACGAGCCCAGCGAGAGTGGCCAACCTTGTTACAATCGCTTCCAGGGGACCTGAATTCCATCTTCAGGCTGCGGAGTCACTCAAAGAAAGAGTTCGGTGGAATGATGAAAGGGTAGTTGAAATACTGGGTGGTTTTATTATTCGATAGATAGAATGAATACCTACATGAATCATTGACAATCAGTTTTTCTCTTATTTTGGTATATTGTAAAAACTTTGATGTCCAGAGGTCCAGAGCATCAATGATACATAACATCATTACATCTCCGCGACGTAACATATTTGTAATCCTGCAACGTATCGAGCATATAATCTCAGACCGATCTGTGGTACATAACATTCAGAGCATCAAAGATATATAACATCGTTACATCTCCGCGACATAACATATCTTTGATCCTGCGACGTACCGCGTACATAATCTTAGACCCGTCGGTCCCAGCAAACCAATACATGACTGTAAGAGCACATCTAGAGATCTGAGTAATGTAACACGGTTATGTCTATGATATACGACATATCGTTAGAATGTAACATATTGTGTACACAACAAAAGATGCATGAATGATACGTAATATTGAGAGCGTCACAAAGTAACAATGTAGTATAACAAAGTTACGTAGAGGAGGTATAACATAACTTTAATCCCGTGATGTATCATGTACATTACATGAGACCCACAAATGATACATGAAATTGGAAGCATCCTCAGGGATCGGAGAAATATAACGTAGTTACATACATGACACATAATATTTCTCCAATTATGACATGTATAGTATATGTAACATCAGACCCATGGGTGATACGTAACAGAGATGGCAGTACCAGGGAACAGAGTCACATAACATAGTAACATCTATGATACGTGCAGTATCTTCAGTTCTGCAATTAGCACATCGCAAAATACGATATCCGTATCTGCTAGCGATAATTTTTTCAACGTATGTAAGTACCCAACATAAAAGTACGCATCGATCGAGGCATAAACGCTTTAGAGCTGTTATAGACAGCGAGATCGAAAAAATAGAGGAATTTGGCAAGAGTTACTACACGATACTTTGGTGTAGTGGCGAGAGCGTGCGACTAATAATCCAAGCGAGTCCGAGCGGTCATGGTTCGAGCCCGGGATAGGACAAAATAATAACGTCGCCTTGAATGAATTAAAAATGCGTTTTGATCTATCTATGGTCAATTATAAATTGTTACGATATCAAGAGACTCGGTAGAGTCTCGCGCAAAGTACAATAAAAAAAAAATATTTCATATGTGATATATATAGGTATATACGCCGCGCGGGACTCGACGAGTCTCTATACCCGTACGGGAGCTGCACGGCGTGGTGGGGACACAGTATTTCCCTCATATCTTGCACTTCGCGAAATCCATGGGATTGGAATATTTATCTCAGATTGTGGGCAGGAATAGCCTTCATTTGAGTCCAACTTCGATTGAATCAGTGAACGGAGAGCTCAGATATGATTATTTTAAGTTTCTGAGTACACGTTGCGGTCAAAATTTTTCGTCGTCTTCACCGCATTCAGCCAGATCTCACATCTCACAGTACACTAAATCTACGCGAATGAAAATTAGGAAAGAGTGGCCACCACTAGACAGCAGAGCTATAAGTACTCAATATCAGTCGTCAGATCGCGCTCTTGTCGACGCTGATGACGTATGATCGCGAATCGATTGCCTATCTTAGACCACGGAGTATACGGACAGATGAGCTTACGAGACAGAGCTGTCAGTTCTGTTTTTTTTTCTACTACATGCCCGAAAGGGCAATAAGTCAGTAAAGGATGAAATGAAATGTCAGTTCTGTTCATATTCGTACATCTGAACATTTTGCAAATTTCATTCTCTTTTATGCTTCCTATACTTACTTATTTTGATAAAATTCACATTTAGAGTAGCGGGCGAAATTCTAACAATCTCTCATGAAATGACGAAGCGTGCAATTTTGAGGTTAGGTTATAGGTATACGGTTATTGAATCGCATCAAGTTCAGTCTACAACATAAATTGATAAGTGACAAAGATTTCATTCAACGTGGCAGGTCTTTAGTATATTATTATTCGTTTTCAAATATTTTCGTGTATTCAATGGGCCAAATATATTACATTTAATACATGCACACAAGAACATTTTTTAACAGGGCTTGGAAAGCAACGAATGATGGCGTGTGTCATTATTTCAGGCCTTCGTGCTTTCAACATATTTATATTATACTACCACATTTAACATGACTGCTTATCGACGGATTCAGATGATATAAACTGCATCAGCGTACATATACATGTATTGGGATACTGATGGAAACAATTGGCAGAATGCTGAAAACGGAGCGAGCCTAGCAAGCTAGGATATAGGGAAACCCAATCGAGCGAGTGTACAAGCGAGCACAATTATTAGGTAGCCAAGCCAAATTTTACAAAAAGTAATTCTATTAATATACTACCACATTTAACATTACTGCTCATCAAAGGATTCAGATAGTATGAAATGCATCACCGTACGTGCATGAAGATATTCATCGAAATAATTGGCAGAATGTTGACAACGAAGCAAGCCCAGCGAGCTAGGACATAGGAAAATCCGAGCGAGCAAGCGTAGCGAGCGAGCATAATTATTAGGTAGTCAAGTAAAATGTTAGAAAAAGTATTCATATTATTCTGCCACATTTAACATTACTGCTTATCAAGGGTGTTAGATGGTATGAAATGTATAGTGTACGTGCATTGAGCTACTTATCGACGGAATTGGCACAACGTTGACAAGCGAGCGAGGATATAGGAATACCCAAACGAGCGAGCGTAGCGAGCGAGCACAATTATTGTTACTATGTCATATATACCCCATAGATGATGGAAATTAACAATAATAACCGCTTTTTATTTAGCTTTTCCAGTGTGATAGTTAATTGTATCAGATGCATCTCCAATATGTATATGATACATCTTCCAACATGTATCTGACATATCTTTGATATGTCTATGATATATCGGTTAGCTGTCGCTGATATGTATCACCAGCACATATCTGATACATCGATGATACATCCAATGTTGCTGACATAGAGCTATACCAGTAACGTGATTTCTTATGAGCTGTTTTATGTATCTGATACATCACTGTTATGTCTATTATACATCCATGAGATGTCGCTGATATGTATCAGCGCTACATATCTGATACATTGATGATACATCAAAATGTTGCTGACATAGAGCTATACCAGTAACGTAATTTCTCACAAGTTTGGTACATAACGTGTAACATTTGTTCCATAACATTTACGTATATGATACATATTTTGGTTTGCTGGGATAATATATTGATTGAGCAAAAAGTTTTGCGCGATGCCTGTCAGGTATTCGATTATTGTCCTGTTGGCAAATCGGCGCACATTTTCGGCAATTCTTGTATCCGCTTCTTGATACTTGCGCCTTTTATAAGGAGGTGGTATTCCTCTTAAGAATGCGGCATAATGCGAGACTCTACTTTTTTGGACAATTCTCAGTCCGTCAATGAATTTCCAAATTGATGGATGTTCAACATCCAGCTCTCTTTGCAGAGCTCGGTGTGCGGCTTCCGCAAAATTGTTGGTTCTGTTTTGCCCCAACAAAACTCTTTCATACACGGACCAAATTTTGGGCACAAATAAAGGATTCAAACGTGTTCCGTCACGTTGAAGATGTTCTATAGTCACCCTGAACAACAGTATTAACACACATCAAGGTCATATTAGAAACAATTATATCTATCTATCAAATCTAACTCAAGCGTCAACAAGCATAAGAATGATATATATGACTAAACCATAAATGAAAGTCTAACAATTATTCCAACGAATCACTCCAGGTCTGCGAATTTTAATAGCATCTAATTAGGTAGAATTTCTTTTTTTGTGCCGTTTTCAGCCGTTTTGGCTGATCTCCTATTATGGAATGTAGCCTAAGTTAGGTAGAATTAAATTTTCTGAAGAGAATAAAGGCCGGTTTACATAGGTCGCTTTACATAGGTCGCTTACCGTTTCCGTTCCCGTTGAAAATTGAAATAGACGAAACCCGCATAAGTATCGGCCTTAGCCGAACGATAGGCGATACTATAGATTTCGTATATTTCGATTCTCTACGAGAACGGCAACGGAAATGTAAATATCCTATATCAACCGGCCTTAAACGTCTGTGACATAACCATGGAGACTAGAGTAGGCTTCATTCCGAAAAGGAGTTAAGGTTGCTGTTGTGCTACAGTCCGACCCAAAACTTAAAACCCATATATATATTCGTACTAGTCACTGACAATGTATGGCTCTGTGAGAGTGAGAGCCAGGAGATATCCACTCGAGAGGAAGAGAGATACGCGCCGCTTGATGTTTCAGTTTTAACTATAAAATCCAAACGAGACGGTCGAAAATACGGAATGATGAATCAAACGATTCAGAAGATTACAATTCACCATATCGTTGGCCTAATTCTCAAATGTCGTAAGCCACAAAATTTCGGAAATGGATTTATTCGTCTCTTTGGACTTTTTTGACGTTTTTGACTTATTTTCACTCTCTCTCAGAAAATTTTTCATTTGTGGGTTACGACATTTGAGAATTAGGCCGTCGATATGATATTTTATTATCAAAAAATGTCGAGTTGTTCGTTTTTTAATAATTAAAACCGGTGAATCTGCATTTAAACACATGTTAAATCCGAAAAAATTCAAAACTTTTTATCTCGAGTTTGAGACGGTCAATTGCGATCATCCTGGGCTAATTTTGTAGCCAATTATTTGAGCTATTTACGATAAAAGATTCAAAAAAATTTGTCGAAAAAAAAAGTTACACGACAACAACCTTAAGCCTAAGGAAGAAAAAAAAAATGGAGACTAGAGACCGGAGCACGAACTGCGATTTGGTTGAGCGAAAAGAAATATATACTCGTGGGCTGGCGCTAGTGGGCTCAGTAGACTCCAGTTCGAGTTCGCTTCTCAACCACCATAGCAGTTCGTGCTCCGAGTCTCTATAGTCTCCATGGATCCATGGATATATAGAGGAAAGGGATCAAGGAATGTGCATAATTAAACAAATTAAAGATCATGAGAAAGCAAAGCAGGCAGTAAATTAAATAGGTTATGTAAGAATAAGCGAGATATAGTGAATAAAAACTCGTAATTAATAATATGAACATACGGGCCCAAAAGTGAAAGCTGTGAAGAAGCAAATACTAAGAGAGACATACCCAAAAATTAAGGAAAAAAAATGAAGAAAACATAAAGAAACCAAAACTATTCAAATAATCAAGATCTCCTAAGGTCATCGAGTACACAGAGACTGATATAAAGAAAAAAAATATATATATTGTGACATGCCGAGCCGACGGTGGGGGTTTACTCCGTCACGGTTGCACGACCAAGGGGGTTATTCACTAATTCTGGGACCGCGCGGTTCAGTGATTTACCGCGCGGTTCTGGCGTCAGAACGGTAGATATGACGTCAGAACCGCGCGGTAAATCACTGAACCGTGCGGTCCCAGAATTAGTGAATAACCCCCCAGCAAAGATTCTGGCACCTACGGTTTTACTTACAGTTGGGCGCCAGGTACCTAGGGGTACCGCGATATACTAAACAAAAAAAAGGGGAGGAACGGGAACGAGACGATACTAAAATAATAATGAATGAAATAATAATAATAATTGAAATAAAAATAAAATAAAGTAATAGTAATAATTAAATTAGATAAAATATATTATGATGAACGAAATAAAAATAAAAGGATAAAATAACACTAACGGGACAACACGGTTGGCTCAGCATGAGGGGAACAGAATCTGCTATAGGAAGTGCACGGCGTCTCCCTATAGGATGTGCATGGCGTCGAAACTAGATTCAAACAAGTTCGTACAAAGATGGCCAAGGCAACTCTACACGAGGCAAGCCATGCAACTACGCCGCAACAAATTAACACAAAGGGACGCGAGAATCTAATACAAATAATAATTCGAAATAATGATACTTATACCAGCTCAAGGTTTTACTAAGGGTTTACTGACTACTTTCAACGACAAGGGCTTACTGAAAGGGGATTATTTTATATTATCTAATCTACAGCCTGTCGACCGATTTCTTCAGAGATACGTGGCTCAACAAGCCGTCGAGATTACTTGTCGTATTTGACTACGAAACTAATTTTTCCACGCGGGGATATATTTTATGGGAGTTTAACAAATACCAATTATAGGTAATTCAGATTAACAATTAATAATACTTTGAAGGAAAGAGACACGGAAATATTTAACACACAATTTAAGACAAATAATTGACGATACGATAACTATTGATTATACGAGAAATAATGAAGACACGATAAACAAGGTTTAGACGATAAATAATAAAAAAACGATGAATAATGACGATACGATAAATAATAAAAACACGATAAATAAGAACGGTACGATAAATAGGGACGGTACGATAATTATTGGCGCTATGATTATTATAGACGGTATTTTCTCGAAAAATCGATCGATAAGGCACACTTATATATCAGGGGAACACAATAATCAATAATACAATCAATAATCGACAGTTCAACAAAACTAAAGCACGACAATTCGATGATATATTAATGGCGTCACCCTCCTTGAGGCCTGACCCAACTACGCAAGAAGAAACGAATTTCTTTTTAATCTATCTAATATCAATCGAAGAGTCGTCTAGGGTTGGAATCTTACCTTAAGAAGATGTAACACTCACTAACTGAGTTTAGTAAGTTAATATTTCTGGCTTTAGGCTTCAAGATACTCTATTAATTACGGATGAAGGAACAATTTCACGCTTTTTTTTTCACAAATGCAGGACTTGACGTGACTGATTCTAAGCAAGAAGTGAAGCGTCTAGATCTGTCTCTATCTAAATGCTATTTGGGGGAGGGTGAAGGGGGGTATTGCGCATAAAATTAATGGGCGTGTTGACTTCTGCAGCCGGGTTGGGTCGCGGGCCTGATAGGGCCTTTTGGCACTTCAAGCTTTCGCCAGGGGGTTGTTAGATGTCTCGTCGTGTTCTATTTGTTTCGATATCCTGGAAGGCGGAATTCTGCATATTGGACCGGTGGATCAAGCCGGTGCGGGACAGGTATAGGGAGGGAGGGAGCTACTCCATGTGACAGATTCGTATTGCAGCGCTCTTCCAGGCATATCTCGGGATACGATGACTCGTTTTTCCCCCGGGTAATCACTCGAAGGCCGGGTGGCCTGCCAGGCCGGATGAGATTGAGGGATGATCTCCCTCGATGATTTCGGCAGGAACGGTACGGGAATATAAGATATAGGGAACGGGAAAAAGTATTAGTACACGAACTTATAAATGGGGAATTCCACGTGAACTCGGTAAATGTTTGACCCTGACACCCTCCGATTCGGGCCATGATTTTTTATGTTATCGTACCTGATCGAAGAGACGCTCCGAATTTTTTTCAGATTTTTTCGAACAGCCGCCATTTTTTTAAAAATTCACAAAACGCCAACATAAGAGCCCCAATTCAAAAATCTGAAAAAATTCTCAAAAATCCTCTGCCAGATATCAAAATTTTTCAGCCTTGAGCCAAAGTGGGCAAACGTTTGCTTCCAAACAGAACAGCAGCAGTTGCCAGTCCACTGTGAACTGTTGCTTAAACGTTTTTATACGTCACGCACGATTTTTGGAAATTTTATCAGATTTTTCCCATGCGATTTTTTGTCATCCGATCTGAATCCAAAAATATAAGAAAAAATATAATCGCTTCGGAAAAATCAGCAAAACTTCTCAAAAATCGTGCGTGACGTATGAAAACGTTCAAGCAATAGTTCACAGTGGACTGGCATCTGCTGCTATTCTTTTTCATAATTTTTTTCGAACAAATCACGAAAAAGAATGGAAGCAAACGTTTGCCCACTCTGACTCAAGGCTGGAAAATTTTGATATCTGACAGAGGATTTTTGAGAATTTTTTCAGATTTTTGAATTGGGGCTCTTATGTTGGCGTTTTGTGCATTTTTAAAAAAATGGCGGCGTTTCGAAAAAATCTGAAAAAAATTCGGTGCGTCTCTTCGTTCAAGTATAATAACATAAAAAATCATGGCCCGAATCGGAAGGTGTCAGGGTCAAACATTTACCGAGTTCACGTGGAATTCCCCAAATATTACTATATGACCGTATCTGACGAAATGTTTTACCCTATAATTATTACAATGGACCTTGGGCACTTGAGTTAGGACTTCTCGCTTTGAATTCGGTTTATAACTAAGGTGGTCACTTCGGTCTGAGGAAGAGGAGATGGTTCAATTACGAGGCTTAAGAAATTTGCCTCGTTACAATATATAAAATAATAAACCGGATTTAATGTTTATAAAGAATTTTAAAGAAATAAAGTTTACTATACGAATTATTGAGGATCGACTACATACTCTAACGAGCGATAAGTCAATAGAGAAGAAGAAGAAGATCCATGGATACAACCAAGATTATACGACTACATGCTGAACGGCGATAAGTCATTAAAGGATAAATGCCAAGATTATTCATTGGTTCTGACTACTTTCCCGAATGGGACATAAGTTGAATAATGGAGTGAGTTGGACAACCAAGATTACGTATGGCAGTGGCAACGATTCTCGACTACAGATATAATATAATATTCATACCTCGAACCACTCCAAAATTCTTTGTAGAGTCGCAGGAAGATGATCATACAGCCACATTACCGCTTCCGAAAGATTTTCTGTGGGCACAAATGCAAGCCCGACGATCATTCGTGCTTTGTGTGCAAATTCTGGATCGTTATTATACTGCGACAATAAATGTTCTTTGCCCAATTTCTTTTTAATATTTTGCGACGAGTGGAATAAGCAGCCCCGGATTTTTGCCGCAGGAAATTTCTCAGCAATGCTATTCAATACAGCCATTTCATAATCCGAATGGACATTTTCTGGATTAAAATCTGGCCAAACGGATCTTATGAGAGTGAAACACCTGGAGTAAGTTTCCTGCCTCTTATCGGCGAGCAGGGCATACAAGACAGGAAAAACATATCCGTCTCGTTCCGCAAGGATTGCAAACACCTGGCTGAATAACGATGGCGCTATTTTGAAGGTGCCGTCTATATAAATATTTTTCACCATACCTGCACCGAAAGTACGGCTTTCGGGCCCTTGCCTAAACGGGAAGTCGTACTTTCCGATGCAGGGGGTGGTGCAAAATAATATACTCCACACGGGAGTGAAAAAGGCTATCCCAAACTGCGTTCTTACCACCCTCGCCTTCGGCTCGGGTGTCAATCTCAAACGCAGTTTGGGTTACCCTACTTTCCCTCCCTAGGTGAGTGATATACTATTTCATGAGAGAGCTCCATTCTTGGGCATCCTCCCGCCCAAATAAAAAAATGCGATCTGCAGCTTTTCCTTCATCTCATTGGTGATGATTGCTGCCTCGATTATGGCAGGATCACTGCAATCTGTATGGTCATTGAACCTCGATAATACCTTGAATAATAATGATATCATGGTTACTCCAAATACTTATCTAGTTGTTTGCAAAGGTCAGCGATGGTTTTCCCCTGACGAAACTTAGTGGTAATTTCGGTAGATATTAGGCACTACTTTATGAAAAAAATATTTTAATAATTCTATCACATAAGTTTTCTGAGATAAATGTTTTTGCAAGTTTTCATCGTACTACTGAAGTCAACTTCAAATTTATTTGTACCAAATTTATTTGTTACCACAGCCACCGTCTGGGTATTTCGCATGTGTGTGTGTGTGTGTGTGTAGGATCAGTGGGATGGCCTAACCTATTCTCACCTATTCTAACCTGTTCTAACCCATTCTAACCTGTTCTAACCTATTCTAACCTGTTCCAACCTATTCTAACCTGTTCTAACCTATTCTTACCTGTTCTAACCTATTCTTACCTGTTCTAACCTATTCTCACCTGTTCTAACCTGTTCTAACCTGTTCTAACCTATTCTAACCTTCCGGGAACCACAGCCACCGGGTGGGTGGTTCGCCGCAGGTCACGACGCGAAGCGGCGTGACCTGGGCTCATGATTAAGGAGAATCATCCCTCTCGCCCGGAGACCACCTAGTGGGCGGATTCTCGGGTGGGATTCAACAAAGGCCTAACCTCTTCTAGCCTTTTGAAAGCCACGGCCACCATCTGGGTGTTTCGCATGTGTGTGTGTCGGTAGGATTAGTGGGGTGGCCTAATCTATTCTAACCTGTTCTAACCTATTCTAACCTTCCGGGAGCCACCGCCACCTTCTGGGTATTTCGCATGTGTGGGTGTGTGCGTACGTGTGGGTGGTTTTAGAGGAGTAGCCTAGCCTATTCCAACCTTTTGGCCGCGTATATTCAAGTATATATAGAATGCGTTCAGATATATGCCGGTACTTAGGATATAATCGAATATATGTATCGTTACATGGGTATATTTGGGTACATACCGGTATATATTCGAATGTACCCTATAAGTACTCGGATATACCCGAAATGAAAATTTATACTCGCATACACTGTATATACCAACCTGTACTCGAATATACCCCATATGTACTCGAATATACCCTACAAGCCGATACCCACACAACACAATGATATCGATATAATATCCCTGGGATATTATTTCGGGATATGCGGGATATCCATGGCGTATCCAGAATTGTCCCAAGGATAGGCAGACGATGTACTGACGATCCCCAAATGTCCGCCCGTTTGTACGTCCTGCGGATGTTCCAACGGAATATCCTCGAAATATCCGCAGGGCATCTCGAGACATTCCCCGGATTTTTTACGGTATTAATTATGCTTAAAAGTGTTTCTACAATATCTAGCCCGGAATGTCCACAGGATATTCTGAGGATGAGGTGAGTCGGATTTGCAAAAAAAAGGATCGATAAATTCAGTAATTTTCAAGACACAAAACAATCTTAGTTATCAACGTTCGTAAAATATTTATTCATGTGTCGGATATATTAACTGCCTTATAAATATAGAATTGTAAGACATATTAATATAGGTATGTAGTACATACATACACACATGAATTATTCAACAAATGAGATCATGAGATGGCGTATAGAACGCTGGTTAAATATAAGACTTACATCTATTACAAATTCACGGGGTGATAATAAAATAATAATAATACTGAAGTTTATATAGCACGATGAAATTTAATTGATTCCTATAAGATATGGCTCAAACATCATAAAAATAAAACAAAGGTATAGCAAATGCGTTTAAGGGGGTATATCCACCTTGAAAATAATTTTTTTTACATCGCTGCTATGCTCTGAAAAAACGTTTAAGTGACTCAGTTTTTTTACAGTTGATTACTGCTATTTTGATACATAGTTCATGATACTTTCAGATTTTATGTCCTCCGCTGAACAAAAATTTAGTCCATCGAAGAAAAAGTAGTAATTGTAGGGTACAGGGTAGGGTACAACAAAATTTTATGACCGAATTTTATGCTACGCAGCAAACTCTACCCTACAAATACTATTTTTTCTTCGATGGACTAAATTTTTGTTCAGCGGAGGACATAAAATCTGGAAAAATCATGAACTCTGTATCCAAATAGCACTCATCAACTGTAAAAGAAACTGAGTTACTAAAATGTTTTCTCAGAGCGTAGCAGCGATTTAAAAAAAATTATTTTCAAGATGGGCATACCCCCTTACGACAAGTGACCCAACAGTGGAAATTACCAGAGCCTACTAAATAAATATAAGATCTAAGAGTATAGATTATGTAACGAACGAGATCATGAGATGGCATATGAAACGCTGTTTAAATATAAGACTTACGTCTATTACAAATTCACGGGGTGAAAATAGCACGATGGAATTCAATTGATTCTTATGAGATATGGCACAAGCATGATAAAAATAAAACAAAGGTATAGCAAATGCGTTCAGGACAAGTGACCAAACAGTGGAAATTATAGGAGCCTACTGAATCAATATAAGATCTAAGAGTCCAGATTATATAACGACCGAGATCATGAGATGGCGTATGGAACACCGATTAAATTGAAGTCACATGAATCACAGATTTGCAGGGTAAAAACAAAATAATAATAATAATAATGAAGCTGATATAGTGCGATGGAATTCAATCGATTCCTATGAATGATGGCTCAACATGAAAATAAAACCAAGGCATAGCAAATGCATTCAAGACAAGTGACTGAGCAGTCGATGTTACTACAGTGATTAAAAAAAAATGAATGTAGTCATCTGAATGGCATACAATAAATGAGACCGTTTCAGAACGATGATTGTATCCTGTAGATTGAAAATATTCATGTAGGGTTTTGAAATCCAAAAATGTCCATTATAATGGAATACCTTACCGAAATTTTGACAGCAATTGGTTTTGATTGAAATTCCAGTAGGGTCTTAGTTTATAAAAGAATGTGTGCATGTCGATATACATGGAACTATTCAGCAGGCTCAATAACAGGTTTGATAGTTTTATCAGTAGTTTTATCAGTAGTTTCATCAGTTGTTCTATCAGTAGTCTCATCAGTAGTTTCATCAGTCAATTCATCAGTAGATTCAAGAGTAGCGTTCCTAGCCTTCTCACTTTCATTTTTTCACTGGAGCATGACGAAGCCAGTCCTTGATTGGTTCCGAAATAGAGAAGTTTGTTACGTCAGGATAGTGATTTCGTACAACATCTGCAGCAGGAGAAACATAGTTTGACATATTTCACAATTCACTGAGAAAATACTTCTGTTGTGAGAACGTTGGAGCACCGCGTTATTACTACTCGATAGCCAACACAGTAGAGTCTACTGTGCTGTCGTGTTATCCCCACCATGTTATTCAGTATAAGGCACTGTCTTGCCTTGCAACACAGTGCCTTATACTGGATAACATGGTGGGGATAACACGACAGCATAGTAAACTCTACTGTGTTGGCTATCGAGTAGTAATAACGCGGTGCTCTAACGTTCTAACAACGGAAGTATTTTCTCAGTGTAGACAAATTTATATCATTTTAAGTCTGTAATACACCATATTAATGTGGTATGCATTGTGTAGAAAAAAAAGTATCCAATCAAACTACCGATAATCAGGTCTGTGCTTGAAAAAGAAGCGCAGAGCGAACATAAAGAGATATTATTGACATATTGACATGCGTTTACTGATGATGAACGCCTTGAAACGGATTGAAATAAAATTGTCACGATTTGAGCCAGTAAAATTAATCAATAACTCGCAGTACATGCTCAAACAGAAGTGTGATTACCTATTAGTACTTGGCAAATTTTCAATTCAGAAAATATTAGCTTCTTCTTTTTGCCAAACCAACTAAATTTTTCTGCCACATTATTCGAAAATATTCTTTTCATGAGATTAATGACAACAGCCTTCGAATCATTACCTCCAATTTTCGTCAGTTCTGTGACCTGCGAAAATGTAATTAATCAATATGTATAACTCAAAATAAATCATATTGCAGTATATACACATGATAATACACGCATACACTCAATGACATGAAAGTTACTTGCTCTGATACTCACCACACGTGAATAGCAGTCTTTATCAGTCACAGTTGTTTCTAAAGACTCCAAATTAAAGTCATTTTTCAAGGGAAACTGCGCAATTGTATTTTGGATTTTATCCTTGACCTTTTCGCTAATCTTGCAGTCACTTTTATTTGTTTTATCCGATGTAGCCAACTTATTGAATAATTCGTCATGGTTGAGAAGTACGACATTCAGTTTTGCTTTCATATCGGTCAAGTTTCTCACAACAAAGTTTTGGAATTCTTTCGATTCTGAAACAGTAGAAACACGAAAAAAAAAAAGGATATTATGTATTCATGTCGTACAATATATGACATCAATTAACGAAAAAATATTAATTTGAACATTACCACTTATATAACTGTTTGAAGGGAAATTCGACTTTGGACGTAATTGGCGTCGTGTGCAATCGGCAGACTCACAAGTGTCTGCTTGGTTTTCAATATGTAGAAGGTGTTTGGTAGTCTGTTGATATGGTGATTGATTTTCCTTTGATGCCGATGAAGTATTTTCGGTAATCTGTTTTGTGAAAGGTTCATGTTGCGACCGATTAATATTCTGACTTTCAAGCATCACTTGACTCTCGAGCATATTTCGACTTTCGAATACATCCTCAATTTCAAACATATCCGGACTTTCGTGAATATCTGGAGACTTTGGAATCTGTCTATCAGCTGTCAATGCGTTCAGACTAGACTGATGTTCGAGTGCTTTTTCAGCGGACGTTTGTGGTTGACAAAAATTTTGAGAATCGGTCATACTTTCTTCATCTAATGTTCTGTTTTTGATCAAATTTTTTGTTACAGTTGCATTGGACTGCGATAACATTTTTTGAGCAGTATTCTGCGATGCTTGCTTTTTTGAATGATCAGTGGATGCATGTGTGAGTTGTGAATGCTTTTGCAATCGTTTTGTTGGTTGGGATGGGAACTGTGGTATATGTGAAACTGGGATTGGTGATGAAGGAAAGTCCTCAACACTATGGACTCTAGCTGCGCGCACTCTGCGACGTTTTTTCAAAACTGAAAGTTCCTGATCGGAGTTTATGTCTGTTATGCGTTCTGCATCTTTGAGTTTATTTTTTGCATCCTGGAATGAATCTGCCGAAACAACCAGATTAAACGTGTTAAAGTTATACTCAAAACTATTGAATATGACGTGTAATAACAAAGGCCATTTGTGAGATATTCTCTCATTATACAACAAATGATGGGGCTTACCTGAAGAGCCTAAAACATTTTCCACTGGAACTACACACCATGTATCAGGATCAACTTCTTCCATATTTTCAACTGCTCGGTCACATGTCTTGAAATTTGTATAGTTAGGCCAGTATGCCTTGGTTTTATTAGGATTGAAGAACTAATTCCTAGCAATCACCTAAACCCCATCGTTAAACTCGACCACAAAATATCTGCGCTCCAGATGTGCCATTTTGAATTAGAAAGTCCTCCTGAGGAAGTGAGTAAGTAAGTGAGTGAGCAAAATTCATTAGACTGGCGGTTGAAAGAAGTGTTTACGCCCCAGGTTCAAAAATCTGACGTTAAGTTTGAAAAAAGAAGAACCTCAAAGTTTCAATGCTCTACCTCACCAATGAGGGGTGCTCGCAATTTTGTTTTATTTTCTTTCTTTTCTTGTGAATGAGATTTCATTTGTTTTCAAACCTTGATCTTTTTGAATTTCATAACGATTCAAAAAAATCAGACAGTCAACAAATAAACCTGGAATTGAAAATACTTTATACTCGTGAGATTCAATTTTCCATGATGGAATATTGAACATGGCGTCCAAAAAATATAGCCTAGAGATTAGTCAATAAAAAATTTCAAGGCAGCGTAGAATAAAAAATTAACAAATCAAAATGGTAACAAAAAATAAATCAAGAATAAAAAAAAAAAATACATTAAGAATTGGAAAAATTTTAAAAATCGAAGGTTTTTCAATCGCAGATTTAATTATCTACCGTTTGATTTTTTGAATCGTTATGAAATTCCAAAAGATCCAGGTTTGAAAACGAATACAATCTCATTTATAACAAAAAACTAAAATGAAATGAAACAAAAAAATTGAGCATTGAAACTTTGAGGATCTTCTTTTTTCAAAGTAAACTTGAGATTTTTCAACTTGGAGCATAAGGCTCAAAATCACCAAGGTGGTAAATTTCAAGTTTGGAATTTCTTGAAAAAATTTATTATATTTTTGTTCTGCAAACCAGTTCTAATCATTGACCAACTTATCTTTAATTGATATTCAAACGGGGCAAGCTGGAAATTAAAAGTTACGTGAATAAAAAAGTAATTATGTAAAACAAGTCATGAGCCACCGGCATTTCGGGAACGCTTAAAAAAGTAATATTTATATAATTTTGGACATTCAATTTAGTATAAAAGCAAAGAAATAAATGTAGATTTTCAATTGATCAGTGATTTGATGAAAAAACAAATGATTTTTGCTTAATAATTGACTTTTAGTAGCGTTCCCGGAAATGACGAATCGTTCCCGAAATGACGATATTATAATATATTATTTTCATAAAAAAACACCAAAAGCAAAATAAATATTCTATAATAACGCCTTTACAGACGTTAAGGTAGTATGGTCGTCAAAAATCACTAGTTTTTCATGAATTTATTACGGCATAGTCGCCACATTGAGTATTCATCGAATTATTATATTCATAAACTGATGATTTCCCTGACATGTCCTAAAATAAAATAATACCCAAAAAAAATCTAGTAGATTGGTTCGATTACAGTCTACGACGGCTTATTTTCTTCAGGAAACTATTCTCTATAATCCGACCATGATACTTTTTTTTCATCATGTTGGTGCGGTGAATATTCAATTTTACAAGGCTGCACGTATATAGATTTCAATGAACAAATAACCATATTGAATTGCCGATTAACAGAGAAAATAATCTGCCGCGGTGAATTTGTAGGAAATAGTTTTCTGCATAAAATGAGCCATCGCACACTGCAATCGAACCAATCCACTAGATTTTTCTAGAATTTAAAGCAATTAAAACTGAAAAATCGATACCTGGCCATTTGTTCATAATTTGGGTAGTATTTTGTTTTTGGACATGTCAGGGAAATCATCCGTTTATGCATATAATAATTCGATGAATACTCAATGTGGCGACTATGCCATAATAAATTTATGAAAAACTAGTCAATTTCGACGACCGCACTACTTGAAACCATCATTAACAATACAATGATCATTCCGGGAACCCAATGATTATTCCGAGAACTCATGTCATCCGGGACCGTTCCCGGAATGACCGTTCCCGGAATGACGTTTATACATAAAGATACGCGTAAAATAAGTATTGGCCACTTAAACGGGATTATTTAAGGTTAATATAAAGCATATCACATTAATCTCTAAGAAATATCGTATCAAAAAGCATTTGCTTGTTTTTTTCCTACAATTATTGGCGTTCCCGGAATGACACTGAATTGATGTACGGTGCCAAAAGTTCAAGAAAAACTATGCTGACCTCTTATATTTTTCATATTTTCACAAAAAACCACGCTAGTCAACCGTACTTGAGTGTTTGATATGATAACCCACTATAGAGCTATCAGTTGCGTTTTGCTGAAAATTAATATATACAAAATGTCTGCGTTCCCGGAAATGATGCACAAATTGTCAGACAAACTTTGTATTCAATTTTCGGACGAAATAATATTGTGTCGATTCGGGAACTTATAAATATCATTTTATAATAAAATTAACTAAGTTAACAAGTACCTTTAAAACATTAAAAAAAAATTTTACCATGTATTCTAGCTGTTGTTGTCCGTGGATTACTACTTAGGGACGCGTTCCCGGAATGACTTTTCGGGGGTATTTCATGAAAAAAAGTATATTCTATGAATAAATTCCAACAAATTTTTCTGATGCATTACTTAAATGAGTTAATGTGAATAATTTGTGCTACATTATTTTAATGAAAACAAATAAATTTGATGATTTAAATGTCTCAGACACGAATTTACCACCTTGGTGATTTTGAGCCATAAACATTTATTTCAACGGCCAGTCTAATAAAAATATATACATTATACAGCTGGTATCATTCATTTATTAATATATCAATCCATAAGGTAAGCTTGTTGTTAGCGATACAGTCTGAGATCATTCTCTTTTACTGAACTGTCAGGGTACTAACGAAAGATATAATCTTTATAATTTTTAAATAGTGAAGTACACTAAAGGTATTTCAATTGCCTTCTAAATATGTAACAATGGCAGAACTGCATGTTTGTTTTTTGAGAATGGTAAGGCGGAAATACTTTCAGGTTGGAAAGTGATTTAACTAAATTAGTATCAAGTAGAGAGGAACGGCAAGGAGTTGTATATAATTCTTCTCTTTCTTTATACTCTGCACCAATAATGACTAACTCATTTCTGGTATGACAGAAAGCTATATTCTTGATCCGGACGATATTTCCTTTTGTAAGCCCACAACAATTATTGGCTTCGTCGTTACGTCTGAATGTATACCCGCCGAACTTGATTTCTATATATTGCGGGTTGGTGCAATTCTCAATTGAAGGGCCGTCATAATGCATGGAATTCAGTACTTGTGAAGGGCGATTGATACACTGTTTAAGATTATGATGAGTCATTTCTGAGTAACGTCGACTGAGTTGTTGTAATGGCTTGTCTGACTTACGTACTAATTTTTTCAGAACTCGCACAAAATTTTCAAACTTAAATGCACTGAAACTGTCCAATGGACCAAATTTAGAAACATCCTCAGGTAAGTGGATAAGGCCACGAATATTATGTGAAACTCGATACTCACCGTACGAAATTTTGAAAGAAGTTACAAAGTGAATTAGTAATTCTTGGGCATAGTTCAGATATTTCTCAGAATGCAACTTACAGGACATTATTCTAATAGCTGCATGAAGTGAAATAAAATTGTCGTACAAATCGTTAGAAACAATGTTTTTTAGTGCTATTGGGGCCGTATATAGTAAAAATTGTCGAAATTCTGTGGCTTTCCATTGTTTCAAGTACTTTAGGGATCTAGGCTTCCTTGCAAATTCTACTGGGATACACTGCTTTATCTCTGATTCCAGTCGATGTGATATTCTTTCTACATCAGCATGTCGGGGACGAACACGCGAATTACCACCCACGTATGCAAACGACATCTTCTTTACTGCTCCTCCATGTACTAAGTGCATGGGGTCTAAGGGAATGGCACTTGGTAATCCTAATTCGGGAATTATTTCTAATACACTAGGCCCCAAATGATAATTTTCATCACTGTGGCTGTATTAAACTATGGTACGATTAACTGATAATCTATGGTAGGTTCTACTTGAAAGACCACACATTTAACTAATAAATGAATCTTTATTTCGATCTTGAACAGTTACAAAGAGGAATACGAGGCGTGCTCCCTGAGCTTCATCACTTAAGAAGAAGCTAGCTACTACGCATGTGTTGCGCAGGTGTCTTTGCGCTGATACATTTGAAAGCCGGCATTGTGTTTTTGGTTGTAACTTTAACACTCCCCCGCAATGCGTGCTTTCTTCAGTTATTGAATAATTGTGATATTGTCTTATCCTACAATAGGAATCTTCTTTATACCTATATTGTGAATGCAGAATTGATGCTTTATTTTACTGAGAGGCTTTGTCAATACGTCTGCTATCATTTTCTCAGTCGGTAGATATGACAGTTCAAAAGCTTTATTATTTAATGCATCTCTGATAAAATGATAGCGTAGATCTATGTGTTTTGACCGAGCGTGGAACATGCTATTGTCGGCCAATTGTTGTGCACTTTGATTGTCGTTATAGATTACAACTTTTGGTTCAAGTCCTAATTCGGACAACAGGTTTTTCAAAAATAGAGATTCTTTACATGCTTCCGACAATGCCATGTATTCCGCTTCGGCTGAAGATAAAGCTACCGTTTTTTGTTTTTGCGTTCTCCAGGATACAGCTGATCCACCAAGTTTGAAAACATATCCGGTAAACGATTTTTGATCGAGAACATTAGAACCCCAATCTGCATCCACAAATCCATTTATCTCGAAATTATTCTTTTCATACACTAGACCGAGATCAATAGTGCTCTTTAAGTACTTAACTACTCGCTTTGCAGCGCTCCAATGTTCTTTATCGAAACCTGTATTAAACTGAGACAAGAATACAACACTGTGCATAATATCTGGCCTGGTGGCTACAGACAGATACATTAGGCTGCCTATTAACTCTTGATATGGCAAACTTATGTTTGATTGATTCTTTTCTAAAGCATACAGTAAGCTTCTATCAGCTGGAGTCGCACACATTTTCGCATCAACTAGGTTAAACCTTTCAACAATTTTCTTTATGTGTTTTCTTTGTGAAAGACAAATTGTCTTATTCTTTCTCAGAATTTCTATGCCTACACAATAACTTGCTTCACCTAGATCTTTAACTTCAATCTCAGACTTCAGCCTGTTCTTGACTTCGTTTAACCTTACCTCGTTATTGTATGCAATAAGCATATCATCAACGTATAATATAAAAATTATCATATGATTTTCATTAATATCGTAATACAAACAAGGTTCAGTCTTTGACGCTTTCAGATTTGAATGTCTCAGTATTTTGTCTATTTTCACATTCCATGCTCTACTAGCCTGTTTTAAGCCGTATAATGATCGTTTCAATGAGCAGACTTGATTACCTTTTTCAATTTTTTCTAGCATTTCTTTAGCTTTGATATGAATGTTGTTGTATCTCTCATTCTCTAGAATACATTCTAAAAATGATTTTAAAAAGCTTGGTACTTTCATATAAACCCTTTCATTTAAATCACCGTGCAAGAAGGCACTTGTTATGTCTAGCTGGTCTATTTTGAGACTCAATTGAGCAGCAAGAGCAATGAATATTCTGAATGACTCCAGTCGTACAACAGGGGAAAAAGTTTGAAAATAGTCAACACCATAGACTTGTCTGAACCCTCTTGCTACTAATCTAGCTTTTCTAATCTTAACGTTACCGTCAATATCAGTTTTGTTGCTTAATACTAATTTAGAGTCTATAATATTGCTTTGTTTAGGACGATCCACTATATCGAACGTGTCATTTTTTATTATTTGTCCTATTTCATCACAGATTGAGTTCTTCCATTCTTCACTATGCTTTCCATTTAAAGCTTCATGATAATCAATACTCACAAAATTTGCTTGTTCAGCAAATACATCATCGACTAGTTCGTTATCATATTGAATAGACGTTTTATCCATTTCATCTGCCTCCTCATCTTCATCCTGGTCCTTATTCTGTTGATTGTCTTGGATTTGCACCTTTTCCTGTGGTTGATCAATTTGATCAGGTACCCGCCGTCCAAAGTCTACAGACTGACTGCGTTCATGAAGTAACAAGACGTCCCTTGATTCTTGATAATCGGATGCCGAATTGTATTTCTTTTTTGGTCGTCCGGGTTTACCTGTCCTCATTAATCTTGGTCTACCTGGTAAGCGTTTTCCTGTTTCTGTAGCTTGATTTTCATTTCTCGTGAGACAATCTTCGTCTTGATCTTCTGGTACTGATAAATCAATCTCGATATCATCAAGTGTTTTAATCGTTTCATTTTGATTTTTACTATATGTTATGTCATCTGTGGTTTTGTCTTGACTTTTCAAAATTGTTAAATTTTCTTCTATAACTTTCATATCTCTCGTTATGACCACTTTTCTCTTCTTTGGTATCCAGACTCTATAAGCTTTATTTTCTTCTGAGTAACCAACAAATCTGCCCTCGTAGGCTCTATCTGCTAGCTTATTTTTCTGTGATTTATCTAAAACAAATACTCTTGCACCAAATGTTTTTAAGTGTATCAAGCTTGGTGCTTTTCCATACCATTTTTCATGAGGAATGCCACCATCTAAACCCATGGTTGGGCATCTATTCCTGATATAGTTTGCTGTCATTAACGCTTCTCCCCAAAATGACAGAGCCAAACCTGAATCAGCCAACATACACCTTACTGCTTCAATCAGAACTCTGTTTTTCCTCTCTGCTAACCCGTTCTGTTCTGGAGTTCTTGGAGCTGATAATCTTCTTTGTATCCCTGCAGACATTAAAAGATTATCTATTTTTTCGTTGCAGTATTCCTTGCCGTTGTCAGATTGTAAGGCCTTGATCCTTTTTCCAAAATGGTTTTCTGCCCTGTTTTTGAATTGCAGAAACTTATCATAAACCTCACTCTTATTTTTCATTAAATATACTATGCAGTAACGAGAATAATTGTCAATAAATGTCACAAAGTATCTTGCACCTCCAATAGTTGATACGTTGAACGGACCACATACATCAGAATGTATTATTTGTAGAGGTTCTTTACACCTTTCACTAGAGTGATTAAAAGGGCCTTTTGTTAGCTTACCTATAGCACAAATATCACAGTTTAGAATTGACTCCTTATCGTTAAATTTTATATCACTGGTTTCAAACATGACCTTTTTGAGACTCTTTTCATTTAGATGCGCCATCCTGTTATGCCATAACTTCAAAAGAGAATTTTCCTTTTTTTCACTCACATGTTGGGCTAGTTCTTCATTCTTTCTTAAATAATATAGATTGCCTATTCTGTCAGCAATCATTTTCACCTTTTTGGTTTCTTTATCTCTCACTATAGCAATGTTTTTATCAAAAGTCACTGTGTTATCTTTATCCACTATTTTAGAAACTGATAAGAGGTTTGACCTTAGATCTGGCACATACAAAGCATTTTCTAGCTTTATATTTCTGTCCTCATCATCCGTACTGACCTTTAACTTTATAACACCTTTTCCTTTTATATTAGTGGATCCATTATTTGCTAAATTCAAATTTTCACTTGTGTCTGATAAGTAATCAAAATTCGCACTGTCCTTACACAAGTGCGCGGTGCAGCCACTATCTAGAATCCATTTGTTGTCACCTTTGTTAGAATCTTTGCACTTATTTGAATCACCAACAAAAGCAAAAAAAACCTCGTCTTCATCCTCATCCTCTGCCACATTAGCGTTTTGACTACTACTGACAGCATTTACTGGATACTTTGATCTACAATGCGGAGCTATATGCCCTCTTTTCTTGCACCTGTAACACGTCATATTGGAAAACTTATTATGACCTTTAGTTCTAGAAGCACTTCTTGATCTTGAGCCTTCACTATAGTTTTCATTTTTGTCTTTCCGAAAATTTTGACCAGACATTGACGCCGCCATAGCACTTGAGGGCTCCGATTTTGAGTTTCTCGCGTGGAATTCTTCCAAAATTTTTACTTTGAGTGCCTCCGCCTTGGGCAACTCATCTCTTGTTTCTATGGCACATCTGAAATTTTCAAATGTAGCTGGTAAACTATATAACATCATGATTGAGAACAAATCTTCGTTGATTTCAACATTCAAGTCAGCCAGTTTATCTTTAATCTCGAAAAACTTATTCAGATGAACCGTGGCGTCTTCACCTTCATTCATTTTTTTTAATGTAAGCTGCTTTAACAGGGTAGCTTTTCTTGCTGGACCTTTGGACGCAAAAGCACTTTCCAGCTTTAGCCATACTTCTCGTGACGTATTGCATGTTTTTAACTGAGATAATTGACTAGGACTCACACATAAGATGATATCGGCTTTTGCCTTAGCATCATTCTTTACCCACTCTATACTTGCGTTCGGATTTTGCGTAGTATTTTCAGGCTTCAACAATGTGCCGTTCACATACGTCCAGAAATCATTTTTAACAAGCACTGCTTCCATTTGCATACGCCACGTTTCATAATTGTCTTTTTCCAACAGTTGGATTCGAGTTACACTATTCATCGTTCTCGAACTTTCCACGCCTCGTGGCAACCTAACCTACACAAGGAATCCGGTGAACTAATCACTGGTTTACTTTAATAATTATTGGAGCTCTGGGCCCATAACCTATTAAACTATGGTACGATTAACTGATAATCTATGGTAGGTTCTACTTGAAAGACCACACATTTAACTGATAAATGAATCTTTATTTCGATCTTGAACAGTTACAAAGAGGAATACGAGGCGTGCTCCCTGAGCTTCATCACTCAAGAAGAAGCTAGCTACTACGCATGTGTTGCGCAGGTGTCTTTGCGCTGATACATTTGAAAGCCGGCATTGTGTTTTTGGTTGTAACTTTAACAGGCTGCAAAAATCCTCGTCTGTTCTTTTCGCTGCATTGATATCAAGGAAACAAACCCGTCCCTCTCTATACTCTCCTTCAACAATACATTTCGTACAACTAGAGTATGCAGTATGACCTTTGATGTTAGGCACAAAGGATTTTATTCACCTCTCAACTGTAATCGCCACTTTATTGATCTGAAAAGCGGGCATAAAGTAGCATATTATTCCCTCTTATACTTTTGCGGGAAATAATGTTACATTATTCCCGCAAATACAGATTTGCGGGAATAATGTAGATTATTTCCCGCAAATCTGGATTTTGCGGGAATAATGTAGATTATTTCCCGCAAATCTGGATTTTGCGGGAAATAATCTACATTATTTCCGCAGATTTGCGGGAATAATGTACATTATTCCCGCAAAATTTATGAAGATTGATAAAGTGGTTACAGTTGAGGAGTGAATAAAACATTGTATGCAACATGGGAATAAAGTGCATCATTCCCTCGGGCTTACTGCCCTTGCGAAAATTCCCTTGGGTGATTACTGCCCTCGCTTCGCTCAGGCAGTAAACTCACCCTCGGGAATTTCGTTCGGGCAGTAAACTCGCCCTCGGGAATAATCTTTCACTTTATTCCCACGTTGTATAATGTACTATTGCAGGAGCATAGCATATTATTTGTTTTATAATAATTTTATATAATTGACTATTCAAATTCAAGCCATTTGTAATGAGATCGATTGCTTCTACAACAAAGCTTTGCAGAAAACTGTGTGCGTTCTTGGGTTTACTATATCCATGATAACAACCGATCACAAAAACAAAGTTACATGAAATAACTGAGCCTAAAATTGGCCAAAGTGCGCTGCTAGAGGATTCTGACTGTTGTAATCGGGATCCTGAGATCTTTCATAAAACTACAATTTATTTAAAGGTTCGTTGTCGAATTGAGAGTTGGAACTCAGTCGTACAAAGTAATTCCAGTTTATTTAATATATGAAGTTTTACAAAGGCTTTACTAATTTCGAACTAATCTCTATATAATGTGTCTTGCTTCTGGTCGCGATGTTCTGGAGACGGGCGCGTCGTCTGCCTGCCTTCGAACGACTCTTTTGGTGCTGCGTCTGCACATTGCTATGTATTTCGCCATACGATCGAGTCGTTGCCCTGCTATACCACGTTTAGCACATTCTTGTATTTCGCTGAACGATAGAGTCATTGCCCTGCTATACCGGATATGAGGTGTCCAATAGCTTGGTATTCGAATTGCAACATGACAATGTCAATCCATCAATACCAATTGCTAATTCAATGGAATCAGACGGTTCAAGATTTGTAACTTCGATAAATTTTTTTAAATTGACAGCTAAACCGTGGTGCCAATATGACCCCGGCGCTACTTCTATAATATCGATGTTCCTTGGAGTTTTGAATAATGTTCTAGGATCTATAGGTAACTCAGAATGACAATGATGAGTTTTGAGTACTTTGAGAAGTTTATACATGGACGAATGAATAATATTTTCTGCTAGAACCCACTGCGTCAGAAGAGATTCAAAACTTGGAGCACAGTCATCCTGCTCATGTCGAAATATTTCTGCCGGTGATACATTTAAGAGTGGATGATTGTTTGAATCAACAGAAAATGAGGTATCATTATCAGATTGAAAAGCTCGACTATTCGGATTACTATTATCTGATTCATAATTTGTGTCTGTATCGTTCGCTACATTTAATAGTCGATCATTGTTCGAATCAACAGAAAATAAAGTATCATCATCAGATTGAAAAGCTTGACTATTCGGATTGCCATAATCCGATTCATAATTTGTGTTCGTATCGTTCGCTTGAAAATCTTGAATTGAAGAGCCACTTGAACCACTATTGAAATCATTAGTTTCTACACATGAACTGTCTGCATCGATAATTTCACCTAATTCTTCCTGGAGAGGAGGATATTCTACATGGTTCCATTGCGAATGCTCTATCAAGGAACTCTGAATGGTAGAACCTACTTGACTTATAATTCTTCCCATATGATGGGCTGACACTTTGGTCGTTTTTTCACGATTCCTCTGAGCTTTTGGCATTTTGAGATGACATACAAGTGATAATAATTTCGGAGCAGGGCGTACAATCACGGTACGCGAACACATCAATTTCGAGAAAAAGCAAAAATGATCAATAGCAGTGAACTAGTATCTAAAATGGCGCCGATTATGTTTGCATTCTATGAACTATCCATTCAATTCCCCTCCAATAATAATATTGGTTTGAACGATCTACATACTACAGAAATATGAATAATTATGCAGGTTGAATAATACTTACCCCTTTCTTCTTGTAAAAATTCGGAATTCCTCTTTGGCAAACAAAAATGCGGCACGCACCAGCACGTGGTACTATATAACGTGCGGTACACGCGGTAGCTCTTGATGGAAAGGACCAAACAGGACGTGAATACTGTAAATTACGATCACAGTACTGATATATCGATCGCGTTCGATTCCAATCGATTTCGCAGGAAGTTTGTGACGGCGCATGCGCCAGAATCACAGATGGCTAGTAAGCCCATGTAAACTGCCAATGCCGGCACTAGATGCATGCAGGCCCTAGGCAAGAATTCAAAATGGGACCCCCGATACGACCAATTGAGCATACTGAATCGCGAAAGCCGGAAATTTTAAGCGCTTAGCGAAGACATGTAATGGTTTAGAAATTATGACTTTTTAGTGCGTGAGAACGGTATGATATTGTTGAGAATTTCAGGTTCAATTTCATGAATGCGGACTAAATTCGTATGCCCTCAAATATTTGATGAATTCGAACTGAATCGACTCATTCTGACAGTTGTACAGGGGATTAAAACATATGCTTCAACCGATATTAATTATAAAGACACTCGTCAGCTGAAATTCTCAATTTAGGCAAGGTGGCAACGCGATAAAATCGACCAAAAGTGTTGAAAACTGTTGTTAAAGATTTCATTAGTTTAAACGATTCATTTGGATGTCATTAACAAGACTTTATGTTCACTTACTCCCCCGAGATCCGCTTTGGGCCCTGTGATGGCGACAAGGTACAAAAAGATTGTATTACAACAATATTTCGGTTCCTCAACATTATTGGGCAAAATAGTTCGATACAAAATTGAAGTTGACAAAATTCTCCACAAATAAAGTCCCATACGTAATCTCGGTAGGACCTTTACTTTCGTAGCAATAATCGCGCAAAGTTGACAAACGAAAAAATGTGGAGAAAAAAATGAAAATGAGTATGTGTTGATTTACATTTTTTGCAGTTACCATACAAGTGGAACGTGAAATTTGGTAAGTACAATCGATATTTTTCATTTATGAAAAAAAAGTCTATAGACTTGTCGAAAATTGGTCAACTTTACGCGGCTATTGCTGCGAAAGTGAAGGTCGCCTACCTTCTCTTACAAATCATAAGATTCGGCAGCCGAAATCTTATCAGAGAAGACCCGAAAATTGTATTGGTTGTATTATAATCTATCAAAATCCTTGTTTTTGTTGAATACGACTACTCAATTTCATGAATTTCATGACTTTATTGGATTTCATAAATCGCCATACTTTCAAAAACACAATTGAAAAAATGTTCTGAAAAAAGGTCATTGTCCGAGCTGACCATCTGTGTATATAATATCAATGTAGTTCAAAGATTGAAAACATCCCGGGGATATCGTAGATATCCTGGATATATATTGATGTTCTCAGTACATCCACGGACATCGTGAGAGATATTCAGGATGAATGATGGATATCCGAACGATATGTTATATATCTTGGATATTATAAACATCTCAGGGATATTTGATATATCCGCGACGTATACTGGACCTACATAGGATGATCCTCTGGATATCCTGTGTTGTGTGGGTAAATACCCGAATGTCTTCTATATACCTGTTTATACTCGAATCTACCCTATATACCGACATATACTCGAATATACCCCATATGTACTCGAATATACCCTACAAGCCGATAAATACCCGAATGTTTTCTATATACCGGTTTATACTCGAATCTACCCCATACACCGACATACACTCGAATATACCCTACATGCCGATAAATACCCGAATGTCTTCTATATACCGGTTTATACTCGAATCTACCGTATATACCGACGTATACTCGAATATACCCCATATATACTCGAATATACCCCATATATACTCGAATATACCCGATATAAAAATTTATACTCGAATACACTGTATATACCAGCCTGTACGCGAATATACCCTACAAGCCGGTAATACCCAAATGTATTCTATATACCGGTTCATACTCGAATCTACCCCATATACCGACATATACTCGAATATACCCTACATGCCGATAAATACCCGAATGTATTCTATATACCGGTTTATACTCGAATACACTGTATATACCAACCTGTACTCAAATATACCCCATATGTACTCGAATATACCTTACATGCCGATCAATGTTCGAATGTACCCTATATACCAATTCAAACTTAAATATTTACCCTATGTATGTATATTGTATATGTATGTATATCAGGATGGGCCATAAATCCGCTTTTTTCGAAATGAGATCATTAATACCGAAAATATTATTCTTGGCAATATCAAAAAAATGTGTCCCGAAAGGAAAATATTTTAGGTCGCCAAAGTGCGTCAAAGTTCAAAGTGATAAAAATATTTTGTTTTTCACATATTTTGAAAGGAAATTCAATCCTCTAAAAAAAAAGTCCTTCGGTTGAACTATGTCAATGCAATAGTTTCTGAGATATTCGGAATTTTTGCTGAAAATTGTCATTTCGCTCGATATTTTTTTATTTCAAAATGAGTAAATTTTTCATTTTTTTTCCTTTCGACAGGAAATGCAATCCTCTACAGAAAGAGTCCTCAAGTCGTACTGTATGAATATCATAGTTTTTGAGATAATCGCAGGTTCGGCTGAAAATAGTGATTTTTGCAACAAAGATTAGTTTTATAGTCAAAATTATAAACGCAGAGCATATAGGGGAACCCGAGGCAAAACGGGCACCAAATCAAAAAAAGTAATGTGGTCGGAAATGATTTTTTATAAAATATGGCGACGTATTTTGGATAAATAATGACACAAAAAAAATGATTTCTTTTTCATTCTATTTTATTTTTTTTTAATTTTTTTTTTATTTCGCCTCGGGTTCCCCTATATGCTCTGCGTTTATAATTTTGACTATAAAACCAATCTTTGTTGCAAAAATCACTATTTTCAGCCGAACCTGCGATCACCTCAAAAACTATGATATTTATACAGTACGACTTGAGGACTCTTTCTGTAGAGGATTGCATTTCCTATCAAAAGAAAAAAAAATGAAAAATTCACTTATATTGAAAGAAAAAAATATCGAGCAAAATGACAATTTTCAGCAAAAGTTCCAAATATCTCAGAAACTATTGCATTGACATAGTTCGGCCTGAGGACTTTTTTTTGTAGAGGATTGAATTTCCTTTCAAAATATGTAAAGAGCAAAATATTTTTATCACTTTGAACTTTGACGCACTTTGGCGACCTTGAGATGACGAACTAAAATCTTTTTCTTTCGCACACATTTTTTTGATATTGCCAAGAATAATATTTTCGGTATTGATGATCTCATTCCGAAAAAAGCGCATTTTCGGCCCACCCTAATGTATATACCGAGAAGATTCGGCGAGAGTAGACAGCCTCCTTCCTACGCCAAAAGTAACACAGGCGCGCACCGCGTGCGTGAGGCTCGTGCGGGAGGGGATGCAATGCTACTGGCACCTCATTCCCTCCCGCACGAGCCTCACGCACGCGGTGCGCGCCTGTGGTAGTTTTGGCGTAGGAAGGGGACTGTCTACTCTCACGGAATCTTCTCGGTATATACTAATGCATTTCAAAAATTTTATCAGGCCACGAATAAATATTCAGTTACAATTTTAACAAATAATTGGTGTAGTACCTAATTTCTTCCAATTACAAATTAAAAAAGTAGTTTTTCATCGATTTTTCTCCAATTACAAACTACCTTTGTACTGATTTTTTTCGATAACAAATCATATCTGTAATTTGTAATTTTCATATAATCAATTACAAATTGTTATTAATACTGCCCAACACCGCCCTAATGTATAGTGTATCTATGTACATACCTGATGAGTATGCACGCATGTGTAGATACGCGCGTTACACCCATCCATTTTTCTGGTGCACCGCCAAACTTTTTTCCACCACATTTGCTTCCTTTGTCGAACGTATATGAATAACCGTTGTCAATAAATTTTTTATTCCCTCGAATGGAGAATAATGCCGCATCCATCGTAAGTAATTATGGTACGATCCTTCCTTATCAAAGGCCATCACAAGACTGACAACATGATTGACATCAAATGATTTTAGCAATATACGCATTGAGGGATTTGTATTTTAATCAGCCGCGGATACAGGATTTCGTCTAGGGGGGGGGGGGGGGGGGGGGAGTTTCTGTATGATTTCACCTATTTTTCAGAAAATTCGTTCTGAAAAAGAATTTGATCAATTTTGAACTAGTTAATAAATGACAATTGGGAAATTTTTCGAAATAAAGTGCTTCGGTCGTGAGTCAGGAAGTGGCAATTGCATTGCCCCTCCCCTGTGCCCGCACCTGGTTGTGATTGTAGCCGTATAAAAATCCTTCAGATGTTAACATCAACAACGTCGAGTATCAGACGCGTTCAGACTCGCATGCTATCATAAACGTTTGTTCATATATTCACATCTGAAGGATTTTTATAGGGCTTCAATTAAAACCAGGCGCAAATACAGGAGAGGGGCAATGAGTATAATTATATTATATATTATATACAATATGATGAGTATAATATATTATATATAACGAAAGCATGTTTTCCTCGCTTTTTGATGCCTCTGTATGGGACCTAAAGTAGTACTTTTAAGTCCTAGGGCTTTTCGTGCCACATTTAGGTCCTACCCAGCAAACCAAAATATGTATCAAATACGTATATATTATGTAACGAATGTTACACGTTATGTATCAAACTCATAAGAAAGTATGTTACTGGTACAGCACGATGTCAGCAACATTGGATGTATCATCAATGTATTAGATATGTGCTGGTGATACATATCAGCGACGGCTCACCGATATATCATAGACATATCAAAGATATGTCAGAGACATGTTGAAAGATGTATCAGATACATATTGGAGATGCATCTGATACAATTAACTATCACACTGGAAAAGCTAAATAAAAAGCCGTTATTATTACTAATTTCCATCATCTATGGTGTATATATGACATAGTAACAATTTATAATCAACCACAGATAGATTAAAACGCATTTTTAGTTCATTCAAGACGACATCATTATTTTTACCTAACCCGGGCTCGAACCATGATCGCTCGGACTCGCTGAGATTAGTAGTCGCACGCTCTCGCCACTACACCACAGTATCGTGTAGTGAATACTGCCAGATTTCTCTATATTTTCGATCTCGCTATCTAACAGCTCTGAAGCGTTTATACCTCGATTGATGCATACTATCATGTTAGTCACTTACATTCGTTCCAGAAATTATCGCCAGCAGATACGGATATCCTATTTTGCGATGTTTTGATTGCAGAAGTAAAGATATTGCACGTATCATAGATGTTATTATGTTATGTGACTCTGTTCCCTGGTGTTGCCATCTCTGTTACGTATAATCCATGGGTCTGATGTTATATATACGACACATGTCATATTTGCAGAAATATTATGTCCCATGTATGTAACTATGTTATATTTCCGGATCCCTGAAGATGCTTTCAATTTTATGTATCACTTGTGGGTCTCATGTAATGTACATGATACATCACGGAATTGAAGTTATGTTATTTCTCCTCTACGTAACTTTGTTATATTACATTGTTACTTCGTGATGCCCTCAATATTACGTATCATTCATGCATCTTATGTTATGTAAACAATATGTTACATTCTAAAGATATGTCGCATATCAGAGACATAACTATGTTACATCACTCCGATCTCTAGATGTGCTCTTACAGTTATGTATCAGTTATGTATTGGTTCGCTGGGTAGGACTTAGAAGTACTACTTCAGGTCCCATACAGAGGCATCAAAAAGCGAGGAAAACATGCTTTCGTTGTATAAAATATGGTGTGTACCAAGGCTAAGTGGGCTTTTTGACCTTGTGTGGTTGCAGTACTCGTCTTCGGCTCGCAACGCACTCGTCTTCGACTCGTGCTAGCTCGCCTCTGACTCGTACTGCAAACTCCACACTCGGTCTAAAAAAGCCCACTTTACGCCCTTGGTACACAATATACTAATATATAACACATGTATAATTTATATGTATATATGGGGTATTTCACGTGAACCGCATCGGTTTTTGGCCAGAACGTCTAGCGCCGAAACGTCCTGCGCCAAAACGTCCAGCGCCCAAACGTCCAGCGCTAAGACGTCCTGCGCCCAAACGTCCGACGCGAAAACGTCCGGCGCCAAAACGTCCGGCGCCAAAACGGCCGGCACTAAAATGTCCGGCGCCAAAACGTCCGGCGCCAAAATGTCCCAGCGCCAAAATGACCGGTGCCAAAACGGTGGCGCCAAAACGACGGCGCCAAAACGTCCTGCTCCCCTCACGGGACGCCTTCTGCCTTATGGAGAGCGACCACACACACGGGATACACATAATAGAGGCCTCTCTGCTCGTGCGACGCGTAATGATGAATCCCGGCGTCCTGCTGGCTCACCCCAGAGCCGTGGACAGAGGTACGGCAAAGTATCCTCTCACCAGAGTGGAGGTGAACACTATGACTATCTTCAACGGCGTGCAGGGTAATACGTTGGACAATGTATTTCTGGGTCAATTGCCGAAAAGAATGATAGTGGGCTTCGTTGATAACAAGGCCTTCAACGGTGATAAAGCCTACAACCCCTTCAACTTTTAACATTTCAATATTAACTATTTGTTGTTGTACGTGGACGGCTCGTAAATCCCCTCGAAGCCGCTGTAGCCCGATTTTACGCGAAGCAAGCTCTACGTGGATGCCTACCACATCCTTTTCCCTGGAACAGGCACACATTTTCTAAACCATGGGAACGGCATAGGCCGTGAAGATTTCCCCCACGGGTATTGCTTGACGGCTTTCAACCTAACTCCCGATCTGTCGGCAAATAGCGACACGCACTGGAATTTGATCAGACACGGTCGCGTTAGAATCAAGGTGCGATTCGAGGTTGCCCTACCAAAGATAATAAATTGCATCGTATGCGCGGAATTTGACAACTTCTTGGAAATTGACGCAGCTCGCTAGGTTATAGCGGACTTCGGAAGATAACCAGCGATCTGAATCACCTCCCCCACCCATCGAAGACAGAAAAAAATAGCTGACGCTGCGGATTGATGGGAGGCCGCTGTGGCCGAATGACACACGCGGTATTTAGTTTGCCGTCAATCCGCGAGCACGTCTATACCAACATAATGGACTACGTGGTCGATGTGCAGGATTTTCGGGAGGCTCAAAACGGTTTCGCTGTCACGGAAGTTTCCGTCCTGGCTTCGAAACGCGACCACATCGGCCACTGGGTTGCCACACCGCTGTGCGCTTTCACCGATCTCCCCGCGAACATTTGTGCTCAGAACAACTACCTTTCCCATAACCAGTGCCGGATTAAGACAGCGCGGGGCCTGTAGCAAATGCGAACAAGAGGCAGTTGGTTTGCTTTAGGTATTAAAGTTTAGGATATAAAATAAAATGGCACATTTACAAAAAAAAAAAAAAAAACCTTTCGTGATTTAATGTGGGCAAATTTAGAGATAACACTAGTCAAATTAATATTTCCAAGTGAATTATTTTCCATGTTCATTAAAAGGAGGTCATTCAAACGTTCTTGTCCCGTTGTGTTTCTTAAGACCCATCCCTATAGTCGCCCACCTCTTTTTGGTCGAAATGTTTCACATTTCGATTATTATCCGAGCCCAGACATCGAAAACGCAAAAACAAAATGCACAGCGCAAATTCAAATTCAATTCAGAACACATACGGGGCCGGTTCGGAGTTCCGAATCTTCAAAGCTCCGAACGGTCAAATTTCGGAATTTTAATGCAACGACCTCACAGTTTTCAGAAAGGGTATTTCACCGAAAGTCTATGTAACCGAATTGACAAATTCCGAATCGCAGCACACCGAAGGTTCAAAATTCCGAAAGGTCAAGACTTCGAAACTATCGAAAATCAAGCCGTCGCGCGTCGTTTAATCAACACGTTAAGAACACGTTCGATGTTTCGGAATTGCAAACTGTCGGAGTTTTGGACTTTCGGAACATCGGACTGTCGGAGCCTTGAGCTATCTGCATTTTGACCATTCGAAATTCTAATTTTCGAAACCCTAATCTTTCTGGAAATTTCGAAATCGTTGAGAATAAATTCGGAATTTTGACCGTTCGGAGCTTTAAAGATTCGGAACTCTGAAACGGCCCCGTAAATTCGTCACCCTCAAGTTTTGGGAGTTCACCATGCAAACTCAGGATTTACCCTGTATTTGCGGGTATCTTTATTCAATAAAAAAATCGAAATTTGAAGGTAATCCCTGAGATTTCGTGGACCCCCAAAACTTGAGGGTAACGAATTTACCCTTGAAATTTTAGGGTTTTTTCCGTTAGGGTTTTTGCACGAAACAAAGATGTTTTAAGACGTATGTTTTCGGCATTGAATTTGAATTAGCACCGTGCATTTTGTTTTTGCGTCTCGATGCCTGAGTTCGGATAATAATCGAAATGTGACACGTTTCGCCCAATTGGAGGTAGGTGACTAGGGATGGGCCTTAGCTCATTTTTAATGCGCTTCAATGTCGAAAAAGAAAGTTCTGCGCTGCAGTTAGTGATCATCGAACTCAAGTAAATGCGTAACATTATTTCTACATTTGGGAAGCACAATTCTAATGAATTTTCAATTAAAAGCTTAGAAAATTGAAGGCGCGAGGCCCCCCAAGGCGCGGGGCTCGTAGCATTTGCTACTCTTGCTACGTGGTTGATCCGGCACTGCCCGTAACCATCACGATACAGAGTGGTTCGACGGCGACATTCAGGACCGGCAAATCTACAGAAAACTGCGCGCCGTGGCACGTTCGGCCCGCATGATTTATACGCGCGGTGCCGAAAAGGCGAAATTGTTGCGACGCGTTATGTCGCGTCAGGTGACAAATCTAGAAGATGAAGATTGCCCTGCATTCGGAAAGCTGCCGCCCTCGGATACGTACTACATGCATCACGCTCTGTGCAATCCCGGAGAGTTTGTCTGCTCGTTGAATCGCGCGGGTGTGTTGAAATCTTGGTTGCTTGGGAGGAAAACAGTTAACGAGGTAGACGATAGCAGTTTTTCTAAAGCGGAATCCGAAGACTGCAATGAACAGTCTGGAACTTCGGAGGGTTTTAGCGTTGATACCGACAAGTACGTGTGGAGTCTACCCGGCTGATCGTATTCCGCTGCGGTGGTCCCGCCCGGCGACCCTTATCGCAAACACCGATGACCACACACAGCCGGGAAGTCACTGGGTCGCTTTCTACAACGACGAGTGCGGCAACGGAGTCTACTTTGACAGTTACGAAGTTGCACCCTTCATCCCACACCATGTGCGTCGTCTGCGGAGAAACTGTCCCCGCTACCGGTACAACACGCGCCAGCTCCAGAGTATCTTTTCTGACGTGTGTGGTCAGTTTTGTGTTATGTTTCTATATTATATGCATTTTGGTTACACGCTGGAAGATTTTGTCAATATTTTTACAGATCATTATGTAAAAAATGATTCGATCGCCGCGTCGTTTTACAATTGCGTGGCCAAAAAATTTAAGAGTTGCGACAAACTCGACGCCTCTTGTCTATCCTGTGTACAGATATGTTTAAGGAAACGTTGTCAATTATAGGCTATAGTTTTAAGCAATATGGAATGAAGTGAAAATTTTGTAATAAAACAGTGTGTCGCTTATTGCGAATACATCCCACCAGTATTTTAGCACCCTCAGCAGTTTTGCACGAGCGAGAATGGTCAGTTGATACTCGTCGGGACATTAAGCCGTTTCTTGATAACTAGAGCCACTTTGCTCGGGGGGTACGCGATGAAGCAGGGAAGACTTATCTGCAGGGGGTGTCACTCTGATTTCAAGCAGCGAGTCATTAAGGAGAAGTGTGAATGATTTGGAAAGTAAGTGGTATTGTTCTTCGACACCCTAGTTTTGTGATTGACAGTTTTCGTTACAGTAATGGATCAAGTACTGGCAGAAATTCGCCCCCACGTAGACCCCCGGGACGTCTGGGCGAACGAACCCCGATTCGAGGAGGACGAGGATAACAACAACGTGTCAAGCCAGGAGTCTGGGTTAAGTTCCTGGTTTGACATCGTGTACGGGAAGAGTACCGCGGAAATAAGCTCATGCGAATCGTCGGGGTCGGAAGGATCAGGCCCCGAACACATCGTCTACGGGGGTGACGGGGGCGAAATTATCGAAAATATAGCTGTCGAAGAAGAGTGGGCTGAGGAGGGGGACAACCAGGAGATCTGGGTGCCTGAGCACGAAGGTCCCCTCCTTGGCGAGGGTCTGTGGTGGCGGCACGTGGAGGACGGAGAGGAGTCAGACAATGAGTGGGACCTCGCCGAGGCAAGCGCGGCGTTCAAAATGCCCGACGAGGTGTTTGTCGATATGGAAACGGAGTGGTTTATCACGGATGACGGCTACGCCTCCTCCTCCGCGCAATAACACGGTGGCTCTCCGTCTGATAAGTTAATATATCATTTTCATCACACATCGCTCGGTTATTGTAACCATTTCCGTATGTTTGAGACACGCGCGTCAACATCTATGCCCGCCACCACGCTGTAAATATGATTTAGGTTAGGTTAAGGTTAAGTTAGTTTTAAATATGTATGCAAAAATGCGTGTATAGTTTCATAGGTTCAGGTGAGTTTCAAATATGTATATATTAGGGTGATTCAAAAAAACGAAAATTTTCTTCTTTCTCTCAGTACCAGGTTAAAATGTTTCATTCAGGTGAAAAAATATGTCTGTCAAAATATAAGCTCTTAATAATAATAATCAGATGCTGCGCATCGCACTTTTCGGTTTTGCATAAGAATAACATGGGATAAATTATTTTTGCTTCTTCTGATTTTCATAACTAGCAAATGATACGTCACACAAAGAATCTACAGACATATTTGTGTATAGAATTGAATGAAAAGAAATAATGAAAAATTAAATAATTAATTTGATTAAATAATTATTTCATCAATTAATTAATTACATTGAACTTTGACCTTGAATAACTTTTGAACAAGTGGACTTATTAGAAAATCACTCGGAACTTTTTTGTAGAGCGTTTAATTCTCTACATAACTGTATTTGTGGATTCTCCGTATGACGAATCATTTGCTAGTTATAAAAATCAGAAAAAGCAAAAATGATTTATCACATGTTATTCTTATGGAAAATCGAAAAGCGCGATGCGCAGCATCTGATTATTAATATTAAGGGGGGAGGTCCGTTTTTTCCGATCAAAAAATGGATTTTTGGTTTTTTGCATTTTTATTTAGCTTATAGTCTTGAGAATATTCCCTCCAAATATTATTGAGAATTTCGCAAAATTGGCGGAGTTATAGCGATTTGAATGGATGGGTGCGCCGCAGGTATAAACCGAACCGCCAGGCGATGTCTCTGTTACGTGCAACTACACATTATTAAAAATTTCATTTTTCATATTATAAAATAAATCATAGATAAAGAACCGTGGGAAGAATTCAGATATACTGTAATCCAAAATATAATATTTCATAAATCCAAAACCCTCTCTGCTTAAAAGTCACGAACTTCGGTCGAGTCCTAGAGATAAGAATTTAATACCATAAGGTAAGTTAAGGTTAGATGCAGTGCCGGGCTTTTTGCTGACCCAGCACTGCATAGTCGGTTCGTCGTGACTACTCTCTCAATAAATGGATTTTTACAAAAACAAATAGGCTTAACCAATCAACTAAGGAAATTCTCGATGATACCAAATTTGTCAATAGAACGTATGGAAGGATGTGTGAGAAAAATTGTTAAGGATTGGAGTGCATGGAAATTTAAATGCAAACAGACTGTCTTGAGGCTGGGACCGCGGAACGCTGTCTTAGGTAAAGCGGCCAGGAGCGATGAGTTTACTCATCCGCGTAAAGACGCAGGTCTCTGATTGGCTAATTACCATGGCGGAGTAACACCTATGCAATGCACCAGCGGCCTCGTGGCTGCATCTAAACTGAATTACTTGTCTTTCGTCTGAAAAGTTGCATAGTGCACGGACGTGTCCCGAGGTTCAACAGTTAAGCAAGAGTTAGTAATTGAAAATCTTTTTAAGTGACGACGCTAAAGGACTTAGTTAATCTCGTTAAATAAATCTCTAATAGCGGAAGCTAAAAGAAGTGCACGGACACATTTATAATTCTCATCAATCAAATCAAATTCAATATTCAATAATTGTTAATACGTTCAAGTTAAATTAATAGTTCAGATTCGCTCATTGACATTTTTAATCGAATTTAGACTATTCGAGCATTTTATTAAATAATTGCTTCAGTTTATAAACTTAATTTCAAAACAAGTGACTTGGTTCAGTGCTGCATACGTGCTAACAACGAGGTAAGACCTACTGGAGTACATTATCACCCGAGAGCTCCGATTCTATCCAACGGGCCCCAACCTCAGTACAGTCAGATAGCAACGCTAAGTTTTCGATTTTAATTACCGATTGTTTACCATAAATCATAGTGATCAAAACACAGATTGTTGGTGTAAGTCTTTCATACTAAAAATCTCTCTTACTAGGAGAATCACCCAAGAGGGATTATAAGCCTGATTTGTGCATAAGTCATTCGTGCGCAAATCAGTCTTGCCTAGAGAATCACAGCGTTATTATTTTATTTAGATATTGGATTACTTTATCGTTATATGAGTACAATAGAGAGAAAGAGAGTTGCATAAACAGAGAACCGACTTTAAGTCTAGTATTAAAGTACGCATTTATAATCCTACTAATCACCGATTAATCGATCATTTATCTCCTTTGTTATTTTTGTTAATATTTCACTCGCATAATTTCCTTGAATAACTTAAAGAATATATTTTGCTTTTACCAGTTAACCAATCATATTCATTTGAGTTTCACCTACAATATACCTAATCCTAATCCTAGTCATTGGCCTCATAAATAGAATATTTGAATAGACGTACGGCTCCGTATAGAGCTAGGTGAGCAAGATCCCATATACCGACTTATTGAAAGGTAAGTCAAGAATATAAATTATCTCTTGGTTGCGTGAACTAATTTTCCATCCGCTCGGGGTTCACCCTCACGTGACATCTCGGAGCACGCTAGGGGTTGAGGCCTGCTCGGACCTGCAGGTGCTATTCCGACAATTTTCATACCAAGAAACCCTCTCTCACCGTTCATCCTTTGTTATTTCTGCAACAAGCAACCGACGTGTCGTACGTTAGTATTGCTCAGACTTTCGAAGTGAGAGTACCTATTCGATTCACGAGTGAGAGTGCAGTAGTTGTTGAGTTGAAAGATGGATGAAAAAGGCAGCAGAGTTAATCGTGTACGAGCAGATCGTCAGGAGAAGAAGACGTTTCGAGGGAATCAGACAACAGCAGAGACTGATTCGATTTTCAAATCGACTTCGGCGAAAAAATTACGGAATGTCCAGGATGATCAAGTTCCGCGAGACAGGGATAGCAGCTACGTGATTTTCAATTTCTTTTCGGTGTTCACGGCACTGAGTGCATATATGGAGTGCAAAGAATGTCACGAGGAGGTGAAATTTGACCAACAAAAAGCTGACTGGGCTCAGTTTCAAAATTCAATTGGAATGTGCCTGTGGAGTCAAATTCGTGGATTCGTCTCCAAAGATCGGCCGAGCGTCTGAGATAAATCGTCGGTTTGCTTTTGTTTCGAGGCTTCTACCACTGACAAGAGCTGGTATGAATTTGTTTTGTGGCCTTATGGACATCATCTAAGGTTTCACAAAGAGACTGTATACCACCTGTCTCGAGGACATACATATCGCCAGCAAAACAGTTTTTGAGTCTGTACTGAAAAAGCTGTTCAAGAATAAAAGCAGGAGAACATCGCTCGCGGACGAGTGGATACAGTGCTGACAGTATCAGGAGACGGCACCTGGAAGAAAAGAGGGTTTTCTTGAAAGTACGCCCTATTGAAAATGTCGACGTCGTCACTATGTCGTTTTGACGTCGCGTCTATGTCGTAAATGACGTCAGAAACGACGTAGGAAATGACGTATGAAACGATGTAGAAAACGACATATGAATTTGCGACCGGAAAATGACGTCTCTTACGACGTCCTTTACGACGTCTTTCATGACGTATTGTCGACGTCATCGTAGATGAGTTCATATATGAAAAAAAAAAAATATCCCGCGCTGCAGGATTTGAACTCAGAACCTCCAACTCCGCAGGCTCTTACCTTACCACTGCGCCAAGACATTACTTATTGAGCAACGATTCTTTCACGTAAGTATATTGAGTGACTACGAACATTGACTCGAAATGAAATCATATACGTAACAAAATTTGCATTCCATAAGCAATATCGTAGCGCGATGGCAAGGTAACAGCTGACAAGGCTGGAGGTCCCGAGTTCAAGTCCTGCAACACGGGAAATTTTTTTTTTTCTATCTGAACTTATCTACGATGACGTCGACAATACGTCATAAAAGACGTCGTAAAGGACGTAGTAAGGGACGTCATTTTCCGGTCCCAAATTCATACGTGGTTTTCTACATCGTTTCACACGTCATTTCCTACGTCGTTTCTGACGTCATTCACGATATAGACGCGACGTCGGAACGACATCGTGACGACGTCGACATTTTCAATAAGGCGGTATCACAACTCTAATCGGCTGTTACTCTAAAAAATTCATCGACGTAGTAGTCAAATCGAGTTTTTGTCTGGGATGCAAAACATGGGAAAATCGGCGAGATACCCCCGAATTCGAAGACTGGATCGAATCACATGCTGAAAAATGCGAGAACAATCACTCTGGAAGCGCCGGAAAGATGGAACCTGACTCCGTAGTGAAGATGTTTGAACGGTCCGAGGAGAAGTATGGCGTGAGGTACAGCACTTACATAGGCGATGGTGATTCCAAAACATATACCGCCATCAAAAACGCAAAACCATATGGTGATGGATTGTTGGTGGAAAAAAAAGGATGGGTTGGTTACGTGGAGAAGAGAATGGGAACGAGACTCCGCAACGCGAAGTTTACCAATAAAGGCATCGGAGGAAATGGAGCCGGAAAACTCACCAACAAAGCCATAATTGCTCTTACGAAATATTATGGCTTGGCAATCCGGAGGCATCCCAATTCCATGGAAGATATGCGCAAGGCCGTGTGGGCTACATTTTATCACCGGAGTTCAACCGACGCCTAACCCCAGCATCAATATTGTCCTGAAAGGCCTTCGAGCTGGTGCAAATATAAAAAAGCTGAGGCTCAAGGCGAACTGGCAAGCTTCAAACATGATCAACCGTTCAACGCACAAGTTTTAACAGTCATTCGACCAATATACGAAGACCTGGCCAGAGAAGAATTGCTAGAGAGATGTCTGGGGGCCTACACACAGAACAGCAATGAGTCTTTCAATTCTACGCTCTGGAACGGGGCCCCTAAACATCGGCATTGTGGTCTTTCTTCGCTTGAAATTGCTACATATATAGCATGCTGTCATTGTAACGAGGGATTTACCCCAATCCTGCAAATCATGTGTGCTATGGGTCTGCGTATTGGCGACGAGGCACATGATTTTGCAGCTACGCGCGACAACGAGCGCATCGACCGTGCTGACAGAAGATCGTCCTTCTAGGTCGAGGCATCACGGAATGATGAAAGAGAGGCTAGTAGTCTTCAGTACGAATAGCTGATTGAGCGTAAGTGACTGAAATCAACAATTATTTCTCACGATTCATACCGAAACTTTAGATACGTTTTTCACGAAACTACCTTTTTCAACCTTGTGCCCACGATATCTCAGGAACCACTGAATCGGTGCACCCAAATTTTTCGCCAGCTTGTTCAGAATACATCTACCTACAGCCCCAACCGCGGATAATAGTGTACATAAAAAATTACGACATGTACAACCTGAAGAAGACTGAAAAAAGCTGCCGAATTGAAAAAAAATCATCATCGTGGCGCCATTTTGTGATTTTCAATTTCATCAGTGTAATCAAGCTACGAGCTATAGAGGATCATCTGACAAACCAAAATATATTCGAATCTTTTATTTCAGATCAGTCAAACGGGGGCAATCGTGGGTACCGATGTAATACAGCCTCTTGCGGTCCAGCACGCCAAGCAAGTACGACTCAACGGAATGTTTTATAAAAATTTGTATAAGCATAAAAAATATCAATAAATATTCACGTAAAAAGGCTTCTCAATAGGTCTTACTATTTTGGCACAAAAAATTCATGAAAAACAATTTTTGAAAACCCGGTAAAAGGGACCTCCCCCCTTAACCCCTTGACTGTGAGTGACACACATAGGGGCGGAAAAAAGTCGTGCCACTTTTGTGTCATGACACGTATAGGGGCATGTGAAAAAAAACATGTCTTCACTACATGGATTTGACTGTTGTTTGGTGAATGTTTTTTTTGATTTTATTTTTCCATGAACATTTTTTTCCAACACAAAAGTGGCACGAAAATTAGATTTTCGCATCACTGCCAAGGGGTTAAGAGCTCATATTTTAATAGACATATTTTTTCACCTAAATGAAACTTTTGAGCCTGGTACTGAGATGAAAAAGTGTTTGTTTTGTTTTCTGAATCTCCCTAATATATATGAGCAAGTCCACCAATTCTGGACGTCGGATCCGGCCTCACCCTCTGAGATCTTTTTGAAATTTTGTATGCTGAAAGTCCTGATCGAAAAACAACTACACTCGGGCCTCCGCTATTTGACCGAGTCGGGACCGAGCGTTTCTGCTATTTGACGAAAGTAGGGGTCCCCCACTTCTTGTGGACGGTTCTCTGCGCAGCCAGTTCACGCCACTCCGTGTCATTCACGGCCCCGATGTTAAGGGGAACGCTGCCGAATAGTGGGGGTAACGCCCGTCAAATAGCGGAGGACGAATGTGGTCAAATAGCGGCGTCCGTCAAATAGCGGGTGTTCAAATAGCGGAGGCCCGAGTGTACCCAATTTTATTCAGATTTATATCCCTTTTATTCCAGAAGTTATTATATGGGGTATTCCATATAGTTTTATACTTCTTGTCTTAATCATTTTTTTTTTTTAGTTGTTTCGCCACTACAGCACTTTTTTGAGAGACTAGGTTTTTTGTTTAAAAAAGTCTCAGCTTGCCAAAAAAAATATATTTCTCGTCCATTTATCGAAATCCCACTCTAAAAATTACGTGGTCCATGTAAAATTTTCTCAGCTTTCCTAAGAAAGTAATGAAATTTTTTTTCAAAATTTGGGCAACGGCAAAAAAACAGCTTTTTTGATGTTGAACTGAATTTTAAGAGCTTTTTGGAAGCGTGAATGAAAAAAATATATATTTTTTGGCAAGCTGAGACTTTTTTAAACAAAAAACCTAGTCGCTCAAAAAAGTATTATAGTGGCGATACAACTGAAAAGAAAATGATTAAGACAAAAAGTATAAAACTATATGAAATACACCATATAATAACTTCTGAAATAAAAGGGATAAAAATCTGAAAAAAATTGGGTGGTTGTTTTTCGATGAGGACTTTCAGCACACAAAATTTCAAAAAGATCTGAGAGGGTGAGGCCGGATCCGACGTCCAGAATTGGTGGACTTGCTCATATATAGGATGAGAATTTATTATTTCAGAGTCATCGTCTTTGTCAGGTGAAGTCGGTCGGTATATTTCAGAGCCGATATCAGGGACCGGGTCTTCTAGTATATAAGAGAGAGAGGAGCGAGTATTAGTATGTTTGATTTTTCAAAACAGTAGCAATCTTGGATTTTGAAAAATAATAGCCATATTGGATTTCGAAAAATAGTAGCCGTATTGGATTGTATGGGTGGCGCCATCTCGGCTTGTTGAAAGACGCCATATTGGTTTGTATCTTAGCCATCTTGGATCAGACAGCCGCCCGACTACGTCACTGGCGCCAGATCACTTCTCCTGCCAGGTGACGTCATTCGTTATGACTCGCCATGGTTGTCACTATCTACTCACGGTGCACCGCTTGTGAATCCATGAATACAGGGGGGAATACAGTTGCTGTTTGTTGTTCACAAGTTAAATCTTCTTACTTCACCTTCCGCGAATTCGTTGATCACCGTATCTAAGTCGAGTTGCTTAGCTCTTTGTCTTTCGATGGAGATTGTCGCCAGCGACGTCAAACGACTTTGCAACATAGAGGTTCTCAGGTATGTTTTGATAAGTTTGAGTTTCGAAAAACTTCTCTCAGCTGTCGCAACGCTTACTGGCAGAGTGAGAAATATGAAGCAGGCAGTGATAACATCGGAGAAACTGCTCGACGCTTGGCAATCAACAAGAAGGGACTGTGTGAGTTCTTGGTTTGACCGGATCTTTTCGAACTGATTAGAAAAGCATATCTTCAGACGCAGCAACTGTGCTTCAACGTTCGGAGAGATATCTTCTGGATAGGCATTAACCAGTACTTTCGCACTGGCGATTATATCTTGGTCCGATGTTTCGAGCAAATTACGCGGTGATATACAGCTAAACGTCTTCGAGATCTCCTCCAGTGCCTTGGAACGAATCTTCCATTGCGTGGTTACGATGTCAAGGTTACGGTTGAAGACTTAGGTTTCAAACCTTTTCTCCGCCCCAGATAACAATCGTGCGACGCATGGTACCATCACAACGTGCGGCTCACGTTGTGCGGGCTAGGTCGCACAATTCTCGCTCGCACGAAGTGACGCATCACAAGTGCGAGTCATATGAGTCGCACTGAACCATCACGCGTGCGCAGACACACAATCAGGATGTGATTGCTAATGCGACGCACGGCGTGCGGGCACTATGATGTCAGTGTGCAATCAAGAGACTCGGTAGAGTCTCGCGCCAAGTACAATAAAAAAAAAAATATTTCATATGTGATATATATAGGTATATACGCCGCGCGGGACTCGACGAGTCTCTACATCCATACGGGAGCTGGACGGCGTGGTGGGGACACAGTATTTCCCTTATATCTTGCACTTTGCGGAATCCATGGGATTGGACTATTTATCTCAGATTGTGGGCAGAAAGAGTCTTCATTTAAGTCCAACTTCGATTGAATCAGTGAACGGAGAGCTCAGATATGATTATTTTAAGTTTCTGAGTACACGTTTCGGTCAAAATTTTTCGTCGTCTTCACCGCATTCAGCCAGATCTCACATCTCACAGTACACTAAATCTATGCGGATGAAAATTAGGAAAGAGTGGCCACCACTAGACAGCAGAGCTATAAGTACTCAATATCAGTCGTCAGATCGCGGTCTTGTCGACGCTGATGACGTATGATCGCGAATCGATTGCCTATCTTAGACCACGGAACATACGGACAGATGGGCTTACGAGATAGAGCTGTCAGTTCTGTGCATATTCGTACATTTGAACATTTTGCAAATTTCATTCTCTTTTATGCTTCCTATACTTACTTATTTTGATAAAATTCACATTTAGAGTGGCGGGCGAAATTCTAACAATCTCTCATGAAATGACGAAGCGTGCAATTTTGAGGTTAGGTTATAGGTATACGGTTATTGAATCGCATAAAGTTCAGTCTACAACATAAATTGATGAGTGACAAAGATTTCATTCAACGTGGCAGGTCTTTAGTATATTATTATTCGTATCCAAATATTTTCGTGTATTCAATGGGCCAAATATATTATATTCAATACATGCACACAAGAACATATCTTTACAGGGCTTGGAAAGCAACGAATGATGGCGTGTGTCATTATTTCAGGCCTTTGTGCTTCCAACATATTTATATTATACTACCACATTTAACATGACTGCTTATCGACGGATTCAGATGATATAAACTGCATCAGCGTACATATACATGTATTGGGATACTGATGGAAACAATTGGCAGAATGCTGAGAATGGAGCGAGCCTAGCAAGCTAGGATATAGGAAAATCCAATCGAGCGAGTGTACAAGCGAGCACAATTATTAGGTAGCCAAGCCAAATTTTACAAAAAGTAATTCTATTAATATACTACCACATTTAACATTACTGCTCATCAAAGGATTCAGATAGTATGAAATACATCACCGTACAAGCATGAAGATACTCATCGAAATAATTGGCAGAATGTTGACAACGAAGCGAGCCCAGCGAGCTAGGACATAGGAAAATCCGATCGAGCAAGCGTAGCGAGCGAGCATAATTATTAGGTAGTCAAGTAAAATGTTAGAAAAAGTATTCATATTATTCTGCCACATTTAACATTACTGCTTATCAAGGGTGTTAGATGGTATGAAATGTATAGTGTACGTGCATTGAGCTACTCATCGACGGAATTGGCAGAACGTTGACAAGCGCGCGAGGATACAGGAATACCCAAACGAGCGAGCGTAGCGAGCGAGCACAATTATTAGGTGGTCAAGTAAAATTGTACAAAATGTGGTGATATCAACCCCAAAAGCACCTCTGGTGCAAAAACCTTTCGCCAAGTACAATAATGTGATCACTTCCCCCAAAATAATCAACCAATGAAAATTCCTCCATAACAAAAGTGATACTATGAAAATGTCTACTTACAAAAGGATTGAAATCAGATACAATTGCCAAGTACATGTCTTTTGTATAATATATACCAACTCGTAAAAAAAAAGCCGAAATTAATCCGAAAAAAATAAAAATTTGGAGGTAGTGGTACTTGGCGGGCCTATTGTAGACAAGTAAGAGGAAACAGCAATCGACCTATGTTAATAATCCTACGGTGCTATGAAATATTGGCCCGCCAAGTACCACGTACTCCAAATTTTTTTTTTTTTCGGATTAATTTCGGCTTTTTTTTTACGAGTTATTATATATTATACAAAAGACATGTACTTGGCAATTGTATTTGATTTCAATCTTTTTGTAAGTAGACATTTTCATAGTATCACTTTTGTTAAGGAGGAATTTTCATTGGTTGATTATTTTGGGGGTAGTGATCACATCATTGTACTTGGCGAAAGGTTTTTGCACCAGAGGTGCTTTTGGGGTTTCATATTATACAGTTCAAAAATTCGTCATAAATATTTTCTCACCTCCGGGCCGAAAGCGACAACTTTCGTCCCGCTGCGCGGAACGAAGTTCCCGTTTTTCGGCTCCGTCGATACGAAAAATCGCATACACTCCTCGGGCAGTTAATAAGAAAGCCCCAGATCACATGTTTGTCGACCTCGGCTTCGCCTCGGACGACAATTACATGTAATCTGGGACCTTCCTTATTTTACTGCCCTAGGTATGTAATATACTAATCTTTGCAGCGTAAATTCTTGTAAAAATCAACAGCGAAATTTTTTGAGCCATTCTCTTCGAAAAAAAAGTTATTTTCCCGCAGTTTGCAACGTATGTACGTAACACGTATATTCGCCCCGATTTACGTATTTGAATGAGTTGAGACTCTGTTTTGACTAGTCGGCTTCTTCTCCCCTTGTCTCATTAAGACACCATTGCTCACTTCCGTATTTGAAGTCGCCGGCTTTCTTTCGCTATATAGACTTCATACTTTCAATTCTAGAGAGTTGATAATATATAGAATTATCGCAAGTTATAGCTATAAGTGTCCGTACCGAAAAAGGAACTGCTGGTAAGTACACAATCCTTTTCCTATTATACCATATCATAACCTCACTTTTTTGTAAATTTTCATATTCTCTAACGGTTAATGAACGTGCTATGTTCTGTGTGAAAAGAATTATTCAAATCAAATTGTCGACCTAATTATCCTTTATTCAGGGACCCAAACACAAAGGCAGAGTTTGAGGAGTAAATGCTTGAGGTCTACGAAGCAAAGACATCGAAAGTCGTCGAATATAAAGATGATGAAGATTCGGCAGATGACGCCGAGGTTGAAGAAGACGAGGGGTTTGCAGACGATGAAATGTAACCGTGCCCTCGATAATTTGATCTTTTGTTGGAATGTATTTATAAGCTCATTTAAGTTTTAACGTTTAGTTATAAGTTCCAAAGACAAATTGTATTGCATACTTTTAGAACTTGACATATTTCTTTATGCGTATTTTATTTAAATAAAAATTGTACATCCGTAATTGAATACAATATTGTTTTCATTGACTTATCACACTAAATAATAATTCATTAGTTTGAGCATTTTTACGATCCTCAATATGACCGCATGACGTGAGTCGCATAATGCCCGCACGTCGTGCGGCATCACGACGTGCGAGCGATATGCCCCTCAATTGAGGACACATCTGTCTCATCCAGTGAGCGCACGCCGTGCGGCTTAACTCGCACGCGTGCGCGCACGGTGTGCGCACTGTGCGGGCATTTTGTTATCTGGGGCGTCTTGCAGTTGGTCATCCGAATGGAGTTCGCCAAATATCTTACGGGCATGGCGGATTCTCTTGTTCGGAAAGCTTGGATCAATCTTCCATTCTTTACTCACCTTTTCCGCATCGTTCTTCGAGATGTGCCAGTTACTTCTCATTTCGCTGAATTCTGTTACCAGCGCGGATAGCAGTGCAGTTGCTTTTCCGATATCCTCTTGTTTCGCCTGGAGCGATTTTGATACGACATCGAAGGCACCGAGAATTTTGTTTTGTAGTACGATCAACACTGCCGTCGAGAACTCCCCGAAATATTTCATCAACCCATTGGCTTGCGTCTTCTCGGCATTATTCTTCCCTTGGAGCGATAGGTACGACAAGATTTTCATGACGTCAAAGTATCGACAACGTAGCGAATCGATAGCTTGAATGCGCGACGACCATCTCGTAGGGCACATTCTTTTCAGAGTTTGTTTCATCGGTCCCTCCATGAGCATGGACCACCTAGTAATTGCGCTGAAAAATGCGTACAGCTGCTCCAAATTATCGAAGAAATGGTGGACCTCCGGGATGTCTCGAACGGCGTCGTTGATAACGAGATTTAAGTCGTGCGCACAACAGCGGTATATCGAGCATACGGATTTTTTCGGCTCAATCGCGCTTGGAGACCGTTGTAGACTTCACTCATATTGGCAGCTCCGTCGTATCCCTGACCGCGTAGTTTTGTAAGATCGGTAAAGTCTTTGATCACTTTGAGTAGAGTACCTTCTAGTGCAGCCGATGTCTTCCTCTTAACTTCAGTGAACCCAAGGAAAGACTCCTTTATATCGATTCCACCAATATTGCCGTTATCATCTTTTTTGCATGACACATATCGAAACACGGTGCTGAGTTGATCAATCTCAGACAGATCTTGTGTCGAATCTGTTATAACCGATACGAATGCAGCATCTTCAATTTCTATTTTTCTTCACGTAGAAGTTTTGATCGAAACTTTGATTACAATTGTGACCTTCTTTGTCGACTGGAAATGGACCGTTAGGTTGACATAGGCCAATTTTTATCATCTTTCACTTTTCATCCGCCGTCGAATTATCAGGCCAGTCTGATTTGTCAGATGAACGAATGATTCTCCGATGTTCCGGTACCACGATCGAAGTATCGACAGCATCATCTGTTTCTGGCTGTTCTAAGTCCGAGCTTACAAAAGGTGGAGCATCACTATTAGCGCTCAAACACGGGAGAATTTTGTTGCTAATGTTGCTTAGAGGGGTCGTGGCTTTCGTAAAAAATGAAGAGAGCTTTGGCAATTTCGTTAAAAGCTCGTGATCCGCTTCATGTTCAGTGCCGGACTTAGGCAGTAGGCTGAGTAGGCGGCAGCCTACAGGCCCCCACCATTTGAGGCCCCATCCAACAGCGACGATTTTATCAATAGGCAGACTAGGCATTTGCCTGGGGCAGCAAATGTTGAGGGCGGCAGATTTTAAAAGCGGCCAATTGTGAATAATTTGTATTGAATGGTGACTCCATCGTTTGTATACCTCAATTCATAGCAGAGAATTTATCGGACAGGACAAACCAAATTTTAATACTTTGTCTTTTGACTGAGAAGAGATTTTTTTCTTATCGAGCGTGTAATCCCCAGAAAGACCGGAACAACGGAAAGTGCATCATAATCTTCTTCTTCGAGTAAAAATTCCTTCGGCCCGGGTTTGAACCGGGACCTTTGAAACTGTACTGAGACCCCTTATCCAATTGGACCACCGTAAAAAATAGTATATTGTGTACCAAGGGCGTGAAGTGGGTTTTTTTTTAGACCAAGTGTGGAGTTTGTCGTACGAGTCGGAGGCGAGCTCGCACGAGTCGAAGACGAGTAGTGCTACCACACAAGGTCAGAAAGCCCACTTAGCCCTTGGTGCACACCATATTTTGTGTGACAGGACGATTTTCGCATTTTTTTTTCATTATTGATAATTTTCTTGAAGATATTGAAAAATTATTTCTTCGTGCGACGCCCGATGGGCGTAGAGTCGTAAGAGTAAACCGGGCGTAGAGTCGAACTTGACGCTCGCAAAACAAGGTTAAAAATGCGTTATACTTTCCGTCTACTATGACGAAAAATATTGTTCGCACCACGAGCGTGAAACTTTACGCCCTTGATACGAAAAAAACTATTAGTGGGCGTTTTCCGGTTTTCATTGCCCGCTTATGCTCGAGTAGTGGGCAATAATAGCCCGAAAACGCCCGCTGCTAGACGTAGCGGGCAATAATAACCTGAAAACGCCCGCTGCTCGACGTAGCGGGCGTTTTCAAGTTATTATTGCCTGCTCGTCTGAAAATGGTCACTTTAGGCCCACTCAATGGGTCGAAAAAACGCAAACAAGCACCGTTGTGGTACAAAAATAATATATTACATACCTAGGGCAGTAAAACAAGGAAGGTCCCAGATCACATGTAATTGTCGTCCGAGGCGAAGCCGAGGTCGACAAACATGTGATCTGGGGCTTTCTTATTTACTGCCCGAGGGGTGTATACGATTTTTCACATCGACGGAGCCGAAAAACGGGAACTTCGTTCCGCGTAGCGGGACGAAAGTTGTCGCTTTCGGCCCGGAGGTGAGAAAAATATTATGATGCACTTTTCGTTTTTTTCGGTCTTTCTGGGGATCACACGTTCGATAAGAGAAAGAATCTCTTTTCAGTCAAGAGACAAAGTATTAAATAGTATATTATGCATCAAGGGAAGAAAACAGGTGATTTCTACCGAGTGTGAAGTCTGCAGCCCGAGGCGAAACCGAGGGCCGCACAGTCACACAAGGTAGAAAGCACCTATTATTCCTTGATGCACATGATATTTTTCATCACGAATGCACGAAAATATCGATTTTCCGAGCCGTATTTCCGAATTACAGTATTTATTCCGTCCGATGGTGCTTCATAGGGAATAAAACGCCATTTTTTGCCCGCTGACTAGGGAAGAAAATAAACTTCCACGACATGCGCATGCGCGAGTTCATCTTGTGTACCACGGGAGACAAAATGCCATTTTACTCCCGCATAACAGCGAGGAAGATCTGGTTTTCCGTACATGTGTGATAAAAAATTGGTTTGTCTCGTCCGATCAATCTTCTTTTATGAAATAAATAACTTTTATGGAAAAATAGTTAATATTTCCGTATTAGGAACGGTGCGGGATTCCGGAAGTGCCTAGGGCGGCAAAATGATAAGTTCGGCGTTGCCCACTAACTTCAACTTATATTCATTGACCGATTAGGTTTGGATAATTGGGGAAAAAAAAATTTCAAAGTATGAAAAAAAGTTATGAAGCAAACACAAAAGCATTACAAATATTTTAAATTTCCAGCTAAAAAAATCTTCATTTCGAAGATTGTAAATTGAAACAGTGTATTAACAAATTCAATAAAATTTGATAATCCCGCTTCAATTTCTGCAAAAAATTCACTTCCTCAATTGGGCCTCCACCACCCTTCTGCCTACAGGCCCCCACACTCCTTAATCCGGCGCTATTCATGTTTTTCTACTTGTCTTTTCCGATTTTCTGCACCACTTGCTTTTTTCTTGTTGCGAATTGTTTACGACATTATAGTGATAATTTAATACCCGTTAATAGTGATATGAACATTCAGATATCTCCTATAAACCGTTATACACGTAGAACGTAAAAGGTATTCACCAAGGCGGTGGAATAAACACGGGTGGCTGTGGGCGACTGGGTGGTGTGAACGTTCCTCCCGCTTGACCGAGTTTGTGCAAGCCTGAACAGACATCAAACGCGTGCCGAAAGTTTTGTTTCGTGTATTGATATCTTCGATTCTGCTGAAATCCTAGTTACTCGTACATTGTACTTGTGTACATTGACAGCGTGTCTACGTGTGCACAAAAGACTCAGGTAACGAATTTTCATCGTCAAATGAAAAAAAATATCATAATAAATTGGAAAAAAAACTTCATCGAAAATCTGATAACCCTGATTTGCATGAGATAGAATTACCACCGAAAAAACATCCAGTTGATTGCGGTCGTTGATTAATCGCAAAGAAGTTCCTGTCGCAGTAGATATTATAACGCAGTATAACTCATAAGACTAAGGCGCTTACAGTGTTGCACGGTTGCACCAGGTTATCGTAAGATTTGATTCTATCAGAACAATTCATTGTAGAAGCGACCCTATTCCCAACCATAGCGAATTCATCGAACATTAGATAACATTGTAATACACTATTTTGCTTTGAAATTGATTTCAGCTCCGTTGTCCGCTATCTTTTCTGGAGTATGTTTAGTTAGCTGCCATTTATTTCGTTTATACATTCCTGTTCGAGACTGAAATGTTCTGAAAAAGTGCATTATGAATATTAACAATTTGGTAGGAATCGTCGATCGGCTATTGATAGAAATTCGTATGAAGAAGAAAAATCATTTCCGGGGCGCCCCCTAGACCCCGGCGCCCTGGAGCAACTGCTCCCTCCGCTCCCCGACACTACGCCACTGACACTAGGAAACCCATCGAAAGCTAAACAGTATAGAGAATCTATCGGATCGATTTCAGAAACCCCTGTTTCTCCTGATGCTGCTCTGTCGGTTATAGTTGAAACGAATTCATCAAAATCACAGTACCGGAAAATTCGCAATGCAAGCAGAGAAAATTGCTTCACTTTATTTCCGTCGTACAATAAAGTACATAAAGCGAAGCTTAGATGTTACTCAACAAATTCAGACATTTCTGTAACGGAGTGTAGTGCCGAAGTAAGATTGCAGGCTTTGCTGGATCATACAATCAAAAGAATCTTAATCACTCAAACGGAGGTAATTAACAGTATGCCTTACGAAAAGTGCGCAACTTGAATTTAAGTTGTAAGTGGGGTTGCGATGGCACTTCTGGCCAAAGTACATTCAAGCAAAAATTGACCGATGATGATGGAAGCAAGTCTGATGCGAACATTTTCGTCACTTCACTCGTTCCATTGCAGCTTTTATTAGTCGACCAAAAAACACATAATACACTGATTGTATGGAAGAATCCAAGGCCATCATCTCCTCGCTTTTGTCGACAAGTCAGAATTCAATTTTTGCACAAAAATACTGAAGCCACTGTTATAGCATTTTCGACTGGGGCTACACCGAGCTACACTGGTGTAGTGTAGTCATCTTTGTCTCTCTCTTCCTCATAGAAAAAAAAGAGGATAAAGATAGCTATACTACACTGGTGTAGCCCAGTCGAAAATGCTATTAACGAAATGAAATTCATTCAACAGCAAGAGACTAACCTTGTTCCTTACGAAACTGTCATAAACGCAAAAACCATAAACGTTTCTTTCAAACTTACTTTCACCATGATAGACGGTAAAGTTTGCAATGCAATCACGGATACTGCATCCGCTCGACGTTGCTATTTGTGTAGAGCAACTTCGAAGGACTTTAACAATATTGATGCGATGTTGAAAAGGAAAATCGATGGGGATCATTTAGAGTTTCGGTTGTCGACTTTGCATGCATGGATTCGATTCTTCGAGTGTTGTTTGCATGTGGGGTACAAACTTAATATCAAAAAGTGGCGAGCGCGTGATTCAAATGATGCAGAGAGTGTAAGATGCCGAGAGGAAGGAATACATAAAGGTTTCCGTTCACGATTGGGACTGATAGTTGATCAACCGAAGCCGGGGTTCGGTACTTCGAATGATGGGAATACCGCTCGACGATTTTTTGAAAACTGCAATTTCTGCTTCGATCACAGGGATTGATGAAGATTTAATCAAACATTTCTATATTATACTGCAGGCACTTTCGAGTGGCCATGAAATTAATTCCGACCCATATATTTCTAGCTCGCGCAAATTACCTTGCAAAAAAATCAAATCATTGCTGCCAGAAGCATGACAGTTATTAACTGCAGAAGAAATATTCAATATCGGGTATAGACGGTCAGTTTTGACAAATAAGTATTTTATTTGACGTTTCGGTCGAAGGCATGGTCGACCATCCTCAGAAACTGTGAAAACAATAATTTACAATCAATATAAATATCCTAGGCTCCATGAGAACTTAATCCAGAGCGATATAGAAATCTGTGTTCTGAGATATAGAATAATGACTAGGAATATTGCACATATGCTTAGTGACTGACATGTGATCAACACGTGGTGTCTGACAATTACAAGATTTTTAGTTTAAGACAATAATAATCGCTTAAATATAAATACGAACTCAAGAGGCAAGCTGTAATCATGCTGAAAATTTAACAATCGAGGATCTCAAACAAAAGATTGATTTTTGAAACAATGGATAACGCAAATGTGATCCTTCTTACCGAAACAGACTTCTTAACGCACTTAAGGTGTTGATAGGTAGGCGCACAGTGGAGAAGTGAGGTAGCACGGGTGTACGGCAAATGATTTACTGTCAATATATCGACCCTTGGAACAATGATCAATCCATCGAGGCGGTAATTTTGAAAACCAGAAAAGAACCCACAACTACGTTATCCCCTATTTCAATTAAACAAAGGAGCATAAAGATTGCTGAAATTGTCTATATCAGATCTTTTGTTTACGGTGTCATTTCTAAGAATGTGAATCATTTCTTTCAGCGTACGATGGTAAGGGTTAGTTTCCCCGGTAAGAATTCTAACCTGATCGAAATCAAATTTATGATCTGGAGATAGGCTATGATGTACTAAAGCAGACTTTTCCATGTCTTTACATTTTATATTATATTTATGTCCGTACGAACGTTTGTGAAGGTGTTGCGACGTTTGCCCTATGTAGCACTTGTTGCAACCGAGACATGGAATCTGGTAGACTACACTAGATTTGTCAGGTAGCGGAACTTGATCTTTGAGTCGAGAGAAAAAGTTTCCGGTTGAATCACTGTTTTTATGTACTACTTTAACGTTAAATTGACTAAGGATCTTTTGGATTTATTCCGAGAGACGTTTTACATATGGAAGGGATGCAATCCCGACTGTGATATCCAAGTCGTCGTTGCACTTCCCCTCACGCGCTGACCCATTGTATAATTTATCTACTCTACTTGCAATCACATGGTTTATTAACTCCGAAGGAAAGGCGTTGTCTTTTAGAGTCTCTGTGATTGAAGACAGATTATTGTGTCTCAATTTAGGTTCAGCTGGTCTTAAACCTCTATCAGTCAAACCGATGACCACGTTTTTTTTATACTTTAATGGATGATGTGAGGAAAAGTGCAAAAAACGACCGGACCACGTTGGTTTTCGGAACCAATCAATCGATAAAGTATGATTGTTATTATTAATGACAGAAATGTCTAAAAAGCTTAACCTTCCTTCCGACTCAAGTTCGTAAGTAAATTTGATGCTAGGATGGAATCCATTGAATTGATGCACTATGTCATTGATGTGATTAGGATGCACGGCTGTGATAATGTCATCCACGTAACGTTTGTAAAAAGGTAACTCATAACCTAGATTGCCGATGACCGAGTTTTCTAGCGTTTCCATGACCAGATTCGCCAACGCTGGGCTAATAGGGGAACCCATCGCAACACCTTCGATTTGTTGATATAACTTATTTTTAAACGTGAAATATGTGGAATCTAAGCATAATTCAACACCCTTGGTGAACTCCTCTTGGGGTAATTGAGTGTGTAACTTTATTTCAGACCATCTGTTATTGATGCATTCCAACACTAGTGTAGAAACAGGTCTCAGCTAGGGGATCTTGAAACACTTTTCAAGATCTATTAATACTTTCATTCAATAAATCGAGTAGCGTACAAATCTTTTACATATTTGATGTAGCGATCTTTAAACAATACTAACAATACGAACAAAAGACGCAATTTGCGCGTGGAAACTAGTCAGATTCTAATACCCAGCGGACAAAATTACCAGAACTCAAATTCTCTGGATCAAATGACAACATTCTCCCACCTTGAGTTCACGTCAGAAGGACTTAATTCAAATATCACAAACAAAATGAATGAAAACATTTTGTATCAAGTAGGCTTTTCTTAATCTAACAGTCTCTTAGGTTTGTGAACAATACGACCACGTCTAGTCTTGATCTGACGTTCTCTTTTGGTTGATGCTTAGTCGGAAGATCAGAATCTCGAAGCTCCTCCTCCACAGTAGACGCGTTGATGGGCTCATATAGGGGTGCGCCCGAATGTGCTCTGAACTTCTTTTTCGCAGCTGGGAGCGAGGCTCGATCAGTAATGAAGTGGACTGATTCCACTGGTGACATCTCCACAGGGTAGAGCCTCTGAACTGGACGTACCATATACCCATCTCCTGTTTTGACTTTCACAACTCGTGTCTCTCCATCTTTTCCTGGAAACAATTGGACGACACGTCCCATAGGCCAGTCCAACCTCTTCTTGTTATCGTTTCCAACGAATACCAAATCACCCTCAGCCACTGGTACAGCTGATGTCTTTGGACCCTTTTCTCGGGTCAACTGTCCCAGATACTCTACACGAAAACGTTGTCTCAACTCTTCTCGTAAACGTTGTCTGTATCTAACTCGTTTATTCAGTGCTGTGGCGTCCACCTTATCCAGATCCGGTACTCCATACTCTCTCAGATCTCGTAAAAACATGTTAGGGGACAATGGAATCAGTTGTTGTGTGTCCTCAGCTAGATAGGTCAGGCGACGAGCGTTGATAATGGCTTCACAATCACAAAGAGTTGTGGAGAGTTCTTCGTACGACAGACAGGCTTTTCCTAATGTTATTCTCAACAACTCCTTGACCATACGTACAAGTCTCTACCACCATCCTCCCCACCATGCTGCAAGAGAAGGGCTGAATCTCCATTTTATACGACTAGAGACTCCTTGCTCCACAATCTCATCCCAGTCCAGTCCACGTAAAGCATGACATGCCCCCACGAAATTCGTCCCATTGTCACAGTAAATAGTAACAGGTCTTCCTCTTCGTGCAATAAATCTCCTCAGGGCTTCAAGAAATGCATCAGTTGACAGGGATTTCACTAGCTCTAGGTGTATTGCACGATATACAGCACACGTGAACAATACCACCCAACTCTTCTCACCTTCTGCCAGGAAACGAGGCCCTGCCAGATCTACACCAGTCACCTCAAAAGCAGCAGCATCTCGTACTCTGTTCTCAGGCAAAGGTATGGGATTCGGTTCAAGTCTTTTCGCGGTGAAACGTCGACAAACGACACACTTTCGTACGACAGATTGTACCGCACGCCTACTAGACAGAATCCAAAACTGCTCCCTCAGCTTATTCATTACGACATCAATCGATCCATGATGTAGAGTCAGATGATAGACATGAATCAATTTTACAACCAATGGATGATACTGGTCCAGGATGATTGGACAACGGATCCCCAGGGAGTCTTCTCTATATGTCACAGGTGTTTTCAGACGAAGAAGGCCTATTTCATCCTTGTACACCATCATGCCTGACAGTCGAAGGTCCTTCTCTTCATCAAAATACTCCGATTGTGTCAATCTCAGGGCAACCTCAGAACCTCAGAGGGCTGCTCAGCCTTTGCTATCTCTGAAACACTTGGACAACCTTTGACTCGCTGATGTTCTCTCCTCTGCAGTTATTGACGAATCGCAGCATCCAAGCAAAAAGACGAATAATCTTCGAATATCTTGAGAAGCGCCTCAAGTACCAACGTGCTTCTCCTCCTCCGTGTTCTGCAGAATCTTCATTAACTACGAGACACGCAGCGACGGTTTTCTGGAGAGACTTTTTCGATTTAACAGTCTACTTGACAATCTTTTTCATCTCTTTACTCACTTCGGTTCCGTCTTTACTCACTGTAGCACTGGGCCAACGTTCAGGAGAGAGACGTAGCCAGTCTGGACCCTTGTGCCAGTCTGATTCAATCAGCTGCTTTGCTGTACATCCTCTGGAAGGCAGATCTGCAGGGTTGAGAATACCAGGAATGTGTCTCCAAGCGTTCGACTCTGATAAACGACGAATTTCTTGAACCCTGTTCCATACGAACGTGGCCCATGGTTTGTCTCGATCAATGCGGGCGAGAACTGTTGAGGAATCAGTCCAATAGTACAACTCTGATCGCTTATAGATAGATAAGATAGATAGATAATTTATTTATTGAGCGCTCTGGGACAGGTCCCCTCAAGCGCTGACTAGTCAGGTACATATAGGCTTTGATTTTGTATATATGATAGTGATACATTTAATCTAGGTATCATAATCGTGCTGGTATTCTGTATAAACTAAAATTAAAAACTAAAAATTAAAAACTAACGTTAAAATTAAAATTAATTAGTTAATCTACTCTGCCAGATAACTTTGGGACTAGATATTTGTTGAAATGAGTGCGTGCGTGTGTGTGCTTGTGTGTGTGCATTATATGCATTGGCCTATATAGCTAGGTGAGGCTAAGTGAGGTGGATTTGACGTGCCATGGAGGCCTCCTTAGCAGGTCCTGGCATTTGCCCTACGTCCGCAGGAAAAAACCATGGCCCAAAGAACCTGGGGAAGGACTTTGTCTCGTTGACTAGATTATTATTGCACAGCGTTCGCTAGAGTCTGACTAGAGAGTTCATAATTGTATAATAGGTGTTTGAAAGTGACTACAGATTGGCAGTTTCGAATGTCCAGCGGTATATTATTCCAGTACTCAGCACCTCCATAGGTGAACGATTTTTTGAAGTACTGAGTTCTACATGGTCTGATGGCTAGATTATCAGACGGTGCCCTCGTGCTTCTGATGCCTGCCTCCGTTTTGCGCTTGAATTTATCTCTCAGATACAAAGGTGTGCCCGTTTTAAGTACATTATACATCATACAGCCTAATAGATATCTTTTCCTGGCATTTAGTTTTAGCCATCCTAACAGCGTGAAGTAGGGAGTGATGTGCTCATCTCGACGAATGTTGTAGATGAATCTAACGCACGAATTAAGGGCTCTTTGGAGCAGAAGGGTGAGTTCGTCCGTCAAATCAAGGTGTATGATGCAGCAGTAGTCGATCAGAGGAAAAACCAGAGTTGATACAAGCTGTATACGTAGCTGTAGAGGTAGCAGTTTGCGACAGAGACGAAGTTGGCAGGCAGTACTATATATTCTTTTGGTGATATCATTAATGTGAGGCCGCCACGTGAGGTCATTTGTCAAAGTGATCCCCAAGATACGAAGATTAGTAGAGTACTCGACCCCAGTACCCAGTACTTGGACGCGAGGCAAGGTGTTAAGATCAAACGCGTTTATGTATCTAGCTGTGCCAACCAATATCACTCTGGTTTTACCACTGTTCAATTGCAGCCCGTTATTGGTTGCCCATTCGCAGACCGCGTCGACGTCTTGGTTAATCTTGGCGATGCCCTGCAGGATGTTGGCAGGCTCACTCTCGATCATCAGCTGAAGGTCATCCGCGTAGAAGTTGTAGCTGCAGTTATGTAAGATATTGCAAAGATCTGAAACATAGATAATGAAGAGCAGGGGTCCCAGAACAGATCCCTGAGGTACGCCCAGCGTCTTGTTGATCCAATCTGAAAGCTCCCTGTGCGTTCCCCGAACGGCCTGCTGGCGATGCGTAAGATAGGAATGAAGAAATTTCAGCACCAGGGGAGAGAAATTCAACCCCTTCAACTTTGTGAGAAGTGTTGAGTGGTTGACCTTGTCGAAGGCTTTGGAGAAATCAAAGGAAACCATGATAACAACCTTTCTTCTGTCGATTGCCTGACGGCAATAGTCGACAACCCTAATAAGCGCGGTGTGAGTGCTATGACCCCTCCTGTAGGCAGATTGGTATAGATCGTATAGATGTCGTTCCTCGAGATAGTCAGAGATTTGGTCAGCCACTAACCTTTCAAGACACTTAGAAATTGCACACAGGATCGAGATCGGCCTATAGTCGTTGCACGATATGGGGGACTTCTTTTTGGGTAACGGCACGATGATTGAACTTTTCCATAGCGAGGGAAACACCCCGTGTGAGAGCGAGAAATGAAACAGGTGCTCTATGACGGGCAAGATGACCGGTAAACTTTTCCTGATAATCTCAATTGAAATGCCGTCTATGCCTGTTGCATTCGACTTGGAGTGAAAGATAGCTTTGAGGACCTTTTCAGTTTCGATGTTGCCAAAGTGGAACATGTTGTCGTCGAAAGGTTCTTCCAAGGATAGGCTTGGAGCTTCCGGTGCCGCTTGGCGACCGAAGCCGACTTGTATAGAATCGGAAGACGCAAAGTTTTTGTTCAAATCTGAGATTGATAGATGCAGGCTACGCGAAGAAGATTTCGTCCTGACTAGCCCTAGCTTCCGGAGCTTTTTCCACATTTCAGAAGGCGATTTCGAGGTGCTAAGAGTCATGGTGTAAAACTCGTTTCTCGCACTATCTATTTTAGCCCTGACTAAGTTCCGAAGACGTTTGAACCTGTCGTGTAGTGGCGGGCATCGCTTTCTCCTCCAGGCCCTCCGTGCCTGGTTCCGTTCGGTCATAAGAGCTTTAATTTCTGTCGTTAGCCAGGGTGCCGGGGCCCTGTTGGGCTTGGTGGTGGCTCTCACTAAAGGGGCGTGCCTATCCAGACAGGTAATCAAGGTGCTGTTCATGTATTCGACCTTCGAGTCTATGTTATCACTACTGAAGAAGGGTTTCCAATCTGCGCTACTCAGATCGCTCAGATAGTTGTCAACTGAAAAGTTATTGAAATTCCTATAGAAGATCTCTCTCGACTCCTCTATCACTCCTACATCAAGAACAACAAAGATAAGGTCATGCGCCGAGAGAAATGATACATCTAGCTGCCCAGATGCAACAATTGCGTCAGCACTGTCAACGATACAGTGATCTAACCACGTCGAGCTGTTCTTTAGATTATGTGTTGGTTCAAATGGAACGAGATGGAGGTTGGAGCTATTAACAAAATTCCATAGCCGATCACGCATCTTGTCGCTATCGTATGCTTGAGGCCTAAGATCAAGATTAAGATCTCCGATGACAACATGGTAGGAATAATGCACAAAGAATTGCAGGAAGGAATTCTCGAAGTCAATCAGGTATGCCGTGTCAGGGGGGCGATAAACTACGCTCAGCATAAGTTTCTCGGTCTTAGACACAATTATTTCTGCGATGACAAACTCAGGTTTGGCACAGTATTCTCCACCGGAGTCCAAAAGTATACGAGTCTGAAGATTGCTCTTGACGTAGAACCCTACGCCTCCGCCTTTCTTTCCCAGTCTGTCGCATCTGTAGAGATTGTATCCCTCGAGTTCGACGAAGCTATCTGTAACCTCAGGGGTGAGCCAGGTCTCGGACATGCAGATTATGTGATGGTCAGAGGCAGTAAAGAATTGTTTGAATTCAGCAAAATGGTTAGCAGCAAGCAGGTTTTGACAGTTAACATGGCAGATTTTAAGGTGTTGGGCACTCGACTCGGTTGTCACACTCCTAGCCATAGTGAGTTCTACTAATCTTGTCCTTCAATTTATTGATTAACAAAGGGCATTTTTTTCCGTCAAGTGCGGAGTGCTTGTCTTCCCCGAGCTTCGCCCGATGGCAGTTGTGGCATTTAAGATGCTCATCGCCTTTACCATGCATAGGGCAGGTCTTCGTTTCGTGCCCCCCGGCACAAAGTCCACAGTGAGCCTGTGACTTACAGTCTTTCGCCACGTGGCCGAAAGCTAGACACTTGAAACATTGAAGGACCTTGACGTGATCATCAAATCTGCATGCCGAATGGCCTATGTAAATACGGGATACTTTCTTAAGGGAGGCCCACGTGCTATGAGATACCTCTACAACGCAACTAGTATAGGACTTATTGTTTTTGGGCGGAAATATATACACAACTTTGAGAACCTCGTCAATTTTGCCGTCCAGGTTGAGATCAATGAAGTCAGCCTTGATATCATCCTTGCTAAGAGCGACTGGAATGCTTATCAGAGAGAGCTGAGACTACCGAATCCATAAGACCTGCTCCCACCGTTGCTCCCAACAATTCAAGACGTGGTATTGTCGTTGTATCCTTTGGCGCCACTCTGGACTTAGCAATCACGAACTGTACGTCAACTTCGTCATGTAATTCCACTCTTGCATAAATGACCGAAGCATAAGCGGTATTGCTGGTATCCACGAATGTGTGTAGAGAGATAGAAGCTTCAGCTAAGTCTGCACCAAAAATCCACCGTGGTATAGACAGTTCTATAAGGTAGTTGAGTTGTTCCATCCAAGAGGTGAAGGAATCTCTCGTTTCAACGTCGACTTCTGTGTCCCAACCTAATTGCTTATCCCAAAGCCTCTGCAACAATAATTTGGGATAAATCAGAACTGGACAGATCATACCTAATGGATCAAACAGCTTCTGTACAATGGACAGGATTATTCTCTTCGTGATCAGCTCCGGTTGGTTTTCTTGGAGGACTGTGTAGACTAATGACAGGGTGTCATTGACTCGATTCCATCGCAGACCCAGCACAGAAGACTCTGCTCTCACTCCACTCAACCCAGAGTGTTCCCAACCTCTCAAGTCAAAACCACCTGCTATCAGGGTCCTAGTAGCTACTTCTTGGAAATTCTTAGCATACTGTAAGGAATCCACGCTGGTTACACAATTGTCCACATAGAAGGACTGCTTCAGCTGACGGAGAATCTCTCCATCACTTTCGTTATCGTGATTGACGATGGCCGAGTCCAGATGTAGGTCTAAGGTGGCTCCCAATACGAATGGACTACTGGAGACACCAAATACGACTCTTCTATGACGATACACCTGGTACTCACTCTGCTCCGAGGACTGTTTCCACAAGAACCTCAAGTTGTCTCGATCTTCAGGTCTGATACTGATCTGGAGAAATGCTTTGCGAATGTCAGAAATGACCCCTATTCTTTGTTCTCGAAACCTCATCAGCAAGTGAGTAATGAGTTCAATGAGATTTGGCCCTGTCTCCAGACAATCATTCAACGACAATCCGGACATAGTTTTTGCTGATGCATCGAAAACGGGACGAATTCTGGTGGTACTGTTCTCTTTTACTACAGGTCGGTGAGGAAGGGAATAGCTGTCCTTTGCTACTTCATTATTGGGGACTCTCTCAATTATTCCTTCCTCCAGCCAGTTGTCAAACACTTCCTGGTAGCCTGAGAGAAGATCCTTGGACCCCAACCCAATTAGCACTCTTGCCAATCTTTTTTCGGCCATGTATCGGTTGTCTGTCAAGGGTGAATGGGCTTCTTTCCAGGGCAGCACTGTCTCATAACGTCCTCCTTCGTTGACAGCCGTGGTTTGGATGAATTTCTCAAGAACCTCTCGTTGATGAATCTCCTCAGTTTTCTTTTCAACTGGGTCTGTGATTCCTATGACATCAAGAGTCCACAGATCTGATACGTTGGCTTCTTGAGCAAGCATGGAGACAGTCAACAACGTTGAATCAGTCCTTTCTGTGTGTAGCTGGGTTTTTCCCAGGAGTGTCCAACCCAGAAGAGTGCCTACTGCTGTGAGACCAGACTGGAGATCCAACACTTCGCCTGTATACAACTTTCCAGCCACGTCAGCACCAATCAGAAGAGCAAGAGGAAGAGGACCTTCTCCCACATCACTTAATGTCACTGATTTATGACGTAATTCTTCAACCCACGTACCGCTGCTGATTCTGGGTATGTTGTGACAGATGATTGCTTGATCATACGCCACAAAATTGCAAGAAAAACTATCGTCGAGACTTCTCAGATGAACTTTGTAGATGTTGTGCTGTTGGGGCTGAGTACGAGATCCACCGAAAAGCGAATGAATCACCGTCTTAGTTTCTAAGATCTCGTAATTGATTGACTCTGCTATCGTACCCAGAATATACGAACGATGTGACCCAGTGTCTATGATAGCTCTCACCACTTGCTCCTTCTTTTCATTGGTGATCTTAACTCGTATTGTCTGTACAAGAACCTCTGGATCTGAAGAAAAGTTAGCGAGATTAAGCTCTTCCGTCTCGACGGTAGATTTATCTCCATGTGTGCTAGTGCCTTCCTTATCTCGACACATCAATAGGACGTGACGTCGCCCACACCAACCACACTCTCCCTTGAATCTACATGTCTTATAACTGTGGTTGAGCTTCACGCAGTTGAAGCAAGAGTTCTTTGATTTGACTATCGTTGTCCTTTCACCAAGTGTCATTTTTCTGGCCTTCTCACAAGCAGCGCTATTGTGATTCCCGTCGCAAAAGATACACGCAGCTGATGAAGCACCTTTCATGATGAGGAGGCCAGCAGCCGTTGGTATAGGTTTGGACTCACCTTTTGATTTCTTTTTGTTCTTTTGCTCCGCACTCTCAGTGTTAGTTGGTGGGGAGATAGTGAATCCTTGCCTAGCCATGTCAATTCTCTGGTCCGCTTCCACCTCAGCCTCCAAAAAATCCATGAATTTATTGAGTCTCTCTTTTGCGTCCGGTATCCGTAGGGTGGAGGAATGACGCTGCCAAGCACGTAGAAGCTCCTCCGGTAGCGAAGACTCGACTAAAGGGTATAACATAGCTGCGCACATGTCTGTGGTGACTCCCAAAGTCTCCAGGGCTCTTAATTGTGTCTTGAGTTGATCGTAGGTACTTGATAACTTCTTAACCTCTTTATTATTCACGGTGTTCTTGAGGACAAGTTTCAAAAGCTCTCGTAGATACGTTTCAACCAATAACTCTTTCTTACCAAAACGATTACGAAGACTTGCAACGGCATTCTCATGATTCTCGGTACCGAGCCACCCGAGGTGTGGGTGGGAAACTGCTGATTAATTCGGCAGCTTTAGAACCCTCGACCATGCCCTGTACCAGATATGTGAATTTCTGCTCTTTGAGAATCGTTGTGGTTTCATGGATTGGTTTGAATAAACTCCACCACTGGAGATAATTCTTGAGATCACCATCGAATTTGGGAGGCTGAATTTTTAAAAAATTATACCGTCTGTCGTCTTGAATGACTCGAGAAGATTCTATTTGGGCTGTGTGTACGGATTCTGGAGTAGTTGGAGTTATGATCAAATCTTGTACTGCTAGTTTCAACTGATGATACTTCATTTTATACTCATCTTGTCTTTTGAACTCCTCATTCAACTCATCAACCGTAATGTTTTCATCCTCTTGCGTGACAAACAGTAGTTGTGAACACCAATGATTATCTTATTAAGGTCATCCCTATGTTAGAGGATCAAAACACTTACAAACCCTTAACTAAAGACCCTCCCAAAGTTTTTGAACGTAGGAATAATGCGCTAGTAAATCATTAGCACAATTCAAATTACATTTCACAACGTCTTAGTACTAGTCTAAAGACCTTAAACTCCGTAGCTCCAAAAATCTACTTTTTACCGAAGATTCATAAACCGAACGTTCCATATCGTTCGATTGTTTCAAATATTGGGTCTCCCACGTATAGATTAGCTAAGTTTTGTTCATCACCTTTGACACAAATTTTGGGGAAATCTCAGTTCCACACTAAAGTCTCTTGGACCTTTGCTAACTCTATTAGAAGTCGTAACATTCCATCAGAGTTTAAGCTTATTTCTCTAGATGTCACGTCTCTTTTCACGAACATTCCAACTAACCTAGTGTTATCATCCAATCGTTTCGATTTAATGACAAAACTCAACTCAATACCCAATAAATTGATAGACAAGATCGGGATGTTTCGCCTTCTACCGAAGACAAAACATCGCGATAACAATAATTCTTCATTTCATTATTCTCGTTAATCTTGGCTTCTGCGAACTACAGTGGAGAGTAGTTCAAAATGAGACACCTTGCCTTTCGGGCTCATCCCTGCTCATGCCTTTGAGACACCTTAACGACGTCCTATACGCCTATGTCAATTTAGCTTGTGTCAGCATCTCGCTGACTTATGGGTAGCAACCTAAGTTGCAACATTCGGACGTTCACTCTTCTTCTAACTGACAACGTCTTAACACTGTTTAAATAAATACTTATATTGACAAATTGTGTTAATACGATCAACCTTCAATAAATCACCCATCTCCCATTTCCTGTTATGAATCATATCTAACAAATGGTGTCAGAAACACGGATTTTGAATTAAAGACAATCCAAACTATTAATAAACAGTGAACCGTAAATTAAGGAAACAGAGGCCGTTGTAGTAAACCAACGATATCAAAACAAAAATCACTGTGCGTGGATTAACACATAATTCACCGTTGTAATACATCAACGTAAACAAAAATCACTGTGCGTGGGTTAACATATAATTCACCGTTGTAATACATCAACGTAAACAAAAATCACTGTGCGTGGATTAACACCCTCACCGTTGTCCGAAATCAACGTTAGCAAAACCCTGGTAGAGAAGTTACATTACGTGCCCTATATGAAGAGGCGCTCAAGAAACCTCAAGATACGTCAAGACCTAAACACAAGAGGACTCCAGTAGACGAACACCAAAATAGCCAACCGCGGATCCGACGGTACGGCAAACTCGAGCTCTCACCACTGATAACGTTATGCATTGGGCCATTCTACTGTTACTGTAAGTCTTACGAACTAGCAATATATAGTAAAAGTTGGAAATTGTAATTGAAATCCTAGAAAATGCCAGTATCAGCTGAAAAATCAGCCAAACTTCTTCCCGTATTTACCGGAAAGGATATTAGCGTCAGAGAATTTATTGACAAATGCGATCGTGCGATCAAACAATGTATCAATACAGAATTAGAAGAACTTTACGAGTATATACGTATCAAAATCACTAGTAAGGCATATGAAAGGATTCAAAATAGGGAAATTCAAGACTACAATACTCTGAAAAGGGAGCTACTATTGTTTTATGGAGCTAAAGGAACAAATAGACAATGGGAATTAGAATTAAGCATTTGTAGGCAACGCCCCGGCGAATCTGTCGATTCCTTCTATCAGAGAATAGAACACCTGTGCATAAGAGTAGTAGAGTCTGGTCCGGTAAGATCTAGGGAAGAGACTGTATTTTACGAGAAAAACATCACGACAAAAGCACGAGACTGTTTCATTTACGGACTTAACGAAAAACTACGCGACACCCTAAGATTAAAAAACCCTAAGGACTTACTTCAAGCTTACAATTGGGCCACAGAGGAAGAGAAATTGAGGGAAACTGAAAATTAAATTACTCATCTTGCGAAAACCACTGCTATTAATAGAAGTGATCTTGTTTGTCAAAATTGCAATAAAATCGGGCACACGGCAAACACTTGTTTTAGGAAACCGAGACTCGAACCAATAAATACCCTTGAGGCAGGTTCTAGTTCAGAATCTGATCAGTACGTAGACCTAGACCACGAATCAGAAAACAGCTGCTCACAAAACTGTTTTGAAATAGTAAACGGCTACGATTCTATAACAGAGGAAATTACATGCGACGAATGCCAGCGAATCTATCCTATCGATAGTTCCAGAATTAGGTGCTTCTTTTGTAAAAAACCCGGCCATATGGAAAACAAATGTTTCAAAAAGAAAGCTATGTTAGCCGCGAAGACTAATCAAAACCATGTAGGAACCTCGAATTTTGGGGAACGGACTGCGTCGACGAGCGGAACGACGTCCGTCATAGAAAATCGCTCAACACAAACAGCGGAAGAATAGAAATACCAGAACATAAGATAAATCTAATCGGCTCACCAAATAACGTAATTTTCTCAATACCCGAGTTGAACCAACCTAAAAGCTAGCTGATGTTAGACACTGGAGCCTACCCATGTTTGATCAAGAAGAAATTTATCCTAAATTCATCACAGATAAACCCACAAGAGCGCATCAAATTAAAAGGTCTAGCTAGCGACTCACAAGCACACACATTAGGAACCATTGAACTCACACTCAATGGTGGAGACGAAGTTAGGCCGATCAAATTTCACGTAGTAGACGATTCCTGAGACATAACGCAAGATGGTTTAATAGGCAACCACCTTTTAACACAATTCAATAATGTGCGGATCAGTTATAGATGCCGAGGCATGGATAAACCCGAGTTGCTATTAGGTAGCCGCAAATACAAATTGCAAAATAAAAAACAATTCACTATCCCCGCCAGGACAAAAATCTCGGCAGCCGTCCCAACCATCGCCGAAGATTCCATAAAAGAAGGCTCAATATACAGGGTCGAGTTAAAACCAGGAGTCGTAATAAGCGAAAGCTACGTGACAATTGGACCCGATGACACAGCTATCACAAGCATCATCAATTTAACCGACACAGATCATACTATCTTTATCGAACCACAAAGAGTTTACAGAATCCTAGATTCTGAGACTGACGAGATACAATCAGTTGATTGTATAAACAAAAATAATTCAGATGACAGAATCAAAAAATTAACAGACGCATTGAGATTAGACCATCTGAATGTAGAAGAAACGGAAAGTATAGTAGAAGCTTGCACCAAGTTTAACGAACTCTTCCATTGAGAAGGGGACACACTACCAGGTACACAAGCTTGTACCCACAAAATTAAAACTACCGATGATACACCGGTTCATGTTAGACAATACCGGTATCCGGAAATCCACAAAACAGAAATAAATAGACAAATGGAAGATCTCCTTAATAAAGGAATTATTCGAAATTAAAACTCACCATGGAACTCACCCATCTGGATAGTACCAAAGAAATTAGACTCATCAGTGATTAAGAAGTAGAGAATAGTCGTAGACTATCGAAAACTGAATGATAGAACAATAGGGGATGCTTACCCGCTGCCGAATATAGTAGACATCCTGGATCAGTTAGGAAGCATAAAATACTTCACCGTACTCGACTTGGCCAGCGGGTTTCACCAAATTCCAATGAATCCCGATGATATGCATAAAACCGCATTTTCCACCAGTAAGGGACATTTTGAATTCGCATTCATGCCATTCGGGCTTAAAAATGCCCCAGCTACATTCCAGAGACTAGCGAATACCGTCCTATCGGGTCTACAAGGATTGAAATGTCTAGTGTACCTAGACGACCTTATAATTTACGCCGACTGACTTCAAACCCATTCAGAAGAACTTTGGGGGTTACTACTCAAATTGAAAGAATACAACTTACGGTTACAACCGAATGAATGTGAGTTCTTGAGAAAAGAGGTCGCCTACTTAGGACACATTATATCAGAGGACGGAGTTAAACCTGACCCAGACAAAGTCAGAGCAGTCAAGGAATTCCCTACACCCAACACACCTACGAAAATAAAATCATTTCTCGGGCTTGTAGGTTACTATAGACGTTTCATAAACAATTTTTCGATGATATCTAAGCCATTGACAGAACTTTTGCGAATAAACATACCATTCGAATGGACGTCACTACAGCAAAATTCCTTCGAGGAACTAAAGAATGCCCTAATATCCGACTCAGTCCTAATATACCCCGACTATACACAGACGTTCAATTTAACGACAGATGCCAGTAACACTGCTCTAGGGGCCGTCTTATCTCAAGGTGTCCCAGGCGATGACAGGCCTGTTGCATACGCCTCGCGGACTCTAAAAAAGGCAGAAAGTAATTACTCCACAATCGAACGCGAGGTGCGGCCATAGTATGGGCGACCCAACATTTCAGACCATACCTGTTCGGAAGGAAATTCAAAATATTTACCGACCATAGGCCCCTGACTTGGCTGTTTAACATCAAAGATCCAAATAGTGAATTAGTTAGATGGCAATTAAAAATTTCGGAATTCGACTACGAGATTTGTTTCAAACCTGGAATAAAGAATCAGAACGCAGATGCGCTTAGTAGGAATCCTATCGACCCACCAACTAATCATGCGTTCGAAATACTCCCTGTCAGAGCGACGGACTTTCTTCCATCGTACCCTGAATACCTCAAACTCATAAAAACGACAATACTACAAAACTCAGATATCGTAGAAATCCAATATGACCTTCTTAAACGAACGGATAACTACGCACACGCTGTTTCCACTGATCTGGAAATGAGTCAAGGAATAGCATTAGAATTCAAAACTAGGTATGGCAATGTTGAGAATTTGAGGGAATCAGCTGAACGATACACAACTGGTAGACTTACCCTACGAGACCGTAACGTCTATTACATAATGACCAAGCAACACTTTTGGGATAAGCCTACATACGAAGATTTATACATGAGTTTGATGAAATTTATAGAAAAATTAGAGATGGACTCAATCAAAACAATTTCTATACCCAGGATCGGTTGCGGGATCGATAATTTAAAATGGCATAAGGTTCGGACGATGTTACGATTTATCTTTAAAGGATCGGGAATTAAAATAACGGTCTGTACAAACATAAAAACCGATCTCAATCAAAACCATATTTAAGACGTTATCAAAGAATTTCACGACAGCCCTTTAGGTGGACACCAAGGCGTTAATCGTACTATGACGCGACTCAAAGAAAGATACTACTGGGATTCAATGAAAAACGATGTGAAAACATATATTCGTAATTGCACGACTTGCCAAAAGAATAAAACCGATCGCCAAAAGACCAAAATGCCAATGAAGATCACGACCAGTAGTAACAAACGGTTTGAAAAGGTTTTCTTAGACATAGTTGGGCCCCTACCGACTACAAAATCAGGTCATAGTTACATACTGACGCTACAAGATGACCTTACAAAGTATTCCCAAGCCTATCCACTCCGAGCTGCTACTGCTGAACACACCGCAGAAGCTTTCATACGAAACTTCATATCTAACTACGGAGTACCACTATCAATCCTTACAGACTAAGGCACAAATTTTATGAGTGACCTGTTCACCCAAGTCACAAAAATACTAAAAATAAAAAAGTTAAATAGTACGGCATACCACCCGCAAACCAACGGGGCACTCGAACGCAGCCACGGTACGTTAAAAGATTACCTTGGGTGTATGTCAACTACAGACGACTGGAACGAAACACTCCCAATTTATATCCGAGCATACAACACAGAAAGTGGTTGAAAGAGGTTGGTTCAATGGAATAGGACACGTATTTAAAGAGATTTCCGGATTGATCGATAATGCTGATACAGAAAAATTCGATGCAGACATAGATAAACTCACCAAAGGAGAAAGAAAGACCCTAGAATTAGTTAAAGAACAAGCGACAATCGTCTCGTCAACGATTCAAAATTTCAATGACACGATCCATGAGTTCAATAAAAACGAGGGCATAATAAATCAAAATTTAAAGAACATTGCTAAAGGACGTATATATTTTTTTTTAACAAAACAGACACTATATGGGCCTATCAATTGATTGACGAAAGTTTTATGATACTCAACGTTATGATAGAAACCTTTTTAATCGACATTAGTAACGTAATGGACGCCGTGTTATTCGCCAAACAGAATATATTACACCCGGCCGTGTTGAGGCCAAATCAACTTCTCGCCGTATTACAAGCAATAAGTAAAAATATACCCAACGATGTTGACTTTGCACTCACCCCAAATATCCAAAATATCCATTACATTATGGACGGGATAACTCTAGAAACTTTCGAAACTGAGCTGAAATTAGTCTTTGTGATCCATGTCCCTTTAATTCAAGACAGAGAATTTAAGATCTATTTAGTCAAACCAATGCCAGTCTTACAAGAAAATGAAAAATCCATCTTCATACAACCAACGATAAAATATTTTTCGTAACACGTGCACCGTAAGTGGGGTTTTTTTGTCCTTATTTGAGAGCGGAAAATAGGTCTTTTTGAGTCAGGCTCCAATTCGTCAGTTTTTTAGGTCCCAGGACAAAAATGCTGGTCAAATATGAAAATAACTGTCCTCTAGTACCGAACGCCGCTACGGCTGGTCAAATATGAAAATAATTGTCCTCTAATTCCGGACGTTGCCACGACGACACTGAAATAATCGATCCCCAAATCGAAAATATCAAACACGCGCCATCGTTCAAACGGTTCAAACGTCAGAGTACGTAATTGAAGACTCAAAGGTGCACATGCATTTCATTTATTACAAAAGTCAATAAAAAAAAAATCAAGGATCAGTGATATCCCGGAGGAAATTCTGATTGCTGCCCTTGAGGCCGAGCAATTAATCCTTCCCGAAAAATCGAGAGATAAGTACAACGAAGTGTACAGTAAATTCATCAATTGGAGGACGGAGAAAAAAGTGAACAGTTTTGATGAAAACATTTTTTTGGCATAGTTTGTGGAAATTAGCAAAAAATATTTGCCATCCACTGTCTGGTCTCAATATTCGATGCTCAAAAGCACAATGAATTTAAATCATAACGTCAACATTGGGACGTACGCAAAATTGGGAGCTTTTTTGAAACGGAATTCCAGTGGTTTCGAAAGTAAACAATCAATAGTTTTTGAGCCGGAGCATGTGGAAAGTTTTCTTCAAAATGCACCTGACGTGACTTTTTTGGACGTAAAAGTAAATATATATTTATTATTTTGTAACATCATGAAATGTTTGCTACACGATTTTATTTATTTTGATTATGGTTTCATAAATATATGATTATTATTTTATAATAATTACAGGTAGTTTTGATATTTGGTGTTTCCGGCGCCTGTCGCACAGATGAACTCGTCAAAATGAAAGTGAATGATATTTCGGAACAAGGAGATCTGTTATTAGTAAAGATACCGGAAACAAAAACTAACGTGGCTCGTTCTTTCACGATTAGTGGCGAATTCACAAAAATTGTCAAACAATATTCAGCGTTACGCCCTAAAAATGTCCCTACTAACCGTTACTTCCTGAATTACCAGCAGGGGAAGTGTACGGTGCAGGTTATTGGCAAGCACAAATCGACCGGTATGCCAAAGAGAATTGCCGAATTCCTTCATTTAGCCGATCCACATTTGTATACTGGCCATAGCTTCCGCCGTACGTCGGCCACTTTGCTAGCGAATTCTGGGGCCAACATAACCACCCTTAAACGTCACGGTGGGTGGAAATCGACTGCAGTTGCCGAATGTTACATCGAGGATTCAATTTCACGTAAGAGAAAAACTGGCGGTACCATCATGGCGAGTGTATTGCAAACTGCGAGTGAAGATGATGAAAATATGCATCAAAAAATTTCAAAACCAGATACATCGACGACAGCATCGATGGCTGAAAAGTCAGCGACGATTGTGAGGCCAACGGCATCAGAAGACCACAACGACATCGCAACAGGTGTAGAATTGCCTTCGAAAAGGCCTCTGACAATTACTTTTAATAACTGTTCGGATCTCCACTTCTCTTTTACAGAATGAATTCGTTTTAGTTCTTATAAGTTAAAATTAAAATTATTATTATCAATTATTTAGAATAATATCATTATTATATTATTAATATAATATTTTGAATTATTATTATTAATAATTCTTTTAGATTTTCGTGATTAAATTCGTTTAATATTCTTACAAGTTAGAATATTGTGATGGATTAGTTATAATTATAATTTTAATTATATAATTTTATTTTAATTATAATTATAATTATTAAAAGTGTGTATAGAAAACATACTTTTGTTTTGTGCAATAATACATAACTGTGATAATAAAAATGAAATATTTTTCAGGTTGATTATTTCAATAGATCCCAATTAATAATGATTTAGTCAAGTTATTACCAAAAACTTAAGGGGGTATCCCCACCTTTGAATGGGTTAATATTCTGAAAAAGAGATTAATATTTTACAGCGAATTTGAAAGTCTGATCAAATCCAAAAAAATCATGAAGTTTAGGGAGGGTTTGACCCTCATTATCCATACTTAACATTCAATATTACTTAGAGTCTAATAGTAGTTACGCTGAATATAGAAAAATACAAAATTACTCGGTTGTCGTAAAAAATCAGTAGTACCGTTGGATCGATTCTGGCATTTTTGGTCTTCAATTGTTCAGAGGAGATGCCTCTATGATATGAACATAGAACTTTTTGATATCGCGAAAATTGCCTGACTCGCTTAGTTTTTACTGAGATTTTTGTAATTCTTCAATTTTTTTCTCTACTTTTTCTATTATCTCAACCAAAAATAGTCATATCAAAAAGTTCTATATTCATATGATAGAGGCTTCGATTCTACAAATTTCAAGACCACAAACTCCAGAATCGGTCCAACGATGCTCCTGATTCTTTACGACAACCGGTAAAAATATTCATTCTCCAGAAATCAACTTTCAAACTTTTTTACTTCAATTTTTTTTTCATTTCCTATTTTTCCCAGAAAGGAAAATCTAGTTACAGGAAATAAAGTTTTAAGATTTTGCTTATGACTAATATGCTGGATCCGCAGCTGCTCTCGTATCGATGAGTTATGAGTGGAGTCGAGTCTAGACACATGTGCCAGGCGGAGGTTTGTAGTGAGTTTTGACCCGTTCTGTACAACAACAGTGTCGGTTAGGTGACAGATGAGGCTGTTAGAAAAATAATGAATTGCTTTAGGAAAAATTTGATCAAAATTGTTCAAAACATAAAACGGAGTGTCTATTCGTCCGACAACCGTACGAATAAGCGCAAAATTATTCGTCCGACAACCGTACGAATAAGCGCAAAATTATTCGTACGACAAATTTTGTAAAATCGTACAGCAATGCGAAAAAATCGGAGTAGCGATGTATTCGACGTCTATAACTCTGAAAATTCCCAGCTATCAAGTCACATAACCTCAAACCAATTGTATAAGCACATACAGTCAATTTTTCAAGTTCTGTCTGAACACAGCTTGTTCTCCCTCTGCTACCGCGCAATATATCTTTTGTCACTTTCTAATCTTTGCCTCCCATGAACGTACTTATGCGAGTTAAGGGGACTCGCTAAGATAATTACTATATTTATTATAGTACCGACTGAATTTAACGACTTTCGTAAAACTAAAGATTATCGATATATTATTCATAACAGTACTGACTGGCTTACACACCCTGTTATATTTAATTTAAAGAGTCGAAAGCTTTCCAACGATACCGTAGCGTAGTGGTTGGAGCGTCCGACTTGTAATACGAGTGTCCCCGGTTCGAATCCTCGACTGTGATTTAGGAAAAACAAAAAGTTACGCGTGTGACTTACACGGGAGTTGAAGAACATTCGGTTAGGTTAGGTACTACAACGAACGTTCCCCGATCCCATTCCCTGTCCGAACGGATGCGTGTGCGGAAATCTACATATGAAGAGAAAAGGTAAACCTGCTTTTTTAATTAAAACCGTGCAACAAATGTCTTTTTTTTTCAATTTTGCAAAATCGTTCAAACTGGTTCATACCACATATTTGAAACTTATATTGAATAATTAATAACAATTTAAAATTTGTATGATATGAAAAGTATATTTGACTTCCAATCAAAAAGTCTAATTATCAATAGTATAAATAATTTATTCAATTTCAATGTTTATAATTTTCACCTTCCACCACCTCTCACCTTTCACCCATCTCTTCAATTATCATAATATTAGCATAATATAATATTAATCAATATAATATGAGCATCAATGTTATCGAAAAAAAAGGACACCCATGATAAGATATATTACACGAATCTGTATTGCACTTGTGGAGCTATTATCGATGTTCATGATGTTTAGGTGTTTTTCATTTTTGAACCAGTTTTTTTTCAACCATTTTTCTAACTATAGTATTTGTACAGTGAAATTCTGTAGAAAATCACGCGCCTCGAAGGTAGGCTAACAGTAAACGCCTAAATGCTCGATTGGGTTTAATTCATTTCGTGGGAAATAAAAACCAATCGTCGATGTTTGATCTGTCAATTCAGGCGTTTCCCGTTAGTCTACCTTTTAGGCGCGTGATTTTTCACAGAATCGCACTGTGAATCCCGTCCGAGAATCCGCCCACTAGGTGATCTCCGGGCGAGAGGGATGATTTTCGTTAATTACCCACGCGCGAAGCGCGTGGGCAACTCACCCGGTGGTTATCGCACCCCCAAAGGCTAGAATAGGTTAGGCCACCCCACCGATCCCACACATACACACACACACATGCGAAATACCCAGCCGGTGGCTGTGGCTTCCGCAAGGTTAGAATAGGTTAGGCCTTTTTCGAATCCCGTCCGAGAATCCGCCCACTAGGTGGTCTCCGGGCGAGAGGGATGATTTTCGTTAATTACTCACGCGCGAAGCGCGTGGGCAACTCATCCGGTGGTTATCGCACCCCCAAAGGCTAGAATAAGTTAGGCCACCCCACCGATCCCACACATACACACACACACACAAGCGAAATACCCAACCGGTGGCTGTGGCTTCCGCAAGGTTAGAATAGGTTAGGCCTTTTTCGAATCCCGTCCGAGAATCCGCCCACTAGGTGATCTCCGGGCGAGAGGGATGATTTTCGTTAATTACCCACGCGCGAAGCGCGTGGGCAACTCATCCGGTGGTTATCGTACCCCCAAAAGCTAGAATAGGTTAGGCCACCCCACCGATCCCACACATACACACACACACATGCGAAATACCCAGCCGGTGGCTGTGGCTTCCGCAAGGTTAGAATAGGCTAGGCCTTTTTCGAATCCCGTCCGAGAATCCGCCCACCAGGTGGTCTCCGGGCGAGAGGGATGATTTTCCTTGATTGTGAGCCCAGGTCACGATGCGAAGCGGGAATTATATATATATATATATATATATATATATATATGGGGCTTTTCATCCATTCTCGCCCACGTTTGACCTCGACATTTTTTTTTTTGCTCAATTTTTTCATATGTTGTAGTACTATATTGAAAGATCATCTGTGATTTTTTTTTTAATTTTCCAACAAACCGTTTTTCTTTTATAAATAATACCAACTCTGAAAAGAATACATCCTTCGAAAATTCTGAAAAAAATCACTGATATTCTACGTTCGAAACTCGATTTTTTGACACTCGTCCGATCGTGGACGGTTGAGATCTTCTATTTTTCCAACAAATATCAAGATTAAAGAATCATTATTCAACACATACTTTCGGGCTGATAGCATTTATTTTCGATAAAAAAAAAAATACAATCTGACAAACGATTCCACTAGTCCCTGTCCGCACAGAGAAAAAAAAATCCTCGGTTTGAGGAAAAAATTTCTTGATTTCCACTTTTCGCTATGAATGAATTGACGCGTTAACGATGAAAACCATCGAATTATGGGCTTGTTTTAACCTAAATTTTCTTGAAATGATGCCAAATTTTCCATAATTTCATCCATTTTCGTCTAGGATTGAGAATTAATTTCATTAGATCAATGCTTTTTTTTTCTAGTTTTAAGAAACATTCATTCTTGAATTTAGAATTTCTTTTTTGTTCTCAAATTAATCCATAAATTCAACATTAAAATTATCCTAATTTCTTCTTATTGTGAGCAATATTCTTCCTCTGTGTGTCTACCCTATAATATGGGAACATTAGTGACGCGCTACCGATCAAATTTGTAAATTCTGAGGCCAGTTAATTAAATCAAAACCCGTACGTATACCTGGTGATGGCGATGCCGAACACAATTAATATAAAAGCACACCACCATACTCGAGGTGCTAGGCGGAAACAATGGATTAGTCGCATCGTGTTAAAATAGTTCAGAGTTCAATTCGACGTCATGTTAGAAATCCACACCTATGTGAATAGGCATGACAATTCAAACTTTTTCGATTTTTTGTTTCATAAATCATTCATTTGTTTGTTGGTGATTGTTGGACTAGTGAAATAGTTTGTTGGATGGTATTTTTTTTCATCAAAAATAAATTCTATCAGCCCACAAGGATACTTGTGTGTGTTTAATAACGATTTTTCAACCTTGATAATAGTTGAAAAAATAGAAGATCTCAACCGTCCACGATCGGACGGATATCAAAAAATAGAGTTTCGAACGTAGAATATCGGTGATTTTTTTCAGAATTTTCGAAGGATGTATTCTTTTCAGAGTTGGTATTATTTATAAAAAAAATAAACGGTTTGTTGGAAAATTAAAAAAAAAATCACGGATGATCTTTCACTATAATACTACAACATATGAAAAAATTGAGCAAAAAAAAAATGTCGAGGTCAAACGTGCGCGAGAATGGATGGAAAGCCCCATATATATATATTAGAGTGGTCCTTATTTTGGTCATTTTTGAATTAAGATTTCTTCGCCCCCTAGAAGGGTTCCAAATAATTAAAAAAAAATATCCTCAAAATTCGAACTTTTCATCTCAATTTTAACACGTGCCGCAAAGCCTCTGAAGTTTAACGTTTGATTAACATGGCGTTTTCACTGACCATTATTCAGAATTTTTGGCGCACCGTCAATAAGGGCGAGAAAAATCTAATTCTTGTAGGAATATTTTCAGAAAACCCGATATTATTTTATCAGATTTAGAGAAATTTAAAATTCAAAATGGCGGATCCAAAATAGCGGCTGGATTTAAACATTTTTTATGTTTCACAGCCGCTATTTTGGATTCGTCATTTTGAATTTTGAATTTCTGTCAATCTGATAAAATAATATCGGGTCTTCTGAAAATATTTCTACAAGAATTAGATTTTTTTCGCACTTATTGACGGTCAGTGAATAATGATAACTGAATGGTCAGTGAAAACGCCATGTTTATCAAGCGTAAAACTTCAGATGTTTTGCGGCACGTGTTAAAATTGAGATAAGAAGTTCAAATTTTGAGGGTGTTTTTTTTAAATTATTTGGAACCTTTCTAGGGGGCGAAGAAATCTCAATTCGAAAATGACCAAAATAAGGACCACTCTAATATATATATATACATATGTATATATATATATACTAGGGGGGCTTCGCCCCCCTGCGCGCTTCGCGCGCCAACCCCCCATATTTTGATTCGTATCAGTTGTTTTGAGACCCAAATAATCCGTGGATTTTATGTTCTTCGAAGAATGACCGAATTTTTAATGAAATCCAGTGAATGTTTTGTAGATCGCGATTATATATGCTCTTCACATTAACTATGAGGTACTAAGAATTCAGATTTTTATCGGACTCTATTATTTCCTTGGTCTGTTTTCCATGTTTTCCTCTCAGGACTGCCGCTGCTAAGGGCTCTGCCCTTTAGACTTATTGATTGTAATAGCAAATGCTAATAGAATAGGGAATTGTCTACAATATAATACGAATAGTGAACTCGCCCGATTCCGAATTTTTTCCGAATTTTTCGGTTCCATTTTGGTAACTATGGCAACCATTCTGTTTACCATGACAACCATTTTGGTAACTATGGCAACCATTTCAGTTATTATGACAACCATTAGGTTTAATATGGCAAACATTTTGGTTACCATGGCAACCATTTTGATTACCATGGCCACCATTCTAGTTACCATGGCAACCATTTTGGTTATTGTAGCAACCATTAGGTTTCCCATGGCAACCATTTTGCTTACCATGACAACCATTTTGGTTACGATGGCAACCATTTTGGTTACCTTGGCAACCATTTTGATTACCATGGGACCATTTCAGTTACCATGGTAACCATTTTGGTTACCATGGCAACCAATTTGGTTACTTATGACTTATTGATTGTGATAGCAAACGCTAATAGAATAGGGAATTGTCTTCAATGTAATACGAATAGTAAACTCGCCCGATTCCATTTTGGTAACTATGGCAACCATTTTGTTTACCATGACAACCATTTTGGTAACTATGGCAACCATTAGGTTTACCGTGGCAACCATTTTGATTACCATGGCAACCATTTTGATTACCATGGCCACCATTTTGGTTACCATGGCAACCATTAGGTTTCCCGTGGCAACCATTTTGGTTACTATGACAACCATTTTGGTTACTATGGCAAGCATTTTAGTTACCATGGCAACCATTTTGGTGACCATGGCAACCATTTTGGTTACCATGACAACCATTTCGGTTACCATGGCAACCATTTTGGTTACCATGGCAACCATTTTAGTTACCGTGGCAACCATTTCGGTAAGGTGAGTTTATATCAGGTAAGGTTGCCATGTTTGAGGAAAGGGTGAGGGGTAGTGTAAGGAGAGTGTTATCGGGGATGAGATTCACATGACTCGATTCAAGGGCCCAAAGGTATCCCTGACCTCCCCTCGCGTCTGCCGTGCCAGTAACGCAAGGAATTATATAATAACCCAACCTAACCTAACTCTTTCGGGTTAGATTGGGTGAGGTTGGGTTGGTTGGGATAGATTAGGTTAGGTTGGGTTAGGTTGGGTTGGGTTAGGTTAGGTTGGGTTAGGTTAGGTTAGGTTGGGTCAGGTTAGTAGAGCGGTGGGGGGCGAGCGGAGTCGAGGAGGCCATGGAATGTCAGACACGGCGGCGGCGGCGACGGCGGCGGCGATATATCTTTATAATATAGAGAGATATATATATATATATATCTCCTATATCTATATATTATATATCTCCTATCTCCTATATTATATATCTAACCTAACCCAACCTAACCTAACCCAACCTAACCTGACCCCACCCAACCTAACCCAACTCAACCCACCCTGACCCAACCCACCCTGAGACAACCCACCTTGACCCAATCCAACCTAACCTGACCCCACCCAACCTAACCCAACCCACCCTGACCCAACTCAACCCAACCTGACCCAACCCAGCCGAACCTCACCCAATCAAACCCAACCTGACACAACCCAACCCAACCCAAAGAAGCCGAAGGGAGCCGAGGAGGGCCCAGATCCTTGGGCCCTTGCTTTGAGTCATGTGAACCCCTCCCTGCTATTCCATGGCCTCCTCGACTCCGCTCGGGTGGGAGGAAAAGAGCCGAGCGGGGTCGAGGAGGCCCAGGGCAAGAGGGGGGGGGGGGGGGAGCTGAGCGGGGTCGAGGAGGCCGTGGATCAAAAAGTCTGACACGGCGGCGGCGGCGGCGATATATCTTTATAATATAGAGGGAGGGGAGGGGAGGGAAATGAGCCGAGCGGGGTCGAGAAGGCCGCGGGCAAGGGAGGGGGGATTCGAGGGGGGTCGAGGAAGCCCAGGGAAAGAGGGGGGGGGGGGGGGGCGAAAAGAGCCGAGCGGGGTCGGGGAGGCCCAGGGCAAGAGGGGGGGGGGAGCCGAGCGGGGTCGAGGAGGCCGTGGATCGGAAAGTCTGACACGGCGGCGGCGGCGGCGGCGGCGGCGATATATCTTTATAATCAACCAAACCCAACCTGACCCAACACAACCCAACCCAACCTGACCCAACCCAACCTGACCCAACCCAACCCAACCCAACCCAACCCAAAGAAGCCGAAGGGAGCCGAGGAGGGCCCAGTCCTTGGGCCCTTACTTTGAGTCATGTGAACCCCTCACCGCCGTTCCATGGCCTCCTCGACTCCGCTCGGGTGGGAGGAAACCGAGCGGAGTCGAGGAGGCCATGGAATGTCTGACACGGCGGCGCCGGCTTTGACCTTTGACCTTTGACCTTTGACCTTTGACCTTTGACCTTGAAAAGTCTGACACGGCGGCGGCGGCGGCGGCGGCGGCGGCGGCGGCGATATATCTTTATAATATAGAGAGATATATATATATATACATATATATATATATATATATATTTATGAGAGGGTACTTGTGGGTACCAATTCAGGAGTCTATCGGTCAATACGGGGACTCTTGGCACATGTAAGGACCGTCCTCATAAGTTTCTATACGCAATGTACCTTTTTGGGACCGGTCCTGATATTCCCTCGTATGAATATCATGACATACAGGCACCAGTGGATTTATACACATACAGGTAGTTTTAAGTACCGAATTATTTAATACAATCTGAGTGTCGTCAAACATTCGGTGAATATTACCTAGCGAGGACCGCAAGTATAAACTATCATGATTACATCCAAACCGATAATTTTTCAGAGACAATGGCGTAAAGTGCCACCGTGCTATAAAGTCGTTTTATTTCATGTTTTTACAAACCAGTAGACTAATTGACTATTCCCTGACTTTGGAAAACTTGAGGAAATATATAATTATTGTTGGAAACATTGCTTTTAGATAACAATTACCATTTATTACCATTTTATAAGTTTACAATATAATTAAAGTATTAAATGTTTAAATATTATAAGGTAAGTACACATTTTATATAAATGTTTATATTATACGGGAGACTGGTGTCGGTTGAAACACGGGGTCGGTTGAACCAACGCTAATAACTCAAAAACTAATAGAGATAATAGAGTAAATAAAGTAGATAAATAAACAGTAAATAAAGCCGCTTCTTTCTGTCCTTGTATCCCTCCACTATCTCAATTAGTTTTTGAGTTATTAGCATTGTTTCAACCATACCCGTGTTTCAACCGACTCCAGTCTCCCCTATACATCGCGTCCCTAATGCCATAAAGGCATATCGTCGTTATAGGCGAAAGCTAAAAGGGCCTATGGCCCAAAAGATAATATCTTTTTAGGAAAACTGATATTTTTTTCTGACTCTATGCGTTGACTGAGTATTCTAAAGACAGCTCACCCTGGGTTATTCCGTGAGCCGACCAAGTGGGCTTGAAGTGGGCTTGGGGATTGAAGAGTGCCCGAATTTACCGACCGAACTACCATTGCAGTATATCTATATATTCGCACACTATAGATATATTACAATGCTATTTCGGTCGGTAACTTCGGGCACTCTTCAATCCCCAAGCCCACTTCAAGCCCACTTTGCCGGCTCACGAAGTCCCATTAGGGGAACCGTCTTTAGAATATTCAGTCAACGCTCTGCGTTTTTCATGTTTTCAAAGCGATAGGCAAAGTTTGAAAAAACTATATGCCTTTTTGGCATTAGTATGACATAAAGGCCTATAACGACGATATGCTTTTATGGCATTAGGGACGCGACATCGCAGACATAAAAACTTGTATTATTTAAGAAAACTTGTATTATTTAAGAAAACTTGTATATATTTTAAAAAAAAATAATGAAATATCAGTGTCAGCAGATCAACGAAGTGCCATAAAACACCCTGTTCGTAAAGATGGTCGTTGTTTTTTTTTTTTTAATGTTAATTTTTGGTCTGTGCGCTTTTAAATTGATTGTGTATCCAGGTTTTTATGGTAGCTGAATTGCGATTCAAAATACCGGGATTAGTATCCTTCAGTTTCTGTATTTCCTCCAAGGATGGTAAAGTTCGCGTAGCAAAATATTTACTGAAAGCGTTCATGACTAGACTCCTTTCAGCTGAAGTCCAACGTTGTCGCGAACATTTTCCAATTGGAGATTCTGTGAATGAACAAGGTGCCAAGTAATAGAATTGCTTGTATTTTTATATTTGTACATATTTGTACAGCACGGTGTAAGAATAAGAGGTGTGTCAACTGCCCTATACTCCCCGTGTAGAGCTCTGTAATTATTTTGCGGCAGTACGGCGAAAATCCGCCAGGGGCCTCATGCGTCGGAAAGGGTGGAGCTGGAACGCTATTCGTTGTTGATCACGTGGTCCCTGCAACCACGTGATCAACAACGAATAGCGTTCCAGCTCCACCCTTTCCGACGCATGAGGCCCCTGGCGGATTTTCGCCGTACTGCCGCAAAATAATCACAGCAATTTGAGCCAGTTGACCCACCTCTCATTCTTACACCGTGTTCTACAGTCCGTAATTTATCGAGTGGCTGTACCATGTGGTTCTTATTGAACTGAATTATTTAACTAATTAGAACTCACTTGACCGTTTCTGTTTCCTTTTAGAATTGTTTCCTGCTGATGTTGATGGTGATGGTGATGGTGATGGTGATGGTGATGGAAAACTGCAGTCGGAATTGGTTTCATTCTCAAGTGGTTGCAGACTAGTTGAATTTGATTGCGACACAGCTGCTACAAAATATGATATAATCAATAATATTTGCATGTACTGTAAATCAACAAAATATAACAATACAATTATTGAAATAAATTTGAAGCATATTCTATTTATCTTTCTCCTTCAATTACCAATTCCCATTTTTAAATTTACATGGTAAAAGTAAAATCCTCGGTAAGTATTGAGAGAGGACAATCAAAAAACATTGAGTACCTTCGCAAGACTCTTCTTGAACAAAATCATCATCTTCATCGGATGTTTCATTTCCTTCATTTCCTTCAACTGCTTCTAGTAGCTTAGAGACATTGATTATTTCCCTAGTCAGGATAGGTTGTCTGTAATGATCTTTGTGAATTTTATCAGCATGACCCATAAAATTAGCTAATTCGGAAACTTCAGCATCCTTCAGGTTTAAATTCGTGCACATTGTAGCTATATGCTTTCGTAGGATGGTTCCTCTTAGCGTTTTCGGATTTCGTGCTCCGCAATCTTCTGCAAATCTCCGCATTAGGTCACAAGCTCTCAAATAACGGTAGTCACCTTTTACAGTACCAGGAGTGCCAAAAAGATATGGATTTTTTGGATTGACCCTCGCAGATTTTCGATGTTTTAAAATAAGCTTCAATGATTCCAGTACTTCTGAATGAAGTAATACAGCAACTGTACGCCCCAACTTGCCGCGGATAGTAAATCGTACATATTTAAGCGCCGCGATTTTGTCTTTCTCACTAAATAATTTGAACGCCTCACCGATTGTTTCCTCATTCACTGATTCGTGATTTTGGAAATCTTCTATCAACGTTCTCTCTATTTCTCCTGCTCTGCGGCGATTGAATAATTGAATGAAAGTCAGGCAACTTTCTGCTAAAGCAAGCCAATCTTTATATGAAAATTCCTGTTCCAAGGAATTTCGAGCGCTTTCAAGTTTATTCCTCAAAAATAATTGTAACTTGTTTATGTCATCTTTGTGCGGTAAAATAACTTTAGATTGCCTTTTTTTTTTAAATTGAGATTCAATTGCTGTGCGGGCAACTGTTGAAGAGTAGTCCTCGATCAATAATTTTAAAAAATCTTCAGCGAAAGTCTGCTTCTCTCTATTTTCTCTTTTTATATAAAGGGAAACACTCAATTGTCCCACCTGCTTAAGGAGAGTTCCTAATGAAGTCGCAAGTGATGGGACTTTAAAGCCAGTTCCTGAAGCGTTTAAACCAGCTAAAGTTTGAATAGTGTTGATGCAGGAGTCATAATTTCTTGGGTAGAAAACGGAGAAAAGATCATGGATGCTTTCGTTGTGTTGCTTGATTTCGCAAAGGAAGCGTCCAAGTTGCCGCATTTTTTGTCTAATCATGTCATAATGACGCGGATTTTTATACCTGTCGCATAATTTGTTTCCGAAGGCGATAGTAAGTTCGTCATACCGGATGGTTCTTGTGACCCTATCATCCTTCAATGAAGGGAAAACTTTCGTTCGTAGAATCTTACATGCTATTGAATGAATTCGGCCTTCGACTTGTCTGGCCCCAGATAGTACTGTCTTGCATTTTCTGGAATCCTTGTTACTACATCTCCGGTAATGACGGCGTAGAGTTGATTTGGCATAGCTACCCATGCATGACTTGCACGTAGCATAATCTGTGGCATTTTTTTTGTGTTCCGGACGAGGCCTCCGAATAACTTTGAGCTCTCCAGTATTAGCGTCCGTATTTGTATTAAAATAAAACTGTCCTTGTTTACGAATATTCGATATAACTTTTTTTCGTGCATCATGGCCTTTCGGTATGTCAAGGAACGATTGGACTTCTTTTATATCTGCATGTTTCCTAGCAAGGTGGCGACTTAATTTCGCTTGTTCAGTCTTGCAATAATGACAAAAATCTCTTTTGGTGCCAGATTTTGTAGATTTCACGATCATTCCTTCATCGTCAGGTGCACTATGCCCCGTTTTACAATTTGGTATATCAATGTCCAGAGGGAATGATTCATTCGCTGAAGACTTTGAAATATTTCGGTGCTCATTCACATCTGAGGTTGACAGAGATTCATTTTCCGCACTACTATGAGAAGAATCCGTTTCGGGAACATATGAGTCACCTGAGTCATTATGTGAAACATTTTCTGCTCTGTTGTCGTCATACTCTTCTAAAAACAAATCACATAATATAGTTACGATTACTTTACCATGACAGTTCGACAATAACTGTTGGATAAATAATTTAGTTCAGTGTTTTTACCGTGATCTCTTATACTTGTCAAACTAAATTGTGGAACATAGGACAAATCTTCAAGACTGTGATTGTCATAGACAAACGGCGCTCTAAGATCTGCAACTTCATTTTGAGACTGTGCTGTCGGCAGCATAGTATCGTTATTTCTGTGCAATTCAAAACATGCTTTAAAAAATACAGAAAAAACTAATCTCCCTAAGTCCCTACTGAAAATGATTCTGTGATAAATCGTGTAAAAAAGTATGTAATAATTCACGTCACAAATTGTACATCTTTATGACCGATATTGGTATATATGGTTCATCATGTGGATTATTGTGTGCCTTGTTACGTAATTTATCACAATGTGTGAAAAACACATGATTTATTATGTGAATTTTCATGTGATGAAATGTTACTAAAGAAAAAAAAGGGAGATCCGATTGGGAATCGAACCCTCGTCCGTCGAACCAGAGACGCTACCACCTGGGCCACTGCATGTATTAATTACAATGCACAGTTTTACAGTCATAAAGCTTAGCCGCGCTATTTTCACAGTTTCGAAATCACAAGGATCAAATATGATCATAATTAACCTCACAAACAATTAATTTCATATTTAATCCTTGTGACTTCGAAACTGTGAAAATAGCGCGGCTAAGCTTTATGACTGTAAAACTGTGCGATGCCGCCAACACATGTAGTGGCCCAGGTGGTAGCGTTTCTGGTTCCGAATTTGGCGGACGAGGGTTCGATTACCGGTCAGATCTACTTCATTTATTTTCTTTAGTAACATTTCATCACATGAAAATTCACATGATAAATCATGTGTTTTTCACACATTGTGATAAATTAAGTAACAAGGCATACAATAATCCACGTTGTGAACCATATACCAATATCGGTCATAAAGATATACAATTTATCACGTGAATTATTACATACTCTTTTACACGATTCATCGCAGAATCATTTTCAGTAGGAGCTGTTTATAATCGAGCCGGCTTAGACAATATTCTCAATTGAAGTTTACGATTTCTGATAGCAGCTACCGCTAAACAAAATCACTCAAAGCTTTATTATTGCTTCGCTGTTCCAAAGCGCTGAATTGATTATTCAATTTTTTTGATTTGGCATGATTGATATTTCATGAACATAATCGATATTAGAAACTGGCAAAGTGAAGGATTCAATTTTCCGGTGGTCAACATTTAGGTATTGAAAATTGTAATCACCTTTCATGATCAGAATTATTCGAGGAAGTAGGAACAGCTGTCGTTGGATTATTGAAGTCTAAATTTTGTGCAAGATCACTTTGTGAAACATACACTTCAATATTACATTCATCCCATACCCAAGATGGATTGTCGGCTAAAATAAAATTTCAGATTATAGTTTTACGTTTTCTATCACAATATCATTAAACGTATATATTTCACATGAATTATCTGAGAAATGTCGTGAATTTTTTTGTATGTTTGCACCGATTGTTATTGTTCCTGTATAACATATTATTTATGATGAATAATTCTCATAAGAAAGATCGTATAATATGAACACTCAGCTTATATGTTTTACTGAATAGGTATAACTGAAACTAGTACGAACCGACGACAGGAAGTGGTGCATTTGAATAAAAAATAGGTGCAGGCAATTGGTTCAGGTCATATCTCACAACACTACAATTCGAGAGTCCATCTTGTATATCAGCTACGAAGGGATCTAGCTGAATATCCCCGGTCAGAATTTGAGGAATATGACTGTTCACAGTCCTTTGTTCTCCATTCAGTTCTTTGGAACCATCTGACAATATTGTGATAATATTTTTGCCCTCTGGGCGGTTCGGGCTGGGACACATTGTTGAAGTAACTTCAGCAATGTCTAACAAACAATGAAAACAGGAGTTAAGTGAGAATAAGTGTACGTTTTACAACTTTCGGAGCAGTGCCAACCAGTTTTGTCTTCAACTCGGGTCACTGCGATCCTTCTCAGTGACTTTATTTCATCGACCTCATATTTTTCACATCGATTCATACTTTTGCCCTGGCTACCTGACTCGCTGAAGTTGGACGCGGAATCCCTTCCTTCCATCGATTTGAAGATAGAGTCTTCGTTTCCATTGACATCGCTTTCTGGTTCGGAGGCATGTTTCCTTTCAACGCTAATATCTCGGTTATCAAGACCGTTTATATTATGTAGCGTTGTTGGGGAGATATGAGCGATGTCTAACAAACAATGAGAACAGTATTATTCATCATAAAGTTAACACTTGGTCTTTGTAATTATTGAAGAAGGATCTTAAGGTAGTTGTGTCGCGACAGTCCGTCCCAAAATTTATGCGCGCATCGCGTGTTAGAATCACCGAATAGTATACGCTACGTACCGGAAACTTTTGTCTGGAATTGTAGTCGAAGCACTCTCACAGAGAGAATGTATCCTATACCGATACACGCACACTATGACTGATTGTTTCGTGTAGTGTTTTTTTTATTATTTGTTGCAAGTGTAACCAAATATATTCATACATATATCATTTATACCGTTATATGTATATATGTACACGGTTGCTAAGCTCTCACCTCTCGATACGGCCACGCAGAATTGGGTTCAAATTAAGTTACTTTGATTGATATATCAGCAAAACTGTGCGGTCGATCAATCTGATTTTTTTTATGAATAATCATAAAATATTGTTTTACCGTATCCTTGTTTTTCATAAAGATCTATAGAACCGTTTAGATATTAAAATTGAAAATGTGCGATTTTCATATACTCAACATAGGCAACACGTGTAAAAAGTATCAACTTCGAGTGCAATTATACTGCGTTTCAGACGGTAGAAAATTCTAAAAAAATTCGTTTAGATAAATATTACGTTAATAAAACTATGGTCAAAATTTCAGACAATTCTATAGAAAATGCGCTTCGCGGCACAACTACCTTAATCAATCTAGTCGAGTCAATTCATTTTGCATCTTTGGTCTGACGTTTCGGCAGTGATGTGCTGCCCTCATCAGAGGCTAATTTATTGGAATTCACAAGAAAAAAATTTAGTTAATTAAATTATTAGTGTTAATAAATAAATGAATTATTGGTGTTAATGCACCTGTGTACCTTTTTTTTTCTGTGAATTCGGACTACTATTGCATACGTTCTATTACCCTTTCTAATTTAATCTCTTGACTTCTGAATATATCACAATTGTTTGTATATATTGTGTCAGATTATTGACAAAAAAATTTTTCTTGTAAATTCCAATAAATTAGCCTCTGATGAGGGCAGCACATCACTGCCGAAACGTTAGGCCAAAGATGCAAAATAAATTGACTCAACTAGATTGATTAAGATCCTTCTCAAATAATGAGAACAGTAGTTGAGAAAAACTAATCGTATGTTTTACAACTTTCGGAGCAGTGCTCACCAGATTTGTTTTTATCCCGGGGCACTTCGATCCTTCTCGGTAACTTTATTTCATGGATCTCAGTCTCACACGAAGTACAGGTTGCGTTCATACTTTTGCCCTGGCGATCTGACTCGCTGAAGTTGGAAGCCAAACCTTTTGCTTCCATTGATTTGACGATAGAGCCTTCGTTTCCATTGATATCGCATTCTGGTTCGGAACCATGTTTCCTTTCGATGTTCATATCTTGGTTATCGAGATCGGTTATATTTTGTGGCGTTGACGGAGAGACATTAGCGATGTCTAACAAACAATGAAAACAAGAGTTGAGAAAAAATAATCATATGTTTTACAACTTTCTGAGCGCTGCTCACCAGTTTTATTTCTATCACGGGGCACTCCGATGCTTCTCGGTGAGTTTATTTCATCGATCTTAGTCTCGTACAGAGTACAGCTCATGTTCATACTGTTGCCCCGACGATCTGAGTCTTTGAAGTTGGACGCCGAATCGTTTTCTTCCATCGATTTGACGATAGAGCCTTCGTTTCCATTGATATCGCTTTCTGGTTCGTAACCATGTTTCCTTTCGACGTTGATATCTCGGTTATCGAGATCGGTTATATTTTGTGGCGTTGACGGAGAGACATTAGCGATGTCTAACAAACAATGAAAACAAGAGTTGAGAGAAGATGACCATATGTTTTACAACTTTCGGAGCAGTGCTCACCAGATTTGTTCTTATCCCGGGGCACTTCGATCCTCCTCGATAACTTCATTTCATCGATCTCAGTCTCGCACGGAGTACAGGTTGCGTTCATACTTTTGCCCTGGCGATCTGACTCGCTGAAGTTGGAAGCCAAACCTTTTGCTTCCATTGATTTGACGATAGAGCCTTCGTTTCCATTGATATCGCATTCTGGTTCGGAACCATGTTTCCTTTCGATGTTCATATCTTGGTTATCGAGATCGGTTATATTTTGTGGCGTTGACGGAGAGACATTAGCGATGTCTAACAAACAATGAAAACAAGAGTTGAGAAAAAATAATCATATGTTTTACAACTTTCTGAGCGCTGCTCACCAGTTTTATTTCTATCACGGGGCACTCCGATGCTTCTCGGTGAGTTTATTTCATCGATCTTAGTCTCGTACAGAGTACAGCTCATGTTCATACTGTTGCCCCGACGATCTGAGTCTTTGAAGTTGGACGCCGAATCGTTTTCTTCCATCGATTTGACGATAGAGCCTTCGTTTCCATTGATATCGCTTTCTGGTTCGTAACCATGTTTCCTTTCGACGTTGATATCTCGGTTATCGAGATCGGTTATATTTTGTGGCGTTGACGGAGAGACATTAGCGATGTCTAACAAACAATGAAAACAAGAGTTGAGAGAAGATGACCATATGTTTTACAACTTTCGGAGCAGTGCTCACCAGATTTGTTCTTATCCCGGGGCACTTCGATCCTCCTCGATAACTTCATTTCATCGATCTCAGTCTCGCACGGAGTACAGGTTGCGTTCATACTTTTGCCCTGGCGATCTGACTCGCTGAAGTTGGAAGCCAAACCTTTTGCTTCCATTGATTTGACGATAGAGCCTTCGTTTCCATTGATATCGCATTCTGGTTCGGAACCATGTTTCCTTTCGATGTTCATATCTTGGTTATCGAGATCGGTTATATTTTGTGGCGTTGACGGAGAGACATTAGCGATGTCTAACAAACAATGAAAACAAGAGTTGAGAAAAAATAATCATATGTTTTACAACTTTCTGAGCGCTGCTCACCAGTTTTATTTCTATCACGGGGCACTCCGATGCTTCTCGGTGAGTTTATTTCATCGATCTTAGTCTCGTACAGAGTACAGCTCATGTTCATACTGTTGCCCCGACGATCTGAGTCTTTGAAGTTGGACGCCGAATCGTTTTCTTCCATCGATTTGACGATAGAGCCTTCGTTTCCATTGATATCGCTTTCTGGTTCGTAACCATGTTTCCTTTCGACGTTGATATCTCGGTTATCGAGATCGGTTATATTTTGTGGCGTTGACGGAGAGACATTAGCGATGTCTAACAAACAATGAAAACAAGAGTTGAGAGAAGATGACCATATGTTTTACAACTTTCGGAGCAGTGCTCACCAGATTTGTTCTTATCCCGGGGCACTTCGATCCTCCTCGATAACTTCATTTCATCGATCTCAGTCTCGCACGGAGTACAGGTTGCGTTCATACTTTTGCCCTGGCGATCTGACTCGCTGAAGCTGGAAACCGAATCTTTTTCTTCCATTGATTTGACGATAGAGCCTTCGTTTCCATTGATATCGCTTTCTGGTTCGGAACCATGTTTCCTTTCGATGTTGATATCTCGGTTATCAAGATCAGTTACATTTTGTAGCGTTGACGGAGAGACATGAGCGATGTCTAACAAACAATGCAAACAAGAGTTGAGAAAAAATAGTCATATGTTTTACAACCACGAAGTAATAGTAAGGAGACCGAACTCCGTTATACAATTTCAACTACGTTTTCTGTATGACAAAGGAGCAGTCCGCTGAAAAGAATAACCGCAGTCTTCGCGCCTGCGCGTTACACATTCTAGCGGTGTCTCTTTCTCTCTCACAGAAAGCGCGAGAGAGATAGCTCGGCCGTCACCACGAAGTAATAAACAGTGATTTAGTGAGGTTATGGTGATTTGGTGGATAAGCTGAATCTGGTGAATCGTGAAGGAAATACACGGCGGATCTTTTATTATTTCTGAAAGATACGTGACTTGTTAAAAATACGGCGAGGAATCATAGGTAAGTTTCCTCCGAAACAAAACACCATAACCTCACTAAATCACTGTTTATTACTTCGTGGTGACGGCCGAGCTATCTCTCTCCCACTTTCTGTGAGAGAGAAAGAGACACCGCTAGAATCTGTAACGCGCAGGCGCGAAGACTGCGGTTATTCTTTTCAGCGGACTGCTCCTTTGTCATACAGAATACATTGCTCCATTTTGAAACGGGCCGCGGCTGAGTTCCGTCTCCTTACTATTACTTCATGTTTACAACTTTCGGAGCACTGCTCACCAGTTTCGTTTCTATCACGGGGCACTCCGATGCTTCTCGGTGAGTTTATTTCATCGATTTCAGTCTCGTACGGAGTACAGCTCGTGTTCATACTGTTGCCCCGACGATCTGAGTCTTCGAAGTTGGACGCCGAATCCTTTTCTTCCATCGATTTGACGAAAGAGCCTGCGTTTCCATTGACATCGCTTTCTGATTCAGAACCATGTTTTTTTTCAACGTTGATATCTCGGTGATCGAGATCATTTATATTATGTAGCTTTGTCGAAGAGACATGAGCAATGTCTAACAAACAATGAAGACAGAAGTTGAGAGAAAATGATCATACGTTTTACAACTTTGTAGCAGTGCTTACCAGTATTGTTTTTATCTCGGGGCACTTTGTTTCGTCTTGATAATGTTATTTTATCAATCTGAGTCTCGTCCGAAGTACAGCCTTTATTATTACTTTTGCCTCCATCTGAAGAATCTTGCACCGTAGCTATGCTTCTTTGTTCATATTTCGTTTTCAAACTATCCAACTTTTTTTTACTGGCTACAAATGCGGATCGAAGAGTAAATTTATGGAAGAGTATTTTCAATCCAATATTGAAGGGTAAGGGTAAAACCAAATAAGTACGTTTATTTTCATTAACGCTTCGTTAGAATCAAGGGTCAAATTTATTTCGTCTTAAGTAAAGTTAGCTATTTTCAACCAAAAGTGTTACACTTACCATTCCGAGCGACAATTTTACCCTCGTATCTTCTTCCGTCTTTATATTTTATACTTGTAGCGTATTTTCGTTCAATAATGTCCACTTCTTTGCATATATAATAAATGCCATCGTCAAACAGAACAAGGGCAAATGCGGCCATAACTGCATCCTCTCTTCCGGATCGTAAGATAATGACTGCGTTCTTACCACGGTGTAAGAATAAGAGGTGGGTCAACTGGCTCAAATTGCTGTGATTATTTTGCGGCAGTACGGCGAAAATCCGCCAGGGGCCTCATGCGTCGGAAAGGGTGGAAGCTGGAACGCTATTCGTTGTTGATCACGTGGTTGCAGGGACCACGTGATCAACACCTGTAACCACGTGATCAACAACGGATAGTGTTCCAGCTTCCAGCCTTTCCGACGCATGAGGCCCCTGGCGGATTTTCGCCGGACTGCCTCAAAATAATTACAGAGCTCTACACGGGGAGTATAGGGCAGTTAACCCACCTCTTATTCTTACACCGTCGTTCTTACGTATGCATTCACAATGCGCGATATGGTGAGTACGGGGATTGGAATAACTATACGAAAAGAAATAGGAATTCGCCCGGTCCCGACATGTATCATTACGTATCGAACAGCGGTCCCCGCATGTGTCAATCCGTAGAAACATGAGGAAGTTACCGAAAAAACAATCGTTGATTCGACACTGTTAGAATTAGTTTCCAACAATATTCGAATCGGACGAAATTAGTTTTTTCAATCGGATCTACCAATATACGTGATAAAATACGATTACGTAAAATTCGGTGAAACTATTATCTAGCCTGAGTAGCATGAGATCGTTGTCGATGACCTGTTCTCGTGAGACCGAAAATCAAATTTAAACAACCAGATTTAATCGAAGGCACGAATATTCATGAATTGTTCGTGTTCTGACAACATTTAAGCTAGATGGGCAAACGAATAACTACGAAGAGAAATGGAAATTTGCCCGGTCCCGACATGTATCATTACGTATCGAACAGCGGTCCCCGCATGTGTCAATCCGTAGAAACATGAGGAAGTTACCGAAAAAACAATCGTTGATTCGACACTGTTAGCATCAGTTTCCAACAATATTGGAATCGGACGAAATTAGTTTTTTCAATCGGATCTACCAATATACGTGATAAAATACGATTACGTAAAATTCGGTGAAACTATTATCTAGCCTGGGTGGCATGAGATCGTTGTCGATGACCTGTTCTCGTGAGACCGAAAATCAAATTCAAACAATCAGATTGAATCAAAGGCACGAATATTCATGAATTGTTCGTTTTCTAACAACATGTCAGCTAGAAGGGCAAACGAATAACTACGAAGAGAAATGGAAATTTGCCCGGTCCCGACATGTATCATTACGTATCGAACAGCGGTCCCCGCATGTGTCAATCCGTAGAAACATGAGGAAGTTACCGAAAAAACAATCGTTGATTCGACACTGTTAGCATCAGTTTCCAACAATATTCGAATCGGACGAAATTAGTTTTTTCAATCGGATCTACCAATATACGTGATAAAATACGATTACGTAAAATTCGGTGAAACTATTATCTAGCCTGAGTGGCATGAGATCGTTGTCGATGACCTGTTCTCGTGAGACCGAAAATCAAATTTAAACAACCAGATTTAATCTAAGGCACGAATATTCATGAATTGTTCGTTTTCTAACAACATGTCAGCTAGAAGGGCAAACGAATAACTACGAAGAGAAATGGAAATTCGCCCGGTCCCGACATGTATCATTACGTATCGAACAGCGGTCCCCGCATGTGTCAATCCGTAGAAACATGAGGAAGTTACTGAAAAAACAATCGTTGATTCGACACTGTTAGCATTAGTTTCCAACAATATTCGAATCGGACGAAATTAGTTTTTTCAATCGGATCTACTAATATACGTGATAAAATACAATTACGTAAAATTCGGTGAAACTATTATCTAGCCTGGGTGGCATGAGATCGTTGTCGATGACCTGTTCTCGTGAGACTGAAAATCAAATTCAAACAATCGAATTGAATCAAAGGCACGGATATTCATAAATTATTCGTTTTTTAACAATATTCAACTCTCTAAATTTGAATCAGTGAAAACTCACTGATTGCAGTTATAAGTCTGCCACTGATTGGTTCAGTGGCAGACTTATAACTGGAAAGCAGTGACTATTCACTGATTGTCAGTAGTTTTCACTGATTCAAATTTAGAGAGAAGCTAGAAGAGTCAGACAATCTGCGCGACGGACTATGAAATAACTCCCAGGAAATACCAGAAATTTACTTGGTCCCCACATGTATTCTCACGTTCACATCGTTCGCGTATAGGTACATGCAGGGACCAGAGAATTGAAAATGCTTTCCGAAGAATTAATCTATCACGGTACTGTCATGTTACGGGTTATCAAATGGTTAAACGGCCCTGTATAATACCGCGTTGTATATAAACTCTAGTTTCATCATATCTTATAATCAAGGGTGTACAAATGAAAATAACCTACAAGATTCAAATTATAATTACAACGTAGAGTTACGTATATTAATGTACACGGGTCGCCTTTTCGGACCCGATATGTACCCTTTCATAAATATATATATGTATATATATATATATATATATATATAATTGTAATGTAATTGTGAAAAAATAGTTAAAAATTAAAAGAATATTATTTCATAGAACTTGTATAAAAAATAGAAATTAGTTCATATTCAGAATATTTAGAGTCATATCACAAGAATATTTTGTGACGTGATATGTGAGGAAATAATTAATATGAAAATCAGCAATTTTCAGGGTTTCTACCTAACAGTATAAGCAACAACTGTGTCAAATTTGAAATTATTTCATCGAGTTTCATTGGAGTTACAAAAAAAAGTAACTCGTCGGAAAAATTACATTTATTTTCCGAATTAAACTCTTCGATTTTTTCCATATAGTCGCAAGGTATCCAGGGAGCGTCCTGTACTTATTTCGAATTTTTTAGATATATTAGGGTGGTCCTTAATACAGTCATTTCTGAATTTTGTGGCTTCCGTAGGCTGATATGTCTTTAAATATTTAATAAGAAATGTAGTCAAAACGCAGAACATTTCGTGAATCCGGGTCAGTCGGTTGGCCGAAATTTTCAGACTATGCTTTCGGCCTACGCTCAGCGCATGTACTAAGGGCAATATGCCGTCTGTCGCTGGCAGCGCTACCACTGCCGCGCCACTGTTACTACCGCCGCTACCAGAAGAAGATTTGACTATCGAAGGATGGTTCGTTGGTGATTTCAAGAGTGGTTCGTGCGTATCGTATAAACAGGTGTTACTGAAACCAAGTTTATCGAAAAATAAATTGTTTTACCGCTTTACGAGTGAAGTTTTGTTAATTATTACTCGTTCGAGATGGACCGTGATGATCTGGAAACGGGTAAGTAATAACTATTCTGATTTTTATGCCTGCGTTTTGTTGCATTCGCAACCTCGTGGTACTGTATTTGCTTCTGATTGAAAATTGGACGACTAACTGCGGTTCGTATTTGTTAGATAGTGTAGTCTCGCGGGAAATACAGGTAAACGTTGATAAACCGGATGCGGAACAACTGAGCGGCGGATTAACCGTGCTGAGATACTGACAAGTATAGACTTGTTGAAATACATTGTATTATTGTAGTCATATTACTAAACATTGGCGTGGATCTATTAAATAGAGGGTGACTCTATGTTTAAAATATTTTTCCACTATGTCACATCGTTTCGATATTACTTCCATAATCCGGACTCTTGCTAATTCGAACTCGGCTCGGTTCTAATTGATTCGGATCCGGTTCATCGAGGTTTTACCTTATGGTCAAATATTATTTATTTTTATTGAAATAGCCGTATTCAGTTTCACTATTAAGCGTGATTCCATTAGAACCGTGCTACAGAAACAATGTTCATACGGACTAACTATCACAAAGGATCTATCGTCAAACTTGAATCCGTGTAGTATCACGCCGATTGGTAACATTTTAGCGATTTCAGATCCCGACGTTCCGGAAAACGTAGGAGAAACATTGGAGGGAGAGAGCGTATCAAGACGAACTATCAGTCTCAAAGCCGGAGAAACATTCAATTCATTTCAAGAATTCGAGGCGCGCCTTAAAAAACTTCGAAATGATACATACAATGTATACTACCGGCGTGACAGTGTATCAATTGCTCAGTGCCGTAAAAAAGGTGTAAAGAGACATATAGCTGATCAGTTGAATTATTATATGGCTTTATACTGCTGTCTGCACGGAGGCAAGAAGTTCAAAACAACCTCAATGGGGAAAAGATCTGCATCGTGAGTGTGATTTTTGTTCGATATCGTGAGAATCTATGTCGTCGTTTCCAACTATACATAATAGTAATTTCTTCACAGAACTTTCCAAAAGGAATGCGAAGCTCAGTTTAAACTGAAAGTGACCAAGGATGGCAACTCGCTGATTGTTTCCGATGCTAAGTTGGACCATAATCATGAATGTTCGAAGGTGATATACCGCGACATTGCGTGGATGCGGGTCACTCTGTTGTGAAAAATTTTTAGTCTACGCTCAGTGCATGAATCAAGAGCGCAGAAAATTTCTCCCGATGGACTGACCTGCATCCACATAATGTCCCGATTTGTATGATTTATACTTCATTTCTATGTATTTCGTAAAATGCTTGTTATTCAAACGAAACTCGAATGTTATCCGGTGTGAAAACACAGGTAATAAGCGATTGTGAAGGATATTCAACGTCATATTTCGTGAGCCTCGATCTTCATGAGGAACCGAGCAAATCACAGCGGGACTTAAATGTTTATTTCAAACAATAATCATTTGGGAGGTCATGATATATAGGGTGGTTTATAGTATATATAGGGTGGTGTAGTATATATAGGGTGGTGTAGTATATATAGGGTGGTTTATGTAAGTCGATATAGCTGAATATCTTGATAGCAACGTATTTTAGAAAAAGATGTTTCACACAAAAGTTGCCTGGTTCGGAAAATTAAATGGACCACCCTGTATACCACCCCATTAATCGATGTCTTACGATATTTTCACAGAATTTATACCGACAACTTCCTCAAACGAGACGATTAGACAGTGAGGACAAACAAAAGGTCATCAATCTCCTCAGCCTAGATGCTAATCGTAAAAAAGTTAAACAACAGTTTGAGGCTCGAACTGACAAGGTTATTCTTCTGAAAGACCTCTCCAACATGGTCGCCAGGCGTGGCAACATTAACAATCTTGCCGCAACCGTGAAAATGTTGGAGGAAGAATACGGTGAGTTCATACGACAGCTGAGAATTAGGTGTCCGGCCCATATCTCCGTAGACTAATTCTCCCCGTAAAAAAATTTTGGACGGAATCTATTTGGCTGAATACTCTTGAACAAAATCTCCACTGAAAATTTTCGCGGATGAAGTCTCCCTTGTCTTTTTCTGAAGAAACTGTACTTACTGCGGGTGCCGAATCACAACTAGGTGGTCTCCGGTCAAGATAGATGATTTTAACATATCGCCATACACTTTTAGAATACTATGGGCAGGACCTGCGGGGATTAATTTCGGCGGGTTGGGAGGGGGGGGGGGGGGGGGGGGCTGGGAATTTATCGGACCGAGAAGATTTCGTCCTACGGGATTTGTTCCGGGGGATATTTGTCCGGAAAATTATTTCCGGAGAGAATTATTCAACGGAGAATTGGTCCTGGAACCGAGAATTTTACCCTTGATTTCGTTAATTGAACAATAATTTTTCCAGATGCCGAGTGCCACATCTTTGAAGAAGACAACATGTTCAAAGGTTTGTTTTTCGCATCGAAACATATGAAATCGGCAATGGCCGCCTACCCGGAATACGTTGGAATCGATGCTACCTTTAAACTATTGGACATACGTGCACCAGTATATTTGATGATTTTTGAGGATTCGGAAGGGTGTACGGAAATTGTTGCTGCGTGCATTTTGATGACGGAGGACAGGGCCAGCATGACCTGGTTTCTTGATTGTTTCAAGGTTGCGCATCCATCATGGGAATCCATCAAGTGCGTTATGGCTGACAAGGATTTGTTGGAAAGAGAGGTCATCAAAAGTACTTTTCCGTCGGCACACGTACTAATTTGTATATTTCATTCGCTGCGGACATTTAACCGTGAGATCACTTGCGATAAACTCGGTATCACGGTGGGTCAAAGAGATTCTGCCAAGGAGATTTTTCAGAGAATGGTGTATGCCAAAACAGAGGAGCAGTACCAACAACTGTACGACCGGTTGCAAGATCTCCCACAGTCGGTAAAAAATTATTTCAACGCCAATTGGCACGACATCCGAGACGAATGGACTTTGGCGAAAAAGTTCATGCGGAACAATTTTTTGAATACAACGAACAACAGAATAGAGTCGCTTAATGCTAAAGTGAAAAGCGTCGTCAAAAGGTACAGCTCTTTGGAGGATTTCGTCAAAAATTTCTTCATTTTGGTAAATTGCCTCAACACCGAACGAGATCACAAGGCAGCACATGCCTATCAAAAAACAAGGGTTACGCCATTCGAAGAAGGTAGCCCGGAGCTTTTCTATATGCGGTATCTGACTGGCTATGCATTTAAATTCATACAACCGGAGCTTGAAAAACGATCGCGAGTTGAAATCGATGGCGATTCGCCAACTGGTACGTATGCACTTCGCGACCGTGATGGCACCCACCACACCAGTGCTCACACTTGCGATTGCGGCCCACATACGTCGATGAATCTCCCTTGTAGGTCAGTTCAAGTCTAATATTATTAATTATGCCAAAGGATTTACGGTATATATTATCAGAATTTGTAAACAGCTGTACTACCTCAACTAACCCGCTACTAGAAAAATATCTATAAAAGATAAAACAGACGAAGTTGTCATTCATGAACCGTGTTTACCCATTTTTTCAGGCACATATTCGCAGTGCGAGAACATGAGGGGATGGAGCTCATGGAAGAATCGCTATGCGACAAACGCTGGACAAGGAACTACTATTATAAACATCAAAGAATATTCACACGTCATGATGCGGTTGAAGATACCATACCTCATACTATCACAACAGCATTTACCACGAAGCGAATTCTGTCAGAACAGGAACGATACCGCAAAGCGATCCTTGTAACCAACAACCTTGCCGCGCTTTCCACAGAAGTGACTGGACCCGTGTATATTCAACGTTTGGAGCTTTTGGCGTACATCCAGGCGGAATGGCAAGCAAATCGCGAAGTTTTGGTTCCCAGACATGATGTGGCAATAGAATCTAGTCGAGTTCACACCGGAGCTTTTGCCCGGAATCAGTCACCTTGTGAAGCTTCCACTTCACGTGGAGCATGCAGCATGCAGCATCCATTACTGAATCGTACCACCCAACACAGCCATCCATCTTTGACGGAACAAGGCATTGCTCATACCCGAAGTGATAACGAACAAGATTCTGAGGACGAGATAGAAACAGTGCGTCGCAAATCACCTTCTCATGCCCAGGAACAGTTGGAAAAAATAGTTGTACCACCAGCCCTAAAACGACGAGGCCGTCCTAAAGGCGCTGATAAAACTACGATTGGCTTGCCAAAGAGAACTGGTAAAGCTGCGACTTCCAGACAGCAACCGTTCATAAGAAAACGAGAGGAAGAGAAAATAATTATTATGCTAGACTGGTTTGTTGACCCTCCGATCGCTCAAGCTGCTCTGTCAAATGGCACTATCATTGAAGAATCTGCAGTGGAGGCAAGGCCTGATAAGGTAACCCACGCTATATTGGATGCTGATGTGGGCCTGTCTCTGATCAAGAAATTTTTGTCCAAAGATGCGTGGCGTGTTGTGTGCGACGTACGCAAAAACAAGAAAAAAAATCACCGGTGGAGCTGTGGTTTTTGTCAAGTAGATTTGGAGACGACCGTAGGGGATGAAAATTTAGTTCCGAATAGAAGTGACTCCGAAAAGGTTGCCGTCCGATGTGACTTTTGTCTGATATGGCATCACCTACCATGTACCAGACTTAAACAACCACCTAAATCAAATTGGATGTGTAGACAATGCCAACAGTTGACTTCTTGAGCAGATTGTACTAGCTTATCTGGGAGAAGAATGATATGTAGGGATGATTTGATCTTCAGGAAATGCCTGGACATGCATTCCTACTCGCATCTATACTTACCTATATATATTTAATCTATATTCCTGTCTATGTCTGTACCTTTCCATCGGTATCAATTTCTTCATCCTAATGTGATATGATTGTCTTCAAGCAATATCTTTTTATCTCAGCTAATAACTGACATTTATTATTTAGTATCGCATCCTGTAGTACCGAGACTCGCATTTATGAAATTGAGTCATTAAATTTAATATAAGAGAGTATGCAATCCAGTCGGTACTATAACAAATAATATATTAATAACCTTTAGTTTTATGAAATTAAGTCATTAAATTTAATATAAGAGAGTATGCAATCCAGTCGGTACTATAACAAATTAGTACTTTGTGATACAAGTGCGAGAGAGCGATCATTATACGCAGGGTGTGAAGTTGGTCGCACGAGCCTTACGAGTAACACAGCAACACGCGCCGAAGGCGAGTGCTGCTCGTGGTACGAGTACGGCGAGTGTGACCAACTTTACAACCTTCGGATGGTCGCTCTCTCGCTCGTGTATCACATAATATTTTTTGTAACAAATGCATGAGAGGTGCTGCTTCTCGTGCCTGCCGAGAGGAGCGCGCGAGAAGAGTGTGAGAAGTGCGTGCGAGAAGAAGCACCAGTGTGAGAAGTAAAATCCGTCCGATTTGCGCATGCGCAGCATTGTTATTGTATCCATGGCTGTAAAGCGCCACTTAGGCCACTCTCTGCAGGCATGAGAAGTAGCACTTCTCATGCATGCGTTGCAAAAAATATATTAATAACCTTTAGTTTTATGAAATTAAGTCATTAAATTTAATATAAGAGAGTATGCAATCCAGTCGGTACTATAACAAACAATATATTGATAGAGACCTATAGTTTTATGAAATTAGGTCATTAAATTTAATGTAAGAGAGTATGCAATCCAGTCGGTACTATAACAAACAATATATTGATAGACCTATAGTTTTATGATACCGTCATTATTACTGTGATTATTACTGTCAGCATTAGTGACTCAAGTATGAAAATAGAGAAAAATCAAAACCTTAAAGTGTGGATTGAATGTTTACCTCATTTGTATCCAGGGTTTAGTAATTATATTAGCGAGTCCCCTAATTCATATAAAAACGTTCATGGGAGGCAAAGATTAGAAAGAGACAAGAGATGTATTGCGCGGTAGCAGAGGGAGAACAAGCTGTGTTCAGACAGAACTTGAAAAATTGACTGTATGTGCTTATATGGGGGATATCCAATTGGTTAGAGGTTATGTGACTTGAAAGCTGGGAATTTTCAGAGTTATAGACGTCGAAGACATCGCTACTCCGATTTTCGCATTGCTGTACGATTTTACAAAATTTGTCGTACGAATAATTTTGCGCTTATTCGTACGGTTGTCGTACGAATAATTTTGCGCTTATTCGTACGGTTGTCGGACGAATAATTTTGCGCATATTAGTACGATTGTCGGACGAATAATTTTGCGCTAATTCGTACGGTTGTCGGACGAATAGACGCAGTGAACATAAAAATTCTGTAAAATTTTTTATCTTTAATATTTTTGAGATTCAGAAGATGCTAGCACAATTTTTGTCAATACTAAGAAAATTCTTTCATCTTTCATCAATCATATCTTTTTTCTTATAATATTTATTAATTCTTGCAATTAATATATGTATTATAGAAATACTCATCTTTTTGGAAATCCAAATGTGTAGTCTCCTGGCATCGATTTCAAACGCACTTTTTGATGGATCATGTTCTTTCGATTCGAAAGTCTCATCTCAGATATATAAACACTGTGTTTATTCGATAATGGAAAATACTAGTGGTTTGAATTCGTAATGAAAGCACGATAATATTTACAAACAAGTGGACATCTAACCTCGAAAAAATGTAGATCGCAGCCATGTGTTCTGTCAGTGATCACAATTCAAAAGAATATTGAAAATTAAATATGTGTAAGAATGATAATTACGAAGAATTAAAAGATCACAGAATCAAATTCAAAATCGAAATATATAAAAACGTAATAAAATTAAGCAGTGGTGTAAGTGGTGTTGGCGGTGTTGTACAATACTTATGGCACCAATCTGAGGGTTCGCGCGCCGCGCCGCGGCGGTTTTTCGCAATCTGGCACTGTCATGGCTGTAACTTTTCAAATCCTCTAGATATTTTGACACCGATTTATTTGCAGGTAGAGTAGGTCACTAGCATTCCAAATAAATTATAAAAAAAAAAAACGATTTTTTGAAAATTCAAAGGTGTAGATACCCCCTTAATAAAGAAAAATCGATAACAAACGAAACAATTTCCCTAATAATTAGATAGCCACGCTTGGCCATACAATTTACGATACTCCGAAATCTACTGCCAAATAGAGACCACGAGGTCACTCGAGAGACGCGAATTACAGGTTTGACGTTTCCAAATTAATCTAGAACGAGAGATCGCTCTTTAACCAAATTCTGACAATATTATAGTGATCGATAAGATACTAAATTATCCAAAAACGATACAAGATCTTACTAGGTTTCACATACTGTTGGAATTACCCAGGCATGTCGCCACTGGCAACTATATGGCCACCTCTATTCAGCTACCTCATTGGCCACACTCTTGGATCGATCCCACGTATCTATCTCACTCTCTATATTAAACATATACTATGCCTGTACGTTAGACCGTTACGTGAAATATATATAGCCAAAGGATACAAGAGACTTATATAGATTGTTATATGGAGACGGTTGAAGTTCAACCGCCTCCCCGTAAATAAAGGGTTACATTCATAAACAAAAGGTGAAATTGTTATTCACAGACGTATATAAACCAACACATACGATAATGAATTATCCAAAAACTAACTATATCCTACTAAACTATAACAAATTAACGATAGTAACCTGAACTTTACGCGAGGTCTAAACCTTCGCGGCTATCTTCGCTCAGCGTACTCCAGGAAAAGGTATTTTGTACAGTATTTCATGCACAATATTATTCTAACAAACTAAATCAAAAATAGAACCCATACGAGAAGCGATGAGCAATAAATTATCGCCAAAAAGCAATGAAACATCTATGTAACTCAGTCAGACTCGAGGTTGTTCGATAAACTATTAGACAGAATACGAAAGACGAGCTTCTTAGCTCAAAACACCAAAAACGAGCCTCTTAGCTGAATAATCAAATTAATAATCAGAATTTTATACGAACAAGCTCGTGTCTTCACAAAAGAATTAAGACCTTACCTTAATCAAGTTGCGTCAATTTAACACACTACACTATTTTAACAATACTCGATATTAACGATAGACAGTACGATAGGCGATACTTGATGAGTGGCGTAGACCAGAGCGAAGAGTAGACCGATTAACAGGTGTACCCTCCTTATATAGTCTTTATTTCCAGCCGTCAGCTCATCCTTCAGATTTGCGTAATCACGTGACATATCGGTAGTCTCATTGGTCGGTGAGCGACAGATTTTGACGAACGTTATATAGGACAAGTCTATCTCACCCCTGCCGCTGCTAATACCGCTCCTATTACCGCCTTCCTTTTGAATCCCCGGGCGCTGGAGTTACATGGAGCCTCGCTCGCCCGGCCACCCGATATTTCTTCTAGGGCCTTACATCATTCGTCGATCCACCAGAAAGTTAGTGGAAAATTTTTAGTCGTATTGGATCCGCCATTTTGTTTCTTCAAATTTTGACTTCAGTAACGTGATCAGCGACCCCAAAAACCCTCGAGTGCTGATTTTTACCCGAATTGAATGCGTTTTTGACTTTTGGCCAGGAATTTCGGATTCCGTACCACTGTTGCGCCGCCAAGTTTTTTAGTTTCAGATAAGCCAATCAGCTGATTTCGTAGAGGGAGTAAGCGTCTATTTCTTCGAAACAGGTGTCTTCAGAGCGCCATCACTTTAGATCTAATGAATATTTTTAGCTGAAAATTATATGCATACTCTTGAAACACTTATAAATAAATAATAAAAACTCCAAAGTTCTATCTTTTCATTGGTCCTCACAAAAAATCCGAAAAAATGCTTAAAAATCAGACCGTCAAACCGGAGAACCCCCTTAAAAATGTCAAAACCGTAGTGCTACGCGATGCTCTACGACTTTTTCACGAATAACTGTGAGTTTTAAAACCCATGTAATCCGATTTCATGGCCCGATGGTAGCTGAGATTGTGTCCAGTATAGTGGGGAGACGACGTATGAAGAAGTTTTCAATGAGCTCGGCGTAGTGTTCAATTTTTTTTTTCAAATTGTGGTCACAGCTGCGAAGCAGTGGAAATGAAGATGTCTCTTAGGGGTAAGAAGAATCATTTTTCTGAAAATCGCAAACAATTTTTATTCAATTTGAGAACATTTCACATGGAAAAAAATCAGCCGCACTTTTTCCCAAGTAGCACACTGTTCACTCTGTCTTCACCCAAAGTTAGCAGAAAATTAACTAGACATTTTTATGGTAAATGGCAATAGGTCTGACACGAGTCCATAGTTCATTATGCACTGACTGAAAGCGCGCCAATGTCCTCTGAAATGTTATGTTGCAGGCAACGGTTGACGTCGACCGCTATGAGGCTTCCAGATGATGATGGACAGTCAAAATATCAAGAAGATTATCTGCAAGTGGGCTTATAACAATACCTCTCGGAAGTAGAATAAAGAAATTGCGACTGCATGTCAACCACGGGTGGATTCTACATTCGACATTATAATAACCGATAGTCACCTTTGTGTGGACTATTAGGGTGCTTTTTTTTAACGACTATTTTCATTTTTTCGTTCCCCACTCAAAATCTTGTTGAAAATGTCAAAAAAAAAAAAAATCCCCGAAAATTTGACATGTTCATTTGTTACATGAAATTGTACTGATAAACAATTGCAAATCATGATTTATAAAAAGTTTGGTACGAAAATTCTGAAAAATTTCATAAAATGACAATGTTAACGCTTTACATCTCAATGAATATCAATCTTAGCGATTCAACTGGTGAAACCTTTTTTCAAGGAAATTAAATTTTCTACAAGTTTGTCCTATACATTTTTTCAACAAATCCAGTCACTTTTGAAATATCTTTAAAAGAATGGGAATTTTTCACCAAAATCAGATTTAGCGACCCGTACCAACGTACAGGTGCAGATTACAGCTACGGCACACAAAGCATTTTTGAAGAACTTTCAATTCCGAGTAAATCCCACTTTGGAACAATTCAATAGCATAAAATGCGGCTGAGATAGAGATATTTGAAAAAAAAAATCAAAGTTTACGTGTATTTTAAATGGGAAATCTTCATACGCATTGGGAGAGTACTTAGAGTTAATATTAAGGGCTCAAATTTTCAGGAAATTTTTTTTTTTCACATTTTCAGGAAGATTTTGAGTGGTGAGCGAAAAAATAAAAATAGTCGTTAAAAAAAAGCACCCTAGTGGACTATGCATTGCCTTTGATAATCATTTTACATTGAATTTACACGCCAATTATAAGACGACGTCTAGTTGCTCGAGCAATTTGCCTTTAATTCGACATTTTATGGGACATTCGTTCACATCAATAGTAAACTATAAGTCAACTCTTTTTGTAGAAAAAGAAATATGGAATATCGATCGCGAACCATGTCAATGTCATCTCTTAGATATTCAAACATTGGCCCGCCAACGTACCACGGACTCCAAATTTTTTTTTTACAATTTTGTTTAAATTATTTTTTCGTTATGAATATTTTTAGATAAATGTTGACATCTTCAATTTCTTCATCCGAATTGTTTTTCCAACCAATAATCATAAGCCAATAGAGTGAGCGAGCGCAGCGAGCGAACAAGTACAACGTTATTTAGTTTGAACAAATTTTTCAATTCCAAACTTTTATTCTTCTACAGGTACTTGGCAGTTGTATCTGATTTCAATGGTTTTGTATATTGATAATCATCAACCAATCAAGTGAGCGAGCGCAGCGAGCGAACGAGCACAACCTTTGATTATTTTTTGGTGGAGTGATCTACACATTAATGGACTTGGCGAAAGGTTTTTGCACCAAAGGTGCTTTTTGGGGTTTTTATTATATTATGGGGTCGTAGCGGTACGTGCGAAGCTCGTGTCGCTATATTCTTCAAATCGGCAATTTACATACACTCTAACGATACAAATGATTCAGAGAATTTACGTAGATTGACGTGAATTCGTCGATATACGATATTCAAATTGATCAAATTGTGTTGTAAATGCAGGGTAGGCTTACCCAATATTGTAATGGATAAAATAAACGATCTATCTATCCTTATGAATCAAAAATGTACTATTTTCCACTACATTAATAAAATCAAAAAATTTGTATCTATAAATCAAATTCATCAATGTAGAATAAATTCTTCTGATTTTGAGAAAGTTTCGATGAATGATGCAATCTGTATCAGCTATTCGACGAGCACTTTTTATTTGGTGCAATTGATTCATGCAAGGTGAATGTTCATGAGATGTGAAATCATTTTGAATTTCATGCGATGCGTTTTCGGTGCGTTGACCACCGCAGACCATCGTGTGAGAGCAGATGATCACGTCTCGCGAAATATTTACCTCTGAAAGGACGGTGAAAGGACGGTTGGAGGATAGTGAGTGGGCGGTGAAGGGAAGGGCTAAGCCTCATCATCCTCCGCTAATATTTACCCACGCAGACACAAAGGTCTGACGACACAAAACCGGCGCGGTACGACGCTCTTTACGAAAACTTCGCAAGTTCTTTCGCGGTTTTAGCTGGCAAACACGAACGCACCCAATCGCATACAGCTACGGCCAAGTGTAGTGCGCAAGTTGCATTTAAGAGTTGCGATGAAAACGGGAGCCGGATTACATCTAACGACTTACTAGCTGCATGATGGTCTACTGCAATCAGCGTAAAATGAATTTTGATTGACTTTAATGATTTGATGAGTATTCATTAACCGAAAACAAAAATTACTTACTAGATACTTTGCAAAGGTACGATACCTATATGCTCCGGTTTTGCGTTATTCATAAGAGGAAGAGTACACCATAATAATTATGGTATACCGTATGGTGACACTAAACTAGATCGCCCTAGTGGCGTCAATCAAAATCGAAGTACGTTTGTTCAATGCCCAGCCTTAGTGCTGCTGAATCTTTGGCGCTCGTGGCCAGGGATCGTACAAGGATAGTTATTGAATATGACAAGAAACAATTGCTATCAATGTTAAATTTATTTCACATACAGAAGAGTATGCGAGAGGTGTGTGTTGTCGCGTCGGTTGTTGGAGTCGAACTATACTGGTCATACATATGGAATGCTGTCCATAGAATGAGGATTTCGAGTGGATATTTTCCAGGCCTAGGAGAGACGTGGAAAAGTTAGTTTGTGATCAAAAACTGAGCCAAAAGTTGACTAATAGTATACTATTCACGAATGTCTTCTGGGGGCTTATTCACCAACTCCAGCGTTATGTATAACTGCACAAATAACTGCAGTCCGATCGGAAATGGCCAACAGGCTAACTGTTTCTCATGGAGAAACCCTTAACCCTTTCCAGCATAGTGGTAAGTATACTTACCACCTACTCATCCTTACGATTTTTTATTTTCTACACTTCCAATTATTATGAAAATTGTGTACGGGGGTTTTCGAGGTCGCTGATTACGAATCCACGATTAGATTTCTGAAATTCAAAATGGCGGATCCAATATGGGGGACCAAAACATTAAAAATATCGCTCCAGCTCTGAAATTTTGTACCATGGGGTTGTCGGGGTCGCTGATAACGAATCTGGAATCAGATTTTCGAAATTCAAGATGGCGGATTCAATATGGCGTACCAAAAAATTGTAGAGTCATTAGGGGTAACTGTGCGCAGTGGGTAAGTGTGCGCACCTGGCTTATCCATGAACGGATTGAAAGGGGTTAACGGTATGCTATAGCAAATCAGACGGGCCTGAATGGAGAATTAGTTCAAACGAATAAAAGTGATGCGCTGCGCTTCATTTACATTGTAACTTTTCAGAGGTTTGTTATGCTGAAGGCGTGACAAACCGTGCAATTAGTGTGAGTTTTTATTGCTCGAATAAAATTTCGGGACCACTCTTAACAATTAATCTACTGACGCTAATTTTACGGACCTCAAAGGCTCTGCGCTATCAGCCGTCTCCCTGACGAATAGGTACACGCCTACGTGCAACTACCGTCTTTTTCCCAGTTAGTAAACAACCTACGCTCAGAACTGAGTCTGCAAATGCAGACTAAGCCTGTCTCAGACTTTGACGAGGTTATACCTCACCGACGCTGTCCCTATGCTACGGTTAGTAAGGTTAAATTACAAGACCTGGAAATTGGCGAAGAAGGGAGTCTGCGACAATCAAATGCTTATTCTTTATCAAACAAAAAGTATTGGGAAGTCTTCCACTTAGACACTCTATCTGGTGGATGAATTAATAACTACTGTATGCCGGAGAAATTTCCTGCCCTAACCCTCGCCACACGCCCTTTCACCTATAAGTTTTGTGTTCGCTCTCTGGCGGACTACTGAAAACTAATATAAGACAGAAGAAATTCTAAGCTACGCCCCCGGCAGACTTCCCAATATCATTTATTCAATTACCTTATACTATGGTTGCAACCTATTAAACTATATTTACAATGCTGCTTTTGATTTAACCAATTTTAACTCACGTATAAGTTTTCAACGTTTCTAAAGTCTCGCTAAGCGATGACTTGACAGGTTTTTAATTTGCACAATAACAATTTTTAATTATGTGACTTTTATATAATGTGAGTGCTTCCGCAGAAGTTTAAGATAAGAGAATTTATGAAATTAGTTTGAAGCTAATGGTATATTACTGCTATAGTTAATATCCAAATACAATTTATAGAATTGAAGCTAAAGATCACTAGAGCTCTATGCTACTAGTGTCTGATACAAAGTGACGGTGAGACAATCAGGTGCTATACCTATGATTTGCTCGAGATAGTTTATGTGCGATGAGTCAATTGGGCGCTTCGCCGTCAATTGCTGCTGAGTCTAACGGCGTCACGACTTATATATCCTTCGTGACGTCAGTCGACTAGCTGCGATGATTAAACGTTCTAGATGTTCTCGTGTCTTCGCTGTCGATGATTGGTCGATTCGCAACGGCTGTTATACTCAAATGCTAACGCTCAGGCCTAGGTGGCCTGACACGTTACAATATTTGTTGTCAAAAAAAAACGAAAACAGGCGGTCCCAGAATAGTTTTTTCTTTCACGGCAAATAGTGTTACGCCTAAACCCGGATTAAATCTGAAATCAATCAATTTTATCCATATCAGGAATTCATTTGAGCTTAAGGTATACAGGGTGATTCAGAATTCGTGACGAATCTCTCGCGGGGTTAATTCTGGTCAAAATTGGGATCGAAAGTTCCCTAGCCATTTTTCCGAAAAACGATGTTTTTCCCTGGAATTTTTTTTTTCGACAATCGAATTTTTGAAACGATTTTTTTTTTTTCTGTTTTTTCACCATATGTCACTTTCTAAGAATCCGAAATAATGCCAACGAGTTTTTTTTTTCAATATTAGAGAGATTTTTCGGTGAAAGTTTCTTATTTGGTGGAAGATGTTGAAAAAATTGTCATCGTTATGAATTTAATAGACTAAAAAGCGGATTATTACGTAGTACCTACACGAAGGGTATTGAAACAATGCTCATTATGAGCTATTCGAAATTTGGGAAAATAAAAGTTTATTGATTATTCAGAAACATAAAATATTTTAAGATATAGTCATTGTATTATTCATTTCTTGAATACTCTTCAAGCTTACAACAATTGCTGAAATTGCCCTCCTTGGGCCTCTACACAAAGTTCGGTCCGATTGATTGTTACCATGGTAACTCAGGGCCGTTACCGATACATGTGCGCTCTTCACGTATAAATTTATAACGATGACAATTTTTTCAAAATCTTCCACCAAATAAGGAACTTTCACCGAAAAATCTCTCTAATATTGAAAAAAAAAAACTCATTGGCATTATTTGGTGTCATGTGCCAGATGGGCTTATGACAAGGTTAATTTTGCGTCAGAAGAAAAGAGTCTTATACGCGTAATTTATTGGGACAAAGTAATAGGTACTTACTATCTCGCTAAGTTTTTGTTTAGTCCAAATCGATAATCTCCACAATTTTGGGCGTAGAGGGTGTAGGGGAATAATATTGTGAAGCCGGGTGATGTTCAGGAACGCTGTACCTTCTGGTCGAATGGGTAGTTTCAATCGTTTCCACTATACAGACCCCGTTCTGGTAATCTACTAGGTGTTGAGTAGTGGTAAATCTGGGGGTTTGGTCGGTAGGTTCGTGAGTCTGCTCGTGAATATAGTCCCAAGGTCCAGGTGACGGGCTTCTGGGAGGATAGTTTTCGAAATCGGAAATTGGGGAATATGCACCAGGGTGATTGATAGTTGTCTCTGAATCACTTTTTAGTTCTGTATTTACTAACGCTGGTTTGACACGTTCCTTATCTCTTTGTTTTGCCTTTGCAATTCGAGCTTTAACGGCCTTACCCCCGCGTCTATTCTTTTTCTTCCTTTTAATCACAACTCCATTATTCATCTATAGGGGAAGAATAAGGTTATGGCGAGTTCTTTGATTAGCACATCGCCTTTATTGTAAGGGATTTGGGTTTTAATATTTAAGATAGGAATTTCTGAATTAGCCTGGGATCAATTGTGGCAATGACTCAACTAGTATTAGCCGGTTTTAGGCTTATTACTGTTATTCTTTGCCCGTTGTATGATTTTGGCTTATTTCAGAAATGTGGAGTGATTGGATTTATTCTAAGGAAGACTCGTATATTGCCAGGGCCTGGCTTGGCGATAGTTCTGTACTATTATGTTTTCAACTTTCGCCTGTCGGGGCTTTGGCTCAACGAGATGGTAAGAATGGTGAAGTATTATAGAGCTGTGATTAAGTAGAATGCTGAGAACTTACGATGAGGTGATGTTAGAATAACTTTGTTTATAATATATATATATATATGAAAAATTTATATGGTTTATTCAAGATATTGGATGGTAATTTACACTTTTAGAAATTGTTAAATTGTTAAATTGATAAATGGGTTTTAAGCAAACTCAGAGCACTGGCTGGTCCTTTTAAGTGGTGAATTTAGTAGAAAGATTCAGGAGCTGGACGCGGCCAGACTTGAAGTTTGCTTGACTTGGAGAATTGTAAATTGACTTTGTTTTTTAATGTCTGAACTCTTCAAAGGTTCAGCTCTGACTCTGGCTAATTGACGTGTGTGTCGATTCTTTTAGGGAGGCTGCTTATATTCGCATAGTGCGGACCATGGAGAGTGACTTGTGTTGTCTTCTGAGTTTGCTTATGTTATGTTTCGCGGTTTTGATAACTGACTGCACGTGGTGTTTTGGGATAGTGAATTTGATATCCGTGGTCCAAGATTATTGTTTTGGTTCACAGTTGGAGTTCAAGATTAGCATGGCTGGTCAGTCATCAATACCGTAGTTTATTATCAAATGATATAATTTTATAGTTTTAATATATGATGTTGTCTTATGCTAAGGTTCTTATTTTAGTGGAAATGGTAATCATGAATATATGTTATAATTAAGGGGATGGTTGGCTGTTGATGGTGAGATCCTTCTGGGATCGTCACACCTCCCCCCTGGGTTTCAAATGTTCAAGCGGTGCTTGACATTTGTCGTAGTTTGAGGCGTTCTTGTAGATCCTCGATGGTAGGTGTCTCCTGGGGTGCGTTTGGCCTAATTTCTTGGAGTTCCGCTCCCTTTTCTATATCTTTTCCTTCTTCCTTCTTTGGACTTTTTGCAAGGTAAATTAGCAGGTGTGTTACTGAGCTCCATACCGCTCCTAACATATGAATACTCCACCCATATACTTGGTGAAGCGTGTAGCCATGGATTATTGTGTTCACAGCGAATTTTATTATTCTGAGTATGATCAGAAGTCCCATGACTCCTGCCGTAGCTGAACCGAACATTATGAATCCGTTCCAAAGCCTTTTTCCTGTAGATTCCGCAATCTTGTTGAGTGAATCTTCGTCTAGCATGTTGTAGAATGAGATGCCATCTTGGTTTGTAGCGTGTCCCGTAGCTCCTCTCGCCAGGTTGTTGAGTACTGCGGGTCGTTCAGCGGGGAACATCAGGTGATCCTTAAGTTTTCGGAGATCTGCTTGATTATAGATCCCGCTTGTCCCTAATGGGCTTGGATTGATGTATTTCCATGTCATCTTCGTTTTAGGTTGGATTGCTTGAGGTGGAACTGCTTCCATAGGACCAGGGATAAATTTGTACCATAGATTATCTACCTTATACATGGATGCTAATATTGGATTGCATTCTTTTCTGGTAGCTGTTTGAATTAAGATTTTAGATTTTGGTGTTATGAATAATGAAGTATTTCTTGCTGTTACTGGTAGTTCTGAAAAACAGGCATCGGTCTTGCGTAGGTGACACTCGATTGGAGTACATTTTACGATATGTACTACTTCTCCTGCGATTGTGGCCATGTAGCCTGGACCGTGCATTAAGTTATAGGCGAATTCATTTGGTGATAGAGTTGCTATGGTTAGTGCGTTACTAATGACTTGTTTTTCTAGTTCGCATTTTTGTGTGATCACATTCCGATATAGGGATTTTATTTGATTCCGAATGTGTTTTTCTACATAAACAAACTTAGAGTTTACGTAGGTGAAGATATCTGTATTTTCTACAATAAGGTTAGATTTTTCTTTGAAGGTGTTACCTCTTGTTGTCTCGAATATGAGAAGTTTGGGATGTTCCGTTTGATAAAGGGTGTATCCGCAAATCCTTTTTTCTGTGGTTTTAATGAGGGCGAATGTTAGTTCGTCAGTTGTTATGGAGTAGATCTCGGGCGGGCCCTGTGGTTCCTTTTGATCAACTTCCTTCATCTTTGTTATGAATCCTTCGTATAGTACATCATACGCTGTAAACTTGCAATCGTTACTAGGCACATCTTCCCAAAATGAGTAGCCACCTTCCTCATCGAAGCACCACCTTTTGTCTAATGCTTCAGAAATTCCATTTTTCAGGATAAGAGTTTTGGAATTTAGTCGAACAGTAGCTTCCTGTACTTGTAGACTAACCGTAATTACCGCTGTTACTATAGCTTGAGAGTATTGTCCGTAGCCGTCGTCAAAGAATTCTCCCTCGCAACGTCCATTCGATTCAATCTGTCCAGCCAAGGTTGAGCTGATTCTTGTTGTTTGATTAGCATTTAAATTAGTAAAATACTTGTTTCCTATGGCTAGAGACCCTTCTGAGTGTAGTTTGTAACAAGCTTCATGGCTCATTTGTTTCAGATAAACCACACGTCCCTTGGTTAGTTCTGATGTGTGTGAGTGCATACCGCAATGCTTAGCGGTCCTATCGACTTCTACTCTGCATTGGATGACCCTAGTTTTCTTAAAGTCTGATAATTGCAGTAGTTGTCCGTATACTTGTTCCACCTTGGGTTCCGTATCTGCCAGGTCACAATCCATGGCATCTACTAGACTGAGTGTAGTGATGTTAAGGTTGCCTAACCCGCAATCGTATCCGATGAGGGCTTGCGTGAGTGGAAGCAAGAGGATGAAGATGATTTGATACATTGTTTATTCTGGAACAAAAGGTTCCGAAACTTTTATCATACATATATTAATACAGAAATATATGTGTATTTTGTGCATGAATTTTAGTCTCATGTGGGTAAGCAGGCGTTTGTATGTACGAATCGGAATGAGAGGAAATTGTTGCTTTTTGTAACGTTAACATAGGTCTTATTTTCATCTGGTTTATAAACAAAAAAGATATCATCGTCTTTAGATTGATGTTTTAGCAAAAATTCAAATATAAGGTTGGCGTTAGTTATCGCTACCCGATATCTATAATTTGCTGTTATTAATCCGGATTCGATTAAACATTCAAGTGCCTCCTTTTCCCATAATGTTAGTTTTCTATTGGTTTTTACAATTGCCTTATTGGTTATTCTAGTTATAATTATGCGGCGGCGATCCATATTAGGGTTTTCGTATAGTGTTATTATTTTAGATTTAGGTCGCCTGAGCTGCATTACTTCTAAAACATAGTAATAATAATAGATATGTAAATGTAACATATGTTTATGGTGAGTACTTATATATATTTTAATCTATCGAGCTATTTTTAGCTTGTTACGGTGGACTATTCTGTCCTTGCCGTTTACAGTGATTTTTATGTTCTGGTTTTCTAAGATTTCAGTAATCTCATGTGGGCCTGTGTATTGGTCCCCTAGTTTTCCTTTCTTGGGTTCTTTTAATAGAAATACCTTGTCTCCTATTGACAAATTTATTGGGTTGAGTTTTTTATCATAATAATATTTAGATTTGATTTTTGCTTGATTCAGATTTTCCTTAGCTAAACGCTGGATTTCGTGAATTCTATGGTATAACTCTAATAAATACTGTTCGTAGCTCTTATCTTTGACAGGTTCGATAATATCGTGGTCCGATGGTAGCCTCGCCAGTCTCCCGTATACCAATTCGTACGGGGTATACTTAGTTCCCTCATGTACGCTAGTGTTGTACGAGAACATGGCTTGGTCTAACCATTGGTCCCAATCTTTGTTGCTCATAATTATTTGCTTCAAATACTCGGTCATTACTATGTGTGACCGCTCTAATGATCCATTGGACTGTGGATGGAAAGCCGTAGTCCTACATTGTTTAATTTTAAATTTTTTTGCAATTTGCTTCATAAGAGCACTGGTTAGGTTAGCCCCTTGGTCAGTAAGGATCTTTTTGGGTGCCCCATATTTGCAAAAGAAATTTCGTACCAAAGCATCGGCTATACTAGTCGATGTAGTTTCCTTGAGTGGGATTCCCAATGAGAATTTAGTCAACTGATCCTGCATGGTCAGGATATATTCATTCCCTGAAGGGGTGATGGGTAAAGGACCCACAATGTCTATTGCTATTTTTTCAAAAGCTGTATCTGGTGTGTCTGTCAATGTCATGGGTTGGCGAGTTTTTACCCTAGTTAGCTTTTTGGTTTGACATCCTAGGCATGAATTTACGAAATTTTTGATTTGTTCTTTCATTCCATCCCAAAAGAAGTTTTGGCGAATTCTATTGAATGTTTTGGTAATGCCTTTGTGGCCACCTATGGCAGAGCCGTGGTATTCTTGCAATATGTTCGCTCTTTCGTCTTCTTTAGGGATTCGAACGAGGTTTTTACATATGAGGATATTGCATGGTACATCTGCAAATATTTGTTTTAGTAATTCTAGTATAGTTGGCCAAGTTAGAGAGTCTATTTTATTTGTTTCGGCTAAAGCAATCTCATGAATGTTAAGTTCGTATATGACGTTGATTAGTGAGCGTAAGCTTTCCTTGAATATTTCTTCGTCAAGCTGTGTTTTCTCCGTTTCCTTTATAGGTAGGCCTATACATTGCCTGTTACCTACTGATCTTACTGTTGCCCTAGCTAAGCTTAAATTTCTGAATTTAGGAAGTTTATCGGCCTGTAAGAGGTCTCTACTACCTTCGTCACAAGGTTCTCCTTTGGTAGTTATGAAACATACCCAATGTTTCTTCTGCATTGAGAGTCTATCGCGTGTTTCGTTTATTTCACTAATTAGATTTTGTGGTCGTATTTCATAGTTTATTTCTTCTCCTAATATTTCGTCGTCTGAATCTTCGGTGTCTGAGTTCTCATGGTCATTTTCGTCGTCGGAGTCGTTTGTTATTGCGTTAAGATTGACTTCGTCATTGTTGTCATCGTTGGAGTCGGTGCTAGTCTCGCTATCAGAGTCGTTATCTGAGCTCATGTTACACTCTGGACTCGAGTATGTTCGGGAAGGAATGCTTCCGTTGTCAAGTGGTTTATACGTGCTTACTAACACTTGAAAGGGTTTGGAAAAAATTGTGATTATAATTTCTTTGACTTGTGTCCAATCTAATTTATCTAATCCACAACTTAATTTTGGCATGGCTAATTTTTGTACATTGAGCTTGATACAGATTCTGCGTAATTCGTAAAGACTACGTTTCAGAGTGGTATATGTTGGTTTACCCTTGCTTTCTTCTTTGGTTATTAGGTAGAAGATATATCTATCTTTATCTCTGATGTAAGCTACTTCTCCTACCCCTTTGTTCTGATCCAAGAGTTCTTGTACTTGACCGAAACGTTTTTTAAATTCTATTGCTATGCCTGCTCCCGTAAGGAAGTCTCGTCCTACACAGTGTGTGAGAGAGTAGGATTCATCTATTAGGAATAGATCTGTATCTGTTTCTCGGACATTTTTTAATTGAACGTTTGTTTCGTTGGTATTAGTGGCGAAAATGGGGTATGGTGGGCCTTGTTTGAATACTCGTATTTTATAAGGTATTTTACCAAAAATTTGAAGAAGTATCGTTTCTACTTGGTCCCAGCATAAACCGTTTTCCTCACAATCCAATGATGTTATTGCAAAGTGGTATATTTTAAACGAGTCGGTTAGTTCCTTGAGCTTGAATAATGCTCGTTCCATATCTTTGAGGTTGGCTCTGTCTTCGTCGCGTTGTTTGATGACTAAATAAAAAACCATTCTTCCTTCGTGATATAATGCGGTTACTCCACCTACTGGAGTTTTGAAGGTTTTTAATCTTTCTATTTGACCGAATTTGGCTAAAAATTCAGGTCCTAGACCTCGTTTGAACGTGAAATCTTGCGATGCTGTGTGGACTATTGGGTAACCTTTTGGTATGTCGAATATATTGCCCTTTGCTCGTAGCAACCGATTTATTCCTATTCGTCTTGTCGACTGGGGATCTTCGCTCATACCTACTGGGTTTCGGGAAAGTGCATCCGCGTTTAAGTTTACTTGTCCAGGTTTATACATCATGGTGTATTCGTACTCTGCTAATTTTAATCTCCATCTTACGAGTCGCGATGATGGATCTTTAACTGAATTGAGCCACACTAGTGGTCTATGATCTGTTACTAGTATGAATTTGTTTCCATATAAGTATGGCCTAAAGTGTAATACTGCGTATACTATCGCTAGGAGTTCCTTCTCAATGGTCGAGTAATTTTGTTCTGCTGTGTTTAAGAGTCTTGAGGTATATGCTATAGGTAAATCTTTTCCTATCGTGCCCTGGCTTAAAACTCCGCCTATGGCATATCCTGACGCATCAGTCGTTAGGATAAATGGTTTTGTGAAGTCAGGATATTGTAAGATTGGCTTTTCGCATAGTCTATCCCTTAAGTTTTCAAATGACTCTTGTTGTTTATTTCCCCATTTGAATTTGATCTCCTTTTTTAATAGTTCTGTTAAGGGTTTAGCTATTTTTGAAAAATTAGGAATAAATCGTCTATAATAGCCAGCTAGTACTAAAAATTGTTTGATGTTTTTTGGATTTTTCGGGACTGGGAATTCCTTAACCGCTTCTAACTTCTTTGGATCTGGTTTAAGACCTTCCTCACTAATAACATGGCCTAAGTAGTTAACCTCCTTTCTGAGAAACTCACACTTATCAGGTTGCAAAACCAGGTTTGCTCCTCTTAATCGATCCATTAGCTTTCTGAATTTTTGTTCGTGTTCTTCTAGTGAGCTGGAATATACGACTATGTCATCTAGGTACACAAACAGTTCGCTACCTTGTAGTCCTGACAGCACGCGATCCATAAGACGTTGAAAGGTCGCAGGTGCGTTTTTTAGACCAAAAGGCATACGACACCATTCGTAGTGCCCATGCGAGGTAGTGAATGCTGTTTTAGCTTTGTCTGACGTTTTCATTTTAATCTGGTGAAATCCTGACGCTAAGTCGAATACCGAAAAATACTTGGCGCTTCCCAACTGATCTAAAATTTCTACAATGTTCGGCAGGGGGTACGCATCGCCTATTGTTTTTTCGTTTAGTTTGCGGTAGTCAATAACCATTCGCCACCTCTTATTTCCCTTTGAGTCGGGTTTTTTGGGAACTATCCAAACCGGGGAATTATGTGGAGACAACGATGGTTCAATCAACTTATTATTTACAAGTTCTGCTACTTGTTTATTGATCTCGTCCTTATGGACAGTCGGAAACCTGTATTGTCGTGTATTAATCGGGACCTCGTCGGTTGTGGTGATCCCGTGTTCTATAGCGTTGGTAGATTCCAATGGTTTACCGGGTATGTGGAATCTATCTGCGTTTTCCGCTATTAATTTTTCTATGCTATTTCTTTCTTCTTGGTTTAGGTGGTCTAAACGGAGTTGGTCCAATACTTTGGTCAATCCGTCGGTTAGGTCGTGTTTGATTGGATTTACAAGGTTAGTGGAATTTGTTCCCTCTGTATTTATTACACAGGGTCGGGCGCCTTCAATGGCTAGAATATCTGAGAGCTCATTTGTAAAAGTAGGATTGAAGTTAGAGGTTGGATCTGTTTCTTCTGAACAAGATTTAGTAGAATTAAGATTTAAGTAGAAATTTGAACCTTGAGTGGTTATAGTGACTGCTGATTTGGCATTTGGCTTCATGCATTTTGTGTCAGGCCCTAAGGTAGACTCGTGCATGCCCGGAACAATGGAATCGGATTCACATTGTAATGAGGTGACTGACTCTGTCTCTGTGGCGGAGTCTAGTTCTTCCTCTTGGAATGGGAGTAAGCTAAATGTTGGAGTTTGCAGTTTGAACCGTTTCTCAGTGGTATTTATGATAGGTAGAAAGATTTGGCCTTGATAGACCTTGTAAATGGCTTCGCCAAGGTAAACTCCCGGAATTGTTTCTATTTTGGGTAAGTATCCTTCTGTGAGCTCTGAGTTTGAGATATTGGCTTTGATAATTTGTATCATTCTTGGTTCTATTATTGATATTAAATTGGTATGAAATGGAATCTTTGTTCCGTTAACTATTAAGCACTCGTCTTTGTAATCAATTGTAGTTTGAGTCTCACGGAAGAATGCCGACCCTAGAATTCCTCCTTGTTTGATTGAAAAATTGTCGCGTACGACATGGAAATTAACGGGTCCGTCGGCGATTTTAATTTGGATTTTGCCTACGGAGCTCACGAGATTGTCTCCTATGCCTCGCATCTGTATGATGTCGTTCGTGTCTATGTGCCCTATGTCCCTGATACAGCTGATTTTAATGATATTGGGTTCTGCGCCTGTATCTATCATGAATTCTGTTTCTGAAGTTAATTCTTTTGCTTGTATCTTGACAGTAGGTACCGCTCCTAGACTTAAGTTGACGCTTGTAATTCTAGATTGTCTAAAATTTCCGGTGGGTGTACCGTTCGCGTGTGGCCCGTCTCTCGGGGAGTTACGCGACTCCCTGAGGGCCCCGCTTCGTTTCCCTGTTTCTGGAAAGTCTTTTTCTGCTCTTCATTGTATTTTCTTTTCCGACATTCGTCAATCGTGTGACCGGTGAATTTACAATAATTACAGATTTTAGGTGGGAGTTTGTGAGTTGAGTCAGTTGGTTTTGGTGAGTCAGTTCGTCGTTTTTCATTATTAAATTCAGGTTTAGGGACTTTTGAATCCGCGTTCTTGAAACGGCAATTTTCAGTTTCGTGATTTGTGCGCTTACAGATTTTACATGCAGGTTTGTTTGTGTTATTGGGTTGCGATTTGTCCGGCCTGGTTCTTTCCCGGTCGCGTTCGAATCTTTTCCCGATTTCTATCGCTTTGGTGCAGGCATCGCGAAAGTTCCTGATACCTGCTAATTGCAACGAGTTTCTGTAATCTGCTGGTAATCCGTCTAAAAAGCTGTCCAATGTTTCTTTGTCGATCGCTTCCCGCCTGTTGGCGTTGACGTGACCATCGATCCGTCTTTCGGATTCGATGATTGCGGATTTCAAATCTTTGATTCTACTTATATAATCAATTATATGCTCGTTTGGTTTTTTATACGCGTTTGCTAACTCGCCCTTATAAAAGTTGCTGGATTTGGGTGGACTAAATATCTCCGCTAAAGAGTCTAGGAAATTTTGTAAATCGTCAAATTCATCGTCTTCTATAGCAATGTATGCGCGTCCCGTTAGCTTACTTTTTAAAACGCGTACAAAAGCGCTTTCGCCATTTGGTGAGATCATTTCCCTAGCTCGCTTGCAGGCGCGCGTAAATGAAATTAATTTATCGCTGTCGCCGTTGAATGGCGTAATCGTGGCTATTGCATCCTTGATCGGTATTGTGACTCCGGGTTCTATCCTAACTGTTCTGAGTATCTGATTTTCCTGTCTACCTTGACCTTGTCTTATATTTTCGATTTCCTGTCGAAGTTGTAATAGCTCGTCTTGTATTCCGTTAGGTGAATCTAGTGGTATTTCAGAGGATGGATTAGGACTCGGTGGTCTTTGGTTTTCTATCCTAAGATTTTCTTCCCTAAGTCTATCGGTTTCCTCTTGTAATAATCTTAGCCTTTCCTGCAAGTCTGCCTGGTTTTGTAATTCTCGCCTAGCGGCTTCTAATTGACCTTTTAACTCTAAGTTGATTTGTTCGTTATTTTGTTCTTTTTTTTGAAATTTTTCTTGTTTCTTTAAAAATTGAATTTCTTGATCTTGAATTTCTTTTTCCCTATCGTCTAAATTTTGTTGAAGACGGGCTAAATCCTCTGGTGTGAGGGTTTTCCTTTTAGTACCATGTGCCATTTTTAGCGTGAAATTCTATATTTTTATAATATATTTGTGAATTGAATCTTTTCTTTCTGATTTTTCGAATCCTGGCCGCTGTCACCAAAAATGTCATGTGCCAGATGGGCTTATGACAAGGTTAATTTTGCGTCAGAAGAAAAGAGTCTTATACGCGTAATTTATTGGGACAAAGTAATAGGTACTTACTATCTCGCTAAGTTTTTGTTTAGTCCAAATCGATAATCTCCACAATTTTGGGCGTAGAGGGTGTAGGGGAATAATATTGTGAAGCCGGGTGATGTTCAGGAACGCTGTACCTTCTGGTCGAATGGGTAGTTTCAATCGTTTCCACTATACAGACCCCGTTCTGGTAATCTACTAGGTGTTGAGTAGTGGTAAATCTGGGGGTTTGGTCGGTAGGTTCGTGAGTCTGCTCGTGAATATAGTCCCAAGGTCCAGGTGACGGGCTTCTGGGAGGATAGTTTTCGAAATCGGAAATTGGGGAATATGCACCAGGGTGATTGATAGTTGTCTCTGAATCACTTTTTAGTTCTGTATTTACTAACGCTGGTTTGACACGTTCCTTATCTCTTTGTTTTGCCTTTGCAATTCGAGCTTTAACGGCCTTACCCCCGCGTCTATTCTTTTTCTTCCTTTTAATCACAACTCCATTATTCATCTATAGGGGAAGAATAAGGTTATGGCGAGTTCTTTGATTAGCACATCGCCTTTATTGTAAGGGATTTGGGTTTTAATATTTAAGATAGGAATTTCTGAATTAGCCTGGGATCAATTGTGGCAATGACTCAACTAGTATTAGCCGGTTTTAGGCTTATTACTGTTATTCTTTGCCCGTTGTATGATTTTGGCTTATTTCAGAAATGTGGAGTGATTGGATTTATTCTAAGGAAGACTCGTATATTGCCAGGGCCTGGCTTGGCGATAGTTCTGTACTATTATGTTTTCAACTTTCGCCTGTCGGGGCTTTGGCTCAACGAGATGGTAAGAATGGTGAAGTATTATAGAGCTGTGATTAAGTAGAATGCTGAGAACTTACGATGAGGTGATGTTAGAATAACTTTGTTTATAATATATATATTGTCACGAGGCAGATTTGTCAGCCTCGTAAATGAACCATCTCCTCTTCCTCAGACCGAAGTGACCCCCTTAGTTAATAAACCGAATTCAAATCGAGAAGTCCCAGCTCAAGTGCCCAAGGTCCATTGTAGTAATTATAAGTTCATGTACTAATACTTTTTCCCGTTCCCTATATCTTATATTCCCGTACCGTTCCTGCCGAAATCATCGAGGGAGATCATCCCTCAATCTCATCCGGCCTGGCAGGCCACCCGGCCTTCGAGTGATTAACCGGGGGACAAACGAGTCATCGTATCCCGAGATATGCCTGGAAGAGCGCTGCAATAAGAATCTGTCACATGGAGTAGCCCCTATCCTTCCTCTACCTGTCCCGCACCGGCTTGGTCCACCGGTCCAATATGCAGAATTCCGCCTTCCAGGATATCGAAACAAATAGAACACGACGAGACATCTAACAACCCCCTGGCGAAAGCTTGAAGTGCCAAAAGGCCCTGTCAGGCCCGCGACACAACCCGGCTGCAGAAGTCAACACGCCCATTAATTTATGCGCAATACCCCCCTTCACCCCCCCAAATAGCATTTAGATACAGATAGATCTAGACGCTTCACTTCTTGCTTGGAATCAGTTCGATACAGTCCTGTTTATTGAAAATCGATTTTTATTGTTTCTTTGTTCGAAGTTTATCGAATATTAACGTCTAAAGCCAATAAATATTAACGTCATAAACTCAGTTAGTGAGTGTTGTACCTTGTAAAAGGTAGGATTCCGACTTAAGACGACTCTTCGATTGATTATAGATTGATTAAAAAGAAATTCGTTTCTTCTTGCGTAGTTGGGTCAGGCCTCGAGGAGGGTGACGCCATTAACGTATCATCGAATTGTCGTGCTTTAGTTTTGTTTAACTATTGATTATTGATTATATTATTGATCATTGTATTCCCCCTGATATATATTGTGCCTTATCGATTGATTTTTCGAGAAAATACCGTCTATAATAATCATAGCATCAATAATTGTCGTACCGTCCCTGTTCCTCGTGTCGTTATTATTTGTCGTGTTTTTATTATTTATCGTATCGTCATTCTTCATCGTATTTTTATTATTTATCGTCTAAACCTTGTTTATCGTGTCTTCCTTATTTCTCGTATAATTATTAGTTATCGTACCGTCAACTATTTGTATTAAATCGTGTGTTAAATATTTCCGTGTCTCTTTCCTTGAAAGTATTATCACTTGTTAATTTGAATTACCGATCCTTATTACTTGTTAAACTCTCAGAAAATATATCCCCGCCTGGAAAAATAAGTTCGTAGTCAAATACGACAAAAATCTCGACGGCTTGTCGAGCCACGGATCTCTGGAAAAATCGGTCTATAGGCTGTAGATTAGCTAATGTAAAATAATCCCCTTCCCGTAACCCCTTGTCGTTGAAAGTAGTCAGTAAACCCTTAATAAACCTTGAGCTGGTATAAGTATCATTACTTCGAGTTATAATTTGTATTAGATTCTCGCGTTCCCTTTGTGTTAATTTGTTGCGGCGTAGTTGCATGACGTGCCTCGTGTAAAGTTGCCTTGGCCATCTTGGCACGAACTTGTTTGAATCTAGTCCCGACGCCTTGCACTTCCTATAGAAAGACGCCTCGCATGTACTATAGAAAGTTCTGTAATACCGACTGGTCCCGTTAGTTCCAAGAAGTCCCCAAATTATTGATTTTATAGATTCCCAATTCCCCTAGGTTACCGACCTATAATTTAGGAACTAATATTTTAGTGAAATTGATTCCTACCATACCATATTTGTTTTCTTCCTTTTATGTAAATTGTCCTACCTTATCTTCTTCTATACTACCTTATATTCTATATTGTTATCTGTCCTACTTTTCGTTTGTGACCTAGTCAGTCAGCTGTTCCCAATTATTTTTGTTTGAATTGTTTAACGTGTGTTAGTCCCGATCCAAGTGATCGGCTTTGATTGTTTAATTTGTTTTTATCTTTTGTTTAATTATTCTAATAATTTGTTGTTAATTACCGTCCCAAATAAAAGGTTTCTTTGCGATCTAAATCCATAAACCATAAAAATATATAAGTCTACCCTAAATTATTTCGCCCCCATGTTCCCCTCACGCTGAGCCAACCGTGTTGTATCGTTAGTGTTAGTTAATCCTTTTAGTTTATTTTCTGTTATTATAAGATATTTTATTTAATTCGATTATTTCTATTATCATATAATATATGTTATAATTAAGGGGATGGTTGGCTGTTGATGGTGAGATCCTTCTGGGATCGTCACATTGGGATTCTTAGAAAGTGACATGTGATGAAAAATAAAAAAAATAAAAAATGGTTAGAAAAAATCGTTTGTCGGAAAAAAAATTTCCAGGGAATAAAATCGTTTTTCGGAAAAATGGCTGAGGAACTTTCGATCCCAATTTCGACCAGGATTAAACCCACGAGAGATTCGTCACGAATTCTGAATCACCCTGTATAGAGCGAGGTAGGAGTTTTGTTAGGAATTTTTTCAAACTTCGCTCAAATATAGATCTTATTGAAACTGACTACTTTTCTTTATGAGCCAAAAAAAAGTTGACATCTGTGAAAAAAGATATTCCACTGCAAAATTGCCGGTTTCTGCATATAACGCAATGTAAATTGTCGTGATTTCGAAATTTTTCTCGAATTCTCGAAGAATTTTCTTGAGATGTCCTTTAAAAATTGTCAATAACAGTTTAAACAATTATTGAGAATTTAAAAAAAAAAAGTCACAAATTTTTTTTCTCGAGATTTCGGGAAGAATCTCGAAACCACGAGAATTTACATTGCGTTAGGGTAGAAGTACCGTTTATAGCCACTGTACGTTTTTTGGACACTTTCGGCTAAAATTAATATAAAAAATATTCCAAAAATAAAGTTACATTATGAATTATATTTATATGTTTGGAATGATTGGAAAATTCTATAAAAATATTATAGTGATTTTGGAATGCTTTGTAAGTAAACTTAAATCAAAAGTGGCCAAAAACGGTACTTCCACCCTATATTAGGGAAGCCGGAAAATTTTGCAGTAGAATATCTTTTTTCACAGACGTCAACTTTTTTTGGCTCATCAGAAAAAGTTTTCAGTTTCAATATGATCTATATTTGAGCGAAGTTTGAAAAAATTCCTAAGAAAACTCCTACCTCGCTCTATATACCTTAAGACTCACCAAAAATTTTGAAGTTATATTCGGTGCTGGTGAAGTTTTTAGCCTTTATGTAGAATTTGTCTCGCTGGGGTAAGTGTGCGCGGGTGAGTGTGCGCAAGCTTTATCATTAGTCGAAGACCAAATTATGCCTCAAGATGAACAAAACCTTCTGACCACAAGAAATGGATCTTCTCATAACAATTTCAACCCGCCAATGCTGGGGTTCGGGGTGAATGGTGTTCGCAACAGTCAAACTCGGGCTCCCGAAAACGCCTCCGTCAGTGACCTTCATGTAGAACGACATTTATGGAGATTTACAAGTTTTGGTCAGATAATTTGCTTATTTTACTCAAATTTCATTGTTCAGAGCATTCACATTGATGATTGTGAAGAATGCACTCGTATTTCCAGGGTGCGTATACTTACCCCACAGGGGTGCGCACACCCGGCCCTATTGAAAATGTCGACGTCGTCACGATGTCGTTCCGACGTCGCGTCTATGTCGTGAATGACGTCAGAAACGACGTAGGAAATGACGTATGAAACGATGTAGAAAATGACGTATGAATTTGGGACCGGAAAATGACGTCCCTTACAACGTCCTTTTCCACGTCTTTTATGACGTATTGTCGACGTCATCGTAGATAAGTTTAGATAGAAAAAAAAAAATTTCCCGTGCTGCAGGACTTGAACTCGGGACCTCCATCCTTGTACGCTGTTACCTTGCCATCACGCTACGATTTTGCTTATGAAATACAAATTTTTTTACGTATATGATTTCATTTCGAGTCAATGTTCGTAGTCACTCAATATACTTACGTGAAAGAATCGTTGATCAGTAAGTAATGTCGTGGCGCAGTGGTAAGGTAAGAGCCTGCGGAGTTGGAGGTTCTGAGTTCAAATCCTGCAGGACGGGATATTTTTTTGTTTATATATATACACTCAGCCCAAAAATTAACGGACCACCTAGGATTTTCTGAAAAGTCGTTGATTTACGAATCGCTATAACTTAGTGAAAGAATATCACAAATTGATTAAAGGGGGTAGTATTTTGAGGATCGAATCTTCATCTTCAAAATCGTTTCTAAAAATTTCACCTGCGATCACTTTTCACCTGTCTGTGCAGGTTTGAATAACGGGTTGCGAAATTCATTAAAAATTCAAAATTTCAAACTTGGCTGTGGGGGTGAGAAAAAATCGCATGGAATTTTTGGCACATTGGTTTTATAGCCTGAAAACTTCTCTTCACAAAACCATTTTTGAAACTTTTTTGTGAATTTTTGTAAGAGAGTTATTGAATTTCGAGTAATGTCGGGCAATCCCGACGTTACCCAGAATGCACCACGTAGAGTTACAGTATATAAGCATTCCAAATAAATCGAGGAGTAGCTTCTTGAAGATCGAATCTTCATCTTCAAAATCGTTGCTGAAAATTTCACCTGCGATCATTTTTCACCTGTCTGTACAGGTTTGAATAACACGTTGCGAAATGCAAATAAAATTCAAATTTTTAAACCTCGCTGTAGGGTTCAAAAAACAATCGCATGACTTTTTTAGCATAGTGGTTTTGTAGCTTCAAACCTTTATTTTCCAAAACCATTTTTCAAATTTTTTTGCGAATTCGTGTAACAGAGTAATTGAATTTTGAGTAATGTCAGACAATTATGGGGTTACCCAGGATGCACCACGTGAAGGTACAGGATTCAAGCATCCCATGTGTATGTGTGCGTGTGCATGTATGTATGCGTCTGCTTCTGTGACTGTTTTGTGAGAATCACGCACACATACACATGGGATGCTTGCAGACTGTACCTCGAGATGGTGCATCCTGAGTAACGCCAAACTTCTCTGACATTACTTAAAATTCAATAACTCTGTTACAAAAATTCGCAAAAAAGTTTCAAAAATGGTTTTGTGAAGAGAAGTTTTGAGGCTATAAAATCACTGTGCTGAAAGGTCCATGCGATTTTTTCTCACCCCCACAGCGAAGTTTGAAATTTTGAATTTTTCATGCATTTCGCAACCCGTTATTCAAACCTACACAGACAGGTAAAAAGTGATCGCAGGTGAAATTTTTAGGAACGATTTTGAAGATGAAGATTCGATCTTCGAAATACTACCCCCTTCAATCAATGTGTGATATTCTTTCACTAAGTTATAGCGATTCGTAAAACAACGACTTTTCAGAAAATCCTAGGTGGTCCGTTAATTTTTGGGCTGAGTGTATATAAAAGTTAGGTTTTAAAATCGATCGAGTTTACTTAATATTTCCGAATTGTAATATTGATTGAATGCATTTATTTACAAATTGCACATTTTTGCGTCAAAATTAGAGAAAGAATATACAATTAAGTAAATGATGACTTGACAATCATCGATTATCTGTCACCATTCACGTTCATATACTGTAAGTATTTATATGTAATGATAAAAAACTATATGATTATATGACAATAATCATTTTATATTTTAATGTATAACAATGTATTGTTTTATACAGTAATATAAAGCCATGCGATATGCCTATATATAAGATTTTATATAGTTTTATATAAAGCTCAACGCGCACTATGCCGAAGCGAAGCGATCGGAAGTTTTCATGAACATGCATTCTTCGAAGTGTGCGTGCACACTTCAATAAAGAACATAAGAAAAGCATGCTAATGAAACTTCCGATCGCTTCGTTTCGCTTCGCTTCGGCATAGTGCGCGTTGAGCTTAATCATATAAACTTATATATATATATATATACATATATATGTTATTTAGCCATTTCCGTGACACTATTTTTTTCTTATCGAAAATAGTGCGAAACGACCTCAACTTTTTGATCACACAAGCCAAATTTGATTTCTCAAAACCTTGAGGATTTAAGAAACAATTTTATATGAATTGTACATTTTGGTGACACTATATATATAATTTTTTTCTGAGCATTTGTGCATTTCGATGACACTGTATATACAATCTCGTATATATAGATCTTAACATGTATACTGTTTCTTTGCCCCGCAAAATCTAACTTCATCATATGTTTTTTTTTGTCGAAAAACAATATGACAAGTAGTTCTCGAGTCCAGGTCGTTCGCTAAGTATTTCTTGTAGTCCAGGTCCTCGGCTTCGTATTTCTCGTAGTTCAGGTCCTCGGGTCCGTAGTTCTCGTAGTCCAGTTACCTCGCCTCGTTTCTTTCGTAGTCCAGGTTCTGGGCTCGGTAGTTCTCATAGTCCAGGTACTTCGATTCGCGTTTCTCGTAGTCCAGGTCCTGCGCTTCATTTCTACAAGTGTTCAGGAATAATTACTTATAAAGCTGGACTACAAGAGCGGAGGACCTGGACTACGAGAACTACGATGCGAAGGACCTGGACTACGAGAACTACGAAGCCGTGGACCTGCAATACGAGAAACACGAAGCCGAGGACCTGGACTACGAGAAATGCGTATCGAAGTACCTGGACAGCGAAAACGGATGCGTATGCCGTACGAAGACATCTTCAAGTGACGACGCCATCATACTTATCCAGAAAATGGACTGAAACGTCGATCGATGAGAATCAATCCGACGCGGGCACCACTCATCTTACACTCTTGACCGGCCTTGCCTTGGTCACTTATAAGCCCTTTGATTGGAAGACTAAGATCTTCTGTAGCTCCTCAACTCTTAGACCCTGGAAGTTTTGTTGAAGAAACTTTAGTCTCAGATTTTCGGGAGGAATACACTCACCTGATATGGTGCGTCCAACCTCAACCACCCTGTGTATGTATACATATTTCAGAGAAAGAGCATTCCGGTGACGTCACGAAAATGTACAATTCATTATCCAAAAGGTCACCGAAATGACTCCACTAGTGATTGTACATTTCGGTGACACATATCTATATCTTACAATAAGCTGTGCTGATCCAAAGATCGCTCATTATTATAATTCCGCGAACGACCCGATATTCTCACCCTACGCTCAACTATCTGAAATCGTAGATTGAAATGCAGCTGAAGGGACCGATGTTATTCCGCTGTATTCACGTTCCGTCTTGGGTGTTTGATAGTGATTTATGCAATCACTAAGCTAATCGTAGACATCATCCGATTTCAGTTATTTTCATCGGTGAAAGTGGAAAATTGTACGCAACAACGTTTATTCACTATCGCAGAATCGATATTACATTTTCGGACGGCCGTATGGTGAAACAATAATCAGCCGTCATAAATATATCTATATATATATATTTCAGAGCAAAAACATTTTGGTGACGTCACGGAAATGTACAATTCATGCTCCAAAGGGTCACCGAAATGATTCTACTAATGATTAGGTCCTCTCGTTTTACAAATCGAGGGCTGCCCCGGGCTGCACTGAACCAATCAGTTTGAAGCTTAGACTAGTATTGTAACATAACAGGCAGATAGGCCTGATCGTTCCCATTCAAACGGCCAGCTGTTAAGGCTTGGCCAATCAACGGCAGGTAGTTCGATGATAGTCTAGAACGTTCGACACAACAGCATGAGTTTGGGTGACGTCACGACTTGTATATAAGTCGTGGCGGCACTCAGCTCAGCAGCAATCTCGAGCATAGCGCTGAGTTGACTCACTCGAACACTTTGTATCAGACACCATAGGCAAAGCGCCTGATGATCTGCCTAGCCATTTAGCTTTCATATTATAGAAAATTCGGAACTCATATAACTTCGCTTACTTATCTATAAATTTTGTCATAAATAATTTTCGATTCTTTGACCATTATTATTCGGAAAATTATAATTGATTCATTGCATAAAAGTCGTGAGACTAAAGTTCTCACGCAGCCAAATTATAACCTCGAGTTAGTAATATAAGCTACATTGTAAATATTAGCTAGTCTGGTTGCAACCGCTTTCGATATTAATTTAATTTGAATAAATGTTTTTTTATGTTTAATAAAACTGCTCGGATTTAGTGCTGGTTGCCTTCTCCGCCATTTCACGGTCCTATTAAATTCATTAGTTAGGAAGACGGCTGCGAACGCCTTGCGTTCAAGGTCCGTGAATAGACGGGATACGGCTGCGTGCACTGAGTGCACAAGGTCCGGTGCTAGGGATAGTATACGGCTGCGTGCACTACGTGCACAAGTCCCGTGAACCAGGGGAGACGGCTGCGAACGCACGGCGTTCAAATTCCGTAATTAGACAGAACTAGATAGAGAGGTCCTAAAATCATTCCAGGGCAAAAGACTCACAATAACAGGTAGTTTCGCTAGACGCGAAACTGCCGAAACGTTACAGTATACTAGACCATAACTAGTCACTGGTACTAGGTACTGGAACCAGTAACTGGTTCAGTGCAGCCCGGGGCAGCCCTCGATTTGTAAAACGAACGCAACTATTGTTTGTACATTTCGGTGACACATATCTATATATGAGGTATTCTGCCCCAAGTGAGACCGGTCCGGTTTCTCACCCTAATCAATATTTTTGATAATTTATTTTTGCTATCAGTGACCCAAAAGGAACCTACGTGAATTATTTTAAATTTTTCCTTGGAATACTTTTCGAGTTGAAAATTGTGAATTTTCGGGAATTTTCGTAGTAACATAATTTTCAATTAATCATAACTCGGCCCTCGGTTGGTCGAATCACAAAAAACAAGAGCATGAAAATGACTTTCAGAAATCGTACTTGTCAGAAAAAATATTGTTGAGATTTCATGACGTATCGTTCATCATTATTTCTAGGTTAAAATGCAAAAGCTTGATTTTCGCCAAGTATGCCACTTTTGATTTTGTTGAAAAAATTCTGCATCATTATACATTCGAATACAAAATTTTTGAGCCGTACCTCATCGTGGGCAGGATTTTCTTTCTATTTTTTTTTTCATTTTTTACTTCTCATACTTTTATATACATTTTTCCGATTTCGATTTTTTTTTCTCAACGAATTGGAACTGAAAGCATGAATAATAATAATATGAATTATCAGCAATTTATCGTTTATTTTTCTCGAAAACTGAAAACAAAATTTTAAATGAATAATAAAAAAGAAAAAAAAAATAGAAGGAAAATTCTGCCCACGATAAGACACGGCTCAAAAATTTTGTATTCAAATGTATAATAATGGAGAATTTTTTCAAAAAAATCAAAAGTGGCATACTTGGCGAGAATCGAGCTTTTGCATTTTAACCTAGAAATAATGATGAGCGATACGTCATGAAGTTTCAACAATATTTTTTCTGACAAGTTCGATTTGTGAGAGTCATTTTCATGCTCTTGTTTTTTGTGATTCGACCAATCCGGGCCGAGTTATGATTAATTGAAAATTATGTTACTAAGAAAATTCCGGAAAATTCACAATTTCCAACTCGAAAAGTATTCCAAAGAAAAATTTGAAATAATTCACGTAGCTTCCGTTTGGGTTGCTGATAAGAAAAATAAATTATCAAAAATATTGATTAGGGTGAGGAACCGGACCGGTCTCACTTGGGGCAGAATACCTCATATACAATCAGCTGTGCTGATCCAGAGCTCGCTCATTGTTATGATTCCGCGAACGACCCGATATTCTCACCCTATGCTCAACTATCTGAAATCGTAGATTATAATGCAGCTGGAGGGACCGATGTTATTCCGCTATATCCGCGTTCCGTCTCGAGTGTTTGATGGTGATTTATACCATCACTGAGCCGATCGTGGACATCATTCGATTCCCGTTATTTTCATCGGTGAAAGTGGAAAATTGTACGCAACAACGTTCATTATCAATTGGGAAATTTGAACCACCACCTATTTGGACGACGGTTGTCGAACAACAATCAGTTGTCATAAATATATCTATATATATATTCCAGAGCAAAAACATTTTGGTGACGTTCCGGAAATGTACAATTCATACTCCAAAGGGTCACCGAAATGATTATACTAATGATTATTTGTACATTTCGGTGACACATATCTATATCTTACAATAAGCTGTGCTGATCCAGAGCTCGAGCATTATTATAATTCCGCTAACCACCTCAGATTCTCACCCTACGCTCAACTGTCTGAAATCGTAGATTGAAATGCAGCTGAAGGGACCGATGTTATTCCGCTGTATCCGCGTTCCGTCTCGAGTGTTTGATGGTGATTTATACAATCACTAAGCCGATCGTGGACATCGTCCGATTCCAGTTATTTTCGTCGGTGAAAGTGGAAAATTGTACGCAACAACGTTCATTATCAATTGGGAAATTTGAACCACCACCTATTTGGACGACGGTTGTCGAACAACAATCAGCTGTCATAAATATATCCATGTATATATATTTCAGAGTAAAAACATTTTGGTGACGTCACGGAAATGTACAATTCATACTATAAAGGGTCACCGAAATGATTATACTAATGATTATTTGTACATTTCGGTGACACATATCTATTCAGGGTGATTCAGGTTGGATGCACCATATCAGGTGAGTGTATTTCTCCCGAAAATCGAGGACTAAAGTTCCTTCACCAAAACTTCCAGGGTCTGAAAGTCTAGTAACCACAAAAGATCTTAGTCTACCAATCAGAGGGTTTATAGGTGACCAAGACAGGACCGGTTCAAGAGTGTAAGTTGAGCAGTGCCCGCGTCGGATCGATTTTCAACGATCAACGTTTGTGTCCGATTTCTGGATGAGTATGATGGCGTCGTTACCTGGAGATGTCTACGTACGGCATACGCATCCGTACTCGTGATCCAGGTCCTCGAGGATCCGGTTCGTAGTTCTCGTAGTCCAGGTCCTTCACTTCGTATTTCGGGGGTGCTGATCGTGAGGAAGGGTGCTGATCGTGAGGAAGGCATTTGACAGTCGGGATCAGTTTCGGGAGCCGCTGCACCAGGTAGCTCAACAAGTCTGCCTACACGTCACCTAAAAGTTGCGCATTTTAACGTAACCTCGCTACTCGGCCGCATGGATCAAGTTAGGATATTTTTTCATAACAATTCCTATCATATTATCGCCATTTCCGAATCGTGGCTGCATGCCGGAATCCTTGATGAGCTTGTCGCCTTGGACAACTACTACTTATTACGCAATGACAGAATTGGCAAGCTGGGTGGGGGAGTTGCTTGCTATGTTCATAATTCTCTCTTATGTAAAATCCTTGCTTCCTCACCACCTTTGTTTACAAATTCCCCGGAGTTCTTGATGTTGGAAATCAAATCAGACCGTCACAAGATTCTCTTTGCAACTGTATATCGCAGACCCAAGGGTATTCTGCTGGATAAGTTCGCCGACGAGCTCACCAAATTTTCCCATAGCTATAGTAATATTATAATTACCGGCGATTTTAATTGTAATCTAAGTAGTACCGAGTTCGAGGGTGCGTATCTGCGCGATTTCGTGTTCAGCCATGCACTCCATATAGTTCCCCACGGCAATACGCACCACACAAATCATCCTGATACTTGGCTTGATGTAGCAATCATTGATTCGGCAGATAAACTGCTATCTTTCAATAAATCGTCAGTTCCGTTTACAGCAGGGCACGACCTGATTGAGCTCGAGTACAAGCTGCCGCTTCCTATCCTGCCTCACCGCGTCGTGACATATCGCGACTTCAAAAACTGCGATACGCTAGCCCTTGGTGATACTCTGCTCACTATTATTGCTAATCAGTCGCCTGGTGAAGCTGACAATGTAGATTCTCTAGCCGGTTCTCTTTGCACTGTAATTACATTGGCGTTGGACAGCCATGCACCGGTCGTCTCGCGTACCCTGACAGGTTCTCGTGCTCCCTGGTTGACCGCTGAAATCAAGCAGCGCATCGTACTCCGAAACAAGCTTTATACCACAGCGAAGCGGTCGGGGTCGATTGCGTTATTCGAGCAATACCGTGACTTGCGCAAGGCTGTTAAATCTGAGATTAAACAAGCTAAAAGTGAGCTAGTTAGGCGTAGGCTCAATAGTTCACCTGATGCATCGAGCACCTGGGCCGAACTCAGGCGGCTTGGAATTGTCAGTCCAGCCACCACGTCTCCGCTTAATCATTTCTCTGCTCAACAGCTAAATCTTTACTACGTCTCGGTCACTAGTGTCCATCCGCCTTGCTCGCTGCAGGATCTATCGGCGCTCCTCTCGAAGCGGCCGATTGTGCCAACTGAGTTTTCCTTTGCGTCGATCCAACCTCAGCAAGTCTTGGATGTGTTATCGTCTCATATAATTAAGTCGCGAGGAAAAAGCCCCGACGGCGTCCAGTTACGTCATCTTGAAACGGTTTTGCCTATACTCGCGCCTCATCTCACGGATGTTTTTAACTTATCTCTGCGTACCTCGGTTTTTCCCGAAATCTGGAAGAAGGCTTATGTTGTCCCGTTAAATAAGTGCAATCCACCTACCTCAACCTCTGACACCAGACCTGTGGCAAATCTGTCCCATTTTTCTAAAGTTTTTGAGCGCCTTGTAGCAAATCAGATCACTTCCTATCTGGAGCAAAATAACATGCTGGATCCTATGCAGGCTGGTTTCCGAAAAGGCCATAGTACTCAGACTGCGCTGCTCAAAGTACTTGATGACGTTAAAAAAGCAGTTGACGACAGATGCGTTACTATCTTGCTTCTGTTCGATTTTAGCAAAGCGTTTGATAGCATTAACCATAAGCTACTTCTGTGCAGACTACTGCACTATGGCTTTTCCGTGGATGTGGTCTCTTGGTTCCATTCTTACTTGACAGGCAGGACCCAGGCTGTTCGGGATCCAATTAGTAGTGGGCATTCCGACTTTATGTCTAATTTCTCTGGTGTGCCTCAGGGCTCCGTCCTTGGGCCTCTTCTCTTTCTGATTTTCATAAATCATATAGGCGCGGCTCTGCGGCACACCAAGCACGTGATCTTTGCGAATGATCTGCAGATCTATTTGCGTACTACCCTGTGTGATATTCGGCTGGCTATAAACGACTTGAATGAGGATGTGGTGGCTGTTGCGAACTGGGCTGAGGAGAATGGACTACGGTTAAATCTCAGCAAGACTAAGGCTATCGTTCTAGGTAGCTCTGCCTTTGTCAAGCAGTGTAAATATTTGGATCTGCCGCAAATTATTATTAACCACCAACCGGTGCCGTACGTGGATACAGTTCGCAACCTTGGGGTTTATATGTCTGCCGACCTCACTTGGAATAACCATGTCTCGCAGGTATCGCGTAGGGTGCATGCCACGCTGCATAAGCTCAAACACCATAGCGATTCACTACCGCGTCATATTAAATCCGTACTGGTCTCTGCCTTGGTGCTGCCTCACATTGACTATTGCAGTCTTGTATACCATGACCCAACCGAACATCTTAATCTCAAACTCCAGCGCCTAGTAAATAGCAGCATTCGATTTATCTTTGGCCTGAGACGGGACGTCCATATCACGCCCTATCGTACGTCATTGAAGTGGCTACCGGTTGTTGACCGGCGTCTATTTCTCCTTGGCTCAGCTCTCTATCAGATTCTGGCTAGCTCGTCTCCCGCCTACCTCCGCGAATTATTTGTCCAGTTGGACCCGAACCTACGTCGCTCAGCCAGGGTAGCGGACTCTGATTACGCTACTGAATTCCATATCCCGAATCATAGGACCGCTACCTATCGCAACTCCTTTACGCTAGCTGCTGCATATTTCTGGCATAGTCTGCCGGTGTCTGTTAGGACCTCGTCATCTCTGGAGCGATTTAAAGTGAGATTACTTGCGCACCTATCGTCAGGCAGTACGGAGTCTGGTTCGGGTCCTTTTATGTCCAAACTTTGAGGCTGCGGCTACCCTAAATGACTAAGTGACTAAATTATTAAATTGTTAAATTATTAAATTATTAAATCATTTTAAATTAAATTATCTAAGGTTACTTAAGTATTTTATTTGCTGGCCTACGCTTGTCTAGAGTGTATCTAATCTATTCGCTATGCTTACTAAATTTATTTTCTAGGTTACTTTATATATCTACTACTCTCCTTTGTTATGTTTTCTGCGTTATCCCCAGGACCCCTGCCTACTAGCAGCCGAGGTTTCTTTTTCTGGGCGCTAACTTGATTGGGCGGCGAATGCCTGGTCGTGGTCTATCGACTGAGAATTTCCCTAGCTCAACTTAGCCTAAGTTTTATCTTTTTGTAGTCTGGATTTCGTTAAGTTTTTGTAAATTATAGAAGCAATTTTTTTCTGTATTACCTTATCTCACTTCATGTAGATTAATTATTTCTCTATGATGTTAAACCTACTCTTGCTTCCAAGTTAGCGTTGTTAACCGTTTTGTATATTCTCTGTAAACCTTTTTGTTGTAAAATTGAAATTATGTACTGGTTCCTGTAAATTGCCCTACGGCCCATTTGTGGCTACGGCATAAATATACGTTTACTATCTATCTATCTATTTCTCGTAGTCCAGGTCACCGGCCTTATGGTTCTCGTAGTCCAGGAGATGTTACCTGGAGATGTCTTCGTACAGCATACGCATCCGTACTCGTGATCCAGGTCCTCGGCTTCGTTTTTCTCGTAGTCCAGGTCACCGGCCTTGTGGTTCTCGTAGTCCAGGAGGTCGTCACCTCGAGATGTCTCTGTACGGCATACATATCCCTACTCGTATTCTAGGTCCTCGGCTTCGTAGTTCTCGTAGTCCAGGTCCTGTGCTTCGTATTTCTCGTAGTTCAGGTCCTCGGGTCCGTAGTTCTCGTAGTCCAGTTGCCTCGCCTCGTTTCTTTCGTAGTCCAGGTTCTGGGCTTGGTAGTTCTCATAGTCCAGGTACTTCGATTCGCGTTTCTCGTAGTCCAGGTCCTGCGCTTCGTTTCTACAATTGTTCAGGAATAATTACTTATGAAGCTGGACTACAAGAGCGGAGGACCTGGACTACGAGAACTACGATGTGAAGGACCTGGACTACGAGAACCACGAAGCCGAGGACCTGTACTACGAGAGCCACGAAGCCGAGGACCTGGACTACGAGAAATGCGTATCGAAGTACCTCGACAACGAGAACGGATGCGTATGCCGTACGAAGAAATCTTCAAGTGACGACGCCATCATACTTATCCAGAAAACGGACTGAAACGTCGATCGATGAGAAGCAATCCGACGCGGGCACTGCGCATCTCACACTATTGACCGGCCCTGCCTTGGTCACTCATAAGCCATTTGATTGGAAGACTAAGATCTTCTGTAGCTCCTCAACTCTTATACCCTAGAAGTTTTGGTGAAGAAACTTTAGGCTTAGATTTTCAGGAGAAATACACTCACCTGATATGGTGCGTCCAACCTGAACCACCCTGTGTATGTATACATATTTCAGAGCAAAAGTATTTCGGTGACGTCACGAAAATGTACAATTCATTATCCAAAAGGTCACCGAAATGACTCCACTAGTGATTGTACATTTCGGTGACACATATCTTTATCTTACAATAAGCTGTGCTGATTCATAGCTCGAGCATTATTATAATTCCGCTAACCACCTGAGATTCTCACTCTACGCTCAACTGTCTGAAATCGTAGATTAAAATGCAGCTGAAGGGTCCGATGTTATTCCGCTGTATTCACGTCCCGTCTTGGGTGTTTGATAGTGATTCATGCAATCACTAAGCTAATCGTAGACATCATCCGATTTCAGTTATTTCCATCGGTGAAAGTGGAAAATCGTACGCAACAACGTTCATTCACAATCGCAGAATCCATACCACATATCCGGACGGCCGTATGCTCAAACAATAATTAGGCGTTATAAATGTATGTCGACATATTTCGTGAAGACAGAACATTTTGGTGACGTCACCGAAATGTATAATTTATGTTCATATGATAGTCACTAAAATGAATTCATAAATCATTGTTTGGACATTTTGGTGACTGTATGCGATTCGCACTGATACATGTAAGCGAAACCTATTTCTCATCATGATCATTCAGACTAACACCTCTGATTCAATTTCTGATATCAGAGTGATCGAGCTATCAAGTTATTAGTAAATATTGTGTAAAATTGTGTAAAAATTGAGATTTGAATGTTGTTACGGAAATGTACAATTGTTCTGTACAGATGAATATGTATATTGTACATTTTGATGACTGTCATCGAAGTGTACAAATTAACCGAAAAACATTTCCGTGACGTCACGGAAAGGTCGTGAAGTCACGGAAATGTACAAATTATATTCAAAAATGTCATCGAAATGGCTAAATAATATACATCTATTTATACGTATTTATATATAAATATATATAATTTCATATAGGAACATAAAGCCATGCGATACGCTGTTATATGAAATTTCATATGGTTTTATATAATCATATAAACTTATATATATTTCTACATATTTATATATAAATATTGTAACGTAACAGGCAGATAGGCCTGACCGTTAGCATTCAAACATCAACCGTTGCGAACATTCGATGATAGTCTACAACGTTCGACACAACGGTATGAGTTTGGGTGACGTCACGACTTGTATATAAGTCGAGGCGGCACTCAGTTCAGGAGCAATCTAAGGCAAAGCGCCAGGTTGGCTCACCGTAATCTTCAAACATACTCTTTTCATTCTTCTCTTCACAGACACCATAGGCAAAGCGCCTGGTGATCTGCCTAGCCTTTACTATTAGTCTCTTAGAAATCACAGAAAATTCAGAATTATCAAATTTAAACTCCTATTTTTGCTACAGTATTACGAATTCATTAAATTCATTGCTATTCGAAAATTTATATAAATATTTTTGCGAAAAGTCGTCAGATGACATATCTCACGCACTAGGTGATCATAACCTCAATTTAGTTAATAAGCAACGTTGTAAATATAATTTAGATTGGTTGCAACCATTATTTGGAATTATTTAGATTAATAAATGTTTTCTTATGTTTAACATAATTGCTAAGATTTAATGCTGGTTCCCTTCTCCGCCATTTCACGGTCCTATTAAATTCATTTAGCTAGGAATACGGCTGCGAACGCCTTGCGCTCAAGGTCCGTGCATAGACGGGATTCGGCTGCGTGCACTAAGTGCACAAGGTCCGGTGCTAGGGATAGAATACGGCTGCGTGTACTTCGTGCACAAAGTCCGTGAACCAGGGGAGACGGCTGCGAACGCACGGCGTTCAAAGTCCGTAATCAGATAGAATTTAGATAGAGAGGTCCCGAAATTCTTTACGAGCGAAAGACTCACGATAACTGACAGTTCCGCGAGTAGCGAAACTGCCATAAAGTTACAATATATATAATTTTATATAAACATTATACCTAACTATATAAAACTATATTTAATCATATAAACTTATATATAATTAGTAGATAATGACAGCCATGGAGAGTCATAACAAATGACGTCATCAGGTCATTCACCCCGCGGAGTGGGGGGTTGGCGTCAAAACAATGAGACCGTACGATCCAAGATGGCGCCGCCCATGCACATTAAAACAAAACAATATGGCGCCCGTTTTTCAAATTAAAGATGGCGACTGTTTTTTCAAAATCAAATATGGCTACCGTTTTGAAACTTATACTTATACCAATACCCGCTTCTCCGACGGCGACTCTGGAATAATGAATTCTTACCCTATATATATATAATAGCTATGACTTATACCCGCTTTGCCGATGTCAGCTCTGAAATAAAAATAAATTCTTACCCTATATATATACTAGCTGAAATTGATAGAAAATGACAGGGTATATGCATGGATTGACACAAAAATTATTTCAAATTTTTTTTTTATTTTCCGAGTCGGCACAACAGTTTCGTTCAAATATTTGTTTCTTATTTCATTAAATCTAGTTTCTACAGCAGATACAACAGTTTTACAGTAGGTACAACAGAGCGCGCTGACCCGTTATTCGCGATCGCAAGACGAGATCGCACCCTCGCATCGATCTCTTAGACCTAACGAATCGATTAATCGGAGTGTTATTCTCCTCATGATCCCGGTACAATCCTCCTGACGCTGTCTTGACCCATTCATTAATGAATGCCCCAGGATAGCGTCGGGAGAATCATACCAGTTTCATGAGGAAAATAACACTCCGATTAATTGATCGGTAGATCACGGAGATCGATGCTTGGGTACTATCTAGTCTCACGATCCGAAATACGGGTCAGATTCATACAAGACTAGTTTTCACACTCATCCCTTATATCCAACAGTCTAAACTACAGAGCGCGCTGACCCTGGGCTCGTATCACCCGCCATTCGCAATCACGTGACTAGAGCACATCCTCACATCGGTTATCCGGAACGTACCGAGACGATGAACCAGCCAGCCCTCCTCCGCGCCAACCCAGCACAAGTGTCCTGACGCCATCTTGACCTATTCATTAATGAATACCCCAGGATGGTGTCGGGACGCCTGTGCTGAGCTCGTGCGGAGGAAAGCCGGACGGTTCATCGTCTTGGCACACTGCGAATGACCGATGTTTGGACTTGCTCAAGTCTCGTGATTCGAATCGCGCGGGGATGAAACCCCAGGGTCAACGCGGGCTGACAGTTTATTACTCTCTCTCTCACACACACCACTTGACAATGAAATCCTGCCGACATACGCACACACACACACTTCACTCATCAATTATCAATTATAACACTCTGACGTATGTCGGCTATGATATAGGGTAAAAACAAACGGGTCAACTCGTTAAACACGACATCTAAATGGTCCCTGCAGATTTCCACGCCCCCCAAGTCCCTGTGGAGCGCAGCATTCGCTGCATAGGCCTACTCCCACACCACGACACCGATCTGCTGCAGAGTGGGGGCCGTCATCTTTCTGGATCGCACGACGGAGGCAAATTGACGAACCAGCATCTCCTTGCATTTGTCGACATCCTTTACCACCAGGTCCAAGTGAGCGATGTACTGGTCTATACAGGTGGCGATATGACGCAGGCCGTCAAATGTAACCTTCTGCATCACAATTACGGGGGAATAGGTCTTTCGCGGCTTCTTCCATCCAGGTTCACCAGCGTTATCGTCCTCCTCCTCCTCTTCGTACCCCTGCTGACTTTCTGCTGCGTCAGGATTGCTCGCATAGAAAGCCACTACTTTCGATCCGTGAGCCGTTATGTAGAAAACTACACCAGCTATAAGAGCATATATATATTTACTTCGTCTCACACACACACACGCACGCGGGAGGGAATATGATTCGCACACGAGACGGATCCGATGTAAGTGTGTGTGTGTGTGTGTCATATCAGCGAGATCTATAAATTCAACAGCACCTGTGCAATTTGCTCACTTTAAGCATAAACAGGGTAAAAAAATGACAGATAACAAATTTGAACGTGAATTAACGGGGGCTAACCGGGCGATTTACCGGAGCAGCCTGATTCGAACCGTGATACGCGATGTGCTGTATTGCGCCAGGAGGTCCTCCCCTCGATTCGTCCGCGATTTTGACGATGATTGGTTTCTAGAGCTGGTGGACCTTCCGGCACCCGCGCTGCTCTTTCGCTTGAGAGGTCTTTTATGGTTTTGCGCCGTGCCGGATATCGGCCGTAGGTACGATCAGCACGTGTTTGACCAGTCTTGGGAAAGTATGAAAATTGCTGTCGACGTGGTGCGCGAACGCGGTGCTCAGTCATACCCCGAAGTCACCAGGATGGTACGTGCGTACACGGATCACGAGGGTAAGTAACAACTCTGTTTCACAGACGCTTTATCAACAGCTCGCTTCATAGTATTTCCCGGTATTTTTCGCACCAGACAACTCGACCAGCGAACCCGAGACGGAGTGGTTGAACGGAAAGGAGGATGAGTTTAACGACGAAGATCAACTCCTGTACGATGCTGCGGATCGTTACGAGCTTGCCGCGCGGGAGGAAGAGGAAGAAGAGCTCGAATTGATAAGGGTGACGGAGCAAGCCGAGGCTGTCGTTGATACACCTCTGCTCCAAGATGACCCTTCTGTTGGGAGCGAAAGAACGACTACCCTCGCGGTACAGCAGCCACAGTGTCCCGATTCCACCGGTGAGTACGAGCGAGCATGCATTTTTTGAGACGTCTCGTGTATCCCGGTCTTTAACTCTTGGTTATCAGATCGACGCCGCCCCACCTACGTCGGTGGTATCAACGAAGGTGTCGATACATCGGGCATACAGTATGGTGGGGGTAAGAGAAAGAGAGCACCGTCTCCCGAAAATTCCTCGACAGACGATGAGATAGAGCTGGTGTTTTCCGACGAATCTTCCGGTGAGTACACCCGAGCCCGCATTCTCCCTTTTTCCCAATTCTCGATACGATTCGTGTAACCGGGACATTACTCTTGGCCGTCAGAGCGGCGCCGCGCTGTCTACGATGCGCTGAAACGATCCGGAGGTAACAACGAAGACGCTTGTCTACAGCGGGGTGGATGGAAGAGAGAGAGAGTCGCCAGCACAGCTGCGGACGATCACATTGCGCATCCTCCGGGTGTCAGATTTCTGATTGTAGACGAGAGTCGTAAATATTATCGTAGATTTGCCGTAACGGGGAGCGTCTTGACGTTAAAAATCATTACACCGCCGGAAACAGTCGATCCTGTGACCTGGCTCGAAGAAGCCGTCAGGGATATTCACAATTACGTCACGAGCAATCGCCCGGACTCTGTCGATGATCCCGCGAACGATTATATAGGATTCGGACTGGACACACCCTCGTTTACTCTGGGAACAGCCGGTTTGTCGTTTCGGCCGGTCCGGGACTCTCGCTACGAGGATCTCTGGCGGCTCGTGTTTAGTCACACCCAAAGCGCATCCGAATTTCGTGTAGATGACGCGTTCACAATTACGGTTAACCGAGTCAGCGTACCGGTGGGTCGCGGTCGAAAAAGTAAACCTCTCACGCACGAGGATGTGAGCAAACGATCGCTTCTCGAGGTCGAACGCGACAATCTTTGTCTACCGCGAGCTATAATTTCTGCCCGTGCCTACTTGAACAGGGAGGGTATCGACGCTGACACCTCACCTCGATGGTCCGACGTACGTCACGCGAGATCGAGACTTCAGAGGGAGGCTGCCTTGACTTTTTGCAGAGAGGCGCGTGTAGAAGTCCCCGCAGAGGGTTGTGGCATGCGAGAGATCGTCCGATTTCAAGTATATCTGGCCCCCCTCGGCTTAGCCGTTGTAATATACAATTTTGACACCTTTGGGCGCGGGGGTGAGCCTGTTTACAACGGCGTGCGCGTACTCATCGAGCGGGGTGAATGTGTCAGCGGGAGATTAAACATACTGTACTTTCCTCGTGGCGGTCAGTACAAGCCTATACTGAATTTAACAGCTGCAGCGGCCAACAGACGATTCTGCGAGCCTTGCAACATTGCCTATCGCAACGTCGGCGATCACAGATGCTCCAACAGATGTCCCGGCTGCAACACCGTACCACAGTGTGCCAAAGCGGGGGTACGGGTGCGATGCGTTGGGTGCGGCCGGTGTTTTTTCGGGGAGGAATGTCTGCGGAGACATCGAGTCGCGGGGTCGTTCGATTCTCGCAGAAGCGTCTGCGACGCCCTGCAGATGTGCAGCGGGTGCGGTCTGTTCGTCAATCGCGCAAAGGGTGCTCACTCCTGTGGCAACGCGTACTGCCACACGTGCGGATCCGTACAGCCGGTCAACCACGAGTGTTACATGCAACCCCTCAAGCCACCCAGAGGAAACCAGGAACACATATTTGTATTTTATGACTTTGAGACGCAACAATGCGCTTCGGTGGCCGGCACCCGAGATGTCAATCTGCACGTGCCGAACCTGTGCGTGGCGCAGCAGACGTGCACCAACTGCATACACGAGCCTGACATAACCACACCCTGTTCTAGTTGCGGCCTCGTGCGCGAGTTCGGATTCTGAGACGACCCCGTTAAACAGTTGGTGGAGTTTGTCACGCGGGACGTTCGTCAATTTAAAAAGATCTTCTGCATAGCGCATAACGCCAGCGGTTTCGATTCTTAATTCATACTGCGCTACCTGGTGGAGAATAACAGAGATCTGCCACAGGTGATTCTGAACGGCACCAAGATCATACTTACGGAAACGGGTCACACGCGTTTCCTCGACTCTTTGGCCTATATGCCTATGGCTCTAGCCACGCTACCCAAGGCATTCGGACTCCCTGTGGAATCGCGCAAGGGTATCTTTCCGCATCTGTTCAATACGCCCGCGAATCTTGATTACATAGGTCCGTTGCCAGCCGCGGAATTCTACTCCCCCGACAGTATGAAGACCTCGGACAGGCACGCTTTCTACAAATGGTACGAGGAAGCCACGACCAGCGGCTACGTGTTCGATTTCAACCGCGAGCTCGTGGAATACTGTCGCAGCGACGTGGACATCCTTCGTCGAGCATGCGTCGCGTTTCGAGATATTTTTCTGAATTGTGGCGGTGTTTGCCCGTTCTCTCGAAGCACCACCATAGCATCGGCCTGTTCCGTCGTGTTTCGACAAAATTTCCTCAGGCCCCGTACCATAGGAGTGCTATCGGCCGGCAGGTACGGGTTGGCCAACAATCAATCGGCGAAAGCGGTCAAATGGCTCGTTTGGATGGAGAGGGAGTTGGGGACGGAGGTGAGGTTCGCCGAACGAGGCCGCGAGTACAGGATCCCCGAGACGAGACGGCTTGTCGACGGGTATTACACAGACGCGGGTGGGGAGCGACACGTGCTGGAAATACACGGATGCTACTGGCACGGGTGTCGAAAATGTCACACAGTCAATCGCGACAAAGAGTTATCTGCCGGGGATACGATGGACAGACGGTGGCAAGAGACTAGCGCAAAAACGGCACGCATGATCGAGCTTCGCTACAGGGTCACCGAGATGTGGGAGTGCGCGTTCGACGAGATGTTGGAAGCCGATCCGGAAATGCGCGATTACATCGAACAGCATCCGCTGGTCCTCTCCCGCGACTCGTTGAATCCTCGAGAGGCGTTTTTCGGAGGGCGTACGGGGAACACGAAGCGTTATTACGAGGCTGCCCCGGGGGAGCAGATCCGATACGTGGACGTATGCTCTCTGTACCCTTGGGTGTGCAAAACCGGTCGCTACCCTGTGGGCCACCCGCGAGTCTACGTAGGTGGGGAGTGCAAAGCGTTGACCGGTCCCTACAACACGGACATCTCTGGGCTCGAGGGGCTCGTGAAATGCGTGATCCTGCCACCCAGAAATCTCTATCATCCGGTGTTGCCGGTCCGGATGCGCGGAAAACTCATGTTTCCCCTGTGCCGCTCCTGCTGCGCGGCTTCTCTGCAGATCGATTGTCCGCACGAGTCGGAGGCTGATCGGTGGCTCACGGGTACCTGGGTGTCGGCCGAGCTGCAGAAAGCCGTGGCTGTGGGCTACAGCGTGATCGAGGTATCGGAGATCTGGCAATACGAGAGCACGGTATACGATCCGGCCAGCGGTCAGGGTGGGCTCTTCGCTCCCTATATAGACACATTTCTGAAAATAAAGCAAGAAGCCAGCGGGTGGCCCGGCGAGTGCACCGACGAGGCTTCCCGCGACCGTTATCTCGCGGAGTACGAGTAGGTGGAGGGTATCAGGTTGCAGCGGGAGAAAATAACAAAGAACGCTGGCCTGCGTTCCGTATCCAAGCTCTGCCTGAACTCGTTCTGGGGTAAATTCGGCCAGCGTACCTCCTACAACCTCCCGCGTACCGAGGTGATCAGAGACCGTCAACGTCTGCTGGAACTGTTGACGGATCCCGAGAACGAGGTGGTCGATATCTTGCCTGTGACGGAGCAAATACTGTACGCATGGTGGATTAATACGGAGGAGAGCATCGTACCGTCTCCGCTGGCCAACGTTGTGCTGGCCGCCTACACCACTGCCCAGGCTCGCCTCAAGCTGTACAGCTATCTCGAGAGGCTCGGGCGCCGGGTGTTGTATTACGATACGGACTCTGTTATTTACGTGAGCAGAAGCGGGGAGTGGGAACCGGCTACGGGTAACTTTTTAGGCGATCTGACGGACGAGCTGGCTGAATACGGCGAGGGGAGTTATATAAAATCCTTTGTTTCCGGTGGTCCGAAATTTTACTTGTACCTGGTACAAAAGGGGGACGGGGAGGTGGCCGAGGTTTGCAAGGTGAAGGGGGTCACTCTAAATTATTACACTCGAATGAGGATAAATTTTGATTCGATCCGGGGCATGGTGGTCGATGCTGACGAACCTATTCGCGTCGAGCGAAGAGCTATTCAGCGTACGGCGCTGCATCGGGTAGTCACACGCAGCGTGAGCAAGATATGCCGCCCCGTTCAAACGAAAAGACGCCTCTGCGACACGGGCTACGACACTCTTCCTTTCGGCTACAAATCGCACAGCTGAATTACTATCCGCATCTCGCTCTGCAGCTAGGTTCAGACTCTCTCTTTCTCTCAACGCTTATACTCTGTTATTCGACACGTGCATAAAAAGAGATAATTCTCGACTACCGGGGGGCACAAGTGTGCAGCGGTGACTCATCGGCTCAGTAGGTCAGTAGTAGTAGTAGTAGTAGTAGTAGCTGTAGTATTTGCTTATCAATCCGAGCGTAAAACGGCGGGTGCGGGGCGTGTGTGCGGCGGTCTGCGAAGCTGAAGTCGCCGCACACCGCGAGGCAACCCCCCCCCCCCCCCCCCCCGAGTAAGCTGATACGGGTTGCCTTTTGCCGCTTTACGAGCTGCTTCCCGGCCGGCGTCCCGTCTCTCTCGCTCTTAGCTGTTAAGGGGGACCACTAGTGTGACGGCCTGAACAAAAGGTGATTTTTGGGAATTTTTTTAAAGAAAACTACTGTATGGTATGTTTTAATGTTGTGGGTATATATTTGCCGATATGTACTCAATATATCCTAAAATTTTTAGCTAAAAATATTGAAAATTCAAAGAGTTATCACCGATGTCCCAAGGATAAAAAAAAAAAAGTTGCCCCACTGCTGCAGTGATGCAGACCTCCACGGTGCCTGAAATCAAAAAAACCGAAAAGATTATGGAACTGGAAGGTATTTCCCGTACCATCAACCTCGGGTTTTGAAAAACATTGAAATTCAAGGAAATGGCGGAGATTTGAAGAAAAAGGTTCTAATTTCGCGCAAAAATTTGATGGTTTTTGGCCTGCTAAAATCACATTTTTCATTCGATCGGAAAACTGGAGGTTCATGGTACGTAGAAATATGTTTAAAAGAAGCTGCAATAAGAATCAAATCGATCGGATGATTTGTCTTCGAGTTACAACTGCAGCAAATTTGAAAAATGTAGTTTCGAGATAAACGCGTTCAAAGTTTAAGTTACTGATTTCATGGTTATCCTGATCTATCCTGAAATATCATACCTACTTCTAATCTGCTATCTCAGGCCCATACAATATACCTGCCTCTTCTTCGAAGGATACCTGTAGGGCTGATGAAGCCTTCCTTCCTTCCTTCCTCTAGTACGGTCCCTAAGCTAACGCAACTTTCGAACCGATGACCAGCTGCTCTTCAGATAGCTGTATCTCAAAAACTATTTGAGATACGTACTTGAAATTTTAGTATGTTATTCTTAAAGGTATAGACTACCGAAATATCAAATAAAAAAAAAATCGATTTTTGAAAAATGTCACACTAGTGGTCCCCCTTAAGTGAGAGAGACGGGGCGGACGCGCGCGCGCGCGCGTTTCCAAAAGCTTTGACGTAACGCGCGCACCCCGGGGGGCCCCACCGCGGTCACGCCATCACGACAGGGACTTTGACGCAAAACCGAGCACGAGTCGATGATTTTTTTTTACATATTTAATTGCAGATTCGACGGAGCTGTGAGTCGCGAGGATGGACACGCGCTGGAAACATCCCTTTTCCGCCATCGTAGCCGGGCCTTCCGGTTGCGGTAAATCCAACTTTAAGAAAAACTTTCTGCAACACGCGAGCGAGATGTGCGACACGGAGTTCGCGCGGGTGGTCTGGCACTACGCCGAGTGGCAACCGTTGTACGGGGAATCGAGCTCCGTGGAATATCGAGAGGGTTTGCCGCAACCGGCCGACTACGACGCGGACGCCCGGCCCAAACTGCTCGTCATCGACGATCTGATGCGCGAGTCGTCCAACGTCGTTGTCATCGATCTCTTCACCAAGGGTTACCACCACAAGAACATGAGCGTGCTCCTGATCACGCAGAATCTGTTTCACCAGGGACGCGGGCAGAGGGATATCTCGCTGAACGCCAATTATATAGTTTTCTTCAAGAATCCGCGCGATCGCGGGCAGATACATCACCTGGCTCGTCAGGTGCACCCCAAGGACCCTCGCTTCCTGCAGGAGGCCTACAACGACGCCACAGCGCGCCCCCACGGCTATCTGCTTCTCGATCTGAAACAATCCACCCCGAGAACTGCCGCTTTCGCACCGATATATTTCCCTCGGATTCGCGTCACTACGTTTACGTGCCTCGCAGAGATATAAAGGGTGGAGGATCGCACGCGGCGCCAGTCTTCCGTCTGTGATGAAACCCGGAGCTAGATGAGGAGGGGAAGGAAGAAGAGGTTCGGCAAACAGGTTCGGCTCTTCCAACGCCGCGATCTTGCACGCTATCTGTAAATCGGACCCAGCTCGGAGACAGGCTCTGCTGCGCACGGCCGACGACGCTCTGGTGAAAAACATTTGCGAGTGCGCTCTGAACACACTCAGGGGTAACGTGAGCCCGAGCGTCGATCAGAAGAGACGTTTGAGCACGCACAGAAAAACTTTACGTCGCCTGGCCTGCAACACGGGCAGCTGGAGAAGTAAGAAACGTTTGCTGCTTCAACGGGGTGGATTCCTACCCTTGCTACTGGCACCGATTATCGGCGGGTGAGAAAAAAAAAATTGAGGAAATGGAGCGGGCTCAGAAAATGGTCCTGATACCGCAGGAGACAGCCGAACGTATCCAGCAGCGGCGACCCGATACGGATCCCGCGAGCCGTCTGGATAGCGAGATGCACGCTATTCTTAACGACCCGGGGAAAAACGATCGGGAAAAATGGAAGCTGTACCGACAGGTAATGAGACGTTTCTTGTTTTTTGCCGTCGAGTCGCGAAAACTTTTGCAATTCTCTATACGAGGGGTGGGTGGCAAGGCTGCTGCTGGTGAAGAAGAACAAGAAGAAGAAGAAGAGATGGATGGGGTGACTGAGGGGAATGTAGCTGGTAACAGCGGCGTAGCTATACAGGATATCGTAGTGAGCGTGCCGGACAAGTTTCGGCGGAAAGCGGAGCTGTTGCTGAACTATTTGACCACCAACGGTCGCTCCGAGATCTCGTGGGACGACAAGGGGACGATAGCCATAAGGGGCGCTCAGATAGCCGGGACAAACATCATCGATCTGATAAACTACGCGGTACGCGAGAGAAAATCTATGCAGGCCAGGGGGAGGGAACAGTTCGCGTGGCTCCTTCACGCGATCAACACGCCTCAAGAGTACATAGGTAATCCCGTTTTTCAAAAACCTACGCGTCACGCCTCGTCACGATCGACAGCCGGCCCATCTCATCAGAGACGTATCAACGACGAGCACTGGGCTGTGGACGGTGACGTTAATACGAACGAGGCGGGTGAGGAGGAGGAGGATACGGATTCGGACTCGATATTTGCCACACCCAAGAACAGACCACGACCGGGGCAAACCGGAAACGGTGCTTGGTTGAGACTCAGGTTGAAATGAAGATCCTCGAACGACTGTACTACGATCCGGCCAACGAGGCGGGTTACGCGGGTGCCAGGAACTTGACTCGATCCCTGGGAAGAAACAAGGCGAAAAAAATACCTCGCGCCGCGGTGGTCGAATGGCTGGCGTCGCAGGATGCGTACACGCTGCACAAGTCCATACGTAGGAAATTTCCCCGAGCCAGATACAACGTGCAGAATATAGACGACCTGTGGGAGGCGGATCTGGTGGATCTCAGGTCGATCAAACAGTACAACGACGGATCCGGACCTGCTGGTGATCATCGACGTGCTCAGCAAGTTTGCCTGGGTCGAGCCGCTCGCCGACAAGAGTGCGGCCACCGTTGCCGGGGCTTTCGAGCGCGTGTTGTCCTCCGCGGAACGTTGCCCTGTCCAATTGCAGACCGACAAAGGCAAGGAGTTTGTAGGAGCTCAATTCCAGAAGCTGCTCGCTGCCAGGGGGTGCGGTACAGAGTCACGCGAAACCCCGACATAAAGGCCGCCGTTGTGGAACGCTTCAATCGCACTCTCAAGGAGAGAATGTGGCGTTACTTCACCCACAAAAATACCCATCGCTACCTGGATGTGCTGCGACAGCTGGTGGAGGGGTACAACGCCACCACACACTCGACCATTAAAATGGCTCCGTCGATGGTGACTCTGGAAAATACGACAGCCGCCCGCTTCAACATGGAAGCGGCACGCGGTGGCCCGCCGCGATCCGGTGCTAAGCCACGCTTTCGGGTGGGGGAGCGGGTTCGCATCAGTAAGGCTAAGGGTGCCTTCAAGAAGGGTTACGAGGCCAACTGGACCGAGGAGGTGTTTGAGATTCGGCGTGTTCTGCACCGCGCGCCGATCGTCCACCTGCTCGAGGATTTGGAGGGGGAGGAGATAGACGGTTTGTTTTACGAGGCTGAGTTGCAGCGTGTAATCAAGGACGATGTTATGACTGTGGATAAAATAATACGGACGCGGGGAAAGGGGGCCAGTAAGAAGCTGTTTGTCAGCTGGCGCGGTTATCCGGAAAAGTTCAACTCTTGGATCGCTGCGAGCAGCGTGCGGAAACAGGCATGAAGGCTCAGTTTTACATCATGCTGCCCAGCAACAGCTCGATAAAATTTTTCCCCGACAACACGACGGTTCGCTACACCACCCAGCTACCGCGACGGATCGAGCTTGTCGGAGAGTGGGAAGTCGCCCTGGTGGAGATCCAGTACCCGCTGACGCTTCAGAACATAAACGAGCCCTACAACTGTGTGCGATTTTACGTGCATCGTTCGGAGACACCAGCCGAGAATTTTCACGATATTCCGTTGTCGGAGGACAAACGAGTGGGGCATGGTCGATTCCTCATCGAGCCTGGTATTTACACAGATATTGTGGAAATTATCCAAGCATTGAACAGCTTTCCGACCATCAAGGAACATTTGGAGTTTGGACGAGCCGACAGCGCGGACGATCGCTTGGACGTGGTCAGAAAATGCAGCTGCAAGGACGGTCACTACCTCTCGTTTTGCGACGGTCTGCGTCAACAGCTCGGATTTCCAAAGCTCACGACCGACATACGCGACAGGCTGGTGGCCGACCATCCTTTGAACCTATCCGGCGGGATACCCTCGCAGATGTTTGTCTACACGGATCTCGCGGAGCCCAGAATAGTGGGCGATGTCTACGCTCCGCTGCTGCGTATAGTGCGGACGGTTGGCAAAAATTTTCACAACGGTGTCTCGGAAAGCAAATCCCTGGCACCTCCGCACTACGTAGGGGAGAGCAGGGCAAAGTGGATACCCTTAAACTAATTGAGTCATAAAAAACTGAATATCGGCCTAGGCTTAATCCTCTTGCATATATTTTGTAGTTCAAACCTCCGGGAAACTGTCTACGATAGTGAAATCTAGAAGTTTTCCGAAATAAAAGTGTCATAACCAATATAAAGCTGACCTGCGAAATGATCACCTTACCCCGTCTACGGGGTGAAGTGATCAAGCCTATGGGGTAAAGTGATCAACTACTGAAAAAATTTAACCACACACCTGAAATGAATAAAATTAAGCCGTAATGTGATCAGAAAAAGTTATTTTATATATCTTTGATATTTAATGAACATTTTTTACATTTTTAACTTATTTTATAACTTCTTACTGAGGAAGCAGTGCTCGTATAATATTTTTCTTTCTTAACCTAAATAGTACTTTGGTCCTTTGAGTATATAATATCGACTTAATATTAGTAGTAGTTCACAACCTGTGCTTTATATATTCTAATAGGACGATGAATATAAATATATCTTTTTGTGTGTGTGTATAATATTTAGTAGTAAATCACGTTTTCTTAACATAATATCACATCTGTTTAATGAATGTATCTCTAAATAATAATATATAAATAATATCATAGTTAGTCAAAGTTTTATGAGTCTATTTGACAAGAGGCATTGCGCAGAAATCACAGACAAAGGTTACATGCACACGACTTAGCTTTGGAAGTGATGTGCATTTCTCGTGTGCCCATTTTTTACAAATCTGACACTGGATCCATTTCTCGCCTGGTTTTGATTGACTGAAATTGCTTTCACAGAGCATGCACGCGGCATCTTCCTCTTCTACCTGTTTGATTTTCTGAGCGGTTCTTTTTTTTGGGGCCTTCTTAGCGTCTTTGGCTGAAAATAGTTCTTTTTCTATCATCTTCAATTTTTTTTTCATCAGCTTTGAATCTTCCTCCTGCTGTTTTTCTTCAAGTACTTTTGCGTGTGGGCTGGATGTAACGATGACAGTTTTGCCTTTGTTCTGAGAATGCTTCCGGACTCTGCCCACGTAAGAGACTTTTGGAATTGGCATCAAGTCTTCCAGTTCTACTTTAGATTGATTCGCAGTACTTGTTGATGGATTTGGCGACAAATCTGGCTCCGGAACCTTCTGAGTTGGGTTTGGAGAGACATTTTCTTTATTTCTAGAGCTTGAGTGATCCACCGATGACTTCTTTTTCAGAGCTGCCATCGATGTAGGAACTCTTTTAACCGAGGTAGAATTGTTCTCTCTAATTTTACCCATAGGTTCAGGTGACTTTTCTTGCGTTCGAATTGTTTATGATGGTATGTCAATTTCACTGGCTGCAAAAACTGGCATCGGCTCATCTTCAATATTGTCTGCGGCTGCAAGATCTATATCAGTTGTTACAGCGGGAGCGTACTCTTCATCAGCGAAGATGTATTTGTTCAAAGGACAAATACCGCAAGCTGTAAATCCACTTATCGCATTCTGAGGTACAGCAGCACGCATGTAAGCTTCTCCAAATATTTTACCCATGCTTTTTAGAGTAATGACCTGTCCGGGATGATTTCGGAGCCACGTGGTGCAGTTTTGAGAATAATAGGTTTTCAGTGGATTCATGAAGCACCGATCGAGAGGCTGAGTCTTATGTGTTGTGTGTGGCGGAAGACACAGAATGTGCACGTTATTTTCTCTAGCTGATTTTATGAGATCTAGGTTCTTAACGTGTGTGACGTGACCATCCAAAATTAACAACACAGGATCATCGGCTTGCGGCTTGGCATATTTTTTGAAATGATTGAACCAAGTGGGACAAAAAATTTCTTTCTGCATCCATCCTGATGGATGAAAGACTAGCAGTGTCTCAGGAGGACAACCCTCTTGAAACTCCGGATTTGATCTCTTCCGTGGAAAGATCATCAATGGCGGTATAAAATTTCCAGCAGCATTGCAACAGATGACTGCAGTGACTGTTGTTCCTCTTTCTCCAGAGCTGATTGCACCCACTTGCCTTTTACCAGACAAGCTAATAACTTTAGGTGCCTGATTTGGAACTGTTGTAATCCCTGTTTCATCAACGTTGTAGATTCGACTCGGAGAAAAATTATACTTGTCCATCAAACTTGTTAAAAGATCAAAAAACTTCTCTATATTCACTTCGTTAAAGCCATATGCTCTTGCGAAGGATGTATTCTCCGGTGATCGTAGAGCGAGGTTGGGATGACGCTGCATAAACTTACTATACCAATCTGCGCCTGCTATTCCTTTTTTTTATTAAACCTATGTGGAATTTCATTCGCTTCTGCGTACTGAAAAGCCAAGCGTCGAAGTTCGATTGGTGAAAGTCCAAAGAATTTTTTGTCCATGTCCAACAAAAATTCCTGAAATTTGTTCTCTTCGTCTTCAGAAAAAGTTGCAGTAAATCTACCAAGCTTGATATTTTGTGATGTATTTTCATCAGCATCCGTATTTTTGCTTCTGCGTGACAACGTAGTACGAGGGATATTAAACTTAATCGCTGCTTCACTGCTCGTCATGGTTTTATTCTGTACAGCTTCTATCGCCCTGCACATGCTGATTTTATTCCATTGCTGTTGGCCAGTCTTCCTTTTGTACACCCTCACCATTTTTTGCGTGATCTACAAAGAAAAAAAATCGAAGATATTTGACAGAAACATGATTTCGTTATAGGTTATAATTAGTAGTTATAACATATATTATTATTCGTACCACGATGAGAATAATGACAAGACTATTGCATAAAACTCTTCAATCTGGTTTTTTAGAATGTATAATACTGTGAAAACGTATAATATTTACCTGGAGCGGAGATATCTGAAACACACCGCCGCCGTGGACCACCGGTCGCCCAAAATGAGGTTAGGTGGGTACTCGGCGGCTAACAGCGCATGCGTTGGAAAGGCCACTTTACCCCAACCACATTGCCCCGAACGTAACGCGAGTACAATTTAAGTAATAAATTCATGAAAATCGTGTGAAACAAAAAAAACTTCAATTGTTTCATGAAGTAGAAGCTACCAGGAATCAAGAAAAAAAAAACCTAGGCCAAAAGTGCCATTTAAAGCACAGTAATCCGGAATCTCAGTTGACCGAAATTATCAATTCACACGGCATGAAACACAATTGTCATATTTTTTTCGAAACATCGAATCTTTCATACGGTTGAAGTATTTCATTTTGTGAAGTACTTCAGCACAAACACTCGGTACAAATGCAGCTTTCCAAATATTGCTCAAGTGGAAAATATTTGAGATGATCACTTTACCTCGCATGACCACATTGCCCTGCTCTCCCCTACCTCTGCTTCTCACCAATTTCCGAACCATTGAAATCGATATAAGGGACTCTCAGGGTAGACCCATGCCATTCACGCGCGGGACGTTGACGGCTACGTTGCACTTCAAGAGGTCGCACTGATGGCTCACTACCTTGAACATTACGACGATCAGGTGGGTGGTGGTGTAAGCAGAGTTTATTCCGGTGCGCCGCTACAGCGTGGTAACGGAATCGGTAGCTTCCTGGGGGGATTGTTCCGCACCGTGATACCCATTCTGAAGAGCGGTGCGCGCGTGTTGGGCAAGGAGGTTCTGCGGACCGGTGTAGGCGTCATGGAGGATATGGACGCCAACACACCCTTCAAAGAGGCTCTCAAGAAACGCGTCATCGAGTCGGGTTACAATCTGAGGCAAAAAGCTACAGATAAATTGTGCAATCTGATGAAGGGGTCCGGATATAAAGCGCTGCGGGGCAGACCGAGGGGACAGTTGCTGCGGGGTCGCGGTGCAGGATCGATCGGGTCTCGTAGGAAAGGTGTCAAGAAAAGCAAACCGAGTAAGAAGAAGAAGAAACCAGGGCTTGCCGGAATTATAAAGAAGAAAACAATTCTTAATAAGAAGAAGAAGAAAAGCTGTTGCGGGAGTAAAAAAAGAAGTGTTGCCGATATCTTCGGAGCTCGCTGACAACGAAAATAATAAACATAGACCATGGCGTACTTGCGCACGCACTCCTGCGAGTGTCTGGAATCGGAGCTGGATTTGTTCTCTCTACTGCCGACGCAAACCACGATCGAGAGCGGGCAGTGGGTCCACTACAAGCCTGTGTCGTCGCTCACGGATGACTCACCCATAGAGTTTATGGTGCCCGGCCTCAGCGACGAGTATCTCGACCTCTCCCACACTATGCTCAGCCTGCGTGTGAGTCTACAACGCTCAGCAGGGAACCGGCGGCAAAGGGGGCGGCAAAGGCCGTCGTGGCCCCTGTAAACAACCTGCTGCACTCTCTGTTTAGCCAGGCCGACGTGTTCTTCAATCAGAAGCTGGTTCCACCGGCCAATAACGCGTACGCCTACCGAGCCTACATAGAGTCGTTGCTGAATTACAATTCGGCTGCGAAAGAATCACACCTAACCACCACCCTGTGGTACGGGGATACAGCGGGGAAGATGGATGAAATCGGACCGGCTAACAAAAGGTTTGCCCAGCGGCAAAAATTTCTGAACGGCGAAGCCAGTGTGGATTTGATCGGGCATCTTCACTGCGACGTGTTTGATCAGGAGAAGTTTCTGCTCAACGGTGTCGAGTTACGGGTACGCCTCGTGCGCTCGCGGGACGCCTTCTGCCTCATGGAGAGCACCAACACACACGGCGTACACATACTAGAGGCCTCGCTGCTCGTGCGACGCGTAACGATAAACCCCGGCGTGCTGCTGGCTCACGCCAGAGCTCTGGGTAAAGGTACCGCAAAGTATCCTCTTACCAGAGTGGAGGTGAAGGCTATGACTATTCACAGCGGTGTGCAGGGTGATACGTTGGACAATGTATTTCTGGGTCAGCTGCCGAAAAGAATGATAGTGGGTTTTGTCGATAACAAGGCCTTCAACGGTAATAAAGCCTACAACCCCTTCAACTTTTAACATTTCAATATCAACTTTCTGTCGCTGAACGTGGACGGGTCGCAGATCCCCTCGAAACCGCTACAATCCGACTTTACGCGAAGCAAGCTCTACGTGGATACCTACCACACCCTTTTCTCCGTAACCGGTATACATTTTCTAAACGATGGGACCGGTATAGGTCGTGAAGATTTCCCCCACGGGTATTGCTTGACGGCCTTCGACCTCACCCCCGATCTGTCGGCAAACAGCGGCACCCACTGGAATTTGGTCAGACACGGCAGCGTCAGAATCGAGGTGCGCTTGGAGGCTACCCTGGCAACGACGATAAATTGCATCGTGTACGCGGAATTTGACAACGTCTTGGAAATCGACGCGGCGCGCCAGGTTATAGTGGATTTTGGCGGCTAGACATCAAGGTGAAACCTGAACCACCTCCTCCACCATTGAAAAAAAAAGGATAGCTGACGTTGCGTAGCGAGGAAAGGCCGCTGCGGTCGAACGAAACGCGCAGTATTCAGTTTTCCGTATACCCGCGAACACGTCTGTAGCAATATGGTGGACTACGTGGTCGATTTGCAGGGTTTTCGAGACGCTCAAAACGGTTTCGCTGTCAAGGAGGTTTCCGTGTTAGCTTTGAATCGCAACCACATCGGGCACTGGGTAGCCACACCACCCTGTGCCTTCACCGATCTCCCGGCGATTAATTGTGCTCAGAACAACTATCTTTCGCGCAGGTATCACGTTATAGAGTGGTTTGACGGTGATATTCAAGAGAAACAAATCTACAGAAAACTGCGCGCCGTGGGACGTTCGGCCCGCATGATTTACACGCGCGGTGAGGAAAAGGCGAAATTGTTGCGGCGCGTAATGTCGCGTCAGGTGACAAATCTGGAGTTTGAGGACTGCCCCGCATTCGGAAAGCTGCCGCCATCGGATACGTACTGCATGCATCACGCTCTGTGCAATCACGGGGAGTTTGTCTGCTCGTTGAATCGCGCGGCTGTGCTAAAATCTTGGCTGTTGGGGAGGAAAACGGTTGACGAGGTGGACAGTAGCGGGTTTTTTACAGCCGAAGAGTGTGATGAACAGTCTGGAACTGAGGAGGGTTTTGGCGCTGATACCGACGGCTACGTGTGGAGTCTATCCGGCTGATCGTATTCCTTTGCGGTGGTCCCGCCCCGCGGCCCTTATCGCAAACACCGATGACCACACACAGCCCGGAAGTCACTGGGTCGCTTTCTACAACGATGAGTCCGGCAACGGGGTCTACTTTGACAGTTACGGAGTCGCACCCTTCATCCCACACCACGTGCAACGTCTGCGAAAAAACTGTCGCCGCTACCGGTACAACACGCGTCAGCTCCAGAGTATCTTTTCAGACGTGTGTGGTCAGTTTTGTGTTATGTTTCTTTATTATATGCATTTTGGTTACACGCTTGATGATTTTCTCGATAATTTTATGGCAGATTATGTGAAAAATGATGCGATCGCCGCGTCGTTTTACAATTGCGTGGTCAAGAAATTGAAGAGTTGCGAGAAACTCGACGCCTCTTGTCTATCCTGTGTACAGATATGTTTAAGGAAACGTTGTTAATTATAGGCTACAGTTTTAAGCAATATTGAATGAAGCGAAAATTTTGTAACGAAACAGCGTGTGTCGTTTATTCCGAGCGCATCCCACCTATATTTCAGCAACCTCAACAGTTTTGCACGTGAGGATGGTAAGTTGACACTAGTCGGGACATCGAGACGTTTCTTGGTAAGCGTGTGGCTCTATTGTGCCTCTATCACCACCCCCCTTGCTCTAGGTACGCGATGCAGCGAGGTATATTTCTATGCAGGACGCCTCAGTTGAGTTTGCAACGTCGCTTAAGAAGTAAGTACGATTGTTCTTTGCTCGGAGTTTCGTGATTAGAAGTTTTGTGATTAAAAAAGCGACTTTGCCGGGAGCGTCGCGTCAATGAGCTCCGCGAGCTGGAGCGCCCCGGAGGACGTTGAACATATTGTTCACGGGGGTGAGGGTGGGACTATCACCGACAACGGGGTGGAGGAACCGCAAGCGAATGTCGCTGTGTGGATGAGGGGCGCGTGGGACGACGGGGAGGTGGAGGAGATGCCGGAAGAGAATAGGGATTACGAGGCGGAAGAAAGGGAGCGAAACAGATTACGGAAGGAGGGGTCGGACACAGACGACGAGCAGTGGTGGCTGCCCTCGGAGGAGGACGGCTACGTCAGCGGTAAGTTCATATATAATTTTATTTGAATTTCGTTGGGTTATTGCGATAATAATAATAATGCTCGTGTGTTTCAGACGAGGTGCCGGTCGAGGACAGGGAGGAGGAGGAGGAGGAGAGGGTACAACTATGACGTTATAAAAAAATTAAAATAAAAAAACAAATATCTAAAAATAATTTGTGTGTCATTCCGTGTATATACCCGTCATTTTCTGTCAATTTCAGCTAGTATATATAGGATGAGAATTAATTATTTAAGATCTGACATGAGAGAAGCGGGTGTAATGTCATAGCTAGTATATATATATATATAACAGTCGCCATATTTGATTTTAAAACAATCGCCATCTTTAATTTTAAAACGGCCGCCATCTTGGATTCAGAAGACGGGCGCCATATTGGATTTTGGAAAAAAAGGCCGCCATCTTGAATTCTGAAAAAACGGGCGCCACATTGTTTTAATGTGCATGGGCGGCGCCATCTTGGATCGGACAGTCTCATTGTTTCGACGCTAAGTCCCCACTCCGCGGGGTCAATGACCTGGTGACGTCATTTGTTATGACTCGCCATGGCTGTCATCTACTATAATTATATATGATTATATATGATCATATAAAAAAAAATTTCCCGGGATGCCAGGAATTACCGTGAGCATAATTCGCGTAAATGTTCCCGAACCAAAACAATGGAAGAAATTTTCTACCGGTTACTGGCTACTTTGGATCCTTACATTTCAAGTTTAAAAAAGCCGTTGCCGAAAAAGGAAAGAACTCTATTTCCAGAAACGATCGAACTCCTGTCATACGTTAACCTAGACGACTCTGCAGATTATGATTTTGTTAACGACGAGAACGAGAATTACAATGCCATTTACAGCGAATAGTTACAGCGTATATGTGTATCTACCATTTTTTGGCTACCATTGACTTTTCTCTATCTATTTTTTCAATTCAGCGATGCAGGATTAATGAATAAATGTTAATTTCTGAAAAATTGCTGCGATGTGTCCGCAATTTTGAATTTCCAATTTCCGACCAAATTTCTGACAATATCGATTCCTAAAAGTACATAATACGAATGTACGGTGCAAAAAAATAATATTTTTTTGGCCTGGGCATTGAAAACTCACTTTATGACGCCTGTTTTCGATCCACAAAGTAGCACTTTATATTGCTGATTTCAGAACTGCCCTATAAAGTCTTTATACGGCAGTCTGGATGCGCAGTTCGAAGTGCGCATTCCAAAGCTACCGCATAAAGTCTTTATACGGCAGTTGAGATGCGCAACTTGAAATGCGTGACAGATCGCACCATAGCCTCACTCTTCGTCTGTGAATCTCAACAGGCGTCAAAGTGACTTTTCATGCCTATTTCGAAAAAAATAAAGTACGGGGCGCACCCGTTAACCGTTTTTGTCTCGAATAATGATTTCAGCACTCGTTTTCGGCTCGCCTTTAGCTCGTTCTGAAATCATTATCCTCGCCGAAAAACACTTGGTTTACAGCATGCCACATAATATACTATTCTGAAACATTGTCGACCATTTTGTGTCAGCCATTTTGAATTTTTGACCTCATTTTCGGAATCGGCGACATCAAAAACCATGAAATACGAATTTTCAAATGGATTCATCAAAATTCCTGGAATAATGTCAGCCGTTTCGCGTCAGCCATTTCGAATTTCCCATTTTCGACCTCAGATTTGACCTAAGATTCGCAATCAGTGGCCTCGGGAATCCCCGGTTACCGAATTTCGTAAAGGTTGATCCAATTTTGTAGCAGTGATCCGTTATTTTCAGCCGCCATCTTGTTTGTTTTTCAAATTTGACCTCAGATTTGTGAGGAACAGCCTCGAAAACCCCTCGAGTACCAAATATCGTTAAGATTGATTTAATTTTGAAGAGAGTGGTCCTCCGTTTTTGGGTTGCATTTTTGTTTTTTGAAAATTTGACCTCAAATTCGTAATCAGCGGCCTTGAGAACCCCCGAGTAACGAATTTCGTTAAGATTCAACAATACTTTCTAGTTTTGGCAAGCTTTTGGGGATTTGGGACCAAGGTGCGAGGTCCGAAACTGAGTTGATTGCACTACATGAAGCACGTATAGAGCAGCAAATACGATTCGAAGAAGAACGTCATAGAGCGCAGCTACGAGTTCTAGAAGAGGCGTTAAAGTACTGGAAGACGAAAAGAATGATGAAGGAAAAAATGCAGGATGATGATACGCGGAATATGAAACCGTGAAAATTGAAAGAAAATGAGATCGTTGATTTTTTTTCGCATGTATGTGGTTATATTTCATGTTTCATTCAAAATTGAACTAATCCGTATATTGAAAAACTGATGGGTGTCAAACCTCGCATTTCCGTCACCACTTTTCCGAGAGGTCGGTTGGCCAGCGGTGACGTGCTGAGGACCTAATTTCAGACGATTTGAACCATTTGAAGTTGTTTAACAGGAAGTCTGCTTTCGTTTGATTGATAGGAGTCGCTTTGTGGTCGCTTTTTTGACAGAACAGCGCATGTGAAGAATATAATTGAGTACCTGGGTGCAAGAACAACCTAAGTCGACTTAGATTTTGACATCAAAACCGATGATTGAAGTTTAAAAACTGAAATACATCCACGAACGAAACCACAATGGACTTTGTAGACTACTCATTTTGAAGGGCGATTCTTCCGGAATACGAAGCCCATTTTGTTTTTGCACTCAAATGAACAGGAATCTCTATAATAAATAAAACACGCGCGCTGGCTTAGGTCGTTCTTGCTAAAAACGAAATTTCTTGCGAATATTCGGTCCGTCTCGATACTTACGACTTGAATTTTGTTACTTTTCATGTCAAAACACATATTTGACGCAGTCTTTGAGAATTTGGATCAACCAGCGAAATAATAAATAAGACATGAAAATTAAAATAATTTTTTTTTTTCGAACAATACACCAATCTTTGCAATTAATTAGATGAATAATATCACATAAGGCATATTTTCGGAAGTATATAAAAAGGGATTGATGAGCTCTCAATATATATAGGGAAGGGTGGGGAAAATGGACCGTGGGGCGAAATGGACCACTAAAAAAAAAAAGTTACCATTAAAAAAACTTGAGTATGAACATGAACTCTGTTGACCCAAGGCGTCCATTTTGCCCCACCCTAGATAATAACTTAAGGAGTGAAGTACGGCAACTTTCGGACAAAGAAAAAAAAAAAATTGTCTTCCAATATTAGACCCAACAATCGAGTGTCGAAAAAAAAATCGCAAGATCCTATGTTATTTATATTTTTTTTACACAAAACGGACATTTAAACTTCGAGAAGTATTAAATTCGGTAACTCAGTAACCGCCACAAACTTGATTTCATCAGGTAGGCGAATGAGCGAGCACAATACTTCAACAGACTCACGCGTTCTATGCAATAACAACCTAAGTAGTAGCGTTAGGTTGTTCTTGCATAGATCGCGCGTGGCAGGGTTGACGCTCCGTGCGCACTGCATACTTAAAGAATACTTTCACAAAAATGCGACATCCTACAAACCTGAAACTCACAGGGTAGGTAGTTGGGATGTTATACAACGCGAAAATGATGGTGGGAGCAAAAACGACCTAAGTCGACTAAGGTTGTTCTTGCACCCAGGTACTCAATTATCGAATCATATTAATACAGATTACATACGATATTATACAGAAATACTTTGGAAATATTCGTGCGTACATATGCTTAACCTTGAATTTTCATAAGATTTCAGTTTTGAAGTTCTGTTTCGAAACGCCCGGTTAGATTATCAGTTAGTTAGCCCATAAATTTGATTCATTTTTAGTGTTTAAATATTTGTCTTCTTGATCTTTTAGTTCTTGAGCTCGATTTACCGTTTGATTAAACTTTGCAATTTTAAGGGGGTATCTACACCTTTTAATCATCGATGTACTCGTGAAACAATCTTGTACTCGTTACTATAGAATCAATGAGGTACTCATAATATGCATAAAGGTACTTTTGCCAACATTATTTTACTCCTCACAAGCATTTAAAATAGATCAAACAGCTAAGTTAAATGAAAAGAAGAAGAATATTAAGGGGGTATATACACCTTTAAATGGGTTAAATTTCTGAAAAACAATTTTTCTTTTTTTTTCAACTTGGAGACTCTGATAAAATTGAAAAAAATCATCATGTTTGGGGAGGGTTTGACCTTCATTATCCATATCTTACATCATGTATTACGTCCAGTCTAATAGTGGCTGCGCTGAAGACAGCAAAATACAAAATCACTCGGTTGCCGTAAAGAATCAGACCCAGCGTTGGACCGATCTTGGAATTTTCGGTTCTCAATTGTTCATAAGACATGCCTCTATCAGATGAACATAGAACTTTTTGATATTGCAAGAATTACTTGAGTTATTGAATTTTTTTTATTTTTTTTCTGAATTTGAAAAAAAATTTTGCTTATTTTTCTAATATTTCAACTAAAAATGGGTTTATCAAAAAGTTCTATGTTCATCTGATGGAGGTTTCGATTCTACAAATTTGACGACCACAAACGTCAGAATCGGTCCAGCAATGCTCCTGATTCTTTACGACAACCGTTCAAAATATTCATTCTCCAGAAATCAACTTTTAAACTTTTTTACCAAAAATTTTTTTTTATTTCCTACTTTTCCAAGAGAAGAAAATGTAGTTACAGGAAATTAGGTTTTAAGATTTTGCTTATGACTAATATGCTGGATCCGCAGCTGCTCTCGTATCGATGAGTTATGAGTCGAGTCGAGTCTAGACACATGTGCCAGGGGGAGGTTCGTAGTGAGTTTTGACCAGTTCTGTGCAACAACAGTTTCCGTTAGGTGTCCGGTGAGGCTGTTAGAAAAATAATGAATTGCTTTAGAAAAAATCTGATCAAAATTTTTCAACATAAAAATTCTCTAAAATTTATGATCTACAATATTTTTGAGATTCAGAAGATGCTGACACAATTTTTGTCAATACTACGAAAATTCTTTCATCTTTCATCAATCATACCTTTTTTCTTATAATATTTATCAAACTCTTGCAATTAATATATGTATTGTGGAAATACTCATCTTTCTAGAAATCCAAATGTGTAGTTTCCTGGCATCGATTTCAAACGAACTTTTTGATGGATCATCTTCTTTCGATTCCGAAGTCTTATCTCAGATATATAAACACTGTGTTTATTCGATAATGGAAATTACTAGTGGTTTGAATTCGTAATGAAAGCACGATAATATTTACAAACAAGTGGACACCTAACCTCGAAAAAATGTAGATCGCAGCCATGTGTTCTGTCAATGATCACAATTCAAAAGAATATTGAAAATTAAATATGTGTAAGAATGATAATTACGAAGAATTAAAAGATCACAGAATCAAATTCAAAATCGAAATATATAAAAACGTCTTAAAATTAAGCAGTGGTGTAAGTGGTATTGGCGGTGTTGTACAATACTTATGGCACCAATCTGAGGGTTCGCGCGCCGCGGCGCTTTTTCGCAATCTGGCACTGTCATGGCTGTAACTTTTCAAATCCTTTAGATATTTTGACACCGATTTATTTGCAGGTAGAGTAGGTCACTAGCATTCCAAATGAATTATAAAAAAAAAAACGATTTTCTGAAAATTCAAAGGTGTAAATACCCCCTTAAAATTGCAAAGTTTAATCAAACGGTAAATCGAGCTCAAGAACTAAAAGATCAAGAAGACAAATATTTAAACACTAAAAATGAATCAAATTTATGGGCTAACTAACTGATAATCTAACCGGGCGTTTCGAAACAGAACTTCAAAACTGAAATCTTATGAAAATTCAAGGTTAAGCATATGTACGCACGAATATTTCCAAAGTATTTCTGTATAATATCGTATGTAATTTTTTTTTTTTTTTTTGTTAGGGTATTCGGCCAAGCCGCTTTACCAATCGTATGTAATCTGTATTAATATGATTCGATAATTGAGTACCTGGGTGCAAGAACAACCTTAGTCGACTTAGGTCGTTTTTGCTCCCACCATCATTTTCGCGTTGTATAACATCCCAACTACCTACCCTGTGAGTTTCAGGTTTGTAGGATGTCGCATTTTTGTGAAAGTATTCTTTAAGTATGCAGTGCGCACGGAGCGTCAACCCTGCCACGCGCGATCTATGCAAGAACAACCTAACGCTACTACTTAGGTTGTTATTGCATAGAACGCGTGAGTCTGTTGAAGTATTGTGCTCGCTCATTCGCCTACCTGATGAAATCAAGTTTGTGGCGGTTACTGAGTTACCGAATTTAATACTTCTCGAAGTTTAAATGTCCGTTTTGTGTAAAAAAAATATAAATAACATAGGATCTTGCGATTTTTTTTTCGACACTCGATTGTTGGGTCTAATATTGGAAGACAATTTTTTTTTTTTCTTTGTCCGAAAGTTGCCGTACTTCACTCCTTAAGTTATTATCTAGGGTGGGGCAAAATGGACGCCTTGGGTCAAAAGAGTTCATGTTCATACTCAAGTTTTTTTAATGGTAACTTTTTTTTTTTAGTGGTCCATTTCGCCCCACGGTCCATTTTCCCCACCCTTCCCTATATATATTGAGAGCTCATCAATCCCTTTTTATATACTTCCGAAAATATGCCTTATGTGATATTATTCATCTAATTAATTGCAAAGATTGGTGTATTGTTCGAAAAAAAAAAATTATTTTAATTTTCATGTCTTATTTATTATTTCGCTGGTTGATCCAAATTCTCAAAGACTGCGTCAAATATGTGTTTTGACATGAAAAGTAACAAAATTCAAGTCGTAAGTATCGAGACGGACCGAATATTCGCAAGAAATTTCGTTTTTAGCAAGAACGACCTAAGCCAGCGCGCGTGTTTTATTTATTATAGAGATTCCTGTTCATTTGAGTGCAAAAACAAAATGGGCTTCGTATTCCGGAAGAATCGCCCTTCAAAATGAGTAGTCTACAAAGTCCATTGTGGTTTCGTTCGTGGATGTATTTCAGTTTTTAAACTTCAATCATCGGTTTTGATGTCAAAATCTAAGTCGACTTAGGTTGTTCTTGCACCCAGGTACTCAATTATATTCTTCACATGCGCTGTTCTGTCAAAAAAGCGACCACAAAGCGACTCCTATCAATCAAACGAAAGCAGACTTCCTGTTAAACAACTTCAAATGGTTCAAATCGTCTGAAATTAGGTCCTCAGCACGTCACCGCTGGCCAACCGACCTCTCGGAAAAGTGGTGACGGAAATGCGAGGTTTGACACCCATCAGTTTTTCAATATACGGATTAGTTCAATTTTGAATGAAACATGAAATATAACCACATACATGCGAAAAAAAATCAACGATCTCATTTTCTTTCAATTTTCACGGTTTCATATTCCGCGTATCATCATCCTGCATTTTTTCCTTCATCATTCTTTTCGTCTTCCAGTACTTTAACGCCTCTTCTAGAACTCGTAGCTGCGCTCTATGACGTTCTTCTTCGAATCGTATTTGCTGCTCTATACGTGCTTCATGTAGTGCAATCAACTCAGTTTCGGACCTCGCACCTTGGTCCCAAATCCCCAAAAGCTTGCCAAAACTAGAAAGTATTGTTGAATCTTAACGAAATTCGTTACTCGGGGGTTCTCAAGGCCGCTGATTACGAATTTGAGGTCAAATTTTCAAAAAACAAAAATGCAACCCAAAAACGGAGGACCACTCTCTTCAAAATTAAATCAATCTTAACGATATTTGGTACTCGAGGGGTTTTCGAGGCTGTTCCTCACAAATCTGAGGTCAAATTTGAAAAACAAACAAGATGGCGGCTGAAAATAACGGATCACTGCTACAAAATTGGATCAACCTTTACGAAATTCGGTAACCGGGGATTCCCGAGGCCACTGATTGCGAATCTTAGGTCAAATCTGAGGTCGAAAATGGGAAATTCGAAATGGCTGACGCGAAACGGCTGACATTATTCCAGGAATTTTGATGAATCCATTTGAAAATTCGTATTTCATGGTTTTTGATGTCGCCGATTCCGAAAATGAGGTCAAAAATTCAAAATGGCTGACACAAAATGGTCGACAATGTTTCAGAATAGTATATTATGTGGCATGCTGTAAACCAAGTGTTTTTCGGCGAGGATAATGATTTTAGAACGAGCTAAAGGCGAGCCGAAAGCGAGTGCTGAAATCATTATTCGAGACAAAAACGGTTAACGGGTGCGCCCCGTACTTTATTTTTTTCGAAATAGGCATGAAAAGTCACTTTGACGCCTGTTGAGATTCACAGACGAAGAGTGAGGCTATGGTGCGATCTGTCACGCATTTCAAGTTGCGCATCTCAACTGCCGTATAAAGACTTTATGCGGTAGCTTTGGAATGCGCACTTCGAACTGCGCATCCAGACTGCCGTATAAAGACTTTATAGGGCAGTTCTGAAATCAGCAATATAAAGTGCTAAATTAAAATTCCACCCATTTAAAGGTGTATATACCCCCTTAATATTCTTCTTCTTTTCATTTAACTTAGCTGTTTGATCTATTTTAAATGCTTGTGAGGAGTACAATAATGTTGGCAAAAGCACCTTTATGCATATTATGAGTACCTCATTGATTCTATAGTAACGAGTACAAGATTGTTTCACGAGTACATCGATGATTAAAAGGATTTCACAATTACAAATATTGTCTGATCGGCCTAGCTGATAATTCGCACGTTAATTGTGAATATTCAATTAGGCGAAGGTGTTCTTCACAATTTATCAATGCCCCGTCGAGAGATTGATCGGAATATTGAGGAAGAGGAGAAATTTCAGCGGTTACTGCGTGAGAGAAACAATGCAAATCAACGCAAACGTAGAGCAGAAATGATTTCGAATGCAGCAAGTTGTAGTCGCTCAGGTCGCGTAGTATTGTTAAATAATGATGTCGAAATGCTGCAAGAGCATTATATTGGAAGAATGGACGTATTATGTATTCATTGTAATGTATTGTTTCTGCGGAGAAAGTGTCTAATAAAGGCAATTCTTTTAACGACTGCTGTAGCCACGGTAATCGAGTACTTGATGCCATGCTTACATTCCCTGTTGAACTTCGCGAACTTTTTGAGGCAGTACATCTGAAATCAAATGATTTTTATAAACGCATAAGAAGCTACAATAGTTCGTTGTCATTTGCTTCTTTTAACGCTAATCTGGTTAATTTCCCGGCTAGGCGCCCTGGGCCGTACTGTTTTGAAATTCAAGGGCAGATTTATTATCAAGTTAATACATCATTGTATTCTGCTCCGAATGAACCTCTGAGTTATGGTCAACTGTTCATAATGGATTCCAACGAAGCTGCAGAATATCGCTTGAACCAAAACTATGAACTCGACGATGAAATTTCATTTATAATCGATGGAATAATGCGACAGCACAATGTGTTTGCACAATCGTATCAAATGATGGGCGAAGAAATAGCATATCAACGACGATTATCAATAGAAAGCAATGAGCCAATGCCTGAGCTTCATATGCTTTTCACTTCAAAGCCAGGAGTCGATAGACGTCGGTATAACTTCCAAAGGACTAATGAAGTAGCTGCCATATTTTCCACTACTGCTGATGGTGAAATTCCAGAATCCTATGTAAGTATACGAAACAGAAATGATAGAGTATTGAAACAAGTCAGCACCATGGATCCCGATGTCGAGCCTTGGATATATCCGTTATTTTACCCATGTGGCTCTCGGGGTTGGCATCGCGATCTAATGCGTTTAAATAGTAACAAACGCATATCCAGGCTAGCCTATATCAAATACCGAATGGCCATTCGCGATTATTTGATTCCATTCATTTTGGGTCGGCGATTGTTCCAGCAATGGTCCGTCGATAATTATGTGAAAATCGAAAAGGATCGAATTGAGTACTGTAAAATGCACCAGAAACAACTGCGCGCGGAGTCCTATAATGGACTGGTCGATTACTTAAAAAATTCGGCAAATTATGTAAATGGTCGTGTTGGGAAAATGATTATACTCCCTTCTAAATTCATGGGTTCTCCGCGGAATATGATGCAAAATTATCAACATGCGATTGCAATCGTTCGTCAATATGGAAAACCAGATATTTTTGTCACCATGACATGTAATCCCAAATGGAGAGAAGTTTACGAAAATATTTTACCAGGTCAGCAAGCAGCTGATAAACCGGATATCTGTACACGCGTATCCAATATCAAAATGAATTTCTTGATTGACTTAATTGTAAAAATGAAGGGTTTCGGTGAAGTAGCAGCGTATGTGTATGTTGTTGAATTCCAGAAAAGAGGCTTAGGGTAAACCTACCAGTGAATGAGCGGCCATGTTAAAATCACTATATACAGATATACTTTGTGTGAGACTGGCCATTCACTGGTCCCCGTACATTCACTGGTAGGTTCACCCTACCTCACATACATCTGTTGTTAACCTTACGCCAAAATTACAAAATAACAACCGCCGGAATAGTGCATCGTTACATTTCTGCTGAAATTCCAGATTCCTCTCAACATCGTGTCTTGCATGACATCGTGATGAGACATATGATACACAGACCATGTGGTGATTGGTGTTTGGTTGATGGAAAGTGTTCTAAAAGGTATCCGAGACCATCGTGTGAGGAAGCAAACATCGATGTAGATGGATATCCGTGTTATCGCTGTAGAAATACCTGGTGAAGTATTTTTTGAACGTCCTGGTGGATACAGCGTTAATAATCGTTATGTTGTACCCTATTCCCTAATGCTTTTGAGTATTCTTATTTGTCATATCAATGTTGAAGTTGATTCAAGTGTTAAAGCAGTCATGATGCTGCTACGGTCATTATTTGAGAGACGTCTAGGGATACTACCGTAAATCGTAATGAAATTGGTATTGATGCTCCTTTAAGAACGATCGGAGAGACTTTCAATGATAGGATTGTAAATCATGATGAAATTCAAAATTTGGTTGATAGTCGTTATGTTAGTCCTATTGACGCGATCTGGCGTATTTACAGCAAAACTTTGCACGACAAAAGTCACAGCATAATTCGTTTACTTACCAAATGAACAAAATATAACTATAAATCTCGAGGCAAATGAAAATGAAATAATGACTGTCCTCGACCAGGCGACTATGCTTACTAGTCCAGTCAAATAAACTTTTTTCGTAAAATTTTCACGTACCCGAAAACCAGCTGTGGATTCCGGCAGAAACTGGTGTCCTTATTATACCCGAAAGTTTGCGGCAGATTCTGTGTAGCCGTTTAGCAACAATTAGCGGTTGAATGCCGGGAATCAGTTTGTTTTTGTTTTTCGCTTACATAATGAAAACTATTTGTCGGATCGAGAAAAAATTCAATTGAAAGTTGTAGATAATTGAAAAATCTATCTATTAGCGTTAGCCCGATGTCGATATTCCAATTTGTTGCTCAACTATTGCGCTCGGAAATTTAAAACGGGCGTTTTTTTCATTATTTTTGGAAAAACGTTAAAATGCATTTTAGGAGTTGTGATTGTGGATTTGGGAAGCTTTCAACTAGTAGCAACTACAGTTTAAATTTGGTTGAAAAAAAGTTGATAGTTTAGCAACAGTCTAATTTGCATCTGAAAAAGGTGTCCCACTAGATTGTTATTTCTTGCCCTATGGATAATCGTGGAGCAATGAACCAAACGGTTTTGGATAGTCGAAGAGTTGAACCACAACTTACAATTTTTAGAAAATAGATTTTTGCAATTTGAAACCTTAAAAAATAGCGTCAGAAAACGACGTTCTCCAAACTAAAAAACAATGAAGAAAAAATGGCCGTATAGGAATGCGACTGAATGCATTGGAAAGCTGCTATTTTTCTCCGAATTTTGCCCTTCTGAATTTTGTTCCACGATAATTTAGAGCCGAGATAACACTTTTTGTTTGAAAATTCCCCCTCTCTTTGTTTATTTATATGAAGCAACGAGACCACGACGACTGCACAGAGGAAGAATCATATTATCCATACGAACCAGCAGAATTTGTTTTCCAAAATTGTTTATCGTATTTATTGATGTGGGAAGTGGAGGTTCTTCCGGGACCGTTCGCCGGGCCGCGTGGAGGGGGAAGCCGGGGAGCGGCCCAGCGCTACGCGGCCGTCGATTAGATAGCGCGAAAAGTGATTTCAAAGGTTCAAACTGACCTCGCTGTCTGTATCTCGGGAACTACTCGACGGATTTTGTTGATTTTTTTTTAAATTTCACTAGCGCATCGAGATATGATCGAATATCACTGTGGCTTTCCCAGAGTGTTATCGGAAATCCCTTAAATCACGAGTAATTCAATTTTTAGGCTGCAAATTTAGTGAATAAATCGATTTTTTAGAAGGTTAATCACGTCGTGACATACGAAATAAATGTTGTTGACTGAAAGTTAATAACAGTGGTGATAATGGGATAGGAAATGAATGTTGGCTTGAAATAGGATTGTTTCGTAGAAGGATTGAATAAATATAAATGTATATTGATTGTCATCAAAAAATTTACTTCACATTTCAAATATTCACACGTCCTGATTATACATACCGCCACCTTGGTGACGAAAGTAACACAACTCAAAAAATTGGGTTTCTGCATGATTTTTCTTCATCAAGAGACTCGGTAGCGTCTCGCGCCAAGTACAATATAAAAAAAATATATGTCATATAAGGTATATATGTCTATAGTATACGCCGCGCGAGACTCAACGAGTCTATATACCCGAACGGAAGCTAACCAGTGGGGTGGGGAGACAGTATATTCCTCATTTCTTCCTCTTCGCGATATCCCGGGGATCGCAACAATTATCTCAGAATGTAGGCACGAAGAGCTCTTCATTTGAGACAAACTTCAATTGAATTAGTGATAGGAACGCTGAGATATGATTAACATCAGTTTCTGAGTAGCCGTTTCGTCTGAAAAATTTTTCGTCGTCTTCAGACCAAATATCCACTAAATCTATGCGGATGACAATCAGGGAAGAGTGGCCACCACTATACAGGGTGATTCAGAATTCGTGACGAATCTCTCGTGGGGTTAATACTGGTCGAAATTGGGATCGAAAGTTCCTCAGCCATTCTTCCGAAAAACGATTTTTACCCTGGAAATTTTTTTTCCGACAAACGATTTTTTCTGACAATTTTTTATTTTTTAAATTTTTTCATCATATGTCACTTTCTAAGAATCCCAAATAATGCCAATGAGTTTTTTTTTCTCAATATTAGAGAGATTTTTCGGTGAAAGTTTCTTATTTGGTGGAAGATGTTGAAAAAATTGTCATCGTTATAAATTTATACGTAAAGGGCACACATGTATCGGTAACGGCCCTAAGTTACCATGGTAACAAACAATCGGACCGAACTTTGTGTAGAGGCCCAAGGAGGGCAATTTCAGCAATTGCTGTGAGCTTGAAGAGTATTCAAGAAATGAATAACACGTTGACTATATCTTAAAAAATTTTATGTTACTGAATCATCAATAAACTTTTATTTTCCCAAATTTCGAATAGCTCATAATGAGCATTGTTTCAATACCCTTCGTGTAGGTACTACGTAATAATCCGCTTTCTAGTCTATTAAATTTATAACGATGACAATTTTTTCAACATCTTCCACCAAATAAGAAACTTTCACCGAAAAATCTCTCTAATATTGAAAAAAAAAACTCGTTGGCATTATTTCGGATTCTTAGAAAGTGACATATGGTGGAAAAACAAAAAAAAAAAAAAATCGTTTCAAAAATTCGTTTGTCGAAAAAAAAAATTCCAGGCAAAAAAATCGTTTTTCGGAAAAATGGCTAGGGAACTTTCGATCCCAATTTCGACCAGGATTAACCCCACGAGAGATTCGTCACGAATTCTGAATCACCCTGTATAGCAGAGATACTTCAAGTACTCTGCCAGCTGGCGCTCTTTTTAACGCTGTTGACGTATGATCGAGAATCCATTGCCCAACACCACGGAGTACGAAGACTACGGACAGATGGACTCCGGAGACAGAGCTGTCAGTTCTATTCATATTCGTACATCTGAACATTTTGCAAATTTCATTGGCTTTTATGCTTCATATACTCACTTATTGTGATGAAATTAACATTCAAATTGAATCGCATAAAGTTTAGTCTACAACATGAATTAATAAGTGACAAAGCTTTTAATCAACGTGGCAGGTGTTCAATATAATATTATCCATTTCCAAATATTTTCGTATATATTCAATGGTTCAAATATATCATTTTCAGTACATGCACATAAGAACATATCTTTACAGGGCTTGGAAAGCAACGAATGATAGCGTGTCTCATTATTTCAGGCCTTTGTGCTTTCGACATATTTATATTATCTTACCACATTTAACATTACTGCTTATTGAGGGATTCAGATGGTATGAAATACATCACCGTACATGCTTCAAGATAGTCATAGAAACGATTGGCAGAACGCCGACAACTAAGCGAGCCTAGTGAGTTGGGATATAGAAAAACCTAATCGAGCGAGCACAATTATCAGGTAGTCAAGCAAAATATTAGAGAAAGTTTTTATATTATACTGCCACAATTAACATTACTGCTTATCAAGGGATTTAGATGGTATGAAATGTATATAGTGTTCCTGCATTGAGCTACTCATAGACAGAATGGGCAGAATGTTGACAAGCAAGCGAGGATATAGGAATACCCAAACGAGTGAGCATAGCGAGCGAGCACAATTATTAGGTGATCCAGCAAAATTGTACAAAAAGTGGTGATATCAACCTTGCCATTACAGCAATATGCATCGAACAAATGATATATAGACCTATGAGCAAATATGTACTCCTCGATAATTACTTACTTATGCTTGGCCCGCAAGTACCACGTACTAATTGTTTTTTTTTTCCGATTTTTTTCCTGTAATTATCAGAAGCCAATCGAGTGAGCGAGCGTAGCAAGTGAACAAGTACAATACTATTCCATTTTCTGTTCTTCTGGTGTAAACTTTTGTTATGTACACTGCCGTGCTAAGCACAAAGGTGGTAACTGCATTTTTGGCCATCTTGAGATATTGACAGTTTTCAATTTTTAATTTTCTCAGTAATTAAGAATTATATTCAAAGTCGAGCGATTTTAAAATTTGATTTGAATCGAAAAGATAAAAGCTTATGTTATTCGTTGCTGTTGTATTAATATTACTGATAAATACGGCTAATTGTTCTAGTAATTGCATTGCCGTAACTACAGGGGGGCCCGGGGGGGGGGGGGGCACGGCCCACCCCAGGATGTTGAGTGCCCACCCCAGAAAGATAAAAAAAAAAAGAAATTGAAAGTTTCGGATATACATATAATATATATTCGGGTAAAGCGAGGTGAATGATGGGGCCAGGCCCCCCCTAGAGAAAAGTCCTAGTTACGCCAATGAGTAATGCCAACTTTAACGAAGATACGGCAACTTTAATAGAGTAATTTTATTATGAAAAAATGAATTGGAATGTTTGATAATATGATGAAAATATTCATCGATTGTTATTATACCATCTTAGAGTCATAACTCGTTTTTGACGAAAAAGTCAGTTACCACCTTTGTGCTTAGCACGGCAGTACAGAAGAGACACGTACTTGGCAATTGTATCTGATTCCAATCATTTTGTAAGTAGACATTTTTATAGTATCACTTTTGTTAAGGAAAAATTTTCGTTGGTAGATTATTTTGGGGGTAGTTATCACATCATTGTACTTGGCGAAGAGTTCTTGCACCAGAGGTTTTCATATTCTGTTAGTTTTGGAAAAACCATTCGAGATGTGATTTCCATTTTTATGATCCAACCAAAATTGCCGTTGATATAACAGATTGAAAACTACAACAATATGACATCACCCATGTTGAGATATATCTATTGTAACGAGGCAAATTTATTCAGCCTCGTAATTGAACCATCTCCTCTTCCTCAGACCGAAGTGACCACCTTACTTAAAAACCGAATTCAAATCGAGAAGTCCTAGCTCAAGAGCCCAAGGTCCATTGTAGTAATTATAAGTTCGTGTACTAATACTTTTTCCCGTTCCCTATATCTTATATTCCCGTACAGTTCCTGCCTGAAATCATCGAGGGAGATCATCCCTCAATCTCATCCGGCCTGGCAGGCCCCTTATGGAAAAAAACCCTCAAATTTGAGGGGTAAATTCGCACCCCCAAAGTTTTAGGGGTTTACCATGTGAACTCAGGGTTTACCCCCAAATTTTACCCCCGAATACGGGGCGAACCCTGAGTTGGGGGTAAAATTTGAGGGTAAACCCGGAGTTTTTATAGCAAACCCCCAAAACTTTGGGGGTGCGAATTTACCCCTTAAATTTGAGGGTTTTTTTCCGTAAGGGGCCACCCAGCCTTCGAGTGATTAGCCGGGGGAGACGAGTCACCGTATCCCGAGATATGCCCAGAAGAGCGCATGAATCTGTCGCATGGAGTAGCCCCCTCCCTCCCTCTGCCTGTCCCGCACCGGCTTGGTCCACCGGTCCAATATGCAGAATTCCGCCTTCTAGGATATCCAAACAAATAGAACACGACGAGACATCGAACAACCCGCTGCACTGAACAAAAATTACGGTCCGCACACCTGAAATTCTGGTTCCAAGAGCAGTAACGTGATCTGTGCGAACACCAGCACCATCTTCAGGTTATAGGAATTGAACATTCATATCTGACGTAGTTCACTTGCCCGAAGAATACGGTATCGCTCCAGGAGCTGAATCGTAACTGCAGCGCCCAAAATATTACCTCTAACAACTGAAATCATTCCGCTTGGAACCTGAAGTATTCCTATAGTAGCAGACAGATGAATTCTTGAATGATTCCGCTGATCTAGCGGTACGTATCGCTCATGTGGCGATGTGTATTGTTATAGTAGCGAACTGCTCTCAGCGTAACTCTGCTCCGCTCGACACGCTATACTTTTTTTCCAGTGTGGCGAAAGCTTGAAGTGCCAAAAGTCCCTGTCAGGCCCGCGACACAACCCGGTGGAAGAAGTCAACACGCCCATTAATTTTAGGCGCAATACCCCCCTTCACCCCCAAATAGCATCTCGGCAGAGACAGACCGAGACGCTTCACTTTTTGCTTGGAATCAGTTCTGAATAGTCCTGTTTTAAGAAAAAGCTAAAATTGTTCTTTTCGTTCAACGAATATCGTATTAAAAGCCTAAAGCCTAAAATAATATCAAATAAACTCAGTTAGTGAGTGCATCATCTTACTTAAGGTAAGATTCCAGCTCTAGACAGCTCTTCGATTGATAATAGATTGATTAAAAAGAAACTCGTTTCTTCTTGCGTAGTTGTGTCAGGCCTCGAGGAGGGTGACGCCATTAATATATTGTTACGTACGGCCCTGTTTCCATACTTTTTCTAAATTATTCCATTGCAAGTAGTGCAGTCAGCGCATTCCTACACGCGCGAGCTCGGCCGGAAGTTAGAGCAGGAAACGAGAAAACCCCCCAAAACCCACCGATTCACCTAATCGCGAAAAAACCCCACCATTAAGCAACCCGAGGTTTCTTTATCGAAACCGAGGTGATTGCCAGTTAGTCGTTTAATTACCGAAGGCTGAACAAAGTGCTCACCCCTCTAAACGCGCACCCGGGACCACGCCTAACCGTGTACGAGGACTCCTGACAACGGGCTGTGTGTGAAGCAGACCAGAGGGCAGATTCGAAGAAGGTCCATTAAACAGACAGCTGACTCGGATCGGACTACTCGGCATAAGCTGCACCAAGATCCTCGTGTAGGAAGTCGCTCGACCGGTGGGTTCTTGGAGTTTGCTCGGGTAACGCTCAGAGGTTAAGGGGACCAGTACAGCGACTTTTCGAGAAATTGTCATAGTCCGAAATCAATTTATTTCATCACCAAAGTTCATTTCACATCAAAATATTGTTCTTTTTCCAAATCATGTGTCGTAAGGATTTTGGCACACCGTTGGTCCAATTCAATCTCTTGACGTCTCATTTTCTCCGGTGAACCATTCCTCATCTTGTTAATGTAGGGATTTTGAAATAAAAAATCATGTCATAAGTTATGATCAATTAACCAAATTTGGAAAAATTATTATCACTCATTTCTCAAATAACTTGGCTGAAACGAATTTTTTTCAAAATTCCTAAATTCACATGATGAGGATTTGTTTTCTGAAGAAAATGAATCCAAGATGACCTGAATCGGTCTAACGGTGCTCTAAAATCCTTACGACACATGATTTGGAAAAAGAAAAATATTTTGATGTGAAATGGACTTTGGTGATGAAATTAATTGATTTCGGACCATGATAATTTCTCGAAAAGTCGCTGTACTGGTCCCCTTAATTCGGTAGGCTCATTTCCTCCTCTACTTTCCTTATATACTCTTCACCTTCCAATTTCAACATACATCCATTTCTTTTATAGTTTTTCCTTATATCACTATATAAATTCGTTCAGTATAGTATTAGCTATATTTACGTAGTCTCTAGTTAGTTTAGTCTTATAGGGAATCACTCTCTAGTACTTCTGTCTGATAGTCTTTAGTCTGTAGTATAGTTCAGTGCATTGCCTAGTAAATTTAGTCGCAATCGCGTTTTTCCTTTGTCATAATGAATGAAACTATATTCATTCGTTTCTACCTATATTCATTTGTACCCCCTAGTAAATCCACAGATTGCACAGGTGTCCTGAGGACTCAGTTCAAGCGAACCCACGAGAGTAATCTTCAGCCGCTCGAAGATTACTCTCTTAATTTTACATAAGAACTCGACACCCGAAGCCTTCAGCTCGGTTGTCCGTAACAATATCATCGAATTGTCGTGCTTTAGTTTTGTTTAACTGTCGATTATTGATTGTATTGTTGATTATTGTATTCCCCTGATATATAATTGTGCCTTATCGATTGATTTTTCGAGAAAATACCGTCTATAATTATCGTAGCGTCAGTAATTATCGTATCGTCATTATTTGTCGTATCGTCCCTATTTATTGTACCGTCCCTTTTTGTTATATTTCATTAGTTGGATAAATATATTCAAAATGATGTTCTTGCATTATTTTTCATATAAAAATAATAACTCATATTATTTTATGAAGTTAGCCTCACATTTGTCTGCTTCTTTCCTTAATGGTTATACTGAAAGGTTATGATAAAAATGGCACAGCCGAAATAATTTTATTCGTTTTATCGTTCATTTTAGTTTGTTAGGTGAAATTAACAAACAAAAATCGTTTGGTGCGTTCCGAAGTATACTGAAAGTACACACATACGCATCAATCTACTCATGCAATGACGTCATTGAATTCGGAAGGTAGCATACTGCGACTACTTAGAGCATATACATAGACTACTGCGATTTGTGAGGTGACGAATTGCAGTGAAGTCAAAATAGCGGCGCAAACTCAAAGTAGAAACGAAGCACCATGAACAGAACGCAGCTTAGAGCATATAGACATGGAGGGAGCCAGTCCTATCTTGTTCCATAAGTGGCAAGCGCAGGAAGGATAGACATAGCGAGGTGATATCCTCTCTCTCTCTCTGGCAAAATGTGATTGGTCGATTTAAACTAGTCACGTGACCACGTCAGAGCTATGCCAAGCGGTACGGTACCCAGTACCCAGTATAACGCATAGCCCTGCGCCTGTACGTGCTGATACCCTCACGGAAAAAACCCTGACATTCACCCCGAAATTTACTGCCAAATTCAACCTCAAAATGACACCCAACCGGGATGGGGTGAATTCGTACCCCTTGAACGAGGGTTTACCTCCAAGTTCAGGGTTAACCTCGTATATATTGTTACGTTGGGTAAAATCACCCATATTCTAATAATCTCATGAACACCATCTAGTAGCCTATATGATAACAGATATCCTATAAAATATAAGAACCTCGGTTGCTGCGTCAATAACGATTATTGTAAAACAAATGAGTCTGTCTTTAGCTCACTACTGAAGCAGACCTGTATTCTCCGGATACACAAACTTATTGCAAACTCATATAATTTCCTCTACGATTCACTTTATTTCTCTTGGAGAACCTACTTTAATCAACTTAAAATCACAACGAACATAAAATCGTTACAATATATACTGTAACGTGGCAGATTTTACATCTGTCACGGACCGCGCCTCTGTCTCTGAACGACCATGCCGCTGCCGTACCGCAAATTCTTCACCGAAGCGCAAGTCCAACCTTTATCTAGTGGAATTTTGTCTGCCTTGAGTTCTTTTTCTTATTGTGAGACGCAGGAATCATCGCCAGGACATCGCGAGATTCACCTGCATCCGTCGATCGACGCTGGATCAACTGGGGGATGTCCTGGAAGCCGCGGCATTAGTATCCGCACCTACGTCATCTTCTGCAGCCTCGTCACCTGCCGGCCGGGAGAGGGCTGCACCCCCCAGCCTCATGAAGCCGCCAACACCTACCTCCCGGCCAGAATTTTGAAAATGTTCGCCGTTTAGGTGCGGCGAACATGCCGTGCGTGGAATGGCTTCCCCCACCCTTTTTGGATCGCCGATCGACGGACACTCCGTTGCGGACCAGCAAACCATCAACGTCGAGATATCTTACGTTACCTCTTAAGGGGACCAGTACAGCTTGAATTTTCGAAAAAATTGGTTTTTCGTTTTTTGCAGTTTATGTTACCTAAAGATCTTCTACGTCTGTGAAAAAATCGAGTTTGACGAAATCGTCACGGTTTAGAAGTTACGGTCAAAAGTTCGTTATTTGGCTATCGCGATTTGGCGCAAGTGGCGCTGGCGCTTGATTTCGATATTGATCACATGGTGTATGATCGCCATTACTTGTGCAATACTTTTCGAGGATGCGTGAGCGTCTTCTCGATTTCCAGTGTTTCAGAATTGAAAAAATTAAATAAAACCAGTACTTTTCAGTACTAAATAATTATAAATTCACCTAATATCTATAGCGCGTAATCGTTGTACGGGTGTTGTGACTTGGTGCTTCGAAAACTATAACCTAAAAGTAAGTATTCAATCACAATAGTAATATCTACACTAAGCTTCTGCCGAACTGTGTGTGCGGTCGAAGTTTTTTTGCTTTTTGTTCACAGATTTTTTGATAAAACAGAAAGGAAATATATAAAATATATCCAATATATTCAATATGAAAAGAAGAGAGAGGAGTTCTGGTGTTGGCACAAAAGGATGCATTGGCCGGTCAAAGAAGAGGGCGAAAACATTTCCGCAGAAGCAAACAGCGGCTGATGGACAGAGCACTCATGTTTCAACAGCTTCGGATAGAAAAATCAGTGGCGACTACGAGGCTAGCGATTCTGCTGGCTATAGGCTGTTTCACGTTGAAACACTATTCCGTGCTCTGCGGGAGCATTTATCTTGCAAGACATGTGGTGGGTCGATAGTTATGACTGAAGTTAGCTTGAGAGGACTGGGTGGAACATACGGTATCTCTTGTGAAAATTGTGTCCAGCTAAAAACCTTCAAAAGTAGCCCTATGATTGATGATACACGAAGCGCGTATGAAATCAATAGGCGATCCATACTAGCGATGCGTTGTATTGGGCAAGGCTTGGACAGTTTAGCCACATTTTGCGGAGTCATGGACCTGCCACCACCTGTAAAACGGCCAACATACAATGCAATTGTAGGACGTCTAGTCGAAGCTTCGTCGCAAGTTGCTGATACAGTTTTCCAACAAGCTGTCGAAGAAGAAATAGAGACTTCAGTGACACCTGAAGCTCGAGCGATCACTGTGCAGTGCGATGGGACATGGCAGAAACGAGGTTTCAAATCACTCAACGGTGTTTGTACCGTCATTGGCAGCGAAACAGGAAAGGTGGTAGACGTCGAGGTGCTTTCATCGCACTGCAATGCATGCATACGATGGAAAGGAAAGCAGACTGGTGAAGAATGGCAGACTTGGTACGAGCAACATAAGCCACACTGCCAGGCTAATCACACTGGCTGTGCCGGGGCAATGGAGGTACGTGGTATGGTCAGGATATTCCAGCGCTCCGAAGGGAAACATAATGCGAAGTACGTCAGCTACATTGGGGATGGCGATACCAAAAGTTACGCTGCCGTAGTGAAAGCAGAGCCTTACGGACCCGACGTGAAGATCAACAAAGTTGAATGCTGCGGACACGTCCAGAAGAGATTCGGAACCCAAATGCGCAAGCTGAAAGTGAAACTGCGGGGGCAAAAACTTTCTGACGGCAGACTCTTGGCTGGAAAGGGTAGGTTGACCGATGTGATCATAGATCAAATGCAGTCATATTACGGCAACGCTATCCGTAACAATGCAGGCTCCGTTGAAGATATGAGCAAGGCAATATGGGCAATCTGGCACCATAAGTGTTCCACAGATGACAAGCCTCAGCATCATTTGTGCCCAAGCGGGGAAAATTCTTGGTGCCAATATAATAAGGCGGTTGCAAAAGGAACGGTGGCGGAATACAAACATAAGAGTTCGCTGCCAGAGGCTGTAATGAAGACGATCAAGCCTGTTTTTCATAACTTGACGTCTCCAGAACTACTTACGCGCTGCATCGGAGGTAAGACTCAAAATGCAAACGAGTCCCTCAACAACGTCATCTGGAAATTCTGCCCAAAGAGGACTTACACTGGACACAATCTGGTGCGCATCGCAGCTCACATGGGAGCTGTAACTTTTTCCGAAGGAGCCACAGGAATTTTGAAGATCATGACTGCGCTCAAAGTCACTCCAGGAACCAACGCAAGGGCTCACTCAATTCAGGCAGATAAAACACGCCTCGAGCAAGCTGAGCAACAAGCAGCTAGAAGTTCCCGCGAGACACGGATCGCCATGAGAAGGCTGCGGCTTGCGGACAATGAGTCTGCGGAGGATGCAGCAGGGCCCTCATATGCTGCTGGAGCTTTTTAAAGAAGTGAGTAAGAGAAAGAAGCATGTATGGAACAAAAAAATACATGGGAAAAAAAAGTTCTGAGAAAATAGTTTGCAGAAAAGAAAAAGGAAAAATTAAATTTCCAATAAAAAAAAAAATTCTTTTTGAAAATTGAAAATTAAAAAAAAAAAAATTTCATTCTACTTTGGTACAACAAACTTTTTGATGTATGAGCCTCCGGAGGAGTATATACCAATTTTTCTGCAAAAACTTCAAACTCGTTTATCTCATAACTATGTTTTTGGCGCTGTGTCGTAAGGTTTTGGGAGCACCGATGGTCCGATCTGGGTCTTTAATGGCTCATTTTCTTCAGAAAATGAATCCTCATGATATGAATGAGGGAATTTTTGAATGTTTTTTTTTTGGCCAAGTTATTTGCAAATTAGTGGCTCAAATTTTTGAAATTTTGGATAATTGACTGTAAGTTTTCGCATGTTTTTTTCTTTTCAGATCCCCGCATTCATAAGATGTAGGACCGCTGTCTGAAGAAAGTGAGACGTCGAGACGATGAATTAGATCAACGGTGTGACTAAAACCTTACGACACAGTTTTTTTGAGAAACATTTTTTTTGATGTAAAATAAACTTTCGTTAACAAATAAAGTCATTCTGGAGTACTTGAAATATCTTAAACCAAGCTGTACTGGTCCCCTTAAGTTATTGTACCGTTATCTCTATCTTTTTCTTTCTTTTGGGGTTTCTCTGTAGTTGCTTTCTTTTTGGGGTTTTTCTCAGTTCTTTTTTTTGTAATTTAGCCTTTTTTTTTTATTTGGTGTGTGTGCATTTTTCTTTCTGACGCCGCCTGGGCTGCGACCCTTCATAAAGGTAGGCTTGTCTGCTTCAGACCTCGACCGTCCGTCCGCAAGCATTTGCTTCGGTGTTGCCTAACGGCCACTTCAAAATTCGCGATCGACGGGCTGTCGTGGTCTCTATCTTTTTCTAGATTAGTTTAGCGCAATTAAGCCTAGCTGTTATCTATCTTTTCTGGACTTGCGCGGCTCGGAGAAGAATCTCCGTGCCGTATCGCCCAGTTATCTCTAATTTCTTTGAATTTTGTCTACGTGCGCTAATTTGGTTTAATTAGTGTTTAGCACTACCTCATATCTTTTTTTTTGTATTTATTTCCTTTTGGCCTAGCTTATCTAGTACCTATTTTATTATTTTCTTTCTCTTCGTTATCTTCAATATAATTTATCTCACTATATTCGGCCTAACTGGCCTTGCCGTCCTGTATGATTTATCTATTATTTTTTTTGTATCGTTTGCTTTGCCTTTAAATTATATTTCTCTTAAGGGGACCAGTACAGCTTGGTTTAAGATATTTCAAGTACTCCAGAATGACTTTATTTGTTAACCAAAGTTTATTTTACATCAAAAAAAATGTTTCTTAAAAAAACTGTGTCGTAAGGTTTTAGTCACTCCGTTGATCTAATTCATCGTCTCGACGTCTCACTTTTTTCAGACAGCGGTCCTACATCTTATGAATGCGGGGATCTGAAAAGAAAAAAACATGTGAAAACTTACAGTCAATTATCAAAAATTTCAAAAATTTGAGCCACTAATTTGCAAATAACTTAGCCAAAAAAAAAACATTCAAAAATTCCCTCATTCATATCATGAGGATTCATTTTCTGAAGAAAATGAGCCATTAAAGACCCAGATCGGACCATCGGTGCTCCAAAAACCTTACGACACAGCGCCAAAAACATAGTTATGAGATAAACGAGTTTGAAGTTTTTGCAGAAAAATTGGTATATACTTCTCCGGAGGCTCATACATCAAAAAGTTTGTTGTACCAAAGTTGAATGAAATTTTTTTTTTTTTAATTTTCAATTTTCAAAAAGAATTTTTTTTTTTATTGGAAATTTAATTTTTCCTTTTTCTTTTCTGCAAACTATTTTCTCAGAACTTTTTTTTCCCATGTATTTTTTTGTTCCATACATGCTTCTTTCTCTTACTCACTTATTTAAAAAGCTCCAGCAGCATATGAGGGCCCTGCTGCATCCTCCGCAGACTCATTGTCCGCAAGCCGCAGCCTTCTCATGGCAATCCGTGTCTCGCGGGAACTTCTAGCTGCTTGTTGCTCAGCTTGCTCGAGGCGTGTTTTATCTGCCTCAATTGAGTAAGCCCTTGCGTTGGTTCCTGGAGTGACTTTGAGCGCAGTCATGATCTTCAAAATTCCTGTGGCTCCTTCGGAAAAAGTTACAGCTCCCATGTTAGCTGCGATGCGCACCAGATTGTGTCCAGTGTAAGTCCTCTTTGGGCAGAATTTCCAGATGACGTTGTTGAGGGACTCGTTTGCATTTTGAGTCTTACCTCCGATGCAGCGCGTAAGTAGTTCTGGAGACGTCAAGTTATGAAAAACAGGCTTGATCGTCTTCATTACAGCCTCTGGCAGCGAACTCTTATGTTTGTATTCCGCCACTGTTCCTTTTGCAACCGCCTTATTATATTGGCACCAAGAATTTTCCCCGCTTGGGCACAAATGATGCTGAGGCTTGTCATCTGTGGAACACTTATGGTGCCAGATTGCCCATATTGCCTTGCTCATATTTTCAACGGAGCCTGCATTGTTACGGATAGCGTTGCCGTAATATGACTGCATTTGATCTATGATCACATCGGTCAACCTACCCTTTCCAGCCAAGAGTCTGCCGTCAGAAAGTTTTTGCCCCCGCAGTTTCACTTTCAGCTTGCGCATTTAGGTTCCGAATCTCTTCTGGACGTGTCCGCAGCATTCAACTTTGTTGATCTTCACGTCGGGTCCGTAAGGCTCTGCTTTCACTACGGCAGCGTAACTTTTGGTATCGCCATCCCCAATGTAGCTGACGTACTTCGCATTATGTTTCCCTTCGGAGCGCTGGAATATCCTGACCATACCTCGTACCTCCATTGCCCCGGCACAGCCAGTGTGATTAGCCTGGCAGTGTGGCTTATGTTGCTCGTACCAAGTCTGCCATTCTTCACCAGTCTGCTTTCCTTTCCATGGTATGCATGCATTGCAGTGCGATGAAAGCACCTCGACGTCTACCACCTTTCCTGTTTCGCTGCCATTGACGGTACAAACACCGTTGAGTGATTTGAAACCTCGTTTCTGCCATGTCCCATCGCACTGCACAGTGATCGCTCGAGCTTCAGGTGTCACTGAAGTCTCTATTTCTTCTTCGACAGCTTGTTGGAAAACTGTATCAGCAACTTGCGACGAAGCTTCCACTAGACGTCCTACAATTGCATTGTATGTTGGCCGTTTTACAGGTGGTGGCAGGTCCATGACTCCGCGAAATGTGGCTAAACTGTCCAAGCCTTGCCCAATACAACGCATCGCTAGTATGGATCGCCTATTGATTTCATACGCGCTTCGTGTATCATCAATCATAGGGCTACTTTTGAAGGTTTTTAGCTGGACACAATTTTCACAAGAGATACCGTATGTTCCACCCAGTCCTCTCAAGCTAACTTCAGTCAGAACTATCGACCCACCACATGTCTTGCAAGATAAATGCTCCCGCAGAGCACGGAATAGTGTTTCAACGTGAAACAGCCTATAGCCAGCAGAATCGCTAGCCTCGTAGTCGCCACTGATTTTTCTATCCGAAGCTGTTGAAACATGAGTGCTCTGTCCATCAGCCGCTGTTTGCTTCTGCGGAAATGTTTTCGCCCTCTTCTTTGACCGGCCAATGCATCCTTTTGTGCCAACACCAGAACTCCTCTCTCTCCTTTTCATATTGAATATATTGGATATATTTTATATATTTCCTTTCTGTTTTATCAAAAAATCTGTGAACAAAAAGCAAAAAAACTTCGACCGCACACACAGTTCGGCAGAAGCTTAGTGTAGATATTACTATTTTGATTGAATACTTACTTTTAGGTTATAGTTTTCGAAGCACCAAGTCACAACACCCGTACAACGATTACGCGCTATAGATATTAGGTAAATTTATAATTATTTAGTACTGAAAAGTACTGTTTTTATTTATTTATTTCAATTCTGAAACACTGGAAATCGAGCAGACGCTCACGCAACCTCGAAAAGTATTGCACAAGTAATGGCGATCATACACCATGTGATCAATATCGAAATCAAGCGCCAGCGCCACTTGCGCCAAATCGCGATAGCCAAATAACGAACTTTTGACCGTAACTTCTAAACCGTGACGATTTCGCCAAACTCGATTTTTTCACAGACGTAGAAGATCTTTAGGTAACATAAACTGCAAAAAACGAAAAAACAATTTTTTCGAAAATTCAAGCTGTACTGGTCCCCTTAACGTTTATCTGTACCGAGTAAGTGTGTTATTTCTACGCCCCCACGTTCCCCTCACCGTCTATCAGCCGAGTATATTTTGAATTTACCTATTTCTTAGTCTTTCTTTTTCTGGTTAGTATTTTGAATTTTGAATTTAACTGTTCCCTTAGTATTTTCTTTTTCTGATTAACTTTTCTTTTGAATTTTGAATTTAGCTGATCTTTATTGCCTCTCTTTTTCTCTTTTTCTTCAATTCACTTCATCTGGCACATTCGTGTGCCTGGCGCCCAACCTTAGCTTTTGTCTACTTCTATTTTTCTTTTCCTTTTTGTATCGTACCGTTCAGTATCTTTTCGTGAGAATACGTTGGGACCTTTTTGAGCCGGATTTATTTTTCTACTCATTTTTCCTCCGGGTAGGAAAATTGCTCGTTACAATACACGGGGGTTAACCCTAAACTTGGAGGTAAACCCGTGAATATATATACGGGGTTAACCCCGAACTTGGAGGTAAACCCTCGATCAAGGGGTACGAATTTACCCCATCCCGGTTGAGTGTAATTTTGAGGTTGAATTTGGGAGTAAATTTCGGGGTAAATGTCGGGGTTTTTTCCGTGAGGGTACTCTTGAGACAGACGAACCTTTAACTCTTGAGGGTAACACTCAATCCTGAAGGTGAACCTTCAACTCTTGGGGGTAACCCTCGATAGCTAGAGGTTGAACTCCAACTATTGGGAGTAACCCTCAATAGCTGGAGGTTAAACTCCAACTCTTGAGGGTGAGACTCAATGGCTGAAGGTTTACTTCAAACTCGAAGGGATAAAATCCTCAAATTACGGGGTTCACCCTCAAATTTCAGTGTTTGCCTTGAAATTTGACAGTAAACACCCAACTTTCAGGGTACACCCCCAATTATTCGGGGTTTTTTTCCGTAAGGGTATATCCATGTAAAAATCATTATTCATGTACATAATGTATGATCAGATGTTATAATCTTATACTATATAAGGCAATACACATTCTTTGAAAATACAATACAAATTCGGAATTCCGTATCTATTATCGACGCGGGCACTGAACTTCCCACGCTACGCTCCTGGCTTGGAGAGAGAGAGGTTATCACATCGCTGTTCCCGTCTTTGTCATCACGCTCTTCAGCCAGAAGGCTCCCTCCATGTCTATATGCTCTAAGGAACGCAGCAGTTGACCGTGTGACGTCACACTCAGCACCATTGGTAATCTACTTCGGAACGCACCCGCACGATATGCAATCGTCAATTTGTATACCGATCGTGTTTGATTCTCATCGGTATGAAGTTGTCTGATGAGTCTTCTGTCTATTTCTTTCTATATTATGTAACCATGAATGATAGAAGGAGACTTCATTTTTCATTTTATTCCATATAATACACATATAATTTTGACGACATTATTTTTCATTTTATTCTATATAATACACATATAATTTTGATAATGTTGGTCGCGAAAATCTTCATGGTTGCGTTATAGCCCTTGCACTGTAAAATAGAATTGATTTAATTTGATTAAATTGATTAAACTTAATCAATTGAACCCTATAAGGCTCAACGCGTACTCTGCCGAAGCGAAGCGAACCGAAGTTTCATCAAGATGCTTTTTTTATATTTTTTATGAAAATATGCACGTACACTCCTAAGACAGCATGTTCATTCAAACTTCGTTTCGCCTCGCTTCGGCACAGTGCGCGTTGAGCTTAATTCAATTTGTTCAATTATGCGGTATCAAGCCGCACAAATTTCATTTTTCTAGCAAATTGGGCCGGTAAACACCTTCAAAAATCTATTTGAAATATTCTTTTTCGTAGAATAGCAGATATAGTTTGTGACGTGGATTTTATTTGATCCTCGGATCTGGACCGGATAGCCAGTCTCCGAGAACCATCCACTCGACAATTGGCCAAAAACTGAGAATAAAAAGAGATATTGGGCGCCAGGCGGATAACCGCCGATTTCAAAAATCTAAACAAAATAAAAACCGTCGGCTAGCTACAGTACCGCGGAGAGGGGTCGGGATTAAGTGAAGGATTAGCAGGGCGTTGACTAACGACTCGTAAATTCGAATTTAACAAAGAAAAATAGAATTTATTCAATAAAAATAGTATAAGAAAAAAAATAATAGAAATAATAAATTGAGCAATCGGGGATACTTCCCCTCGAATATGGGACGGCCACAGGTCGTGTACAGGCGACCTGGCCACGTTTGACGAGTTTTACAATAATTAATAAACTACTAGCTTCCACGTAGGAGAGCGATAACAAAACCAAAATAATGCAAAAATAAATAACTCGATAAACTCGGTCCTCGTGGAACAAAAATTACAAATTAAAGACTGGAATAGGCCCGCAAGGCGTATTGAAACTAATTTCCAAAATCATTACTTACACTTAACTTAAACTAACTCTGCCTTCGTAGCCGAAACAAAAAAAAAAAGGCTAAACAAAATTCAAAATATAATAACGATTTGAATCTCTCCGTGAGAGAAAGAGAGCGCGACCGTGACGGGTTAAGACTATCTTTCTCGTACTCACGTGAGAGAACCTGCGGCTCTGAAAAGCACTATTACGCGATACAAAACTCAAAAATCTTACTCCAAGACCAAAACTCAAAACTCTATTACTGCGTGAGACACTGGTGACGGCCTACCGACTCGGAGGTCGTCTTAATTTGACTTGCAAAAATCTCTAAAAGCCTCGTGGCTCGGAAAATACGGCAAGATGGCTGATGGCCGTTTGCCGAATTCAAATTAGTATGAGTCAAATTGGCTAACGCTTACCGTTTTCCAGCCAAAATGCAAGGCCTCGTGGCGGCGCGACTACGAGCCCCCGGATGCACCAACTCGAACTCAACAGACTCAAACGCTTTCCCGCAGGAAATTCACACCAAAAAAATCAGCCTCGTGGCTACTACAAAAGGTAATTTCTACAATTAGCGCGAGCACTAGAGCTCGGGGCTCTACCTGCGAGGCAGGCCTACGGCAGAGTGATCAGACGGCATGGTGCCGGTACTTAGCGCCCTCAATAGGCGATCGATTATCGATTTTGCAAATCTACTGCGAGATCCTTAAATATGGCGACCTATCGTCGCGGCGCGCAAAATTCGAAGTTCACCACGGTGTTTGTAGCTCGCTAAATCGGAGGATCACGGGCTGCAGATTCTTCTTGGTGGCGGGAATCTCTTCCACCACCGATATCCCACGTTGCAGAATGCCCTTGGCACTCCCCCGTGTCCTCTCGTTTAATCGTTGGAGGTAGTCTGGCCAGTACTATCCTCCGGAGCTTTTAGGTGGTGTTCGTCGAAAAGGATCCCAACAGTCGATATTTGGCGTCGTACGTTCGTCTGATCGGGTCTCCGTTGCAATTTTTAGCCGTCGTCTGGGCCTCGGCTCCCACATAATAGAGAAAAGGTAAAAAAAAAAACAAAAAGAATAAGAACTAAATTCTACAGTCTCAGATCGGTCACGGTCGCCTCTCGGAGAGTTTATAGCCTCGGGGCTAACCTAAACGCATTCATGCTTCTGTCATGCATCCACCCTTCGTAACTATGGTCGTCTAAGGGTTCGGGAGTCACTTGTCACACGCGTTGCAAAATGCAATGTTACAAGTTATAATGTTACAGACGAATCTAAAATAAACGCATATTCTATATTTTCTTACCAAATTCTTCTTTCCCGAGCTGCTTCCGCTGCTTCTGCTTCTGCAGCGGCTGCCGTAAGTAAATGATCAAGCTGATCATCTGAAAAAATAAATTTATCATGTTGAATTCAATTCCCAACTTCATTTACTCGATGAAATTCTAAGTATACTTCCACAAAGCTGTCTGATTTGACCATATGAATACCATACGATTTTTGTCATGCGTGGTTAATGTTTTTTTAATACTATATATATTAGGGTGTGCCAAAAAAAAAAAATTCAACCGCACATGAAGATTCCGGTAGAGCATTCTAAATAGAATATCTTAGCCAAATATGAGCTCTTAATATTGATATTCAGAACTGCCTAACTCAGTTTTCCCATTTTTGATTTGAATAACACATGAAAATCAATCGGAAAATTTTTTAATTTTTTTTTCTCGTAAGCGACTAGATTTAGAAACTATCCGAATACAGATTCTCATAGGAAATTTTACGCTCTATAAAAAAGTACTGAAACAGAATTTCGCTAACTCTCACCGACTAATGGCCGGTTTCACCGACGTCGAATAACTTTTTATTCATAGAATAACGCTATTCATCGAATAAAAGTCACGAATACAATGTAAAATAGTCTTTTGTTTCCAATGAATAAGAGTTCAATCTATGAATGAAGTTATTGGACGATGGTGAAACCGGCCATAAGAGATATTCGCCTATAAACATTGAGTCATAGCGGCATGGAGTCATATGACTCTGGGGAAAACCCTTTTTTCTTCAACCGCACATCGAAATTTCAGTAGAGCATCTCAAATAGAATATCTCAGCCAAATATGAGCTCTTAATATTGATATTAAGACCTGCCTATTTCAGTAACTAAAATTAGTAACTGAAATTAGAAACTAAATTAGGCAGTTCTAAATATCAATATTGAGAGCTCATATTTGGCTGAGATATTCCATTTGAGATGCTCTACCGGAATGTTGATGCGCGTTTGAATTCATTTTTTTTTACACACCGTAATATATAGGTAAGAAACATGCGAAATTCAGAATTATTTATTAAAATACAAAATACTGCGATGAAAAAAATATTACCCACGAAGTGTCAAAACTCGTATGTACTGTAACTTTATGGCAGTTTCGCGACTCGCGGAACTGTCAGTTATTGTGAGTCTTTTGCTCGTAAAGAATTTCGGGACCTCTCTATCTAATTTCTGACTAATTACGGACTTTGAACGCCGTGCGTTCGCAGCCGTCTCCCCTGGTCCACGGACTTTGTGCACGAAGTACACGCAGCCGTATTCTATCCCTAGCACCGGACCTTGTGCACTTAGTGCACGCAGCCGTATCCCGTCTATCCACGGACCTTGAACGCAAGGCGTTCGCAGCCGTATTCCTAGCTAAATGAATTTAATAGGACCATGAAATGGCGGAGAAGGGAACCAGCATTAAATCTTAGCAATTATATTAAACATAAGAAAACATTTATTAATTAAATTAATACCAAATAACGGTTGCAACCAATCTAAGTTATATTTACAACGTTGCTTACTTACTAAATTGAGGTTATGATTACCTAGTGCGTGAGATATGTCATTTCACGACTTTTTGCAAGAATTTTTATATAAATTTTCGTATAACAATGAATTTAATGTGTTTGTAGTAATGTAGCAAAAATAAGAGTTTAAATTTGAGAATTCTGACTTTTCTGTGTTTTCTAAACGACTAGTAGTAAAGGCTAAGCAGATCACCAGGCGCTTTGCCCATGGTGTCTGTAAAGAGAAGAATGAAAGAATATGTTTGAATATTACGGTGAGCCAACCTGGCGCTTTGCCTTAGATTGCTCTATGAAGAGAGTATGTTTGATAATAGCGGTGAGCCAACCTGGCGCTTTGCCGTAAATTGCTGCTGGCCTGTGCGGCGACACGCCTTATATACAAATTGTGACGTCACGCAAGTCATCGATGCTCGTCGAACGTTCTGGATCGTTCGCGAACTACCTGCCGTTGATTGGCCAAGCCTTAACAGCTGGCCGTTTGAATGTAAACGATCAGGCCTATCTGCCTGTTACGTTACAGTACGTTATTCAAGTGGTAAGATTCGACATCATTGCGGAGTCACTTATAATTGAGCTAGGAGTACTGAAACTTCTGGTACTTTTTTTTTAACGCGTTTGGAGACATTTTAGCCCGGAGCTGTGAAACATAAATTTTTAAAAGTTGAGAAATAATATTCACCTTCAATTTTAGCTCCCACTTCGTGAGCCACGTTTACAGGTAGGTGTATTTCCTTTTCGGCTTCTACGAACTCTGCTACCTGTGAAAAATAGACATGAATTAAATTCAGCGCAGCCTGTATTTTATACGATTTTTCATCATTTGGCATAAATACTTACGTCTTCCTTTATCGCTGCCATTTTACTGAATAACTGTTTATCGTTGTTTCGTCGTGATTGTGGCATTGATTCTTCTGTTCTCTGATAAATTGACATATCGATATATCACGCTTCATATTTTTATTTGAAATTATACTATATATTCAGTGTTGGCCTTAGTATGAATCGGTCGACGCGAGGAATTTTCTTCGGAAAAACTCGACTACTACTTCGCTGCTGTCCATCAGATCCCCTCATCCGCAGCTGATGTTGCTGCTTTTGTTGCCGATTCACCAGCCCCTCGCTGCCGTCTCGCCAGTTAATGTTCTATATGTTGTCAAGTATTTCAGCTCGTAGTTTCGGGGTGATGACGACCTTTCGTTGAAAAATGGTCGGGATGCACTGCGTGTGAAAGGTTGAACCGCCCATCTCGTTTCAGCAGCTTCGCCCAATCGTTGATCTCGTTATGCTGTTTCAGATCTTTAAAGTAATTCTTGAGTTTTTAGTCACATCTTAAGATCGCCTGAAATTTTAGTGTGGTGTAGACACCACTTAGTTTTCAAAACTACCTTCAGCAGCTGCTTTTGACGCAGATCATGAACTTCATTGATGACCGTAATGTTCTCGAGAGCTCAGTACGGTACTCTTCGGCGGGCCAGGACTTGCGCGGTCAGAGTCTTGTGATGTCTCTTTTATTTATCTATTTTTCATCCCTTATTTCACTTCCTACTAATCCTTCTGCTCAGATGAATAATCTAATTCTATTCCATTCCATTCTATTTTCTACACACTTAGTTCGTTATACGATAATTCTGCTTACACGGCATTGATTCCTTCTTTTATCTGAAAATCGATGCTTCGAAATATTATGCTATGCTTCGTTTCTCTCAAATCATACTTTCTGCAGTGTCAGCCTTATGAATCAGGCTCTACTGTGTTTTTTTCATGAATTGGCACCTACCTGTTTGAACGACGCGGGTCTTTTCTGCGGAAGAACCTAATTACTAATTCACTGCTGTCTCTCAGAGCCTTTCTTCCATGACTGATACTACTGCTCCTGTTGCAAATCTCGTGAGCACGAAATGGGTGGGATAGGTCCTGCAAAATCTCACCAAATCTCATCGAAAGGGAGGTGGGGTTAATGAAAATCAGACGTCAACTTTTCAATTCAGAGAAAATATGGGGCATTCCATACTAAATTTACCTAGTTCTGACCCTTGACCTCTCAGATCTCGTCCACGATTTTTCGTATCATTCTTTTGACTCGAAATCAAAATTTTTTGATCAAAACTCATATTGCCTGGATTTCCGCTTGAAACTGTTTTTTATCTTATCAAATAAATTTTTTGTTTTCAAATCATAGTGTGAATCTCATGTGAGGGGGGGAAGGGGGTACCACCACATTGCACCAAATCTCACTAAGGGTCGGTGGGGGGGGGGGGTCAAATTAAAAAAAAACAATGCTATTTTTTTATCATTGCGCGTCGTGCAGCTATATTATTGGTGCGCATGATGCAGCCACATTTCTTACTGTGGCGCACGATGCAGCCTTTTATGATTTTTCATATTAATGTGCCCGCGCGGAAATAAATACATTTAAAATATATCCTAAAAAAGTATGTCTTTTATATGCAACATATAAAACATATGCATACACAAATCTATTTAATATATATAAAATATTCTTCCATTTTTGCCGCTATCAGCCTATGAAATATATATATTGAGATGTATGTTATATATATGCCAATAATGTATGATATATATATGTTCGGATATATACAGTATATAAGAAATATATATATAATTTATACGGAGTGATTTTTGTTATATTTTTCGTTTTATTATATAATATATATATTATAATTATAATACCCATATAGTTACATGTATTATACATATCATATATTTTTCTTATAATATATATATATAAAATATAATATATTATATAATATATTGTAACTTTACGGCAGTTTCGCGATTCGCGAAACTGACAGTTATTGTGAGTTTTTTGCTCGGATGAAAATTTAGGACCTCTCTATCTAATTTTTGTCTAATTACGGACTTTGAACGCCGTGCGTTCGCAGCTTCTCCCCTGGTTCACGGACTTTGTGCACGTAGTGCACGCAGCCGTATTACATCCCTAACACCGGACCTTGTGCACTTTGTGCACGCAGCCGTATCCCGTCTATCCACGGACCTTAAACGCAAGGCGTTTGCAGCCGTATTCCTAGCTAAAACGAATTTAATATGACCGGGAAATGGCGGAGAAGGGAACCAGCACTAAATCTTAGCAATTATATTGAACATAAGAAAAAAACATTTATTACATAAAGTAATATCAAATGGCGGTTGCAACCAACTAAAATTATATTTACAAATTTGCTTAGTTTACTAATTTGAGGTTATAGACTTTTATGAATAATTTTATTATAATTTTCTATATTTGAATTTGAATAATCTATAGCAAAACTGAAATAGGAATAATTGACTTTTTCTGAATTCTGAGGTTTACAAGTGTACTTTGGCTAGGTAGATTACCAGGCTCTTTGCCTTTGGTATCTATAAGAGAAAAGTATGAGTTTTGGATACTATGAGCGAACCTGGCGCTTTGCCTTAGATTGCTGCTATGAAGAGAGTTTATTCGCAATGAGTCAATCAGGCGCTTTGCCGTGAATTGCTGCTGAGCTGAGTGCCGCCAAGACTTATATACAAGTCGTGACGTCACCCAAACTCATGCTGTTATGTCGAACGTTCTAGACTGTTCGCGAACTACCTGCCGTTGATTGGCCAAGCCTTAACAGCTGGCCGTTTGAATGTAAACGATCAGGCCTATCTGCCTGTTACATTACAATATATATATATATTTGAATATATTTTATATATATATTTTATATTCTATTTTATATATTTTATATATATTTTATAATATATATATATATATAATATAATATATTATATAATATATATATATATATATTTTATATAAAATATAATAAAATATATAACAAAAATAACTATATATCTCTCTATATTATAAAGATATATCGCCGCCGCCGCCGCCGCCGCCGCCGCCGCCGCCGTGTCAGACTTTTTGATCCACGGCCTCCTCGACCCCGCTCGGCTCCGCCCCCCCCCGAGCGGAGTCGAGGAGGCCATGGAATAGCGGGGAGGGGTTCACATGACTCAAAGCAAGGGCCCAAGGATCTAGGCCCTCCTCGGCTCCCTTCGGCTTCTTTGGGTTGGGTTGGGTCAGGTTGGGTTCGGATGGGTTAGGTTCGGCTGGGTTGGGTCAGGTTGGGTTGGGTTGGGTCAGGTTGGGTTGGGTTGGGTGAGGGTGGGTTGGGTCAGCGTGGGTTGGGTTAGGTTGGGTGGGGTCAGATTAGGTTGGGTTGGGTCAGGGTGGGTTGAGTCAGGGTGGGTTTGGTTAGGTTGGGTAGGGTCAGGTTAGGTTGGGTTAGGTTGGGTTGGGTTGGGTTAGGTTGGCTAAAGTAAGGTTAGGTTAGGTTAGGTCGGGTTGGGTTGGGAGAGGAGGGGATATTACCCATAATATGGGTTAGGTTGGGTGGTTCAGGGTGGGTTGAGTCAGGGTGGGTTTGGTTAGGTAGGGTGGGGTCAGGTTAGGTTGGGTTAGGTTAGGTTGGGTTGGGTTAGGTTGGCTAAAGTAAGGTTAGGTTAGGTTAGGTCGGGTTGGGTTGGGAGAGGAGGGGATATTACCCATAATTTCCTGGAATACTGACACGGCGGCGGCGGCGGCGGCGGCGGCGAGATATGTTCTCAATATGAAGAGATATCTCTAAATCCTAATTTTCAGTACCTAAGAGCCAATGTGAAGAGAATATATAATCGCGAGTCACAAAGCATTCACTGGATTTCATTGAAAATTCGGTCATTCTTCGAAGAAGATGAAATCCACGGATTATTTGGGTCTGAAAACAACTGATACGAATTAAAATTTGGGGGGTTGGCGCGCGAAGCGCGCAGGGGGGCGAAGCCCCCCTAGTATATATATATATATTGTCACGTTGCATTTAGTAATGCCGTCACAAGGTCGGATAATGCGAGACGTCTAGTCGGTTCAGCTCTAGGAAATTGGCAGACAGTTAGGGAAAACTTTAGGCTTAACTAATATTTTCATTTTTGTAATTTAATTCATGTAAAACGATGGAAGATCTACCGCCGTGGGAAACCACGGGAAGAAATGACGAGTTTCTTACAATACCGCACGAAGTGCAGTCTTTGATTCGCCAAGAAAGCGTCAGAGAAGGCGAATCGTACCGGTACTGAGGGTCACCTTGGCTCTCCAGCGGATAGACAGTGTACCGGGACGTGCGTGAAGCACTTCATCGTCCTCCTGTGTTCCGACAAACCTACCGTTACCGAAGCTGGATGTCTGAGGGTGGAGTATAAGGTCGCGTGAAAACGCATTCACAGCCTCCCATCCTCAGATCATTGGATCAGCACTGGACCACCTACCGTCTCGACTACTGTTACCGCGGCCGGGTTTGCCATGAAAACCCCCGGTGCAGACGTTCCGTAAGAAGGAATTCCTTCCGTGATCGAAGCTCTCGTTGCTCAGCACGGCAACTCTGGTGGAGGTCCTGGCGAATTGACCTCAGCTGTAAGGTCGTCACCCTCCACCAGAATCATTGGACGAGCGAGATACCACGTGTATCCAGCGTCGAGGAACTATCGAAGACGGCAGTAAGGAGAGGGGTACCGAAACAACGACAGAGCCAAGGGAGAGCCCTCATACCCCGCACTACCACCAATCGACGGCCGAAAACCGTCGCAAAGTAAGAAACCAATTAGGACGTAAGGAAGTCACCTGACCTATATCGCCAATAAGGATCGCCTAGTTCCCGTACTGAGGCTAGCTGGTCGAGCTAGGCACAGCACTCGATCTACTCTACGCTCCTACTTAGTTAAGACTGGACGTTTGCTCATTCTTCCCGTACCGTTCCAAAGTAACAGTGTGTTTCCCGAAATTACCTCTAAATATTAAATTGTGTAAAGTCGTGTATAAGTGCTATTGCAGCCAACAAAGAATAAGGTAAGGCCAATATTGTTTACTGTAAAGACACGAGGAAGTTTCTTTTATAATATCTAGTATTTTGTTCGGACATCGTTGGATCAAGAGATTTTGTGTCCCGTAGAATCGTTTTGCTCAGGTATCGTTGGACTAAGAAGTCCCGTGCCTAGTAGAATTATTTATTGAGATATTGTTAGACCAGGCGGTCTCATATCTCGTCATTATCGTTCTCGAAACAACCTCGTGGCTGGCCATTCATTTTAGTAGTTCAATCTTCTCGCATGTGTGAGCTTCCTATCGTTACTAGAGTAACGCCTATCTTTATCCCGCTTTGATTCTTTATTTAGTTGCATTTCTATTTCTTTATTATTGCTTATATCCTGTATATTGCCTGCATTATATTATATCCTGCCTGCCAAACCTTCCTGGAGTGAAACTCGAGCGTAGATAGCCGTTGAGACCGCATGGCTCCGCGCCTATAGTATTTAGTATAGTCTATTCTGCCTTTAGTATAGTATTCTTTCGCTTATTATTTTTCTGCACTGTAGCTGCGTATCGTTTCTCTCTTTATTTCCGTAACTTCTATTTATCCTTCTGGGCCATTGTGTCGTCAGATATAAAATCTTTCCTTATGTCGAGTACGAGTATCGCTTTGTGATACGAGTAGAGTATCTTCAATTATTTAATTATTATATCGAAGCCGTCTGACGCACATTTGTTCCCGTAGTAATTTATTACGACCTTTCGCTTTTATTTAATATTGCTATTCGTAGTATTTCTGCCTTGTTGTCTGTTAAATTATTTGATCAATTACCTATCGGAAAACTATCTCTAAATTATTATTGATTGTATCGTTTCTCGTCTCGGACGAACCTATCTCTTATGTAAAATAAGTTATTTCTTTGTTGAATATATGGCCGTAAGGCTCATTGAAAGTTAAAAAAACTGTCTGATAACTGGTGTACCCTGCCCCTCTACCTTAGAGCATAGCAGCTGAGCCGGCTGGATTTTCGCCCGTCGATTTTCTATTTCTCTTTCATTTATCGTATCGCATAATTTTCATTAAAACTGATATCAAGAGGTATCTGGCGCCCAACAATAAATTTAGAGTTTTATCGTATCGTCCCGTACCGTACCGAAAATCGCCGAAGAGTAAAGTGGGTAGGGGATTTCCTCCCCCTAATCAAAAACTACGCTCACAATATATATAGTTATTTTTGTTATATATTTTATTATATTTTATATAAAATATATATTATGTATATATATTTTTCATTTTTTAAGTTTCATATATTTTTTTTTGTTATATTTTTTATTTTACGATATAAGATATATATTATATAGTTACATGTATTATATATATCGTATAACAATCAAGTAGGTCCCACATTCGCCCTCATATTCTTTATAATAATTCAGTAACAAACAAGACCGTTAAGCACGTGTCATTCCTAATGGAAATTACACTTCATGATGAATAAAAATCTATATAGGTAGTTAGAGTAGCAAACATAATCAATAAAAATGATATTATAACGAAGCACATACAGCTTCTGGATCCGATTTGCCGCAAACACTTCCAGTTCAAGAACTGTCACTGATCCCTCCTGGTAAAGCTTTTTTGGCTCTGAGATTCGTTAACTTTACATTGATTGCTTGTTCCACTCCTACTTCAGTGAAGGTCTTGGGATATATTCCTCTGACCGAATCTACAAACACATAATATAAAGATGAGAAAAAATGGCAAATCTATTCGACATATGATTCGATGAAAAACACATAATTTTGTAATGTCATCTGCGTACACAGGGCGTCAAATCGTGCAGTATGACTGTATATTTTTTCGCCATTTCTCCTCAGAAAAAAATATTGCAGGCTCCCATATACTCTGACCATACTCTAGTATGCTTCGACCAGAACATTTCTGAGATATTGCGTGTCTAATGGCAAAAGGTCGTAAGCGCCAAAAAAAAAAAATTCGTTTTTTTGGTGGCAAAATCTTTTTCATGCAATATTACATCTTTTGGGCATATCCGCAAAAAAAAAATTTTTTTGGCGCTTACGACCTTATGGCATTAGTCACGCGATATATTTGTATATTTATGTGAAATGATGATGTCTTACATATCACTGCTTTTATAATTTTCGGATCGAGCGCATCATACTTCGGATTGTTAGCACCTGCTGTTTTCGATTTGCTCTTTCCTCCTTTATAATTGCTCCTCAATAAAACATCTGCTGGAAATAAAGCAGTTACAAGAGTGGTGGCCATAGCTTTGTATGTACCTTTTGAAATTGCACAAGTCCATTGAAGATCGGTTACATATATTCCACTGCCAGGAGGTCCAATTTCAACCTACAAAATTCATATCTAAGATATTTTCTCTATGCCAATATAAAATTATCATTTCAGGTAAACAATTGCGTTATCAAAACAATTTCGAAGAACAATTATTATTTTGCTACATTACTCATATTGAAAAAAAGTGGTTTCAACAGAGATTACCACAAGAACTTACAGATAAGCAATAAATGACACATTTGCCGAATGGCAGAGTCGTTGTTATTTTTATGAACTATGAGTAGTTATATATTTAATTCTGGTTATATGTATATATGAATTTTCTATTCAATCAGTGTTCGACTAAAGTAGAAAAATTTCAGAATCGAGGATTGAATACAGGGTGTCTTTCAATTAGTCATACAAACCTACCTCAGGCGATTCCTCTTTGAAATAGAAAACGATTTTTCGAAAAAAAAAAATTAAAAAAATAGATAAAAACAGTACCTATGTTTATTTATTTTGTTTTTATTTTATTTTTCTATTTTTCTTCGAGTCCTTTCTTTGAGTTTTTCATTTTTTTTTGTGCGAAGAATCGGTTTTTATTTCAAAGAGGAATCGCCCTATGTAGGTTTGTATGACTAATTGGAAGACACCCCGTATCTGGAATTTGACATACGTTGCCTTCTACGAATTCTCCATCATCTAGATCTTCTTCTTTTTTGGGTTGGATATATCCCCCTAGTGCCAGGCACGGGGTAATTACCACATCATCTAGATCTTGCACATTTTTGTGCGATGTACCAGATTTGCGATTATAAATGGGTCGACGAACTGAAAGATCATCAGATTTTCCCCGCTTGAATTCCAGGAATTCATTCTTCAGATTATCCACAGCAGTCTTGTTCTTTTTAAGCTCTGAATACAAAAAAATAGAATCGACAGATTGACGTGAAGGGATTACAACTTCACAAATGAATCAAAAATTTGATTGAAAAAACATCACTATTAACAAATTATTTACCGGCCATTAGGTCTGCCAGGGTCGGCTCCTTGGTCGGTTTTTTCAGCTGCTTATCGCCCTTGTTTTTGCCGGGTGATAACATGACAGTCTCAGCGTCACTGTCACTGTGACTAGTATCATGTGTATTCTTTGAATCATCGCTGTCGGAATCCCTATTATGGCTGTTGACCTTAGGCGTAACTCCAGTTTTGGAGGGTCCAGCCTTATTTCTTATCTGTTCATCAGATTCAAAGTTTAGGTGTCTCTTACGAGAATTCTTGTGCTGCATCTGGACAAAATTTTGTTTCATAAATAATACATTCGTTGAATTTTCAGTCTTCACCAAGTTCATAATGCTATTCTATTTTCAAAAATACATGACTGATTCACAAATACTGGTTATTACGATTATATCACCATAGGGAAGGCGACACGGAAAGCTAAGCGCAGAGGGCAGCACCGAGTTTTCGGTCATAACTAACGTCATTTAACCCACAGCTATAGCAAGAATTCAAAAGTAATTAGCTTTTGAACGAATTTTGAATGAGTATTGTACAAAATTTTACTTCATAAGGTGTGAAAATGGGGGTTTTATGCACGCGAAGCGTGCATACAACGTCCATTATCACACTGAGTGAAGTAAAACACTTTTATTTGCACCAAACACACGTTACAGCTGGGCAGATGAGACCGAAGGCTCACTAGCGCTCCTGGCGGTAGAGTTTGCCAGGCGCCTTCCCTATAGGCCATAGGGCATAGGTGATGAAAAGTAAAAAGAACACCCGAGTAAAAATGATTTTATATAATATATAGAATTATATAGAATTGTTCTATATAATTCTATTGGGATCTCAACTAGGGGCGTGGCTTTGAAACTGAGCCCGCTTAGAACAGTTCTATTTTTCGTCACTAGTTGGCGTATCGAGGTTCTAAGCACTCTCATTGGGTGGCTGGCCCACTTAGAACAGTTCTATTTTTTGTCACTAGTTGGCGTATCGGGATACTTGAGTTCCCAATAGAAATATTGGCCCGATAGGAATATATAGAATTCTATATAATTCTATAAAATTCTATATATTTCTATCGCGCCAATATTTCTATATAATTCTATATAATTCTATATAATTATATAAAATTATTTTTACTCGGGCAACCACCTTTTCTTTCATCGAAATCAACGAAAAGATGGAAGGATTACAGACGACAAAAAATAGCTAAAGAAAATTATCCATTCAAAAAAAAAAAATCGAAAAAAAAAACGTTTCGAAAAAGCAACTTTCGATCCCTGATTCACAAAGGGTTGTCTCTAGAGATATTCGTGATGAATTCTGAATAATCTTGGATATTATCTTAGTGCACTTAGTTCTGTTGACATTCAAGTTCCCAAATTAAAATTCGTATAAAAACCTACAATAAAGTCCTCATCCTGCTCGTCACCTGACTAAATTTGTCTGCCAGAAGGTGATTTGGTTGTCACAGGTGATCCACTTTCCATATTCGTCAAACATTTCTCAGTTGTGTCTTTTTCTATGTTGGCAACTTTAGGAGATTTGTCTTGTGCTATGTTGGCAACTTTAGGAGATTTGTCTTTTTCTATGTTGACAACTTTAGGAGATTTGTCCTTTTCTATGTTGATAACTTTAGGAGATTCAGCTCCTTCCAGGATCTTTAAGTGGTTATGCAGTTGACGAATTTTATTTAGAACAGCAAATCATATTAGATATAATTTTATATAATTTTATACAATTTTATATAAATTCTATATAAATTGTAGATAATTCTATATGAATTCCATATAATTGTATATAATTATATATAATAATATACAATCTTTTTTACTCAGGGAGTAATTCCATTAAAAATATAATTAGTGACTCGCAACACTACTACAGAGTATGGGCTATACCACAATGTACAATAACTTTTGAAAAGATGTGAAGATATTTTACCTGATACAAGCACAACGTGGCAATCGTAACAGTTCCATCCGCCCTTGGGCTTTTTTTTCGTATCTCGCCACTCGACGACATACGATTCAGAAACGTCATGATCGTCATCCATAAAAGCTGCGTGAGCAAAATCGAGAATCCAATCGGTCGGGATACCCGGTGTATACGCTTTATTGTCCTCACCCCCAATCCATTTTACTAACGCGTACAATTTTTCCGACATTCTGTCGGAAAATATTAACGATAAATTTCAAGCATTTTACCAAAATATGACACATGGAAATGGTTTGAAGACATTAGGATTTAACTTACTTGTTGCGCCCTTAGCTCGAACGGGAAGAAAATTCACAACACAACACGTGCTTATGTATCACGCCTGCTTTTATAATCACACGATATTACACAACGCGAATACCGCTCTTCGGCTCTTTCACCAGTCCTGATATTTCTAGATTATCACGTTTAGCCGATACACTGAATTTTTCAATATTCTACACCTGTTAACAATTTTCAACTCGAACTTAGGAAATTCCCAACAAAAGCACGTGTCGGCTAACTGCCTACAGTACAGAATGTAAACATCGGCTACACGCCGATCGCCGCGCCGCACCGTTCAAGCCAAGCGGCATCCTGCGTAACTAATACGACTGGCTGGTAGAAACTGTTCCCCTACCTGGGCTGAAATAATTCCCGCGGGACGCATACAGCACTTGATCTTGGAGTGGGGTGCGGGAAACATTATGCATGCTCTAGTTATGTTCTGATTGTGTGAGATTATCGACTGTCGTTTCGAAATAAATCAATTTCCATGCATCCTGAATTTTGCATTTATGATAAAGCGACCGTTTGTTCCAATCTATCAACAATAGAATATTCCCCCGAACTGAGCGTACAGGTAGGTGATATATTTTGATTATTTATCTCTGTAAGATATTCGATTTCTTAAATATTAGTTTGAAAAGTATTTCAAATAAGGGGAATTCTCCGTCAAAACGTACGGAAATAATGATTCGAAATTTTGATTCCATCAAAATTTTTATGGGTGACTACACCTAATGAGAGGAGCTTTCATGATTTATTTCGATTTTTTTCGTTCACGTGTTCTTGAGATATAAATTTTTGAATTTTTCTTTTTTGAAAATTCATAACTTCTTCAAAGATTGACCAAATGAGATGTTATTTTTTTTCAAAAGTTTGGTTTTTAACTATACTGCAAGAAAAAAATTACAAGAAACGTGAATATTATCAATTGCGGTATGATTTTTCCATTTAAAGATCAAACTTTACGATTTCGAGAGGCTGGACACTTTTTTTTTTTTTCAATCCTCATAAAAGCGCTTGTTTTTTTTCACAAATTATGCCGTTGGATCCATCGATCGTGGGCTCACACCCGATTCTATTGTTTTTTTCAATTTTAAATTTCGTTCTGGAGAATGAGGCTTCTGTATCAAATCACACAGGAAGATTTCGTTAAATTTTGACTCCCTCTGGAACTCGTTCACTTAAGTTCACTATATTGAAGACTATTTGATATTGATAGCGGGATTCAACCCGCGAAAATTTTGTGAAAAATAGTCCCTAGTCTTCAAAATAGTGAAATTAAGTGAACGAGGCCCAGAGGGAGTCGAAATTTAACGAAATCTTCCTGTCTGATTTGATACAGAAGCCTTATTTTCCAGAACGAAATTCAAAATTGAAAAAAAACAATAGAATGGGATGTGACCCCACGATAAATCCAACAGCATAATTTGTGAAAAAAAGGCTTTTATAAGGATTGGAAAAAAAAAACTGTCCAACCTCTCGAAATCGTAAAGTTTGATCTTTAAATGGAAAAATCATACCGCAATTGATGATATTCACGTTTCTTGTAATTTTTTTCTTGCAGTATAGTTAAAAACCAAACTTAAAAAAAACAAAAATCTCATTTGGTCGATCTTGGAAGAAGTTATGAATTTTCAAAAAAGAAAAATTCAAAAATGTATATCTCATGAACACGTAAACGAAAAAAATCGAAATAAATCATGAAAGCTCCTCTCATTAGGTGTAATCACCCATGAAAATGTTGATGGAATCAAAATTTTGAATTATTATTTCCGTACGTTTTGACGGAGAATTCCCCATAAGCATCTTCACTAGATTGACAATGGTTAATTGCAGTAGGTTGTTAATATAATCTGCGCCTGGCCAACGTTATACTGCAGTTCGCATAATGGAACTTTCACCTGTATATAAAAAACGAAAATATAAAGAGTGTGCCAATTACGGATCAACTTCGGTTATTTCCGAACGAACTCGACGATATTGGAAGGTCCGGCGTCAGAAAATTAAAAAGTAAATTACGAAATATTTTGTGTCACTTCCTTTTCTTGAATAGGTAAGCATCAGAAAAATAATGTTGATATTCTGAACTACTTTTTTACAGCACGACTAGAGAAAGTTTCCACCCTGGCGATACAGGAGTTGAGGAAGTAAATAATCAGGAGCCGTTTCTGGAGGATCAAACACTTAATCAAGGAGTTAATAATGATGTCGAACTTCTGGACTATTCCGGATTACATGATTTTCGCAGTCCAGAAAATAATGCGAGCAGTCTTTTAATACCGCTGTAAGCATATTACCTGATTACCTTGATTAATATAGTGGAGACGGGGGCAAAATGGGCACCCTAAGAAACTGACGCTTCGAATAGAGTTTTGAATCAATGGATCTCCGAAATTTTTACCGAAAATCCATAGATCACGATAGCCCAACCGATGTAGAGGGTTGAACGCCCTTATACCTGAAAATTTCAAAATCCCGGGTAAAACGGGGACCCTAAAAATTTTCCAAATTTTTAACAATTGAAAAATGTTCTAAATTCACTTTCGCATTTACTTTAGAATACTCCCAGCAAACCAATACATAACTGATACATAACTGTAAGAGCACATCTAGAGATCGGAGTAATGTAACATAGTTATGTCTCTGATATGCGACATATCTTCAGAATGTAACATATTGTTTACATAACATAAGATGCATGAATAATACGTAATATTGAGGGCATCACGAAGTAACAATGTAATATAACAAAGTTACGTAGAGGAGAAATAACATAACTTTAATTCCGTGATGTATCATGTACATTACATGAGACCCACAAGTGATACATGAAATTGAAAGCATCTTCAGGGATCCCGAAATATAACATAGTTACATAGATGGGACATAATATTGCTTCAAATATGACATGTGTCGTATATATAACATCAGACCCATGGATGATACGTAACAGAGATGGCAACACCTGGGAACAGAGTCACATAACATAATAACATCTATGATACGTGCAATATCTTTAGTTCTGCAATTAAAACATCGCAAAATAGGATATCCGTATCTGCTGGCGATAATTTCTGAATCGTATGTAAGTGACTAACATGATAGTACGCATCAATCGAGGCATAAACGCTTCAGAGCTGTTAGATAGCGAGATCGAAAATATAGAGAAATCTGGCAGTATTCACTACACGATACTGTGGTGTAGTGGCGAGAGCGTGCGACTACTAATCCAAGCGAGTCCGAGCGATCATGGTTCGAGCCCGGGTTAGGTCAAAATAATGATGTCGTCTTGAATGAACTAAAAATGCATTTTAATCCATCTGTGGTTGATTATAAATTGTTACTATGTCATATATACACCATAGATGATGGAAATTAGTAATAATAACGGCTTTTTATTTAGCTTTTCCAGTGTGATAGTTAATTGTATCAGATGCATCTCCAATATGTATCTGATACATCTTTCAACATGTCTTTGACATATCTTTGATATGTCTATGATATATCGGTGAGCCGTCGCTGATATGTATCACCAGCACATATCTAATACATTGATCATACATCCAATGTTGCTGACATCGTGCTGTACCAGTAACATACTTTCTTATGAGTTTGATACATACACTCGGGCCTCCGCTATTTGAACACCCGCTATTTGACGGACGCCGCTATTTGACCACATTCTTCCTCCGCTATTTGACGGGCGTTACCCCCACTATTCGGCAGCGTTCCCCTTAACATCGGGGCCGTGAATGACACGGAGTGGCGTGAACTGGCTGCGCAGAAAACCGTCCACAAGGAGTGGGGGACCCCTACTTCCGTCAAATAGCAGAAACTCTCGGTCCCGACTCGGTCAAATAGCGGAGGCCCGAGTGTAACGTGTAACATTCGTTACATAATATATACGTATTTGATACATATTTTGGTTTGCTGGGCTGTTGCTTTTTTTTCCTTGATTCATTCATTTTTTGCCTATTTTCCTGCGTTTCCCTAAGATCCTTTGCGGAAAAAAAACCCTCAAATTTGAGGGGTAAATTTGCACCCCCAAGTTTTGGAGGTGACCATGAAAACTCAGGGTTTACTCTGTATTTGGGGTTGAAAATTGGAGGGTCAACCCTGAGTTTTCATGGAAAACCCCCAAAACTTTGGGGGTGCGAATTTACCCCTTAAATTTGAGGTTTTTTTTTCCGTAAGGGCTGTCAAGGTTTCAAGTTTGCTAAAGCAATGTAAATAATGAAATTCAAAACGTTTTTCAATTTTTAACAAGTAGGTACGAATATTTTTTGGGTTTGCCCGTTTTGCCCAGTAGAGCCAATTTTGCCTCCCTCTCCCCTATTCCTTCATTTTGAGTTCAATGGGTCATGGCTTGATACATTTTTTTTAAATGCCATCTCGTTCAATAGTGCCTCCCATAGGCTAGCTGATGATTCCGATGGTTCTACTTTTACTGATGGACGTGATGGACGCGATTCGCCAAGAAACGTAAGTACATGAATCTAGTACCTAACAGCAATGAAATGTTAATACGAGGATTGTAGAATCAATGTTGAGGATTAAGTATGTAATCGCCGTACTTTCTCTGTAACATTTATTGAAGATGATGAGAATTTTCGATTGCTGTTATTATCAATTTCACATTGATTTCCTGAAATTATCCGTCTCATTTATACTGCGCAGTTAGTTGAGCCGTTGCGAAGAACAGATTGGAATGTTATTGAAGAGCAAGTAGTCGATGCGATCAGCCATAACGAAACTGAAGATATGTCACCCACGTCGCCAACTGAAGAATCCAATTCACAAGCGCATTGGGGGCCTGAAGAAAATCGTCAGAAATCGATGGATAAGAGTCAATCTTCATTCGATCTACTGCCTAAGAAATATGACACAGAAACGGTTATACATGCACTTTTGCTCTCGGCCGTTAAATTGCGTCATAGTTTGACATATGCCACCACAGAGGATGTGTCAAAGCTATTGACCATACAAAATGGAAGATTGGCAAAATTGTCTAAACACAAATTGAAACAATTAATCGCGGATCTTTCAGCACAGGTATCTATTCATCATATATGTAATCATTGCAGTAAGTACGCAGGTAAACAGCCTACATTCGCAGTAGAACTTAGTGAAGCATTAAATAGCAATATTGAAGAGGATCCTAGCGCAGAATTTCTCAAGTGCAAAAATTGCGACCGATCGATTCACGTGAAAGATAATATAAAATTGGGTAATATTTTCTCACACATGTCATTGAAAGATCAACTGCAATTCAAATTTGAAATCGCAGGAGACCCTACTTTGCGTTATCGTCATCGTAAAAAAGTTAATTCATACGCGATCGAAGACATCGCTCATGTTAAGCTGTATAAAAAAAATTCTGACGATGATACCATCAGCCTAAATTTCAACGTTGATGGGGTTCCGATTTTCGAGAGTTCAAGTTATTCAGCCCATCCAGTACTTTGTACAATCAATTAACTATCCACCAATAGTCCAGTCGGAATGTACACAAAATTAGTCGACTTCTATTCAAACATTTGTTATAGCCGCCGATTTTTGTACAGGTCAATTGGATAGCCAGGAACATGATCCTAAGTTTGTGTATTGAGTTAGGTCCGGGTTTAGCCGCAATAATTAATTAAAAATTGAAAACACGCCATTTAAACGTTACTTTTGTTGTTATGCGTTTTAGAGAAAAATGTTTCCTACAAAAGTTGTTTTCTGATTTTTTTCCCGCAAGTCGAGTCCCATGAAAAAATGACGTATCATTGTTAGTTTAACCGTAAAATGCAATCAAAGTTGAATAATTTGCATTTCGTTTATTGTAAGTAATTCAGTGAATTGTTAACGCATTGTCATGAAACTCATCTATCATCTAGAACAACCTGTCGTCAAGAGAAGTGCGCAAAGTTGATTAAGCTATGTCGTATAGTTTAGCAACAATAACCGATCTTCGAAAATCCGCCCTTTGCTCATAACTTCTGTAAAGATGGTCTCACAGGTAACAAAAAAATCGTGGTGGTAGTATTCGGCACGTAGATGCAGAATATAAGATAAAAAAGTGGTTTTGTATTCACGAAAGTACGTTTTTAGAGGGTATAAGATTATGGCTTATAAACAAAAGGGAATAACTCCGTCAGCTATCCAGTTAACGGATCTGATCTGCACGATTATAATAGGACTTCGAAAGGCGCACAATTTAAAAAAAAAATTGTTCCGATATCTTCATTACAACCGGAGATACGGAATGTTTTATCCTTTATTCATTTAACCATGTTCTAATCAATATTTAAGGTATAATCAAGTTCGATAGCACTCTAGAGAGCTTCAGGTAGGACCCTGAATTGATTTCAGGCCCCTTGTATCGTTCGCGTCAACACGACAAGCCGCCAAATTCAATCGCGTGGGTAAGAAATCTAGAACCGCGGTGTGAGTCGCGTCGGTGAAAAATAGTATACGTCACACGGGAGTGAAATAGGCCATTCCAAACTGCGTTCTTGCGTCAATCTCACACGCAGTTTGGCATAGCCTACTTTCCCTCCCTAGATACGTAGTAGGTACACTATTAATTCAAGTTGTATTCCTCCAACCTGCGAGGCAAGTAACGAGCATTAAGACACATAAGATTTACTTCAATACTAGATTTATAAAATTTCAATACTGTATACAATAAATATGACTTATGAAACATGGAATATTTACTAAACTGAGACTTATTCATTGGATCATCGGCTTATTAATGTTACGTAATTCACAGTCATCTCCAGACGATAGTTCGCGTGAAACACGAAGCTTGTGGGTGAAATACCGATCGATGGTGATTTCCGCCTGAATTTTCGGATTGGTGAGAAAAAAGTACCCCGATTTAAAAAAAAAATCAACTTGCTACGACCATTTTTAACGGAGATAATCCAATTGTTAACTAAGCGGCGGGTGCCGGAGCGCGATTGGCTAGGGCGCTCCCCACCACGCCGCCCGACGCGACTCACACCGCGGTTCTAGATTTCTTACCCACGCGATTGAATTTGGCGGCTTGTCGTGTTGACGCGAACGATACAAGGGGCCTGAAATCAATTCAGGGTCCTACCTGAAGCTCTCTAGAGTGCTATCGAACTTGATTATACCTTAAATATTGATTAGAACATGGTTAAATGAATAAAGGATAAAACATTCCGTATCTCCGGTTGTAATGAAGATATCGGAACAATTTTTTTTTTAAATTGTGCGCCTTTCGAAGACCTATTATAATCGTGCAGATCAGATCCGTTAACTGGATAGCTGACGGAGTTATTCCCTTTTGTTTATAAGCCAAAATCTTATACCCTCTAAAAACGTACTTTCGTGAATACAAAACCACTTTTTTATCTTATATTCTGCATCTACGTGCCGAATACTACCACCACGATTTTTTTGTTACCTGTGAGACCATCTTTACAGAAGTTATGAGCAAAGGGCGGATTTTCGAAGATCGGTTATTGTTGCTAAACTATACGACATAGCTTAATCAACTTTGCGCACTTCTCTTGACGACAGGTTGTTCTAGATGCCAGATGAGTTTCATGACAATGCGTTAACAATTCACTGAATTACTTACAATAAACGAAATGCAAATTATTCAACTTTGATTGCATTTTACGGTTAAACTAACAATGATACGTCATTTTTTCATGGGACTCGACTTGCGGAAAAAAAATCAGAAAACAACTTTTGTAGGAAACATTTTTCTCTAAAACGCATAACAACAAAAGTAACGTTTAAATGGCGTGTTTTCAATTTTTAATTAATTATTGCGGCTAAACCCGGACCTAACTCAATACACAAACTTAGGATCATGTTCCGGGCTATCCAATTGACCTGTACAAAAATCGGCGGCTATAACAAATAAGTCGATTGATCTTGTATACATTCCGACTGGACTACAAAGACAGGAGAAATAACGTCATGCTCGCAAGTATCTGGTGCGGAAATGGAAAACCTGATATGAATGAGTATTTAAAACCCTTTGTGGACGAAGCTATAGAATTGCACACGCATGGTTTTGATTATGTTCATGACGGACGCCAATATAACAAGAAATGCAGAATATTAGTTGGAGTGTGTGATTCCGTAGCCCGACCAATGGTTCAGAACTCAACGCAGTTTAATGGGAAGTACGGTTGTGGGCTGTGTCTTCATCCTGGAGAGCAAGTCGCGAAAGATCGAGGTACGGTCAGAGTTTATCCATTAGCATCCGCTGGCAATGCGTTTGGAGAAGGCCTGCGAACTCATGAGCAAACTTTGTTGCATGCACAAAATAAACAAAAAGGACTCAAAGGTCAGTCCATATTGTATAATATCCCCGAATTTGATGTTATCTCGGGCTTGGTTGCAGATTGGATGCATGCTGTTCTTCTTGGCATTCGTCGTCAATTCGCTAAATTGTGGTTCGATTCCACAGATCGCAGCAAAGATTTTTACTTTCGAGAATTTGTCAAAATCATAGACGAACTTCTCTTATCGTATAAGCCATCATTAGATATCAGTCGAACCCCACGTAAAATCTCAGATTATGGTCATTTAAAAGCTCATCAATTAGCTGTATGGTTGTTGAATTACAGTCTGGGTACCTTGATAAAAATTTTCCCGATGAAATATGTGCAACATTGGAGTCTATTAGTTGATGGGATTTCAATTCTCTTGAAAAACACCATTCTCAAATCTGAAGTTTATTATGCTCAGAACTGTTTGTTGGAATTCGTGAAAGGTGTCGAGGAGTTATATGGAAAAGAGCATGTATCGTATAATGTTAATCTCCTCACTCACTTAGCACAAAGTGTTTTTGATTGGGAACCGCTTTGGAGCCATAGCGCTTTCATTTTCGAAGACTTTAACCAAGAGATTCGTAAAAGTGTAAAAAGCTCACAAGGGGTTCCAATACAAATTTGTGACAATTTGCGCCTTAAATATGCGATCGCGAAAATGACAGATATGTGCAGAGGTAATTTAACCGCAAAGAACAAAGTTATTTGGAGGAGCTTTTGAATAAACAACCGAGGCCGAAAGTAAATTTATCTTTGAATAAGGTACACCTGATAGGAGAGCCAGAGACGAAAAAATTATGTCGTTAGCATTTTCTGGCACTCAAACGACAGGAAATTAATGTTGATCAATCGCGTCACGTACAATATTACAAGCGAGCTCACATTAATCACGAATTGATACACGCACTCAATTATTCACGAGTAAGAAAAAGAGCAAGTTATTTTGTCTTATTGGAAGACGGTGAAATATTCCGAATTTCCACGTTCATAGTGTTTTCATTAGATCGTGGATTGCAATGCTATGCAATTGGACACTATTTTAAGGAAATTAAAAATTCTTTCATCCCTGGTCGAAAGTTAGAGCACATGATCGTTTTGCAACACATGATTCCTAACTTAGCTGCAGTTCTTGCTTCGATTATAGTAGAAAAAGTAACGGTTATTGAAAATAAGGTTTCGAAAGTAATAGTTGCGTCGACTCAACCTAGCCGAATTGAATTCTTAAGATAAAATTTGTGTGTGTGTGTGTGTGTTGAATTTGCTGGAGACACTACTATAATATAAGCGTAAAATTACAACTGTTTTTCTACTGAACTGTATTGAATTAAAAAAAATTCATCTATACATTTTTTTTCTTTTATCGAGTATTCCATTCATCATCGAATATGACATCATAGTTATAAGTGTTTCTGAAAAAGTATTCATGGTGTTGCATGTGTCGAATGCATGAGTGGCACCGAAGTATCCGCTACATGTATGTCGCATATATTTAGGATATAATACAAAATATATGTTGCATGTGTCCAATGCATAGTGGCACCGAAGTATCCGCTACATATATGTCGTATATATTTAGGATATAATACAAAATATATGTTGCATGTCTCCAATGCATAGTGGCACCGAAGTATCCGCTACATGTATGTCGCATATATTTAGGATATAACACAAAATATATGTTGCATGTGTCCAATGCATAGTGGCACCGAAGTATCCGCTACATGTATGTCGCATATATTTAGGATATAACACAAAATATATGTTGCATGTGTCCAATGCATAGTCGCACCGAAGTATCCGCTACATGTATGTCGCATATATTTAGGATATAACACAAAATATATGTTGCATGTGTCCAATGCATAGTGGCACCGAAGTATCCGCTACATGTATGTCGCATATATTTAGGATAAAACACAAAATATATGTTGCATGTGTCCAATGCATAGTGGCACCGAAGTATCCGCTACATGTATGACGCATATATTTAGGATATAATCCGAAATATATGTTGCATGTATCCAATGCATAGATCTTTGTCATATATCAGCTAGATGTATGTAATGAACATATGTGATATATACTGATATATGATAAATGTATGTGTTATATATTCAAATTTCAAGATATGTATTGGCATATATACTTTGATATATTTTTTTCCACGCGGGTGGCGCATGATGCAGCCTAAATATTTTCTATTGCGTATGATGCAGCCTAATATTATATGTTCATTAATCTTCTTGCGCAAGTATCTCTTTGTATACAATATTGTACGTCTCTTTATCACTTTTGGTTTGAATTCTTATTCCGTTTCTCGACCTACACCTTGACAGTGCAACATAAAGTTGCCCATGCCCAAAAAGCGGTCTGTCTATGTAAAGACCAATAAAATCAAAACTTTGTCCTTGTGCTTTGTTTATAGTCATAGTAAACGCTAACCGTACCGGAAATCGTCTTCTGTAGAGTACAAATGGCATGTCCATGTCATTTCGTGTGTCTAATTTTATACGTGGTAACTCCACAATTTGTCCCCGTTTGTCTCCAGTTAGTAGTTCAGCAATAAGTATCCGTGAATTAAGTGCACGAACAACCAACCTTGTTCCGTTAAATATGCCATCGGATAGTGACAAATTTCTTAATGACATCACAATAGCGCCAACTTTCAATTGTAATTTGTGTGGTGGTAATCCTGAAGGTGTTAAGCTGTTGAGATATTCTATTGGGCAGAGGTCGGCAGGCTTGGCGCAATGCGATAACCTGGCTCTAAGTGTCAATTACTACGGCCGTAAGTCCCCTCGGTCTACCTGAGAACGGTCAGTTGTCCTTACCTGAAAGTTCGATGGTAGGGGCAGCGTTCAGGAGAAATAAAAGGAACTGAGGGGTGTGCAGTCTGTTTCGGACGGCAAAAACTGCGTCTGACCGTCTAAGTCTTTTCATACCTGCATATCCCCACCCATACCTGCCAAATTCCTAGAAACGGCGTTAAAAGGATTAGTGCCGGTGAATGGGTTAAGTGGATTTACGGCTTTGGCTCCTTGGCCTAATGAGTGTGCTGACCCCTGCTATTGGGTATCGTAAGGTGGCCTGTTCGTCAAGCGTTGCATCAGCTGTGTCTATGCCCTGCAGTGTGGCGTAATCAATGCTATGCGACTCGAGTAGATCGCCTTCCATTCTATGTAGAATTTCTGTATTCAGCTGATTTACTTCTACATTTTTTGGTGCAAGAATTTCTCTGTTTGTTAATTCGTGACTTGTAATATTCTGTGGATATAAATCTCCAATAAGATCTTTAGTCTTCATCGTTTCGTTTGGCGAATGATATTGAATTACGCCATTACCTATGTCGAGAAGCCATTTTGAAAATGAAAGTGCGTCCTCTGTTGCTCGCATATTTTTATATAATCTAAGTTTAATAAATATATTTCATAGGAGTGAGTATTTAATTGTCTCTTCTAGTATTTGTCTTTCTCCTTCCCGTTTTACAATCGGCAAAACTTGCCTGAAGTCACCACCAAGTATTATTGTTTTCCACCAAACGGTACTGTAGATCGCATAATATCTTGCAATGTTTTGTCGATTAATTCGAGAGCACGTTTCGGGATCATCGAACATTCATCCCAAATAAATACATCAATTGCAGTTAATTTTTTCTTCAGTAAAGGATTTGTGAAAATTGTTCCCGTTTCTGGTAAAGTTAGTGGCAAATTGAATGTTTTGTGAGCAGTTGTTCCACTAGGAAGAAGGATAGCTGCTATACCTGTCCACGCTACACAGGCTACTGTTTTTCCAATTGATTTAAGAATATAATATAGCGCGGTGTGAACAAATGTTTTACCAGTTCCTCCCGGACCGTCTATGAAGAAACATTTGCTATTTCCATAATTTTCTGCAGTAATTACACTCATTATTTTGTTGAAAACTATTTGCTGATCTTCATTAAATTTCTCAGTAAACTCGTTACCTTTAATTAAAAATGTTTCAGTATAATCTATATTTTCATCGTCATAGTCTTCGTCTATCACTCTGTCTGGTATTGGAAGGCCAAACTCTTCACAGGTTCTGCCTTCAGCACGAAGAAGCCGGTCTATTTCATATATGGCTCTGGCTTCTGGTACGTCATGGAAATCTTCGCCCAGATCCTTCTTATATCTGTACCAAATATCTATTGCATTTGAGGGCATTTCCCCTATTGAATACCACACCAAAAAGTGTCTCAAGCGATTGGGCATAAGTATTGATACAGCTTCATCAAATATTTTGTATGCTTCGTCGTTTGTTTCAGTCAATCCCATTGCTATAGCAGTATCTCTAAATGTATCATAAACTATACCATCAAAGGTCCTCAAATCTTCGAAACACTTTGCATTTTTCGCACGACCTAGAATGAGTTTTAAGTGGAATCTCTCTGAATCTCGTGGTGATACATTTGTTATTCTGCTAACCACTTTGCATGCAATTTTTCGTCTTTTCCATGACTTTGTGTTTTCATTGAATGTGAAGTGATCCGGTGTGTCTGAATATGACAAACTTCTAGCTGTTTCGTCCATTCTGTTCAACTCAAGCCATGCTGTTAAAGGAGTTTTCCACTTTTTATCATTTGAAACTGCCTCGACTTCTTTTCCTTCCTCGAAAGTAGCGTACTGCTGTCTCGGCAAATGAACTGGTATCTCATTGGTATCTCTGATAATCTCCAAGCTGTTTCCGCTAGCGAAACGTAACGTGTGTCGATATAATCCTGTGTTTTGTCAATCACTCAGCTTTCTTTTCTACTTGCGTTTACTCTGTCTATCGTTACTCGTACACGATCGTGTCCTTTGTAAATATATTTCCAAATATACTTCACTCCCAGTATCGAAGCGCAATATTCCACATTAATATGACAATCATATTTTACGCTGATGTATGGATTGTATGGCACTACCATACTGTTGTCAACTCTGATCAGCCTCCCATTCACTCGATTTTGGTAGTAATGCAATTCGCTAACGTTGTTTCTTCGGCGATACATGGGCTTACCTCCACTTATCATGTTTGTTTCTTCCGTAAATATTTTTGGAAATTTTTTTGTGCACACCTTTGTTTCTGGATTCCAGCATGGAACTTTTGTTGTATGTGGACCATGTAGCATATGGGTCATGACAGTTCGATAAAGCGATGGACAATTTTCTTTATCTGGAATTTCCGCAGATATAAATCTATCTATTGCCTCCGGACTGAGAAGCTTATCTTGGTTACTTAGGATGAACAGTATATGAGCATGTGGTAGCCCACGCTTCTGGAATTCTATTGTATAAACATAGCCTTCAATTTTTCCAAATCTGAACCAGTGTAAATTTCAGTTATTAAACGCCGTAATCGAATATTAAATATCCGACAAGTTATGGTTGGAATATCCATGGCAGTTGTCCCCGGAGGAAAGTCTTGCAACACTCTTTTTATGTCCTTCCACTTCGGATTGCAAGTTATTGTAATGAATCGATGTGGACGACCGATTTTTCTTGTTATTGCAATTGAATCCTGATAATGCTGTTGCATGTTGCGCATACTACCAGAAAACGTTGAAGGTAGAATCATCAAATTACCAACACGAGTAATATTGGATGTATTTCTAATGCTATTCTCGATGTTATCTGTTATACCCCCGTAACATTCTACACGTAATTGCTTCTGATTATTTCTTAAATGAAGTAAACGCTGTGATTCAACTGTCAAGTATGCGTGGATTACATAGTGCTGCGTCAATCTCTCACTTCGTAGCAATGGGTTTGGAGGTTCGCCCGGACGTAGTGCCAAGCGATATCCGTAATATTGTACAGGTGAGATGGTTTTTTTGTAAGAATGTGTTTCATGTTGTAGCTCCATCCTAAATCACCTCTTGCAAATAACAATGGAAATGTCATCGGGTCTACATGATGTGATGACTTCGGTATATAACCAATCGTTTTGTTTTGCTTGGGAGAGATTTTTACTTCAACATCTGCTGAAACAGATCCATCTTTCGAAACAATGATTGCAGCAACTTCTCCACATGATGGTGTATTATATCTTCGTTTATTATCATTACCTAATGAAATGAATCTTAATACAACCTGATGTTCTCCTTCGATATATCGCTGATGAAGTGTTTTGAAATTTGTCGCATACAGATTGATTTTATTGATCATCTGTCGAATTTTGGTCAATACATCAACTCTTCTCAAATCATTCCTGCGCAATTCAAGTTGAGCTTGTTCGTCATGGATGTATATCTGTCCATATCTTGCTGTCCTGTTATCATTTTCTAAACTGGTTGGAACTTTATAGCTGACATCTCCAAGTATTTTCATTACATAATTTCCATGATTTCCTAAATCGACCGTAGTGCAATTGAAGAATGCAAAAGCAAATGCATCGTTATATGACCTGTAACGTGGCAGATTTGACATCTGTCACTGACCGCGCCTCCACTCGCAAACGTAAGCGACCATGCCGCTGCCGTACCGCGAATTCTTCACCAAAGCGCAAGTCCAACCTTATCTTTTAGAATTTTTGTCTGCCTTGAGGAGGTATCTACACCTTTGGATTTTTAAAAAATCGTTTTTTTTCTTGACATTTATTTGGAATGCTAGTGACCTACTCTACCTGCAAATAAATCGGTGTCAAAATATCTAGAGGATTTAAAAAGTTACAGCCATGACAGTGCGAAATTACGAAAAAGCGCCGCGGCGCGGCGCGCGAACCCTCAGATTGGTCCCATAAGTATTGTACAACACCGCCAACACCACTGCTTACTTTTATGACGTTTTTATATATTTCGATTTTGTGATCTTCGAATTCTGTGTAATTATCATTCTTACACATATTTAATTTTCAATATTCTTTTCAATTGTGATCATTGACAGAACACATGGCTGCGATCTACATTTTTTCGAGGTTAGGTGTCCACTTGTTTGTAAATATTGTCATGCTTTCATTACGAATTCAAACCAATAGTAATTTCCATTATTGGATGAACGCAGCGTATATGTATCTGGAATGAGACTTCGGAATCGAAAGAACATGATCCATCAAAAAGTGCGTTTGAAATCGATGCCAGGAGACTACACATTTGGATTTCTTAAAGGATGAGTATTTCTATAATACATATAATAATTGCAAGAGTTTAATAAATATTATAAGAAAAAAGGTATGATTGATGAAAAATGAAAGAATTTTCGTAGTATTGACAAGAATTGTGCTAGCATCTTCTGAATCTCAAAAATATTGAAGATCAAAAATTTTAGAGAATTTTTATGTTTTGAAAACTGTTGATCAGATTTTTTCTAAAGCAATTCATTATTTTTCTCACAGCCTCACCGGACACCTAACGGACACTGTTGTTGTACAGAACAGCTCAAAACTCACTACAAACCTCCGCCTGGCACAAGAGTCTGGACTCGACTCGACTCATAACTCATCGACACGAGAGCAGCTGCGGATCCAGCATATTAGTCATAAGCAAAATCTTAAAACTTGATTTCCTGTAACTACATTTTTCTCTCTGGGAAAAGTAGGGAATAAAAAAAAAAATTTAATAAAAAAGTTTGAAAGTTGATTTCTGGAGAATTACTATTTTGACCGGTTGTCGTAAAGAATCAGGAGCATCGTTGGACCGATTCTGGACTATGTGGTCTTCAAATTTGTAGAATCGAAATCTCCATCAGATGAACAGACAACTTTTTGATATCACTATTTTTGGTTGAGATGATAGAAAAAATATGGAAAAAAAATTGAAGAATCAAACAAATCTCAGTAAAAACTAAGCGAGTCAGGCGATTTTTGCGATATAAGAAAGTTGTCTGTTCATCTGATAGAGGCATCTTTTCTAAACACTTGAAGATCAAAAACTCCAGAATTGGTCCAACGATACTCCTAATTCTTTACGACAACCGAGTAATTTGGTATTTTTCTATATGAAGCGTAACTGCTATTGGGCTCAAAGTAATATTGAATGTTAGGTATGTATAATGAGGGTCAAACACTCCCCAAACTTCGTGATTTTTTTGGATATAATCAGACTCTCAAATTCGCTGTAAAATATCAATATCTTTCTGAAAATGTTAACCCATTTAAAGGTGTGGATACCCCCTTAATTAATAACTTAATTTGATTTAAGGGAGTATCCACACCTTTGATTGGGTTAAAATTCTGAAAAAGATATTAATGTTTTACAGCCAATTTGAGAGTCTGATCAAATCCAAAAAAATCATGAAGTTTGGGGAGGGTTTGACCCTCAGTATCCATACCTAACATTCAATATTACTTTGAGTCCAATAGTAGTTACGCTCCATATAGAAAAATACCAAATTACTCGGTTGTCGTAAAGAATCAGGAGTATCGTTGGACCAATTCTGGAGTTTTTGGACTTCAAGTGTTCAGAAGAGGTGCCTCTATCAGATGAACAGACAACTTTTTGATATCGCAAAAATTGCCTGACTCGCTTAGTTTTTACTGAGATTTTTCTGATTCTTCAATTTTTTTTCTATATTTTTTCTATTATCTCAACCAAAAATAGTGATATCAAAAAGATGTCAGTTCATCTGATAGAGGTTTGGATTCTACAAGTTTGAAGACCACAAACTCCAGAATCGGACCAACGATGCTCCTGATTCTTTACGACAACCGGTCAAAATATTCATTCTGCAGAAATCAACTTTCAAACTTTTTTATTTCAATTTTTTTTTTATTTCCTATTTTTCCCAGAGAGGAAAATCTAGTTACAGGAAATCAAGTTTTAAGATTTTGCTTATGACTAATATGCTGGATCCGCAGCTGCTCTCGTATCGATGAGTTATGAGTCGAGTCGAGTCTAGACACATGTGCCAGGCGGAGGTTTGTAGTGAGTTTTGACCCGTTCTGTACGACAACAGTGTCGGTTAGGTGTCCGATGAGGCTGTTAGAAAAATAATCAATTGCTTCAGAAAAAATCTGATCAAAATTGTTCGAAACATAAAAATTCTGTAAAATTTTTTATCTTCAATATTTTTGAGATTCAGAGGATGCTAGCACAATTTTTGTCAATACTAAGAACATTATTTCATCTTTCATCAATCATACCTTTTTTCTTATAATATTCATTTATTCTTGCAATAAATATATGTATTATAGAAATACGCATCTTTTTGGAAATCCAAATGTGTAGTCTCCTGGCATCGATTTCAAACGCACTTTTTGATGGATCATCTCCTTTCGATTCCGAAGTCTCATCTCAGATATATATACCTACACTGTGTTCATCCGATAATGGAAATTACTATTGGTTTGAATTCGTACTGAGAGCACGACAATATTTACAAACAAGTGGACACCTAACCTCGAAAAAACGTAGATCGCAGCCATGTGTTCTGTCAATGATCACAATTTAAAAGAATATTGAAAATTCAATATGTGTAAAAATGATAATTACAAACAATTAAAAGATCACAAAATCAAATTCAAAATCGAAATATATCAAAACCTCATAAAAGTAAGCAGTGGTGTTGGCGGTGTTGTACAATACTTATGGCACCAATCTGAGGGTTCGCGTGCCTCGCTGCGGCGCTTTTTCGCAATTTGGCACTGCCATGGCTGTAACTTCTCAAATCCTCTAGATATCTTGACACCGATTTATTTGCAGGTAGAGTAGGTCACTAGCATTCCAAATAAATTATAAAAAAAAAAAAACGATTTTTTGAAAATTCAAAGGTGTAGATACCCCCTTAAATAGAGCTAGCTTGCCTAATTTTTTTTTCTCTTGTATCACTCTTTGCGGCCTAACCGCCTGATGCCTTTCCCTGCTAAAAAGAAGTCTTATAGAAACTCATAGATTTGAAATGATTCGTTTTTTATCTGTATTCTGTCTCCGTTTTTACAGTAGCAGCTACCGTCATTGTCCGCGGACGTTTTATACGTTCGTATACTCAACCCCCGGATAGAATTCCAATAAACCACATTTGGTCAGTCCTCATTCCAATGTAATGTGTTTTAATAAGCTTATGCCACATCAAGTATATCGTTAGCTAGCTGTTTTCCCTACTCTATCTATAATATCCTCGTGCCGTACCACGATTGCTCTACAATATCTATACGATTCTATGAGCTATATCCACATACCTCTGTATCAGTTTTTTACCGCAACTGCGCGACAGTTTTATAAAATCCTATAAACAATTGGTGGTTTTCATCCGTTTCGCACCGCGATTGTTCTACAATATCTATACGATTTTATCCCTGCTAGACATGTCTGACAGAAACTAATTGGAAAAAATGTCTATCGGTTCTTGGCCGCAACAAGAAAATTGTATACCTATATGGGATTAGATGAGCACTTATGAAGTACCAGGTACCCATTCTTACGAGTTGGTGGACCGATATTGACTTACTTAAGTCAGTTACATAGTGGTTTAAGAATTTCATATATGTTCTTCATTAATGATGACGCTGATTCGTAGGTTAACTCGTATACATCTTCTCTCGGCTGACTTAATCCATCCTAACCTTGAACATACTATTACTTACGTTAATCATTCGTTCGCAAGTCCGGACGCATCGTAGTAACATATTGGTATGGCTATCGCCTCTCCCTTATATACAAACGTTGATCCAGTTTAGTGCTAGTGAGAAATATTTTTTCGCCTGTAGCCACCTATCGGCGAAGTGAAACCCGCAAAATTCAATTCTCTCAAAAAAGCACTGACATTAGTGGCATTCAACTGAGGTCGACCAGACCGTAGCTTTCGTCCTCCAGGTCTATCGCTACGTAGTTTTCGTCCTCCAGGTAGACCGCACCGTAGTTTTCGTCGTCCAGGTGCATCGCTACGTAGTCTTCGTCCTTCAGGTTAACCGCACCGTAGTTTTCGTCCTTCAGGTTGACCGCATCGTAGATTTCGTCCTCCAGGTTCAACGCTAGGTAGTTTTTTGTCCTCCAGGTCCACGGCTACGTAGTTTTCGTCCTCCAGGTAGACCGCACCGTAGTTTCCGTTCTCTAGGTGCACCGCTACGTAGTTTTCGTCCGCCAGGTCAACCGGACCGTAGTTTTCGTCCTCCAGGTAGACCGCACCGTAATTCCCGTTCTCAAGGTGCACCGCTACGTAGTTTTCGTCCTCCAGGTCAACCGGACCGTAGTTTTCGTCCTCCAGGTCAACCGGACCGTAGTTTTCGTCCTCCAGGTCGACCGCACCGTAGTTTTCGTCCTCTAGGTGCACCGCTACGTAGTTTTCGTCCTCCAGGTCAACCGCACCGTAGTTTTCGTCCTTCAGGTTGACCGCACCATAGATTTCGTCTTTCAGGTTCACCGCTACGTAATTCCTGTCCTCCAGGTCCACGGCTACGTAGTTTTCGTCCTCCAGGTCAACCGCACCGTAGTTTTCGTCCTTCAGGTTGACCGCACCATAGATTTCGTCTTTCAGGTTCACCGCTACGTAATTCCTGTCCTCCAGGTCCACGGCTACGTAGTTTTCGTCCTCTTGGTCGACCTGAGGGACGGAAGCTACGGGGTGGTCGACCTGGAGGACGAAACCGACGTAGCGGTGGTGCTAGTCACAGATAACGAAAGCGTATGTTGTACGAAGACATCTTTCGGCGACGGAGCGGTTATAATATGTACCGATGTGTCTATATAGTAAAATTTGATATGCTTTTTACATATTGTATCCTAAACACGATGTCAGAATGAATAAAATTGAAATCCAGAAATAATACAAACGTAATGGTATTCAATATTTCAATACGGATAAAAACTGATAGGGTCATCTAGTTTTCCGATTCTACAGTCGCAAATACGGATGAAAGCGAATAGAATTGACTTCTCAATATAGAATAGAATCTCATAGTCACAAATAGAATGGTCATCAGTAAATAACGAATTAAAACTTATAACACTATCCCACGCATAGAGTCTAGTACATATGCCTGTTGGCAATTCGGTAGGAAAACGAAGCACTGTGCAACAACGATCATTTTATAAGAACGGATATATTTTGGACATGCAAATGTCCAATAGAAGCTTGAACTGAATTCGCCGTATAGAATACAATGGTTTCAAATAATTTTAGTATGCGGATCTCCAATAAAAACCTGATATCCATCAAATCAAATTCGAACATCTAAAAAACGAAGTATTTTGTACTGTGAAATATCTTACAGGATCATATACTTGAGGAATGGCGTGTAATACTTTATAAAATCCCATTGATTCTACATCAGCAAAGTCGTATAGAAAAAAACAAACAATAGAAACACATAAAATGTTATACATATTCTGTGTGAGCAGTTGTCGTGACAGATTGGACGTATTGAATAGTATAGATTATTATAGAAATTATTGAAGTTCCTATAAATTTCTATAAGACTTTTTTAGCATGGAGGTCTCGCAATATAGCTTTTTTGGAAAAAAAAAACGTCGAAAAAATGAGAAGCCGGAGATATTTTACTATAGATGGCTGCGCTGAAACATTTTCATGTATCACACTAGGTTTTGATAAAATTTTTGTTTGGGAACATTTTTGAAAAAATTTTTTCAACAAATTTCTGAAAAATCTTTCGACTTTTGACATTTTTTTTCGAATTTTCAAGAATCTGCTGTCACAATTCTTGTGGCTACTTCGAGCAACTTTCATTCCGGATGGGGGTACAGAGTATTTTTTTTCGTAAGTGGCATACGTAAGGGGCCATTCAACAAATACGTTCGCTTTTTTGGACGATTTTAGACCCCCCCCCCCCCCCATGTTACAATGGTTCGTTTGACTTGGCCCCCCCAAAATAATACGTCACAAATCTCGACCCCCCCCCCCCCCGCTTAATTGCCTTTTTTGATCTATCGATCCATAATTCGATCTATTAAATCGAAATTCTCGTGCCAAAACCCGAATTCTATACATAAAAACCGAACGTCACATTCTGCCGACCCCCCCCCCCCCTCCGTGACTTGTAACGTCACATCAACCACGACCCCCCCCCCCCCTGCCGCCCTAAAAGCGAACGTATTTGTTGAATGGCCCCTAATAAGCTATTTGATAATATTCGAAAATTATGGGACAATGCAAAGTCGGTCCTTATAGAAGAAACTGTCGCAAGTATGGATAGAAACGGATAGAATTCACGGATTATAGAATTTAATAGTAACAGATAGTACTGTCACTAGTTAATAACGAATTCGAACTTCAACACTATCTCACGCATAGAGTCTGGTACATATGCCTACTGGCAATTCGGCAGCAAGACGGAGTACTGAGCATCAACGATCTTTTTATAAAGACGGATACATTTTGGTCATGCAAATGTTGAATAGAAGTTTGAACTGAATTCGTCGTATAGAATACAATAGTTTCAGTTACTTTTAGTTTGCGGATCTCCAATATAAACCTGATACCCATCAAATCAAATTCGAACATATAAGAAACGGAGCATTTTGCAGTGTGAAATATCTTATAGGACCATATACTTGAGGAATGGCGTATAATACTTTATAAAAACCCATCCATTCTACTTCAGCAAAGTCTTATAGAAAAAAGGGCTAATAGAAACACAGAAAATGTTATACATATTCTGTATGAGTAGTCGTAGCGTCAGATAGGACGTATTGAATAATATTAAATATTATAGAAATTATTGAAGTTCCTTTAAATTTCTATAAGACTTTTTTAGCAGGGTTGCGACGCCGGAATTAGATTCCGCCGCTACTTTGTTTTGTTACTTTCTTTTTTTTTTATTTTGACTTATTAACTATTTTCTTTTCTTCATCTTTAACTTAAAATCTAATTTCATTGTATTCGGCCTAACTGGCCCTGCCGTCCTGTTTTATTTATTTATTATTTTTTTTTATTTTTGTATCGTTGCCTTTTGACTTTTAATTATATTTCGTTATCGTTCATCTGTACCGAGTTGAGTGTGTTATTTCTACGCCCCCACGTGCCCCTCTCCGTCTACTAGCCGAGTATATTTTGATTTTTGAATTTATCTATTTCGTAGTGTTTCTCTTTCTGGTTAGTATTTTGAATTTTGAATTTAACTGTTCCCTTAGTATTTTCTTCGTCTGATTAACTTCTTTTTTTGAATTTCGAATTCAGCTGATACTCATTGCCTTTCTTTTTCTCTTTCTTTCAATTAACTTTATCTGGCACATTCGTGTGCCTGGCGCCCAACCTTAGCTTTTGTTTATTTCTATTTTTCTTTTCTATTTTATATCGTACCGTTCAGTATCTTTTCGTGAGAATACGTTGGGACCTTTTTGAGCGGGATTTATTTTGCTACTCATTTTTCCTCCGGGTAGGAAAATTGCTCGTTACAGACCGTAACATTCATTCCATATCATTTGTCTAAAATGTTTAGAAACGTCGTCAATACCCTCTCTCATGATTTCTAGCTCGGATGGGTATTGCGATATCGGTGAAAGTCTTATTCTCCCTCCATGCCAACAATTATTTTTAGCTCTACCTGGTTCTTTTTCAAATGAAACCGCCTTGCAATTCCATTTTCATCTCACCAATATCTAATGGTTCAACTCTTTTATATATATCATTCCTTCTAACCCCATGGTATTTTAACGTTATTGGCTTGCGTGTTCTCTTCCATATATTCTGTTGTTCCATTTTTTTACGCTGTCTGTATGTTTTTCCGTATCTGCATTCAAAATAAAAATTGCCTTCTCATCTGTATTCTGTTCTCCCATTTTCTTCTACCGCACTGATAATTTCTACCTTTTCGATCTTGCAGTTATCCGCATGTTTCAATTCTTCTGAAATAAACCGCATCTTTTTTGCATTGCTGTGCTCGCGCTGATTTTTCAAACATCCCATTTCTTTTCCGTTGCCTCTCAAGACTTTTAATTGAACCACGTCTCGTAACTCCTTGTCAGTAGCTACATCCTAATTTCTACTATCCTAATTTCACTACTTATTTCTACTTTTTCATTTTCTAATTTATTTGTATTTCTTCTACTTTTCTAGTTTCTGTACCCATCTTTTTTACTTTCCGAAGGTCACGTTGTCTTTGATTCCTTCAAATTCTCCTTTCTTCTTCATTCATTTTCTTCGGTCGCCCTTTTTTAACCACCAATGACTCTTCTGTTACAGACTTGCCACACTCATTTTCTACTTCTAAATTTTTGGAATCCAACCGTACCCCTTTAATATCGGTGTATACCACCCGGTTGTTCTCTATAATTTTTCTCTCTCCTTCTTCTATTTTCTTTTGAACGTTGCCTTTTGATATGAAAGGAAGACACACTTTTCAATGCTTATTATTGTTGGCAGTTTTCTCTTCCTATTTTCAATCCTTTCTTCATTAAACCTTTCAAGAACATCATAATGCCCACTGTCCCCGTTACCGGTAAACAACAGTGCAAAGTGATGTGAACTATCTAATTGACTATCATAATTTATGCAATGATGAGTGTTATTATTTATGTAAACTTTTAAATTTACCTTGAATATCGATGCAGCTGCAGTCAACTCTACTTCACCGGCGTATACGCCATTCTTACACATGTGCAATTTATAATCTTCTGCTGACCGTATAGAAACGCCATGTGACTCGTCCCCCATGATATAATCTCCATAACTATCCCAATGTTGCAGTATAAATGAAACGATGGTCAATCTTAGCTCCTGATGCTTATCCTGATTTTTCGACAAGCAATACGACAGCTCACGAAAAAGACAATTCCCATCCGGTTTCATCTGCACTACCTTTTTATCGATTTTTTTTGTGGACAAATAATATTTTTCTTTGATTTGTCAATTGCTCACAGTGACTAACTGATGAAATAATATTTTTATTTGATCTGTCAATCACTCACAGTGAAGAACTGTCATTCCCCGGAAAAACAACAGCCATACGAAAACAGCGCGAAACGCCCGATGGCATGCAATCCACATAGCATTATGCGACTCATCGCGCTCATCTGTTTTCCGTCAAGATTTTTTTATTGGAGGGAGGGATTTAATTCAGTTATTAATATTACTTTATTTTATTTTATTTTAATTATTATGATTATTTCATTGAATATTTTTTTAGTATCGTTTCGTTCCCGTTCGTCTCCTTTTTTTTTTGTTTTGTATACCGTGGTACCCCAAGGTACCTGGCGCCCAACATTCAGTAAACTCGTAGGTGCCAGAATCTTTGCTGGTCGTGCAACCATGACGGAGTAAACCCCCACCGTCGGCTCTGCACGTCACACTATATATCAAAATGAGTGAAATTCAATTGCCAATAACATGAGCAATTATCATTTTTAACAAAAAAGAAAAAATACGTCCTCATTATTTTGGCTTACTCTACATTATGCGCACCCAAGAGATAAGAAAAAATTTTGATGCAAAATCCTCCCGTGTGGAAATCTAACTAGGGCGCTAGCCGGTTTCTGGCCGGAGAGCCCGGCTTTTAGCCGGGCGCTGGTAGGGCAATCCCGCTCAGAACCCGTCCAGAATCGTCACGCTCGGCTATCCGGTACCCGGGAAGGGTTCCCGGCCAGGCCCTGGTCGGACTGCCTGACCGTAGCCTGACATGGCCGTGCTAGCGGTTGTTGGAATTTGGGGATAATTTTTTTCAATCATATTCATAGTAGAAAAATAAATATACATAAATCAAGTTATCGATTTTTTGTTTTATTTTGCAATTTATAAATGGGATTACAAACCATATTTATAGTAGTGACTTATAATTTATATATATCTGTGACAGTACGTATATAATTCCTAATAATTACATATATATATTAGGGTGGTCCTTAGAAATAACATTTTCTAATTCACCACCTAGAAAGTTTCCTTTTTGTGTATAAACATGAGGGATATTTGTTTTTCGTGAAAAAAATGAAAAGAACACGTGCCGGCAGACGATCAAAGTTTTTGTTTTGATAGATCTGCGATTTTTGGGAAATGTATCACAAAATATGCAAATTCGACAAAAAACTGAAAAAAAAAAAAAAATTTTTTTTATCCTACATGCGTCAAAATAACCCCATATCGAGCATGTCTTACGGGACAGAAGACTCACATATCTCCCTCGGTCGTGATATGTTATTCGACGCATGCGCAGATACGCGATTTGGTTACTTATCAAACCTAGGGAGCAAAAGTGCGCGTCATAGGCATGATATGAACGCATTACATGAAGCTGTCAGGGAGACAGGCGCGATTTTGATTGGGGTGAAGCAAACTTCACCCGAATCAAAATCGCGTACGTCACCCCAACAGCATCGTGTACTAATGCGTTCATATTATCATGCCTACACGCACGTTTGCTTCTTAGGCTTCATACCTAACCAAATCGCGTGAAAGCGCATGCGACGACTACATATCACGGCCGAATGAGATATGTGAGTCTTCTCTCTCGTAAAACACGCTTGAAATGGGGTTAGTTTGATGCATGTATGAGAAAAAATATTGTATGTCGTTCGGGAGAGAGGCGCGATTTTGATTCGGGTGAAGCTGCCCTCGCTTCGCTCGCGCAGCAAACTTCACCCTCATCAAAATCGCTCACCTCTCTCCCTAACAGCATAATCTACTATTTGAAATTTTGAACAAAAATTTGTAAAAGATCAAAATTTTGAAGAAAATTTTGAAATTTTTTTTGTTTCTTCAGTTTTTTGTTAAGTTTGCATATGTTGTCACACATTTCCAAAAAACTGCAGATTCATCTAAAAAAAACTTTGATCGTCTATCGGCACGTGTTCCTTTCATTTTTATCACAAAAAACAAATGTCCCTCATGTTTTTACACAAAAAGGAAACTTTCTAGGTGGTGAATCAAAAAATTTTATTTTTAAGGACCACCCTAATATATATATATGGGTCATTCTCAGTTAAGAGGTAAATCGCTTATTGATAAATCGCGGCACGATGAAAAAGTTGAAAATTTAACTAAATTTTATAATGTTTCGATCAAAACAATCATTCTAAACGTGTCTGCAAGGCGGTCAGTCAATTTATTAATCTTATCTTGTTTTATAAGAAGCCAGGGGAGATACTCAATCCAGGGGAGAGACTTGATGTACAGAGGAGGATACTTTGTGAACAGGGAAAGGATTTTAATGTTATTTTATGAAAGAAAACATTTTTTCATTTGGGTATTTTTTTTTTTTTCATTTATTTTATTTTTTCAAAAATGTGTGAAAACTAAATGCCACAAACGGTACGGTATATTATTCGCGTCTATCACTACATTGTAGTACAGTCAGCTCTCGCAATAGGGCCGGTCATGGGAGTGTAGGGAAAGATAATTCCAAGAATTTCCGTTCCCCCACCAATAGTTGGTGTGCCATCGCCGCGTTTGACGTCGGGCGCTCACAATAAGGCCGCGCGAGTGCGAGAGACAGAACATTTCGTGCAAACTGTTCATTTCTATTATCGGCCTTATTGCGCGCGTAGTCGAGAACCGCGTGGCTATAACACCGGCAGGTGGGGTAGTGGGGGAAACTGCTGAACGCTGTTTAGGGGAGGTGGCCCTATTGCGAGCGGCCCTATTGCGAGAGCCGACTGTATTTTTTTCATGATTCCCATAATTAGTGTGATTTGAAAACGTAAAATGATTGGTCTAAAGACAGGGGAGATACAGACAGGGTAGATACTTTTTAGTAACAAAAACAAAAATAATGACAAATGTATTTATTGTACGTGATTAACCAAGAAAACTTAGAATCTATACATAACAAGAAGTAAATATACAGATGAATTAAAATTTTTAGATAAATATTTTTAAAATAAAACTTACCAGGGGAGAGACTTTATTCACTCGTTCTCAACTGTATCCATAGAGTGTCAGTAATGAAATAAATGACAAAATGACTGCGCACCTAGTTCGAGTGGCGCTGATAACAAACTGGAAACTTAACGACGTTCGTTCATGGTCTTAAATTCCCGCGAGTCAGTAACCAAATGCCGATTTTACAGCAAAATAAACATGCCAGGGGACGAGACGCAAAATGCGGGGGACAAACGTAAACGTAATTTTTTTATAGAAAAAAAAATATCACGCAATTTTACTTGCTTGATTACGATAAGTTATTTAATTTATTTTGTTGGAATATATAATTTAAATAATATATTTGATTTCTAAGTACTTTAAATTACTAATACACAAACAGAATCGGCTCGGAGACAGGCCAGGGGAAAGATGTTTTTCGACTTTGAGATAGAATTGTGACTAGATTAAATAAAATTAAGAAATGGATTTCAGTGACCACTTACATGAGCATGAGTTTTAAGAGATAATTACATTCTTTTTGATAAATTTTTATGAACAAGGTGATTTTTCACCGTGGACGCCGAATTTACCTCTTAACTGAGAATGACCCATATGTACCTATAAAGATATTGACATAGGAACACTGCATCGCAGTTTAACAGCAGTATACCACAAAGTTGGTAGCCGCTCCTTTGACTATTGCATTATTACTATTATTACGTATGAGGAGCAGTTTTTAACCAGTTTTAAAGTAATAGTGTCACAAACCTAGTTTTACCTTATAGATTATCTCTATTATATTATCGATAGGAACATTCATCAGTTACCAAGTAATATCACGAACGAATGAGTTTTTTACATTTCAACTCATTTCTCATTATATAATCTCTCTTATCTCTACATGATTTCAAGAACAAGCAAGTTCAAAATAGTGAGGCCCATTGGAAGCAAAGTAGGGATACATTCAATAAGCGGTCATTGTAATATAATATTTGTACTTTTATGTATACTTCAACTTTTGTCGTGAAGTTACTCTTAGTCTCCAATTCAACCGTTTACTCGGAGCCCACCTCGTCTGGATTCTTCCTATTCCGTTTTCCATACTAATCCTCAGCGTTTCCGAGAGCATTACCCAAAATAGTGGAAAAAGTAGACTCCGAGATAAATTTTCCACATTTGTCCCGGTGCGTCTCTGTAAGAACACCTGCGAAAAAAAGATTTAAAGTTTTATTACTTTCTGCTACAATTGTGTGCACGTCTTGACACCTTTACCTACCAAGCAAACAGTCGTAAAATGCAGTGTCCTTCATTAGGAATTTTCCTGGCATTTTTTTCAGTGCAGTGTGTTTCATAGCAAAATCACGTGATAGGTATTTTTTCAGAATAATAGTCAAGGTTTTGGTGGCTATTAGGTCTCGGTCAAAAAACTTGACTAAGGACTTCATCTGAGAACAATATAAATAACACATTCAATTCATCTGGTGCCATTATTACATTACTGATTATATCAAGTAATGATTTTAACTTACGAACTCTTGTTGACAGTCCTCATTACGTAACAAGTTTGAGTTGAATTCATCGAAATCATCTATCCCAGCGAATGGTAACTCCAAATTGTGTTTGGAAATAAAATTTTTCTGTATTCCCTGTTCGACTTTGATCCTGTGACGAATTTCTTCTTCTTTACGTTGATTCGCTCTGATTTCTCCTACATCAACTTTCATACCTTGTAAATCTTCGTGTATTTGCCAAAGCAGCTCTGAATCTGGAATTAGAAATATCAATGAATAACATTAATGAAAATATAAAATGATTGAGGATCTAGAAAATCCTAAATTGTTTATACAATTACCGGAAGTGAAATAATCTCTGGATTTGATTTCTCCGCTCTTACTGCCTTTTCTGTTCAGATCTGTATATTTGGACTCTTTAGAATTAGTTTCAGTTGTCTTCGGTTTCGATTTGGAAACAACCTGTTGAGAAGTTGATTCATTTTCTGGTCGTTTTGGTTTCAATCTTGGGTCATCGCCTAGAAAAAAAAATGTATATACCATTTGGCTGTCACTGAAGCTCTTCTCATATCAACTTCATATGATAATTGATATAAACATGGAACAAAATTAACTTACAAGATGTTATCTTTTAGCCAGACTTCTTCGATTTGGACTGCGAAGGTTTTGTTCGACTGGAAACTGAACTTTTGCCATGAGAAGTTTCGGGGAAATCATTTCTTCTAAGTGATTTAGGACTGCTATCTCTAACTGAATGCACAGTACGATTATCGTTGATGTGACCCTCATTTTCGGAATCAGTATAAATGTTATCGGCAAATAATTTGGAGTGACCCTTGTTAGATGAATAAAATTGCTCCGGAAGGATTTCTGCACCTAAAAGAGTAGTTTGAATAATCAATCATATTGATAAAAATGACGAAGATAAATAATGCAGTATTTTAAATTATAAATTTTTACTCAGATTTGAACCCGTGTCAAATGAATCGATAATAACTTTGGGATGTTAAAGCTCCCTTGTCGATATTGATAGGCGTTGATCGTTCATTTGTAACATCTTTTTGTTTTAGTGCGAAATCCTGAGTTTCAGCATTTGCGTTCTGATCAAGAGGTTTGGAACTAAACTTAGTTATATCCAATCGGTTTTTGTTCAAATTTTTTAATTTGGGATACCTAGTCTGATCATTACTATGCAAAAGAGAGGAAGTATTTTTGTTGCCCAGGAGAGCTGATCGGCTGCTTTGAGATTTTGATACTTGATTCCGAGCACTGCTGCCGGATTTCTTTGGCAAACAATCTTGCTCATCATCTGAGTTCAGTTCTGGAACTTGCAGAGCCGCTTCTGTCGCAGCACTAACTTTGAGCTTCGTTTGCTTCATCTGATATATCATTTGAGTTACTTTGACTGCCGGCGCTTCATCCGCATCCGTGGTAAAAGCATATTCATTTGCCTCGAATTCTTTCAGGCGTATCTCTGCTTTCTCATGAGATTCTATGGGAGAATCATAGATCATTTTTCTTATGGGCGACAGACATAGAACGAGAACTGATGGAAATTCATGAGCTGATATAGGTAGGTCCTAAATAATGAACTACACGCAAACATAATAACGGGTATATCCAAGTATTAAAATACACTTACCGGCTCCTCCTTTTATCTGGATGTTGTACTCTGGCCAGTCAGCAATTGGATCATTTAAGGTTTCAATGAGGTGATGTAATAGAGCTGAGGTCTCATCAACATAAGGTGGTGGCATGAACTTCACCACCAACTTTCCTGTTCTTTTGCTTACATATACCCAACTGGCAGGTACAAAATCGTAGACTGGTCGACCAGTTCTTGGACCACGTTTGTTGAATACGATAACCAAGTAATTATATTTTTTGAATTTCCTTTGCTCCCTATTATTATTTTCTTCAACTTCAGCCATTTTGAACTCTTGGTCCGAGATACGAAAAATCCAAGAAAAAAAAATAATCGTTACGTCTTTGAACCAAGAAGATCCAAATGAAAAATCTAAGTGCACAAATTCACAGCGTCACCCAAGTGTGCGTCACTGAATTTCATATTATACTAAAATGAACATCTTTTCGAAAAAAAGTGGCCCAGGCCGACGGCAATATTAAACGTGCTAGGCACCAAATTTTAGCGGAGGCGCACCATCTCTTTCTCTCTGCTTATTTCTACGATATTTATTAGTTGGTACGTGTTACAATTTGACATTGAGTTCTGTGATATTGATATGCTCTGCACAATATCATTTCAATCTGGAGAAATTTGTTTGTTTCAATTATTTCAATAATTTTTCGATGTCAACCAATTGTTCATTGAATCGAATATGCTTTAGAATCTTCTTTAGTTCAATTTTCCTATTGCAGTATGTCTCCACAACAGTTATTCAATTTAAATTAGACAAGGTTGATAATCTTAATTTGTAAAATATTTATGCATCATTAACTATGCACAATCCGATACGTGGGTGACACATAACCTACAAAACTTGGGATGAGTATTTCTTTGCATGTTCACGCATCAAAATACGTTCACCGACACAGATTTTTTTTATAATTACCTTGACGAAAACTGCGTATTTTATTTCTTCACTGGCTGATAAGTAATCAATAATCACCGACGCGATCGGCGATGTGAAGTATTCAGCAGCCTGCAACACGTTACTCGCCATTACCGCCAAGATAGCGTCGTCACGTGATGAAAGACTAGCGCGCGAACCAGAGTTTGAAAACGAGCAACGCTACGCGTGCGCAAACGTAGCCCACGCTACCCTACATAACACGGGATTCTCGTATATGGTCTAAGCACAGAATTGTTGAGAATTGTTCAGATTTTGGAATTATGACTCGTTTTTTATTTTTTTAATTGAAAGGTAAGTGTTAAACATCAATTGAAATATTAGTTGTATTTTTCAACGGAAAACTAACCCAGCAGGGTGGAAAGGGCTAATGAATCATCCCTACCGCGAAACATCGATTCAGACCGTTTTCATTGACAACAGAGAGCTGTATCAATTTATTATCAATTGATGTTACTGGGCGAGATATAACGCTATTGGAGTATTTTCGTTTAAGTTCCACATTTCCAATTTTGTCGAGTCACAAGGATATTGATATATCGGTTGATCCTTGTCCCGGACAAAACCTTTCATTTGTAGCGTTTCTGGGATCCCAGGATTTGCCAATATTTTTTTGCACTTTCATAATAATGCCGTCGTTCAGAAGTATAAGGTTGTTGGGAGATGAAGCGGATACCATAAATTCCTTATATTTGAATTCTCTCACTCGCTCGTGGCGCACCTTAGTGATTTCAATAAGTGGTGGCAACTGTGGCTTTTTTTTTGCAACTGTGATCGCTCATGGAGTCTACGACACAATTGTGCCAGCGGCCGATACGCCGTGCGGAGTTGATTCTGAATCTTGCCCAGCAAATTTTCAAATGGAAACGCCGTGATAACACTGAGACTACATTTCATGTAGTCATCAATAGTACATCATCTGCGAGATGAATCAGGTGGTGTACATTCAAAATTTGTGATTTTGGACCGTAGAAGTCCTTCATGGCTACGAAAAAACTAACCAAGTATTGCTTTGCACTTTTAGCATACTTCAAGCAAACTTTTCTTGAACATAAAATTCGACATGTCACGTGGAAGAGTAAAAAGTGATTATATAACTGATCTCTTAGCAATCCTTTCAAAACGATTGGCCCTGAATATAATAAAAAAAACCTAAACTCCGTAGCTTTCCACTTTCCATAACATTTAATGTTTCTGGTTTTTCGCTGAAACTCGCGTGGAATTTGAGATCTAATATGCCTCAGACGATTCGAAAGTTCGATTTTATTTCTAGCGCTCAATTCAAAATTTAGATTGCCTGACATCCAGTATTCGATGAGTTTTTTCATAATGCCTTGGCAACAAAGATGCATAAAATCTAAGACAAAAAAAGCAACCATGTTTATCATTTGTGGTAATTGCATAAATGGTGATGGTCCACGATGATGTTCAGGCTGTTCGAAATTTCGAAAGGAATCGTCTGTTCTTTCCTCTGCGGTAGTAGAAGGATATACAGTTGTAAAATCGATTCTCTCTCCATATATGGTGCATCTTTCACAAGCGCAAATACCACCATGACCCAAGATATTTTTAAGAAAAGCTCTAGCTGGCGTGTCAGCAATAATACATTTTAGAGTGATGGCGAACTGTTTGCCGGAAATTTCAATTCCATTTCTATGTAATTCACTAAATTCATCAACGAAGGGACCTAAGAATTCTTGTAAATTGTTGGGCTTATTCTGACCCTGAAATATTGCTTCTTCAAATGGTTGATAAATGTCGGGATCATAGTGCACCTTTGCCGAAAGTACCCAGAAACTGTCGGTGCTAGATTTTGTCACCGGCATAGCATCAGCGTGGAGTTGTAATTCAATTATCATATTGCGATGCAACTTATGGTTCACACAGTCCGTAAGACCTTTTTTATCACACATGCACGGAAAACCCGATTTTCCTCCCTATTATGCGAGAGTAAAATGGCATTTTGTCTTCCGTGGTACACAAGATGAACTCGCGCATGCGCATGTCGTGGAAGTTTATTTTCTTCCCTAGAGAGCGGGAAGAAAATAGCGTTTTACTCCCTACGAAGCGCCATCGGACGGATTAAAATACTATAGTTCGGAAATACGGGTCGGAAAATCGGTGTTTCCGTGCATGTGTGATGAAAAATATCGTGTGCATCAAGGGAAGAAAATAGGTGATTTCTGCCGAGTGTGAAGTTTGCAGCCCGAGGCGAAGCCGAGGGCCGCACAATCACACGATACTATTGCCAGACCAAAGTGAATGAAGGATCCCATTCCGCCTTCAGAATCTTCCATATCTTGTATTTGATAATTCGCATCACTTGTTCTAAGAAACGTTTTTGATGATTTTGGCAGAGTGGGCAGAAGACGAGATCTTAGAATATTCAACAGTTTGTCGAGATGGGTTTGTGATATTTTGCTTTCAATGGCCCACTCTTTTAACTGGTTGATTTCTGCTTGATGGTCGTCGACGTCGATATCAGAATTCTCCTCTGTATCTTCATCTGTTGAGCCGTTAGATTCTTCTGACGCTCTGAAATCTCCTTCGGTTGAATTATTTGATGAAGAATTTTGGTGTTCTTCTTCTTGTTCGTCCGCTGAGAGCCACCCACCTTCGACAAGATATGTGTTAATATAATTTTCACGATTATAAATGTATCTTCACTTTCATACATCAAACTTGAACTTTGGCGTATGAATTTTGTTTTTCAACTGTACCTTCTTCTCTGTGTGGATCACTCAAATCGTCATTGCTGACCACAGGAGAGCTTTCACCTGTACCCTTATCTAAATGGTCTGCAGCTTGTTGAATTTCTGAAAATATATAATTCTAATTATACAAAAGGTTAAATATGTCTTTGTTAATACTAATGAAATAAAATATCAGTTGACTGTCAAGAATATTCACAAGACTAGCTAACGCCTTATCAGTTTCTAATATCTTCAAAACATGGCAACTTGCCTTAGGGCAAGACCTGAATGAAAACGTCAATTTCCATGTGGTAAAGTGATGTATGAATGTTCAAATATATACCTCAATAGCAGGTATCGTTACTTAAATTGTACTGGTATTGGGCAAGATTTAAATTTTCAATCTCCTGTAAGGAAAATTCAGACGTCTGGAACTAGTGCAGAGCCTCTCGGCAGGGCTTTGCTAAGGTTTCTTGCAATTCAATTTTCAATGCTTAGGATGTTGAAAATTTGTATCGAGCTCTACTACCATTATTGAAACAATTTGACTTGGTTTTGGACTTTTTGGCCAATTTCGAATAGGGTCTTCCCTTAATAACAACAATCCTAAGTACATTTGAAGATAATGAAACTCACATAGTCACGTGTATATTCATTTGATAAATTACAAATTAAAACCATGAACTTATAACGTACCTTCAGGAATATGCGATGAACCAACTTGAACTTCGGACTCAGATTCAGACTCATCCGAACTAGAAATATTGAGGTTTGGTCGAGCGATCGGCCTTCTTTTTTTTCTAATTAACCTCTGCTTCTTAGAACGGAGCCGATTTTGTTCATACACAAGTGTCCTTTTATGATCCATGATGGCCAAATAAACTCGAAAGCATAACGCTATATCGAAAATATGAGATGAATAATAAAATGATGACACGCGAACTCAGGCAAAGTCAAAACAGCTTTTAGGTTGTGTCTCACATTTCTTCTACTCTTCAGCCTTGTACATAAACTAAATCACAACGCAAACTGATAAGACAACCCCGTATCTTCATACATTAACCATCATAATCACCCCGGAGAAATACTTTGTACTTAACTAAAACAGAGAATTGTCATCTGGATCAGCAATTCTGATGGCAACACATTCGGCTAACTGAATAGCCGCGTTGAACCTCGTAATACATGCTTTATAACGGTAGTAGTCTTTCTTCAATTTATGCATAAACTAGAATTAATTGAAATAGGATAAATTGGGAATTTATATGGTTCTGGATTAATTGAATAAATCACGTATGTAGAATTATGATTAGTTTAGTTGCGCGAGACTTTCGGACAATTCATGAGCACACATGGGAGTGTCTTCGCGCCGCGCACTTAGCCTAACGACGCCGAGGATAAAAACTGCATAGTCAAAATAAATTCCCGGCTCGGTGCCGGCTGAATCCCGGATGCCTTGTTACCAACTGTGATCGGTTACACCAACTTAAACTTTTTGCCAGAATGTTGATATTGAATGAAACTTATCAAGTTAGAACACAATTTTGACTACCTCAGCTCCAATCCAGGCACCGACTATAGGCGTTGAACCAAAAAAATGCTCAACCATCGCCCGGTCAGCACCCGGTCAGCGCTTGCAAGCGCCTGAGTAAGCACCTCAAGACAATTATTGCCGGCCTAGCACCCGGTCCGCGCCCGGTTAGGCACCTTGTCAAAAATACTACCCGACTAGCGCCCGGCCAGAAACCTTGTTGTAACCGGACCAAACCGGGTAATTTCCACACGGGCTACTTGCGTTTTCGCGTTAATGCCATATTTAGATGGATAATCTTCGATTCTATAGCCTCGCAAAGAGTAATTTTTATAGCTCTACAAATTTCTTGAGTTGTGTCACCTTCGTTGCCAAGGTGTGAATTACATTTACAGCATTTGTTTATTTATTTGACAATCTTCGTCGCTTATTTGCGATATCATATTCGATTTCGCTTGCATCGCTCTCATCCTTATCATTGTCACTGTCAAGCACACATTTGCCAGAATCATTCGAATCACAGCTTTCTACCGGAACATTTGATTCATCAATAAAGATATTATGCTCGTCCAAAATATGGCATTAACTCGAAAACGCAATTTTTTGAGTTGTGCCACTTTCGTCACCAAGGTGCGGTATGTATAATAAGGACGTGTGAATATTCAAAATGTGAACTAAATTTTTTGATTAGAATCAATATACATTTATATTTATTCAATCGTTCTACGAAACAATCCTATTTCAAGTCAAAATTCATTTCCTATCCCATTATCACCACTGTTATTAACTTTCAGTCAACAACATTTATTTCGTATGTCACGACGTTATTAACCTTCCGACAAATCTATTTATTCACTAAATTTGCAGCCCAAGAATTGAATTACTCGTGATTTAAGGGGTTTCCGATAACAATTCGGAAAAGCCACAGTTATATTCGATCATATCTCGATGCGCTAGTGCAAATTAAAAAAAAAATCATCAAAATCCGTCTAGTAGTTCCCGAGATACAGACAGCGAGGTCAGTTTGGACCTTTGAAATCACTTTTCTCGCTATCGAATCGACGGCCGCGTAGCGCTGGGCTGCTCTCCCGGCTTCCCCCTCAACGCGGCCCGGCGAACGGTCCCGGAAGAACCTCGATTTCCCACATCAATAAATACGATAAACAATTCTGGAAAAAAAATTCTGCTGGTTCGTATGGATAATATGACTCTTCCTCCGTGCAGTCGTCGTGGTCTCGTTGCTTCATATAAATGAACAAAGAGAGGGGGAATTTTCAGACAAAAAGTGTTATCTCGGCTTTAAATTATCGTAGAACAAAATTCAGAAGAGCAAAATTCGTAAAATGATAGCAGCTTTCCAATGCATTATGTCGCATTTCGAAACGGCCATTTTTTCTTCATCGTTTTTCAGTTTGAAAAACGTCGTTTTTTTGACGCCATTTTTGAAGGATTCAAATTGTAAAAATCTATTTCCTAAAAATTGTAAGTTGTAGTTCAACTCTTCGACTATCCAAAACCGTTTTGTTCATGGCGCTACGATTATCCATAGGGCAAGAAATAACAATCTAGTGGGACACCTTTATTAGATGCAAATTAGATTGTTGCTAAACTATCAACTTTTGTTCAACCAAATTCAAACCGTAGTTGCTACTAGTTGAAAGCTTCCCAAATCAACAATCACAACTCCTCAAATGCATTTTAACATTTCTTAAAAAATAATGAAAAAAACGCCTTTTTTGAATTTCCGAACGCAATAGTTGAGCAACAAATTGGAATATCGACATTGGGCTAACGCTTATAGATAGATTTTTAAATCATCTACAACTTTTAATTCAACTTTTTCTCGATCCGACCAATAGTTCTCATTGGGGACCAATTCTTGACCTCAGTTGAATGTGTAAACAAGATTCTTGGATATGAAGGTCATCAAGTAACGCTAATTTTCAATCGTCAACGTTTCGGCCCTGGTTGTGGGCCCTCCGCAGGACAAAACATTTATTCATCTACAATACAAATTTGCGTGTAGTAATTAACGCATACAGGAAACAGACTGAAAGAAACACTAGGACAATCAAACTGACCTCACCTAGTTATAATCATAGGAATACCAATTAATGCCAACCATCATCAACATTGAGCACAGACATGATACCAAGGCTCATGTTTTCGGAATTTCCACCTTTCCATCTATCTAATTAATTTCTTGAAAATTAAAGGCTGAGTTGAAACAATTACAGAAGAGAAAGAAAAAGGAAAAGAAAAAGAGAGGCTGAATGTGACCGTGAGTTAGCAGATCTGTTATGGGTGCAAACCCGCAGAGCATAGATACTCAAAATATAGACGATCATACTGGGAATAAGCATAAGATCAGAACAAAGAGCTCAATCGGTACTTATAACTAGACAATGGTAGATTAGTCACTAGAGCTTATCGATACCCCTGGACAAGTTAGGTATCCGAGATCAATCTCACATACGTGTCACTCAATTTCTCTACATCTCTCCGTAAATTAACTGACCCTCGATGACTAACAATATTGCACATTTCCAAAATAATTCTTTTGTAATAAGACGGTTCCTCATGTAAGATCTTGACATTATCGTAATCAAACTGATGATCGTGCGCTACAATGTGTTGGGTTGCAGCCGTATAATGGTCAACACTGTCTTTGATATTGTTTTTGTGTTCATTAATCCGGTGTGACAAGTGTCTAGAAGTTTGACCAATATAAGGCTTTTTACAATCTTTGCAAGAGATTTGATATACAATGTTGGAACATTTTTCCAAAGGTAACGTGTCTTTCCCAGAATCGAACATTGATCTTAGGTCGTTCAGGTTCTTACCAACAAACTGAATACCGTATTTTTTAAACGTACGATTAAGCGATTCAAACAAGCCAGCAATGTAAGGGATCGAAATAAAAGAAGAGCTATTGGGGACAGCTTGTACATTGTTGTTAGTTGTCGCATTGATCTCAACTAAACGTTGGGCGATAGTTCAGTTTACCAGTTGAGTTGGATAATCGTTTTTTGTTAGAACCTCTCGTATAGTCTCTAGGTTTTTTCCGTGAAACCGCGGGTTAGCTAGTTTGATTCCTCTATCGACTAAGTTCGTAATCGAACCAATTTTGTAAGGTTTTGGATGATGTGAGTTAAAGTTTAGATATGTCTGTGACCAAGTAGGTTTTTGGTACCAGTCAGTTTCGATGGTCTGATTAGAGTTTATGATACGTGTATCTAGAAAACTGATAGACCCATGTGTTTCAGTCTCACAGGTGAATTGCAATCTAGGGTGGAAATCATTAAATACATGCAACAGATGGATCACAAAGTCACTCGGTACCGCCGTTGAAATATCATCCACATATCTAAAATAGAAGGGCAATTCATAACCTGAATTATTAATGCAGTGTGACTCTGAATCATCCATCACGAGATCAGCCAGAATAGGTGAAAACGGCGATCCCATGGCGAGCCCAAAGGTCTGAGAGTAAATGGTGTCATCGAATTTGAAAATGGAAGCGTCAAAACATATTTTCAAAGCAATTAAAAATTGGTTTAAGGATACTGGTATATTAGCTGACACCTGATGCCAACGCTTCTTAACGGCTTCAAGTGCGAGTTCTTTCGGTACAATAGTAAATAACGCTACTACATCTAAAGAAATCAAAATATAGTTGGGGGGCACAACAAAACCTCTCACTTTGTCTACAAGAGTAAAACTATCCTTAATGAGGGATTTGGGCTTCACAATATTAGACCCAAGCCAAAAGTTCGATGTCTTAGCTAGGGAATAGGTAGGGCTGTTGATGAAAGACACTATCATTCTCACAGGGATTCCCTCTTTGTGAATTTTCGGTAATCCATAGGCCCTAGCCACCACACTGTTGTTAGTATAGATGCTGCGCTTTAAACTCTCTGAAATCCACTTATTATAAAACTACCTATCAGCTAATACATTGATCCGTTGTTGGAGTGAGTAAGTGAGTTCGTGTCTAACTGTCTTGTAAGTGTTAGTGTCAGAAAGTTGGAAAAAAATGTTTTCTTCATAGCTATTCGACTTTATGCATACAGTAGTATTCCCTTTATCAGCTTCGACACATAATAACTCAGGATAGTTAGAACGGAACTGTCGGACCTTTCTGATCTGTGAGGTACTAAAGTGGCCTTTTATAGCGGAGGGATCATGTCTGAAATTACTGATTTTGTTCGCGAACTCAACTCTAGCCTGGTTCCTTGTTGCAGGAGGAATACATGCGATTTAAGACTCAAAATCTGAGATCAACTTGGCCATGGCGATGAAACCCTTTTAGACTGGGAGGCCATATCTTGGACCCAGACATAACAATTGCCCAACTACGTCCGGAATATGCACATCGGACAGATTGACTAACCATTTTGATCTATCAAGATCCGGTTTTTGCCCCCCAACCATATTTTGATTTCTTTAGATGTAGTAGCGTTATTTACTATTGTACCGAAAGAACTCGCACTTGAAGCCGTTAAGGGGGGACAGTACTGAAAAATTCGTCCAAAATTACCGAAAAATCGATTTTTCGTTTTTGACGGAAAAATTGCCTGGAAACCTTCCTCTATCTATAAAAAATTACATGGTGGTGAAACGATTTTTTTTAAGGTGACTTTGAGCCCCATAAACAAACAAAAGCGTTTTTCGCGTCATATTTGCTATACTAGCGCCCCCATCGGGCGTGGGGGTCGTGGATAATTTGTGTAACAATCAGTTTGTGATACAGTTGTTCCATCTGTAATCTGCTTTAACATAGGTCGTCGTTCGCCGCGAATTTTACGCGCCATATTGCTTTTATCGAAAGATACACGCTTGATACACGACTTCTGTCCAAGTTTGTTCTTACGATTCGAATAACTATTTCCGTGCGTTTTGAAGAGATCTGCCTCTCAAAATGGATAAAGACAGTTCTCGCTGGCGCTCTCGCAAGAGGCGCTCAAATAAAAGAATGAAATACTGTGTGAAAAATCTACGTCCCAATAACCCACCTGTACCTAACCTAATTCCCGCATTCAACCCAATTCCCGTACCTAACCTGCCCATACCAAATCGCACCCCAACAACCGTTCAACATAAAGGGATCGAACCAGTGGCTGGACCATCTGGAGTACAATCGAGACGTCAAATTCCTGGACCAGCGGAAGTGCAAGAAGTATCGCCTCGTAATCGGCATACGACTATTAAAGCAACGGAGAGCTTTGGAAAACTCAGTCTGTTCGACATAATGTGCACACCGGAAGAAGAAGGAGCTCAGAAGAAAGCCAAGGATGAGTTTTTCCTTGTACATTCCACCTGCTGGACGGAATTATTAAAGTGCACCGCATATAGTGAATGCACAGAAAATTCCCTTGTCGTACAGGTGAGAGAGCAGCATGGATTATGTTCAAAACTCATTCTGAAATGCTTAGCGTGTGGCTATAAAATGGGAGAGAGCTATACGAGCCCCCGAACCAAAGATGTCACCACAACGAGACCACCATTCGAAGTAAATAGACGAACAGCTGATGCTATGATCACTTTGGGACAAGGACACTCAGGGATGGAAAAATTCTGCACTGCAATGAGTATGAGAGGCATGAGCAGTCGCACTCACAAAAAACACATGGATAAGTTAGCTGCGGAAAGTAAAAAACTGGAGGAAAGGATTCTGGAAAAAGCAAGAAAAGCTGTACGAAAAGCTCACGAAGCAATAGATCCTACTCTAAAGAATAAAGAAGTACTTGACATTGCAGTATCGTACGACGGGACTTGGCACAAACGAAGCCTTACATCCATGTATGGAGTGGGAATAGTCATTGATATCATTACTGGATTGGCTATTGACTACCAGATCCTCTCAAAATACTGCCAAATGTGTGTCGTTGCTGCAGCTGAACTAGACGCTAACTCACCTGAATTCGGGATATGGCAAGAAGGCCACAAAACAAGCCGCGAACAGTGATGCCAGAAGGCGATCTAGTTTCTCTCTTACTCCGCCGCGATCGCCACACGCTCCATCTCTATTTTGGGCGACTTATCGCCCAAATCTGGCAAGCGTGGCCGCGAATGCAATGCCAACTACGATGGATCATCTGTTGCGATGGAGACGAAGGCAGCCGAGCATTTGTGGAAAAGATCAGTCGATAAAAACAAAATGAGATATATCACAGTATTATCCGATGGTGATGCGAAAACATCCGCTCACCTCAAGAGTATCGCTCCATGTGGAGACGATATGCCTGTCTCAAAAGAAGAATGTGTAAATCACATTGCGAAACGGAAGGGCACAGGACTCCGTAAGCTCGTCAAAGAGTGGAGAACGAAAGGAGTAGTACTAGGGGGCCGTGGTCAAGGTACACTGAAGGAGACGACGATTGTAACCTTGACTAGTTACTACAGAAATGCCATTGCGAAGAATATTCCAAACGTGCCTGCTATGAAACAGGCGATATATGCCACTCTCGACCACTGTATGTCCACCAACGAAAACCCACAACATTCGAAATGCCCCACTGGTCGAGACTCGTGGTGTTTTTTCAACAGAAGTGTAGCGAAGAACGAAAAGCCAGCGGGCCACGAAAAAATGCAGTTGAGACTCGATGCAAATGTGGTCGAAAAGATGAGGCCTCTCTACGAACGTCTGGCAAATGACGAACTGCTGGCCCAGTGTGCGAGAGGAGCTACGCAGAATGCTAACGAAAGCCTCTACGCTCTGATTCGGCGAAAATGCCCAAAAGAGACCTTCGTATCCAAAAAGAGGGTAGATTTGGCGGTAGTAACTGCAGTGGCTGAGTTTAATATGGGTGAACTCCATGCCCAGAAGGCTGAACTGTTAGTCCGGTCAAGGAAACTACCAGATATTGCCAAAAAGATCACCGAACAACGAGATGCCAGGCGAAAGCGAAAGGGTGAATGGAAAGGGACAACGGAGAATGAAAGAAGTCGACGTATAGCCAAAATGAGCAAAACTAGAACTGAGGAGGCGAAGAAGCAGGTTGAAGGAACGACATACAGCGCCGGAGGATTTTAACATTTTTCTACAGGTGATCTCAGCGCTGAAGGAGTCTGATGGATCTGGAGCTGAGGAGACGAAGAAGCAGGTTGGAGAAACGACGTACAGCGCGGGAGAATTTTAACATTTTTCTATAGGTGATTCCAGCGCTGGAGGAATCTAATGGATCTTCTGGCAGGCCAGTCTCCGAGCCCTGAGTGCCAAAGTTGAATTCAGGTGCGTTATTTCACAGTAGACTCGTATGGGCTGGATGAATATCGCAGATCGAATTGTTTTTTCAAAATATTATCAAGATATTTATCTGGCCCTAATAATTACTCCACAAGAAAATTAATGCATTTTTGGGTTCATTTTGTTTTTATGACCGAGCACTTCCAAAACTCCAAAACTCACTATACATAATGGGTGAAAAAAGTGAACTCGGAGCTGGAACGGAGGAGCGAACTCGGAAGTAGATTGGAGCAGCGGAGGAGATCGACCAATAACTGAGAAGATCACTCACTAAATACTACTTTACATCAAGATATTGATCTCAGATTCATGCTAAATAATTCATGTTTTGAATTTTACTGAGTTGTACAATTTTTCCACTTGTGATAATTCGTAATGGCCATAAATAACTTTCAATATCAACTACTTATTGTCACGAATTTTTACAAAACAAAGTTCATCCTTTCACATTCACTTTTTGCTTATTAGGAATTATTCCAACAAAATTTTATTGAATCGCGTTTATCTCAGAACTGTATTTTTGGATATTTAAAAAATCTCTTGCGCATTGGTTTTAGTCGGATCACTTTTCCCTTTGAAACACATATTCTAGGGCACATTATCTTCAAATTGCTGGAGGGAATTTGGCGTAGTGTGAAAAGAACTCATTTTCTGGTACATAATGTACGAAAATTTATCATGAAAAAAATACCTCTACGGTGAAAATAGTTTCAATAGGTAAAAAAGGTCTATTTGAAAATTCCCTCCAGCAATTTTCAGATTATAGTAGTATATGTGTGGAGTCCAAATTTCAACCCTCTGCGATAACACTGTATGCGCAAGGAGCGTTTCGAAGAAGTATACTTTAGAATTAGAAAAATAGCCATAACTTCCAAAGTATTTGACCTATATATCCTGAATTTTGGCTAGTTTCTGGTTAAAGAGTTTCATAAACGTTGTCAACATTTGAGAAATATCCATACACGAACAAAGAAAATTCCAATTTCAGTACCGTCCCCCCTTAAAAAGGAGGCAATTTCGAATAAAAAAGTCTTAACTCCCGGAACTCTATCTCCATTATTTATAATTTTAATTTGACGCTGAAGATAGGGTTCCGCGCGGCCGTTTTAGCACTGACGCGTCGCCGCTGAACAGAGAGTATGATAGAAATTTTTTTTTTTATTATTAAATATCAATTTTAAAATTTTTGAAAATTGTGCTATCATCAGAACACTCCAAAGAATCTAGCCCCACAGAGAAAAAATTTTTAACTTTATTTTTCTAAAAGTTATACAATTGTTAATTAACTCATTTTCTTCGGACTTCGGTTTTCATAAATGGCGAAATAAAAGTTTAAATAATTGGCCTAAAATTTTTTTACTTCTTTGGAGCCCTCCTTATATTTATACTTAACAAGATTACGAAATAAAAGATGAAATTTTTTTTTTCATTTGCTTATAATACATTTATAAAGTTCCAAAAAAATGATAAATGAAAAAAATAATGGTCAAAATTTTTTTTTCAAGGAAAATTATGTTATGGCTGTTCTCACATCTAACAATGACATTAATAGATGTTGAAAAAAAAATTTTCACTTCATTTGTTGAAAAATTTTTTATAAACAAATGGTCAAATTGAATATTTTCAGAAAATTTTTTTTCGTTTTTCTATTGAGAAAAGTCAACTATAATTTAAAAAAAAAAAAATTTCTCTTCCAAAAAATTTTTAATCGTTTATAATGGTTTTTTTCATTTATCTAACATTTAAATTATTACTTAAGGGGACCAGTACAGCTTGGTTTAAGATATTTCAAGTACTCCAGAATCACTTTATTTGTCAACCAAAGTTTATTTTACATCAAAAAGAATATTTTTGCAAAAAACTGTGTCGTAAGGTTTCAGGCACACCGTTGATCCAATCCAGTGTTTCGACGTCTCAACTTCTTCAGACAGGAGTTCCACATCTTATGAACGCGGGGATCTGAAAAGAAAAACACATGTGAAAACTTACAGTCATTTATCTAAAATTTCCAAAATTTGAGCCACTAATTTGCAAATAACTTGGCCAAAATAGACACATTCAAAAATTCCCTCGTTCATATCATGAGGATTTGTCGCCCGAACAAAATGAGCCGTCAAAGACCCCAATCGGAGCAACGGTGCTCCTAAAACCTTACGACACAGCTCCAAAAACATAGTTCTGAGATAAACGAGTTTGAAGATTTTGCAGAAAAATTGTTAAATAATTATATACTCCTCCGGAGACTCATACATCAAAAAGTTTGTTATACCAAAGTTGAGTGAATTTTTTTTTTCTTTTTTTATTTTCATTTTTCAAGAATAATTTTTTTTTTTTTCGGAAATTTAATTTTTTTTTCCTTTCTGCAAACTGTTTTCTCAGAACATTTTTTTTCTATATATTTTTGTGTTCCATGCAAGCTTCTTTCTCTTACTTACTTCTTTAAAAAGCTCCAGCAGCATATGAAGGCCCTGCGGCATCCTCCGCAGACTCATTGTCCGCAAGCCGCAGCCTTCTCATGGCGATCCGTGTCTCACGGGAACTTCTAGCTGCTTGTTGCTCAGCTTGCTCGAGGCGTGACTTATCTGCCTGAATAGAGTGAGCCTTTGCGTTGGTTCCCGGATTGACTTTGAGCGCAGTCATGATCTTCAAAAGTCCTGTGGCTCCTTCGGAAAAAGTTACAGCTCCCATGTTAGCTGCTATGCGCACCAGATTGTGTCCAGTGTAAGTCCTCTTCGGACAGAATTTCCAGATGACGTTGTTGAGGGACTCGTTTGCATTTTGAGTCTTACCTCCGATGCAGCGCGTAAGTAGTTCTGGAGACGTCAAGTTGTGGAAAACAGGCTTGATCGTCTTCATTACAGCCTCTGGTAGCGAACTCTTGTGTTTATATTCCGCCACTGTACCTTTTGCGACCGCCTTATTATATTGGCACCAAGAATTTTCCCCACTTGGGCACAAATGATGCTGAGGCTTGTCATCTGTTGAACACTTATGGTGCCAGATTGCCCATATCGCCTTGCTCATATCTTTAACGGAGCCTGCATTGTTACGGATAGCGTTGCCGTAATATGACTGCATTTGATCTATGATCACGTCGGTCAACCTACCCTTTCCGGCCAAGAGTCTGCCATCAGAAAGTTTTTGCCCCCGCAGTTTCACTTTCAGCTTGCGCATTTGGGTTCCGAATCTCTTCTGAACGTGTCCGCAGCATTCAACCTTGTTGATCTTTACGTCGGGTCCGTAAGGCTCTGCTTTCACTACGGCGGCGTAACTTTTGGTATCGCCATCCCCAATGTAGTTGACATACTTCGCATTATGGTTTTCTTCGGAGCGCTGGAATATCCTGACCATACCACGTACCTCCATCGCCCCAGCACAGCCAGTGTGATTAGCCTGGCAGTGTGGCTTATGCTGCTCGTACCAAGTCTGCCATTCTTCACCAGTCTGCTTTCCTTTCCATCGTATGCATGCATTGCAGTGGGATGAAAGCACCTCGACGTCTACCACCTTGCCTGTTTCGCTGCCAATGACGGTACAAACACCGTTGAGTGATCTGAAGCCTCGTTTCTGCCATGTCCCATCGCACTGTACAGTGATGGCTCGAGCTTCAGGTGTCGCTGAAGTTTCTATTTCTTCTTCGACAGCTTGTTGGAAGACTCTTTTGGCAACTTGTGACGAAGCTTCCACTAGATGTCTCACAATTACATTGTATGTTGGCCGTTTTACAGGTGGTGGCAAGTCCATGACTCCGCAAAACCTTGCCAAACTGTCCAAGCCTTGCCCAATACAACGCATCGCTAGTATGGATCGCCTATTGATTTCATACGCACTTCGTGTATTATCAATCATAGGACTATTCTTGAAGGTTTTTAGCTCGACGCAATTTCCACAAGAGATACCGTATGTCCCACCCAGTCCTCGCAAGCCAACTTCGGTCATAACTATCGACCCACCACATGTCTTGCAAGATAAATGCTCCCGCAGAGCACGAAATAGTGTTTCAACGTGAAACAGCCTATAGCCAGCAGAATTGCTGGCCTCGTAGTCGCCACTGATTCTTCTATCCGAAGCATTTAAAACATGAGTACTCTGTTCATCAGGCGTTGTTTGTTTCTGCGCAAATAGTTTTGCCCTCTTTTTTGACCGGCCAATGCATCCTTTTGTGCCAACACCAGAGCTCCTCTCTCTTTTTTTCATATTGAATATAATGAATATATTTTATATATTTCCTTTATGTTTTATTCAAAAATCTGTGAACAAAAAGCAAAAAAACTTCGACCGCACACACAGTTTGGCAGAAGCTTAGTGTAGATATTACTATTTTGATTGAATACTTACTTTGAGGTTATAGTTATAGCACAAGTAGTTATAGTTATAACACAAGTCACAACACCCGTACAACGATTACACGCTATAGATATTAGGTGAATTTATAATTTTTTAGTACTGAAAAGTACTGGTTTTATTTATTTTTGTCAAATCCGAAACACTGGAAATCGAGGAAACGCTCACGCAACCTTGAAAAGTATCGGAAAAGTAATGGCGATCATACAACATGTGATCAATATCGAAATCAAGCGCCAGCGCCACTTGCGCCAGATCGCGATAGCCAAATGACGAACTTTTGGCGGTAACTTCGAATCCTTGACGATTTCGTTGAAGTCAATTTTTTCACAGATGCAGAACACATTGAGGTAACAGAAACTGCAGAAAACGAAAACCCGATTATTTCGAAAATTCAAGCTGTACTGGTCCCCTTAAATGTGTTCAAATGTGCCGGGAAAAAATCGGAAATAATATGAACGCAAAGCTGAGGACGGCTGAGAAAAAAACCAAAAATTTTTATACAAAACTTTCTTTTCCCTTCAGCTCAATTAATCAAGTTAAGTAAAGGAAAGTGTATTTGAATTTCAGCAACCAAAAAATTTGAAATAATTTACGAAAATTTTTCTCACGCCATGTAATGCACTCAAATTATTTCAGAATTTTTTAAAATATCTGAAAACTCAGGTGGCTTACCTGACAATTGGGAATAAGGAATTCTCCGACCCAATCATTATTTTCATCGACTTCACGGATATTTTCTATATCCCGTGAGTCTGCTATAGTAGTAGGGGAAGGTGGGGCAGAACGGGCAGCGGGGCAGAACGGGCACCAGAACCAAAAAAAATAATGTTGTCGGAAATGATTTTTTATAAAATATGGCGACTCATTTTGGATCAATAATGAAAAACAAACTGAATTTTTTTTTTCGTTTTAATTTCCTTTTTTTTTTCATTATTGATCCAAAATACGTCGCCATATTTTATAAACAATCATTTCCGACCACATTTTTTTGTTTGTTTTGGTGCCCGTTCTGCCCCGCTGCCCGTTCTGCCCCACCTTCCCCTACTGCCGGGGGGGGGGAGTCAAATTCTGATAAAATCGAGTTTTCATCTTGTAAATCACTAACAATCTTGGTGCTTGCCCCCTATCACACTCAGGGGATATATCCATATAAGGAAAAAAAAAAAAATCACTAACAAAAAAAAATCTGATCTAAAAACCTTACTTTACGAAAAAAAATAAAATACACATCTTCGGCAATATTCCTGGTCCTCGCAAGAAAAAAAATGCATTCAAGCACCAACAGCGGATTTCGAGTAAGCAGTCCTAAATTTCCGGAAAATATAAAGAACGGTTCATTATTGCGTCGCACATTGCTCGGATGTAGTATGTGAGCGGATTCTCGCGCGAAGTACCCAATTACAAATATTATCTATACCTGAACAGTTTTTTTACCTTTTCTGAGAATTAAAATATTTGTTTTTCTCTCCTCCGGCCGGAAAGCGTCAACTTTCGGGCCGCTGCGCTAAACGAAGTTGCCGCTTTCCAGCTCCGTCGAACAGAAAAATGGTATACAGTCCTTGGCCAGTAAAAAAGAAAGCCTCAGATCAATTAAATTCTCCCAGCGGGTCTAGACATGCTGCCGAAGATGGTTATTTTGTTTCGATAGAAACAAAATTGTTTTTCGTCATAGTAGGCGTAAAGTACGCATTTTTGGCCTTGTTTCGCGAGCGTCAAGTTCGACTTTACGCCCGGTGTTTGTAAACAAAAAGTATCTCCATCCTATTTACGTGTTCTTGAGATATGAATTTTGTTTCTTCCCCAAAATCACAACTTCTTGAAAAATTGACCGAATGAGATGTTTTTTTTTTCAAGTTTTGTTTTCAACTATACTTTCAGAACAAAAATACAAAAAACGTGATTATTATCAAACTTCACGATTCCGAGAGGTTGGACACTTTTTTTTATTTTTGAATTATCACGAAAGCAATTTTTTTTCTTCGACAAATTATATGCCGTCGGATTCATCGTTGGGCCCCATCTCATTCTATTCATGACGTGACCCCACGATGAATCTAACGGCATAATTTGTGAAAAAATGGCTTTCATGATAATTAAAAAAAAAAAAGTGTCTAATCTGTCGAAATCGTGAAATTTGAGCTTTAAATGAAAAAATCATACCGCAATTGATAATAATCACGTTTTTTGTATTTTTTTTCTCGGAGTATAGTTAAAAACAAAACTGAGGAAAAAACAAAAAATACCTTGTTTGTTCAATTTTTGAAGGAGTTGTGAATTTTCGAAAAAAATAAGTAAATAATTCATATATCAAGAACATGTTGTAAATGAAAAAGATCGAACAAAAATCTTGAAAACTCCTCTTATTAGGTGTAATCACCCATGAAATTTTGATGAAATCAAAATTTTGAATTATTATTCCCGTATGTTGTAACGGAGAATTCTCCATACATATATGCTTACTTTTTTACTGTTCATAATTTTCTTATGTACTCTGATAGTTGCATAAATACATATATGGATGATAAAAATCATTCCATGTAGGTCGATGTAATTGCGGTAGCAAATTATCCGTCACCATTGTACCTGCTGCTGAAAGTGCTACTGTACTTTTAAATTGTACGGTTCATTGCGGGGACGGAAAGTGTGGCAAAAGATATTTACGTCAACCGAACCGCGATGCAGTTTGCAAAGAACTCATACAAAAGCCTATCGATGTATACAGATCAGAAGAGGCTGACAAACTGATGATGCCTGGTGATCCAGAGCCACCTCATCTGTTCACATCAGAAGTTTTGTACACTGCGAAAAGTCAATATTTGACCGAGCAGTATTTAGATCCAGACCCTATCAAGGCTCTCCAGTTAATGAAATACGGACAATATTCAAATGCGATTGGTGACATTGGCTTCGATCCATTTTTTGTGCAATATGGTACCAACCAACAGCTTCAAGCTTATAAAATGATGTGCACTACAGGAAAAGTAAGCTTATATATCGATAGCACCGGCAAAGTTGCTAGAAAGGTTAAAAAACCTAATGATCTTTTGTCCAAACACGTTTTCTTGCACATCGCTGTTGTCAATGGTACGGCAGGTCAATTTTCCCTAGCGCATATGCTATCGGAAGAGTCTCACACTGTTGCTATATGCAGCTGGTTGAAGATGTTGGTACGGTCAGGTGCACCTATTCCAGACGAGTGTGTTACCGGCATGTCGAAGGCATTACTTAATGCTATTACTCAGGCATTCTCAGAGTATACACAGTTGAAGATTATGCAGAAGCATGTCGGAGAAAAGAGAAGAGACAATGCAGTATAAGAATCGACAACGCACATTTTTTAAAAAAGTACTCGGTTCATTTGAGATCATTACCAGAAAGAATTAAATTTTTCTACTTGGCTTCGATAGGTCAGTTAATAAAATGCACGCGTGTCTCAGAAGCCGAAGAAATAATAAAATCATTATTCATAATAAGTCAGTCGGAAACGAAAGGTATTTTGGATAATGGCATGCCCACCGCATGTGAACGGGCTAAAGAAGATTTGAAAACTCTTATGACAGGTATTGTGAACACGAAATCGTTATAAATTCTCCAGGTTTTGTTTTACTATTTTATACAGGTGAAGGAAATTCAAAATCCCAAAGTCTCGGAAAATTTATGTTTGAATATTATTACGTAATCTTACGTGGTGCCACATTATAGCGATGAACATTTGAATTGATGGTGATTTCTGAAACTCAATGGACTAACACTCCGATTAAAATATTCACATCCCACAAATAATAGTCGAGGCGCGCTCGACGATTTAACGTTGAAATTTCGGAATACCCGGATCATGCATGGATTTTGATGAAACTTTAGCAATCCCTTCGAAATCGAATTACAATCCAAGTTTACTACCTAAGAACACTTGCTTTTTTTTTCAATTTCACGCAGAAGAATGTGCATATTTCAGAATCTAAAAATTTGAAATAATTCACAGCTGTAGAGTAGATTAAAACTGATGAAAAACTCTTATAACTTTTCATTCTATCACGAACCCTTCGCGAGAAAAATGCTGATTTTCAAAATACGAATAAAATAATGAAATAATTTTTTTGGAATCTAAAAATCTGAAATCATTTAGGGCTGTAGAGTAAATTAAGACGAATGAAAAACTATGATAACTTTTCCCTCCGCCGCGTTCCTTTCGAGAGATAAGTATCCAGGCGCACTAGACGATATATAACGTGTTCTATGTATCGGCGCCTATCTCACGAAGGTAACGCGGCGGAGGAAAAAGTTACCTTAGTTTTTCATTCATCTTAATTTACTCTACAGCCCTGAATTATTTCAAATTTTTAGATTCCAAAAAAATTATTTCATCACTTTATTCGTATTTTGAATATCGGCATTTATCTCGTGAAGGGTTCGTGACGAAATGGAAAGTTATTGGAGTTTTTTATCATTTTTAATCTATTCTACAACTGTAAATTATTTCAGATTTTCAGATTCTAAAATATGCACATTCTTCTGCGTAAAATTTAGAAAAAAAAGCAAGTGTTCTCAGGTGGTGAACTTTGATACTAATTCGAGTTCGAAGGGATTGCCAAAGTTTCATCAAAATCCATGCAGGATCCGCGTATTCCGAAGTGAATATCTAGCGTGCCTGGACTATAACCTCTGAATCAAAATGTGAAAAATCAGGTGTTTCCTGAATGAGAAAACATTTCTGCATGAGTCGTGGAATTCAAATTTTTCAAATCCATTATATTGTGACTTCTCTAACTGAATTATGTAATAATGTTCATGATACTGCTAGGCTGTGAAACGGACGGAGATATTCAAGAACTCGTGACTGAAGAATCTTCTGACGATGCGCCTATAGATGACGATACGCAGAGTTGTAGAATTACTGAGAATTCTCGGACTTTATGGGCTAAGGATATAAACTTCTCTGTACTACCTCTCACGATAGAAAATGGCAATCGTGATAATGCCCACTTCTTGGAGAAGTTAAAATTTGTTGACTATATTATCAAAGACATGAGTCCGTTTCCGTTGTGGTCTGGTGTTTGTCTGGAGGAGTTAGGATATGGCAGGAATCCTGCTTCAAGCGCTGCAGTTGAAGGGAAATTTAACATTATAAAAAATGTTGTATTCAAGAACGCGACTTTGCCTATAAGGGCCGACTCAGCCCTTACGGAAAAAAACCCTCAAATTTAAGGTGTAAATTCGTACTCCCAAAGTTTTGGGGGTTTACCATGAAAACTCAGGGTTAACCCTGAGGGGGTTAGGGTCAGGGTCAGGGTAATAATTTACACCTTAAATTTGAGGGTTTTTTTTCCGTAAGGGAATCGTCGCCAAACACCTAGATTATTTACAGGGCCAGATGAAAATTATAGATGCAAAGATGGATGACGAGGAAGATTCAACTGATAATCTTAGAGGTACTGATATCTCGTCGCGGTTGGATGATGTTTCTGCTTCTATCCAAAATAATCAGAATAATCAGATTCATGACGTTCGTGATAAATCAAGCGATTTTGAGCCACACGAAGGATCACAAATACTTATTTGTCCAGTATGTGCAAATGGAGATCTACCGAGTGGTGCACATAAATGTACAATTTGTAACGAGCCGGTTCATGCCCTAACCGAATGCTCTGTTCCACACGGAGAAGAAGGCTACGGTCAAAAACGAATTTGTAACGCATGCTTCTCATCAGGTGGTGTAGAGAAAACCATGGCGCCACAAGAATTTGCCGACCGGAGAAACTTGCTACCAAAGAGAAAAGGGAAAAATAAACAGTCATCTTCAGTCACAGTTAATAGAAGAAAAAAGAATCGTCGAGCCATGCATTCAGGACAGCGGAAAAGCCCCATCAGAAATAAAATAACAGATAGAGTCATTAGGGGTAACTGTGCGCAGTGGGTGAGTGTGCGCACCTGGCTTATCTCCGAACGGAATGAAAGGGGTTAACGGTATGCTACAGCAAATCAGACGGGCCTGAATGGAGGATTAGTTTAGACAAATAAAAGTGATGCGCTGCGCTGCATTTATATTTTTTGTTGAAAAAACGAAAACAGGCGATCCCAGAATAGTTTTTTCGCTCACGGCAAATAGTGTGACGCCTAAACCCGGATTAAATCTGAAATAAATTTTTTTTTCTCATATCAGGAATTCATTTAAGCTTAAGGCTCAGCAAAAATTTTGAAGTTATAATCGGTGCTGGTGAAGTTTTGAGCATCTACATAGAATTTGTCTCGCTGGGGTAAGTGTGCGCGGGTAAGTGTGCGCAGGCCGACGCAGGCTTTATCATTGGTCAAAGACCAGATTATGCCTCAAGATGAACAAAACGTTCTCACTACAAGAATTGGATCTTCTGATAACAATTTCGACCAGCCAATGGTAGGGTTTGGGGTAAATGGTGTTCGCAACAGCCAAACTCGGGCTCCCGAAAGCGCCTCCGTCAATGACCTTCATTTAGAAGGACATTTATGGAGATTTACAAGTTTTGGTCAGTTAATTTGCTTATTTTACTCAAATTTTATTGTTCAGAGTATTCACATTCATAATTGTGAAGAATGCACTCGTATTTCCAGGGTGCGTATACTTACCCCACAGGGGTGCGCACAGTTACCCGCAATGCGGGTCAAGTGTGCGCATTCTGAGTTTTCTTAATTAATATTATTTTTTTCTTCAGTGCGACGGTTTTTTGTAAAACTGCTTTATTTATTGGATAATCAAATAAATGCTTTATCTAACGAGTATGGGTTGTTTTTTCTAACCCTTATTGTTTGAGATTTACAACCCTCCAAAGAGCAAAGTGCGCACAGTTACCCCTAATGACTCTACCACCCTGGAAAATGCAGATGATTTAACTCATAGTCCGTATGAAATTAATATCTCCCATTCACCGCTGTTAAATGATCTGTCTTCTTCTCTTCAAAGTGGCAATGAGAGCCAAATACGGGACGTCCGAGACAAATCCAGCGATTGTGAATCAGATAATGGGTCACGAGTGCTTGGTTGTCCGGCGTGCGCCAATAGGGACTTTCCAAGTAGTGCACATAAATGTACGATTTGTGATGACCCGGTCCACGCCCTGAACGAATGTTCAAAACCGTATGGAGAAGAAGGCTACGGTCAGAAAAGAATTTGTAATGCGTGCTTTTCGTCAGGTAGTGCCAGAGAAACCCTGGCACTGCAAGAGTATGATAACTGGAGAAACTTAGGATCTGAAAATAAAAAATATAACGAGAGAAAAAAACAGTCAACTTCTGCGGTCAAGGTACAAAAAAAAAACAAAAAAATCGTCAAGCCATGCATTTAGGAGAGAGCAAAAGTCTAATAAAAGATCGAATAACGTTGGATAAACACACGTCAATTACAGTTATAAAAAATGGAAACCATAAAGATGTTGCCGCACTGACAATCGAACACAGAAACGTGTCTCTCGAAAATACGAGTGATTTTGACAGCATATTCCAGTTAATACTAATAGCTGCTCATGATTATGTCATTGTAGCCGAAATAGTAAGTACCCGTCCTTGCAGTCAAAACTTTTGCAAATTGTGTTTCGTTAAAGATCATTTCATGTTAAAGTAACGTGATTCCGTGCAGTTAAAACAGCTGTCAGAGGAGGAGGACTTTTTCAAAATGGTCCAAGATACAAAAGTGTCTGGTTTAGGTAGCCATACTTATCGTGCGAGAATGAAACTGTTATTGAACGTGTATAAGCTGCGTAAGTCAGATATGTATCCCAATTTGTGGACATTAAAATGTCAAACAAATGTGGGGTCAGTAGCTGAAAAGTTATTCGAGAAATGCCCCAGCTTCTTGGAGACGTCCACATGCAAATCAGGCTGTACACCAAGAGAAAAGCAATTGACAGTGTATGGTCTGATGGACTATGTATTGCTAGAAGATAACGCGGACCAAATTATAGAAAACTATGTGAAGTCAGTAATGGATACATCGTGTCTGACATGCTGCGATGAGGAGGATACAGAATTGTCAGTCAGTAAGTATCATTTGGTGAAAATTGTTGCTAGTGATACAAATATTAAGAGCTCATATTTGGGTGATATATTCTATTTGAGATGCTCTACCGAAATTTTGATGCGCGGATGAAGAATTTTTTTTTTTGTTTTCTTAGTCATACAACTATGACGCTATGACTCAATGTTTGTAGGCGAATATCTCTTAATCGGTTAGAGTTAGCAAAATTCTATCTCCGTACTTTTTCATAGAGCGTGGAATTGCCCATAAGAATCTTTTTTCAGATAGTTGATGAATTGAGCCGTTTACGAGAGCAAGAAATTCAAAGATTTTAAGCATATTCCTATATGTTATTCAAATAGCTAATAGGAAAACTAAAATAGGCAGCTCTAAATATCAATATTGATAGCTCATATTTACCATTTATCTCACTTCCTGTAACGAATAAGTGATGATTGATATTCGAGGAAATCAATATGTCGCGGTTGAAAGAATCGAACATAGTCCATAATTCATTTACTTCTTGAGCAACGTTCATTTCTCATCATTATAATCGCCTCATCTCAAAACGCCTGCTGTACGAATTCAGGCACACCGTTGCATTGGTCCAATTCAACTTCTCTAGGTTCAGAAGTGTTCGGAATACGAGCCATCAAAGAATTATCAAAGAAAATTGAAGAATTCCATTCATGCGCCGCGTAATTCGCCTGTAAGTGATAAGGAAATATTAAATTCTTTGAAAATCGACGATATCTTCTATGATAATTTTTTTCAATTATTGTCCCGCATTCATTTCACAACCACGCAATTCTCTAACAATTTTGAACCGAGAGGAGTCGAATACGATCAACGCTATGCCTGAAATCATGCAGCAGGAGTTTTGAGATAAGACGATTATAATAAGGTGAAACGAACTTCGGTGAAAGAACAAATTGATTTTGGACTATGTTGAATTTTATCATTCGCGACATACTGCTCCCCTTAAGGGGGTATCTACACCTTTGAATTTTCAAAAAATCGTTTTTTTTTTTTATAATTTATTTGGAATGCCAGTGACCTACTCTACCTGCAAATAGATCGGTGTCAAGATATCTAGAGGATTTGAGGAGTTACAGCCATGGCAGTGCCAAATTGCGAAAAAGCGCCGCGGCGAGGCGCGCGAACCCTCAGATTGGTGCCATAAGTATTGTACAACACCGCCAACACCACTGCTTACTTTTATGAGGTTTTGATATATTTCGATTTTGAATTTGATTTTGTGATCTTTTAATTGTTTGTAATTATCATTCTTACACATATTGAATTTTCAATATTCTTTTGAATTGTGATCATTGACAGAACACATGGCTACGATCTACGTTTTTTCGAGGTCAGGTGTCCACTTGTTTGTAAATATTGTCGCACTCTCAGTACGAATTCAAACCAATAGTAATTTCCATTATCGGATAAACACAGTGTAGGTATATATATCTGAGATTAGGCTTCGGAATCGAAAGACGATGATCCATCAAAAAGTGCGTTTGAAATCGATGCCAGGAGACTAGACATTTGGATTTCCAAAAAAATGAGTATTTCTATAATACATATATTAATTGCAAGAATTAATGAATATTATAAAAAAAAAGGTATGATTGATGAAAGATGAAAGAATTTTCTTAGTATTGACAAAAATTGTGCTAGCATCTTCTGAATCTGAAAAATATTGAAGACAAAAAATTTTACAGAATTTTTATGTTTTGAACAATTTTGATCAGATTTTTTCTAAAGCAATTCATTATTTTTCTAACAGCCTCATCGGACACCTCACCGACACTGTTGTTGTACAGAACGGGTCGAAACTCACTACAAACCTCCGCCTGGCACATGTGTCTAGATTCGACTCGACTCATAACTCATCGATACGAGAGCAGCTGCGGATCCAGCATATTAGTCATAAGCAAAATCATAAAACTTCATTTCCTGTAACTAGATTTTCCTCTCTGGGAAAAATAGGAAATAAAAAAAAAATTGAAATACAAAAGTTTGAAAGTTGATTTCTGGAGAATGAATATTTTGACCGGTTGTCGTAAAGAATCAGGAGCATCGTTGGACCGATTCTGGAGTTTGTGGTCTTCAAATTTGTAGAATCCAATCCTTCATCAGATGGACTGACAACTTTTTGATATTACTATTTTTGGTTGAGATAATAGAAAAAATATAGAAAAAAAATTGAAGAATCAGAAAAATCCCAGTGAAAACTAAGCAAGTCAGGCGATTTTTGCGATATCAAAAAATTGTCTGTTCATCTGATAGAGGCACCTCTTCTGAACACTTGAAGACCAAAAACTCCAAAATTGGTCCAACGATACTCCTGATTCTTTACGACAACCGAGTAATTTGGTATTTTCCTATATTGAGCGTAACTACTATTGGATTCGAAGTAATATTGAATGTTAGGTATGGATATTGAGGGTCGAACCCTCCCCAAACTCCATGATTTTTTTGGATTTGATCAGACTCTCAAATTCGCTGTAAAACATTATTATCTTTTTCAGAATTTTAACCCATTCAAAGGTGTGGATACCCCCTTAAGAGTCAAGGAGGCTTATTTTTCATTCAGATTTTAAGAACCTATGTTTTGAGGCGGAAATTTTGTCATTTTTTCCAGAAGACATTATTCTATTCGACATAGTGCTTGAAGGCACTGAAACTGAAATAAAATTGGAAGATCTTCCAAATGCATGAAGATTCCTGACGACGATAAATCCAACTTACGTCTCCATGGAATTATCAATTTTAAGGAACGAACACTTTGAACCAGGAAAGAAATTGGGCATTAGACTGCAATTTGTTACCGAAGAGGCAATCATTCCTGGTTCGAATACAATGATCTGGATGGCAGTACGAAAAAAGTTAGTGAAAAAAAAGAAATAAAATCCGCTCTAATGATCTATGTGAGGGATAAAATGTAGGCAGATCACGTATAAATGAAAAAATAATAATTTTATAACCTAATATGAATTCATTTCTCAGCCGAAAAACGTCGAACGAAATTCAATCCAGTTTCCCGCTGACAAAAAAATGTTTGTTCACGGATAACCGTGTGTTTTGCTCAAGCAACAAATTCCTCGAGTCCGTCAGATCGCGTTGAGATTCTTCTGGGCTCGATTCGGAGCAGTAGGATCGAAAGGAAATTCATTTCTCACCCGGAAAACGTCGAACGAAATTCAATCCAGTTTCCCTTTGACAAAAACATGTTTGTTCACGGATAACCGTGTGTTTTGCTCGAGCAGCAAATTCCTCGAGTCCGTCGGATCGCGTTGAGATTCTTCTCGGCTGGATTTGGAGCTGTAGGATCGGAAAGAAATTTATTTTTCACCCGGAAAACGTCGAATGAAATTCAATCCAGTTTTCCGCTGACGGGAAAACGTTCGTTTACAGATAACCGTGTGTTTTGCTCGAGCAACAAATTCCCCGAGTTCGTAAGATCGCGTAGAGACTTTTCTGGGCTCGATTTGGAGCAGTAGGATCGAAAAGAAATTTATTTCTCGCCCGGAAATCGTTGAACGAAATTCAATCCAGTTTCCCGCTGACGAAAAACGTTTATTTACGGATAACCGTGTGTTTTGCTCGAGCAACAAATTCCTCGAGTCCGTCAGATCGCGTTGAGATTCTTCTGGGCTCGATTCGGAGCAGTACGATCAAGAGGAAATTTGTTTCTCATTCAGAAAACGTCGAACGAAATTCAATCCAGTTTCCCGCTGACGGAAAAACGTTTGTTTACAGATAACCGTGTGTTTCGCTCGAGCAACAAATTCCCCGAGTTCGTCAGATCGCGTAGAGACTTTCCTGGGCTTGATTTGGAGCAGTAGGATCGAAAGGAAATTCATTTCTCACCCGGAAAACGTCGAACGAAATTCAATCCAGTTTCCCGCTGACAGAAAAATGTGTGTCCACGGATAACCGTATGTTTTGCTCGAGCAACAAATTCCTCGAGTCCGTCAGATCGCATTGAGATTCTTCTGTACTCGATTCGGATCAGTGCGATCGAAAATAAATTCATTTCTCACACGGAAAACGTCGAACGAAATTCGATCCAGTTCCCGGCTGACGAAAAAACGTTTCCTTACAGATAACCGTGTGTTTTTCTCGAGCAACAAATTTCCCGAGTTGGTCAGACAGCGTAGAGATTCTTCTGGTCTTGATTTGGAGCAGTACGATCGAATAGAAATTTATTTCTCACCCGGAAATCGTCGAACGAAATTCAATCCAGTTTACCGCTGACGGAAAAACGGTTGCTTACAGATGACCGTGTGTTTTGCTCGAGCAACAAATTCCCCGAGTTGGTCAGACAGCGTGGAGATTCTTCTGGGCTTGATTTGGAGCAGTACGATCGAAAAGAAATTCATTTCTCAGCCGGAAATCGTCGAACAAAATTCAATCCAGTTTCCCGCCGACGGAAAAACGTGTGTTTACAGATAACCATGTGTTTCGCTCGAGCAACAAATTCCCCGAGTTCGGTAGATCGCGTTTAGATTCTTCTGTACTCGATTCGGAGCAGTACGATCGAGAGGAAATTTATTTCTCATTCGGAATACGTCGAACGAAATTCAATCCAGTTTCCCGCTGACGGAAAAACGTTTGTTTACAGATAACCGTGTGTTTCGCTCGAGCAACGAATTCCCCGAGTTTGTCAGATCGCGTAGAGACTTTTCTGGGCTCGATTTGGAGCAGTAGGATCGAAAGGAAATTTATTTCTCACCCGGAAAACGTCGAACGAAATTTAATCCAGTTTCCCGCTGACAAAAAAATGTTTGTTCACGGATAACCGTATGTTTTGCTCGAGCAACAAATTCCTCGAGTCCGTCAGATCGCGTAGAGACTTCTCTGGGCTCGATTTGGAGCAGTAGGATCGGAAAGAAATTTATTTCTCGCCCGGAAATCGTTAAACGAAATTCAATCCAGTTTCCCGCTGACGAAAAAACGTTCGTTTACAGATAACCGTGTGTTTTGCTCGAGCAACAAATTCCCCGAGTTCGTAAGATCGCGTAGAGACTTTTCTGGGCTCGATTTGGAGCAGTAGGATCGAAAAGAAATTTATTTCTCGCCCGGAAATCGTTGAACGAAATTCAATCCAGTTTCCCGCTGACGAAAAACGTTTATTTACGGATAACCGTGTGTTTTGCTCGAGCAACAAATTCCTCGAGTCCGTCAGATCGCGTTGAGATTCTTCTGGGCTCGATTCGGAGCAGTACAATCAAGAGGAAATTTGTTTCTCATTCAGAAAACGTCGAACGAAATTCAATCCAGTTTCCCGCTGACGGAAAAACGTTTGTTTACAGATAACCGTGTGTTTCGCTCGAGCAACAAATTCCCCGAGTTCGTCAGATCGCGTAGAGACTTTCCTGGGCTTGATTTGGAGCAGTAGGATCGAAAGGAAATTCATTTCTCACCCGGAAAACGTCGAACGAAATTCAATCCAGTTTCCCGCTGACAGAAAAATGTGTGTCCACGGATAACCGTATGTTTTGCTCGAGCAACAAATTCCTCGAGTCCGTCAGATCGCATTGAGATTCTTCTGTACTCGATTCGGATCAGTGCGATCGAAAATAAATTCATTTCTCACACGGAAAACGTCGAACGAAATTCGATCCAGTTCCCGGCTGACGAAAAAACGTTTCCTTACAGATAACCGTGTGTTTTTCTCGAGCAACAAATTTTCCGAGTTGGTCAGACAGCGTAGAGATTCTTCTGGTCTGGATTTGGAGCAGTACGATCGAATAGAAATTTATTTCTCACCCGGAAATCGTCGAACGAAATTCAATCCAGTTTACCGCTGACGGAAAAACGGTTGCTTACAGTTGACCGTGTGTTTTGCTCGAGCAACAAATTCCCCGAGTTGGTCAGACAGCGTGGAGATTCTTCTGGGCTTGATTCGGAGCAGTACGATCGAAAAGAAATTCATTTCTCAGCCGGAAATCGTCGAACAAAATTCAATCCAGTTTCCCGCCGACGGAAAAACGTGTGTTTACAGATAACCATGTGTTTCGCTCGAGCAACAAATTCCCCGAGTTCGGTAGATCGCGTTTAGATTCTTCTGTACTTGATTCGGAGCAGTACGATCGAGAGGAAATTTATTTCTCATTCGGAATACGTCGAACGAAATTCAATCCAGTTTCCCGCTGACGGAAAAACGTTTGTTTACAGATAACCGTGTGTTTCGCTCGAGCAACGAATTCCCCGAGTTCGTCAGATCGCGTAGAGACTTTTCTGGGCTCGATTTGGAGCAGTAGGATCGAAAGGAAATTTATTTCTCACCCGGAAAACGTCGAACGAAATTTAATCCAGTTTCCCGCTGACAAAAAAATGTTTGTTCACGGATAACCGTATGTTTTACTCGAGCAACAAATTCCTCGAGTCCGTCAGATCGCGTAGAGACTTCTCTGGGCTCGATTTGGAGCAGTAGGATCGGAAAGAAATTTATTTCTCGCCCGGAAATCGTTAAACGAAATTCAATCCAGTTTCCCGCTGACGAAAAAACGTTCGTTTACAGATAACCGTGTGTTTTGCTCGAGCAACAAATTCCCCGAGTTCGTAAGATCGCGTAGAGACTTTTCTGGGCTCGATTTGGAGCAGTAGGATCGAAAAGAAATTTATTTCTCGCCCGAAAATCGTTGAACGAAATTCAATCCAGTTTCCCGCTGACGAAAAACGTTTATTTACGGATAACCGTGTGTTTTGCTCGAGCAACAAATTCCTCGAGTCCGTCAGATCGCGTTGAGATTCTTCTGGGCTCGATTCGGAGCAGTACGATCAAGAGGAAATTTGTTTCTCATTCAGAAAACGTCGAACGAAATTCAATCCAGTTTCCCGCTGACGGAAAAACGTTTGTTTACAGATAACCGTGTGTTTCGCTCGAGCAACAAATTCCCCGAGTTCGTCAGATCGCGTAGAGACTTTCCTGGGCTTGATTTCGAGCAGTAGGATCGAAAGGAAATTCATTTCTCACCCGGAAAACGTCGAACGAAATTCAATCCAGTTTCCCGCTGACAGAAAAATGTGTGTCCGCGGATAACCGTATGTTTTGCTCGAGCAACAAATTCCTCGAGTCCGTCAGATCGCATTGAGATTCTTCTGTACTCGATTCTGATCAGTGCGATCGAAAATAAATTCATTTCTCACACGGAAAACGTCGAACGAAATTCGATCCAGTTCCCGGCTGACGAAAAAATGTTTTCTTACAGATAACCGTGTGTTTTTCTCGAGCAACAAATTTCCCGAGTTCGTCAGACAGCGTAGAGATTCTTCTGGTCTTGATTTGGAGCAGTACGATCGAATAGAAATTTATTTCTCACCCGGAAATCGTCGAACGAAATTCAATCCAGTTTACCGCTGACGGAAAAACGGTTGCTTACAGATGACCGTGTGTTTTGCTCGAGCAACAAATTCCCCGAGTTGGTCAGACAGCGTGGAGATTCTTCTGGGCTTGATTTGGAGCAGTACGATCGAAAAGAAATTCATTTCTCAGCAGGAAATCGTCGAACAAAATTCAATCCAGTTTCCCGCCGACGGAAAAACGTGTGTTTACAGATAACCATGTGTTTTGCTCGAGCAACAAATTCCCCGAGTTCGTTAGATCGCGTTTAGATTCTTCTGTACTCGATTCGGAGCAGTACGATCGAGAGGAAATTTATTTCTCACCCGGAAATCGTCGAACGAAATTCAATCCAGTTTACCGCTGACGGAAGAACGGTTGCTTACAGATGACCGTGTGTTTTGCTCGAGCAACAAATTCCCCGAGTTAGTCAGACAGCGTGGAGATTCTTCTGGGCTTGATTTGGAGCAGTAGGATCGAAAGGAAATTTATTTCTCACCCGGAAAACGTCGAACGAAATTCAATCCAGTTTCCCGCTGACAGAAAAATGTGTGTCCTTGGATAACCGTATGTTTTGCTCGAGCAACAAATTCCTCGAGTCCGTCAGATCGCATTGAGATTCTTCTGTACTCGATTCGGATCAGTGCGATCGAAAATAAATTCATTTCTCACTCGGAAAACGTCGAACGAAATTCAGTCCAGTTCCCGGCTGACGAAAAAACGTTTGCTTACAGATAACCGTGTGTTTTGCTCGAGCAACAAATTTCCCGAGTTGGTCAGACAGCGTAGAGATTCTTCTGGTCTTGATTTGGAGCAGTACGATCGAATAGAAATTTATTTCTCACCCGGAAATTGTCGAACGAACTTCAATCCAGTTTACCGCTGACGTGAAAACGGTTGCTTACAGATGACCGTGTGTTTTGCTCGAGCAACAAATTCCCCGAGTTAGACCGACAGCGTGGAGATTCTTCTGGGCTTGATTTGGAGCAGTGGGATCGAAAGGAAATTCATTTCTCACCCGGAAAACGTCGAACGAAATTCAATCCAGTTTCCCGCTGACAGAAAAATGTGTGTCCACGGATAACCGTATGTTTTGCTCGAGCAACAAATTCCTCGAGTCCGTCAGATCGCATTGAGATTCTTCTGTACTCGATTCGGATCAGTGCGATCGAAAATAAATTCATTTCTCACCCGGAAAACGTCGAACGAAATTCAGTCCAGTTCCCGGCTGACAAAAAAACGTTTGCTTACAGATAACCGTATGTTTTGCTCGAGCAACAAATTCCTCGAGTCCGTCAGATCGCATTGAGATTCTTCTGTACTCGATTCGTATCAGTACGATCGAAAATAAATTCATTCCTCACCCGGAAAACGTCGAACGAAATTCAATCCAGTTCCCGGCTGACGAAAAAACGTTTGCTTACAGATAACCGTGTGTTTTGCTCGAGCAACAAATTTCCCGAGTTGGTCAGGCAGCGTAGAGATTCTTCTGGTCTTGATTTGGAGCAGTACGATCGAATAGAAATTTATTTCTTACCCGGAAATTGTCGAACGAACTTCAATCCAGTTTACCGCTGACGGAAAAACGGTTGCTTACAGATGACCGTGTGTTTTGCTCGAGCAACAAATTCCCCGAGTTAGTCAGACAGCGTGGAGATTTTTCTGGGCTTGATTTGGAGCAGTAGGATCGAAAGGAAATTCATTTCTCACCCGGAAAACGTCAAACGAAATTCAATTCAGTTTCCCGCTGACGAACAAATGTTTGTTTACGGATAACCGTACGTTTTGCTCGAGCAACAAATTCCTCGAGTCCGTCAGATCGCGTTGAGATTCTTCTGTACTCTATTCGGAGCAGTACAGTCGAGAAGAAATTCATTTCTCACTCGGAAAACGTCGAACGAAATTCAATCCAGTTTCCCGCTGACGAAAAAACGTTTGCTTACAGATAACCGTCTCTTTTGCTCGAGCAACAAATTCCCTGAGTTGGTCAGATCGCAATGAGTTTCACCTTCGTGCAGTTTTAGATAACAGCATCGCGAAATACGTACATACGTGTATCTTCCGACTGAGCAGCGGGGAAATTATCTATCCAGTATGTCGTAAGTAAGCTCAATAGTTCGTAATTCTTCAAAAAGTTGTTTGTCTTTTTCAATGGTCTTTTGCAATATACCTCCATGCGTTGGACGAGTATTCATTCGATTCATTATCCGTAGCAACAAAAACTGTTACAATTGCTCTATCGACGATGAATAAAAGTTTCACGGTGCAGAATCTTGTTTGCTGAAGCAACAATATATTCGAAAAAAAAAATATCAATATCTGTTCATAATTTTTCGATTAAGTTAGTGAAAAGCCACTCGTACCGTTTCTCGTTTGTCACATTGGTTAACGTAGACTCTTTGCGGGCAGGAGCAACAAATTCAAAAGTATGGCAACAAATAAGCAACAAATTTTGGTGCATCGAAAGTTATTGTAAAATTTTTCACTACTGTGTTTTGCTAGCTGGTGCCTCAAGCTGGCAAACACACACGTTTCTTGGAAAAGGCAAGAGCAACAAATCCGAAAGTATGGCAACAAATTTGCAACAAATTAGCAACAAATTTCTGTGCATTGAAAGTTATTGCAAAATTTTTTACTGCTGTGTTTTGCTAGCTGGTGCCTCAAGCTGGTAAACACACACGTTTCTTGGAAAGGACAAGAGCAACAAATCCGAAAGTATGGCAACAAATTAGTAACAAATTAGCAACAAATTTTTGTGCATTGAAAGTTACTGTAAAATTTTTTACTACAGTGATTTGCTAGCTTGTGCCTCAAGCTGGCAAACACACACGTTTTTCGAAAAGGCCGAGAGCAACAAATTTGGAAGTATGGCAACAAATCAGCAACAAAATGTGGCATAGGTCGTATTTGATTCTGCTCATGTGTCACTGCTAGCTTTAGGGACGTGTAGGATAGTGCATTCTGGGTTGCGATTCTGTAACTCTCCGTTTACTCCGCTATCTCCGCTCACTTCGCTTACTCCGCTAACTCAGCGGAGACCGTTGGTTGGCTGAAAAGCGTCCAATCAGAGATCGTTTCGGATTGGTCTGTTCATTATTTTTATCGGTCTTTTATTTTAATTCTCGTCTATTTTTACTTCAACTCGCTTCAGCTTACTCAATTTTCAGAATTTTCGAACGAAATCTGCAGGAATCATGTATTATAGTGTTTCAGGATTGGTTAAAAAATAATAAGGTTTATATTATTATTACCAAGAAAGTTATTAATTTTTTTCCGCGACATTGCAAAAATCAGTTATGAATATCTTAACGGGGGAAATACATATAAATGGTTGAAAACGAGGCAACATTTCGGGATTCATTTTCAACGCAACTATTGAACTATTCATCTTTAAATTTCTTGGGGTAGTTTATTCAACATTCGAAGATGTGAAAAAAAATGTAGTTAATGTGAAATGATTGTTTTCGAACAGCCCGGAGAGAATTGTTGTTGCACGAATTTTTTCTGAGCTGACGAACTGCGGCAGTTGTAGCACTATTGTTTCTTGTCTGTAACCAAATAGCAAAAGATATTCCTATTTTATGTGAAATTACACTGTCGACAAACCTAAAAAAAAGAGGTGAAAAAGTTCCATTTGAATAATCGCGGGATTCAGAAATGAAAAATGCGATTTTCACCAAGAATTTTCGTGTTCTTTATAAAAAAAAACAATTGTTTGATTCAATTTTTTATTGAAAATTTAGGTTTATCGACGAGGGCTTGGAATTATGTATCTAAGAAACTTTGGTTTGAATAAATCGGCTAAATAGTTTTTTTTTTATCGCTGCCACAAATTTCAAAAATGTGGTTTCGAGAAAAACGCATAATCGTTTGCCAGCGCGCGCCGTTATACATGCTTTACGCGCAAAACGTTCAACTTTCACAGGCTGCGGCATCTATAGAATTCAGCATTTCACTTGACAATTTTCGGACGATATTCTGAAGATGTTGAGTTATCGATTATTGAAAGAAAAAAACAAAAACATTCCGGGAAAGCTTATATGTATTTCCCCCCTTAAAGGGCTTCGGAAGTCGAACGAATTTCGAGCAACCGAAAACTTCCAGTGAGAAAGTTGTTCATCAAGGTCCAAATAAGTTTTCTGGAAAGTTTCACTTCAATCGAATAAATGGTTAGAAAATTGTTAATACTTTAAAGCATTACCGCCTAGTACTCTCGCGCGTGAAAATAAATTCTAAAATAAACTTGGTAAATCTATATCAATATTGAATTTAATTAGTAAAATATTATATTCAATATCAAATAATATCTTTCTCATTAAAATAAATAGTACAATCTATATTATAATATATTCATGAATTATTATTAAAAACAAAAAATTAGGGCCTCGCGTTTGTTGCGACTAGCGGCCGGGCAAAGCCCACGGCGCCGTACGACTACCGATCCAAAAAGGTCTCCGATTGGACGCTTCTCAGCCAACCAACGGTTTCCGCTGAGTTAGCGGAGTTAGCGGGGTTAAGACCCTCGCACACTAAACGCAGTGTGCCGTAAAGACGGATCACCTACAGGCCGTACGCTCACTCACACAATGCGCCGTCCAATCACAGGCATGTGTGAGTGAGCGTACGGCCTGTAGGTGATCCGTCTTTACGGCACACTGCGTTTAGTGTGCGAGGGTCTTTAGCGGAGTTAGCGGAGAGTTACAGAATCGCAACCCTGCCCGAGTCGAATTTTTTTTCCTATTCAGCTGCTCTAAGCACTCAAATCAACCTATTATCACCCTGCCCAACCTAAAGCGCCTATTTTGACCCGCGAAGTCCTACTCGCAGTGGAATTGTACTCCTATTTAGCTGCTCTAAGCACTCAAATCAACCTATTTTGATACTGCACCACCTATAGCGCCTATTTTGACCCGCGGAGTCCTACTCGCAGTGGAATTGTACTCCTACTTTAATTCTCTACAGCCTACTCAACCTCATTTAGGACTGTTTAACCTGGAAACCCTACTTTGAACCGCTACGTTCTGATCAGGGTTGGAAGTCAATAATTAGTTTTACCTATTTTATTAGCCATCATTTTGATAATGTCCATTTAAACATCTTTCAATCACACATTTTATTTGTGATGCGTCGTTAAACTTTCTTCAGTCATCCATTACGTTGATGATGTGTCATTTAAAAAACTTGAATTGAACATCACAAATGGATTGCATACATGAAATAATTTTAATTACGCACACTGAGAGAAATTCTATGTGTAAAATCAACATTTTTGATGAAGTTGAAATTTTTTAATAACCAGAATAACTTTAGGAAACAGATGTTTAGTTAAGATATCTTAGCTGCATTAAAACGTTGATATCATTGAGACAGATGCTAATTTCAAAATAAATAAGGTAACGTGATATATTATTTCAATAGATAGTTGAGCGTAGTCGGTAGAGGGTGCGACTAGTAATGCGAGCGAATGCGTGCGTCCCCGGATCGAATCTCGGCCAAAATAATGCGAAGTTTTTCTAATCTGTAAATTAGCAATATTTTTCTCAGTGCATTACAAACGTAATATGTGATTGAAATAATTGTAGCATAATTGAGATAAATTTTGATTATGCTTATTGAATGACGTTTTGAATTTTGATATTCACCCCATAATTCCGTGATCACGAATTTCTAGGGTCTGGAGGGTTATACGAGGTTCTCGGGAACTCCTATTTTGAGCCTGAAAGTGGCAAATTGTCCGATATCTGACTGTTCTAGGTGCAAAGTAGGAGGTCATTTTACATTGAAAGTGAACTTCCGGTGACCCTGCACATCCTCCCAAACGGTAGGAGTTACAGGTCGAAAGTAGGCGCTAAATTTCGACTCGGGTGACGATGAAGGACAGTCACAGTCTGAAGTACAGCTACGGATGCAGACATGTTGTAGTATGCGCACCTCAATATATGATTGTTTTATGTTAGGACATGAATCAGACTCAATTAAAACTTATTAAAATCATTGAATTTGCTTCGCCTGCTACAGGTATGAGTGAACATATTCAGCACCATGCAAGGAATTCCCTTATTAGCACAAAGTACGTCTGTACATATTTTATTTTTCAACAGAAACCTGCCATGGAACCCGTAATGCGGTAGAGGTGCTTTTACCTAAAGTGAACGAAATCTTACTTTTATTGAGAGATCGGAGACCAATAGATGTTCCTGCACAAGCCAGCGCAAATTTGCTTCCGGATTTTCCACTCACGACAATTGCTGCCGTAGTAAAATTTGAGAACGAACTAAAGGCAGATGATGTCATGCAGAAGCAATCCGTGCGTTCTATTTTACATTTCATTATAGATAACACAATTTTTCGCTTTCTGAAATAGGTATTGTGCTTGTTAAATTCCAACAAGACATTATTATAATAGTTTTGATGGAGACACCGAGTATAGATCTATGCAACATCAGCAAAATCATATCACTAACAATTACCTCACACATAACAGAAGATCCGAGTATCGCAAATTGGTGGACGTACCGCAGAATATCATATCAGGAACGTCTTACATATTATCTTAACTGACGAAGTTGCTCGATCTCTGACTTGGGTACTAAAAAAACCAGTCGGATTAACAATGCACGACAAAGAGATGACCTCTATCATCATTGGTACGCATTAACTGAACATTCATTCATTCTATCGTTCTAAATCGTATTCAATAGATTATTTTTAGAAGGGATCTGATCATAAATTATTTGGTATTTATACCGTTGATGTATCTAATTTATTCAATTAACATCGCAATAATTGATTCAATTATTACCTTTCAGGAACTATATTGAATGGCGGACACAAGACAACAATAAGTATCCTACAGGATAATTTTCAAAATTGGCTGCGGCACGCAGGCGATAGATTAAAATTGAATAGAAACAAATAAAATCAAGATTCTGCATAATACGTGTACGATGTCGTGCATGTGTAATTCGTGTTATGTTCTTATTTTTATTTGTTTTTGTATTATTTGTAATAGGCTGGGTGTTAGGATAAGTTTACTATACAGCGTTATATTTACTCATTTATTCCTATTTGTTCATATTCGTTTTTTTTGTTGGTTTATAATTGACCTGTTTAATGAAGAGGCGGAATGTAATATTTTCGTAATCATCATTACGATTCGACTGATTTTTAATAAATAATTATTGATAAATAGACCTTATATTCAATTTATACTAATATAATAATACTAGGGGGGCTTCGCCCCCCTGCGCGCTTCGCGCGCCAACCCCCCATCTTTTGATTCGTATCAGTTGTTTTGAGACCCGAATAATCCGTGGATTTTATGTTCTTCGAAGAACGACCGAATTTCTAATGAAATCCAGTAAATGTTTTGTAGATCGCGATTATATATTCTCTCCACATTAACTATAAGGTACTGACAATTTAGATTTTCCTCGAAATCTATTATTTCCTTGGCCTGTTTTCCATGGTTTCCTCTCAGAACCGCCGCTGCTCAGGGCTCTGCCGTGCAGATCTGTTGATTGTAATAGCAAATGCTGATAGAATAGGGAATTGTGCGGTTCTATTTTGGTAACTATGGCAACCATTTTGTTTACCATGACAACTATTTTGTTTACCGTGGTAACCATTCTGGTTACCATGGCAACCATTTCGGTTACCATGGCAACCATTTTGTTTACCATCGCAACCATTTTGGTTACCATGGCAACCATTTTCTTTACCATGGCAACCATTTTGTTTACCATGGCAACCATTTTCGTTACCATGGCAACCAAACCCAGGAATTCTAAGAGAAACAAACGAATTCTGGGAAAAACGAAAGAATTCTGGGAAAACCCAGGAATTCTGGGAAAAACAAAAGAATTTTGGGGAAAACAAAAGAATTCTGGAAAAACTCAGGAATTTTAGGGAAAAACAAAAGAATTCTGGGAAAACCCAGGAATTCTGGGAAAAACAAAAGAATTCTTTCGTTTTTTCTCCAGAATTCCTGGGTTTTCTCCAAAATTCTTTTGTTTTCCCCAGAATTCTTTTGTTTTTCTCAGAATTCCTTGGTTTTGCCAGAATTCTTTTGTTTTTCCCAGAATTCCTGGTTTTTCCCAGAATTCTTTTGTTTTTCCCAGAATTCCTGGGTTTTCCCAGAATTCTTTTGTTTTTTCCCAGAATTCCTAGGTTTCCCCCAGGGAGGAAGCCGAGCGGTGCTAAGGTGGCGCCGCGGGGGGGGGGGGGGGGAGCCCAAAAGACCGAGCAGAACAGAGGAGGCCATGGAATCCGACACGGCGGCGACCTTTGACCTTGAAAATCTATGGGGAAAACAAAAGAATTCTGGGAAAAACCTATGGGGATTACCCATAATTCCCTAGAATAATGACACGGCAGCGGGGGCGGCAGCGAGGGGGGGGGGGGGGGGGGGGAACCGAGCGGAGTCGAGGAGGCCGTGGAATGTCCGACACGGCGGCGGCGGCGGCGGCGGCGGCGGCGGCGACTGAATTATATAATATAGAATGATATATACCTAGATTATATGGACTGCCTGAGAAGCGTCCCTGAGGCGACGACATATAGCCGGCTTGGTTGTGACGACATATAGCAGGCTTGGTTGTGACGTCGTAAAACAGTCCGCAAGAGACGTCTTTAAGCCATCCGATTTCGACTCATAGAACGACATTACGACGTCAATCTGACATCCCTGCCGGAAAAATCCGATAAAATCCAGTTGATTCGAATAGAAATATTGACTAACTCCAATCAGTTTCTATGCAGTCTATCTAGAACCGCAAAGTTGCGAATACAATATTAATCAGATCGTATACGATACAATCAGGTAACGGTCTCTATCAGGAAATACCGATAGAATTTCTTTCCGTTTTTATCAGATTCTATACGATGCGAATTCCACATGTGATTCATTCCGATTTTTAATATAAAAAATGTATCCGATTGTATTCGGACCATCAAGAGTCTCATTCTATTTGATTTTATAGGGTCTGACCTAAATCAATTTCAATCGATTTCATTTCGGACTTACAGCTTATCGTTCCGAAATTGAAAAAACCGATTTACGTTCTATCCGGTTTCCGTGTGATCTTTCACATTCTTGTGGCTTTTCGATTCGATCCGGATTTCCAGAGACCTTGCCTATCCGTCTGCTTCCGATCCATTTACCTATCCGAGTTCTTCCGAAAGTCGAGCTTCTCATCTCATCCGAATCCCACCTGCTCTTGTATGTTCCTGGCGCTATACGATTTAATACAGATTTGCAGATACCTTTCCTATTCGTTTCCTTCCGTTCCATCCACCAATCCTACTTTATCCGGAAGCCGAGATCCTCGTTTTATCCGGATTCCATGTGATCTTGTACATTACTGGCGCTATAAAATTCAATCCAAATTTCCAGATACGTTGCTTATCCGTCTGCCTCCGATCGAGCCGCCTATCCGAGTCTATTCGGGAGCCAAAATCCCCGATCCATCCGTGATCGTGTACGTTTCTGGCGCTATTCGCTTCAATCGGAGTGTCCAGATACATTTCCTATCAGTTTTCTTCCGATCCATCCACCTATCCTACTTTATCCGGAAGCCGGAATCCTCGTTTTATCCGGATTGCATGTGATCTTGTACGTTACTGGCGCTATAAGATTCAATCCGAATTTCCAAATACGTTGCTTATCCGTCTGCCTCCGATCGATCCGCCTATTCGAGTCTATTCGGGAGCCAAAATCGCCAATTTCCGTCCTCTAGGTCGACCGCTACGTAGTTTGCATCCTCCAGGTCCACCGCACCGTAGTTTTCGTCTTCCAGGTCCACCGCACCGTAGTTTTCGTCCTCCAGGTCGACCTCACCGTAGTTAATAATTTACCGAATAATGATGCATGAATTATCAACGTGTACACCATCAATTGTTCATCAATCATTACTTACAATCGGTCGACCTGGAGGACGAAAACTATGTAGCGGTGGACCTGGAGGACGGAAACTACGTAGCGGTGGACCTGGAGGACGGAAACTATGTAGCGGTGGACCTGGAGGACAAAACTACGTAGCGGTGGACCTGGAGGACGGAAACTATGTAGCGGTGGACCTGAAGGACGATAACTATGTAGCGGTGGACCTGGAGGACGGAAACTACGATGCGGTTGACCTAGAGGACGAAAACCACGTAGCGGTGAACCTGGAGGACGGAAACCACGTAGTATTGAACCTCTGGCTTGCTTGCGCCAGGTATTGTTACTCACATTGAAAAGTTCTCGCATATCTTTATCACTGACAGCTGACTATTTCGATCACGCACCGTCCAATTCACTGATCTCTATTGAACACTGTCGCTGTCTCCATCTCCATCATCGTTAAGCAGCAACATCGCGAGCCGCGCCCTGATCACATCGATCTCGGCGTCGATTTCTTTCGCTTTCGCCATCAACGGGTCCCGGAGCAGCCACAAGTCCCGGGGATCGACGTGAGCTATTACTTCAGCAGCTAAGTTTTCTATTTCTGTAACTGAAAACTATCGATCACAAAACTGTACCTTTCCGCGAAAACTGGGTTGTCGAGGAACAATCATACTCACTTCTTTACGCGATGCTGTTTCAAGTCCAAGTGACGCCTCCTGCAGAGAAATCTTTCTCGCTACATCGCGTACCATGAGCAAGGGAAGGGATACTTATCAAGAAACGGCTCGATGTCCCGAGGAGTATCGTCTGACCGTTCTTGCTATATATTTCTCGTACGTGCAAAACTGCTGAGGTTGCTGAAATACTGGCGGGATGTAGACGCAATAACCAACGCACACGATATTTCGTAACAAAATTTACAATTTATTCCATATTGCTTAAAACTATAGCCCATAATTAACAACGTTTCCTTAAACATATCTGTACACATGATAAACAATCGGCGTCGAGTTTGTAGCAGCTCTTCAATTTTTTGGCCACGCAATTGTAAAACGACGCGGCGATCGAATCATTTTTTACATAATCTGTCGTAAAATTATTGACAAAATCTTCCAACGTGTAGCCAAAATGCATATAATATAGAAACATGACACAAAACTGACCACACACGTCAGAAAAGATACTCTGGAGCTGGCGCGTGTTGTACCGGTAGCGGGGACAGTTTCTTCGCAGACGACGCACGTGGTGTGGGATGAAGGGTGCAACTCCGTAACTGTCAAAGTAGACTCCGTTGCCGCACTCGTCGCTGTAGAAGGCGACCCAGTGACTTCCTGGCTGTGTGTGGTCATCGGTGTTTGCGATAAGGGTCGCCGGGCGGGACCACCGTAGAGGAATACGATCAGCCGGGTACACTCCACACGTACTTGTCGGTATCAACGCCAAAACCCTCTGAAGTTCCAGACTATTCATTCCACTCTTCGGATTCGGCTGTAGAAAACCCGCTACTGTCCACCTCGTCAACCGTTTTCCTCCCCAGCAACCAAGATTTTAGCACAGTCGCGCGATTCAACGAGCAGACAAACTCTCCGGGATTGCACAAAGCGTGATGCATGCAGTACGTATCCGAGGGCGGCAGCTTTCCGAATGCGGGGCAATCTTCGTCTTCCAGATTTGTCACCTGACGCGACATAACGCGCCGCAACAATTTCGCCTTTTCGGCACCGCGCGTATAAATCATGCAGGCCGAACGTGCCACGGCGCGCAGTTTTCTGTAGATTTGCCGGTCCTGAATGTCGCCGTCGAACCACTCTATACCGTGATGATTACGGAAAAGATAGTTGTTCTGAGCACAAATGTTCGCGGGGAGATCGGAGAAAGCGCAGGGCGGTGTGGCAACCCAGTGGCCGATGTGGTCGCGATTCAAAGCCAGGACGGAAACTTCCTTGACAGCGAAACCGTTTTGAGCGTCCCGAAAACCCTGCACATCGACGACGTAGTCCATCATATTAGCATAGACGTGCTCTCGTGTCTACGGAAAACTGAATACTGCGTGCGTCGTTCGGCCGCAACGGCCTCCCATCAATCCACAGCGTCAGCTATTCTTTTCTGTCTACGATGGGTGGTGGGGGGGCGGTGATTCAGATCGCTGATTATCCTCCAAAGTCCACTATAACCTGGCAAGCTGCGTCGATTTCCAATATGTTGTCAAACTCCGCGTATACGATGCAATTTATTGTCTTGGGTAGGGCAACTTCGAATCGCACCTCGATTCTAACGCTACCGTGTCTGATCAAATTCCAGTGCGTGCCGCTGTTTGCCGACAGATCGGGGGTGAGATCGGAAGCCGTCAAGCAATACCCGTGGGGGAAATCTTCACGGCCTATGCCGTTCCCATCGTTTAGAAAATGTATACCTGTTCCAGAGAAGAGGGTGTGGTAGGCATCCACGTAGAGCTTGCTGCGCGTAAAGTCGGGTTGCAGCGGCTTCGAGGTGTTGTAATCGGGATCCTGAGATCTTTCATACAACTACAATTTATTTAAAGGTTCGTTGTCGAATTAAGAGTTGGAACTCAGTCGTACAAAGTAATTCAAGTTTATTTAATATATGAAGTTTTACAAAGGCTTTACCAATTTCGAACTAATCTCTATATAATGTGTCTTGCTTCTGGTCGCGATGTTCTGACGACGGGCGCGTCGTCTGTCTGCCCTTTAACGACTCTTTTGGTGCTGCGTCTGCACATTGCTATATATTTCGCCATAAGATCGAGTCGTTGCCCTGCTATATCGGATATGAGGTGTCGCAATAGCTTGGTATTCGAATTGCAACAGAGGGGATTTGCGAACCGTCCACGTACAACGACAAAAAGTTAATATTGAAATGTTGAAAGTTGAAGGGGTTGTAGGCTTTATCACCGTTGAAGGCCTTGTTATCGACAAAGCCCACTATCATTCTTTTAGGCAATTGACCCAGAAATACAATGTCCAACGTATCACCCTGCACGCCACTGTGAATAGTCATAGTCTTCACCTCCACTCTGGTGAGAGGATACTTTGCCGTACCTCTGCTTAGAGCTCTGGCGTGTGCCAGCAGGACGCCGGGATTTATCGTTACGCGTCGCACGAGCAGCGAGGCCTCTAGTATGTGTATCCCGTGTGTGTCGGTGCTCTCCATGAGGCAGAAGGCGTCTCGCGAGCGCACGAGCCGTACCCGAAACTCGACACCGTTTAGCAGAAACTTTTCCTGATTAAACACGTCGCAGTGAAGATGCCCGATCAAATCCACAGTGGTTTCGGCATTCAGAAATTGTTGCCGCTGGGCAAACCCTTTGTTAGCCGGTCCGATTTCATCCATCTTCCCGGCCGTATCCCCGTACCACAGGGTAGTGATTAGGTGTGACTTTTTCGCTGCCGAATTGTAATTCAGTAACGACTCGATGTAGGCACGATAAGCGTACGCGTTATTGGCTGGTGAAACCAGCTTCTGATTGAAGAATACATCGGCCTGGCTAAACAGAGAGTGCAGCAGGTTGTTTACAGGGGCCACGACAGCCTTTGGAGCGCCCTTGGCCACGGCTCCGGTTACCGCCGTGAGCGGCTGCAGACTCACACACGGAGAGAAAAGACGTGCAGTGAGTCCCCCGCGACGGAGAGAGATTGTCATTTTTGTAGTAGCGCCGCTATCCGTTCGTTCGGGGGAGCCACTACTCCTCAAAGAGTACTGACTGCCTCGCAGGCGGGTTTTCACTGTACCGACGGCGTGAGTCCCACTTTTTCGTGTAACGTCTGCAGCAGCCCCTCGAACTTTCGGGAGAGCTGCTGCCCCGAAAGCGTGTTGCTACTCCTCGAATTCGTGGTACAGCAGCGCCACTACCGTTCGTACAGTGACTGCACGTCTTTTCTCTCCGTGCACGAAGACTGAGCATAGTGTGGGAGAGGTCGAGATACTCGTCGCTGAGGCCGGGTACCATAAACTCTATAGGTGAGTCATCAGTGAGCGACGACACAGGCTTGTAGTGGACCCACTGACCGCTCTCGATCGTGGTTTGCGTTGGTGGTAGAGAGAACAAGTCCAGCTCCGATTTCAGACACTCGCAGAAGTGCGAGTGCAAGTACGCCATGGTCGATGTTTATTATTGTTGCTAGCGAGCCCCAAAGATATCAGCCACCGTTCTTCTTCTTTTACTTCCGCAACAGCTTTTCTTCTTCTTTCGCTTGAGAGTTGTTTTCGTCTTCCTGATTCCGGCAAGCCCTGGTTTCTTCTTTCTCGGCTTGATTTTCTTAACACCTTTCCTGCGAGATCCGATCGATCCTGCTCCGCGACCCCGCATCAACTGTCCCCTCGATCGGCCGCGCAACGCTTTATATCCGGATCCCTTCATCATGTTGCCCAATTTATCGATAGCTTTCCGCTTCAGATTGCGCCCCGACTCGATGATACGATTCTTGAGGGCCTCTTTGGAGGGTGTGTTGTTTTCCATATCCTCCATGACGTTCACACCGGTCCGCAGAGCCTCCTTGCCCAACACGCGCGGTCCCGTCTTCAGAACGGGTATCACGCGACGAAACAATCCCCCCAGAAAGCTACCAATCCCGTGACCGTGCTGATGCGGGGCACCGGAATAAACGCGGTCTATACCACCACCACCCACCTGATTGTCGTAATGTTCAGGGTAGTGGGTCATCAGTGCGTCTTCTCGAAGTGCAGCGTAACCGTCAATGTCCCGTGCGTGAATGGCATAAGTCTACCCAGACAGTCCCTCATATCGATTTCTAGGGTTCGGAAATGGTTGAGAAGCAGAGGTACGTAGTGCGGAGGCGCGAGGGATTTGCTCTCCGAGACACCGTTGTGAAAATTTTTCCTCACTGTCTGCACTATACGCAGCAGCGGTGCGTAGACATCACCCACTATTCTAGGCTCCGCCAGATCCGTGTAGACAAACATCTGCGAGGGTATCCCGCCGGGTGTGTCCAAAGGACGGTTGGCCACCAGCTTGTCGCGTATGTTGGTCGTAAGCTTTGGAAATCCCAGCTGTTGACGCAAACCACCGGAAAACGACAGGTAGTGACCATCCTTGCAGCTGCATTTTCTAACGACTTCCAAACGATCGTCCGCGCCGTCGGCTCGTCCGAACTCCAAATGTTCCTCGATCGTCGCGAGGCTGTTCAATGCACGGATAATTTCCCAAATATCCGTGTAAGCCCCCGGCTCGATGAAGAATTGACCATGCGCCACTCGTTTGCCATCCGACGACGGAATATCGTGAAAATTCTCGGCGGGTGTGTCCGAACGATGCACGTGAAATCGCACACCGTTGTAGGGCTCGTTTATGTTTCGAAGCGTCAGCGGGTACTGAATCTCCACCAGGGCGACTCGCAGAGGCGTCTTTTCGTTTGAACGGGACGGCATATCTTGTTTACGCTGCGAGTGACCACCCTATGCAACGCTGTACCTTGTATTGCCCGTCGCTCGACGCGAATAGACTCGTTAGCCTCGACCACCATGCCCCGGATCGAGTTAAAATTTATCCTCATTCGCTTCTCCTCACGTAAATAACAGAGTCCGTATCGTAATACAACACCCGGCGCCCGAGCCTCTCGAGATAGCTGTACAGCTTGAGGCGAGCCTGAGCAGTGGTGTAGGTGGCCAGCACAACGTTGGCCAGGGGGGACGGAACGATGCTCTCCTTCGAATTAATCCAGCGTGCGTAGAGTACTTGCTCCGTAACCGGTAAGATATCCACCACCTCGTTCCCGGGGTCGGTCAACAGTTCCAGCAAGCGTTGGCGGTCTTTGATCACCTCGGTACGCGGGAGGTTTTCGCGCTGGCCAAATGTACCCCAGAACGAGTTCAGGCAGAGCTTGGATACGGAGCGCAGGCCTGCGTTCTTTGTTATTTTGTCCCGCTGCAACCTGATACCCTCCACCTGCTCGTACTCGTCGAGATAACGCTCGCGGGAAGCCTCGTCCGTGCACTCGCCGGGCCAGCCGCTGGCTTCTTGCTTTATTTTCAGAAAAGTGTCTATGTAGCGAGCGAAGAGCCCCCCTTGACCGCTCGCCGGCTCGTACACGGTGCTCTCGTACTGCCAGATCTCGGATACATCGATCACGTTGTAGCCCATAGCCACGGCTTTCTGCAGCTCGGCCGACACCCAGGTACCGGTGAACCACCGATCGGCCTCCGACTCGTGCGAGCAATCGATCTGCAGAGAAGCCTCGCAGCAGGAGCGACACAAAGGAAACATGAGTTTTCCTCACATCCGGACCGGCAGCACAGGATGATAGAGATTCCTGAGCTGTAGGATCACGCATTTCACGAGCCCCTCGAGCCTGGAGATGTCGGTGTTGTAGGGACCGGTCAACACTTTGCACTCCCTACCGACGTAGACTCGCGGGTGGCCCACGGGGTAGCGACCGGTTTTGCACACCCAAGGGTACAGAGAGCATACGTCTACGTATCGGATCTCCTCCCCAGGGGCAGCCTCGTGATAACGCTTCGTGTTCCCCGTACGCCCGCCGGAAAACGCGTCTCGAGGATTCAAGGGGTCGCGCGAGACGACCAGCGGATGTCGATAGACGTAATCGCGCATTTCCGGATCGGCTTTCAACGTCTCGTCGAACACGCACTCCCACATCTCGGTGACCCTGTAATGAAGCTCGATCATTCGCGTCGTTTTCGCCACTGTCTCTTCCCACCGTCTGTCCATCGTATCCCCGCCGGGTAACTCTTTGTCGCGATTGACCGTGTGACATCTTCTACACCCGTGCCAGTAGCAGCCGTGAAATTCCAACACGTGTAGTTCCCCCTCCGCGTCGGTGTAATACCCATCGACAAGCCGTCTCGTCTCGGGGATCCTGTACTGGTGACCTCGAGCAGCGTGCCTCACCTCTACCCCCAACACCCTCTTCATCCAAACGAGCCATTTGACGGCCTTCACCGATTGATTGCTGGCCAACCTGTACCCACCGGCGGGTAGCACACCTATGGTACGGGGTTTAAGGAAATTTTGGCGAAACACGACGGAACAGGCCGACGCTATGGTGGTGCTTCGCGAAAACGGGCAAACACCGCCGCAATTCAGGAAAATATCTCTAAACGCGACGCATGCTCGGCGAAGGATGTCTACGTCGCTGCGGCAATATTCCACTAGCTCACGGTTGAAATCGAACACGTAGCCAGCGGCCGTGGCTTGCTCGTACCATTTGTATAAAGCGTGCCTGTCCGAGGTCTTCATGCTGTCGGGTGAGTAGAACCCCGCGGCTGGCAACGTACCCATGTAATCCCGATTCTCCGGAGTATTGAACAGATGTGGAAAGATACCCTTGCGCGATTTCACGGGAGGCCAAATGCCTTGGGTAGCGCGGCTAGAGCCATAGGCATATAGGCCAGAGAGTCAAGGAAACGCGTGTGACCTGTCTCCATCAGTATGATCTTGGTACCGTTCAGAATCACCTGTGGCGGATCTCTGTTGTTTTCCACCAAGTAGCGCAGTATGAATTGAGAATCGAATCCGCTAGCGTTATGCGCTATGCAGAAGATCTTTTTGAAGCGAGAAACGTCCCGCGTGACAAACTCCACTAGCTGTTTGACGGGGTTCTCTCGGAATACGAACTCGCGCACGAGGCCGCAACAGGAACAGGGTGTGGTTATGTCAGGCTCGTGTATGCAGTTGGTGCACGTCTGCTGAGCCACGCACAGATTCGGTACGTGCAGATTGACATCTCGGCTACCGGCCACCGAAGCGCACTGTTGCGTCTCAAAGTCGTAAAATACAAATATATGTTCCGGCTTTCCAGTGGGTGGTTTGAGAGGTTGCATGTAACAGTCATGGGTGACCGGCTGTACGGATCCGCACGTGTTGCAGTACGCGTTTCCGCAGGAGTGACCGCCCTTCGCGCGATCGACGAACAGACCACACCCGCTGCACATCTGCAGGGTATCGCAGACGCTTCTGTGCGAATCGAACGATCCCGCGACCCGATGTCTCCGCAGACATTCCTCCCCAAAGAACCACCGGCCGCAGGCAACGCACGGTGTCCGTACCCCCGCTCTGTCGCACTGTGGTGCGGTGTTGCAGCCGGCACATCTGTTGGAGCACCTGTGATCGCCTGTATTACGATAGGCAACGTTGCAGGGCTCGCAGAAGCGTCTGTTGGCCGCTGCGGCAGTAAGATTTAGTATAGGTTTGTAATGACCACCGCGAGGATAATACAGTTGGTTCAATCTACCGCTGACGCATTCACCCTGCTCGGCAAACACACGCGCACCGTTGTAAACAGGCTCATCCCCGCGCCCCAGCGTGTTAAAATCGTATATGACAATGGCTAAACCAAAGGTTTTCAGATATTCTTGAAATCTGACGATCTCTCGCATGCCGCGACCCTCTGGGGGGACTTCTACACCTGCCTCTCTGCACAAAGCCATGGCGGACTCCCTCTGAATCCTAGATTTTGCGTGACGTACCTCGGACCATCGAGGTGTGGGGTCAGCGTCGTTACCTCCGATACCCTCTCTGTTCAGGTAGGCGCGAGCAGAAATTATAGCGCGCGGTAGACAAAGATTGTCACGTTCGACCTCGAGAAGCGATCGTTTGCTCACCTCCTCGTGCGTGAGGGGTTTACTTTTTCGCCCGCGGCCCACCGGTACGCTGACTCGGTTAATCGTGATTCTGAGCGCGTCATCAACACGAAATTCGGATGCGCTTTGGCTGAGACTGAACACGAGCCGCCAGAGATCCTCGTAGTGAGAGTCCCGGACTGGCCAAAACGACAATCCGGCTGTGCCCAGAGCAAACGAAGGGGTGTCTAGTCCGAATCCTATATAATCGTTAGTGGGATCATCGACAGAGCCCGGGGCAGTGGTCGTGGCGTAATTGTGAATATCCCTGATGGTTTCTTCAAGCCAGGTTACAGGGTCTACGGTTTCGGGCGGTGTTATGATTTTCAGCGTCAAGACGCTCCCCGTGAGTGCAAATCTACGATAATATTTACGACTCTCATCTACAATCGCAAACCTGACACCCAGAGGACGCGCGATATGATCATCTACAACTCTGCCAGTCACTCTCTCTCTCTTCCCCCCGCCGTGCTGCATGCCCGATGTGCCGGCTCCGTCGTCGATACCTCCGGCTCGTTTCAACACCGAGTAGACGGCGTGACGCCGCTCTAATAGCCGAGAGTTAAAGCCCAGGTTACACGAGTCGTCTTGAGAATTAGAAAAAGGGAAAATGCAGACTCGCGCGCACTCACCGGAGGATTCGCCGGAAAACACCACTTCTATCGCATCGTCGGTTGACGAATTTTCGGGAGATGGTGGTGGTCTCTCTCTCTTTCTCCCACCCTGCTGCATACCCGGTGTACCGGCACCTTCGTTGATACCCCAGGTCCGTCTCAACGGTTTGTAGACAGCGTGGTGCCGCTCTGATAGCCAAGAGTTAAAACCCAGGTTACGCTAATAGTCTTCAGAATTAGGCAAAGGAAAAATGCAGACTCACCGGAGGATTCGTCGGAAAACACCACCTCCATCGCATCGTCTGTTGACGAATTTTCGGGAGATGGTGGTGGTATTGGCGCTATGGTAGCCGTATAATCGACGGGACGTGCATCTTTGACAACCACGGCTTGTTTGACCGTATTATCGCTTTGTACGGGATAGGTGACTTCGACAGCTTCTGCTTGCTCGGATGCTCGTATCAATTCGCGTTCTTCCTCCTCCTCCTCCCGTGCGGCAAGCTCACAACGAGCCGCAGCATCGCACATGAGCTGATCCTCCTCCTCGTCGACCTCCACCTTTTCGTTCATCCAATTCGTCTCAGACTCGCTGGTCGAGTTGTCTGGTTGAAAAATACCATGAAGCGAGTCGTTGGTAAAACGTTCGTAGAGCAGAATTATCACTTACCCTCGTAATCCTCGTACTTCCGTCTTAATTTGACGACTTCGGGGAATGACTGACAACCGCGTTCGCGCAGCACTTCGACAACCGTCTTCATACATTCCCAAGAATTGTTAAACACACGCCTTTCGTACATCCGACCGATATCGTAGATGGTGCAACACCATAAAAGACCCCTCAATCGGAAGAGTAGAATAGAATAGAATAGTCTTTATTTATTATCCATAGCGATATTGGATAAATCCTACCTTGCATTTACAATGCGCTATGCAAGGTAGGCGGAGAACAACAGTCTTATAACCTAACTTAACTTGGGTAGAGAGAGAGAGAGGGGTACATATAGTACGAGCAAGCAGACAGGTTGTATATATAGGTATATAAATATACCTACATATATAGAAACACCCGCATTCGCACGAGGGACAAGGGAAACCGCCGAAAAACCTTGTCCAGGTGTGGCCGGATCCAAGCTCAAACCACCGTGAGTCAAGTCTGCGCCTGAACGGCGTGACCCGTCTTACATTTTTTTCGCAAGTTGCCGCTCAGGCCTTCTTTGACTCGCTTGGGGATTTGAACTCAGGTCCTCCCGCTCCATAGTCTCGAGTGCTAGCACTACGCTACTACTGTCGGTAGCGCGGGTGCCGGAAGGTCAACCAGCTCGCGCCACCAATTTTCGTCAAACTCTCTCACGGTTTGGGGAGTGGACCTCCTGGCGTAATGCAGCACGTCGCGTATCACGCTTCGAACTACGCTGTCCCGGTAAATCACCCGGTTCACCCCCGTTAATTCTTGTCGAAATTTATTCTCTTCCATTTTTTAGGCTGCTTATTCTAAAACTGAGGAAATTGCACGAATGCAGCTGAATTTATAGTTTTCGCGGATGTGACACACCTATACCAGATCCGTCTCGTGTGCGAATCATAATTCCTTCCGACGCACGTGTGTGTGTGTGTGTGTGCGAGTGCGAGAGACAGAGGTTGCGAAAATATATATGCGACGTTAGTTTTCGATTCGTAGTGTAGGTTGTATGTCGAAGTTATGAAGCCGTTGACGACGTTATTTTCCCGCAAAAATTGGAGTATTTGTCTGCTATTCTAAAGAAATCGTTCGCGCAATTGGCTCCTCAGTTATGATAGGCGCGCACGTCTTTCAACTCTTCCATTGCCCATCTAAATTGATTGAACATTTTTTGTTAGGAACCCCTTGGAATTAGAGAGTTAAACTAAAGAGAGAGGATAGCGAAGACGTACTTTTATTCCTACTTCGAGATGCTTCTGGTCTGGTCTGCTAATTTCTAATGCGACTCTGTATTCCCTTTATGAGAATTTCGTTAGGGACGATGATAAAAATTGTGTGTGTGTGTGTGTGTGTGTGTGTGTGTGTGTGTGTGTGTGTGTGTGTGTGTGTGTGTGTGTGTGTGTGTGTGTGTGTGTGTGTGTGTGTGTGTGTGTGCATCACAAATGTGTAGGGTGTCCATCTTAGGCGTCTAGAGTCGGGTGATTTGCCATCAGCGTCTTACGAAAGGGGATCGCTGTAGAAGTACGGCGTTCTTGTTGAGATGTTATAGAGACCGTGTTACCGATACCTTAAAGATAAGGATATCCGTTGCGAGGCGGAGTACGTGATTATAAAGTAAAACAAAAGTACATCGGATGATCGGTATAAGATTACATTTTTCACCGATGCGCGGTTAGCGAAGCTGCCTGCGACTGTTACGCGGCGCTGCATATTTTTGCTGAGGTGTGCAAAATGGGGAGGCATCACGGAGAAGATGCGGGGCTTTCAGTTGCAACTGAACAGTTAAGAGCTATGGCCACACCGAAGACAGGCTCGTTGAAAGAGGGGTGTAGTCGATTGTATAAAACTTTCGACATAGCGCTGAAGAAATCCAAGCGTAACTTGGTACTGTCGAGGACGTACGGGCTCAACAGTTCGTGGTCTAAAAAAGTGAATATCGGTCTTCGTCTCCGCTTGGATGGGAATTTCGAGCCTGTGGTGAAAGGACCCCGCACAAATCTTATGGAAATTGGATCCCGGTCAAATTGTCCAAAATTGTAGTATGTTGTGCTTCAGGTCATCCTGATCAAAAGTCATCATGGTCACAAATTTGACCGGGATCCAATTTCCATAAGATTTGTGCGGGGTCCTTTGTCAACAATTACTCAAGCGGAGTATCCATCAGCGCCGAAGCATGGGAGGAACTGGTAGAAAAGCTCGAAGATATCGAGAAGTACTTCGAGAAAAGCGAGCGACCTCCCGGCGGGCTGAGTTCTTTGCTAAACGACACAGTCTCGCTACCCGGAGGGTATACCCTGCGCTTCACATCGTCACACGGCTCGAAAGTGGTTGCGTTCTATTCGAACAATCCTGATGAGGTTGGAAGTCAGCAGGGGTACGAGAAAGATGATGATGATGATAACGCCGGCGATCCTAAACTCAAGAAGAGAAAGAAATACTTACCCGTAATTGTGATGCAAAAAGTTATGTTTGACGGCCTGCGACATATCGCCCACTGTATAGACGGGTATATTATTGAGCTGGAGCAACTGGCGGGGGATGTCAACAAATGCAAGGAGTTGCTGGTTCGCCACTTTGCCTCCTTGGTACGATCCAGAAAGATGAAGGCCCCGACTTTGCAGCAGATCGGCGTCGTGGTGTGCGAGGAGGCCGATGCAGCGGAGGACGCAGTCTGCAGGCTGATGATGATGGATGCGGATTCCCCCAAGACCCATTTGCGTGTTGTGTTTCACGAGTTGACCCGCTTGTTTTTACCCTACATCATTGCCGATATATGTCAGACCGTTTTAATTGATAAGTGATTTGTGTATAACGGATCTCCCAAGAGTTTTGCACGCGCACGGCACATGCGAATTGATAGACCTAGTTGGTCGATTGTGTTTTACATAATTGTGAATATTGAACCTCTGGTTTGCGTCGCGAGGTGTTGTCGTCACTTCAGCCTCCGCGATAAATGAGTCCTCCTCCTTCATCTAAATACATAATTGTTAATATTGAACCTCTGGTTTGCGCCGCCAGGTAAAGTTATCTTTTTCAGGCGTTATGGTAAGATTCAATTTTGGTCTGTAAGCGAAATTGAAATTTTCGTAAATTTGAATCATGTCTTACATGATTGTAAATATTGAACCTCTGGTTTGCGCCGGCAGGTATGATAACTGGCCAAAGTTTGTATTGATGCTGTAGTAGTTTGTCGATTTTTTCTGACATAATTGTAAATATTGAGCCTCTGGCTTGCGCCGCCAGGTATGATAAGTTTCTTTGTTACTTATTGTTAATTGAAAAAATGCTTGTAACAACTAGTCTTAATAGTAGTATTGAATAAACAAATATTTTCGAAAAATAATTTGTGTCAATCCCTGCGTATACCCTGTCATTCATTTATTAATTTCAGCTACTATATATAGGATAAGAATTTATTATTTCTCTAAACAGTCGTCATATTGGCTTTTGAAAAAAAAGGGGGGGGGGGGGGCTGTGGGGGTAAAAGTATATTTTTCAGAAAAACAGCCGCCATATTGGATTTTTAAAAACAGTCGCCATCTTGGATTTCGAAAAACAGGCACCATCTTGGATTTTGAAAAACGGTTGCCATCTTGGATTTTGAAAAACAGGCGCCATCTTGGTTTGTATGGGCGGCGCCATCTTGGATCGGACTGGCGGCAGTCTACGTCACTGGCGCCAAATCCCCACTCCCACCGGGTGACGTCATTTGTTATGACTCGCCATGGCTGTCATATACTACTTACGTAGCGGTCGACCTAGAGGACGAAAACTACGTAGCGGTGGACCTGGAGGACGGAAACTACGTAGCGGTCGACCTGGAGGACGGAAACTATGATGCGGTCGACGTAGAGGACGAAACACAGATAACGAGAACGTATGTTGTACGAAGACAACCCCCGGCGCCGACGTCGTTGAAACTCATAATTATCTGTAACTTGAATGCCATATGGTGACAGAATTTATCACTAGATTTAATCATTTATTTTCATTTCACTGAAAATTAACCCGCCACGGGTCAACAGTTACATACATATTAATGTAAATCCTCACGAATCAAAGTTTACCTATTGAGTCGAAAAGTGTTAGAGATTGTAACAGGCGACGATTAGATCCAGATCAACACCGGACGTCAGTTGATCAATGAAGTTAAGCAATTTCATCTGTGACCAGAATTCGGATGGGTGACCCACATGAAAACGAAATGAAAAAGAAAAAACAAAATGAAAAAGTTAATTGGGTAACACCGATACAAACGAATTTACAATTGGAATCACAAACTGGTATTGTATCATGATAATCTGATTACACATCCGAAAATCCGTAACCAGAAACCTAGTTGAATCGGATACACTCTTTTTGTATCCGTTTCTATTCGGAACTTCCAGCAGAGATATTATTAAGACGTCTTTGAAAATTAATGTCGTCGCTGAGACGACTTTTGTTTTTGTGTTTACTGGGTGAAGAACTGTGTATTACGTTCTTATTTTGATGTCTTGTAGATTTGGTAGATTTAGTGGATTTAGTAGATTTAGTAGATTTTCGTCGATTTGGTGTTTCGTTCTTGAGGGTAGGAGATACTGAAGTTTGAGGTGAAGATTTCAAAAAAATGTATTTCCGGTTTTTTGAGGAAAAGTGTTATTTGAACCCTTATCTATATGTACACAAATCCTTGAGCCGAGATAAAATTTATTATGCCCCGTTTACTCAATAAAACGTATAACATGACAGTAGAAGTTCCTAATTTTCCTATATTTCGGTTATTGCCATTTCAATTTGTGAAAATAAGTAACTTAAGATGAAAAAATAATTAAAAACGTGAGATCAAGAAATAATTACAAAAAAATAACGAAATAAAAATTATTTTTTTTAAGTCTGCTACAGTTTGAGAAAACATTCTAGTGACTCACATAGGCGCCAACTTCCACAAATCCCTGGGGTTGCTCGCACTGGGGTTGGGGGGGGGGGGGGGGGGACGGACAATGACTAATTTTGATTTTTCTCAGAATATCATAATTGCTATCGATATAATCAAGAATAAGAATGTTCTACAGCACACCTACTATACAATAATGGCCATATATGAAATACGTATCACAAAATTGTTATTGGTATATAAACAACGGTCTTTGACTAAGGAAATTTACTTTTTTGGTTACTCAAGCTATTATATGGGAAATTTCAGCTCGTTTCGACCTGACTCTGACCCTCGACCTCTCGGATTTGGCCAGCGGTTCTTCACATGATTGTTCTTAATCTAAAAAGCACTCATTATTTATTTTGGATTTTTTCGCCACGGTTTAGGGTGAGGTTGCCAATATCGTACCACCCCCTAAATCGTACCGTTTCAGTTTGGTAATTTTTGGCCAGAGTAGCTCCTCGATTTTTGAAATTGTATTGTTAAGAATGTTTGGAGAATTTTAAATACTGATGGTACCCATTTATACAATTCTCAGCATCGAGGAGATACTCTCGTAAAAGATTACCAAACTGAAACGGTACGATTTAGGTGGTAGTACGATATTGGCGACCTTACCCTAAATTTGCTACAATTTTTGAAAACGAGTATATTGACCGACACAATTTCAGAATCTGAAAAAGTTCTGAAAAGTCCTGTATCGGATATCAACGTTTTCAAGCTCAGAGCCGGAGTGAGGAGATCCTTCCTTCTCACTATTTTCAACCTTTTTCCAAAAATGAACGTTAAAAAAAACTAGAAGCGGGATTTATGTTACTATGGGTGGCTGCTGAAATATTTTAATCTGTCACACCAGATTATAGAAATTTTCTTGAGATTTTCCGCCAGAGATTTTTTAGACATTTTTCATTTCGCCGAATTAAAAAAAAAAAAGTTATTCTTCGAAAAATCTCAACATATTTTCAAAAATCTGGTGTGATACATGAAAGTGTTTCAGCAAACATTCATTTTTTATCCAAGAATAACATTAAATTTCTGAAATTATCCCCGCGAAACACCGGTGCGCAGCAACCCCTGAAATTCCCCAGGGGTTGCTTGAGCACCCGAGCAACCCCGTAGTCGGCGCCTATGGTGACTCAGTTTTTTTACAGTTGATGAGTGCTATTTTGATACATAGTTCATGATTTTCCCAGATTTTATGTCCTCCACTGAACAAAAATTTAGTCCATCAAAGAGAAAGTAGTTGTCGTAGGGTACAGGCTGCTGCGTTGCATGAAATTTCTTCAAATTTGGAGAAAATATTCTGTATGAATGTAATTTAGGGGTAAGCCAATAATATTCTATGTGTTATTCAAGTTGAAGACATAGAAATTTGTGATTGTAAAATATTTTTTCCAAAACGATGGAAAACAAAGTCTTACAATCAAAAATTTTTATGTCTAGAATTTAAATTCATGAAATATTATTGGTTCACCCCTAAATTACATTCATACAGAATATTTCTTCCAATTCTGGAGAAATTTCATGCAACGCAGCAGCCTGGACCCTGCGACAACTACTTTTTCTTCTATGAACTAAATTTTTGTTCAGCGTAGGACATAAAATCTGGGAAAATCATAAACTATGTATCAAAATAGCACTAATCAACTGTGAAAGAACTGAGTCACTAGAATGTTTGTTCAAAGCGTAGCAGTGATTTGGAAAGAATCAGATTCAAGGTGTGTATACTCCCATCAGACATCAAATCCAAAATATGTCTTTCTACGGTTGGAAATCATATTGAAGTTTTTGGCCACACACTTCACCAGAGATGAGCATCGAAATTCAGGTAGCAAATTGATATTTTTTCAAATGTTTATATTTACTTTACAGAACTAGATTTACAAGTTATCAACCGCACGATTCGCTACCCGCAGGTCAAATTGCTCAGACTCGACAGGACCAAGTTTATATCAACCAAACTGCTAGAATATAAATGTTGAAATTTTTTCAAGTTGTGATAATTGATATCCTTTATAATGCTTTCCGACTTCCTTGGAATGCTAATTTCTGAAACGCATGATAAAAATGTGAATTCCACCCCAATATTGTAGAAGCTATTCTTTTTTTAACGTAACATGCTCCAAAACTATTGGCGATCTGGTCTGAAACTAGTTTGGTTGATGCAGTAATGGAAATCTTGAATTTTGTGAATAATTTAAAAAAAAACTTCAAAGCGATTTATCTCAGAACTATGTTTTCGTCGATTGAAAAAGTCCCATGCGTCTGAGTTTTTGTCGAAGACTTCTGAAATTTTCAGGGTACATTTCTACGCACACTAGCTACAGATTCACGTTAGATTTTGTAAATCGACACAAAATTACGGATTTGAGGAAAAATATGTATTGTCTTATATTTAGGGGGTCTTGCCCCCTGTTTATATACTAGAGTATGACTGAGGGAATGTTATCGATGTAATGAAGGTTAAGGAATAACTTTCATGTGATTTAACAGTTTTGTTTTTGATGGTGCTTGGAATACACATAGTACTGGGATACATGTGTTATAAATCAACCCCAAAAAGCACCTTTGGTGCAAAAACCTTCCGCCAAGTCCATTAATGTGTAGATCACTCCACCAAAAAATAATCAAAGGTTGTGCTCGCTCACTCGATTGGTTGATGATTATCAATATACAAAAGCATTGAAATCAGATATAACTGCCAAGTACCTGTAGAATAATAAACGTTTGGAATTGAAAAATTTGTTCAAACTACATAACGTTGTACTCGTTCGCTCGCTGCGCTCGCTCACTCTATTGGCTTATGATTATTGGTTGAAAAAACAATTCGGATGAAGAAATTGAAGATGTCAACATTTATCTAAAAATATTCATAACGAAAAAATAATTTAAACAAAATTAAAAAAAAAAATTTGGAGTCCGTGGTACGTTGGCGGGCCAATGTTTGAATATCTATCAGATGACATTGACATGGTTCGTGATCGATATTTTATATTTCTTTTTCTACAAAAGGCCCTCCAAGTACCACTACCTCCAAATTTTTTTTTTTCAAATTTTTTTCAGATTATTTTTTCGTTATGAATATTTTTTGATAAATGTTGACATCTTCAATTTCTTCAACCGAATTGTTTTTTCAACCCATAATCATAAGCCAATAGAGTGAGCGAGCGCAGCGAGCGAACAAGTACAACGTTATTTAGTTTGAACAAATTTTTCAATTCTAAACTTTTATCATTCTACAGGTACTTGGCAGTTGTATCTGATTTCAATGCTTTTGTATGTTGATAATCATCAACCAATCGAGTAAGCGAGCACATCCTTTGATTATTTTTTGGTGGAGTGATCTACACATTAATGGACTTGGCGGAAGGTTTTTGCACCGAAGGTGCTTTTTGGGGTTGATTTCACTACTTTTTGTGAAATTTTGCTTGACCACCTAGTAATTGTGCTCACTCGCTACGCTCGCTCGGTTGTTTTGTGCTATTTCATACCGCCCGAAGTCCCTCGATGGGCAGGAACGTCAACAGCAACGAGCACGCGTGTGCTCATAATTTTCCCCAAGTCTCAAATTTGTAGAGTGACGCGTAATGTACTTTCATAGCGTTTACAAATTGTTCCACTACAATAATTTTTTATATCTACAACATCTAACCCTGCGTGCAGCCCTCCTCCTGTCTCACCTGGGCCTGGGACCGGCAATGACGGAGTGACTTGCACGCAGGGTTATAGTTGCTGCTCATGACTAAATATGTATGGATATCAGATATATGTATTGCAATTCGTAGGTAGTTTTTTTTTTAATGCAACTAGGTCCTCTGCAAAAAGAACATGTACGCGTCCCGTACTCATAACGTCAACTTCCAATTCGGGTCTAAACAGAAGGTATCAAAATATTTAGAATTGAGCCTATTCATGCAAGACTAGCGTAGAGCATAAAATGGAAATTTATGAAGTCAAACACCCGCATTCCGCTCTCTTCGTTTGACTTTTGCCGTTTCTCGTATCAAATAACACTATCCTGATACTTTGCAACCCAAGCGTTTTCTCTCATCATCCTCTCGTCTTATATGGCGACCCGCTACAAAATTAAATAATCCATAAATAAGTAATTTCATTCCATTTTTCGTGATAGCACTAATCTTAATTTGGAGAAAGCTTAATAGAGTCGAACATATAGACACAGGTTGCATACCAAAATGTAACAAATTTATTGAAATTTGACATTAAATTATGAATATACATTATCGATTAAAAAATTATCTCCACCGTAGGTCAAGGCACTACGTCGACGTGGCGTGTAGAATAAAGCCTATCGGAGTCCAACAAACAACATTGACTGAAAATCTCATTTTGACTAGATGATACGGAGTTAGATTATAGGACTCGTCGGAATCCTACGTATAACGTTGACTCACAATTTGAGTCTCAGCAGACGAGGCTTCGGAGATGACCTTAACATGGAGCTTGAAGTAAAATTCGTTGCAATCCAACGCTACAAGTCGGCTTTATTGGTCTGGCTCCTTGCCGTTCCCTATATCGAATAATGCTATCCTCATATTTTTCTACTCCAACATTTTCTCTTGACTTTCTCTTGTCAGACTTCCTCAGGCGATAACTTGCCAAACAATTGAACCGAAGAAACCGTTTCTTCTGATAATTGCATTCATAAATCAGTTAATATTCATCTGACAGTCTTGTCCGTTTATAATTGTTATTTTATTTATCACCATGAATTTTACACGTCAGCCGATTCGCATAACCTCAAAAGCTCGAGATCGTAGGATTTAAGATTAACCCATCGAAACATTTTTATTGGTGACTATCACATTAATGTACTTGGCGTAAGGTTTTGGCACCCGAGGGCTTGCGGTGGGTATTCACTAGTTTTTGTACGTTCAAATTTTTTATTAAGCATTGCTCGTATTTCTCTTATTTCCTTGATTATTGGGATTTAAAAACATGGAATGACAATACGCGTCTGCTAGTGTAGGAGACCATACACTAGCCTAGTCACACACTAGTCTCCTACACTAGTGTAGGAGACCATAGACATAGAGCATGGACTGCGCATTCGGGCCGAAAATCGCTCGGTCGGTAGAAAGAGACAGCATATACACGCGGCCAAATCTGTTTCTTTCTAACCAACAACGTCAGATGCATAGAAAGAGACAGATTTGGCCGCGTGTGTTACCCTTCTCTCTCACTTTCGGCGTTACCATAGGCTGTATAGGGAATGCGCAGTCCATGCTCTTTGTCTATGTAGGAGACGGTTTCTGTCTGCGATACTGGCGCTATCTACGTCGGAACTATCTCGTACTGACGTCACTCTACAACTTTTGTGTGGATTTTCCCGTCTAGTCATTGCATGGGAATGGTTTGAATCCGAATCTTGGACTAACGACGACGAAAACGAAAACGAAAAATTTTACAATGAAATGGGGTATCAGAATTTGTAGTTAATCATATCTCAGCACTCCGGATACCGATTTAATCGATCTAAGGCTCAAATGAAAGCTTTTCATGCCCACATCCTAGATTAAATTAGTTTCAATCTGTGTATATTGTGAGATGAAAGAAAACGACGATACTAGTTCGTGGTATAGGTTAGGGTAGCTGCCTCTCGGGTATATAGACTCGTTGAGTCTCGCGCTTGAAAAAAAATTTTGTTTAATGTACTTGGCGCGAGACTCTACCGAGTCTCTTAATGCTTAGTTATTCTAAGTATTTGCCCGAAGAGGTATAGTTGAGAAGTGAAGTAAAGAATCGAGGGAAGCATAGTTAGGTATGTAGATAAAAGGTTTTGCTGACTCGTTGCATATGGCAGTGCCGAGTGCAACGAGTCTTCTCTAGAAGTAGGAAAGGGAGATGCGGAGGTAGCAGGCAGATAAGAAGAGTGGAGACGTAGAGGGAAAGAGGAGGAAGTGTCTGAAGAGTTGAGCTGAAGTAAGTGAGGGGCGAACGTACGGGCGGTGATGCCCGGACGTAACACCTCCCCCGTTAGAGAAAACATATCGCTTGTATTCAAGCGGTATGCTTTCTTTTAACGTAGTTATCAAATATTATCTAAGATTTATGTCTAACAATACGTGAGTGATTACAATTTCACATTAAGAGAAAAAAAAAGAAACATTGTTATTGGTTGTAATGTTATTATCCTAATGACAAGGGTTTGAATTACATTTTAAATGCTTATGCGTCTAAGTAATTGTTCAAAACATTGGTAATGGTTTGATGACTTGAAATCTATCGTTAATCTATCGTTAAAATTAAATGAGCGTATCGACTTGTATATTTAATCGTAGTATTTCACCGGTTCGAGCCGGTGCCAGCCTGTCGCTGTCCGGTGTAGTAGGTGGGGCTTCCGGGTCTTGCTCTTGTGCACAGACGGGCCCATTGGCGGAAGTGGTGGTGGGATTGCCTCTTGGGGAGTGTTTTCGTTCAGGTGTGGGTGAATAATGTTTGGTTTGATAGGTTTTTCGTAAGTAGGTGACTTTGAGCGTCCGCTGCCGCGTCTTGTAATTATTTTTCGTGTTAGTTTCGTGTGTGTGCTAACTCTAATTTGTTTAGGTGAACTATTTTTTTTTTGTTTGGCGTGTTGTAAATTTCTGCGTTTATTCCGTCAATCATTCTCTTGATTACGTACGGGCCTTTATACTGGTCTTCGAATTTTGTGCGATTTTCATTTAATAAAAATACTTTCTGTCCGGCCTCAAAGAGGTGTTCGTTGATTCTTTTATCATAATATGCTTTTGATTTCAATTTTGCGTCTTTCAAATTTTGTGCTGCTCTTTTACGAATTTCTGTCAGATTTCTTAGTAGGTCGAGGATGAATGTGTTGTATGAGTTTGTTATCGCGACGGTTGCTCTCAGGTCCGATGGCAGTCGAGCTTCGTTACCAAAGATTAATTGATGTGGTGCGAAGTTCGTACCTTCGTGTATCGCGGCGTTATAACAGAAATTTGCGAAACGTATGTACTTATCCCAGTCTTTACCGGTTCTTGTGTAATGTTCAATGTGTTCCATAAGTACAAGATGGCTACGTTCTAGGTAGCCGTTGGATTATGGTCGATATGCGGTAGTTCTTACTTGTTTAATTTCGAATAATTTGCAAATCTGTTCAATCGTTGTACTCATGAAATTTTGGCCTCAATCTGTCAGTATTATTCGTGGTGCCCCGTAACGTGTAATGTATTCCTTTGTAAATGCCGTGCCGATTGTCTGGGCAGTCGCGTTAGGGAGAGGTATAGCATCTAGAAATTTTGTTAGATTGCGTTGAATTGTCAATAAGTATTGGTTATTTGATTCCGTCTTACTATGTCGAGCGCAACTTTATCAAACGCATCTGCCGGAGTATCTGTAATCATCATGGGCAGTCGTGTTTTGACTCGAACTAACTTTTTCCGTCGGCAACTGTCACAAGTTTTGATAAAGGCTTGTATTTGAGATTTGAGGTTTGGCCGAATGTATTTTTCTCTCATCCGGTTGAAGGTCTTCGTTACCCCTTGGTGGCCTCCGACTAGCGATTCATGGTATTCTTTGATTATCTCGTGGCGTAGGATTTCGTCGGGCGTGGTAATTTCTTCGGTGCAGAGTGTGATTCTGATGTTCGTATTTGCGAAGATGTAATAAAACAGTTTTTTAATCGTTGACCACTGAAAGTTACGTAGCCCTACGTTGTTTTTTGTAAAGGTGAAGGAGTTTATATTTTTACATATTATCATCCGTTTCAAGTTGAGGAGTATGTTATAAAAGTCTTCCAGATTATCTTTGTCTGTGTGTTTGTTTTTGATTATAAGTGTGAAAATATATCTTTCTCTGAATTTTGTCAGAGCTATTTATAGTTTCTGCGGTGTTCGAATTGTGAACGTTCTTCTGTTGAGCATGCCCTTGTCTTTTAGTTATTTTGCCAGTGGGTCATCTGACGGGTGGTCCGCTGGGACGCAGGGAACGTAGTTGTCGTTTATTAGTAACATTTCGTCTTTTGATTCCTTGACGTTAGTTACAGGTATTATGTCATCAAGGTTATTTATAAAATAGTTGAAGTCGTCAGGTGTGCTGTTGGTATCGGTATTTTGAATACCTGTATGTTGTAGAGTGTTAGTGCGGGTTAGGGTGGGAGAATCATTGTTGGGTAGGTCTCGAAAATCTAGGGTGTCTATTGGTGAATCGGTGTCGTTCCTTTCTGTTCATCTTGAGTTCTTTGGATCTGACGAGTAGTCTGTGTCCGTCGTGTAGTCGGTAGTGTTATCCACTTCTATTGGTGAAATGATATTATGTTCTGTTGTTGGGTGTGGGGTGACCGTTACTGGGTTTGGTCGTTCGTCGATTTCGAGGGTTGATCGGTGGGATATCGGATTTTCGTATACACAAATGGTGATTTTGATGTCTGTGTCCTTGAATATGTAACGGATCATACGATTAATGAGGTCCCAGCTAAGTTCATCTAGGCCGCAGCCTAATCTTGGTATTGATAGTGATTTTACTCCTCCTTTGATAAGTGCTATTTTTAGTTTGGCTAGTACTTTCTTAATCGGAGATAAGCCAAAAAGGCAAAAAAAAAAAAAAGTTTGGCTAGTGACTTGTACATGACTTGTTTCGTAGCTTTGTCGTAGTGATGTTCTCTACATCCACGAGGAATTGGCCGTATGGGGGTGTATTTTCTGGATTCTGGTTGGTGGAGGTTCCGGCTATGTCTTCTCGTTTTTCTATGTCAGATCTAGGGGGTGTTGCTGTTGATTCTGAGTCTGTGATCAGATTTGTGTTCGAGAGTTTTTTATAAACCTTCTTGCGTATGTAGGGCGCAGGTCTTGGATTATTATTTTTTGACGTTGCCAGTTCAGCATTAGGTGGTTTGTTTTGCTCATTTGTACTACGGTCCGTATGAGTGTACGGGAGTTCACGTTTTGTTTGTTTTTCATCGGAGATCGCGCCTGCGGTTTGTTTGCGAACTTTTTTTGTGAACCTTTCGATTTGAGCTGGACGAAGTCATGATGATGCGCTTACGGCGGATGTGTAGCTGAGTGTCTGAGTCGTCCGTAGAGTCTGAGTCATTATCTACGCTCTGTTTGCCTCGTGGTGCCGGGTTACCGGAAGATTGCATATTGCGATAACGTTTATTCGGTTTTTTAACGCTAGGGTAGGTTACTGGAGAGTTTGTTCGTTTATCGTCGTCTTCTTCGGATAGGTTAATTGCCTCTTTCTTTCGTGGGGGCTGGTTACTAGAGGATTCTGTAGTCTTTCGGTTTTTTGGGGGTTCAGGTTTTTGGTGGGTAGCTTCAGTGTCTGAATTGTCCGAGAGAGTTGACGTTGTCATAGTTGGCGTTTGTTGTTCTTCAGGTCTTTTAGTTGGGGCAGGGTTAGTGGAGTCGTCTGTGATTTGTCGGGGACGTCTTGAGAGTCGGTGTGTTAGTTTTTTCTTTTTGTTCTTTTCCTGTGTGGGTTCTGTATCGGTTCTAAGGCGCTTTGAGTCAAGAGGTAGGATTTGGATTGTGTCAGGTGGTGGGTTTCTGGATAGCGCATCTGCGTTTGAATTAATCTTTCCTTCAGTTTTCTGTTCCGAACGAAATTGGGGCGTTCTCAGTGTATAGGAATTTCGTATCCAAAATGCCGTCTTCCTTTATTGGGAAGGAATTATCGACTAGGTGGAATACGTGCCAACTATTGTCGATTTGTACGTTGATGCTTCCGAGAGTTTTTATAGTGCCGTCTGTTGTGCCGGTTATCTGGGTATTGTCTGTCGGGGTGTAGTGTATGTTTGGTCTGACTGCATTAAGTTTTATCACGTTTATGTCGGCTCCGGTGTCAACCAAGAGCGTGCTTGTCTGCTTTTCGAGTTGAGGCGTGTGTAGGTGTATCTTAGGTGTTTGTGTTGCCGCTGTTGTAAGGATGCGGGATGTTCTGATATTATTATTCGAGGATTTGTAACGTAGTGGGATAACGCCCGTATTTCGCGAATAGAGTTGGTCATTTTTGAAACAGATTGTTGCTTCCTCGAGTCGCAGGAAATCCGCGCTCAGGAGGCCGTCTTCTTGTATAGGAAATTCGTGGCTTATTAGGTGGAATTCGTCGCAGGTGCCCGCAAATTCTAGATTAATGCTACCTAGTGTTGCTGTGAACCCTTCTGTTATCCCCGAGATGTAACGTTTATCCCTTGGTTCGACACGAGTGTCCGGGGTGATAATCTTTTGTTTTATTAGGTTTAAATTGGCACCGGTATCTACTATTAGTGTTCCAGTATTGCCGATGATTTGGAGTGATTGAATTCTAATAGTCGGTGATTCTAAAAGGATCCTTTTTACGTATTCGGACGCATTTCTAGAGTTCGGGACGTCGTTGCGTCCGTATGGTGGTCCCGTTACTTGTTTAAAGTCTGCGCTTCTAATGGGAAGTTGTCGTTATTCGCGAAGTTAGTATTTGTGTTTGTAAAGTTTATGCGTGCGTATCTTGGCTGTTCGGAGTTTGGTTGGTTTCGGTTTTGGTTATTAGGTTGATTTGGTCGATGACCAGAGTTGTTATGTTGAGGTCCGTTGTGTGCCTGAGGTTGTTGGGCCTATTGTGGAGCGTTTGATTGGCAAAATGAAGGATTCTGGGGTGTTTGTTGGTTTTGGTAGTTTCGCGCGCGGCACCTTTTGACCGTATGACCTTTACGTTCACAGTATGTACAAGATAAATGGTCGGTACGCTCTCGTGGTCTACAGTTATCTATTGAGTGCCCAACACGCTCGCAGAACCTACAGTTCAGCGACGGGTCATGAGGCGGTGTTCGTTTCGAGCTATTAATGCTACGGTTTTGAGTCGGTTCATTTGTTTTTGAGCTGTTTTGGTCCGGTTCCTTGTTGTTCGGTGTCTGCGCTCTTAGTTTCTGCCTTTCTGATACTATTTTTTCCGCGCTTACTGCCTCATCGACTGCCGCTCGCAGCGTGTTTGGCTTGTCATTTAACACCCTTTGTTCTAGCGCGTCACACAGACCCTTTATAAATTCGCGTAAAGCGTTTTCTTCAACGTTTTTTATTAGTATAGTCGCGTTTTCAGCGGATTCTTTTGACTCTATAATGTCAATGGCCGTATCTACGAGTTTTTCTATCCTAGTTCCGTAATCTAATGCGGTCTCATCTTCCTCTTGGCGTGCACACGCTATAGCACATTGCAGGTCTGATAGTCTTTGTTTCGGTTCAAACGTGCGTTTTGCGTTGTCTATGATAGATTGTAGTGATTGGAAGCTTTCTCGCGCGAGTGCTCGTTCTGCGCGGCCTTCAATTTTTGATTGTACGAGTGCAGCGACTAGGAGTGAATCTCGCGGTGCCATTAGAAATCTTATGTTTTCGACTTTTTTAAGGAAAGATTTTAACGTGATATTTGTTCCGTCAAAAGTTGGGATCAGTGTAGTCGCGACTTTCAAATTCATGTATGTCGTCTCTGTGTCAGACATGGTTTCCGGCGGGGCTTATGACTTATCTCAAATGGTATACGTATGTTACGGTAGCTTACGTTCTGGAAATGATGGTGAGTACAATGACAGTGAATATTCTTAGCATATCTCTAAAGTGGTGATTGTTGCTGTGGAGATCTTGACTCTGGATGTGAGGGTCGACCGATAGCGTTTGTGATATTAGTGTCTTGGAGTCGTCAACAGGTTTCGGATCGTGGTTGGAGCGAGTTTGCTCTTTGTGGGGCTCAGATGAGCCTTTGGGGGGCGAGGTGCCTTTGAGGTTCGGTTGCTGCGATTTGTGTTAACAAATTCTGTGATTGCCGATTATCGCCAGGTTGATAATAGCGGTTTGATAGTTTACACTTTTCGGGTATATGAGCGATTCAGGTCGTATCAGATGTATCGTGCAATGTAGCAGGACACTGTTTTTTTTTGTTTTTTGTATTATGCGCAGTGGTTTATACCGAGTGTTGCTCTCTTGGTTATTAGTTCACACAACTTATTTTGCACATTGGTTCACTATTTGGTGTCACGATTTGTTGAGTTAGTAATTTATATTTTCGTTCACTTTTCTTTTAAATGCCCTCAGTAACAGGGGGACCACCGCTGCCACCAGTGTAATATCTTATATTCAGGGGGTCTTGTCCCCTGTTCATATACTAGAGAGTATGACTCAGGGAATGTTATCGATGTAATGAAGGTTAAGGGATAACTTTCATGTGAATTAACAGTTTTGTTTTTAATGGTGCTTGGAATACACGTAGTGCTGGGATACATGTGTTATATATATGCTAAGTTATTCTAAGTGTTCGCCCGAAGAGGTATAGTTGAGAAGTGGAGTAAAGAATCAAGGGACGCATAGTTAGGTATGTAGATAGAAGGTTTTGCTGACTCGTTGCATTTGGCAGTGCCGAGTGCAACGAGTCTTCTCTAGAAGTAGGAAAGGAAGATGCGGAGGTAGCAGGCAGATAAGAAGAGTGGAGACGTAGAGGGAAAAGGGGGGAAGCGTGTGAAGAGTTGAGCTGAAGTAAGTGAGGGGCGAACGTACTGGCGGTGATGCCCGCACGTAACAAATAATTGAAATTTTTTTTTTTTTCATAAAAAAAATGTTCAAAATCAAAGTATCGTAGCTATGTCTAAAAACTAACGTGGGTTTGTAGCTTATGCATCATAAAATATGTGTGTGCAAGCCCAGCAATATTTAAGAATAATTGAGACGCATGGGAGGTTTTCGATGGAAGGCTATTTCAGACGCATTATGAGGAGTAACTCTGTACTTATTGTTTCAAATGACTCGAAATTCGCACAATGTCTATGATTTGGGATGGCAAACATGTGTTTCATATTTTCTTTGAAAATAGCAATCGGTTCATCTGATTTGAAAATAGCAATAAATGGGCAGTTTTCAGTATCGCCCACCCTTAATGACTTGTCACAAAGATTTTGAGTCTGGTAGATTTTCCACGGAGAGTTGCACGTTCGGAAATTAGTAATCACTTGTATCACGTATATGTAAAGATGTAGAATTCACTTTTCGCCACCAATGTAATGAGTAGAGATAGAGCTGCTACCAATGTTATAAATGGGGATCGTTGTTCTTATGAATAAGATATAGTTGTCGTTGAGTTCGTCCCTCGTTTTACACGTTAAGTTAACCGGATTTTAGGTCATAGGAAATTGATGTGAATTTATATATAATAACTAAATAATCGTTTATTGGTAATTATGATAGCGATGGTAGAACCATCTATATGAGTGTTACACGTTACTGAGTCTAAGCGAAGAGTGATTTTTGAGCTGTTTATAATATCGAGAGTTAGTTAGAAGTGAGTGCTCTCTTTGACGATTTAGGTGCAAGTGCTCGCATCGGCTACTGGTGAGCTGATTGATGAGCTAATTGATGAGATCATTCTTTGTTTCATTGTTCTCCCGTGCGTAAGCGTGCTTATGGAGGTGCGTATAGGTAGGGATGAAGTTCTGCGAATGTAAGGATAAGAGCTCTTTCTGATTAGAGGCAGTGAGACTGGATGCATGCAGGATGTTATGTCTTCGGTATCGATAGTGAAGGTATGGGGGAGTATGGAATAGTATGGAATACGGAACACATTAAACTTTTGGAAAATTCATTGAAAGATACACAATTTGAAGAAAAAAAACCATTTAAATTGATGCATTCTTGGAAAAGTTATGAGCATTCAAAAGTGAAACACCTAAAATCCTGAGAAATCTTATCTTTTGAACGGCTTGATAAAAAAAATTCGAAATTATTTATGGAGCTCTTTTTCACAGACTACAAGAAAATAAAAAAATTAAGGTGAGATTAAAAGTGTCAATTTCGATGGCAGGTTGGGTTGGCGTGGAAAGCCCCATATACAGTCATAGGTGACAATATTTTGAAATGTAATGAAATCATTAAACTTATTATGATGCGAACTCGATGAGCGTGCACTGCGGCGAAAGAACGTCGCAGGTCGCTTACGATTTTGATCAAACGAGTGTAAGAAACGGATTGCCCTACTTGCAGGGCGTAAGAATAACATCCTTCCATTATTTAGTTCTCAGACTTTCCGTGAATATAAATTTTCAGCTAAATAAGATTCGACGATACACCCCTCCAAACCTGCATGTTTATTGCTCGTAAGAAAATCCTAGCCCGTTCTGCCAGGCGTAAAACGTTTTTTTTTATTCATAATTTATAAAAAACTAACTACCAGACAAGTTTCGAGATGAATGAAATATGTCATGCCTTTCATTTTTTAATTAGTCCCCCATGAAGGGTTTCCCCACCCTTGGAGCGTAAGAAATGACTTTTCCATATCAGAAGGACGTATCCTATAGGAATCCTAGGGTCTCTGAGTAAATAAGATTCAACACAAAATTGGTGCGTGAGCTCCTGCTCTAACAGCAAACGATGGTTTTCCAAGTTTCAGTCATTGTTCTCATATAAAGCCACGTACGGACGTGAGCATTTTTGCGCGCACGAATGCTCACGTCAGTACGCGGCTTTTGTGCGTGCACGGAGGCTCTGAGCACGCACAAACACGATCCGTCGCTTGTCGGTCCATCAAAGGATTTTCGTGCCAAACAGCGCTCAGTCTTGACGTGTCAGTTGAACCTCAATGTCTTGCGCGCAGGGAAATGAAGAGGTTATGGAGTGGAGTAACGAAAAGTCCCTTGAATTAATCGACGAGTATGAAAAATGTCCCATACTATGGGACGCTAAGCATCCATTCCATTTTTCAAGAAATAAAAAGATCGATGCGTGGGACAAAATATCAATGGATCTGAGAGTAGATGTGACCCAAGCGAAACAAAAACTGAACAGTTTACTGGGATCCTCACGCAGGGCAAAGTCAAAGGGCAGAAAAAGTATTGGAACTGGAAAAGGTATTTACTTTGTTATTCAAACTTCAATATCACATATAAATTTTGATATTATTTGATGATAGAATCATTTTAGATTTACAGCCCGTAGAGAAATATATGTATCAAAATGGTTCGCATTTGAAAGGATGCACTTTTTATTGGATAAAGATGATCCGCGAAGTACAATTGACACAGACAAGGTAAATGCTCAATTTTTATTTCTAAGCATATTCATCCTGCCATTCCAAACGTCCATTGTTAGTAAAATATTCTTTAAACTCGTCTCGAATTTCTTCAGCGCTTCATGTTGATCTTCGGGGAATATTTCTAATCGGTATGAGCGAAGTCATTTCTTCATTTACTTGCTGTCTCCAGCTACCCCCTACTAACACTCCATTCCGTTCCGAGTCGAAACTTGCAGGATGAGTGTATAATCCTCGAGATTCGTTATTCCGTCTTAAAAAATTATGAAAATACACCACAGTCATTACAATTAATTGAGTTTTTTCTGGCTCCAATAACATTGGTTTCCGTAATACTCGAAACACCGCTGAAGAAATCCCAAACACATTTTCAACTACTCGTCGTGCTCGGCTGAGTCGGTAGTTGAAAATCCTTTTCGCTGATCCTTCACGATGTACACCTGAGTATGGCTTCATCAAATTCTCACTCAAAGCAAACGCTTCGTCACCGAGAAGCACGTAGGGTAGTTCTGTGTTCCTTCCTGGCAAGGCCGATTTTTCTGGTAACCCTAAACAGCCTGTCGCTAGTTTCTTCGACAATTAACAATGTTTTAAAACTCCTCTGTCCGAAATTCTCCCTTGACATCCTACATGCACGTATGTCAAGTTATAATCAGCGTCAACTAGGGCAAATAGGACAATGCTGAAATTAGATTTGTAATTGAAATATTCGCTGCCACTATTTACAGGTGCTTGAAACACCACATGCTTTCCATCCATTGACCCTATGCAATGTGGAAAATTCCACAAATCTTGGTATTTCCGCGAAACTGATAGCCAATCATCTGGAGTTGACGGCATCTGAAAGAAAGTATGGAAACAAAAACATTTGATTACTTCAAATTAATGTGACATATTGAATTTTCAGGAGAATAACGAGGAGCAAGAATTCGATTCTGATCTAACTCCATCAAACTTAGATCCTGAGCAGAATGTACCGAATGCAGAAGATCAAGATTTGAATCAAAACAAATCGGTTGTAGTTGAAAAGGAAAGGAAATTAGAGATTGGAAAGGATAGACCGTTGATAGGGTTAGATTCATTATCTTCATCCCTTTCCGTCCAAAGGATCCGAAGTGATTCAAGTGGATAAAGATTCTATCCGTTGACTTTCATAAGTGCCCACCCCATCACAGTGATTGTGTAGAATTAGTGTACTTTAATAACAAGACGAGAGCGTAGCGCAGCGCATATCGTCGGTACTCTCTCCTCGTAACTAGATTTTTGAAGGTTGACTCGTGTCTCAGAAATTCACTGAAAAACTAAACCTAAAATATTTTCTATAGTATAATTATCATTTACATCTATGGAAAAACGATGAAACTTCCGAACTAGCAACAAATAATTAGAAGTTTTCGATTTGGTTTATTCCAATAAAAGGTTTTTTGTCTCTTCTGTCAACCAGTGTTTTCTAAGATACGAGGTTACGTCAGAGTACCGACGATATGGCGTGCGACTAGTAATCTGACCGTCAAGGGTTCGAATCCCCGACTGAGCAATGAAAATGAGAAAAAGATTTCATAGCTTTACCCCACACACTCTGCCGTCTGAATCTATCCAACTATGAATGTTCTTCATTATTGAAATTTTTTTAACAGAAAAAAAATGGCTGCCGACGATAAAAGATTCGAGTGGGTATTTAGATGGATAGACCTTCGGAGATACTTTGTGGATAGCGATGGATAGATAAATGTGAATAGAAAATGATACGAATTTATTAACTCTAATGATTCACTTTAGGAAAGAAAAAGATAAACTCGGTAAAACGTAAGGGATAGACTCATTGATACAAAAAGATACATACAAGTAAAGATTGAAATAATGGATAGAACGAGATAGCTATTATAGCGGGACGAATAGAGTTATGTATAGAAAAAGATATCGTTTGAGGGATGCAAATCATATAGTTGCGACAGATAGAAAATGTCTATCTTTTTTCATCCCACAATTTTCTATTCTTTTCTATCTTTTTACTCCCAGCAGGGTATTGCACACCTTATTAACTAGGGTTTTATATTCAGATGAAAATGTACCATGACCCTACTTTTAAAGCTAAAACATAGCTGCTTTGCATTCAATGTCAAATTTCATGTATACCCGTGAAAAAATATTCTGATCAGACCTGATATGACCTGATAAGGCTATATCAAAATTTTTTATACATCCATATCTGGTCTGATATGATCTGATATGCCCATATATAAATTTCGATAGGTCCTGATATGGCCTGATATGGCCTGATATGAAAATTGGCCAGATCAGGCCAGATCAAGCCTTATCAACTTGATATGCCCATATCAAGCTTGATATGACTTGATAAGTTCATATATCATTTTTTTATATGTCCTGATATGGCCTGATATAGTCTGATAGGATATGTATATTTTGATGTACTTGTGGAAAAATATTTCTGATCAACCCTGATATAACTTGATAAGACCTGATATAGCCTGATAGGATATGTATATTTTGATGTACTTGTGGAAAAATATTTCTGATCAGGCTTGATATAATTTGATAAGCCTTGATATGGGCATATGTAACAGTTATTTTTGTGTTTCCTTTGTATACAAATTTTCGTCTCTAGCCTGATCTAGACAGATACGGCCATATCTAGTCTAACATGTTCACATATAGTTCTTTGGTACGGCTTGATCAGTTCTGATATGAGCAATAATACTTTAATATAATGGTTTAGCGGATTTTACGAGAAAAAAATAGGAACAATAAATTTTATATGATCATATATAATCATATATAATTAATAATTATGTATAAGTTTATATAATTAAATATAGTTTCATATAGTTATGTATAATGTTTATATAAAATTATATATATTTATATATAAATATGTATAAATATATATAAGTTTATATAATTATATAAAACTATATTAAACTTTATATAACAGCGTATCGCATGGCTTTATATTACGGTATAAAAAACCATACGTTGTTATACATTAAAATATATAATGATTATTGCCATATAATCATATAGTTTTTTTGTCATTACATATAAATACTTACAGTATATGAACGTGAATGGTGACAGATAATCGATGATTGTCAAGTCATCTTTTACTGAGGTGTATATTCTTTCTCTAATTTTGACGCAAAAATGTGCACTTTGTAAATAAATGCATTCAATAAATATTACAATTCGAAAATATTAAGTAAACTTGATCGATTTTAAAACTTAACTTTTATATAGTTATACAAAATTTGTAACAAAATGAAAAGTCACGCGTTGATCATTGAAGGTATACTTTATATTTATTATCATAGAAAAAGTAAATATATAATTTCAAAATTAAATCACAGAAGAACGTTTCTCCATGATTGTTTTTATGACTTGATTAATTTTCAGGTTCTAATGAAGGAAATGGAAGTTACCAAATATTGAATAATTTTGACATCGTTTTAATTGATAATTGTTACAGAAAATTTTTCTTTGAAAAAATGCACTTCCAGGAGATTAAAAAAATTACTAGTGCATTTTTGTAATGTTTTTTTTTTTTTATTAACATAATTGATAATCAGCATTCATGTAAATTAACTCTGAATTCATCAAATTACTTGAATGCTCATTTAATAAATTTAATTTCGCTAACTCAATTTATATTTCACACAGAATATCATTTAATGATAACTGCGTGTTTGTTGCATTTAATTACCATAAAATTGATAATTAATACGTCAGATGTAGAATTTTGTTCAATAAGAATTGGAATATATGACATTTGTATATTTCATATTCGTTTAAGCACCTAATTTCAATAACAGATCTTGGGTCAGTCGGTAGCGGGCAGTGTTGGCGAGCGCACGGTTCACGGATCGATCCCTGGCGGGGAGTTTTTTTTTTTTTTTTTCCTTCTCTGGGCCGATATGTAAATCTAACTATATATAATCTGATATGCCCATATCAGGTCATATGTAGTCTGATATACTTATATCAAAGCATATATAGTCTGATACGGCCAATTTTTATATCAGGCCATATCAGGTCTGATATGGACAGTTTATATCAGGCCTGATATGGTCTGATCAGAATATTTTTTCACGGGTACTGATCATCAATTTGTCGCCATATTATAATTATTTTATTATTATCAGCCACGATGGAGAAAAGGTTCACTATTGTTTAGTTCTCTGACAATAGCGTATCGGCGGTGCCTACAAATTGGCTGAAGCTGACGATCGACGGGGACACAACATTATGCCTATGGCCACCCAAAAATATCGACGAGGCCATCAAGAAGTGCTTCGGTCCCACAAAATCTTGGGCAAAATTCAATGTAACCAGACGATTTACTGCAATAAGTAGGTTCTCATACGTTCAAATACACCACCATACAATTAGCATACCTCGATTGCGGGTATAGGGGAGATGAGTAAATTTATGTGACAATCCTATGAAACCAAAGTTAGCAGAGTTAGCGGAGATAGCGGATTTCGCGGACAGTTACAGAATCGCAACCCAGGTTATTTGAACAATAATCTAATACCACCTCTCTGGTGCAATTCAGGCACCTATAAAAAAGCACTCAAGCTGGCTAGTGAGGCTAAAGATGACAGCCACTTCGAAGAATCCAGTGATGTCGGTCCTGAACCAAAGATCAGTATTTCCAAGGAGAATGCTTCAATCGGACAATCAGGTGAGAGACTATATTTATTGCTGAAATAGAAAATAAATGTACTATCAACCACTCCAAAAATTAATCAATATGTATGAATTAACACTGTTCCATTCTGGTATTCTGGTATTTCTGAGCTCGATCGAGCATCGATCGAGCGGTCTCCTGGGCGCTCAGTCCTTCAGGACCATTGTGCCCAGGCCCGTAAGGGCTCCTCAGTTTGTAAGAGCTGGGGTCAGGTGGTCCGCCTTTGTGAAAAGCCGTAGCCCCCCCCCCCCCCCCCATCTCCTCTTGACTCTTGTGGCTGCCTGAGGATCCACGTCACCGAGGGGCACCGTTCCCGTCGCCGAGCTCGGTGCTCCCTCCTGCGTCGCTGTCTCGGCCTCATTTTCTTGTGCTCTTGCTGGCGCTGGTGTTGGGGGGGTTCAAAGGCCCCTTGTCCCTCCTCAGCCGTTTGTTAAGCCTCTATGCGAGAGGCCCTTCGTGGGTCGTGGTGAGCCAGTGGTCCCCCCCCCCCCCCCCCCCCTAGCCGTAGTACGGTTTCGGCTATCGGGTCTACTCCCGGCGTCAGTAGGACGGACCCGGGTCCTTACTGTCCCAGACCCTCCATGTGTGAGTCTGGAGCCCGGAGTCTTGCCTTCTCACTGGTGCTGGAGGGTTCGAAGGTTTCCCGTCCCTTCTTGGCCCTTCAATGAGCAAAAGGCCCTAGTATGCAAGAGGCCCTTCGCGGACCGCGGTGAGCCAGTATCCCCGCTCCCCCCCTTCCTCAGCCTCAGCGGATAGCAGGAGAAGGGCATCGTTGGCTGCCCTGTCCCCCAGAGCCATTCAGCCTTCGGCACGATAGCTCCCACCTTGGCTTGGGGAGCTGGTCCGCGGCTTAGGCCTTAGATCTCCTGGGCCGGTTTTTACGCCAGCCGGTTCACCTATAGCCCCGACTAGCCTGGGCGACCACGGTTGCCGTCTCTAGTCCCAGTACCCTGCAGTCCCCGGTCCCCGAGACTTCTCCCGTGTTCCTCCCTGGCCGTTCTCCTATCCGCTACCCGGAGACGCGCTCGGTCGGCGCTCAACCCTGTTCCCCGCACTACTTCACGGAGATAGGCGAACCCGAGAACACAATTCCATACAGACAACAAATCTGATGAATTATTTTAACAAATGGAGATGTTTGTAATATTACTCATGTCAACATTAAAATATGATTGTATATAGTTGGACCGTATGAACATGGGACGAATCCAGTCATAAGAACTGGCATTATCACCTCTACCCCTACTATTCCGGGGACAACTGCAGTCTTTGCACCAGGTGCAACTTCATGCCTGAATTGCACAGAACTATCGGGTATATTATGGCTCATCATAATTAATCCAAAATCAAAGGTACACTAGACTGGCCGTTAAAAAAACAGTTTGCGCTCCAACCTGAAAAATATTGAGTTCACCTTGAAAAAAGAAGATCCCCAAAGATTCAATGCTCTATCTCAGTATTAAGGGGTGCCGGCAATTTTTCGTTTTATTTTAATTTTAATTTGAATTAGAATTTGAATTTTTTGTTGCAATTTTTCTAAAAATTAAATTTTTTTTTTTTTTCACCCATCAAATAAGATTTTATTAGTTGTCAGACCCTGATCTTTCTGAACATTATAACGATTCGAAAAATAAATCTGGGATTGAAAATATTTTTACCCAAATATTTTCAATTTTTTCTTTTATTCTATTTTATTTAGCTTTTGTCACTAATTTGATTTGTTAATTTTTTATTTTAGGCTTCCTGAATTTTTTGTAGGCTAATTCTCAGGCTATATTTTTTTTTAACATCGTGTTGAATATTCCATCACGAAAAATTGAAAATGTTCGAGTGAAAAGTATTTTTAATCTCAGATTTATCTGTATACCGTTTGATTTTTTCGATTTGTTATACAATTCAGAAAGATGAGGGTCTGAAATCGAATAAAATCTTATTTTAGGGGTAAAAAAAAACAAATTTAATTTTTAGGAAAATTAAAAACAAAAAATTAAAATTAAAATTAAAATTGAACAAAAAATTTCCGGCACCCCTTAATAATGAGATAGAGCATTGAAACTTTGGGGATCTTCTTTTTTCGAGGTGAACCTAATATTTTTCAGGTTGAAGCGCAAACTTTTTTCTTAACGGACAGTCTAAGGTACACGTGTATCTTACAATAGAGAAATTGCCTGAAATGCTTTGCATGTATATCGGCAATCATCCTAGCACAGGTACTGGAGCTTGGACACTGGCACCATGTGACACTACAGCAACAGGCCTTTTCTATCAGTCACAATTAGCCTGAAAACAAAAATTAAGATAATAAGCGAGATCCCAAAAAAAAGAACCAGTTGTTCAAATTTACGGACGACTTAGATTACCTAAAACTTGACGTTGAATGCAAATCAGTCTACACTGCGAGCTAATCCAATCGCAGCTTGTTTTATACATCAAATTTAAACCTAGCGTAGTTACCTAGTGCTTAGAACTCGATATATAAATGTCCTGTTCATGCATGATAGTTAATGAATAGCAAAGACTAACAATAAATCATAAAAAGAATATACCTACTATAAAATCAAAACTATAAAAGTACAAAAAATAATAGAAACTTACAATGAATAATGAGAATACATAATGATAAATAAAAATTAATGAGAATAAATATAAATACATAACAAAATGACGATAACATGTGTTTAGAAATAACAGTTTCAAATCGCAATAACCTGATACAAGCACAATGTTTTCAGGAAAAATGGAAGCCCGATCAAAACTTATTGCAAGCCTGTCTACTAAACAGGGTGAAACTGTGAACGAAATCATAAAATTGGGCTGTTGTCTTTGCAAAGCCAGCCAAAGTGGCGGAGGCATACGACAATTTCCAGCTGACGTTTGGTGATTATTTGCCATTAACGTCGAGTGCTTCCTTGCTGGAGTTCGAGGGATTGCTCGGACCCAGCAAGAACTACCGCCTAACTGTAAGCCATGTTTGACTTATATAAATATATCCTAAAAGACAAATCATTGTGGATATACTAGGTTATTGAACAGTTTGTTTCCGAACACACAAGCCCTTGAAAATACCACCATCTCAGATTTGTATGGAAATGAATAATATAAAAATAACGGATATTTTTATTTTGCTTGAAGGTGCTATATCTACTCAAAACTTGCGGCGGACAGGGCATCAAAGAGTTCATCTTTGATACAATGCGAAAGCTGCTAGCCAATAACATGGCTATCGAATACAGTGGGCAGGGAAAAAGAGGGCCAAAAAAGAATTTTTCCGCGCTGCGTATGTATAAGGTGGTCCTGTGTAAGTGTAATTTTGAAAATATTTGCTAAGATATGGATAATCTTATGCAAATTAACATGACCCTCATTCTTAATTAAACTATCATTTCAAATAAAAACTATCCAACTCGAACATCATTTTTACATCATCCAAGGGCAACCAGATCTATAACGATTCTTCACAAATTATTCGTCGGGAGAAGGTAGTGGACATTGAAATTGAAGTAGACTTTGTAAATTTATAATGATAGGCTTCAATCTGAGTAGCTTATCTGTGAACCTAGAGTCGATCATGCGGTTAATATATATTAATTAATTTGTTTGCAGTCACTTTTAGTCTTTCTTGCTTGAAGAAACGCGCAGTCCCTTCATAATTCAGCAGAGTTGTGTTAATAGCCCTCGAAAAATGTCAACTTCAGTTCCTAAAAAGGTTCATAATCTGTGGATAATAGAACAGTGAAAATTTCTCAAGTGACCTAAGATAATCGAAACTCATCAACTTGAATACTAATAGTACATTATGCAACTAGGGAATAAAGTGAAAGATTATTCCCGCGGGTGAGTTTACTGCCCGAACGAAATTCCTGAGGGTACGTTTACTGCCCGAACGAAGTGAGGACAGTAATTACCCGAGGAAATTTCTGAGAGGGCAGTAAGCCCGCGGGAATAATCGATTTTATTCCCGTGTTCCATATAGGTCTTTATTTCCGACTGAATCGTGGCCACTTATTGACTTGAAAAGTGGGACTCACGGAGCGGAGTGTAGCAGTTTCAATTTTCATTTGACTGTATCGTCTGTGAGTGTAGTAGTCGAATATGAGTATTCTGTAAGGATGGAAATGTTATTTTTCATCATTCTAGCCTCGAGATCGCGACTTTGTCGCGATTTCCCGGCTTTCGTGATGGAAAATAATAATCGTTACTTGTACGTAAACCTCTCGTTTCGTCAAAAAGCCTGTCCGTACTCGTACTGAAATGTACTAAATCCTCCCGTGATTCACACGATATTTTGCTCTACATAGGAATGAAACGTGTGATTCAAAAAAGTGACGGAAGATTTCAATGACCTCGGAACAGACGACTCTTGGCAGACCACTGTGCTTGGCGGCGGGGTCCAGGGGCAAAGCCCCTGGTGGGGTTGAGGGGCGAAGCCCCCGTGGGGGGTTTCGGTGGGGTGAAGCCCCTCCGACTGAAAACAAAACCAAAAATTTCAGAAGAAAAAAAAAATTGAATTTATTTTCGTTCTATTTATCAACTTGAAACGTTGATATACCGTGAAGTTTTGAGGAAGCGGAACGATGGGCGTGCTATAATTCGACCAACACACGCTCGCGTTGCGTACGTGAGCTGCCAGTGACTGCGAGTAGAAACCCACGTACGCAACGCGAGCGTGTGTCGGTCGAACTATAGCACGCCCATCCTTCCGCTTCCTTAAAACTTCACGGTATGTTATTATAACAATACTGCTTTTAGAACTTATACATAACACTTATATTCCAAATAAATGAAAGCATTTGTTGTTAAAAAAAAATCATCATCGTTTCTTTCCTAATGTTCAAGTGTGATTATTTTATAAGGCTAAAAACTCAAGTTTATTGAAAATTTTGAGTAATATATAGAGAAACAGTTCAACATTGAAAAGGATAGATAGAAAATAAGTTATACTGGAAACTGCGTTTGCGGGAGAAAAAGTGAATTTTCGGGAGAAAAAGTACTTTCACTTTTAAATTCACTTTTTTTCCCGCCAATCTACTTTTTCTCCCGCAGGAGTGAATTTGAGGGACAAAAAGTACACTAGGGAATCGAATGCCACTTTTGTCCCGCTTTCCAGGTCAATAAAGTGGTCTTTACGGTCGAGTCGGAAATAAACGAATTTTATATGAGATTATGCTGCTTACCTGTCATACTTCGATGCAGTGGACAGAATAATGCTGAGTCCAAGCCATGTGCTTAGCTGCTGTTTCGAAATTTTTATCACACTATATTGTTCATTAAACCCACGTCCTCAGCTATTTTTTTTGTCGATTGTTCTTTCACCGGTACACTCTTGTTGATTAAACATTTGCACTCAGTAATCGTGACACTATCGAAACAATCTCGCGACACATAATATTATATTTTTATAATTCCGTAGGCGCCTCTTTAGAACGATACCCAGGCCACGCCGAAAAGGAAATTTTAGGAATCGTGGGCCACTTCCTCATCAGCGCTCGTGATCGTGGTGAGGCGAGAAAGAGCCGGAACGCCAAAGCCATAACCGCTCCACACCCAGAACAACACGGCGCTGATTACGGCCCTACGCTCGCTGGTGACGGTGGCACGGTTGCAGAAGTGTGAACCCTTGGTCTTCTTCTTCTTCTCCGTTTTATTGGCTATCGGTGCCACATCGGCTCCATAGTTCATGTGCCGCCACCAACTTAAAATGTTAGTTGTGCAGCCTGCAGGCGAATTTCTATCTACGCTTAGCGTGTTTGATTCTGTCTGATATGAAGCTGACATCACAGTCTTCTGTCTCTTCCTATCCTTTATGGTGACATAGAAAAGAAAAGAGACAGAAGACTGTGGGGCCAACTTCATACCGGTCAGAATTAAACGCGCTGCAATAATTGTTTGTGCAATATAATGATAAATCAAATTTTCAACTATGAACAACACATTATTTTCGATCTATGAACCACTATCTTCTATAATACGATATATGGACGAATAATTATAGTTGATGTATTGTGAATTTTCAATGGCTAACGATAAGTCCCGATATTAGTTGGTTGCAGTGTTGCGAGCCGCTAATTACATTTTTAATGGAATTACTCATTCAATTACCCATTACTTTGGTAATTAAATGAAGTTTAATTACACATTACCAAAGTAATGTGTAATTAAATAAAAATTCAATTACGCATTACGAAAGTAATGAGTAATTAAAAAAAATTCAATTACAATTTTCACAACACTGGTTGGTTGTATACTGTTAGCAGCCTTGTTGCTGCCGGCTGCTTCGTCATGGCCCAAGGTCATGTTCCTTTTTTCACTGCCAGTACTGCGAGTTTTCCTTGCTTGATTCTCGCGCCTGTGAGTTCGTCAATACAGCTATCTCTTTCTGACACAAGCTTGCAATAATGGCAGTGAAAATAGGAACATATAATCTTGGTTATCCCAAGTAGTGCTGCCGGGCCAGGGTCGGAAAATTTCTGTAGATGACGCGTCGAGAATTCTTTAAATTTCTTAGACACATTACAAAGCCAATTTAGCGGATATTCATTTTCTTCCATAAAATTCACAAATTTGTAATAAAACTGCGGAATTATAATTCAAATTTATTTAATGAATATAAATGATAAAAGTTATTTTAGCGCACACAAGTATTTTTTCCATTAACTATGGGAGGGGTGAGGTGAAAAGTTATTGTATTTTACTCCTTGAATCGATCAGTATACGTAACTGCGTTTCAGAGCTGGCTTGAATCGATTCTACGGTAGAACAAGTAATGCCTTTTCTCTCGAATTCTTTCAAAATTCGTAAAAGTAATGCCTATTGTTTGGAATTCTTTCGAATGTCATAAATTTCGTTGGAAATTGTCTAAAAATTCTTCATTCTTACAGATCACTGAAGTTCTGTAATTTTAAGAAATTTCATAGACAGTACTGGCAACACTGATCCCAAGCACCCTCTGTAACTCTGTCTAGGTCTTCAGTATTGGCAGCGAATATCAACAGTTGGCCAAACTGGACAGATCTTTAACCTCAATTGGGTTTCCCATCTTATTCGATAGTCAATGGCGATAATAGGCTAACTACCTCACAGGACCGCCTGGTGATCAGCCAATCATGGAAAAAGTTCAGAACTTGAGTTTCGAGAAATTCAGTGTTGAAGCATAGTTACTAGAAGATGTAAGAAATTCGTGCTTATCCTAACTTTCACCGCTGCATATATGGCAATCTGTATTGCAAACAACTTTCTCTGAAATAAGTTGTTTTCAAAATATCCTTCTCTCTCAACTTAAAGGGACCACCCTGTATATTACATAAAAGGCTAATTCGCGCAAATTTTTCTGTAGATAATTCAGTCCTTAGAGGATAAAATAAACTGTAACTATAATTATTTGAAATCTAATAGAAACATTGGTTTTTGTTAATTAGGAGATTATAAATTTTTTTCACACATGAACGCAAACGCCGATTTTGCTCTCTGTTTTCGGGGAGCAAAGAGCGGTTTTGCCGCTCGAAAAGTCTTTGCTTCCCGAAAGTCTTTGCTCCCGGCTTTTCCTCCCTGAAAATCTTTGCTCCCCGATATGAAGTTGCACTAGATTCATCAATCCTCTTTTTTCCTTCATGAAAAGAACATACGACGGTGGGACCAACTTCATACCTATACTGTTTTGTTTGAAGCAGCAACCAAATAAATGAATCATAACTTTAATTGATTTATTGAAAATTATTCGGTAAAACCGATTTTTCCTCAAACAGATAGCAAAATCGGCCTCCGTTCATGTGTAAAAAAAAATATCGTGTGTACCACGGGAGCAACGTTGTTTGCTCCCTTGCTGCACAATATACTATTGTAAAAATCATGAGCACAGTTTGTGACATCCAGCTGACTGTGTGTTTATGGCAGTGTCATAATTACAGCATTAGATAACATGTCTGCTGAGTAGGGGAGCCCGGGGACAATTGTAACACGGGTCAATTGTAACAGTCGTAATTTTGGCCATATACAAGGTTTGGTGCCATGCTGACGTGTGGCGTTTGAATCATGCTCAGAATATCTACATTTGACGAATTCATGAGTTGCCTCAGTTTCTAGCAGACAATGTGAGAATTGAAAACGTCTTTTCGATATAGGTTAGTAAATTTTGCTTGTCATTCTCTTTGTTTCATTTCTGCCGAACCGTTGATGTTACGTTTAGTTATTTTGTGTATTTACAATATACTTTTTTCCCTCTTTCGAAAACGTACAAGGGCAATTGTAAAATATTCACATGTAATGGTAGAACAGGCCGATAATTGTGAAACTGCGACCGGGGACGAAAGTAACGGCACGGACGGGGACGATTGTATCATGTCACAATCTATTCATTTATCGATTTCAGCATGCCTGGAACAAGAAAACGATGTTTAGTTTTTTGTTTTTTCAAATCGATTTTTATCGTCCGACGTTTCAGTCCGTTTCCTGGATGAGTGTGATGGCGTCGTCTCCTGGAGATATCTTTGTATGGTATCCCCTATCGACGTCTTGATCCTCCGCTTCGTAATTCTCATAATCCAGGTACTCCGCTTCGTAATTTCAGTTGTCCAGATCCTCCGCTCCCTAGTTTTCGACGCCCAGATCCTTCGCTTTGTAGTTTCAGTCGTTCAGGTCCTCCACTTTGTAGTTCTAGACCTGAATGATTGAAACTACGTAGCGGAGGACCTGGACTACGAGAAATACGAGGCGGAGGACCTGGGCTACGAGAATTACGAAGACGAGGACCTGGACTACGAGAACCACGAAGCCGAGGACCTGGACGGTTGAAACTACGAAGCGGAGGACCTGGACCAGGGCCCGGCGCCGCCGGGCGCTCAGCGCCAGCCTGGCTCTGAGTGTCAATTCGCCCGACCGTAAATCCACTCGGTTTACCTGAAAACGGTCACTCGTCCTTACCTGAAAGTGCGATGGTAGGGGCAGCGTTCAGGAGAAATAAAAGGAACTAAGGGGTGGTTTGATCTATTCGCGACGGCAAGAACTGCGTCCGACCGTCGGGGTCTTTTCATACCTGCTGACCCACCCATACCTACCGAAATCCAAGAAATAGCGTTAAAAGGATTAGTGCCGGTGAACGGGTTAAGTGGATTTAGAGCTTGGCTCTTTCGACTAATGAGTGTGCCGGGCCCTGACCGGGACTATGAGAACGGATGCGTATCCCGTACGAAGACATAAAAAAAAAAGCGCAATAATGAAGCAATATAAAGTGCAATAATAAATATTCGTGGAGAAAATCGATAATAATCCCGCTCATGATTACTTCAACCTGTACATGTTACAATTGACCCCAAATCCTGTTACAATTGACCCAGATATAGGGACGTTTGTAACGCTCTGCACATTGCCGTATTATCTGTAAAATTTCGATACTGCACAAGTTTTTCTCTTCAATTATGATTGCTATATGTAGATAAATGTTACACTCATTTGCTGTACCTACAAAATTTTTTTAGGTATACGGAGATATGAGCACGAACATAATAATTGCAAAATGTTACAATTGTCTCCGGTCTCCCCTACTATACGGATAACATGACAAATCTAATCGCCACATTTAAAATGTTGCCATCGACTCATGCTAGGTTTGAAAATGGGGTTACTACTTCATCATACCACCTAGCTTAGCATAATTGCGTGGATGGCGCAGCAAGATTGAGAATCGATGTCGATTTTCCATGGTAATCACTAATCACCTTAGATCGCAATGTAGCTTTCACATAGTGCTCATGTGGTATGGCCATGTGCTAAGATTACTTCGCATCCGCTCGGCAACCACCTCGCATTGCCATATAAGCTTTCACGTGGGGCAAGTTGACACCGCCACCTGGCGGCTGGCATTGACCTGGTCCATAGATTGCGTCACCACCTACCTTAGTACCTTGCCATGCCAGTAGATGGACAGCAACGCTCGCAAGTAAAGTAACGTTGGCTCGACTACACCTACCCGCTGCCGGCCGATTACAATCACAATTATAACCCACGAGTCAAGCGACTCATACCGCCTACCCGGTAGTATATTTCACAACAGTTCTTTTTGAATGAATACTGTTTAAATGAAATACATACACTTTAGGTAGAATAGAACCCAAGTAGCGGTACTCGTTCTCAAACAGGGTGGTCGCCACATGGCAGCTATCTGGGAAAACTTCATGGCTATTTCATGGCTTTCACGTTTCAGATATAAGTATCAAAATTACTGACAACTAGTTGGCCGCGACCATATTCATAAATTATCTATATTGTGCATCGACCTAGATGCTATAAAGGAGCGACATAGTTCCGTCGTCGTTGCCAGGTAAAAGCCAAGATAAAATCAACTACGGTCGATATGGCGGCCACATTGGTTAGGTGGGTTGGCCATATAGCGGCCGTATGGTTGCCGCGTTGGATTATTACCCGGCAACTAGTTGGCCTCCACATGGCAGCGAGAAAGCGCCGCCATGTCACTGCCAGGTCGAAACTATAGATTAACTAGGCTGTTTGGCCAGCGAGCTGCCATCACGGAGTGACATTCCAGATAACAATCGTGCGACGCACAGAGCCATCACAACGTGCGGCTCACGTCGTGCGGGTGAGAACGCGCCATTCTTGTTAGCACGAAGTGACGCCAACACATGTCATAGCCATCACGCGTGCGGAGTCATACAATCACGTGTGTCGCTGTTGTGCGCCGCACCGCGTGCGGGCACCATGATGACAGTGTGCAATCATCCGATATGAGATGATCAATATTATTTTCATCATGAAACAGTTCGTAATATTTACTCGATGTTTCAGAATTCGTGACAAATATTTTCCAAGATCAAACCTAATTGTCAAGATTGGGAGCGAAATTTGATGAACTTTTGTTGCGAAATAATGTTTTTTGTTCACTTGTTTTCTTAATTTTTTTTCTCATTTGTCACTTCTGCAAAATTCTGAGTGACGCTTGTACAAAATGCATTGTCTTCTCTTCATTTTAAACTTATCAAGATATATGAACAACCAAATTTCTGATTCAAAAAGATTATATATAATTATATGTCATTATATAGATTTATATAGAATTTATATCCCAGCAAACACACATCCTTACAGTTATATAACCTGAGCCCCACAAAGTTAGGTAATATCGGTTAGATTACATCAATATGTGTGCAATGTAACATTTGTTAGTTACTTCTTCATAACAGATGCAATACAACAGTAATATAACCTGAGCCTCACAGAGTTATGTCACATTGGTTACATTCCATTAATATAAGTGTAATGTAAGATTTGTTAGTAACTCTCATATAACAAATCCAAAAACCATGTAATATATGTTTGGTGACTGTTTCTCTCGCCGTTTCCTCGCTGTCATATCGCTGCAATGACCAACAAACAATCTAACAGTTATATAGCTGTTATAGTTCAGTCATATAAACATTTTACATTTAGCGGTTTAATAGCACGCCAATTTTTACTATGATAATGCGCGCGCAGCTGTGCGTCCCGCCAGAATCTGTCTCGCTTACCGACCTGTTGTGATATCGCGTGCCGCAGAAAATATTTGGGTGCTTGTGAAAATTGAAAAATATCATCGATCTCTGCCGTCGTGATATTCTCAGAAGCTGCAGAAAAAAACAGGTAATTATACAAATAATTTATTCAAAGTATATGTACATGTGAACGTATGTATAATATATTCCAGCTATATGAAAAACTGTCGAAACTCTAACCTCACTTTTCCTTTCCTGCTGCATGCGTGCATACATATATCATATATACATGATAGTTATTTTCACATACTATCTATAGTCTTGATCCTGATTTAAACTATAATATCTCATTCAAAATGCCTAAAGACGTCCGGTATTTATCGAAAAGACGGAAAAATCAACTTAGTTCCAAGCTCGCTAATGATCTTGTATCAAGTATTCCGTCTACTAGCTCTGACAATTATGAATCTGATCCGGTAGAATCTACAATCGAATTAATAAATGAAAGCTTTCCTACGTCTACAGAGTCAAGTAGATCATCTTCTGTCGCTGAAATTTGTTGTAATAACACAGATCTCATATTTGCCGAACAGAATGATAGTGACTCAGAGTTTAGCGAGACACTATCAGACATGACCGAAGAATCCTTATCGAGTGATATTGAATCCAATGCGGACACAAGTCTTAGGGAAGATCTACAAGACATGATTGTAGAATGTAACATACCTCATAACACTATTAACAGATTGTTAAAACTTTTGCGTAAGCATGGACATACCGATTTGCCTAAAAGTGGGCGAAGCCTAATGAAGACACCGCGAAACATTTCTTCACAAATAAAAAATTTCAATTGTGGTGGTCAATATATACATTTTGGTCTTGAGTCTGGGTTACAACGATCAATAAAAAAATTTAGTACAGTCACACCGAAAGAAGTAAAAATAAATATTAATTGTGATGGACTGCCATTATCAAAAAGTTCAGGCAGCCAATTTTGGCCTATCATGGGATCGATAGAATCATTAGATTGTTATACGGAACCCTTTGTCATCGGTGTTTTTCATGGCATGTCCAAGCCCGGAGATGCAAACGAGTTTTTAACAACGTTTGTCACTGAAACGAAGAATGTGTTGCAAGAGGGCATATCCATTGATAGCTGTAATACGTGTAAAGTCAGCATTAACGCAGTACTCTGTGATGCACCAGCAAAGTCGTTTTTAACATTTACCAAAGGCCATAGTGGCTACTTTGCATGTACAAAATGTATTCAGGAAGGTGAATATGTACAGCATAGAGTGACATATCCGGAAATAGATTCTGTCTTAAGGAATGATGAGTCTTTCAAAAACAGAATCCAGCCTGAACATCATACAGGCGATTCGCAACTACACGGAGAGAAATTTCGAGCGAAAACAGCGTGGCCCTCCCCGCTAGAAACGCATGCTACTGTTCCGTGCGTTGTTAGAGCGCCATCTACAAGAGAATCTGCATGACTTACAAGCAACTTTAGCGTGGTATATCAACATCAGGAATCGCTTGATTCCCAAGCGAATTTAGTATGGAAGCCCAAGCGAAAACTCTTTAGCCATGCCTCTTTTGCTTGGGCCTACCCGCTGAATCAGTATGAACCTCCAAGCGAATTTTGTGTGGTGGGGGTCGAAGCGGTAAGCGCTTGAGAGACAAGCAGCTTCTGCCGTGGAATCACAGGCTATATACGCATGGAGAAGCGACACGCTGTTTTCGCTCGAAATTTCTCTCCGTGTAGAAGATCTTAACATCGGCATGGTTTCACGTGTTCCATTAGATTATATGCATTTAGTATGCTTAGGTGTCATGAAGCGTCTTCTACAATTCTGGACCAAGGGAAAGAGAAATGTCAGATTACCAGCAGCTGTTTTGAATCAAATATCTGAGATTTTAATAGGGATGAAATCCTCGATTACACCTGAATTCGCTAGAATGCCCCGAGGCTTGAACGACGTAGATAGATGGAAGGCTACAGAGTTTCGACAGTTTTTGTTGTATACTGGACCTGTTTTACTGAAACTATTTATGTCTAAAGAGTACTATGAACACTTCTTGTCTCTGAGCATCGCTATACGTATTCTGGCCGATCCTGAATCGTGTTTTCTTGGACTTGGATACGCACAATGGTTATTGACAGATTTTGTCTCAAAATACGGAGACCTTTATGGTCCAGAATATATGTCACATAATGTCCATAACTTAATACATCTTCCCGAAGATGTGAGAATGTTCGGCTGTTTAGATAATTTTAGTTGCTTCAAGTTTGAAAATGAGATGCAAAAAATTAAAAAGAAAATTAAGAACTGTGGAAAACCACTACAAGAATATGCAAATCGTGTTTCAGAAGAGAACAGACTTCTAATACCAACTTCCAATATTCAGCGTCACTATCCTATTATTCATTACACAGCAAATTCGAACGCATTATTACCAGCGCGTAGACCTATTTCTGATTTGGAGTTTAAAACATTCATGATTTCTAAGAAAGAAAGAAACAATTATTGCATGTTAGAAGATAACTCATTAGCTGAGATAATCGACATATTTGAAGAAAATGATCACCCACACGTTTCAGTCAAATGTTTTGCGAACACAGAATCACTTTACAGTCTTTCGTGTGACTCCACCAAACTTGGTATAGCTATAATTACGCAAAGAACCTACACAAATTTGAGAAATATATTACCAACTCAGATCAAGAGAAAATGTATGAAATTAAAGTACCCAAACCAAACCGAATCTTACGTAATAACTCTACTATTACATTTGAATAATTAGTTTTGCTCCTGTTTACCGTTTTGAAAATGCAATACTTTGATCAATCATTGAATTGTGCCTTTTGCAAGATATTCTATATAAGTACACAAGAAACTGCCGATTATTTTCCGTTTGATTAGATTACACAATTACACAATCATGGAAAGCCAAGGGAGTGAAGAAACTTGTGAGAAAGCCTATGTAGTGATAAAGTTCATAGATGATGGCTCCTTTTCTGAAGTACCGAAACCTTGGATTGTGGAGGAAACTGGTGTACAAACACGGTGCCGATGGCCCTCACACGCCAATAATTTAAACAGCTTGATTTCCAACTACACAAAGCCAACAGCAAGATGGGATGTGTTTGATGTAGATATCATCAAACACAAGTGCTGTGAGTAATCCCACATCAATTCGACACACATTCTACAATATTCCTTCAAGTCTGTTGATAGATGATATTTTCTAAGGATTTATTTGAATCTCACACATACCTTCAATCAGTATAAGATTCTAATATTATTTCTTAGCATCACAAAAATCTGCAAGAAATGCAGCCAAAGATTCTCAATATATAACTACCGATGAAAAAAACCTAGGAAGAGGAAAGAGGAAAGTTGTGAGCATTGCGCATGATAATTCAACTGACGACAACATAAACTCACCACCGAAAAAGAAACACCGCAATGTATCAAGACAAACTCCAAGTAATGCAGTTGCACATAAATCAGCTCTCAAGCTTGTACAATTTACTGCGAAGACTCTAGCTTTTACGGTGCCTAGCAAAAATAAATATTCTGAAAGTCACTCTGCGGATTGAAACATTTTCAGATAGTTCCAGATAACTTTAAACGGCATGTTCTTCTTAATTTCCTGAAACCTACTGGAATTATTTCTACAGAGTTTCGTCTACAAATTTCATTGAATTACTCATCACAGTTCCTGAAGTTTTCAGAATACCTCCTTAAAAATATCCGAAATGTGCCGCAAATTTTGGAGTAATTATTGGTGCTAGTGCTGTGTCGATTTTTAAGAGATAACATGGGTATCTATATGTGTTATGTCAAATCACTCGCGTTGTAAATTTTGCAGACCATAAGCCTCACAAATTGGTACAACCATCCTGTCCCGATTTTTTTGCACGGCAAGAAGTTTCTAGCACTGCAGCGATACCACAATCTAGTTCTTTGATTTGTGAGTAAGATAAATACATAATATATATTAAATACGAAGAACGTTTTTGGCGATCTTTCGAATTATTTATAATAGATTTCTATTTAGTTTACAACCCTATTCAATATACATATAGATGTATGTTATGCACAATAAATAGAATTTCTTGTTTCATAGACAAGGAACCTTCTGAATTACCGGAATCCAGCCCTGATATTGTAACATTGGAGCAAACTTATACTGCTGCGTCAATGCAGTATCATACTACCTCTCGTGAGTAATGAATATGTGCATATGAGTCAGTCCACGTCAAGCGGGACACCTTTTCGACCGCATGTTCTTGAAAATCGTCGTAATTTTTTTTACATATTCTCTGGGGAAAATGAATGGATGAAACATATTTAAAAAAATATATATACATATATATATATATGTTTCATGCATTTATTTTCGCCAAAGAATACGTAAAAAAAATTACAAGGGAATCAGAAACATCGAGGAATATTTTTGGCCAAATCCGTCCCGCTTGACGTGGACTGACTCATAGGCTAGAATAACCACAGCAAGTTTAGTCGATTCAGTTTTCTTTATTCCGGGAAGGACCTTCATTTTTTCATTTCAAGATGGAAAATTCGTGTACATTAATATTGCAGGTCATGGCAGTGGAATTGATGAAGAAAGTAACTCATCTCTACCCGATGCTACAAATGATGTGACTAGGGCCACACAGTTGCCCAGTCAAAACCAGCTAAAACCTAGATATCAGCTGGAAGATATTCCAATTGTTATTGCAGGAAATGATGATAATATCGAAGAAGGTAAATTGAGAGATTACAATCTGTTGCTCATTTGTTTAATGTTTTCGATCTTGTTAGATGCTCTTCGAACAGCTGGAATCATTATTATTGGTAACAATAATCCAGATGAGAACCTACTGACACCCGAAGACGTAGTCATTATAGCTGAACAGATAGGTATGGAGGAATTTCCTATAATTATAGCTGCTTCAACGATTTTTATTGAATTTAGTCTCATTTATGTAAACTCAGCTCATAAGATATTCAAAAATAATGGCGACACTCAAATCAAACTTTCATTGCATAAAATATGCTACTAATTGACATATTATCTTTAAGAGAACGCAAAAGGCAATTTTATTCATATTTTATTCTATGTCCTTGCAGAATCTAATAGGTTTACTGATGATGAGCATGATGTTATGTCAGGACGTAACAATGATAACATTAACAAAAGTCGTAAAAAAACAATCCTCCAAACTGATAATAATAATAATTGTTGTAAAGGTAATTTTAGTGACTTATTCAATCAAGTATACATAACGAAATATAATGTACGATTGACTTGGTTATAGACTATCTGCAGAGAATTTTGAAATTTCAAGCCTCTATGAGTGTGAATATTAGGAGTATTGACAAACGACTTAAGGCACTGGAATCAGGAAAAAAACAGGAACCTGGACAAGACAGTGATGTAACCTTGGACCTTCTTCCCCTAAAAAGTGTTGAGGAGGTAAAAAATTTCGAAGATTTGATCACGAAATCCAAACCCACAGGACTAATATTTGTAAGAGATGTATCCTCATACTTATTATCATTATTTTACGAAGACTTCACTTCTATTTTTCTCACTTAATGAACCGTTGAATATATTTAAGTTAAAGGCAAATCTATGATTATCGTTTCATTTGATCGGCCGCACTATGAATCTTGCTGTTATTCCATCATAATGCCAGATATAGTATATCATTCAGCTGTTATCGTATTACAGATGAAGAGAATTAGCAGACTGGGCGGAAATTCGCCGCGTGATTATGTTCAAAGAGCTTTGAAATTAACTTTTACGAACAGTTGCGCTGTTAACTGTTCTTGGAAAGGTCAAAGAAAAAATTTTGGTGTGTTCAAATTGAACATAATCAAAATAATCATCGGTGCGTATATTTTATAGACAAAGAGGTATTGAAAAATAAACAGCGAGACAGTCTATAGTTGGTCTTATAAAGCTAATCAAAGTTGGTAGTTGCAGTTACGAAAAGGAACATGTCGTTTATAGATGCAGTACTCCAAAAATTTTATGAATATACGGAAGCAGAATTCGCAAATGTGGCCTCGGAGTGGTTTTGTTTTGCTGGTCAACGAAAACGCAGAGAGGAACTCGTGAAATGAATAGATCATGCATGCACGTGACAAATATGAAACGGAAAACTATCAATACGAAAATATGGGTACTCAAAATATATAGAAAATCCTAACGTTTACGGCATATTATAGGTCAGGTTTGCATAAGAAATAATATATAACATGATTAGTATGGAAAAAGAAAGTATTATTAAGCCCTTTCAATATAAGACGTGATTCCTAAGATAGAAATAGCATATATAGGAATATCATATAGGTACTTAACTATGACATATAACTATATAGATACATATATACATATAATATGAAGAACAAAAATGTCAATAAAAAATGAATATAGAATAAGATTTAATAATATATAATATACGACTGCAATGTGTGCAATATGCAATGACTGATTATTGATATAAGTACAGTAATGTTCATTAATGGGTTCGCGGTGGCTAACTTTATTTTTCTGTCTTTTTCGGAAACGAGACTCTATTCTAGTCGTATTTCATGTGCCCATGGCCGAAATTATAATGATAATAATAATTATAATAATAAAATGAAAAATAATAATATAATATTATTTTATTTGATTGAATCTGAAAACGTCCGAAAGAAACAGTTGGCCACCGCGAACCCATTAATGAACATTGCTGTACATGCATATAGGATATACCTATATATATATAATATATAATACTCCAGGATTAAGATATTGTCCACATAAAATGAAATATGACAAATAAAACCATTGATTTTTCTAACTACACTGCAGTGTCAAACAAATTATTGCTGTTATAGGCGCATACTCCTATATATTATATGTAAATTGTGTAAATCTTAACTGAAACTTATTGTCACGAATCCGCGTGCAAAAGTCGAGTAAACATACCAAATCTTTGGATATATTTGCTCAAGTTTGGACGTGGTTTCTTGCCAATAGGTTTCAGTTAATTATAAATTCAAAAAGCAGTACCCGAACACTCATCACAACCTTATCACAAAGTTAGTAACATGTTATCACAAGTTTCAGAACTGTGATGCTATTGTTATATGTTTGCAAGGTTACATGGTTACATGTATGTAATATACCAGTTAGCATCTTTTGAGCGGGAAATTACAAGCAACGAGATGATATACCGGTTACTAACAGGTGATATTACATGTTATAATGCGTTTTGTACATGTTACCGTATGGTTATATAACTGTGTTTGCTGGGATAGAGTTAAATATAGAATTTATATACACTGAAAAAAACGGATAGTCGCAGCAAGTAGCTGTTGCATAGCCGTCGGCGGATACTCGCACTCCCTATCCGTATCTCCACGAACGCCATATTACAGTCCGCTCTGATAATAGGGCCGGCTATGGGCGGTTAGGGGAGTATTTTTCCTGGAACTCGGGTACCCCCACTACTGACGCGCGTTCACGTCGTCGAAATTCACTTCGCACTCCGGTAATAGGGCCGCCGTGAAATTATATGCTATTTCATTGTGCGAACGTTCGGCCCTATTGACAGAGACGAATATGAAATCCGAGGTCAGTCAGTAGTGGGGGTCGAGCTCGAGCGAGAACCTGTGGAAGCGGCCCTATTGATAGTGGCCCTATTATCGGAGCGGACTGTATAATGCTTCGGAGCAAGGCTGCATGAGATAGCCGTGGTAAGCATGAAGATAGGCACTCGAGCGATCCCTTAGATGTCTGTAATCTACTCCACTAAATTGTCAGTAGGCAGTAGATGTGACCGGCGCGTCAGTTGCGTATGTCGCGAAATATCTGGCTTCGATTCAGCCTAACCGGTATCAGAAAGCATCTCGAGTCTATAATGATAGTAGAAGAGACTAGATAAGCCTCATATAAAACTAATCGAGCATGAATGATTCTGAAATGAAACAAGTCGAGACTAAACTGAAGTTAGATGTTGTAAAATAACAAATATATGTTAATTTATAGATCAATATGACATAAAACTTCAGTTGACTTAATTCGTTTCATTTCAGAAGCTATCTGATAGATACTTGCCGCGCCTATCCAAGATGGTTCGGCTCACAATACTACTAGGATGCGGAGCACAGACATCTAGCATGTGGAGGCTCAGCAGAATACGGTAACTGCAGCTATCCGTTTTTTTCAGTATAGAATTTAACCCTTTGTGGCTCACATTTTTCCTTGCGTTCAATTGGCTGGAAATTTGTCACTCGGGGGTTTTTGGTGTCGCTGATTACGAATCTGAGCTCAGAATTTCAAAATTCAAAATAGCGGATCCAATATGGCGGACAAAAGTACAAAATGTTGCTTGATGGAAGTGAAATTTGTCACTCGGGGGTTTTTGGTGTCGCTGATGACGAATCTGAGCTCAGAATTCCAAAATTCAAAATGGCGAATCCAATATGGCGGACAAAAGTACAAAAAGTTGCTTGATGCAAGTGAAATTTGTCACTCGGGGGTTTTTGGTGTCGCTGATGACGAATCTGAGCTCAGAATTTCAAAATTCAAAATGGCGGATCCAATATGGCGGACAAAAATACAAAAAGTTGCTTGATGGAAGTGAAATTTGTCACTCGGGGGTTTTTGGTGTCGCTGATGACGAATCTGAGCTCAGAATTTCAAAATTCATAATGGCGGATCCAATATGGCGGACAAAAATACAAAAAGTTGCTTGATGAAAGTGAAAATGGGCACTCGGGGGTTTTTGGGGTCGCTAATGACGAATCTAAGCTCAGAATTTCAAAATTCAGAACGGCGGATCCAATATGGTGGACAAAAGTACACAAAGTTGCTCGATGTGAGTAAAAATGGGCACTCGGGGGTTTTTGGGGTCGCTGATTACGAATCTGAAGTCAGAATAATGAAATTTTCACAACCAAGATGGCGGACTCAAGATGGCGGACTCACTTTTCCAAAAAATAGACGTAGAGCACTAAAAACTTGTACTCGGGGGTTTTTGGGGTCGCTAATTACGAATGTGAAGTATTGATAAAGTAACCGCGCTTGGTTGATTCCAGAGACACGAACGAGGACGTAGCGGTTATTGTCTCCATTTTCTTTTTTTTGTTTGTTTTTTTTTTGTTTTTTTTTGTTGTTTTTTTTATTTTTTGTTGTTTTTTTTTTGCTTTTTTCTAAGAATTTAGTTTTTACATTTTATTTATAGTGTAACTGTTTATTGATGGTAAATTTAAAAACAGTTTTTCTCGGATTTTATGCACAATGGCACTTTGCAAGTACTGCAAATGTATATAGTTTTGCATGGTACAGCCTTTGTACTACAAAGAGCACAGCGTCTTGGACTCTTTACACATTCAGGCATATGACGGGATTCAGAACGCCTTTTCTCGATAGGTACAACAGGTTTTGTAAGTAAGTTTGATGGAGATGCTTGTAGACGTTTTCTTCCTCTAGCTGTTGGTAAACGATGACTTGCTAATTCATCTACTAAAAGTAACCTGAATTTTTTTGAAGTTATTTGATGTTCTGGATTTTTGGCATTGTAAATAATTAATGCATTTATAATAGCTACTTCAAAAAAATGCCAAAATATACGGTGCCACCATTTTTTTGACTTTCTATCAAGTTTGTAAGTTGATATCAAATGGTCAGATCTATAAACATACCCCATATGTTTATGATAGTCTGAACACATAACTGGGCATGTTATTTCTTTTAGTGAACCATCTTTTTGTCTACGATTTGTTATGGTGACATCACAAGGATCATGGTAGTTAGATAGAAAAAAAACTCCCTTTTTATCCATCCATTTGATCCAGCTAATTCCAGCATCACATGTACGGTATTCATGTTGCCCATGATTCATTTTTTTATCAGGAATTAAACTTTTAGGCAAACCCTTTCTGCTGGAACGAACAGTTCCGCAAGCAAAAATTTTATCTTGTTTCAAATCATTCATAAGATCAAGACTTGTGAAAAAATTATCAAAAAACACGTGATGATTTTTCCCTACTAAATCACGCGTCAAATCTTTTACAATCCGTGCCCCTAATTGTTTTTCAGCACTTTCAGTTTTGCCTGTATACACCTGAAATTCGCATACGTAACGTGATGAATCTGCGCGAGTCCAACTTTTATATCCACGTTTTACAGGCTTGTTCGGCATGTATTGCTTCAAACTACCACGGCCTTTGAATTTGATCATGGATTCATCTATTGATTGATTATCACTGGGATTCCAACAATTTTTAAAAGTTTCTAATAATTTATTCAGGAGTGGTCTTATCTTATATAATTTGTCATAATTTGTATCCCCTTTTTTTGGTTCTTGACTATTATCAGTCATGTGCAAATGACTAAGAAAAAAACTGAACCTAGCCTTCGTCATCAATTGGCTTATGAATGGATCATTTAGTTTTGGATCTACCGACCAATAATCATGGTAAGATGGAGATTTTTTTACACCCATCATAATATTTATAGCGAAAGAAAATAATAATTCCTCTTTGGTTATTGGATTTGCTTTAGTTTTTTTTTTTGTCGTAAATACAAGTTTGTTTGCTCGACAATCAAATCTAAAAGCTCATGAGGGAAAAGACATAAAAATATTTGTAGAGGCGTAGTTGCATCATCTGGAATATTTGGACCAAAAGCTTCAGTAAATGGTTGATCGTCACGAGTTTTTCTGTTTTCTGTCCATGTGAATTCGTTAAAATCATCTGCTGTAGTATCATCATCTGAATCTTCTGAGTCAGAATGATTTCCGTGAAGACTTTCTTCATTATCACATTCGACATCATCATTCTCAGTTTCGTCTTCACCACACAATCCATCAATAGATCCAGAATCACTAGGAATATCAGCGGTTTCATCCATTTTTTGAAATTTCATGAAGAATCGGCTCATAAGCCGAATATATTGTTGTATAAAAAAGAAATAAAAAAGAATGCTTTTTTACGAAAAAAATCGCCAACAATCTTTTCTCGATTTTGTTGCTCTAACATTGACATATATGAGTTGTAGTTTCAAATAAATACACGTAAAAACAATTTCAGGTGGATAACGATAAGAAAAATTCATACGAAAATGTTTACGATTGCAACGTGATTTTTTGCAAAGTTTTAAAATGAAAAATATTGCCAATTTGTTAAAAATATTTATGTTCAGTAATTAATAATTATTTAGTGACTCAATAGCTAAAGAAGTAAGTTGGAATTTTTACGTTCAATTTAAAAGCAAGATCTGTTGTAAACATTGGAAATGATAAGGTAAAAGCCCAAAAAGTAAGAATTATAATTTCGATTGTATTTTCTCTGATGCAAAGCTTTTTATTTATTAATTTTGCTGAATATTTTTAATTTGAAAATTTTAATCTAAGGTGTTGGACAAAAAATTGAAAACTAACGTAATTGTGATTAAAAACATAAACTTGATAATTTTCAGAATCGTTGAGTTTGAATATCCGATTACAATTATATTTTCTTAAAAACCAAGATAACGAATTAAAAATAACGAATCTAAAATAAAAACGATGTGTTTTTGTGTGAAAACGTTTTTCAGCGTAAATGAGTATACATGTATTACACGGAGAGAATTTTTCTAGGAAAGATTCCCATACTTGCTGGTTAAATTTTTTTTTTAATTTTTTTTAAATTATTTTTTCGTTATGAATATTTTTAGATAAATGTTGACATCTTCAATCTCTTCATCCGAATTGTTTTTTCAACCCATAATCATAAGCCAATAGAGTGAGCGAGCGCAGCAAGCGAACGAGTACAACGTTATTTAGTTTGAACAAATTTTTCAATTCCAAACTTTTATCATTCTACAGGTACTTGGCAGTTGTATCTGATTTCAATGCTTTTGTATGTTGATAATCATCAACCAATCGAGTGAGCGAGCACAACCTTTGATTATTTTTTGATGGAGTGATCTACACATTAATGGACTTGGCGGAAGGTTTTGGCACCAAAGGTGCTTTTTGGGGTTGATTTCACTACTTTTTGTAAAATTTTGCTTGATCACCTAATAATTGTGCTCGCTCGCTACGCTCGCTCGGTTGTTTTGTGCTATTTCATACCGCCCGAAGTCCCTCGATAAGCAGGAACGTCAACAGCAACGAGCACGCGTGTGCTCATAATTTTCCCCAAGTCTCAAATTTGTAGAGTGACGCGTAATGTACTTTCATAGCGTTTACAAATTGTTCCACTACAATAATTTTTTATACCTACAACATCTAACCCTGCGTGCAGCCCTCCTCCTGTCTCATCTGGGCCTGGGACCGGCAATGACGGAGTTACTTGCACGCAGGGTTATAGTTGCTGCTCATGACTAAATATGTATGGATATCAGATATATGTATTGCAATTCGTAGGTAGTTTTTTTTTTTAATGCAACTAGGTCCTCTGCAAAGAGAACATGTACGCGTCCCGTACTCATAACGTCAACTTCCAATTCGGGTCTGAACAGAAGGTATCAAAATATTTAGAATTGAGCCTATTCATGCAAGACTAGCGTAGAGCATAAAATGGGAATTTATGAAGTCAAACACCCGCATTCTGCTCTCTTCGTCTGACTTTTGCCGTTTCTCGTATCAAATAACACTATCCTGATACTTTGCAACCCAAGCGTTTTCTCTCATCATCCTCTCGTCTTATATGGCGACCCGCTACAAAATTAAATAATCCATAAATAAGTAATTTCATTCCATTTGTCGTGATAGCACTAATCTTAATTTGGAGAAAGCTTAATAGAGTCGAACATATAGACACAGGTTGCATACCAAAATGTAACGAATTTATTGAAATTTGACATTAAATTATTAATATACATTATGGATTAAAAAATTATCTCCACCGAAGGTCAAGGCACTACGTTGACGTGGAGTGTAGAATAAAGCCTATCGGAGTCCAACAAACAACATTGACTGAAAATCTCATTTTGACTAGATGATACGGAGTTAGATTATAGAACTCGTCGGAATCCTACGTATAACGTTGACTCACAATTTGAGTCTCAGCAGACGCGCCTTCGGAGATAAGCTTAACATGGAGCTTGAAGTAAAATTCGTTGCAATCCAACGCTTGAACTCGGCTTTATTGGTCTGGCTCCTTGCCGTTCCCTATATCGAATAATGCTATCCTCATATTTTTCTACTCCAACATTTTCTCTTGATTTTCTCTTGTCAGACTTCCTCAGGCGATAACTTGCTAAACAATTGAACCGAAAAAACCGTTTCTTCTGATAATTGCATTCATAAATCAGTTAATATTCATCTGACAGTCTTGTCCGTTTATAATTGTTATTTTATTTATCACCATCAATTTTACACGTCAGCCGATTCGCATAACCTCAAAAGCTCGAGATCGCAGGATTTAAGATTACCCCATCGAAACATTTTTATTGGTGACTATCACATTAATGTACTTGGCGTAAGGTTTTGGCACCCGAGGGGCTTGCGGTGGGTATTCACTAGTTTTTGTACGTTCAAATTTTGTATTAAGCATTGCTCGTATTTCTCTTATTTCCTTTATTATTGGGATTTGAAAACATGAAATGACAATTCGCGTCTGCTAGTGTAGGAGACCATAGACATAGAGCATGGACTGCGCATTCGGGCCGAAAATCGCTCGGTCGGTAGAAAGAGACAGCATATACACGCGGCCAAATCTGTTTCTTTCTATCCAACAGCGTCAAATGCATAGAAAGAGACAGATTTGGCCGCGTGTGTTACCCTTTTCTCTCACTTTCGGCGTTACCATAGGCTGTATAGGGAATGCGCAGTCCATGCTCTATGTCTATGTAGGAGACGGTTTCTGTCTGCGATACTGGCGCTATCTACGTCGGAACTATCTCGTACTGACGTCACTCTACAACTTTTGTGTGGATTTTCCCGTCTAGTGATTGCATGGGAATGGTTTGAATGTGAATCTTGGTCTGAAAAACACTAAAGAGAAACTTCGGGCGAGGAAACGGGGTATCAGAATCTGAAGTTAATTATATCTCAGCACTCCGGACACCGATTTAATCGATCTAGGGCTCAAATGAAAGCTTTTCATGCCCACATCCTAGATTACATCAGTTTTAATTCGTGTATGTTGTGAGGTGAAAGAAAACGAAGATACTAGTTCGCGTTATAGGTTAGGGTAGTTGCCTCTCGGGTATATAGACTCGTTGAGTCTCGCGCTTGAAAAAAATTTTTTTTTAATGTACTTGGCGCGAGACTCTACCGAGTCTCTTGATCCCGACCAAAAATTTTGAAAAAACGAATTTTCGAAATAATTCTCAAAAAATTCCAGCCATTCCAGTGTAAGCCTATGCAACTTTTTACCCTCCTGACATTTCTTCGGAAACCCCATAGTTATTGGATTGCGCCTTTTTTTTCTAAAATATGTCTTCTTCGACTAAAAATGCAATAATGGGGCGAAAAAAAATCGTACGGAACTTCATAAAGAACTACAGTGTAGGTTCTCATATCCTTTCTAAGTGCACAATAGAAAAAAGCAAGAACGAATTTTCCCCAAGCTTTGGGGATAATTTGCCGCCACTAAAAAATATACGAAAAACGGCCATGTTCAAAAGTACGTACCCAGTTCCGTCTTTTCCATAAGGGCACGTGGGGCACGTGCCCAGGGTCCCCGGCCTGATTGGGGCCCCGACACCAATAAATTCACTAAGCAAAAGTACATTTTGATGTTTTCACTTACGTTTTTTTGGCATGCTAAAAGGGCCCCAAAGTCTGTGTGCCCAAGGCCCCTGCATGGCGTAAGACGGCCCTGTACGTACCGGAACCAAAAAAAGTCGTAGAGAATTTTCCAGAAAAGCAAAATGAAGGTAAATTCGTCTTCTTTGAAACGCTCCTTGGAAAATCCAATTATCTTCGTTTTTGAGTCCGCTATGTAACTTTCAGTGCGGCAAGAAATTTCGACCGATGTACTCAAACTTTTGGCCGGTAGTGTACATATTTTGATAGGAAATTTAACACTGTACAAAAAGTGTGAAAAACAAAAATTACAAAAAAAAATAGTTCGACGGCTGAGTAGAACAACATCGTATCTCAGATTTTGGTTCAACAATATCGTATCTCAGAATTTGTTCCAAAAACATCGTATGTCCGCTCGTTTCTTACGATAGATACGATATTTTTTACCCAAATTCCGAGGTACGATGTTTTTGAAACCAATTCTGAGATACGATATTGTTGAACCGAATTCAGAGATACGATGTTGTTCCATGCTCAGCCGTCGAGTTGACTTAACTATAAATTGAACTTTCAGCTCGAATAATACTTTGGAAGGAGTTAATTTATCAGAAAATGATATAGGCGACACTCTTTGTAGAGTGTTCAATTTCCTAGAAAGATATGTATGGGCGATTTGGATTTGTTTATTGGTTTGCGAGCTACAAAATTCTAAAAAATAATACAAATTTCTATGCTATATTTGAATGGAAAATAGACATCCGCGATGCGCGACTTCTAAGAATTAATATTAAGAGCTCCGCTTTCAACAGGCAGCTTGATCCCCCCCACTCCCTCCAAAGTATTTCAATGGAGATGTGAAAAAAAAATAGTTGATTTTTTTGAACCGGTCTAGTATATTCTTCTCACGGCAGATCTGATCGCATTCAAAAAATTACTCGACAATTAATACGTTTTGCCGAAGTTAACAGTGAGTAGGTACACTGAGAGAAAAATATGGTACAGTCGACCATAACGTAACCATTTTTAATAGTTGAAAATGGCCTCAACCTTTCAAACATGGTTGGGCACACTAAGATCATAATACTTTCGGGAACCATATGAAATAGCTGTTCGAACTACTTACAACCATTGAGCCTGGATGGAAAATGATCGCAACCTTGCAATTCTAGGTCATCTAACCATGATGAAAATAAGTTAAGCCAACTATTTGAAACTTTCTATGAGTTTTTATATGGGCGCAAGATGTTTCAACTTTGAAATTATGGTAAGATCACCCTTGGGAGAGAACGAGTTGTACCAAATATATACAACCAGATTCCATGGTTAAGGGGCGGGGGGGGGGGGGGTATACCCGATTTGTTACCGACACCGCCTATATCTCCGAAACGGGGCTATCAATCGACTTGTCCTTTCGGCAGCCGATGTTTGACAAGTAATGAGTTCGAACTGGTACATTTGATCGAATGAAATCGGGATTTTTTTTTTTTTTTGATCGAAAAGTGTTGGCGTGCCATTTATGTCGACTTATATCAAAGCCTACGCATAAAAAATGGGAAATCGACCGAGAGAGCCCGATTCTATATGGAATTCCGAACACAACCATCCCAAGACATCTTTGTTTTCGACAACGATGAAGGGGCCAGTTGTATTCTACGGTTTTGTGGTAATTTTCGCGATTGTCAACGGCTGAGAGCAGCTGAGAGCGGCCCTTGCCGCTAATGTTAATATATTAGTTCCCAGACCGCCCGTGAGATGTAGCCACGCGAAAATTTTTAGCTTATTAGTGAGAGGCGATTGGACTGCAGGTCGAGTCACGTGGTTACAGGTGTATCAACGTAACAGCGTGGCGACATCTCACGGGCGGTGTGGGAACTAATATAATGACATTAGCGGCAATGGCCGCTCTCAGCTGCTCTCAGCCGTTGACAATCGCGAAAATTACCACAAAAACGTGGAATACAACTGGCCCCTTCATCGTTGTCGAAAACAAAGATGTTTTGGGATGGTTGTGTTCGGAATTCCTCACAGAATCGGGCTCTCTCGTTCGATTTTGCATTTTTTATGCGTAAGCTTTGATATAAGTCGACATAAATGGCACGCCAACCCTTTTCGATTTAAAAAAAAAAAAATCCCGATTTCATTCGATCAAATGTACCAGTTCGAACTCATTACTCGTCAAACATCGGCTGCCGAAAGGACAAGTCGATTGATAACCCCGTTTTGGAGATATAGGCGGTGTCGGTAACACATCCGGTATACCCCCCCCTTAAATGAAAAAATAAAGTATTAGGATGAAAAAATAAATTTAGCTCGTTACAATGAATTTCTAACATTGTATGATGCGCCGAGAAACACCTACTAATTGCAATCAGCAGCATATTAATACAAAGTAAGGATTTTTAGATAAGAAAAACATCGCATTGTTTTGGCCGGGATTCGATCCGGGGCGCACGCATTCGCTCGCATTACTAGTCGCACGCTCTACCGACTACGCTAAACTATTTATTGGAATCAATCTTCATTTCTTCCTATTTATCTTGAACTCGGCATGTGTCTCAATGATATCAATGTTTTAATGCAGCTAAGATATTTGATTAACTGAACATCTGAGTTCCAAATATCTTTTTAATTGAATTTCTTTCCTGGAGTTCCAAAAGTTCTCACTCACTGTAACGTATTAAGTATTCCGGTAACGAAAAAGAGTATTGGCTCAACTATGGTGTACATGATACGGATTGACATTATATAAAGTTCGCAAAACTGGATGAGTGGCACCTCCAACTATTGACACGTTTGTGGCAACGGAAAAATATAGTGTTGAATGCACTATAAAGTTTATTCTATCAGTGATTATTGTGCATGGTAACAAATCTCTCAGTGCATGGTTGGATGAAAGTGTCTCCAACCTTGCAATTATGTTTGCAGCATCCATGCACCAAATCAGTTGCACCAACTATTTACAACCAGATAACATGGTTAGAGCTCAGTTGTGACTGGAGACCATATCTATGGTAGCATTAACAATAATTTGCTGAACATTCATAGGCTCAAATGAACAATATGCAATTGTTACGTATAATCACTGATATGGTAGAACTATTGCCGAATTTATAGTCAAATCGACTTTAATTCGGGTCAACATAACTTCATGTGAGGTGACATCTCACTTTTGCTAAGTTCATAAGTCAACCTTTTGGCCTATGGTTTGTTTCACTATAATGATGGCTTACCCACCACTTTGACGTGGTAGTTATACCAATGAATTCTCGGTTGCATCCACCGACTTGAACAAGTGGTATACGCAACCATTATCGTGTCCACCATGTTTTTATTCATATCAATAACCACATGTAAATGGTGAACTGTACCATAAATGAGGTGACTCTAACTAAAGATATTTCAACCTTCCACTTATGGTCAATTCAGGAGCAGCTTTTTCTCTCAGTGTCACTATAAATACTCGCGCTAGTAATTTCGCCGTTGCTGGTCGAAAGTTAGGATCACAGAAAAGGTTTGCACGCATGGTTGAATGTTGGGGACATGCGTCTAGATAAAATTGATGAGAAGCAAAAATAATTATTAAAACCGCACGGTACAAAAAGTAGTGCAATCCTCAAAAAAGCACCACTCGTGCAAAAACCTTGCGCCAAGTACATTGATGTGGTCATTAACTCAAAAAAATAGACCTGCTTGAAAAAAAGGATTGAAATCAGACACTACCGCCAAGCATCATCACATCGAAAACACAGAAAAATTGAAATTAAAAAAAAAAAATTTGGAGGTAGTGGTACTTGGCGGGCCTTTTGTAGACAAGTACGAGGAAACAGCAATTAAACTATGTCAATAATCCTGTAGTGAAATAAAATATTGGCCCGCCAAGTACCACTACCTCCAAATTTTTTTTTTTTAATTTCAATTTTTCTGTGTTTTCGATGTGATGATGCTTGGCGGTAGTGTCTGATTTCAATCCTTTTTTTGAAGAAGGTCTATTTTTTTGAGTTAATGACCACATCAATGGACTTGGCGCAAGGTTTTTGCACGAGTGGTGCTTTTTTGGGGATATTGCTTACTAGAAGAATTGGTAACTATAATTATGAGGATAAATTACGTGAAAAGTATCTAGATAATCTCCCCAACATAAAGAATCGTTAAGCGAACAGGAGAATTCATTTGCACGAACAAAGGCAATATAGTATCTCCAACTCTAGCTCTGTCGAAAAATGTGGAATGTTACGTTCGCAATATTCGTATAGTAAACCATATTGGTAACAGCATCATTTTTTATAGTCATCTGAACAATAATTATGTCTGTTACTTCAACTGAAAACTAATTGTTGTGCCTTCATCTCACACATATTTATTGTTGAATCATCGTTACGTTACCTATAAATTTTTCTCAGTGGAAGCGCGTCTGAACGTGTCATATTATCAGGTAATTTCAAGAGAGCAAGTATTTTCTTACATCATTGCACGAGTAACGGAGGACTGCCCGTTTTTACACACACGGAAACTCTTGAATATGCAAGGGTGGGCTCGCGAATCACAGTTGCCCAAAAATCAGCACCGATATATGTCCGAGTGAGTCACACATCCTTAAATTTTCGACCGGACAATCATTTTCAACTTCAATTCAATAAGTTATGGCGAGCTGTCCGTTTTTCTATACACGGGCATTCTTTTATTCACTTCTCGCAGCAGCTGCCGATATAAATCGAAACATATCTGAATATGTAACAACAACAAAAATTTTTTATAGTGACTGTATTTTATATGAAATATTTTTAGTTCATATATATGTAATAAGTGTTCCTTATTCCGTTTTAGGTTAGAATGAGGCTGAATTGCGTTTCTCTGTAGAACAAAAGAAACAACATTTAAAGCTCCTATTCCGTTTGTTCTATCCTTGTATAATTATTATTACAATTCCTTTATTCCTCTTCACCTAATTATCGCGCTTACGCTCTGTGTCCTATATATCGCCATCTGTCTAATCTAATCTAATCTAATCTAACGTCGGTAATGTAGATCTTAATCATACGAGCAGCGGCGACACGGGTATATTAGTGTCGTGGTTTTCTTTACATATATATATTTTTTTTAATACCTAAAGCTACCTGTTTTTCACACACAGCATGCTTGAATACGCACAGATGGGCTCGGAAATCTTAGAAGCCACAAGAATCAGCTGTAATATGTCTAAGTGCGTCTCATCTTCTGAAATTTCGGATAGGATAATTATTTTTAATTTCAATTGCTTGGGTGACGGAGAACTGCTCGTTTTCATACACACGGGGCACTCTTCAATACGCCCAGTGGCTTCGCATGCTGCGTCAAAGAACCGCGTTGTAATCGAGTGAGGCGAGGTTAGAATAGTGGTTTTCAGTACACAGTAGACTGTGCCAAAAAAAAAAGAACGACATTTTCTTCTTGTTCGGGCCCTTTCGAAAATAGTTAGTGCTCAATATAAAGAAAATTGTCCGCAAAGCTCAGCTAGGTAGCATGAACACAGAATTAGCGCATTTGAAAATAAGATTTCCCATGTATTTCGAACGGCAAAATTTGTTTATCTTAGTTTTATTTTTATAACTCTCTTTATTTAACTGATAATAATGAAATAAATATATGGTTTTGTAGAGAAAAAAATTTCTCAAAAAATGTATGAAAAAAATTATTCAAATTAATTTGTCGAAAAGTAAGTAGTAATCAACTGTACATATGACTTTGAAACCACTGTAACTTGTTAACGGTTCAATTGAGCAACTTGGGCCAAAGAACTATTTTTGTAGATGCTAAAATTCTCTACAAGACCGTATACCTACTTCCCAATAAACACCAGCTCGTATATCACGCGTATTATACACGTCTTCTTCGTTGATTTTTGGTATCCATATATCATCATACTTTCATAAAACGTATATCATACACGTTCATCAGTTATCCGATAATAATCGTTCAATAATCACGTTTTTCAAACGAAAAAACCTGTCATTTAAACGTCATTTATACGTTTATCAGACTGGACAAGTATACGTGTATGGAATCGCGCGTACGAAACGTTCTAACGTACGTGTACTGCTACACATATTATATACGTATCACGTACGTTTGCCGAAACCTATCGTTTGAACGTCATTCATACGTTTATCAGACTGGACAAGGATACGTGTATTTAATCGCGCGTACGAAACGCTACGGCATATGTATACTGCTATACATATCATAGACACATATCATACTGTAACGTATCCAGCAGGCAAGACCTAGGCCTGCTGTGATTGGTTCAATAACATTATCGTAGAACTGGACAAACGCGCGTTGTCCAGCGTTACCGCTTGTGACGTCAGAAGCGGCAGCTAAATAGTATATAAACGGCTGACGAGCCAGCTCGTCAGCGCAGTTCAGGTAAAGCACCGGTGCGACTCACTCATATCATTTCTTAGGGCGCAGTTCAGGTAAAGCACCGGTGCGACTCACTCATATCATTTCTTAGAGCGCAGTTCAGGTAAAGCACCGGTGCGACTCACTCATATCATTTCTTAGAGCGCAGTTCAGGTAAAGCACCGGTGCGACTCAGTCATATCATTTCTTAGAGCGCAGTTGAGGTAAAGCACCCAGGCGACTCATTTGATATATTAGACTGGTCGTCTTGACCGGCTAATAACTTAGCTTCATCTTTTCAAATTAGAATCATAGAAAATATCAAAAACAATTACTTTATTAATATATCATGAACTAGTATCACTATAGCAGGATTCAGATTCAGATAACGACAAATTGGGACTTTAGCTAAAGCAGCACTGTTACCGACCTCTAATTCAATAAAACATAGAAATAGACACATTATATTTAAAATTACGTAGGAAGTAGGATATAGTAGTTTAGAGACTCATTTCTTGTAAATATCTTTATAATCTAATTCGATCATATTACAATATTCTAAAGCATAGTAATCGGGTTTGCCTGACCTTTCTGTAGTTAGAACCTTTCCTAATTCACATACAAGCCAACATAGACAGGCCAGATAAACAATCAACAGAAGCGTACGGTACGAGTGCATCAACTCGGATCCGAGGGCCAGTTATTGTGATTCTGGATCTGACACGCAGGCTCGGATCAAGATCCTGGTTCTGCTAGCTTATATTTTAACTTCGCAATAGCAGGGACCACTGGCTCGGAATACCACCTGGCTCAGTGGAGGTCAGCGAAACCTTCGGTTAAGCAATTAATTTACACATTGGCGGTTGAAAGACCTGATTTGTGATTGTTTAGCGTAGACTTGTAAAAACATAATAAAAATCTGCAGTAGGTGGCTTTTTGTGTGGCATAACCTCCCTTTTCCCCACCTCGCAGTGTCGAGGAGTCCAAATTTATCATATTTTCAAAGTATTAAATAAATTTACTTCTTCAAGAACCCGACGGTCGGCTTGTCTCAACGATCTACAGATCCTAGACAATCTGATACGTTACATTTGGCGCCCAACGTGGGGCTCCTCGTCATTGAATTCAGTTTCTTTTTGGAAAAATAAATTCACTTGTTTAATTTAGCTTAAATTCAATTTCAGTTTAAAATTTAAATATCGTGGCGTCAAGTATAGAGTCGAGTCATTGTTGTAGACAAAATAGACCAAGTAGCTCTGCCTGTCAGATTCAGAATCGTGTTGATTGTTCAAGGTCGATACAGAAATGTCAGGCAAAGACAACAGTAACGCTAACAAGGCTCTAAGTCCAATTGTCGAAGTAGACGAAGATCGTAGACGCGACTCAGGTATAGGCGACGCTAATCATTCCTCGTTTTCAGTTTTGAATTCCTCGTCTTCAGATAGTATGAATCCAGGTCATAGTCCAGCGTCCAATGAGTTAGATCCAATAGCTAAGCTAATTCAATCCATCGAGCGACTAGAACAAAAAATGGATAAAAAATTCGAAAGAATTGAACAAGCGATGCTTAACACTAAAACTGAAAACGAGATTGATAGAGCCAATTTTGAAGATAAATTAGAGAAAAAACTCGATGACCATAGGTATAATAGCGAAATACAAATAAGTCAGATAAATAAAAACCTCCAAGATTTCACGACTAAGCTAACACATGAAATAATAGAAGTAGATAATAAGATAGAGTCCTGTGAGATCCAATTAAGGAGCGAACAAACTGCTACTTATGAAGTCTTAAAAGATAAAATAAATGAAAATCAAAAAGTTAGTCTAGATATGATACAAGAATTAGGACATCAACAAGACAGAAACAGAATAGCGTTTGAGTCGGACATAAGACGTTTAAAACTAAGTAGAAGTAGCCAGCCATATCAAAGCAATAACAATATAATTACTAAGCAATTAAGGTTACCAAATTTCTCTGGTAGAAACTGGGAAAAACCTGTAAATTTCATTAGGGAATTAGAGGAATATCTGCGGTTATTAGATGTTAGCGATGATATGGGATTAAAACTCATAGGTCAAAGTTTGACAAATGATGCGAAGGATTGGTGGGTTGCGCGTCGAGACGTCATCAATACGTGGGAAAGTTTCAAAACGCGATTTTTAGCACGGTACTGGAGCGAAGAGACTCAAAGAGAAATTAAAAGAGATTTAGTATTTGGTTATTACTTACCAGAATCGAAGTTAGGGTGGTCGGAATATGCAGGTCGTAAGTATGCGGTCGCAAGCGGGCTGAATCCTCCCTTATCCGAAGCAGAGATCGTCGGAAATTTAATCCGCCATTTTGGTAACACAGTGATAGAAGGAGCAAAATGTCGTAATATTACTGACATTGATAGACTATTAGAGTTTCTCGATCAGACACAGTCCGAGGGGCAATCGAATGCACCAAAAACGCACAGTATGGCACATAATCCGAATAGGTATCAAAATAATTCACGTCAAACGGACGAACGTAACAAGCCTCAAACATGGCGTAGCGGTTCCGGGGTACAGAATAATATAAACAAACCAAGCACGTCACGTGACGATAATAATACAGGCAATCAGCACGAAAATCGATACAAACAGAACAGCCTAGAAAATATTAGGCGTACTAGCTTTGCAAGTGATAGGCACGTCGGTAATCTAGAGGAAGAGACAATCCATACCGACGGTATCGACACCGAAACCGATAATCCGGAAAACGACAGAGCGCTGTGCGAATAGAGCCGTTAATACAAACGACACAGCGCGAGGTTCATATAAACGCGGCAAATTTAGATTCAAACGTCGAAACACCTTTCGGTGACGTGACCAAATTTTTATTGGACGAAGATAACCGGTCGTAGAAAAAAGGGTTCACTGTCCATTTTTGAAAGTAACCATCGAGTCAGAAAACGTAGATGCTTTAGTAGATACCGGTAGCGAAATAACTTGTATATCAGAAAATTGGTATAATGCAAATCTGGATAAATTTAAAGGTTGTGAAAAATTACCGGTAGTGAACTTGCAAGTACATGGGGTGACTGGTGGAAAACCATCAAAAGTTAAAATTCAACTCTTCACTAGAATAAAAATTGAAAAGTTCACGGACATAATTCCGATATTGGTTGTGCCAAGCCTTCGGCACAATGCGATTATAGGGATAGACACAATGCACCGGTGGAAGGTGGACATAGATTTAAAAAATAATAAGTTAAATATCCAAACAGACAATATAAGAGAAGCATGCGAATTGAATAGACCAAAAAGTCAAGACGCCTCACGTCAAGGATTAAAACTGGGTACTGTAGATGCAATAGATTTAGGATCAAGCCAAGATATTCATAACGACAATAACTATGGCATCACCGATGATGAGGTCATGGGCAAGGTCGCGGACTGCGAAATGTTAGGAATCGAGCATCGACGAATGTTTGAGCAGTTGTTATTCGAGTATAAAAGCATTTTTAGCAGACTTCCGGGAAGAATATCAGTGTACGAACATAAAATCCAGATCTACGAGGACCGTCCATTTGTCCGCAGATCATATCCAATTCCGATCATGCACAGAGATAAAGTTGATAAATAAATTGACAAAATGCTAAAGTATGGTATTATAGGAAGATCTAGTAGTGAATATATCAATCCAGTGGTAGTAGTCGCAAAGAAATCCGGTGATATAAGATTAGTACTTGATGCTTGATTCATTAACAAATTGATTATCCCAAATCGAGACTGCGCCCAATCCACTGAGGTGTTATTTCAAAAGTGTGGGAATTCAAAAGTACTGTCGAATTTAGATTTAACCGCAAGCTTTTGGCAAGTACCATTGCATGTGGATTCAAGAAAATATACCGCTTTTATGGAAGAAGTAGTTTTTATTTGACCTTGTAGTTAATGTGTGAAAATCTTGGATGAAGGTCGTATAGAAGAAAAAACATCAGTTGACGTTTCGGTCCTGATGAGGACCCTCCTCAGAAGCGAAAATTTATTAATCTAAAAAGTTATACAGATACTAAGGGTAATTCCAAAAGTAAAACTAAACCTATAGACAAGTGTATAGGTTATTAGAAAGAAGTCATAAATAATAATTCCTACCTTAAAACATAATAGGCGGTAACAGTTTGAAATCGCGTAGCGAAACGGACCACAATGCGGTAACGGCTTAACAGATACAGCTAGGCTGGATAAGCGGTATAAAGGCTATCAAAAGAGCCCACTTCTCCATTATAACAGTTAGAGAGCGATTTGAATAGCGGCAAGGCAGAACCGTGTCCGTAGTAGGCATAGACCAGATGAAAACTAGAAGGGACTCTCTGTGGCGGAAAGGCAAGCCGGAGTTAGATCAATCGTGAGAGTAGGATCGACGTTAGAATCAATAGTGAGACAGACGGTAAGGAAGAGTCTCTTACTTAATGACAGAAGAATATATAGTACTTAGATGTTCTACATCTTGTCTCAGATTGACCGCGGAAGGGTGGCTAACTATGTTACACATTTCAAGTAATAGGCGTCTGTGGTATCGGGGTTCTTCTTCCAATATATCCAACCTATCATAATTAAAAGAGTGATCGCATTCTGTGGTATGTCTAGTGAGAGCGGTATGTCTTTCATCTGATTCCTTGATGTTGTTTTTGTGTTCTTTAATTCTAGATCTAACTTGTCTACCAGTTTGTCCGATATAGACACCATTGCAATCGTTGCAAGGTATTTTGTAAATTACATTTGAACGATTATTCAGCGGTAAAGTGTCTTTGCCCGAATCAAAAATGAAACTCAAATCGTTCATACTATTACCTACAAATCTAATGTTGTACTTGTGGAAAGTTTTGTTGAGAGATTCAAAAAGGCCAGCTACATAGGGGATAGATACGAACTTGGATTGAGGTGTATTCAGGTCTGGTGTTGTATCACCATTGTTGTTGTGGTCTGACCTACTCAAGACCCAGCATCTCTTTTTGATATGGAAATCCAACAGATGAGCGGGATACTCGTTCAAACGTAAAACTTGGCATATAAGGTCAAGGTTCTTTTTGCGGTATTCAGGTTCAGATAGTCTAATAGCGCGATCGACTAAATTGGTGATCGTGCCAATCTTGTACGACATAGGGTGGTGTGATGTAAAATTCAAATACCGTTGTGACCACGTTGCTTTATGGTACCAGTCAGTTTTTATAACTGAATTGTTATTGATGACGTTGACGTCCAGAAAACTAATATGGCCATGGTGTTCAGTTTCACATGTAAATTGAAGTCTCGGATGGTAGTTATTGAAGATGTGCAACAAGTGAATAATAGAATCCTTGGGGGCGGCGGTAAGGATGTCATCAACATAGCGGTAAAAGAACGGAAGGTCGAAATCTAATTGTCTAATGCATGATTGCTCTAAATCATCCATGACTATGTCGGACAAGATTGGAGATAGCGGGGAACCCATAGGGAGTCCATGTTGTTGTGCAAAGATAGTGTCATTGAATTTAAATCTAGCAGCCTTAAAGCAAATGTTTAACGCACGAATAAGATCTACCTGAGGTATAGGTATGTTGTCCTTGATTTGAGGCCAGCGTTTGGTTATAGAATCTATCGCTAACTCTTGCGGGACGTTAGTAAAAAGCGATATCACATCAAGAGAAATTAGAATATAATTAGGTGGTAAGACTACGTTTCTGATTCTCTCGACCAGACTAAAGCTGTCCTTGACTCTAGATGCAGGCGGTATGGCACTACTGCTGATCCAATCATTCAACTTTCTTGCTAAGAAATAAGTCGGACTGTTGATGAAAGATACAATCACCCGCAAGGGGATGTCATCCTTGTGGATCTTAGGCAAACCGTAGGCTCTAGGTGGTACGCAGTCACGCTTGGCTATGGAGAACTTGCAAGCTTTAGTGATGAATTTTTTGTTTAACCAACCAGAGGCTAGAGATGAAATCTCGTCCTCTAGAGTTCTAGTTAAATCATACTTCACTACTTTATACGTGTTGGTGTCAGAAAGCTGTTCCATCATTTTCATCATATATACAGGTCTAGAAATCACTACTGTAGTATTGCCTTTATCAGCCTTAACAAACATTAGTTCAGGATGAGATAAGCGGAAGGTCCTGGTTTGAGCGATATTATCAGCAAGACGATTGAAGTTATTGTTTTTGCAAGACTGGTTCTTGAAACGTTGGATTGTGTTAGTGAAGTCCAACCGGGCTTCATTCCTCCGTTCAGAGGGAATAGCGGAAATTTCAGATTCAAACTGTGCTACTAGTCGCTTAATCGGGATAGATCTATTGTTAAAAGGTAAACCAAATTTAGGACCTAGTTGAATGATTTCACTAACATTGTCAGGAATGGGAATGTCGCTAAGATTAACCACCCAATTATTGTGTATCTTGTTCTTCGAAAGTTCGCATTTTTTGACCTGGTCAAGAAGTCTTGTTAATTTCTTAATGTTAGAGGCTTTGTGCTTTTCAAAAATAGCACTAAGATGTTTGTTCTGTGTGGAAAAGAACTTGTTAGCCATTCGCTCAGGTAGATCTTGTACAATAGATTTCCTTAGAAGGTCAATACGTCTATTAAGTCTAACTATAGATGCATGTGCATCACTGATCTCTAGGTTCAGTATGAATAACCGGAATTTTATGAGGTGTTGTTTAAACTTAGATCTGAACTTTGGTAAATTGAAATAGAAGCTATTAGAGAAAATTTTTGGGAACTTTAAGTGCTGCGGTACGATTTCCAATTGCTTACAACGAAGGAGGAAGATGCGATGATTCTTCAGCTTCGATAGTTTCCTAGCGGTCGACGTCCAACTCCGTAAGTTGTTGGCACAAGCTTTGCCATGCGAGAGAGAGACATCGTGGAAAAAGCCCATTATCCCAGAATATCCAGTGTATTGAAGAAGTAGTTTTTATTTGACCTTGTAGTTAATGTGTGAAAATCTTGGATGAAGGTCGTATAGAAGAAAAAACATCAGTTGACGTTTCGGTCCTGATGAGGACCCTCCTCAGAAGCGAAAATTTATTAATCTAAAAAGTTATACAGATACTAAGGGTAATTCCAAAAGTAAAACTAAGTAGTAAAACATCTTAGTGCTATTTTTGAAAAGCACAAAGCCTCTAACATTAAGAAATTAACAAGACTTCTTGACCAGGTCAAAAAATGCGAACTTTCGAAGAACAAGATACACAATAATTGGGTGGTTAATCTTAGCGACATTCCCATTCCTGACAATGTTAGTGAAATCATTCAACTAGGTCCTAAATTTGGTTTACCTTTTAACAATAGATCTATCCCGATTAAGCGACTAGTAGCACAGTTTGAATCTGAAATTTCCGCTATTCCCTCTGAACGGAGGAATGAAGCCCGGTTGGACTTCACTAACACAATCCAACGTTTCAAGAACCAGTCTTGCAAAAACAATAACTTCAATCGTCTTGCTGATAATATCGCTCAAACCAGGACCTTCCGCTTATCTCATCCTGAACTAATGTTTGTTAAGGCTGATAAAGGCAATACTACAGTAGTGATTTCTAGACCTGTATATATGATGAAAATGATGGAACAGCTTTCTGACACCAACACGTATAAAGTAGTGAAGTATGATTTAACTAGAACTCTAGAGGACGAGATTTCATCTCTAGCCTCTGGTTGGTTAAACAAAAAATTCATCACTAAAGCTTGCAAGTTCTCCATAGCCAAGCGTGACTGCGTACCACCTAGAGCCTACGGTTTGCCTAAGATCCACAAGGATGACATCCCCTTGCGGGTGATTGTATCTTTCATCAACAGTCCGACTTATTTCTTAGCAAGAAAGTTGAATGATTGGATCAGCAGTAGTGCCATACCGCCTGCATCTAGAGTCAAGGACAGCTTTAGTCTGGTCGAGAGAATCAGAAACGTAGTCTTACCACCTAATTATATTCTAATTTCTCTTGATGTGATATCGCTTTTTACTAACGTCCCGCAAGAGTTAGCGATAGATTCTATAACCAAACGCTGGCCTCAAATCAAGGACAACATACCTATACCTCAGGTAGATCTTATTCGTGCGTTAAACATTTGCTTTAAGGCTGCTAGATTTAAATTCAATGACACTATCTTTGCACAACAACATGGACTCCCTATGGGTTCCCCGCTATCTCCAATCTTGTCCGACATAGTCATGGATGATTTAGAGCAATCATGCATTAGACAATTAGATTTCGACCTTCCGTTCTTTTACCGCTATGTTGATGACATCCTTACCGCCGCCCCCAAGGATTCTATTATTCACTTGTTGCACATCTTCAATAACTACCATCCGAGACTTCAATTTACATGTGAAACTGAACACCATGGCCATATTAGTTTTCTGGACGTCAACGTCATCAATAACAATTCAGTTATAAAAACTGACTGGTACCATAAAGCAACGTGGTCACAACGGTATTTGAATTTTACATCACACCACCCTATGTCGTACAAGATTGGCACGATCACCAATTTAGTCGATCGCGCTATTAGACTATCTGAACCTGAATACCGCAAAAAGAACCTTGACCTTATATGCCAAGTTTTACGTTTGAACGAGTATCCCGCTCATCTGTTGGATTTCCATATCAAAAAGAGATGCTGGGTCTTGAGTAGGTCAGACCACAACAACAATGGTGATACAACACCAGACCTGAATACACCTCAATCCAAGTTCGTATCTATCCCCTATGTAGCTGGCCTTTTTGAATCTCTCAACAAAACTTTCCACAAGTACAACATTAGATTTGTAGGTAATAGTATGAACGATTTGAGTTTCATTTTTGATTCGGGCAAAGACACTTTACCGCTGAATAATCGTTCAAATGTAATTTACAAAATACCTTGCAACGATTGCAATGGTGTCTATATCGGACAAACTGGTAGACAAGTTAGATCTAGAATTAAAGAACACAAAAACAACATCAAGGAATCAGATGAAAGACATACCGCTCTCACTAGACATACCACAGAATGCGATCACTCTTTTAATTATGATAGGTTGGATATATTGGAAGAAGAACCCCGATACCACAGACGCCTATTACTTGAAATGTGTAACATAGTTAGCCACCCTTCCGCGGTCAATCTGAGACAAGATGTAGAACATCTAAGTACTATATATTCTTCTGTCATTAAGTAAGAGACTCTTCCTTACCGTCTGTCTCACTATTGATTCTAACGTCGATCCTACTCTCACGATTGATCTAACTCCGGCTTGCCTTTCCGCCACAGAGAGTCCCTTCTAGTTTTCATCTGGTCTATGCCTACTACGGACACGGTTCTGCCTTGCCGCTATTCAAATCGCTCTCTAACTGTTATAATGGAGAAGTGGGCTCTTTTGATAGCCTTTATACCGCTTATCCAGCCTAGCTGTATCTGTTAAGCCGTTACCGCATTGTGGTCCGTTTCGCTACGCGATTTCAAACTGTTACCGCCTATTATGTTTTAAGGTAGGAATTATTATTTATGACTTCTTTCTAATAACCTATACACTTGTCTATAGGTTTAGTTTTACTTTTGGAATTACCCTTAGTATCTGTATAACTTTTTAGATTAATAAATTTTCGCTTCTGAGGAGGGTCCTCATCAGGACCGAAACGTCAACTGATGTTTTTTCTTCTCTACGATTTTCATCCAAGATTTTCACACATACCGCTTTTATGCATAACGGTAAGACGTATCAATTTAAAGTAACTCCATATGGGTTAAACACAAGTCTGGCAAGTCTTGTGAGAGGTTTAGATTTAGTTTTACGGGAAGTGAATAACTTTACCATTAATTTTGTTGATGATATATTATGTACGTCAGAATCAATTGATGAACATTTGGCACATTTAAAAACACTGTTTGAGACTTTCAAACAGCACAACATGACATTAAATTTCGCAAAATCCAGATTCTTTAGAACTGAGGTTGAGTTTTTAGGACACAAAATTACTTCTGAGGGTATTCGACCGCAATATGATAAAATTCGAGCCATCAATAACTTCCCAACGCCAAAAAACCAACGGCAATTAAAAGGGTTTCTGGGATTAACAAATTACTACGGTAAATTTTCACAACGATATTCAGATTTAACATACTCATTATTGCAATTGTTAAAGAAAGATAAGAAATGGTCATGGACGCCAGAAATCAATGATAGTTTTGACAGATTAAAGGCTCTTTTCTGTGAAAAAATGATAATTCATCATCCGGATCCTAAGCGTGCCTATTACTTGCAAAGTGACGCTAGTGATTTCGCAATAGGTAGTGTTTTGTACCAAATCGACGACGATGGAGAACATCGGGTAGTCGGATTTGCTAGCCGAACGCTCAAGGGGGCGGAGTTGAATTATTTTACAACCGAAAAGGAGTTGTTGGCCATAGTTTATTCGTTAGAAAAGTTCAGAACATTTATCATAGGTGCAGAATTAATAATCCGAACAGACCATAAAGCTTTAACCTTTATTCTATCGTGTCGATTAACCAGCTCAAGGTTAACAAGGTGGGTAATGTACCTCCAAAACTATAATTTCAAAATAGAGCACGTAAAAGGAAATGATAATATAGTTGCTGATATTATAAGTCGATATCCGTCAACGATAGAAACAGATTCAACGGAATCAAAAGGGAATGTTAATATTGCTGAACTTGCACGCGAAGCTAGTGATACTGTAAAAGCAAAGCTTAAAGATATCAGTGAATTGCAAAGAGAAGACCCACGGATTGTGGATCTGATCGAAAAAGGCTTTATAAATAACAGATTACGGTATCAAATAAATGACAATGTTATCTATCACCGTGAAACAGGGGGCAGAATACGCGCCTACCTACCCGAATGCTTAGCAAAAGAATTAATCATTGAATGTCACGAGGTTTACGGACATATAGGAGCATCGAAATGCTATAGGATGCTCAGAGAAAACTTTTATTATCCAAAATTCGCGAAAACGATAAGGAGGGTAATAGCACGGTGCGACCGTTGCCAGCGCTGTAAAGTACCGAACCGTTATAGTTGCGCGGAAATGCAAAACATATTACCGGAAAAAGTCGGGGATTTAATTTCTATAGATTTCTTCGGTCCACTACCTGCTAGCAAAGGGAACTACCGCTGGTTATTGGTGGTAATAGATACGTTTAGCAAATACGTGAAATTATATCCTATGAGAGTCGCTGACGCGCAATCTACCATCCGATGCATTTTTGAAAAATATGTTATTGAGTATGGTAAGCCTAAGAAAATCCAATTTGATCATGGCACGCAATTTACATCAGTTAAATGGTTGAATAAGTTACAAGAGGAAAATATAATCCCAATTTTCTCGTCGATACGACACCCGCAAGGGAATTTAGTAGAAAGAGTAAATCGCGAACTAAGCAGGTTTTTTAGAACATTCATTACTAGTAACCATGCAGCCTGAATCAAATGGATCAGTATAATAGAATCATGTACAAATGAGATTCATCACGATACCACTGAGTATACTCCCTGTGAATTACAGTTAAATCAGAAGCCAAAAAGATTTTGGGCACCGTGGATAATGCACGATCAATTTCATTTGGCACATGAATATAAATTAAAATTAGCTAGACAAAATATCATAAGAAAAGGAAAAAACAGAGCTAATAGATATAACTCTACACACATTATGACTAAGTTTAATGAAGGCGATTTAGTGCTACTTAGGGCTTTAAATGTGTCAGACACACAAAAGAAAAAAATGGCAAAGTTTTTCACATTATACGAAGGGCCATATAAGTTAAATAGGCAGGTAGGCGATGCAACATATGAGCTAGTGCATCCTACAACTAACAAGTTGAGGGGAAGATTTCATGTCAATATGTTTAAACACTATCTGAGTTAGAACGGTCGTATTAGCCGAAATTAAATGTAGGCCTTGAGGTGTGTGTACAAGTTAAGTCGCGAAACTATTATTAAAATAGGATTATGAGGATAATCCTAAAGTCACACGATACACGGCAGCGATATATAAGTGGATACCACTAAGCCGTAGGTCAGTTGACATTAGAGTATCGAGATGTACAGCTATACTAGCATTCAAGATAAAGGGGTGCAGACCGCCGAACTGACGGACTGGGAAGTGCAAGGAAGAGATCCTAGAATTGAAATAAGGTATCCATCCGGACGATTTCGCAGTGGGAAAGGTAGATATGCACGTGGACGGGATACTATGACTCCAAGTGCGAAGAACTGGGAGAAAAAGTCCACACCTAAACCTGAAAAGAGAGAACGAGATGAAAACCACAATATTATTACATTACCTGCGTGCAGCGGTCCGATAAATGCATACCTGACAGATGATGATATCAACGATATCAAGGAGCTCATCGAGAAAGAATTGGAAGCGGCAGCTGCAACGGTAGAGACAAAACCAAAGATAGCGGAAGATGTCACCCTGAAAGAAGATGAGAAATTTACATTAAATAATGGAAAATTGGAAGGTATGATAATTCCTGATATTAATTTAAACTTACCGTGGGAACCTCGATCGTGGGACATCACCGAACGAACACCAGCAGAGAAGGACGAATACAAACGTAAGATGTGGTCGTTCGTAAACAAACACAGACCACATATACCGAGTGTACGCAGGCGAATTCCGGCGACTAAAGGAGGTAAGCCGATAGCCGACCCGTTCAAGATGAGTGCACCAAGAATGCCCGATGCACTTAAGGATAGATGCAAGAGAGATGCAGCAGATGCTAGTGCAGAGCTGACACCGTTTATGGCACCGGCGACACCGGACTACGTCACCAATTTCGATATTACGGATCCACTTGGATTAAGGAAGTTATGAGTTCCGAGCTGATGGTCCATCAATGAAAAACTTCCGGAAGGACATTGCCTTTTATACCGAAATTTTCCATTAATGGAAGGGGGCAATGTAACGTATCCAGCAGGCAAGACCTAGGCCTGCTGTGATTGGTTCAATAACATTATCGTAGAACTGGACAAACGCGCGTTGTCCAGCGTTACCGCTTGTGACGTCAGAAGCGGCAGCTAAATAGTATATAAACGGCTGACGAGCCAGCTCGTCAGCGCAGTTCAGGTAAAGCACCGGTGCGACTCACTCATATCATTTCTTAGGGCGCAGTTCAGGTAAAGCACCGGTGCGACTCACTCATATCATTTCTTAGAGCGCAGTTCAGGTAAAGCACCGGTGCGACTCACTCATATCATTTTTTAGAGCGCAGTTCAGGTAAAGCACCGGTGCGACTCACTCATATCATTTCTTAGAGCGCAGTTGAGGTAAAGCACCCAGGCGACTCATTTGATATATTAGACTGGTCATCTTGACCGGCTAATAACTTAGCTTCATCTTTTCAAATTAGAATCATAGAAAATATCAAAAACAATTACTTTATTAATATATCATGAACTAGTATCACTATAGCAGGATTTAGATTCAGATAACGACAAATTGGGACTTTAGCTAAAGCAGCACTGTTACCGACCTCTAATTCAATAAAACATAGAAATAGACACATTATATTTAAAATTACGTAGGAAGTAAGATATAGTAGTTTAGAGACTCATTTCTTGTAAATATCTTAATAATCTAATTCGATCATATTACAATATTCTAAAGCATAGTAATCGGGTTTGCCTGACCTTTCTGTAGTTAGAACCTTTCCTAATTCACATACAAGCCAACATAGACAGGCCAGATAACCAATCAACAGAAGCGTACGGTACGAGTGCATCAACTCGGATCCGAGGGCCAGTTATTGTGATTCTGGATCTGACACGCAGGCTCGGATCAAGATCCTGGTTCTGCTAGCTTATATTTTAACTTCGCAATAGCAGGGACCACTGGCTCGGAATACCACCTGGCTCAGTGGAGGTCAGCGAAACCTTCGGTTAAGCAATTAATTTACACATTGGCGGTTGAAAGACCTGATTTGTGATTGTTTAGCGTAGACTTGTAAAAACATAATAAAAATCTGCAGTAGGTGGCTTTTTGTGTGGCATAACCTCCCTTTTCCCCACCTCGCAGTGTCGAGGAGTCCAAATTTATCATATTTTCAAAGTATTAAATAAATTTACTTCTTCAAGAACCCGACGGTCGGCTTGTCTCAACGATCTAAAGATCCTAGACAATCCGATACGTTACAATACATGTGCTTGAAGCCTGTCGTTTAAACGTCATTGGTATGTTTATCAGACTGGACAAGGATACGTGTATGCAATTGCGCGTACGAAACCCTCTGACGTACGTATACTGCTACACAAATTATACACGTATTACGTACGTTTGCTCGAAACCTGTCGTTTGAACGTCATTTATACGTTTATCAGACTAGACACGGATACGTGTGTGCGATCGCGCGGACGAAACGCTCCAAAGAACATATACCCGGGTAACAATTTACATGGCCAGCCCACCAGCCACATTATTGCCATGTGGCATTAGCACGGCAATGCCGTCAGCCGGCCACATAGCAGGTCGATGTTCGATAACCATGCGGCGGCTATATGGTTTCAACATGGCCTTTTCATATGGCGATAGTATGGCTAATTCAGCTGGGCTACCAATGTTGCGCCATCCTGGCAGCTACAAGGCTGATTCATGTAGCTTTTGACTATCTATCCAATGTACACTGGCTACCTAGCATTGACCTGGCCGCCACCTTGCGCCACGACATTGATTTTATGTGAGCCCAGCTGGTACTGCCATGTCCCGTCACTACCTAGCATTGACCTGGCCGCCACCTCGCAATGCCATATGGCTTTCATGCGGGCTAAGCTGGCACTGCCATGTCCTGAAGTTAACTGGCAACTACCTGGCCGCCACCTCCCGATGCCATATGGCTTTTATGTGGGCCGAACTGGCACTGCCGTGCCTTAGCGGTAATTGGCAACTACCTGGCCGCCACCTCGCGATGCCATATGACTTTCATGTCGGCCAACTTGGGACTGTCATGTCTTAACGTTAACTGGCAACCACCTGGCCGCCACCTCGCGATGCCATATGACTTTCATGTGGGTCAACCTGGGACTGTCATGTCTTAACGTTACCTAGCGACTACCTGGCCGCCACCTCGCGATGCCATATGACATTCATGTGGGCCAACCTGGGACTGTCATGTCTTAACGTTACCTGGCGACTACCTGGCCGCCACCTCGCGATGCCATATGACTTTCATGTGGGCCAACCTGGGACTATCATGTCTTAACGTTACCTGGCAACTACCTGGCCGCCACCTCGCGATGCCATATGGCTTATATGTGGGCCGAACTGGCGCTGCCTTGTCTGAACATTAACTGGCCACTACCTAGCCGCCACCTCGCGATACCACATGGCTTTTATGCTACAAGGCTAGTTCATGTAGCTTTCGACTATCTATCCAATGTACACTGGCTACCTAGCATTGACCTGGCCGCCACCTCGCAATGCCATATGGCTTTCATGCGGGCCAACCTGGCACTGCCGGGTCTTAACGTCAACTGGCGACTACCTTGCCGCCACCTCGCGATGCCATATGGCTTTAATGTCGGCCAACCTAGCACTGCCATGTCCTGAAGTAGCCTGCCATTAACCTGTTCCCTACATTGTGTAACCATCTATTTAGTACCTCGCTATGCCGGTAGATGAGCGGCCACGCTCGCAGGCAAAGTAACACTGGGTTCGCTACATCTACCAGTTGCTGGCTGGCGGTAATTATAACTAACTTGCGAGTCAAGTGACTCATACCGCCCACCCGGCAGTATGTATCGCAAGAGTCTTTTGTAATTAAGGCTGTGTGGTATAAATTCGAATACTTTTTATTATTACTTTTTTCTTTTTTTTTCGATGCATACTTTTTTTTCGTATCGCAATCATTCACAAATCAGGTAAGCTAGTGCAACTTCATGGTTTCTTGATGGTTTCTTCATTGCGTCTATATAGCAGCAAGTGATCTCCGCCATGTCGCTGCCAGGTCGCAACCACAAGTAAGCTATGCTGTTTAACCAGCTAGCTGCCATGAAGGAGCGACACAGTTTGGTCGTCGTTGCCAGGTACAAGCCAATATAAAACCGACTACGGCCCACATGAACCGCTACATTTATCAATGGTTAGGTAGGCTGGCCACATAGCGGCCATATGGTTGCCGTATCGGATTGTTACCTGGCAACTAGTTGGCATCCACATGGCAGCACGGAAGCCCCGCCATATCGCTGCCAGGTCGTAACCATAAGTAAGATATGCTGTCTAACCAGCTAGCTCCCATGTAGGAGCGACATAGTTTGGTCGTCGTCGCCAGGTACTAGCCAGGTACTAGCCATGATAAAGCCCACATGGCGGCCATATTGGCAGGTCAGTTGGCTATAAAGCGGCCGTATGGCTGCCACTTAAAATTGTTACCCGGGTACTTCTACACATATCATATACGTATTGCGTACGTTTCCTCAAAACGTCTTCGACAATCAAAAAATCAACGTTCACCTCGCGCATTTTCAGTTACACTTTAAAAACGTTTAATTTTTTCCGATGATTATACGCGAGTGTCATATCTACACGTCATTTATGCGTTTTTTCCGATTCAATAATAAACGTGCAATATAATCAAATCGAGTGAGAACGTGTGGAACTCTAGGCAAGAAATTAAATAGAAGACATACTTGCAAGTCAGATTTTTAGTTAAGGAGCTGCATTAAAACACTGATATCACTGATATGAGACAGATGCAAAATCCAAAACAATTACGAGAAAGTTACTGACTTTGTCAAAAGGTAGTTTGGCGTAGTCGATAGAGCGTGCGAATAGTAATACAAGCGAATGCGAGAGTCCCCGGATCGAATCCCGGCCCCAACAATAATGCGAAATTTTTCTGATTTTAAAATTCTTACTTTGTGATAACGTACGATTGTTTGCGATTAGTAGTTGTTGATCAACGCCTCATATATTGTAATTATTACATCACAGGTACCTCAATTTTTTTTTGAGTGACGAATCATTTGGTCGAATATTCAAGTGGAACACATGTATTAAAGGTTGTTTATTGCGTAATGTTAAACGTATCAACTCAACGTTTTCAATAAACGCTGCTTATGCGTTTAACTGAGGAACATTCACCCTCTGAATAAACGTAGAGTATCTGACCTTGTTATACGTTTTTTATACGAACCGGTGTTTATTGGGTTTATTCTTATGAGTTGAATGAAGAGAGTTATAAAAATAAAACTAACATAAACAAATTATGTCATTTGAAATACATGGGAGATCTTATTTTTAAATGCGCTAATTCTGGGTTCAAGCCACATGGCTGAGCTTTGGGGACAATTTTCTTCATATTCAGCACTAACTATTTCCGAAAGTGCTCGACCAAAAAAAAGATGTTGTTTCTTTTTGACACAGTCTAGTACGCAATGACATGAATTTATTTTATATAACTCAGTGTGCGAATTTCGATTTCTCATGTCTGTTGGTAGTGTGCGCAGTGCCCGATTCACACACTGTGGCGCGCGGTGCTCCGAGTAGATACATTCACGCACTCAGTGTGCGAATGCATCTGGAGTAGATACATTCGCACACTCAGTGCGCAAATATATCTGGAGTATGATATACATTCGCGCACTGAGTGTAGAGAATGATTTACTCCACACACTGTAAATAGTGTATCTATAGAATATTCTCCAAAAAACAGTATTTACATTCCCAGCCGGTTTTCGGTTACTGATAGACATATATTCATATTTATTTTTATTTTCGAAATCGAAATTCGCACACTGAGTTATAAAAAATAGTATACGACACACGTGCGAGAATCACATACTTCGCGCACTTGTATCGTAATCTACTATTCTATACCTACTGCATAAGTCACGTAGAGCTGCCCATTATCCATACACGGGCAAGTTTTGACCTTGCATGTATACTGTAATGGACAGGAGAAATGACTGTACACTTGTTTCTGGATCAGAGTATCCACAGAGACTGGGGATTACGTTTATTGTTCTATCGTCGTACATGCTAGGAGAGCAGGGCCGTACATAGTGGTCAGGGACGTACCTAGTCTCCTTACATCTCCCCTTTTATATTTTACATGAACAGTTACAGTGGATTTTCTTAATTGTATCTTAATGTTCTACTTGAAGTCTATCAGGGGGAATGATAGGTCTGCCTCTCGCGCTATTTACAGTCGTAGGCATTTGTTCAGTTTCGCTTCCAGAGATGTACATGCTATCATCTCCGCGAGGAGAGTGTGTGTTTGTGTCATTGAGAAGACTGCCTTCTGTACTTGTGTCATTGTCTGCTGCTTTTTCGTCATCGTCAGAATCGGTTTGAAAATTGATAGGAATATATCGTGCTGGTGCGGTGCTATTTCTGGATTTGGTCAATGTGAGAGGGTTTTCAGTGGATTGTATGGTCCGTTGTGTAGGTTTGATGAATCGCCTATTTCGCGTTAGAATAGCGCTGTTTTGCGTTTGTACTCTGTAACGCCGGTACCCTACTTTATCTAGCACTTTTGCAGGTTGCCATAGCCCTCCCGGTTTTACTTGCACTTGTGCCGGTGTATTGTTTGGAATTACGGATAATGGTTTTACGCCTCTTCGGTTGTAATACCTTCGTTGAGTTTCCTGCTGTTTGTTAATCAGGGCATTTGCTGCATAATGTACCGCCTTAGGTTTATAGTTTTGCACTACGTTTGGTAAGTTGCCTCTCAGCCTTCGTGACATGAGCATTTCAGCTGGAGATAAATTTCCTATTACGGGGGTGTTACGGTACTGCAAAAGAGCTGAATGAAGATCTTTTTTACCTTCTATTATTTTTTTTAACATTTTCTTTATGGTTTGTATGTGTCTCTCAGCCATACCGTTCGACTGAGCATTGGTTGGAGAAGAACAGATGTGAACAAAATCATACTTTCTTGCGAAGTCTTTAAACTCTTCTGAAGTGAATTGAGTGCCTCCATCCGATACTAGCGTTAGCGGTATGCCGTGAGTGGCAAACATCGATTTCAAGTGTTTTATTACATTTGAACTGGTCATGTTTTTGTTAAGCTCGCTGACCTCAACGTACTTTGAGTAGTAGTCTACTGTTAGAAGGTATTTCTGAGCATTAATTTCGAAAATATCACACGCTATTTTGTTCCAGGGTAAGGTAGGTATTTCATGAGATTTTAACGGTTCCTTAACCTGTGACTTTGAGTATCTAAGACAGAGTGAACAGTTCTCTGTGATTTGCTTGATCTGATTCGAAATTCCTGGCCAGAATACAGCTTCGTTTGCCAATTTCAAACATTTTTTGGTTCCTTGGTGGGAATAGGGAATTTTGTTAATTATTTCTTGTCTCATTTCCACGGGTATTATAATGCAGTTGTTTCTAAATATGAGATCATTGACTATAACTAATTCTGATTTATATTTTGCATAAGGCTTGACCATTACATTTACTTTTTTCAAGGTGTTTGGCCAACCTCCCAAGATAGTGTTTTTTAATGCTTGGAGCTCCGGATCATTTTTTGTACTTTCTGTAATTTCTTTTATTGTTTTCGGTGTCGCATTTACGTATTTTACGGAACAGATTTGCGCTTCAATGTCGCTCGTCCAGCTTGTATATTTGTCCTCTTTATTTTAAGCTCGCGATAGCGCATCAGCTATGTACAACTCTTTTCCAGGCTTGTACACAACATCTAAGTCATACTTGTTTAATTGTATGAGCATTCTTTGCAGTCTGGTTGGGCACTTGTTTAATGGTTCTTGAAAAATTGGAATTGGGGGTTTGTGATCAGTTTCAACCGTGATTTTTTTCCCATATATATAGTCATGAAAACGTTCTACGCCAAAACAGACTGCTAAGAGCTCTTTTTCAATTTGTGCATAGCGAGTTTGCGTATCGGTCATGGCTTTTGAGGCGTACGCACACGGTAACTTGTTTTGAAGAATAGTTGCACCAAGACCTGCCTGCGAGGCATCTACTGACAAAACGGTGTCTTTCCGAACATCATAGTACTGGAGGACAGGCGTGTTTGTAAGACATGTTTTGAGATTGTTGAATGCTTTTTGGTGTGAGTCATTCCACTCAAAAGGAATATCTTTTTTTACGAGGTTTCGCAAAGGCTCGGTTCTTTCAGATAAATTTTTTATGAATTTAGCAACGTACGTTAGCATGCCTAGGGCTCTTTGCAACTTCTGTTTATTACTTGGTGTGGGTAAGTTCTTTATAGCTTCTATCTTAAATTCATCTGGAGTTATTCCTTTGTCTGAGATATTGTGACCAAAGAATTTTATTTGACTCATACCAAATTCACATTTTTTTAAATTGAATTTTACGTTGTTGTCTCTGGCCTTCTTTAAGACTGCTAATAATCGTTCATCATGCTCTTGTTTATTTTTGCCATATATGCAAATGTCATCAATTATTACTATTACACCTACGTCACTGAATATTTGTGCAAAGCGGTCATGGAAAACTTCAGTTGCTACGCAAACGCCGAAAGCTAGTCTCATGAATCTATACCTGCCAAAGGGCGTATTGAATGTGAGTAAATCTGCACTTTTTTTAGTGAGCGGTATTTGATAGAATCCCGATGTTGCGTCTAATTTAGTGGATATAGTTGCCCCATTCAGTTTGCTGGCTGATTCCTCAAATGTGGGAATAAGTCTTGGCCCAACTTCTATAGCTTTATTTAGATCCTTGGGATCAATACAAATTCGAATCGAACCATCGTTCTTTTTTACAAGGACGAGCGCATTTACCCATTCTGAAGGACCTTCGACTTTTTCTATTATTTCTTCTTTTTCCAATTTGATTAAACTTTCTTTTAGAGGGTTCATCAGTGGTGAAGGAACTCGTCTTGTTGGATGGATCACAGGTGTGGCATTCGGTTTTAATTTTATTTCGTACGGTTTACCAATTTTCCCGATTCCAGAGAAAACGTCTTTGTACTCTTGTTTAATTTTTGTGTAATCATGAGTGTTGATGTCATCAATTCTTTGAACAAACTTTGGTTCTTCCGAGGACTTGCGTCCTAGAAGCGGTTCACCGAGGTTATCTACCACGAAGAAATCTACCTTATAGTATAAATTATTTCGTTTACAGTCTAGCGTACATTTTCCTTTGACATTTAGTAAGGCCCCGGAATATGTATATAGTTTGACATCAGTTTTCTGAATTTCTTTATTTTGTAGATCTAATTTTTTGAATGCAGAGATCGGAAGAATGTTGGCAGCTGCGCCTGTATCGATTTTAAAGGACATCATTTGCTTATTTACACATAAATTGCCATGCCAACGTTCTTCTTCATCGTCTTTCCCTATCGCTCCTATGAATAAGTATTCATCGGGGTCGGAATCTTGCTCATGAATTTCGTTTACCTTATGTGAACTCGATTTTGAGTTTTTTTTAAGATAACACATTTCCGAGAAGTGATTTTTCTTATGACAGTGAGAGCATACCTTGTTAAACGCGAGACATTTATTTATTTCATGGGATTTGCCGCATTTCGTGCACGCGTTGATATACTTAGCTTTGGCCTTCGGAGAGTTCTTCCTGCTGTTGTTGTTGTTGTTGTTTCTTCTTCCAACGGCGTCAACCGTGATGGTTTGCTTTGTTTCCATGTTGTGCGACCTTTCCTTGGACTTTTCGAGAATATAGCACAATTCGATTGCCTCGTCGAGTTTCAAATCGTCCTTCTCTAGCAATCTTTCTCGTATGGACGTTTCAGTGATGCCACACGTGATCATGGTTTTGACGAGATCGTCACAAAGTGCATCCAGCTTGCATTTTTTGGCCCTCGTCTTGAGTTCTGTGATGAATTGTTCTAACGTTTCACCAGGGCGTTGGCGATACGAAAAGAATTGATGTCTTTCATAGGCCAAATTCTCTTTCGGAAGAAAATGGCTTCCAAACTTTTGTAAGAGAGCACTTAGTTTGTCATTTTCAGCTTCTGTGAAAGTGAAGGTTGAGAATATCTTGAACCCTTCCTCTCCAATGTAATGAAGTAGTAATGCACACTGCGTTGCTTCGGGTTTCTTTTTAGCTTCAGACGCCAGTAGGTAGTTGTTGAATCTGGCTATCCAGTTTCGCCAATTCTCAGCGATATTCCCTGCCATCGACATTGGAGCAATGCCCCTGAATTCAGTTGGCGACATCTTATTCGCTTACTTAGTTCTGCACTCGCTTGCAGTTTATTTTAATTGCTTCTCACACGCACGTATATCTTTAGTTCTATACCGACTGCGCCATGTAATGGACAGGAGAAATGACTGTACACTTGTTTCTGGATCAGAGTATCCACAGAGACTGGGGATTACGTTTATTGTTCTATCGTCGTACATGCTAGGAGAGCAGGGCCGTACATAGTGGTCAGGGACGTACCTAGTCTCCTTACATATACTCAACCCTAGAGGGGTACACTGGGTGTTATACACACAGGCCTTTTCGTTCCTTCGCGTGGTTCTCCGATTTCATGCTTTCGAAAAACACGAGTTATTCATGCCAAAAAATTTCGAAATCGACTTTTTCAAAGTTGATCGTATTCAGAGCACTTTCAAGAAGAATTCTACGTGTTGTACTATATAACCCCCGTTATTCAGGGATCGGGAGTTATAGGGTTGTTCCCAGAGGTGATTATTAAAGATCACTCTAAGTACAAGATAGCAACGAAAGTAGTTTTTATTTAATATTCATCAAAGTTACAAAAGTGTGCTTGGAGCACTTGCTCCGATTCGAGTCTGAGTATTCGAAGAGCTACTCTTCGATTCTTCCAATATCTGCTCACGACTGAGGCGCAGCTCAGACTCTAGCCTAATTCATAACCTCAATATGCTTAGGCGATTATTGGTGTCACCTGCATGCGTTGCGCTTTGCCGCATTCCAGGTCACGCCTTGCTTAATTATTAAAGGTAGTCAATTTACGAAATGTATTGGAATGTTGAGTAACAATTCTCAACATCCCTCCCCCCTTAGGAGAATAGGCCTCCGGACTATTTTTCCTTTATTTACTAAGTACAAATTCCCATAGTCTTGACCTTATCTGCTGATCTTATTTTAGTCCAATCCCGGTTTTATTATTTCGATAAGAGATACAATAATTTGATCTGTAATTACCTATATATAATGTTTTATCCCAATTTATTATATGTTTTTACTAGCGAAACCCAATTAATACTCAATGTTGTTTACGTCGTACCCGTGATAGACGAGTTACGTTTGAAATTAATAACAGTTTCCTTGGCTATCGGGGTCCGTTTCCGCGGCTGCGGAGGCTCCGGTGCCACTGTTTGTCGTGATGTTTCTTTACATCTAAATCTTCCTGAAGTTGCACATTTATATATAATGTAACCTATCATGCCTACTAGTACTAACCCACTTATTGGATATAACGGTGCCACATACGGCAGGTGCCACCTATGACTACTCTTCTGATTATCTAATTCCTGATGTAAATTTTCAAGGCTAGATCCTAATGAGTTGAGTTCACTCGCGTCTCGCAGGACGCTCTTTAGCACTACACTGACACTTTTATCACTGGACTTAGGGATTGCCTCCCAGTCCGTCTCGTGCAAACTAAGGTTATACGGCGGCAGGTAACTGAATTCCTGCCTGCTTTGATACTGCCGTAATGTCTCCATTTGGAAGTCCTTCGCAGTTATAGCGCATTTCCCGTTGAGAGCTATGATGCCAGTGCCTATCAATGTTTCACGCGCCGCAGGCAACCCTTCGCAGGCTACTGTGATTGCCTCGGCCTCTGGAGCTATGTATAACCATGTTCCTGGTCTATTCAAAACTAAAACTATTGCCTTGTTTACCCAAACTATTCTTTTCGCGCATTGTGATAGTTCTACGTCCAGCTTCGAGAGAATAGCAATTTCACAGGGTAAACCTATTCCTATCGAGTTCGTAGGGCGCCTTGGGTCGCACAAATAGTGTTCACCCAATCGTTCACACGTCCCCAAGTCCGCCTCCTTCATTCGTAGGTAATTTCTATAATCGTGGTCCACCACCGTTAATTCCTCCGTTGTTTCTAGATAACAATACGTATCGTTTTTTGCCCTCACAGGCAGAGGATATATTTTGCTGATGCTATACTCTTCACTACCTATCAGAGGTATTTCTATTACTGTAACTACCGTGTCTTCCCTCCCGTAAGATTTAATATCCGCGACTGTCATCAACAATGATACCCCTGGTCGCGTCAATGGTATAGGGAAGCTGTGACCCGCCGGCAGGTGTGGTAGTGCCGACGAGAGGTACTCTAATATTTTGGCTGGAGTGAGCACGGCGGGGTTGATAATACCCCTTTTTATCTCCGTTAAAAATTGTACCAGATCTTTTACGTCGCTCAGCAACGCATCTACTATTAGGCCTATTGCCTCTATATGTTCGTCGAGCTTTTGCCTCGCTGCTGTCTTTTCTATGCCGTTTGAAAGACTGATACTGAGCTGCTTAGTTATGTCGAGCAGGGTCTGCTCGTTCTCCACCACTACCCTCATGGTATCGTTGAATACTCCTAGCGTCGAAGATACGATTTGGATTTGCTTACTCATTGCCGTTTTTAGGTTGGCTTGATCTTCCCGAATATCATCGATCTCTTGATCTGTCCTAGCCGCGTCTGCTGCATCCATAGTCCCGAACAAGGATTTTGCTATCGAGCCTAAACCGTCTAATAAACCTCGGCGCTTTCGTGCCGGCCCGACGCATGTGACGTCGCGGACTAGTTGCAAACCCCTATCAACCTTATCTAACAAATTTCCTACTGTTTCCCTCATAGTCTCACATAAGAGCGAGCCTGCGTTATCTGGAATCTCGCATGTCTTGCGTATATTGTTCAGGTGTGCCTTCACATTCTTTTCTCTCTCGAATACCGTGCGGAGGTCCATGTCTATTACTAAGCTCCACCTATCTTTGTACACCTGCAGCGTCCCTATTTTCTCGAAGTAAACGCCCGGATTATCCCTGAACCTCTCGATCTTGAAAGATGGACTGATTTCTTCTTTTGCCAGCGCCATCGCCAGGCATGATCTGCAAGTCAATTTAGACATTACTACTAATGTATCCCCTCCCTTTGTTATATGGTGAAATTTGTGAGGAATATGGTGAGGGGTGGGATAGGTGCGGAGGACGTGCTTCTCTCCTTCTAGTCAATGTGCTACGAATAACTTCAATCGGTTGGCGTGAACTTTGGTCTCCTTCCGACCCTTGCGGATGGTGTAGTTGACATCCGAATGCTTTTTCGCGATCTCGTATGGACCTACATACTTTGGCGTTAATTTCGCTGATCTTCCCCGCCGAACCATCTCATCTAGTAGAAGAACCGTATCTCCTGGCTGGAATTTTGTCTTTAACGTTTTTTTGTCGTAGTATGATTTTGCTTTTCCCTTGGCTGCTTCCAGATTCTCTTTTGCTTCGAGATTAGCCGCCCTAAGTCTTTCGCGTAGTTCCTGAACGTAGTCGTCATACGCGTAAGTAGGTCTCGGCGCTTGCTTCACCGATGATGGCATTTCTGCCGGGTGCCCGACAACAAGCTCGTACGGGGTATACCCTGTTGCAGTGTGAGGGGTTGTGTTGTACGTGAACATAGCGTACGGCAACCACTCATCCCAGTTGCTCTGGTCCTCTTCGATATAATTCTTTAGATATTCTGCTAGTGTTCTATGTGATCGTTCCAGTGCTCCGTTGGATTCTGGATGATATGCCGTTGTTTGAATTTTCTCGATTTTCAAAAGCTTACACATGTTCTTAAATACATTGCTTAAAAAATTGATTCCCTGATCAGTAAGAATTACCTTGGGTGTTCCATATTCGCATATAATATTTTTCACGAATTCTCTAGCCACTGTGGAAGCTTCCTGGCCAGCCACTGGCATAGCTTTGCTGAATTTGGTTAAAGCATCTTGAAATGTAAGTACATACTTATTGCCTGAATCAGTTACAGTCAACGGCCCTACGATATCTAGCGTACATTTTTCGAAGGCTTTCGAAGGAGTATCGGTGATCATCATGGGTGCTTTCAGCTTTCTCCGTGTTTTATTTTTCTCACATTTTTCGCATTTGCCTATGTAGTCTTCTACTTCTTTGCGCATATTCGGCCACCTGTGTTCCATTTTTATTCGTTCTAGTGTACGCGATACGCCTTGGAGTCAGTCCACGTCAAGCGGGACGGATTTGGCCAAAAATATTCCTCGATGTTTCCGATTCTTTTGTAATTTTTTTTACATATTCTCTGGGTAAAATGAATGGATGAAACATTTTTTTTTTTTTTTTTAACTCAAAGGGCTTAGAAGATACAAGGGGTTGAATTTTCGAAAAAAACACCAAAAATCGGAATCGCACTCTTCTTTAAACGTTGATATCTCCGGTTCCCTTGGTCGTACAGCCATCGTAAACAACTCAGTTTGAAGCTCTTGAATTGCACTTTCATGTTATGAAGTTTTCATTCATGTCATAAACAATTTTCTATTTGTTATTAACAATTATATTTTTTAAACGTGATTTTCGAGATGATTACACCCTTCGAAAATTCTAAAAAAAATATGAGCGTGTTCCTTGATTAATTCTCTACAAAATCTGTGAATTTCAAAATGGAACTCCGATGGAAACTATATTTAAAAAGCGATTGACCCGTGCGGGACGTCGCGCGCGGCTGTCTACGCGGGCGCGCCGAGACCGAGGCTTGTTCGCTTTACATATAAAGAATATAGGGGGGGCATATTATGATCAAATTCATCAAATCCAATAATTTACCGAATTATTTATTCTATTTCATGCTGAATACTCGACTTGAAACTATAAAAATATAAGTATAGAGATACAAACTTGACTAAAATCTTGAAAATAACTGCTGAACATAACGTACTTTTTGATCCCATCAAATGGAATACGACACCGTATTATTCGATCGGTTACGTACTTAATTGATGAATTTGAAATTTTAATACCTACACTATAGGTCCTATAGTGTACAAGTAATTCGAAAAAAATTATTTTGAAGGTATAATAGTCCCCCCTTAAGATTCCAGTGAAATGTAGAGTTCTCGTGGTTAATGATTGAGTAATTTTCAATTCATTAATTTAGTACGTAATCGATCGAATGATACCATGACGTATTCCGTTTGATGGAATCAAAAAGTACGTTATCTTTACCAGTTATTTTCAAGATTTTAGTCAAGTTTGTATGTCTATACTAAGATTTTTAGAGTTTCAAGTCGAGTATTCAGCATGAAATGGAATAAATAATTCGGTAAAATATTGGATTTGATGAATTTCATCGTAATATGCCCCCCTATATTCTTTACATGTGAAGCGAACAAGTCTCGGTATCGGCGCGCCCGCGTAGACAGCCGCGCGCGACGTCCCGCACGGTTCAATCGCTTTTTAAATATAGTTTCCATCGGAGTTCCATTTTGAAATTTACAGATTTTGTAGAGAATTAATCAAGGAACACGCTCATATTTTTTTTAGAATTTTCGAAGGGTGTAATCATCTCGAAAATCACGTTTAAAGAATATAATTGTTAATAACAAATAGAAAATTGTTTATGACATGAATGAAAAATTCATAACATGAAAGTTCAATTCAAGAGCTTCAAAATGAGTTGTTTACGATGTCTTTACGACCAAGATAACCGGAGATATTAACGTTTAAAGAAGAGCGCGATTCCGGTTTTTGGTATTTTTTTCGAAAATTCAACCCCTTGTATCTTCTAAGCCCTTCGAGTTAAAAAAAAAAAAAAAAATGTTTCATGCATTCATTTTACCCAGAGAATATGTAAAAAAAATTACGACGATTTTCAAAAACATGCGGTCAAAAAGGTGTCCCGCTTGACGTGGACTGACTCATATACGTATGGTCTAAACTGCCTAGTCCCGAAGACGATTGCTAACATTTCCCTCTCAGTGGTCGAGTAATTTCTTTCGGCCTTGGTAAGCGTTCGACTTGCGTACGCTATTGGTAAATCTTGCCCAATTGGTCCTTGAGAGAGGATTGCTCCGATTGCCTTGTCGGATGCATCTGTTGTTATCAAGAAAGATTTCGTGAAATCCGGATACTTTAGGATGGGTGCCGTAATGAGCTTTGATTCTAGCGTTTCGAATGCGCTTTCTTCTACCGTTGTCCACTCGAAATTGCGTCCCTTCTGCGTAAGTTGCGTTAACGGTCGTGCTATACTGGAAAATCCTTCTATGAATCTCCTGTAATAACCTGCTAGCCCTAAAAATGACTGCACTTGTTTAACGTTTGTCGGGCTCTTAAATTTCTTGACGTCCGCAATTTTCGAGGGATCTGGGAGAATTCCCTCCGACGTTATCACATGCCCTAAATAACTAGTTTCCTTTCGAAGAAATTGACATTTGTCTGGCTGGAGGATAAGATTGCTCTCCTGCAGTCGCTTTAGTACCTCGATGAGCCTATCGTTGTGCTCTTTCAGTGTTGCTCCGTGAATTACAATGTCGTCTAAATAAACGTAGCACTTAGATGCTTGTAGTCCTGCTAAAACAGTATTCATCAAACGTTGAAATGTCGCTGGCACATTCTTCATTCCGGATGGCATTGAATTATACTCATAATGCCCATGTGCTGTTGAGAAAGCAGTTTTTTCCTTGTCTTCTTCAGCCATCGGAATCTGATGAAATCCCGAGGCGAGGTCTAATGTAGTAAAGTACTTCGCTTTTCCTAACTGATCCAATATTTCTGTAATACTTGGCAAAGGATACGAATCCCCAACCGTGATCTCGTTCAATTTTCTGTAGTCGACGACTATTCTAAATTTCTGCTTTCCTGATGCGTCAGGTTCCTTCGGTACTACTAGAAGCGGTGCGTTCCATTGGCTACGACTCGGGCGTATTATGTTACTCTCTAACATGGCTTCTATTTGCTTGTTTATCTCTTGTTTCTGCGACTCAGGTAGGCGGTATGGACGAACATTAATCGGTTTTCCCCCATCCGTCAATGTAATTGTATGACTGGTCGCGTTGGTAACGCCTAGCTTATCCCCTGGTCAATAGAAGATTTCGCTATACTTTTCGCATATCTCAGGTAGAGTATTTCTCTCCTCCTCGTTAAGATGATCTGTGCGAATGGTATCATGTACTAGCTTGATTCGTTGGTTACCCGTTCTACCAGTTATTAAACCTTTGTAGGCTGCTTCTTCGTCGCTCGTTTCGCTATTTTCCTCGCATAACTCCTCCAATTCCACGGTCGGCGTCTCCAATATCACCTCGTGATCGTTTAGGTTCAAAATGTCTACTTTGCATTCTTGGTTCGCCGGTTTAGTTAAGCAATTTCCTAGGTTTACTCCGTCGGCGAGTTCCTTCTTCTCTACAATGCCGATGAACTTACTATTTGTTTTTGCACTGACCTTCCTTATTGTTCGCGGCGCTAACCTAATTTTCTCTGTTTTGAACGGTCGTAAGAGCTCGAAACGTTGCCCGTGTATGAAAAATGCTTGAGCGCTTTTACCTATCGCGGCTTCGTGATCCTCTATGAAATCTATTCCAATGATGCCATCCGCATCTAGACTGAAATCGTCTCTTACCACAAAGAAAGGGTGCTCAATACTTCTATCTTTCAATGGGATTGTTAATATGACTTTACAAAGTGCCTCAACAACGCCTTGTCCTATTCCCGATAAACTCGTCGTTTCTTCTAAAACTGGCAAATCATCTTTCAACATCCCTATTTTGATGATGCTGGCGTCGGCACCAGAGTCTACTAAAAGAGTCATCTTTTCCTTAGTGGTTCCGTTCGCCTTTAATTCTATTCTGTTCCGACTTGCTCTATCTGCGTTGGCGACGTTCATGGATTTGTACGATACTGCATTCCTCGTCGATTGCTGGGATCCTTCATGCCCTGCGTTTTTACTATAAGAATTTTGGGAGTAACCTGTACTAGCTTCTTGGTTTTCGCCTGATCCGCTACCGTTATTTCCTGATCGTCGTTCATCGCGACGCATTCTATCCCTACAATCTTCATATAGGTGCCCTCTGCGTTCACAAAAATTGCATACTAATTCTACACGATCCACCAATCTACTCTGACCTGCTGTAGGTAACGATTGCTTGTATTTCACCTGGGTACAATCCCGTGCAAAATGTCCCGTTTGATGACACTTCAGACACTTCACTGCTGATGTATTCCTATCGCCCGGCTGGTTCGTTCTCCGATTTATAGAGTTCACGCCGTTTTGCGATTTTTCTTCCTCTTCCGCGCCGTTTATCGAAGCCGAAAGTTCCGAGAAATGGTACGATTTTACGATCATTCTCAAATTATAATGTAGCCCGTTTTCGAAAATGGCAAGTGTTTGATATCTGAGTAGGTCTTCTGTTCCTCTTCTTTCCGCTGCTATATTTGTCCTAGCTCCGCATGCTCTAATAAGATCCATCATGTGATGTATGACCTAGTAGTAGGACATATGTATAAGTATTGGTGTTAGACTATGTGCGAGGTATGCTGACTATAGGCACGCGAGTTCGAGCGTTAGCCAGTAACTCGCAGGCATCATAAGCGAGAGCACGCATATTTGTATACGTTCCTACATGTACCACTCACTATATTAATAAAGCTTACTATATACACATATTATATTATATCAGTCAGTACACCTTCCTTCTCACCATCCTGTAATATACAACACATCATAAGACGCGTAACCCTTTTTCCGAAATCATGCGCGTTTTCACCCGTTTTCTGTCTACTTGAAAATAATTCTACCAACAATGCTGGCGTAGAGCTTTTAACTCCGTACAATGCCAAAAGCTCGGCTTTCAGCTTTTCGAAAGAATTTATAACTTTATATCTGAGTTCCATGGCTGCTTCGCCCTGTATCTTCGTTTTCAGGACCAGTTCTAACACGTCTGGTCTTCTATTCGGATTTACTTTATCTTTCGCATACTCGATTGTTTGCAACAAATCGTCCACCTTACGTGGCTCGCTTCCATCGAAAACGTTGACCATCTGCCGCACCTCCTTCAATGACAGGTAGTCCGTCATCTTGGTTGCTGTGTGTTGCCTTGATTCTTTCTCGTCAGGAACCGAAACCGGAATGGTTATTGTCTCCTGGGATGCTGCTCGAGGTTGGTCAGGAAAAAAGGAAGTGCATGGTTTAGGCTTTGGGAAAGGAGTTGGCTGTCCCTTTCTATTGCTTTTAATAAATGCTCGTAAGGTTGCCCTAATCTCCTCTACAGTGTTTGAATCACCGACTGCTAGACTGTATCTTTCGCAAACTTGTAGGAGGACCTCTTTTCGAAGATCCTGTATCCACCCGGTTTGACCTTGCGCGACAAGTTCCTCAATCTTATTCCAAGTAGCAGACATCTACTGTAATCAGAAATTCTAATCCAAGCCTGATGAGCCTGAACTGACTTGTTACTTTGACGAAAAAATATCTCAAACTCTTTGTTTACTCTAAACACGAAAATTTTCTCAATGCTCGCACGCTTCTTACTGGCAGCTAGCTCTCAATGACAATGTTTGTGGCTTAAATACTAAAACTGCGAGGATTTCAAACTGACTTACATAAAAATGAATATCTTCATCTCGCTTTTCCGCTTTTGCTGGGCTGTTGCTGACCCTCTGATTCCTTTGGTACTGTTAAACCGCTGCGTTCTGCTGCTTCTGCTGCTGCTGCTGCTGTAGGTACCTCGTGCTGGTTCCTTCACCTTGGACACGAATGCTGCGTGCTGTAGCTCTTTCCTTGCGATGTATTTTTCACTAGGTTACAACGACTGCGTGTTGCGCCTTTCTAACTTTTCTCTTTTGATTTATTTATTCCCTTATTTATTTCACTTTTCTACTTTTGTTTTAGCGTCAACTATCTTGCAAGCTCTGGTTTATCCGCTAGACCGCTGCCACCAATGTTGTACTATTTAACCGCCGTTATTCAGGGATCGGGAGTTATAGGGTTGTTCCCAGAGGTGATTATTAAAGATCACTCTAAGTACAAGATAGCAACGAAAGTAGTTTTTATTTAATATTTATCAAAGTTACAAAAGTGTGCTTGGAGCACTTGCTCCGATTCGAGTCTGAGTATTCGAAGAGATGCTCTTCGATTCTTCCCATATCTGCTCAAGACTGAGGCGCAGCTCAGACTCTAGCCTAATTTATTACCTCAATATGCTTACGCGATTATTGGCGCCACCTGCATGCGTTGCGCTTTGCCGCATTCCAGGTCACGCCTTGCTTAATCATTAAAGGTAGTCAATTTACGAAATGTATTGGAATGTTGAGTAACAATTCTCAACATACGTTTGAAAATTTCAAAAATCCTAATTCGGCCGGAATGGTACCTTTCTGAAAATGCTCGGGTGTCGTACATTAGGGTGTACCCTTAGCGTAAGAATTGGGAAGTGTACCCCTCTAGGGTTGAATGTATACTGAAAGTGGGGGATTTCTTGGAAATGAAGGTCTGTAGGAATTAGTCAAATATTGACGTTTCGGCCCGAGTGGGGCCCTCCTCAGAACGAATTTCATATATGGGTGTTTCTTCAGAAATGATGATTTTTTCAGTCCTCCCGGTTTTTTGATTTCGAAATGGTCGGAACGTGGGCGAATAGGTCGGGAATTCCGAAGTCGTGGTAGTTCTCAAATGTTGCAAGAAAAAAATATGGAAAAAAATCACTCATTGGCTCGAAACAGTGAAAAATATGTGCTGAATGTCAATACCGTGGCATGTCCTCAACCCGAAATTGAACTTTGGATTGGTTATTTCTACTCGAAGTGATCGGAGAAGAGTAATGATCATAATTGTAATATAAAAACATAATTCGAGAATAACTTTTTCACATACATTTGGTCCCTCAATGATAATTCGAAGTGCATAGGCTAACTTTAAACAGTGTCCCCAGATTTTTCTACTTTTCTCTAAATTTTAATCAAACCGATGGAGTGCTGCTAAGGATGATATAATATGGTGTTAGTGGTTGTGTTTTGTCAGGGAGACATCTACTCGAACATTTACACTCGTGGCGGCTGATCTCAAGGCGAATTGTTTATACTTAAGTACTCGAAAACAGGTTGGAAACGTATGTCACGAAATTACGTGTCAATACCGTGGTTACGTTCCCTTAACGTATTAGTAACGATTTCGGATCCACTGTGGTCGGAAATTCTTCCTTTCGCCAGGTCAAAATGACCCCCTCTTGCTAAATATTCAACTCGGAAACAAATCAATACCTCGTTGGTTTGAAGAGGAATTGTCAATACCGTGGGTGTGAATACCGTGGATATTATATTATATTATATTATATTATATCCACAATTTTTTTCCGGCATCGTCTGGGAGTTGACGAAAACACGTATTTCCATTAAAATTTGCAAACAAAAAACAATTTTTGGCGGGTACGACCTCCTGCCTCTAATTTTCTTGATTTTTGTTTCCTTCCAAATGCACCTGTTTTTATTCTTGGACTGAGAAAAAAAAATCCTGAAATCTGAGCGGATTTACGCGTTTCCGAAAATTTCCACACGATTCCGAAAAAAAATTGCGGGTACGTCCTGTTGGTTTTACCGAAGTTCGTATCCGCCGAAAATGTTTTTTTGAGGAAATCTCAATAGATCTACGTGCTTCCATCGATGTCGTGGCAAATCGGTGAGAAAAATTAAAAACAAACTATTTTTTTGAATAAAAGGTTGTAATGACCTTCAAGATTTCTGCATTTACAAAAATGAATTTTGGCAAGGTGTAGCTTTCAAACGATTCATCCGAGCGTAAACTTCTACTGACATTTTTTCTTCCTTGTTCGGTTGTCTAGTGGCGGTATTTTTTTTTCAAGACCCACGCAAACTCCGACTTTCCATTGATTAGTACTCTGGCATGAAAAAAAAAAAAATACCGCCACTAGATAATCGAACGAGGAACACAAAATCTCGATACAATTTTCCCCTCGGATGGATCGTTTGGAAGCTACAGCTCACCCAAGTTCATTTTTGCAGATGCAGAAATCTTGAAGGTCATAAAGTTGTTAGTTCCTAATCCTCTGAGTCTGTAGCTCAATTACTCCTTGAACACCTTTGGGTACCCAAAAGTACCCCAAAAACATGTCCAAGTTGGTTCGGTGGGCACATTCATATTGTGGAAATTCCACGATCTCAAAAATCATCATTTCTGAAGAAACACCCATATCTGTCAAAATAACAACAGTCTTATAGCATTTTCGACTGGGGCCACACTGAGCTACACTGGTGTGGTGTAGCCATCTTTGCCTCTCTCTTTCTTATAGAAAAGAAAGAGGATGAAGATAGCTACACTACACTGGTGTAGCCCAGTCGAAAATGCTATTACAGAATTGCTCGATCGAGCTAGACTATGTAGAAGATTATTTATATATCTAGTTCACAAGTAGTGTTAACAGAATTTGGTGAAATAATTCACCGTTAAAGTTAAAGTTGAAGTTGAAGATAATCAAGTTTTTTTTGAAGAAAAACAAGAAGTGTTACAAAAGTTTGGTGTAATGATTCACAGGTCAAGTTAAAGTTGAAGATGAACAAGTTTTAAGACACGTGGTCCTTACATAACTCAACATTGAGGCGTGCTTCTATTACATAACCTATCAAAAAGAAGAGACAGAAAGAAGAGTACCATACCTCAATTGACATGAAAAAAATTATAAAAAAACTCATCATCTGAGATTGAAGTTAAGACCGGGTGGATATATAACAATCCTCCTTTTACACTGCCCCATCGGAAAGTGAGATATAAAGAATGAGTTAAAGAGTCAGCTATTAGCTACGTAAAACAGGTCTTAACAGCCCGAGCCACAGGAAGAAAGAGAGCCTTAGAGACTATTAGGAACAAACATAGATAGTAAAGAACAGAGATGCACCAAAAGTGTTCATGACATAAAACACTAGATGAAGCACTAGATGAAACATGGCTTATACTTATACACAACACCCAAGACTAATTGGATATAACATGATGGTGTTAGAATTAGACTAATTATGTTGAGAAATCCCCCACTTTCGTACACACAACGAGGTCAAGAATTCTTGAAATTCTTCTTTGAATTCTTAGATGTATACTGCATACTCTTGCATGATCTACACTTATCGGACTGGTCAGGAGGGTTGAGTTTAACATTTTATTCTGACAGTTATCGTTGCAATCTGTGAAAACTGAACCGAATGAAATCATCGAGCAATCACTGCCGATTACACAGATGTGTTTACATGAGTATGAGGTCAGAAGATCCCTAAACAATTAGATCCCTGAACAACTAGATCCCCGAACATTCAGATCACGAACAAGTAAATCCCTGAACAACAAGATCCCTGAACAACTAGATCGCCTAACAACTAGTTCCCGAACAACAAGATCCCCGAATCACTAGATCCCTGAACCCCACATCCGCGAACAACTAGATCCCCTAGAACAATAAGATCCGTAAACAATAATATTCAGCAGTCCAGGTACGTGACGTATCCATGTGACCTCTAGATGAGGTAACACGTCTTGAAACTTTATGCTTAAATAACTTCGACAAAATAACTCGATTAATTAATTACTTAAGAAAACTTTTGAATTGCGCCCGAGAATCCGCCCACTAGGTGGTCTCCGGGCGAGAGGGATGATTTTCCTTGATTGTGAGCCGGGTCAAGCCGCGAAGCGCAGTGATTGCTCGATAATTTCATTCGGTCATCCACCCGGTGGTTCAGCAGTCCTGTATCTAGGCACCCAAATAGAGAGCGTCGAATTCGTTTTTTTCGAAGTTGTTTGAGCATAAATTTTCGTGACATGGAGCCTCTCAATGATGTTGAAGTTGAGCGAATAAATTTATATTTTCGAAGAAAGTATTTTACATTCCTTCGATTTTACTGCCTTCGATACAATCCTTGCATCTTTTTGGGATCTTGTTCTTAGGGGATCTAGTTGTTAGGGGATATAGTGGGTAGAGAATGTAGTTGTTAGGGGATCTAGTTGTTCGAGGATCTTATCGTTAGGGGATCTAGTTGTTCGGGATCTTTTTACCGGGATCTTTTGACCGGGGATCTTTTTACCGGCATCTATTGACATGGAACCGTTTACATGTGTTAGTTTTCGTTGACATCTGAATTTTGTCACTGTGGAACCTGAACGTAGCCATCACACAGATGTGTTTAATGTGTATTAATTTTCCCCTTCCATACGAAGTCCCTGGCCCTAGTAATAAAAATCATCATACCGTTTCAACGTAATCGAATTCTACATATTAGCGATAATAAAATCGCGGAGACTGCTGGAGACTGAATAGATTGGATATTTGCGTGTTCCTTGACTTGGTCATGTTCGAATTTTGATGCTCTCATTGTGATCAAATACATAATGAAAAGGCGTAGCCGAAACTCTAGGCTTCTATCTGAATTCCAAGTACCGCCCTGAAGCATTAGAATTTTCCGATTTGAATATCATATGATTTTTTCCACTTGGTGGAATTTAAAGCCAAAAAATTTTGATCAAGCCATTGTTTTAAAAATTATACTGTTAAAAATCTGTGAAATTTTAGCGAAATTCCTACTATTATAAAAAAAATTTGCCAAGTTTCAGATATTTTGTAATACTGTAATGGGACCAAAAATCAACCGCGAAGTGCCCAAGGCGTGTGGTAGTCAAATGGGAAAATTTGAAGGCTTTGGGACAGTACTGAGAATTGAGATTCCTATCCTGGGGCTTCGCCCACATTTTCTTCTACGCACTGACTTGGAAACGTCATAGCACATGGGAGCTTTGAAATCTTAGATGACCAAATTATAAGGACCACCCTCATATATATATGACTATATACGACATTGGAGATCGATCATACACATTACCAAGAGGTGTAAAAAATCGTGAATGGTAAGAGTTAATCTTTTGCTTCGTATACGATCGACGCATCTGAATTTTATTGAACTTTGAATATTTTTCTCAAGCGCTTAAACCCCTTAAGCATTCGATATTACGTCGACTAGCTGGGATAAAATTCGGTATGCAACAGGGTGTTGATTTGATTTAGTGAGAATTTTGAAGAACTTCAACTTTTTTGGTGAACACATATCTCCTCAGAATTTGAACATAGCTGAAATCATACAACCCGTGAAAAAAAATATATATATAATTATATATAACTAACTGATAATTTTGCTCGTTCGCTCGCTCACTCGTTTGGTTTTGCGCTGTCCCTCACTCGCTACGCTCGCTCGGTTATCAGTGGTTTTGCGCCGTCCCTCATTCGCTACGCTCGCTCGGTTATCAGTGATTTTTGCGTTGTTCCTCACTCGCTACGCTCGCTCGGTTATCAGCGGTTTTTGCGTTGTTGATTTGTAAACGGATAGCACACTAAGAAGAAATATCATCACACTCTTAGCCGATAGTACTTCTTTATGCTCGAAAGAAAAGGTTTTCCAACTCAGATCTGAATCATTATTACACGGATCATTGGTCATAGAAGTACTATCGCTCAATGGAAACCGACGAGAAGGTGGTGTGGTTTCTTCCATCGGGAAGGCAGGAATTAGGAGGGGCATGGTTGATAATGTGTTTGGATAGACTAATGTTGTCAAACTATTCCAATACAGTAGAACCTCCGGCACTGTCGCTAGTCAGGTCCGACAACCCCCGGCACTGTCGTGTATTGGCCTACTTTTTCCCGACCGATTGCAAGCAAATACAGGGCAGTAGAATTAACTTGATAGCACCCGAGGTTCCGTAACATACATTTGAGGTTATGTACGGCAGAAATTATTGAAACTTACATATTGAGTGAATATTTGTATTATTACGTATTATGTATCTGATAATACTTGAATCGAAATGGATTCACGGAAATAAAATCGTTAAGGGGGGACGTCACCCAGAACAGAAATTTTCTTGTTGAAACTCAATTTTTTACATATTGTTCAGCAATAAACCATTGACATCGTATGTATTGTCTTTATTATATCGATGGGATAACCAAATGCAGATCTATAAGAAATTGGAAGCTCCATCTCTCAAGTCTTGTGAATTGAACATATCAGTCGCTGTATAGTCCCACTTGGTTTAAAACCAATTCTGGAACGTCTGATGTACTTGTAAGGCCTGATGCGTTGACGGTTTCTGAGTGCTTGTATCTGATTAATCGGTATCTGCTAGATCATTATAGTCTGAGTCATATTCCAGGCCATCATCCCCAGCTTCGTTTTATGAATGTTCTTGCAGTCTGAAATATATTTTTAATTGATTAGGATTCTGTCAACGACATACGAAAATATATTTTCGAGACTTGATGAGAAAATGATAGAATTCCAGATTTACCTCTGCAAAATTCGATCCGCACTTTAAGCACCTTTCATCCTGTTTCGCCACAGTCTTCTTGCAGCCAAGTTTGAATATCATTATAGGGAAAATTTGTAAAGTCTGTGAATCTCTGCATATTACTAAGAACCTGCAGCGTTTCTTGGTGGTATTCATCATTGGTAACTTGTACCTCACGATCTCTTCCTAATATTTGATTCCACGCATTTCTCAGATTGTGCTCGGTTAAGAGACTCCAAACATGTGCTATACGATAGCAACTCTCTTTTAGTATCTGTCGCTTAGCTGTTCAAAAACTACTAACATCATCTTGATTTAGCAGAAGCTCTCGGATACAGGCTTTTTTGTACAGTCTTTCGGCTTTTTCAATTACGTCTTGGTCCACGGGTTGTATCAATGCTGTTACATTCGGAGGCAGATATATAAAACCTAGAAACACAAACGAATAAAGTTCATAATGAAAATTCTGATTTTCAATAACACAAAATATATCATTCATATTCAGTTAATTCAATTATTCATCTGGAGAACACATTGTTGGTAATTACCTCAAAGTTTTCATCAACACTGTTTAATTCATTTGCAGTAGGATGCGATGGCGCATTATCCAATATTAGAAAAACCTTCTTTGTAATTCCTGATGCTGATTGATGCTCTTCCATTCGTGGTATGAAGAGCTTGGCGTCCATTCCATAAAAACAGTCCTGTCCATCCAACTACTTTTCTGCCCCATGTGCATAACTGGTAAGTCTAACATTTTTGAAACATCGAGGTTGTTTCGACTTGCCAATTACTAAGAGTGGTATTCTGTGTGATTCTAATGCGTTTGCGTGTGTACGTACGTGTGTACGTATGTACATAATAGATGCTGGTTTATTGCGTGAAGTAGACCTAACCTCTGTTCAAGTGTGAAAATGCCAACCTTTTTTCAACCACGCAAAAGAGGTAAGATCTTTTTTACATCGTTTCATATAATTGATATCACGTTCGTACACTCGAATGTGATAATTTAGCATACATGTATGCAGAAAGTTGACCAGTGTCAAAAATTTGACTACTATGTATATGTTTATACGGGCCACGCTAAGGCGTCACGGTTATAATCAGTAGATGCGGTACTGCTACAAGGGCATGGTGGGGGTGCCTAAGCGACAATGCCGAAGGTCGGACAGTGCCGGAGGTGACAGTGCCGGAGGTTCTACTGTATCGAACTATCTCGAGCAAGTGAAAATTTTCTCCGTAGTCAAATCAATAATGTGACATGCTTGCGCGATTTATTTGAAATAATTATAATTGAAATGAAATTGGTCTAATTAATAAAATAGATACACTGACGAAATCAGTCATTTCATAGAGATAATTTTTTTATTATGATGAAATGAATGCTCGTCAGCAGCAAATTTTGTAGCGCTTAGGCCACATGAGACTTCAGCGGCTAATTTTGTAGCGCTTAGCCATATAAGACTTCAGCAGCTAATTTTGAGCGCGGCGCCACAAGAGCCTTCGGCAGCTGATAGCTTTTATAGCGCTTAGCGACACAAAGTGTCAAGCAGCTAATAATTTTTGTAGCGCCCAGCTACACAAGGCGTTGGCAGCTAATTTTTCTGAGCGCTTATAGGGTAACCTACCCAATAGATGGACACGGCCCTAAAGATGGACGGTCGACTTTTGGATAGGAAATTACGTGAAGAAATACTAAAATGTAAGCTATTGCTTTGAATTTTCAATAACTTTTGTTATTTTTAATTCCCAAATAACAGATTTTCGTTGATCAATTTCTTATTTCAATTGCTAAAAAAAAAACGTCCATCTACTGGGCCGTTTTCTTAGGCGTCCATCTATTGGTCGGATGACCCCTACATAAGGCATAAGCAGCTAATCGTTCTCACCGTTAGACTAATATCATTGTAGGTAAGGAACTGACTTTTCGGAAAAGTCACTAACATTAAATACTGCATTTCCGATAGAATATTATCGAAATAGTGGTTGATTATCACAGTTCCACAGTATCCTGTAGAATCCGAAGTGCCAATGTGAATGCAACAGTGCATGTACATTGTACATGTGTTGTGAACTTTACATTTTCGACAAAGTAAATTTTTCCTAGAGCCGGCATAGATATACAATTCCCGAGTCGAAATTTAGCGCCTACTTTAACACTCATAGCATCCTGAGTCGAAATTTAGCGCCTACTTTAACACTCATAGCAACCTGAGTCAAAATTTAGCGCCTACTTTGATACTCATAGCACCCAACTGAACGTCTCTAGATCCTGTTTAGACCTCAAACTCCTATTTTGAACCTACAAGTCCTCCATAGTCGAAATTTAGCGCCTACTTTGATACTCATAGCATCCAACTCATAACGTCTCTATAGATCCTATTTAGACCTCAAACTCGTATTTTCAATCTAACAACTCTGTAGTCGAAATTTAGCGCCTACTTTGATACTCATAGCATCCAACTCATAACGTCTCTATAGATCCTATTTAGACCTCAAACTCGTATTTTCAATCTAACAACTCTGTAGTCGAAATTCAGCGCCCGGTTGAGTACTCATAGCGCACAAATGAACCTCTTTTCAATCCGTTCGACCTCGAGCTCCAATTTAGGACCTCTAGGTCCTCCGGAATAATAATTGAGCGCGTACTTTGATACTCATAAAGTCCGATCTCAATTAATGATGCGATTTTCCATATCGTGCATTATTTTAGTAATTAAATGTGGGACGCCGCTGCATTATTCATTACATCATTTTACGACATTATGCATCATTTTGATAAATAATTATTATGGAGGGATATCAATAATTGATAAATCGTTACTATCAGCAGAGCGGATCATTTGAAAATGTAATTATATATTACGTAAATCATGAATTTTGTTTTCATATAGAATAATGAAAAGATATTTCAATCGTTCGCCTTCATGCAGTCATGATTTTTGCAATTATTATCCACAGCACATTACTTTGATAATTATCTAATTACCAATCATCGTGTAATAATCCATTGCCAATTATTCAAGTATTAAAAATTCCTACGTTCATACATTATTTATAGTGGCACATAGAACCCAGTCAGGTTCTAAATCCATATACCTAAGGAGGAAGAAGGTACATTATTTATTATTTTTCTAGTGGATAATGCATTATCTTCGAATTTCTATTTTCGCAACCCTGCTCTAGCGTCGAAGTTTACTCTATATTTATACATTCCTATAGATCTGTATATCTAGAATTTTTTTTAATTTAATAATATTCTAAATATTTTTCAACTATTATTATTGGAAAGGAAAGGAAGTTTTAATACATTGGTATTTCATGACTTCTTTTTTAATCCCGTAATCATCATCACAATTGATATTATTATTATTATTATTACTGTCCGACCTCCGAATAAGAAACCCGGCAATAAGAAACCTTCCCCAGTTTCTCACTCGAGCGCTTCCCCCACTCCAAGCTAGCATTGCACTTACGTGCGAAGGAGAGAGAGAGACAGACAGAGTGAGTCTGTGAAGAGCGCACGCATGGTGGGGGTACTCGAATTCTTGCAAAACCTCTTCCCCTTGGGGGCTTTTGGTTTCTTATTCGGAGGTCGGACTGTATTATAATCATCATAGTAATATTAAACTGACCAAAATTATATCTATCAGCAGAGAAAAAACTATTCTTGAATGAAGAATAAAAATATTCTTCCTTCACGAATATAATTTTACCTTGTTTCATGAATATTTCATACTAGATTCAAGAAAAGTTTTGTCTCTGTGTAGGATTTAACAGAAACAAAAATTAATAATCAAAATTTAAAAAATAGTACCTCATGATTCGTACGTGCTCATTCGAGTTCTTGCTGGTTTACAGGAATACCAACATACATTCGGTTGTCTATATCCATAAAAACACAGATTTTTATAATATTGTCTACCGGAATCAAGATAATATCATTGTCTGTATGGCATTTATTCAAAAAAGCACTGCTATTAAATTCGTAGATATCACCACGAGTAACTAATACGTTGTCAGTTGTGATTTTTTGTACGACTGCATAATGGTTTCCATTACATTCACAAAATCTTATGCAGTTGCAGTTTGAGATCTTGATAAAATAAGAAATGGACCCTAATTGTAATTGAGCGTTGTAAACGTATTGTATAACATCAGAACGAGTATTGATATCTCTCCTGTACATTTTCGATACATATAATTTTCCACTTTTTAGTAATCGGAAGTATTTACGAACTGATACGTTTCCAGGGATTAAAGCATTGCGTAATAGCATAACAATATCGTTAGGTAGCTGCGCTAAATATTGATACGCACCAACACTGAAGGTATGTTCGTGAATTCGCTCCGTAATCAAAACTTGTTTTTTCTTACCTAAACAAAAATCACGAATAGCACCTGCGGGCAACTGATGAATTAAACGTATCGTAGTAATGCAACGATGGTGGGCTTTGGCAATTTGCGTATCGATATGGCCTGTCCCATGGACTAACTTTAATAATTGGCCATTTATATTTTCATATTCAAAACAGGTAAATGTCCACAATGGGCCAAGCCTTCTGACACAATCTGGCAAATGCAGTAATTGATGAATGTTAATCGAACAATATCTTAATCCGTATAGGCACTCGAAATTCCTAACAAACTTGTGTAAAAAGTCCTGAGCCACATCTATCATGAATGGAGTCACTTTTTCAGAATTGAGCAGAGTTATTGCAGTAACAAGAAGCAGATAATGTTCAAAATAGTCTTGTCTGAGTACACCTTCAAGCACAGGAATAAAATAAACGTAGCACCACATTTTCAATTCTGATGCTTTCCAGTGAACTAACTCAACGATAGTACGTGGCATACGATGTACAAATTTTGGCGGTTTTATTGATACTAATCTACGGTTAATAATATCGGTAACCCCGTACAACGAAAAGGATTCTGCGCTGTATTTAACATCAAACATCAGAGTCAACAGCTTCTTTATAGCTCCACCTTCAACACCATGCATACGATCAATTCCTGTTCCATCGATGAAGTCAGGCATTAAAGTAGAAAGAGCTGTGGGACCTTTGACACCCATCACAGGATTATCTGGCGTAGCTTGATCAGCCCAGTTAATACAATCTTGGGATGATCGAAGTCTCGCATTGTTCGTATAAGGATAAATATGAACAGATCCTCTGGGAAGCAAAAGTATGCTTTCACCTTTGACACAGCAAGTGGGGCAACCATACTTGCCATTGAATTGTGTAAAATTCATAAATTCCCTTTTTGCTGGAAGATCAGCTATCCCCGTTAACAGAACTCCCCTTACTGTAATGCCAATATCTTCTCCTGGTAAAGAAACCTCTACGCCTTGGGCGATTCGTTCAAGTTCTGGGCGCAATTTCTGGAGAAATAAATTAGCGAAAGGTTTTTTTTTTCCGAACCATAACCCAAGTAATAGAGTATTTTCCTTCTTTTTACGGTACTTGAATGGCAATTCGTTAATTGTCAGATAAATAGGCCACATACTGATCTGTGACGATTTAAACACAGGTACACCATCGGTATACCAACTCAAAGAAAAGTTATGAGGATTCGTTAAGAAACCATTGTTCATCCAATGCCTGTACACAGATCCGTCATATATATCTGATATACTATCAGCTGGGTTCATATTTCTATGTAATCGCCCTTGCAAGGATTCATAAAACCCATTTCGTTCAAACATTTCCTTGAGTTGTTCGGTAACAGACATCTGTATAAAATAAGAATTTTTCCGTCTCGGACACGAAGGACAGGCGTCATCAATTGACTGCAATTCATAATGGCATGTGGTGCAATAATAATGTTTCACGAGAGGTACATTCCCCAGTTGCCAGAATTTTTGAAATTTAGGAAGACTATTTTTTTTTAAACCTTGAGCCAGGCAATGTAAATTAACAACTGCTATTATATCGGCAAGGCATGACATATTAATGTTGTGACGAACAACAAGCGTTAAAAGTAGCAGCATGCTCTGAGTCACGCTTAGGGGAGCACCGAAATATAGAGGCTGGTCACGTTCTATATCCTCTTGATCATTTCGTACTCTTTCTCGAACGTCATCTTCCTCCTCTTCCTCTATTTCTTCTCCATCTTCATCAGTGGAGGAATATTCCTCTTCTTCTTCTTCGTCTGTTGTTTCGTCCTCTTCGTTTTCATCTTGATCTTCAGCTGCTCTGAAGTCTTGGTCTACAGCTGCTTCGACATCTTGGTCTAGAGCTACTTCGACCTCTTCTTCGTTTCCTGCTTGCTCCGCTTGTTGATGATCAATTGCATCTGCGATCACTACAGGAAGCCTGAAATATATAAATATTTAAAAGGCATAATAATGTATACGACCGACTGAGTTATTTGTCACGCACCAGTACTAATATGGGAAGACCCTGTTGAAATTTTCAGAAATATCTATGTCAATTTTTATGTATAACTATTGAAGAGGCAGATCCAGAAAATTCCAATTGCAAATTTTTAGATTTCAAGCGGCCATTTCTAGTCGTAAAAGAAATACTATCAAACATAATAATTTCAGAGTGGTTTTTTTTTTGGAAAAATTCAGTCAAGTCTTCCCTTATGACGATTGCACTTACTCCAGTATAATTCTGCGTTCTTGTGTTACAATGCTGTAGTGTACGAAAACCGAAGTGGAAAACCATCTCAATCATAATACATATCGACAGCTTAATAACATAGTCGCGTAAGCGCCAAAAATGGCTTATTTACCAAATAATTTCTAATGCAGAGCAAATTTTTTTTGGAGACACGTCTGTCTGAACTGGAAAAAAAAATTTCTGGCGCTTACGCCACTATGTTATTAAGCTGTCGATATTAGTTGAATATCAGTTGAATAAAATGAAGTGAATTTGATCCTACTTATCATCTGTCTAACAACACCTTGTATACTGATTGAGTTGAAAATTCGATATGTAGGGTGACCGACTCACATTTCGTTCCGAGGTAGTTGCTCTTGTACTTCAGGGATTTCCATTGCGTTCTCATAACCTCTTCGTAGTTCGTTGTAACGTACGTATCGCTGTGTTTTGCCGATATCTTGAAAAGATTTTCGAGACATGTTGTTGTACTTAATTTTACAAGGCAAGTAACACAATTTTCATCTTCTTCTTCCTTGTGACACAATTTTAAGCAGGTAAATACGCGTGTCGCGCTCGGTATTGGGAACTAAGGCGCCCCGATCGCTGGTGACGAAATTTCGCACCAGTCTAGGTATCGTTCCCAAACATATCCACTGTAATCGCACACGCAAGGCAACGCAGCCCGTCCCAGCCAGTTAGTGGATGACCCGGTTTGAATCCGACCGTTCTCATCACACGTGCGTTGTGTTGTTGTGCTTTCGAACGAAAATTCACGTGACATCTACTCGGCATTCGTTGCGGGTCCTTCGTGAAAGAATTTTGTCTCAATAAGTGATTGAGTGAAATTATGCCACCGAAGTTGAACCAGCTATTCGCCCTAATTTGGTGGATAGACAGCCGTAAGAGAGACGTAGTGGCACTAAGTTTAATTCTGAAAACGAAACGGTACGTGGGACAAATTGTCAACCTAACTTGGGAAGAATTCAAGACCAAACAAAAGACGAAGGAACGGGCGAAAGTACTTCTCATAGGTGGTAGGTATCTCCTTTGTTTAATACAGATTACTGTAATATATTTTTCATCATTCTAATCTCAAAATCGCAATTTCGACAAGTCGGTTATAAATGTGTCAAAATCTGGCCTTTCGTGATTAAACAAAGCATTGAAACCGATCTTTGATCTAGTTATATCGTAGAATCTTATCCTTTTCCATTACCGACCAAATATGGTGGTTTTCTTATAGAACATGAACACGAACTTCAGAATACTCTGGCCACCGAAGCTGGAGAAATACTTGATCCAGCAAAGAAAATTTTTTCTGCAGAAGTGATACAGGAAAAAAAGAAAACTGCAGAACATAAAAAGCTGATCAAGAATGCTCAGAGATCTCAGAATATGAAGATTCAGCTGGAAATTAAGAGTCAAAAACCGATTTTCAAGGAAAAAAATTTTCCACCATACTCACAAAAAGTACCTGATGTTTCAAATAGAAGTGGTGACACAGTGCCTCCAACATCATACTATTGCCCACCGCCGTACATTCCCTTGCCGACTCTGGAGCAATTCAATCAACCAAAAACAAGGAGCAACATATCAACAACAGTACATGGATCTTCGCTGACATCAACTCAGCCGCACTCATACACAGTACCCAATTTCTCAAACGTATCTAGCGGTGAAGTATCTGATACTGCGACGTACTATTACCCACCGCCGTTCATTCCCTCGAAGACTTTGGATCAAGAGACCCAGTCTCGTTCAGATGCAGCATCGTACCTCTCAAACGTACCTAGCTCTGTAGTACCTGTGGCATCACAACACTGTCTGTCGCCGCACACTTCCTTGCCGAGTCCGAAGGAATTTCAACAATTGGAGAGTAGGACCACATCAACAGTCCCTGGATCTTCGCTGACATCAACTGATCCTCACTCATACACAGTACCCAATTTCTCAAATGTACCTAGCTCTGTAGTACCTGTGACATCACAACACTGTCCGTCGCCGCACACTTCCTTGCGGAGCCCGAAGGAATTTCAACAATTGGAGAGTAAGACCACATCAACAGTCCGTGGGTCTTCGCTGACATCAACTGAGCCTCACTCATACACAGTACCCAATTTCTCAAATGTACCTAGCGGTGAAGTATCTGATACTGCGACGTACTATTACCCACCGCCGTTCATTCCCTCGAAGACTTTGGAGCAAGAGAACCAGTCTCATTCAGATGCAGCATCGTACCTCTCAAACGTACCTAGCTCTGTAGTACCTGTGGCATCACAACACTGTCCGTCGCCGCACACTTCCTTGCCGAGCCAGAAGGAATTTCAACAATTGGAGAATGGGACCACATCAACAGTCCCTGGATCTTCACTGACATCTTCTCAGCCTCAGTCAGACACACCATCCAATTTTTCTAATGTAAGCAGTGCTGCAGTCCAATCCACCTCATATTATTCTCCACCGCCGTATATTTTTTCATTAGGGTCAACAGGTTCTGGACATATCGGATAAGGACAGCACAAGGTCAACACCAGCACGCTCAAACCCACAGCTGCAAGATGTATGTGAATCCTCTGGTATAAGCACCTTGGCAAAACCATCGGCATTACCGTACAATTCCTCGGAGGGTCTAGGGGTATTAGATTCATGGACACCAGAATTACTCAAGCGCACACACTCAAATGAAGATAGAACAGTGATCGCATTGTCGGAACACGATGAGGAGAGCTCACAAAATTCATTTACATCAAGACACACCAGTGATATAGCTGGCGAACCAAGTTTAGACGAACATATGCCTTGGGAAGGTGAGTGATATATACCATCCATCACAGGTCTAATGTTATGTCATGGTCTGGGGTTACCAACTCAGAAAATTGGTTTACACCAGCATTACTGCTTCGTGCACAAACGCCCACTTTAACCAATATACACCTTTACATGCTAATATACTAGTATCCGTATCAATATGTAGTTATAACAGTTTATTCATACGCCAATATTTTGTTCCGCCCACAGTCACTGACAGGGATGTCCAATTTTTAGAAAACCTACTGGAGTCTGTCAAAAAAAGGCGCGCGAAACAGAAAAATGAAACCTCTGAATCTACAAAACTGCCTCCGGTACATTATGTAAAAATATCTAAAAAATTTGTTTGTATTTAATCATTAGTGTGAAACCTATTGGGTTATTGGTCATTTATTTCTTTCAGATATCACCTGATTATTTTACACCAGGGGATGATAAGGTATAATTTCAGAATAAAATAATGTATAAATTGAAAATATTCTCATTGCATTCTCCATAACAGTAATTTTATTTGAAATTGAGATCATGATATCAGAGTTATTCAGAAGTAATAAATTAAAGCGTTGATCAATCATGATGGAAAAAACTTTTGAATCTTGGAGACCACTTAAGGGGAGACTTCGGTGAAATTTTTGGCAAAAACAGGTTTTTTAATTCTTACAACTTTGAAAAGGCCTGTATAAAAAAATCCTTTTAGCAGTTTTTGAATAATGTCAGTATAGATGGTGAAAAAAAGTTTCAGCCTCCTGCGATGAAAGTGTAGACGCAAGGAATTTTTGACAGCGGTGAGAAAAATCTTCTTCGCAAGGTTCCTTGCGCTTACATTTTCATCGCAGGAGGCTAAAATTTTTTTTCACAGTCTATACTGACATTATTCAAAAACTGCTAGAAGGATTTTTTTATACAACCTCTAATAGCGATTTTCAAAATTTCACCGAAGTCTCCCCTTAAATGTTTTTCATGTATGGAGTTATCGTCAATGAGTTATTTTGTTTTATGTAGGTACAGCTCATGACGAGTCAATAATCACATTAACTAAATCGCGACCAAGTTCCCATAGGCCGGTGAGATACATCTGATTTGCTGACTCCTGGAGCTATATTGTACAGAATTGTGAACGGTACTATTCGTCCGCTCATTTCTTTCGAACTAAAAAACTAATACTTTCTAAAATTTTACAAATAAATTGCAGTTGAAGTACATGGGTTTTACAAATTTGTGTAACAGGGGTCTTTTGTCATCCTTTTTCTGAATTTGTTCTTTGACATACTACAAGAGACAGCGAACCAAATTTTATATTCCTACAAGCAGCAATTCGTCGTCATAGGTTTTTTCTGTCAATGCAGGGAAAACATTTTCCTCTGAATAAATCTGAATGTATTCCATAAGTATGATTCGCCAACGGGAACATGGTACTGCGATGTAGAACACTGATATTATAAAACTCCATCACTATATTGTCAAGGGGCTCTGATTTAAAAATTTGTATTCCTAAAAACTATGATTCGAACAGTATATTGGATTTCAGGTGGAAATATCTCCTAATCGTGGTTTTTACTTACGACAATCAAGAGCATGTTACATACAATTCAAATTTGAGGCTGCATCCTTCGACTGGAAGGTGCTGGTTCGAGAAACTCTATTGGAAGTTTACGGGTCCGATATCGCAAAGTATTCAGCTACCGGAAAGAGAGGCTTACGCCCAGCTATAGACTACAAACTATTTTATGCGTTATTCGGTAACTTTGAATGATTAGAATTAATGAATAGAGCATTATTTGAAGGAAAAAAATTAATTCAGATGTACTAATTGGTTTTTCTGTCAAGAATGGGTTAATAAATTGTCTCCAAAGATGGTCGACCAAAAAGCTTATGTGAACTCCATCAACAAAATCACCTATAATAAAAGGAGATGTGAAACTTCGGAGAAGGTAAACCAAAAGCGTTCTAAACAATCTGCTTCAAGAATCCTTGCTGCTCCAACATCGACTGCCATTCAGGGTGAAGAGGAGCAAGGTCATTCTAACATCGGTAAGAATTTCCAAGATAATATAACTTCTGATAGAAAATGGTCTATAGCTGAATTTTTTTTTATTACAATATTGATTTGCAAAATGGAAACTTAATGTGACGCACAAAAATAATGCTGTTGGTTTATTCTTATAGATAATGCCGAAATCCTCATGAAAATATAGTGTTCTTGAAACTGAAACTGTCAGGGACTCGAGAAAATGTAACCAAGACGTATTGTCTTTTTCTTTTTTTTTTTTTACCTACCAAAGCTTATTAAAGATAACTATTACTTATTATTATTAAAGATTATTATGGAAGATGAGAAACTGGAACATGTACTCTGTGAAGTGAAATTCAGACTCTATACTATATGTATATATTAGATATAAACAATAACGCAATAATACTCGTATAGCATATAAGCAGAGAACTTGAAACTGTCAGGGACTTGAGAAAATGTAACCAAGACGTACTTTCTGTTTGCTTTTTTTTTTACTCACCAAAGCTTATTGAAGATAACTATTTTATCAATATTTAAAACAAAAAAGCTGTACCAAATATATCGTACTTTACCTTAAAGTTTATTCCATTTTGGATTTGATTTCTTTTAGTCAGTTAAATATCAAACTCGATGTTTTCGAAAAAATCCCATACATCCCTCCGATTTCGAATTCCAATAACCTCCGTTTGCACAAGATACGTATGTTTCAAAAGTTAGATAAGAGCAGTGCCAAAAGCCCATCTTAGCTTGTTCTGTACGAAATGATGATGTGCTTTTAAGAAGACTTTATTGGCTAATTTTAGGAATATATGTGTTTTCAGCAGTTTATTGCTGTCGTTGCGTAATCTGAAGATCTGGAGGCGGCGGGGATAGCAGGTTCTCGTGAGATCCTCATTTAACCCGCAATGCAGCCTTGCACCGCTGCGCGGCAGGGTGTAGTGAGGGTTTTGCGAGCTTCTCGTGAGATCCTCATTTAACCCTCAATGCAGCCGTGCACCGCTACGCGGCAGGGTGTAGTGAGGGTTTTGCGAGGTTCTCGTGAGATCCTCATTTAACCCTCAATGCAGCCGTGCATCGCTACGCGGCAGGGTGTAGTGAGGGTTTTGCGAGGTTCTCGTGAGATCCTCATTTAACCCTCAATGCAGCCGTGCATCGCTACGCGGCAGGGTGTAGTGAGGGTTTTGCGAGGTTCTCGTGAGATTCTCATTTAACCCTCAATGCAGCCGTGCACCGCTACGCGGCAGGGTGTAGTGAGGGTTTTGCGAGGTTCTCGTGAGATCCTCATTTGACCCTAAAATGCTGCATTTGTCCGGTAACTACGACTTTTAGGCGCTAACGAGGGTTTCAATTCCCATACAAAATAAACCTCACTAGACCCTCAAAAACCTCCCAACTTCCCAATTCTGAGGTTCTAAGCAGGCGTTAAATTTCGACTCGGGTTGTAGCTATGGATCGATTAATTCACGAAGCACCTAGTATTTCCCTGTAGACAATATTTCTGGTATACAATTTATGATCGGAATTTTTACTGTTAGTGAAGACAGATTTGTCTGTTAACAAAACTTTCAAATTGTTCTTAGATTTAACTCTGGACAAGGCAACATACAGTTGACCATGACTAAATACTGGATTTGGTAAATACAGACCGACGCTGTCGAAAGATTGACCTTGCGACTTGTTAATTGTCATCGCACAACCTAATCTGACTGGAAATTGTCTTCTCACCATCTTAAGTGGCATCTCCTCTTCGGACGGTGATAAATCTATCCGGGGTATGAAAACTGTTTCTCCAGCGCAATTTCCACCGATGATTTCAGTACAAATCAGATACTGGTTCAACTTTTTAACAACCAGTCTGGTGCCATTACATAACCCTTGTGATAAATTTAGATTACGTAACAGGATAACAATGCTTCCTACTTTCAACGTTAACCTATGCGGTGGAAGACCATTCGGCGTCAATGAATTCATAAATTCCAATGGAAGTATATTTTTGATGTCTATATTATCTTCATCCTCACCTGAATCTACACTCAGATAATCTACACCCACACCTTCAATTTTCGACAATATTTCCTCATTAATGGCGATAACGTCGACGTTCTTCGGAGCTAATATAACTTTACCATAATTCAACGGATCTTGAGGATCGACACTTGCTCCAAATATTTCTTGTACAATATTTCCATTTGAGAGAATATCAGAAGAAATAGTTACAACTTCGTTATCGCATTCAAAGGAATCAGAGAATACCCCATCGCCAACCTTCAGAAGCCATTGCTTAAAATCCGTTTGTCCATCGCAAACACGAATGTTACCCTTCAAGGACATATATGTGAATTTACTCCATAGGCTGCTTCTTTTGACACACGCTTCTAGAATTTGTGTTCTACTGCCATGTCGTACAACAGGTAAAGTTCGCCGAAAATCACCGGAAACTATGACAATTTTACCACCGAATGGCTCTTTACAATGACACAAGTCTTTTAACATACGATCCACAGCCTCCAGTGCATATTTAGATGCCATTGTTATTTCATCCCAAATTATAACTTTCGCGTCTCGAATATGTGATCCATATCTAGAATTTGGTCTGATGTTACACGTTGATCTTTCATTGAGATGAAACGGTAATTTGAATGTGTAATGTGCAGTTCTCCCTCCTTTTAATAAATTCGCTGCAATTCCTGTCCACGCTACAGGCAGTACTGTCATATCTAGACTCTTCAATGTAGTTATAATAGTGTTGTGTAAATAACTCTTTCCACTACCACCGGGACCATCTAAATAAATACATTTCTCGGCAGATTCATCACGAACCGCAGCCATGACTGCATGAAATATGTCTCGTTGATGTTGCGTTAAACTATTTACTGATGTGATCACTGCCTGTTTTAACGATATCGTATTTTCGTGTTGCGCGTCATCATTCTTCGTATCACCCAGGAACGCACCAACATCTTTGATATCCGGTAAATTGAAGTTTTGCAAACTGAATCCATGAAATATAAGTATGTCATTGATTACCTGCAGAGCCTTTTGTTCATTTTCTTCGGTATATTCTTCAGTTTGATCAACAAACTCGTTTTGGTATTTATCAAATAATTGGCGGGCATTGATCGGCATGCCGAACACACATATGTATGCAAACAACCGACACATCTCTTTGGGAAATTTAAGGCTCGATTATTCTGCAAGACATTTATCCCATTCTTCGTCATCGGCGACTAACTTTCGCTGTACGGCCGCTTCAAAAAAGGATGGGTATACTACTCCATCATAAGTTCGCATATCTTGAAATGATTGTGCTCCTCGAACATGTAATAGCAACAATCTCAAATAATAGCGCTCAGTTTCCTTCGGACTCACGAAGTACATTCTACTCAAAATAGGTTTGACAAATTTCTTTCGTTCCGTCCACTGTGTATTTTGCTTATTGAATACATAATGATTTGGAATTTCACAGTACAAATGCTGATGTGCTTCAACATCAGTCTTATTCAGATTGAACCACGCGAGCAATGTTGATTCCTTATTTTTATTTATGGCTGCTTCCTCACGACCCTCTTCAAAGTACACCAACTGTTCGTTGTCCACATGAACTGCTAACCTGTATACAGCGTGTGATTGTTCATTCATTGGATATTCGAATCAACGATTCATCGCCTCGGGTGGACAGACGTATCGCGTGGATATATATTCATCAACTTCGTTGTATTTGATGCAATTTTCCTCCTGTACATTCGTTATTTCGACTATTGCACAGTCATGTCCTTTATAGCAGTACTTGAATAAATACTTCACACATTGCACCGTCGAACATATTTCCACATTAATGTGACAGTTGAATTTCAACAACAATACGCATGATACGGTACAACGTATCTATTGTCAGCAATTCTACGCGTCCCATTTTTCTTAGAGATGAAAACAATCACGTTACCATCGTTTCTTCTACGATATAACGGATAACCCGCTGAGTGATAATTTGTTTCCAAAACATAATCCTTCGGAAATTGTTTGGTGCACAGATTAGTTTCGCTATCCATGCATGGGGAATGTATATTTTGTTGGCCACAAGGACCGTGAATGATGCATTGCTTGACTATGTCATGTAAGACCGGATACCTCGTTTTATCTGGTATCTCTGCAGAGACTACTTTGTCTACGTCATCTGCATCCCGGATTTTGCTGTCTTCCTCCAGCCAAAATAGCATATGCACATGTAGTAACCCTCTTTTTTGAAATTCAATCACATAAACATGAGCAGCACACTTTCCAAATATCGAGTTATCGATCAATTCCACCTTTAATTCCTTAACTTTATGATGAAAAACCCTTGATACGAGGTCTGGTCGGTCCGTTGCAGTTTGACCGGGCTTCAAATTTTCCACAATTTCCTTCCATTTGGGATTGCAGGTCATGGTTATGAATAAGTCGGGTTTTCCATATTTTTGCAATATGCTCATTGCATCAATGAAACTTTGCTGCAAGGCTCACGGACTTCCGCTGAGCGACGATGGTAATATAACCATTTTCCCGATTTTCGCATTATCCTCTCCAGCTTTGTTATGTAGATAATCTATCACTCCTTGATAAATTTCTGCTCGTAATTTGCTTTGTTGATTTCTTATGAAATGCAGTCGATGGCTTTCAACTTTCGTCCACATATCAACAATGTATTGTTTAGACAATCTCCCCATGTCCAGACATGGATTGAATTTCCCTCGGTCGCTCAATTTATAACTGTAATATTGCAACGCGGTTATTATGCGCTTCCCTGCCATTTGTTTCATCCACGGCGTCCAACCGGTTTCACCGGAAGGAAACATCAGAGGATGAGTCATAGGGTCAACGTGTTTACTTAGACTCGGTATACTTATAGCACCTTCGCTCCTAGAATACACGCATGAGCCTCTATGTGCTGGAGGATCTCCGTCTTCCGCGACAAATACAACGGCTACTTCGTTGCATTTTGGTAGGTTGAAACGATTTTTGTCAACATCATCATGCCGCTTCAACCACATTCTCACTTCGCGGGCAGGATGACCGGCTGTATTCGCCAATTTTTGTTCTTCTTCTTCCATTTCGTGCATCATTTTGAACGCCTTCGCGTATGGATTCGTTCTTCGTATAATATCATCCAATTCGCTCAGTAGTTCTGGTAAACAATCATTATTGCCGGGATGCTGCATACGTATTCTAGTGGCGATTTCGGTATCGATGATATACAATTGTCCATATTTACGTGCTTCATGGACATCTGGGTGAAGCGCGTATGTATTATGATACGTTTGTCCGCATATGCGGAATACGAAAGGACCCGAACGTCCTTTCATTGAATCTAATTTCACACCGAAACTTGCGAATGCCAAAGAATTATTATAAATCCTCACGTTGCGCATGAAATTTTTACTACTTTTATCGGTACCGTTGATTAACTGTTCGATCGCTTCTAAATAAGTACTATCGTCGAAAATACGTACTTTACCTTTGTGACAACAAATGCTATACTTTTTATCGGGTGGTAATTCGGAAACGAAATGTTTAGCATTACAGAATTCACATATATTGTTCATTTCTCCTAGATAATTAAGTTTTACCTCATCTTCTTTGTAATCTGAGTTCGCTATCAGCGCACTCCTTCCTTTCGAAGTTGTATGGTCATCAGTGTTCAATTTTTTTATCCTAGATGACACTGAAGATCCTTTAGCAACATTTTTCTTTTTATTCGGATAGATCATCCTAATAGATTCCCCTTGCTTCTTCTTGTATGATGCAGCAGCCTCAAGTCTGCTAGACCGTTGTTCCTCAGATTCCTTAGCACGACTGTGTTTTTTTCTATCTGCATCTTTTCACGTATCACAACCGCCTCTGCGTGATCTACCTCTTCAACAAATGCCTTTTTTTGCCTTTTTTATGTTACAGCGGTCTCTAATCTTTGACTCATTTGATCCATCGATTCTCGAGCACGCCCTACTCAAAACGCCGGATAGGAACCGACGAACCGGTTCTATCCGGCAAAACTCCGTTTTTTGGATACGGTAATTTTCCGGATCCTGTCCGGGTTCGGCGTTCGCTCTCTATCCGGAGCTATCCGCAACCGAACTGGAATTTCTATGCGTTACTGCACTGCGATTTTTAGAAAAATATCGGGTCGCCTCTTTCACGGTCTGATACGGAGTGTACGGATGCCCTGCGCATATACGGGTTGAAAGCTTATTTTTACAAAATACGATACAGTATCTGCAAATTACAATGATTACGTAGAAAAAGTTTTTTTTCCCCTCGATTTATTAATTTTTTTTTTTTTTTCAATTCATTCATTCATTTTTTTTAAATTTATTCATTCATTTTTTTTTTTTTAATTTATTCATTCATTTTTTTTTTTTTTCAATTTATCCATTCATCTTTTTTTTTTTTTTTAGTGCTTCATAGGGGGCGCAACATATAATGGCAACATATATATTTATAACACATAACCAATACAGGAATTAGGCGACGCTTATAAATGTTATTTTCTGCCTCTATACAGGGCGACCCAGGTTGAGCGCACCATATTTGGTGGGTGTACTCCTCCCGAAAATCTAAGACTAAAGTTCCTTTACCAAAACTCCCAGGGTCTAATAATTCAGGAGCTACAGGAGATCTTAGTCGACCAATCAGAGGGCTTATGATGGACTAAGACAGGGCCGGTTCAAGAGTGTAAGGCGAGCTGTGCCCGCGTCGGATCAATTTAGGTGGTTCGCTAAGTATTTCTCGTAGTCCAGGTCCTCGGCTTCGTAATTCTCGTAGTCCAGGTCCTCGGCTTCGTAGTTCTCGCTGTCCAGGTCGTTCGCTAAGTATTTCTCGTAGTCCAGGTCGTTCGCTAAGTATTTCTCGTAGTCCAGGTCCTCGGCTTCGTAGTTCTCGCTGTCCAGGTCCTCGGCTTCGTAGTTCTCGTAGTCCAGGTCGTGCGCTAAGTATTTCTCGTAGTCCAGGTGGTTCGCTAGGTATTTCTCGTAGTCCAGGTGGTTCTCTAGGTATTTCTCGTAGTCCAGGTCCTCGGCTTCGTAATTCTCATAGTCCAGGTCCTCGGCTTCGTAGTTCTCGCTGTCCAGGTCGTTCGCTAAGTATTTCTCGTAGTCCAGGTCGTTCGCCAAGTATTTCTCGTAGTCCAGGTCCTCGGCTTCGTAGTTCTCGCTGTCCAGGTCCTCGGCTTCGTAGTTCTCGTAGTCCAGGTCGTGCGCTAAGTATTTCTCGTAGTCCAGGTGGTTCGCTAGGTATTTCTCGTAGTCCAGGTGGTTCTCTAAGTATTTCTCGTAGTCCAGGTCGTTCGCTAAGTATTTCTCGTAGTCCAGGTCCGCGGCTTCGTGGTTCTTCGTAGCCGAGGACCTGCACAGCGAGAACTATGGAGCCGAGGACCTGGACTACAAGAATTACGAAGCCGAGGACCTGGACTACGAGAAATACTTAGCGAACGACCTGGACTACGAGAAATACTTGGCCAACGACCTGGACTACGAGAACTACGAAGCCGAGGACCTGGAATACGAGAAATACTTAGCGAACGACCTGGACTACGAGAACTACGAAGCCGAGGACCTAGACTACGAGAAATACTTAGCGAACGACCTGGACTATGAGAAATACTTAGCGAACGACCTGGACTACGAGACCTACGAAGCCGAGGACCTGGACTACGAAAAATACTTAGCGAACAACCTGGACTACCAGAAATACTTAGCGAACCACCTAAATTGATCCGACGCGGGCACTGCTCGCCTTACACTCTTGAACCGGCCCTGTCTTGGTCCATCATAAGCCCTCTCATTGGTCGACTAAGATCTCCTGTAGCTCCTGAATTATTAGACCCTGGGAGTTTTGGTAAAGGAACTTTAGTCTTAGATTTTCGGGTGGAGTACACCCACTAAATATGGTGCGCTCAACCTGGGTCGCCCTGTATATACCCACCAACTCCTTTAAGTGGCACTCGCGAGAATATCAAAACCGGTGATCGCCGCCTGTTAAGAGTGGGGACAGTCAACTTAGGCTAGTCAGTAACTAAGAGACCTCTTGACTTAGTACATGTAGTATATATAAATGTACCGAATAAATATAACATATGAATAGTCCATCCTACGTGTCATTATTTCACATATAGAACATAACATGGCGCTGCGGCTATAAAGAACTATAAGTGCATCAAGTATATGGCTCAAAGTAAGAGTCGGTAAAAAAAAAAAAAAAAAAAAAAAAAAAAAACAGAATAAAAGTGGAAAACGTATAGTGAATCTGAATAGAAAATGGTTACCACGGCAGAAAGTTCGGAAACGACAACGACGATTACGACAACGTCTGCGTCATTAACGGGATTAAAACCCCCGGAAAATCTACAAAAATTAAGTTCAGAAGGATGGACAAAATGGAAACAGTTATTCGAAATATATCGAATTGCATCAGGCACGAACAAGATGGCCGATGAAGTACAAGTAGCTGTGTTGTTACATAGTATAGGCGAAGCCTGCGTCGAAGTATACAATACGTTGGGACTAACCGACGAGGAGAAAAAGATTTATGAAACAGTACTGAGAAAATTTGAAGAATATTTTGTTCCGATAAAAAAACGAAAGTGTTAGTTCGCACTTATTTTTTACTAGAAATCAAGAGACTGGTGAATCGTTTGACGCATATTCAACAGAATTAAAGAAACTAAGTGCAGATTGTAATTTCGGCACATTGAAAAATCGTTTGATAACAGATCGCGTTGTTGCCGGCATACAAGACAAAAGAGTAAAAGACAGACTGCTACGTGAAAGTGATTTGACACTAGAAAAAACCGTTAAAATATGTAAAAGTGCCGAATTATCAGAGCAACAAGTAAAAAAATTTGAAACGTCAAAGGAAATAGCCAGCATCAACAAGCAGAGCAGCAGTACTTCTAAGAACCGTTACGGTCGAGCAGACAACAACACGAGCAGAGGTCAACAAAAGAGAGCGACATCGTCATCATCAACATCGGCATCACAATCGACGACCCGAGAACCGAGAGACTCAAAACAAGAGGGCGCATGCCAACGGTGCGGTTATACGCATCGTTATAGGAATTGTCCAGCGTATAATAAAGAATGTAAACTTTGCGGTAAGACAGGACATTTTGCAAAAATGTGTAAAAATAAAGATAAGCGTTCAGTAAGAGTTGTTGATGTAAGTCCTGAGAATGAATGTGATGATTATGAGGAATTGTTTTGCGATTGGATTAGCATAAATGCTGTTGAGGCACTAGAGGAATGGATACAGCATGTCCAATTCGTAGATTTAAAAAAAGAAATTCCGTTTAAAATTGACTCAGGAGCTCAGTGCAATATAATACCTATTGAGGTATGTAAGAAATTGAATATCAAAGAGTGCTTGAAATCCAATGTAATTTTGAAAAATTATAGTCAAGAAAAAATGAAAACAGTCGGTCAAGTAAAGTTAAATTGTAAAATAGGCAATATTAAAAAACAAGTAGAGTTTCAGATCTATGATGGTAAAAGTGTGCCAATTTTGGGTTTAAAGAGTTCCATTGATTTCAATTTGATAAAGAGAGTTAATCCAGAAAAAGAAAATAAATATGTTGAAATCATGAATGTCTTCTCAGTAAACAAAGAGCATGAGAGTATAAAGAAATACAAAGAGGTATTCAATGGTTACGGCAAAATAAAAGATTTTCAATATAAAATTGAATCAAAGGAAGGGAGTGTAGGTAAAGTAGAGCCCTGTAGACACGTTCCTTTCAAGGTATTAAATAAATTGAAAGCAGAAATTAAAAGAATGGAAGCTGTTGGGATTATATCAAAAATTGAAAAACCGACTGATTTTGTAAACTCATTGGTAATTGTGGGTAAACCAGATGGATCAATAAGGTTATGCTTAGATCCACAGTATTTAAACTCATGTATAAAAAGAGAGCACATACAGCTGCCTACAATTGATGAAATAGCAGCAAAGGTAAAAAATGCAAGATATTTTACAAAACTGGATGCAAACAAAGCATTTTGGCAAATTGAACTGTCCGAAGATAGTAAAGAGCTAACAACTTTCAATACTCCCTTCGGGAGATATTACTTTAATAGATTGCCTTACGGTATAAGCTCTAGCCCTGAAGTATTTTAAAGAGTGTTCAATCAAATCTTTGAAGATATTGAAAACGTAGGGATATATGCTGATGATATGTTAATCTGGGCAGAGACTAAAGAACAGTTGATAAAAACTATGGATAGAGTTTTTAAAAAAGCCATGGAATATGGTATCAAGTTTAATGCAGATAAAAGTGCCTTTTTAGAAACTAAAGTTAAATACTTGGGCCATATTCTGTCGGCAGATGGAATCGAAATTGATAAAGATAAAGTAGAATCTATCGAAAGAATGCAGGAACCGAGAACTAAAAAAGAATTACTAACATTCTTAGGAATTGTGAATTATATATCAAAGTTCATAACAAATGCTGCGCAATTAACGAGCAGTTTAAGACAATTGACAAAAAAAGATGTGCCATTTATATGGGGTAGTGCACAACAAGACGCATTTGCAAAGCTTAAAGAGGCATTATGTAGTCCTCCAGTATTGACATATTTTGACATAAATAAGCCAATAAAATTAAGTGTAGACGCTTCAAGTGAGGGACTTGGATGTGTAATAATTCAAGATGAAAGACCAGTGGCATATGGCTCACGCGCTTTAACGGAGACTGAGAAAATGTACAGTCAAATAGAGAAAGAGAGTCTGGCGATTGTTATTGGTTGTCATAAATTCAATCAATATCTATTCGGTCAAAGATTTATAGTAGAAACTGATCATAATCCACTGATCTCAATTTTTAAAAAACCTCTGAATAAAATCCCTCCTAGGTTACAAAGGATGAGAATCAGTTTGCATAATTTTGACTTTGATCTTAAGTATGTACCAGGTAAAAAATTATTCCTGGCTGATCATCTAAGCCGAGCTTACTTACAAAGAACAGAATCATCTGAGGAAGAAAAAATTGAAGCATATGTAATGATGATTGAAAACCATTCGAGTGTGTCTGATGTAAGAATGAAAGAATTTAAAGAGGAGACGGGTAAAGATAAAGAGCTGCAGGAAGTTTTAAACTATCTAAAATCTGGATGGCCTGTGAACAAATTAATTGTATCTGAAATGGCAAAGCCATATTATACATTCAAAGAAGAACTTCCAGAGTGTAATGGTTTAGTGTTAAAAAACACGCGTATAGTAGTACCAAAATCTATGAGAAAGGAGATGTTGGACAAAATACATTATGCTCATTTCGATCGCGAAAAATGCAAAATGTTAGCTAGAAATACAGTATTTTGGCCTGGCATGTCAAAACAGATTGATGATTTAGTGGGCAACTGTGATATTTGTTGTAGTTATCAAAGAGACAATAGTAAGGAACCAATGATTGAAAAAATTATACCAAAAAACCCTTGGGAAATTGTAGCTTCCGATATCTTTTATCTGCTGGGAAAAAAATATATAATTATAGTAGATACGTACAGCAAATTTGTTGATATGCAAAATCTGAATAACTTGACTACAGAGTCCACTATCCAAGCTTTGAAAGAGTTTTTTTCACGTTATGGAGTACCAAAAGTCTTGTATTCGAATTCCGGTACTCAATATACTAGTTTTGAATTCAGAAAGTTCGCAAAACAATGGGGTTTTAAACATGAAATAACGACTCCAAAACATCATCAATCTAACGGGTTAGCAGAGAGACATATACAAATTCTGAAAAATATTCTGAAAAAAATCGTACAAAAAGGGAAGGATAAGGAAATGGCTCTATTACAATTAAGAAACATGCCTATTGATAAGAGTGGCATTACGCCAGCTGAATTAATGTTTGGTAGACAGGTGAGAAATATTATACCAAATATCACAGAAGGCAAAGTAGAGTCGAGTCGTGTTAAGGAAGTTTTAATGGAACGTCAAAAGAAGCAAAAAATGTATTATGATAGGGGTTCAAAAGCTCTCAAAAAATTGAATGTGGGTGATAAAGTTAAGATTCATGTTGGAGGGAAGAAAACACTACCACATCAAAGTGGTATAATAGTAGGAGAACATCAAAATCCTAGATCTTATAAGGTTAAAACAGAGCAAAACACTATTATAACTCGCAATCGGAAAGATCTGTCTAAAGGCAATAAATTCAGTGAAGTACAGCCGATCTTAGACATACTCAACGATGAACCCGCACAAGAAATAATTTTGAATAATTCTGACAATGTAAACAGCGACTTGAATCGTGGAAATAACATAGGTACTAGTAGTCCTATAGTTAGTTGTAATACTGATATTAATACAAATAATACTTCTGGCATTATCACAAGATCGGGACGTACTAGTAAAAAACCAGAGTACCTAAAAGATTATGTATGTTTAGTAAATGTTAAACTAGAAAAGGGGAGATGTTAAGAGTGGGGATAGTCATACACACTGTTAAGAGTGGGGACAGTCAACTTAGGCTAGTCAGTAACTAAGAGACCTCTTGACTTAGTACATGTAGTATATATAAATGTACCTAATAAATATAACATATGAATAGTCCATCCTACGTGTCATTATTTCACATATAGAACATAACACCGCCTTACGAGAAAATATTGAAGTAATGTACATCACATGGAAACCCGACAGGAACGGATAGAGCCCTGCGTGGGACTCTGAGATATTTTCGTGGCAATATTTCAATTACCTCAAAATGTACCGATTCGAAACCTGACAGGGACGTATAGAAACCCGAGTGGGACTTTTGAATATTTGCATTTCGTGGCAATATTTCAATCACCTCAAAATGTACCGATTCGAAAGCTGACAGGGACGTATAGAAACTCGAGTGAGAGAATGAATATTTTCGACGTTGAATATCTGCCGACTCAAAAACTGATAGAGACGGATCGAGCACCACTTGGGATTTTGAAATATTTCCTTGGCGTTGTTATCTGTGGGATAAAATCCTGATAGGGACGGACGTAATTCGGTACAGGATTCCGGTGACAAATACTTTCGATATAAGACAAGATAGATTACCGACTCTTTCAATCTTCGGATTCGGACGAATTCAGGATAGGACCTTATAAGGTTCGCACAAAATTGACAAGAAGGATCAAATGCGGATAAAAACGAACCAAATCCGATTGAACCCTGCACGGAACGCTATCCGCAGTCCTATCCGGTTCTATAAATTCTTATACGCCATTTTTAGTAGGGCGATGTTTTCTTTGTCTGTTGGCAGTTTTTCCTCGCAAAACTGTCACAGCCGCTTCGTGGACGTTATTATTCAATTTTCTCTCTTCGGTTTGATTGAGAAATTCTTTTGCTGTTGGTACAGCAGATCGAGTTCCTCCCTTAGCGTTGGCTCGTCTATCATAAAAATCGATGCCGATAGGTGTATCACAGACATTATTCGCTCTCATCAGCGACGCTGGGACGTCTTTTATCGTGACATCTACGTGTTTTAATGATTTTCGTTCTTGATTTTCTTCATGAATTCCTCCCTCTGTTTTATTATCCACAACGATCGCAGTTGTTGGATGGACATATTTTTCAATAATACCTAGAGAAGTAATATCGCGGGGCACATTCTTCATAACCAGTGAATTTGGTTGCATCAATGGAAAGTGTATTTAAGGTGCCACAGTACTGACATGTCCTATATATATTTGTGACGTCAAAATCGTGAAATACGAGGAATTTCGTCGTCAAATCGAGCCTGATTTACGGGATGCAGATGGTCGAAATAAGTTTTCCCGAAACAAGTGTGTATTTCTACCCTGCGCTTGCTCCCTGTATTTAGTGATGGACGTATTAATCTCCTGGATGCAGCGTAAATGCGACAAGACTGTGATGGCCGGATTCTGATGCCACCATGTTGGATATGTATTAAACGACCTCTCACTTTTATTTATTCACCATGGACATCACTGGGTAATCTACGCCGAAAATCACTAAGCAAGCGCAGTACAGATTAATTTAAGCTTCAATAGAAAAATAATATCCGTGGAATTCGTTTCCTCGTTTAGGCTCAATACCGCGACGAAATTCCTCGTATTTCACGATTCTGACGTCACAAAATATATATAGGACATGTCACTTCTGTGGCACCTTAAGCTGTTCGAATTGAACATATCAATTAAATGCGGTCTCATCTTTGATATGTCATATACCACGTTACAAGGATTCTGGCCGAAAATCATAGATATTGCGAAAGCTATCGAGAAAACTCCGCAATCCCAGTAATTAGTTTGCTGCTGAACTTTCTCAAACACGATTCGCGTAGTACCGCGAGGCAGCAGTTTTCTCAAAAATATCTTATGATCATCGTGCAATACTCCTCGATTCGCACTGTCATAAACGTGTACTACTTCGGAATTATACCAAACGCAAATCCAATGTCCCGCTAGTCTCGGGCCATTGAACAATATTTGTAAGCATGCCTTGTTTTTCGGAATTCTTTGAATTGATTTTGGGATTTGCACCAATAAAGTACTTTGCATGCTAAAGGTAGTGTGGTGTTCTAATATACCAATAAACTTATCAATATGTGTATCTAACAACAAACCTGCTCTGCCAGTTCTTTCCAGAACTGCCAAATTATCGGGACACAGTCCGATGTACCTCTGGCAACTCGACATGACAATATTCGTGGTGATGTTTTTTGTCCAATCCTCTTCGTCCCACGTTTATTCGCAAATCACGCACGATACTTCTTGTCCTTTGAACGAATTATAATTCTCACAGGAAAGAATGATTTGATCTATCCTATATATCACCGATGCTCGAACTGATTTATCCTCGCACTGATGCGACGTTCATATGAAGTATAATATACCTGAACCATATACTCACAGATGTTTGTTTGTACATCGATCTCTGTCTTTCTCGCAAATCTATCGAATTTGGAACATCTTGATCCGTATCTCGGTTTCACTCTCTCACTCTGACCCATTGACTCACTACGAATGCCTCAATAAAGCACGCCCATAAATTAATAACCGATACATGGCTTAGCCGTAACACTCGCACGCATTGTTATACTAACAAGGGGACATCGCCAGGGCCGGAGAGACAATTTACTATGACTATGAGTGGAGTACTACAATAGGAAAAAGATTCGTCCCCTGGCGATGTCCCCAAGTCTTGGAACTATTTTTGAACAATGTTTTTCACATGAACAATAAGCAAAAGTGGACTGAAATTAAGGGGGTATATACACCTTTAAATGGGTTGAATTTCTGAAAAACAATTTTCCTTTTTTTTTCAACTTGAAGACTCTGATAAAATTGAAAAAAATCATCATGTTTGGGGAGGATTTGACCTTCATTTTCCATATCTTACATCATGTATTACTTCCAGTCTACGGGTGACTGCGCTGAAGACAGGAATATACAAAATCACTCGGTTGCCGTGAAGAATCAGACCCAGTGTTGGGCCGATCTTGGAATTCTTGGTTGTCAATTGTTCAAAAGACATGCCTCTATCAGATGAACATATAAATTTTTGATATTGCAAGAATTACTTGAGTAATTGAATTTTTTTTATTTTTTTTCTGGATTTCAAAAAAATTTTTGCTCATTTTTCTAATATTTCAACTAAAAATGGGTTTATCAAAAAGTTCTATGTTCATCTGATAGGGGTTTCGATTCTACAAATTTGAAGACCACAAACGCCAGAATCGGTCCAACGATGCTCCTGAGTCTTTACGACAATCATTCAAAATATTTATTCTCCAGAAATCAACTTTTTAACTTTTTGATTCAAATTTTTTTTTTTTATATCCTACTTTTCCACGAGAAGAAAATGTAGTGAGAGGAAATTAAGTTCTAAGATTTTGCCTATGACTAATATGCTGGATCCGCAGCAGCTCTCATATCGATGAGTTATGAGTCGAGTCGAGTCTAGACACATGTGCCAGGCGGAGGTTCGTAGTGAGCTTTGACCTGTTCTGTACAACAACAGTGTGCGTTAGGTGTCCGGTGAGGCTGTTAGAAAAATAATGAATTGCTTTAGAAAAAATCTGATCAAAATTTTTCAAAACATAAAAATTCTCTAAAATTTTTGATCTCCAATATTTTTGAGATTCAGAAGATGCTAGCACGATTTTTGTCAATACTACGGAAATTCTGTCATATTTCATCAATCATACCTTTTTTCTTATAATATTTATTAAACTCTTGCAATTAATATATGTATTGTAGAAATACTCATCTTTTTAGAAATTCAAATGTGTAGTTTCCTGGCATCGATTTCAAACGCACTTTTTGATGGATCATCTTCTTTCGATTCCGAAGTCTCATCTCAGATATATAAACACTGTGTTTATTCGATAATGGAAATTACTAGTGGTTTGAATTCGTGATGAAAGCACGATAATATTTGCAAACAAGTGGACACCTCACCTCGAAAAAATGTAGATCGCAGCCATGTGTTCTGTCAATGATCACAATTCAAAACAATATTGAAAATTAAATATGTGTAAGAATGATAATTACGAAGAATTAAAAGATCACAGAATCAAATTCGAAATCGAAATATATAAAAACGTCATAAAATTAAGCAGTGGTGTAAGTGGTGTTGGCGGTGTTGTACAATACTTATGGCACCAATCTGAGGGTTCGCGCGCCGCGCCGCGGCGCTTTTTCGCAATCTGGCACTGTCATGGCTGTAACTTTTCAAATCCTCTAGATATTTTGACACCGATTTATTTGCAGGTAGAGTAGGTCACTAGCATTCCAAATAAATTATAAAAAAAAAAAACGATTTTTGGAAAATTCAAAGGTGTATATACCCCCTTAATCGATCTGATATATTTTTCATTATCGAGATTTCATTCATTTGAAAGCGCTTCGAAATAAAACATTAATATCCGGTCATTTGGTTATAAATTTTTCATTTTTTATACTGGAAGTTGTGGAAAAGTTTTATATATCATAATTGTTTGTGAGGTTAATTATAATCATATTTGATCCTTGTGACTCCGAAACTGTGAAAATAGCACGGCTGAGCTTCATGACTGTAAAACTGTGCCATGTAACCAACATATGCAGTGGCCCAGGTAGTAGCGTCTCTGATTTCAAATCCGACGGACGAAGGTTCGATTTCCTGTCGGACCTCCTTTTTTTTTATTTTATCCTTTTTGGACTCATTCATTATAATTGTTTCTAATAATATTATTGACATAAAATGACTAATTCTTGTAATCAATGATCTCAATTAAGTTAAAAAATTGTTTTTTTTCGATATTTGAGTAGATTAGAAAAAAATAATTGAGTCGTATTTTTTCATTTGACAATCGAACAAATATTGAAGTTGATACAGCGGATTGGAAAATGTAACATTGTGACGTCACCCATGTTAAGATATATCTGATATATTACGAAAACTGGAATATTCAATCACCTATAACTTTCGTAATGATGATTTTCAACGAATAAGAAAAAATACGACCTAATTATTTTTTCTCACTCTACGTTAACCGCCTATAAAAATGAGATGAAAAAAATCTTACAACCTAATTGCTTGAATAATAAATTCTATAAAAATCTGACGGCTTTTATGAAGATCGAATATATATATTTAATATGTAATATATGTAAAATATATAATATGTACGAATAACATCATCTAAATATGAGAACAATTCAAGAACAATTATGATAATAAAATGCTAGAACTAAGGGGAATTTTTTTGGGTGTGAATGAAACATCAGATACTCAAGATGTAGTATGCAGTTTATTATTATTTATTAATATTCATTTATTCATTATTATAATTATTTATTATTTATTTTCTATTATTTGTTATCTATTATTTTTGTCAGGTTGTCATCCCGACAACTCCACCGTCGCCAGGATGGCGTCCCACTCATCTCCTGAAAAAGACCGCAATATATCAAAATCCATGTCTACATATCTTTTTTTTGCACACTCAAAGATTTGGAATTGTATCATACCTTTCATAAACGCGGCGACAATCGCTGCCAACGCCGCATCTTTGATGGGGTCTGGAAAATGCAAGAGATTTCCATTTCTAATTTCCTGACAATCAATTTAAATTTCATTTCAAACATATAGTGATTCAATCATTACATTTTCTGGGAAATTCCCTTTTTTCTTCAAAATTGAAGGGCCGGATCGAATAACGACTTCCGCGCTCGAGCCGATCGGACATACCCCCGAACGTATGCAATCGATGTCAGCGCGTAGCAAAATTTTTAGACCAGTCACTTTATGCAATTTGAGGGCCTTGAATGACACTAATTGTGGAAAGCACGAAAAAAATACTACGATGTAGCGAAAGATGTAAATAATATACCGTACCATCTGTGACATTTAGTTTTCACTCGTTTTTACATAAAAAATTAAAAACGCAAAAAAATATTGAAAGAACCACGTCTCTGTACTTTCCGCGTCGAACGCTGCTTAAACGAAGGCAGATTGACTGTAGGTTGACTAGACCTTTCTTGTAGAGCGTTAAATTTTTTACAAACAAGTCCACGATGGCATATATCTATAGTCGATATCCGATGCGTTTGAGGCGATGCAAAACGCATCTACGAAATGACGCTTTTCCATCGACTGACAGGCCATGGCCATGGCAACGGCTGCCATGTTGCTCAAACGCATCAGATATTAACATCGCCTCAAACGCATCGGATATCGACTATAGATATATGCCGTCGCGGACATTTTTGTAAAAAATGTAACGCTCTACAAAAAAGGTCCAGTCAACCTATAGTCTATCTGCCTTCGTTTAAGGGGGTATCTACACCTTTGAATTTTCAAAAAATCGTTTTTTTTTTATAATTTATTTGGAATGCTAGTGACCTACTCTACCTGCAAATAAATCGGTGTCAAAATATCTAGAGGATTTGAAAAGTTACAGCCATGACAGTGCCAGATTGCGAAAAAGCGCCGCGGCGCGGCGCGCGAACCCTCAGATTGGTGCCATAAGTATTGTACAACACCGCCAACACCACTTACACCACTGCTTAATTTTATGACGTTTTTATATATTTCGATTTCGAATTTGATTCTGTGATCTTTTAATTCTTCGTAATTATCATTCTTACACATATTTAATTTTCAACATTGTTTTGAATTGTGATCATTGACAGAACACATGGCTGCGATCTACATTTTTTCGAGGTGAGGTGTCCACTTGTTTGCAAATATTATCGTGCTTTCATCACGAATTCAAACCACTAGTAATTTCCATTATCGAATAAACACAGTGTTTATATATCTGAGATGAGACTTCGGAATCGAAAGAAGATGATCCATCAAAAAGTGCGTTTGAAATCGATGCCAGGAAACTACACATTTGGATTTCTAAAAAGATGAGTATTTCTACAATACATATATTAATTGCAAGAGTTTAATAAATATTATAAGAAAAAAGGTATGATTGATGAAAGATGAAAGAATTTTCTTAGTATTGACAAAAATTGTGCTAGCATCTTCTGAATCTTAAAAATATTGAAGATCAAAAATTTTAGAGAATTTTTATGTTGAAAAATTTTGATCAGATTTTTTCTAAAGCAATTCATTATTTTTCTAACAGCCTCACCGGACACCTAACGGACACTGATGTTGTACAGAACAGGTCAAAACTCACTACGAACCTCCCCCTGGCACATGTGTCTAGACTCGACTCGACTCATAACTCATCGATACGAGAGCAGCTGCGGATCCAGCATATTAGTCATAAGCACAATCTTGAAACTTAATTTCCTGTAACTACATTTTCTTCTCTTGGAAAAGTATGAAATGAAAAAAAAATTTTGATAAAAAAGTTTAAAAGTTGATTTCTGGAGAATGAATATTTTGAACGGTTGTCGTAAAGAATCAGGAGCATCGCTGGACCGATTCTGGCGTTTGTGGTCTTCAAATTTGTAGAATCGAAACCTCTATCAGATGAACATAGAACTTTTTGATAAACCCATTTTTAGTTGAAATATTAGAAAAATGAGCAAAATTTTTTTTCAAATTCAAAAAAAAAATCGAAAAAATTCAATAACTCAAGTAATTCTTGCAATATCAAAAAGTTCTATGTTCATTAGGGTGTTTCATTTTTAGGCAATATTTTTTTTCTCTATGGCATACCAGAAAATCTTATACTTTATAGAAAATAAAAAATAATGCCGCCTCGTAAAAGGTTTAAAGTCGAATAGCGGCTTAGCTCATTCAAAAATTCGATTTGCCGCCTGAATAACACAGGAAAATTTTTTTTTTTGGTTTGATTGAATTTTTCGGTGTTAACATTTTTTTTTTCGAAAAAACCTTTGCATAGCTTTTGAAGGAAATTAAGTTCTCTACAAAAATGTTTCCGTGGTCGAAGACCGTACAACCAGTAGTTTCGGAGTTATAGCGCGTCAAACATGAACAATGTAAAAAATAGACATTAAATTCCATTTTATTTCCAGTTTATTACTTTTACATGGATAATTTGATTATATTATACATTTTAGAGCATTGAAAATTTCAGTTTAAGTATTGACGCGTTTTAATACAGCCATCAAATTCAAATTGATTGAATCGATTCAGAAGAAAAAAGTCAAGATGAAAATTTTAAACGAATTAATGTAAAGAATGTTAATATTATTTCATTTTTGAACAAACAATTATATGATTTTGCTTCGCATGAATCTTTGATTATTTTTGAGAGGTTCAAACTCCCAACTAATTTTTTAAATTTACATCCTGATCAGTGGAAATCTGACGAAAGTTATAATACTTATATGGAATTTAATATCTACTTTTAAAAATGTTCATGTTTGACGCGCTATAACTCCGAAACTACTGGTTGTACGGTCTTCGACCACGGAGACATTTTTGTATAGAATTTAATTTCCTTCAAAAGCTATGAGAAGGTTTTTTCGAAAAAAAAATTTTAACAACGAAAAATTCAATTGAACCAAAAAAAAAAAATTTTTCCTGTGTTATTTAGGTGGCAAATCGAATTTTTGAATGAGCTAAGCCGCTATTCGACTTTAAACCTTTTACCAGGCGGTGATATTTTTTATTTTCTATGAAGTATAAGATTTTCTGGTATGCCATAGAAAAAAAAAATATTGCCTAAAAATGAAACACCCTAATGTTCATCTGATAGAAGCATGTCTTATGAACAATTGAGAACCAAAAATTCCAGCGCAGCCACTATTAGACTGGAAGTAATACATGATGTAAGATATGGATAATGAAGGTCAAACCCTCCCCAAACGTGATGATTTTTTTCAATTTTATCAGAGTCTTCAAGTTGAAAAAAAAAGAAAAATTGTTTTTCAGAAATTCAACCCATTTAAAGGTGTATATACCCCCGTAAGCAGCGTTCGACGCGGAAAGTACAGAGACGTGTTTCTTTCGATATTTTTTCGCGTTTTTAATTTTTCATTTAAAAACGAGTGAAAACTAAATGTCATAAACGGTACGGTATATTATTTACATCTTTCGCTACATCGTAGTATTTTTTTCATGCTTTCCACAATTAGTGTCATTCAAGGCCCTCAAATTGCATAAAGTGACTGGTCTAGAAAGATTGCTACGTGCTGGCATGATTGCATACGTTCGGTGGCTTGTCCGATCGGCTCAAGCGCGGAAGTCGTTATTCGATCCGGCCCTTCAATTACTTAACGGAATATAACATAGCTTCTTGTTTCCCTCTTGTTTTATTATTTGAATTATCAATTTCAATTTTCTTACCAATCATTTGAATTTAATCTAAATCTATTTTCGTCTCTTTATTTTCGCAAGTCCTATAGCATTTTGTGAAATTCACATCACATAATATCTTTTTGTATATTCTTCATCTGATTATTAGTTTTCATTTTGTTATGAATCATAGTAATAACTAATAAGCGGTAATTTTCTCCCGGAAAAGTTCTGTACTCTTCGTTATTAAGCCGTTGCAAAGCTACTTACTTTCAGCCCTGGTGGCCTGGACGCCCATCCCCTTTTTTGTTGTTGTTCTCGGAATCTGAAACGCAAAGTAATAATTATCAGAATATCAACACTAAATTTGTCCAATCGTTGTTCACATCTAGATATTATGTACACATATATGTATGGTGTATATGAGGTATTCTTTCCCAAATAAGTAAGGCTCGGAACCTCACCCTTTTCAAGATTTTTGATAATTTTTTTATACCATCAGCAATCTGAAAACAACATGTGTGATAATTCCCGATTTGTTTTTTATTTATTTTTTTTATTTTTTTTTATTTTTCTGAGCTAAAAATTTTGAATTTTTTCGAGTGAATAGTATTCAAAGTTTACAAACAGTGAAACAAAATAATCAGAACAAAATAAAGAAGATTAGGGTCTGAGCCTGTTTTACTTGAGGTAAAAAACGTCACACATGCATATAGGTACTACACATACCGGTTTTGGACATGAATGTGATTCGAACAAATCCTCGTTATTTTGGTCATTGTAATAATCGGAGAAAATTTGGATGTTTATTTATAATCAAGGAATGAACAGTTTCAGAGACGCATGTGATACTGAATTAGAGGGTTCTTTCTAGATCATTTATTTGTATAAAGAATATATTTCTAGAATAAGTTTAAATAATGTAACCGAATCATACGCTAGGCAAGTAAATACCAGTACGCTACTACCCTGCATAAAATTTCCGATAGAAACGATAGAATCCGGGTACAAAAACCGTATACGGTATACGGTTTTTATAGGATCCGGATACAAAAACCGTATACCGTATACGGTTTTTGTACCCGGATTCTATCGTTCTATCGGAAATTTTGAGCAGGGTAGTGTATGTAGAATTTATGCATATATACGACCGCCAGCGCCGCCTAACTTGTGTGGCAGGCAACTCTTGTGTGGAAATCGCATGCATGTATACGAAAACACAAGCTTGTTTATACGAGTGTAGTAGTACTTGCCTAGCGTATAGAATGGAATTGCAAGAAAATGGATATTTCTTATTTTAGTGGGAGTCTACTTACGTTTAATGTTTCGTCGCCCCATGTCTTCAGCGTTGTGATCGCTAACGGCGTGATTACCGCGAGACGCGTTCAACATATCGGAGTAATCTCTATATTCTTTTGTCTTCCCTTACTGTATAGATACTTATTCGTACTACATAGAAATACGACATAACACGAATATACAAACATGTCACAGATTCGGCCGACTCAGGATTTGTCCGTACGCGGGGATCGAAAATTATCCCTACTCTATTTGCGCGTATAATAGTCTTTGCACGTGAACAAATCAGTGTGAATTTGGACATCATGTCGAACGCCGAGGAGATTTTCAAGATAAACAGTAAGTCGAAACTATTTCTTATATGATTGAGAAGGAGTATTTCATACACCTACAGAATTTGGAATACTTTCAGTTCAGTTGCAGATTAACTCTTTTTACACCTCAATAGTAGTAGGCGACCAGTACTTTTTTTCAGCTTCATTTCTTGAACATCCTCAACTGAACATTAGTTGAGTGATCATTAAATTCAAAGATATGTTGAATTTCACGAAGAACGATGTACTGATTCGTTCAACGTGATGTAGTTGACATAAGTTGCCTTATTTATGGAGAATATAATACTTTCAGATCACTTGAACCGGGTGAGAATTTCAACGCGCGGTGAGTCAAATATACAGTGTATGACAAACCATTCGGCGAACAAAATCCAATAACCTGTAATTCACAGCTCACTAAATTTGCTTCAAAATCTGTGATCGCAACTATTATCAATATGAGAATGATCAACTATATTGCCAATATATTGACCTCATGAAAACAAATCTGTACCTAGAAGTGCTGGTTGAATTTATCATTCAACGGATTCAAATATTTTTCAATACATATTTCAGAACCAATGGCTAGTACGTCGGCGGGGAGCGGGAAAGAGATAGAGGATCGAGAAAAAGAGGAAGAAATACGAAGGAAGGAAAAGGAGAGAGGGAGACATCAAGAGGAGGAGAAAGACGAAGAAAAGAGAGCGGGAAGTAGCGCGAGGGGAGTGAAAGGTGGGAGGGCTGAACGTAAGTCATATCATAGCAAACGCGCCCATATATACTGTAACTTTATGGCAGTTTCGCGACTCGCGGAACTGTCAGTTATTGTGAGTCTTTTGCTCGTAAAGAATTTCGGGACCTCTATCTAATTTCTGACTAATTACGGACTTTGAACGGCGTGCATTCGCAGCCGTCTCCCCTGGTTCACGGACTTTGTGCACGAAGTACACGCAGCCGTATTCTATCCCTAGCACCGGACCTTGTGCACTTAGTGCACGCAGCCGTATCCCGTCTATCCACGGACCTTGAACGCAAGGCGTTCGCAGCCGTATTCCTAGCTAAATGAATTTAATAGTACCGTGAAATGGCGGAGAAGGGAACCAGCATTAAATCTGAGCAATTATATTAAACATAAGAAAACATTTATTAATTAAATAATATCAAATAACGGTTGCAACCAATCCAAGTTATATTTACAATGTTGCTTACTTACTAAATTGAGGTTATGATTACCTAGTGCGTGAGATATGTCATCTCACGACTTTTTGCAAGGATTTTTATATAATTTTTCGAATAATAATGAATTTAATAAATTTGTAATATTGTAGCAAAAAATATAAGAGTTTAAATTTGAGAGTTCTGAATTTTCTATATTTTCTAAACGATCAATAATAAAGGCTAGGCAGATCACCAGGCGCTTTGCCTATGGTGTCTGAAAAGAGAAGAATGAACGAATATGTTTGAATATTACAGTGAGCCAACCTGGCGCTTTGCCTTAGATTGCTAATGAGCTGAGTGCCGCCTCGACTTATATACAAGTCGTGACGTCACCCAAACTCATACTGTTGTGTCGAACGTTCTAGACTATCATCGAATGTTCGCAACGGTTGATGTTTGAATGCTAACGGTCAGGCCTATCTGCCTATTACGTTACAATACCTATATGAGATTACATGTGAATTCAGTGACGGCGAAAAATAAAAATTCATATTTTTCACGAATTTTTCTTCGTACTTACTCAGCGATAATAAGTAGCGACAATTGAAATTTTTTTCCATTCATAACCCTTTGATCACACACCTATTTAAAAGCTTTAGTTTCACACGCCGGTGCGAATACGCACCAGCCGACTGCAGCACTTCACATCTCTGACTCCAACCAAGCATATTCATTAGTGATGAGCGAAATTGGTATTGGTCTTGCATTTTTGCAAGACCAAGACCAAGACCAAGATCGCATGCGACTCATCAAGACCAAGACCAAGATTGTGTGCGCAAGACCAAGACCAAGACCAAGACACAGCATGCAAGACTCGAGCAAGAACAAGACCGAACTGCAAGACTCTTGCAGTTTCGCTAAACACTTGTGTAATGTTTGAACTAGGTGAAGAATAAAGAAGAGACTTTTTATACATTGGTTTCAGAATAATCAATACACCTTGCATTTCAAGTTCTTGAGTTTTAAATATTCTCAATTTCTAATATTCAGGCAACACTACAAGCAATACTTTGGCTGGACGTAAATAATAGGTCTGGTATGAAAAATAGATATCTAAGTATGTACCACGTGATCAGTCAAGTCATTTTATATTTTTTTCTACTATTTACATTGTGTAAGTAGGTAAAAGCCACTTGCTCTCGTTACTTGCGAAAGATATTGAATACGTGTAAATAAGCCATCAATCGCAGTAGGGTGGAAAGAAGCAAGACTGCAAGACTCTTGCAAAAATCTTCTGACTGTGCAAGACCAAGACCAAGACCAAGACTGAGTGTGCAAGACCAAGACCGAGACCAAGACCAATGCGATTTATCAAGACCAAGACCAAGACTGGGTGGGCAAGACCAAGACCAAGACCAAGACTACCATAGTCGTGGTCTTGGTTTTGCTTTTGCTCATCACTAATATTCATTCATTACCTGTATTATTCAAAGCTCAGAATATGCCCAATGAAATGGCGATGATGATCTAGAAAAAAGTCTAAATACAAATTACAAACTGTAATTGTAAAAACTGTAATGGTCAAGGCACTATTTTTTTCCGAATAAATACCATTTTTTCCATTTAAGGAAATCAAAAATTCGAATCCGATATCTAACGGGAATATTCAGAATTTGCGGGTTTACACGTTTATTTATTTGACATTTCAGAAAAAGATTGATTCATTGAGCACTGAACCTCATATCTCAGTTTCAACTTTAAGATTCTAAGTCGTACGGAACGTTGCAATAGAGCGAACGATACGTTAACTACCAATCCTTACTTCAATTTTCCTTTTTCTTTACCTGTCTCACTATAGTTTAGGCTCAGTTTTTGTTACATCCATTGTTTGCTCTTCTTTGTCATACATGGATCAATTTTCTGTCATACAATAAGAATATTTCGGTAATTTTTAGGTCATATTTTTCAATCTTCGTCAGTCCTACAATCATATTTTTTAGGGTGCTTGACCACTAACAGCCCTGTTATTAGAGTATATTTGATTACTCGATCGCAAAAAAACTCGTTTATCAGCCGGGAGTTGCACGCGGGTAGAAATTCGCACCGAAAATGAATTTACGTCCGTCTCTTTCGATGGCCAAAATATAATTGAATGTTGGTCCGGGGCCATCTGCTGGGAAAACTGTTCGACTTTTTATTTGTGGTGGGGGAAACACCGTACTTCCCGAAATCGAAAAGATACAGGCGAAATGAGAAACCCTTGGTGTGAATTCGCACCTATACGTAATCGCAAGGTCAATTCCCAATCATTCTGGCTGTGTTGTTTTGTAAAGTATTTATTCGAGTATTTGATTTTTTAACAGCGTACAGAGGGACGAGGGCCGGCAGCAGTGCCAGAGAGTGGCGGCGAAGGCTGCAGCAGCAGCAGGAGGAGCGGTCGCGGATGGAGGCCGTGGCCCAAACTTTTTCGATTTTTTTTTTAAATTTAATGGAAAAATAAATAATTAAAATATCGTAAGAACAGGTTTTATTATTACTGTCCCTACTATACTTTTTTTATAATCCCGAAAACTCATGCATTAACCCTGGAACGTTCTTAATAATGATATCACATCATATGTAACAGCGAAGTCCGAGGTCAGATATCATGACAGTGAGAAACACGCAAACATGTACAGTCAAGCTATAGTAGTGCTCTGAAAAAAAGTGTGACATCCGGACATCCGATTATTGAACTTTAATATATCGCGTCACTAATGCCATAAGGTCGTAAGCGCCAAAAAAAATTTTTTCTGCGGATATGCCCAAAAGATGTAATATTGCATGAAAAAGATTTTGCCACCAAAAAAACGAATTTTTTTTTTTGGCGCTTACGACCTTTTGCCATTAGACACGCGATATAGATTATATGTAAATGACTATATAAAATTATATATGAGTTTTGGCCATATATAATTTTATATAGTTTTATATAATTATATATAGTTTCATATGATTATACATTAGGGTGGTCGTTAATTTCTAACATATACTTGCCACTCCCTGAATTGACAGATAATGACCCAAAAACACTGTGTAATTTTTTTCAGATTTTTAGTTTGATGGGAAAGCGTGCCGAGATCAATTTGAAGTTGAAAAAATCAAAAAAATAAATACATTTTTTTTCCTCTCCAATTTTCGAGTAAAAAAGCGGTAACAGGGTGGCCACTATTTCTTTAGAGCCAATTTCCCTGACTTTTCCCGGTTTTCAAGGTAATTTTTCAGTTTTTTCCCTGACTTTACCTACACTGACACAAAATGGGAATATTCCCGCTATGATTTGTCCTATTGACTTAACGAGCAATTTCAAATGAAAATAAGCCTTTTATGCCATTTTATGAATATTTATTATGAAGACAACCTTAGAAAACATCAAAACGTTACTTCAATGACTTGTAAGATTCACTTACATCGTAGTTACTGAATAATTTAGTCAAAAACTTTTAACTAATTGGGTAATTGAGAATTTCGATCGGTTTTAATTTTTTTTTCATAAAAATCCCTGACTTTAACAAAATTTCTCTGACATTTCCCTGACTTTTCCCTGACCAGCGAAATTCCCTGACTTTTCCCGGTTTTCCCGGTTTCCAGAAAATGGCCACCCTAGGTAAATAAATGTAGAATGACAAAAAACTTTTCCACAAAAATTTATTTCATTGTAAACTTATCATATTTGTAATATCATCTTCATGTTAGACTATATTTATTTATTCATTTTTTTTATTTTATTATTTTTTATTTTTTTCATTTTTTTTATTTTTTTTGAATTGAAATTTTTTTTATTAATTCATTTTTTTAATATAGTCTTTATAACGTTGTAATATTATAAATTACCATGAAATACATCATTTTGTTGGAAAGTTTTCGTTTTTCGTTATTCTACATTTATTTCCTGCTTATAAACTGAAAATTGAAAAAAAAAATTTCATTTTTTTGTATTTTTTTTCCAAATTTTCCAACTACGAATTGATTTCGGCACGCTTTCCCATCAAGCTAAAAATCTTTCAAAAAATAACGCGGTGATTTTGGGTCATTATTTGTCGATTCAGGGGGTGGCAAGTATATTTCAGAAATTAACGACCACCCTATTATATATATATACTAGTATCGGCCCAGAGAGGAGAAGAAAAAAAAACTGGTCCCGGCTGAGGATCGATCTGTGAACCGTGCGCTCGCCAACTGTGCCCGCTACGGACTCACCTAAGATCTGTCATTGAAATAATGAGTTTAAACGAATATGAAATATACGAATTTCATATATTCAAATTCTTATTGAACAAAATTTCACATCTGACGTAATGATTAGCAATTTCATGTTAATTACATGCAACAAACACGTAGTTATCATCAAATGATGTTCTGTGTAGAATATAAATTGAGTTAGCGAAATTAAATTTGTTGAATAAGCAATTACCCAGATAGCAACGAGACGTCGAAAAGACGTTATTCTGACGTCTTATTTCCAATCTGACATTTTTCAAGTGTGTCGTATTATCGTCTGAAAGACGTCTTATAGTCGTCTTATGTCCCGATTTGCGACGTCATAAAAACGTCGCATTTCTATCAACATATTATAGACGCCCCGAAGACGACTATAAGACGTCTTTTAGACGATAATACGACATACTTGAGAATGTCAGATCGAAAATAAGACGTCAGAATAACGTCTTTTCGACGTCTCGTCTAGGCGACTTCTACAGGATCTCCAAATAAGGATGTGTTTATGTCATTCGAAAGTAAATATGGCGCACGCGCGGTCAATAAATAAAATGTATGGATTCTGATTTTTTTTAACCAAATTTGATTTATAGAAATACCATGTAATTTTTTTTTCTGTTGGTCGGTCTTGCCCCACCAGCCGGTTTCGCCCTACCTTCCCCTATTACATTTTTAACTCAATCATACATGAACATTTTGGTGGACGTATCAAATTATATTTGAGGTTATGTTATGTAATGTTATCTCATGCTGGTTTTGTTAGAAATTATATGTATTCCGGTCACCGACTAACAGGCACAGGATAACATTAATCGCATTGTGATTTTTAATAGCACCCGCCGATATAACCCAGGTAGCACACACGCGCATCGGCTTATTTTGGCCTTCTGGTCGACTGAAAGACGACTAACAGTCGACAAATGTCCGCTTTGCAGTCAATCTGAAGATATTGACAAAAAGACGACTAATAGACTTTGATTAGTCGTCTTTTTGTCAATGTCTTCAGATTGACTTCAAAGCGGACATTTGTCGACTGTTAGTCATCTTTCAGTCGACCAGAAGGCCAAAATAAGCCGATGCGCGTGTGTGCTACCTGGGAAGCGAAGACATATTCAAAACTTACCTCAATTTGCGAATCCAACCGTCCTTGGCTATATCTTCGATCTCTTCTTTTCTCTTCTTTCCTTCTATTATTAGGATCCCGGAAACGGAAGCGTGAGCCGCGCAGCTTGTATCGTGTTCTCATACTAAAAATGTAACTGTGCTGCCGCCTATAGGTCTTAATTACGGCATACTTGCCTAACGATCCTAAGACGACTATAAGACGTCTCTTGGACGATAATACGACATACTTGAAAAAGGTTAGATTGGAAATAAGACGTCTCAATAATGTCTTTCCACAGACGTCTTCTAGACGTCGTGATATTGACGAGTTTTTGGAGACGTCTTATGGACGTTACGACTCAGACGTTTTAGAAAAGACGGCTCGCGGACGTCGTTCAGACAAGCTTGCTATCTGGATAAGTAATTTGATGAATTCAGAGTAAATTTATATGAATGCTAATTATCAATTGAGTACCTGGGTGCAAGAACAACCTAAGTCGACTTAGGTCGTTTTTGCTCCCACCACCATTTTCGCGTTGTACAACATCCCAACTACCTACCCTGTGAGTTTCAGGTTTGTGGGATGTCGCATTTTGGTGGAAAGTATTTTTTAAGTATGCAATGCGCACGGAGCGTCAACCCTGCCACGTGCGATCTATGCAAGAACAACCTAACGCCACTACTTAGGTTGTTATTGCATAGAGCGCGTGAGTCTGTTGAAGTATTGTGCTCGCTCATTCGCCTGCCTGATAAAATCAAGTTTGTGGCAGTTACTCAGTTACTGAATTTAATACTTCTCGAAGTTGAAATGTCCATTTTGTGTAAAAAAAAAAATATAAATATAATCATACTGAATACTCAAAATTGCTATTCAACTTTTTGTTAACGTGGGACAACTGTACCGGACTCACCCTATATATATATATATATCGCGTGTCTAATGGCAAAAGGTCGTAAGCGCCAAAAAAAAAAAAATTCGTTTTTTGGGTGGCAAAATCTTTTTCATGCAATATTACATCTTTTGGGCATATCCGCGAAAAAAAAATTTTTTTGGCGCTTACGACCTTATGGCATTAGTCACGCGATATATTAGGGTGGTTCTTAAATACAAACTTGAGGAGTGAAGCATGGCAACTTTCAGAAAAGAAATTAAAAAATAATTGTCTTCAAATATGAGATTTAAAAAACAATTCTAACAGATGCCTAAAGAGATTTGAAGTTTCCCGTTTAACCCTTTCAGTCCCACAATTCGATTTTATTTGGCATTATGTATTATATTTACTTTTCCATGTCAAGAAAAAATAAATTGTTAGACTGAAAATAAAATGACGCCACTATAGTGGCGTCTGTGACCGAAAGGGTTGAATAACATAGGATCTTGCGATTTTTTTTTCGACACTCGATTGTTGGGTCTAATAGTGGCGAAAATTTTTTTTTTTCTTTGTCTGAAGGTTGCCATACTTCACTCATTAAGTTATTATCTAGGGTGGGGCAAAATGGACCCCTTGGGTCAAAAAAGTTCATATTCATACTCAAGTTTTCTGATGGTCAATCTGTTTTTTTCAGTGGTCCATTTTGCCCCACGTCCATTTTACCCCACCCTCCCCTATATATATCGAGAGCTCATCAATCCCTTTTTATATATTTCCGAAAATATGCCTTATGTATTATTCATTTAATTAATTGCAAAAATTGGTGTATTTTTCGAAAAAAAAAATTATTTTAATTTCCTGTCTTATTTATTATTCCACTGGTTGATCCAAATTCTTAAAGACTGCGTAAAATATGTGTTCCGACATGGAAAGTAACAAAATTCAAGTCGTAAGTGTCGAGACGGACCAAATATTCGCAAGAAATTTCGTTTTTCGCAAGAACGACCTAAGCCAGCGCGCATGTTTTATTTATTATGAAGATTCCTGTTCATTTTAGTGCAAAAACAAAATGGGCTTCGTATTCCGGAAGAATCGCCCTTCAAAATGAGTAGTCTACAAAGTCCATTGTGGTTTCGTTCGTAGATGCAATTCAGTTTTTAAACTTCAATCAACGGTTTTGGTGTCAAAACCTAAGTCGACTTAGGTTGTTCTTGCACCCAGGTACTCAATTATGTTGATGAAAAAAAAAAAAACATGACAAAAAATGCACCAGTAATTTTTTTAATCTCCTGGAAGTGCATTGTTTCGAAGAAAAATTTTCTGTACCAATTATCAATTAAAATAATGTCAAAATTATTCAATATTTGGTAACTCCGATGTCCTTCATTAGAACCTGAAAATTAATCAAGTAATAAAAACAATTATGGAGAAACGTTCTTCTATGATTCAATTTTTAAATTATATACAGTCGGGACTCCGAATAAGAGCACTACGGGGCCGCAGGAGAAGGAATTTCCGAGAAATGTGGTACCCCCCCCTCTCTATTAGATAGCCCGATCGCTCGGAACGTAAGCCGGTCTCTCAATAAACAAGCACGGTAGTGGGGGTTCTGCTCGGCCAGGGATTAGGGAAAGCGCTCTTATTGAGAGCCCTCTTATCGGGAGTCCTGACTGTATTTACTTTTTCTATGATAATACATATAAAGTATACATTCAATGATCAACGCGTGACTTTCCATTTTTTTAGAAATTTTATAGAAATATCCCTTACAGAAAAAACCCCTCAAAATATCGCCGTCAACTGAGCCCTCAACTTTCAGGGTGATTTCGTACCCTCAACTTGAGGGTCAAACCTGAATTGAGGGGTACCTTCAACTTGAGGAGCACCCGTCAAATGGGGGTTCCTTCAACTTCAGGGTCAACCATTGAATGAGGGTAACCCCCAAATTGAGGATTGCCCTCGATTTAAGGGTTTGAATTTCAGAACCCGTAGACTTGAGGAATTATTATATCTCTGAATCTTTGGACTCAACTCTCAATATACGATTCCAGGTATTAACCGTTAACATTGAAAGTAATTACTCTTAATTGTGAGGCGACCCACTAAGACTTTTTGAAGTGACCTGCCACTTTTGAGGGTTGACCTCTAACTATTCAGGGTCATCCCTCAATTGTTGGAGGTTGTCCCGCACTTCTTGGGGGTTTACCCTCAATTTTCAGTATTGACCTCCAACTATTCAGGGTTATCCCTCAATTGTTGGAGGTTGTCCCTCGATGTTAGAGGGATATTCCTCAATTCTTAGGGGTTTTTCCTCAAATTTCAGGGTTAATCCACCAACTTTTCAGGGATAACCCTTCAATTGATGGTTTAACCATAGAAATTGAGGGTATAACCCTGAAGATTGGAGGTTAATCCGTGAAATTTCAGGATTTCACCTTCATAATGGAGGGTTTAACCCTGAAAGTTGAAGTTTTACCCTCAAACTTGAAGGGGTTTTTCCGTAAGGGATATAAGTTAAGTTTTAAAATCGATCAAGTTTACTAGTCCAGTCAAATTACGAAATGAATAAACATACAATACCGCAGTTTGGGGATTATGAAGGATCGATAGGTGGGTGTATTCTGAGCATAAATTCCAATTTGAGGCGTTCTCCGAAGGTCAGCTCAAGGTCATTTCGATGAAAACGCGTTTAATTCGATATCTCGAGAACGGTTAGTGTTAGGCAAAAAATTGTGGAGACCTTTTCTCTTCTAAATTAAATTTACCAACTTTTTTATCTGAAACTTTTTTTTTTATCATCAATACTTTTCAATTTATTACTTCCGAAAGGCAAAAATTTTACTTTTTTTTCCCTATTTTTTATTTTTCGCCGTTTTCTCCCCAACCGTTCAATTTTATGAAATTTTACCGATCATCAAAGTTGTGGATCCTTCAATTATGAACAACTTTTTGTCAAAACTTTTTTTTCTAATACCAATATCTTCGGAGTTATACCTCACTTTACCTAGCGAAATCCGCGTTGTATGAAGTAACATAAAATTTTATATAGTTGTATATAATTATATAAACTTATATATATTTATATAGTAATATAAAGCCATGCGATACGCTATTATATACAATTTTATATAGTTTTATATAATTATATAAACAATTATATATAACTGTATAAAACTATATTCAATTATATAAACTTATACATAATTATATATGATATATATATATATATCTCTCTCTATATTATAAAGATATATCGCCGCCGCCGCCGCCGCCGCCGCCGCCGTGTCAGACTTTTTGATCCACGGCCTCCTCGACCCCGCTCGGCTCCCCCCCCCCCCCCGAGCGGAGTCGAGGAGGCCATGGAATAGCGGGGAGGGGTTCACATGACTCAAAGCAAGGGCCCAAGGATCTAGGCCCTCCTCGGCTCCCTTCGGCTTCTTTGGGTTGGGTTGGGTCAGGTTGGGCTCGGATGGGTTAGGTTCGGCTGGGTTGGGTCAGGTTGGGTTGGGTTGGGTCAGGTTGGGTTGGGTTGGGTCAGGGTGGGTTGGGTCAGCGTGGGTTGGGTTAGGTTGGGTGGGGTCAGGTTAGGTTGGGTTGGGTCAGGGTGGGTTGAGTCAGGGTGGGTTTGGTTCGGATGGGTTAGGTTCGGCTGGGTTGGGTCAGGTTGGGTTGGGTTGGGTCAGGGTGGGTTGGGTCAGCGTGGGTTGGGTTAGGTTGGGTTGGGTCAGGTTAGGTTGGGTTGGGTCAGGGTGGGTTGAGTCAGGGTGGGTTTGGTTAGGTTTGGTGGGGTCAGGTTAGGTTGGGTTAGGTTAGGTTGGGTTGGGTTAGGTTAGGTTGGCTAAAGTAAGGTTAGGTTAGGTTAGGTCGGGTTGGGTTGGGAGAGGAGGGGATATTACCCATAATTTCCTGGAATACTGACACGGCGGCGGCGGCGGCGGCGGCGGCGGCGGCGAGATATGTTCTCAATATGAAGAGATATCTCTAAATCCTAATTTTTAGTACCTGATAGCCAATGTGAAGAGAATATATAATCGCGAGTCACAAAACATTCACTGGATTTCATTGAAAATTCGGTCATTCTTCGAAGAACATGAAATCCACGGATTATTTGGGTCTGAAAACAACTGATACGAATTAAAATTTGGGGGGTTGGCGCGCGAAGCGCGCAGCGGGGCGAAGCCCCCCTAGTATATATATATATATATATATATATATATAATGACCCTCAAGATTTCTGCATCTGCAGAAATGAACTTTAGCAAGCCGTAACTTGTAAAGGTTTACTCCGAGCGAAAAATTCTATGAGACTTTTTTCTTCCTCTTTCGATTATCTGATGGCAGTATTTTTTGGTTTTTTCTTCGGACCGATGCTAACATCGTTTTCCGTTAATTGGTACTTCAGCACGACGTAACTTCGGAACGGTCATTTTCAGAGAAAAATTCTATAAGACTTTTTTCTTCCTCTTTCGATTACCCGATGGCGATATTTTTGAGTTTTTTTTTCTTTAGATTTTTTTTTCGAACCGCACAAACTCAGTTTTCACGTGAATTACTCCAATGGCAAGATCTGACTTTGAAATGATTCAATGATTATTCTTGAGTACTTGACATCATCTGACTTGAGTAATTCACGTGAAAACAGGGTTTGCACGGTTTGAAAAAGAAAAAAGCAAATGACTGAAAACAAAACTAAAAAATATCGCCATCAGATAATATAAAGAGGAAGAAAATAGTCTTATAGAATATTTTTCTCAGAATGACCGCCCGAGAAAAAATGATTAGATATATTCATATATAATTATATCCGGGTGCTTTTATAAAAAAAAAAAAAAAAAAAATCCCGCACAGGGATTTGAACCCAAGTCCGCTCGAATACTTGTGACTGGTCGCACGCTCTACCGCCTACGCCAATTTGCTATTATATAATACACATCATATTTTTTTGTTTGTCGAAACCTATGATCAAGCTGTCGAATTCAGAGTTAATAGACATTTAATTGAATGAATTTTTTGTTCAACAATAATGTAATAATTGCATGTAATCATGTCTTACCTGCGATATGAACTTATGTATAATCGTGTAACGACCTATATCTGATTATATATCTTTCCGTTTAAGCTTTCTATAGATTTTATTTCGTTATATATAATTGAATATAGATCTATATCTGATTATATATAGTTCCACACAAGCTCTACTTTATTAGATCGATCATATATAACTCATGTCTTACCTGCGATATGAACTTATGTATAATCGTGTAACGACCTATATCTGATTATATATGGGCATATCTATGGAGTTTTTAACTTTTGAGGTACAAAAATAAATTTCGGAAAAATTGACGGCACACCTATAAAACCAGAATGATCTGTGTTCTTGCGTCTCAGTATACACGAAAAAAATTAAAATAATTCATTTTCAAGGCTCGGTCAAGTGCTGATGGAGGAAAAATCAAAATTCAATTTTCTTTTTCAAATAATCTTTGAAAAACTATTTTTGTGGTCGAATTCGCACTCCGGTTCGACGGCGCCTAGAGTCTTACGCGTATAATAAACGAAAAAAATAGAATAAAATGGAAAAAAAAAAAAAAAAAAATTGAAAGAAAAATAAATTGATAAAAAATAAAACGAATAAAAATAAATGAAAATAAATGAAAAATAAATACTCGTGCTGTTTAAAACGACATTTCTGATACTGCACGTGAAAGATATGTTTGTAAACATTTTTTTAACAAATATGAAAATTGATGATTTATGAAAATATTTACTCGTTTGTATTTATCTCTTCGAAATATGCATAAAAATAGCGACCAATTTGATAATATACTTCTTATAACGAATGTTATCGATTACTATTGCTTGGAATGGGATCGCAATCATTATACACGTGTGCCAGCTCAAATAGTGATTTTTTTCTTCGAATTATTCTTCAGATAGTAATTTTCAAAAGCTTGCAACTTTTTTCAGGTTGTGGGCACACTTTCCGGTCGGGTACCGTTTTATAGCTTAAGATACGTAGAATAAGATACTTCAAGGTCGATCGTTCAAATGGATCGGTAAAAAAGTTGTAATGAAAAAAATAAAATAATCTTCGATTCACAAAATTTCGTCGTCGCTATTTCATTAATTTTTATTGGAGCTCACCTGGCCGGCACATATATCTGGCTCGCATTTTTCTGATATTCACGTGCTTACAATTAATGAAAAAAAAAATCAGGTTGCTATCATCATCGGTCAACAAGTTATAGTGGTTGAAAAAAAAATAAATGCTCCATCCTCACAGTGACTTGTCATTTTCGCTAGGATTTTTGTACTCATAACATGCGGAAATGAATTTAAATATACTAGAACATCACAGTTAGCTTCAAGAAAAAGTATTTGTCAGTCGAAAACACCCTTGGGGTATCCAATTTGTACTTGGGATGGACACAACTACTATCCCTTACAAAAGTTGAAAATTCTATGGATATACCCATATAGTTTCACACAAGCTTTACTTTATTAGATCGATCATATATAACTATATATGAACCTATATATGATTTTATCTCGATCCGTATGAGCTTCAACTGATTTATATCTGTTTATATCTAATCATATATGGGCCTTGGTCTGACTATATATGGTTCAACATGAGCTTCAGCAGATCATATCCAATCATATATGGTTGTATATAGTCCTATATATATTCTATATCGGCCTATATATGATTATATATAGTTCTGAGCAATTTTCTATCGGTTATATCTTATCATATATAAATATATATACATCCACGTATAGTTATATATGGAAACATATATAATTTGATATGATTATATATAAACTCATATATATTTATATATATTTATATCCGAATATATCTAATCGTTTTTTCTCGGGCGTTCCGAAGTTACGTCGCGCTGAAGTACCAATTAACGGAAAACGGCGTTAGCATCGGTCCGAAAAAAAAAATTAAAATACCGTATTGTTCTGAGTATAGGTCGAGCTTTTTAGTAACGAAAATCGCGTGAAACAGAAAATTCAGAATAGTTACGACGATTAAATATGAATCAAAATATGAATGACAATTTCTTAGTAGAAGTCGGTTAGCTATATTCAGTCTCTAAACAAAATTTCTGTCATTAAAGCTTAGAATTAGATGTCGACTTATACTCAGAACAATACGGTATATCGCCATCAGATAATCGAAAGAGGAAGAAAAAAGTCTAATAGAATTTTTCGCTCGGAGTAAACCTCTACAAGTTACGGCTTGCTAAAGTTCATTTTTGCAGATGCAGAAATCTTGAGGGTCATATATATATATATATATATATATATATATATATATATATACAGCGTGATTCCCAAGTCGCGGAAAAGATTTCACATGCAGATCCCTTGTCGGAATCTAAGAATAAAGTTCCTTATCAAAAACTTCCAGGGTGCCGTCGTTGCTGAGTTATAGAAGGTTTAGTCTAACCAATAATACGGCCGTAAAGTGACGTGCTCAGTCTCGTAGCAATTCTGTCAAACTGATAGTGCCCGCGTCGTATGAACTTTGCCCGAAATTTCGGTTTTTACATTTCGTAATTTTTAGTCTTTATGTCGCCCGGTCGGTCATTCTCGTGCTCTACGTCGTTCGCCCCGTAGTTGACGTTGTCCAGGTGGTCAAACTGGTGATTGACATTCCACAGGTCTTTTGCCTCGTAGCGTTCGTTATCCAGGTCGCTAGGCTCGTGATTTCCGTACTCCAGGAATTTTTCCCCGTAGCTGACGTTATCCAGGTGGTCAAACTGATGATTTACATTCCACAGGTCTTTCGCTTCGTATTTTCCACTCTCGTTGTCTTCGGGCTGTCGATTTACATGCTCCAGGACCTTCGCCCCGTAGATTACGTTGTCCAGCTGGTCAAACTGCTGACTTACGTTACCCAGGTCGTCCGCTTCGTAGTTTTCACTATCGTTGTCATTGAGTCGTTGATCTCCGTCTTCCGGCACTTTCGCCACGTAGTTTACGTTGTGCAGGTGGTCAAACTGATGACTTACAATACCCCGGTCGTCCGCTTCGTAGCGTTCGTTATCCAGGTCGTCAGACCAATGATTTATGACGTGCAGGTATTCCGCTAAACGGAAAGATGAAGAAACTCGATTTCTAAAAACTGAGTTCATTGATTGACATTCATCTTCATTCACCCAGTGTGATAATGGACGTTATACGCACGCTTCGCGTGCATAAGACCCCCATTTTCACACCTAATGAAGTAAAATTTTGCACAATACTCGATGGAAAAACTTCTTCTAATGTCGTGTGATTGCAATACTCGCCTTCAGCTCGTGCTGCAACCTCGTCAGAAGAGGTTTTACCGCAGTCGTATCGTAATGTACTATTATAGTGTTATATCGACCTATGTAACTTCAGCTATCCACGTGTTCTTTTGACTTCGACTTGTTGTTATTGTTTCATGATAATTAATAAATAAATGTGTTAATCAGTGGACTTCATTTGAACTATGTATCATGTGAAAAAATTAAATTATCTTGTACGACTATGACGACTCTTGATTTTTAACTGAACCGATGTATTAAATTATTTCCTCCATTGGTGATTATTCAAATTAAATTCTGAAATTAATCTGCATTTTATCCGACGATCAGGTACAATGAATTGCATTTTATAATTGTATTTCAGTCGAATATTAATCACGCCTTTTTTGACATAAAAAAATAGTTGATATTTGCTTGTCAATCAATGAACTCAGTTTTTAGAAATCGAGTTTCTTCATCTTTCTGTTTAGCGGAATACCTGCACGTCATAAATCATTGGTCTGACGACCTGGATAACGAACGCTACGAAGCGGACGACCTGGGTATTGTAAGTCATCAGTTTTACCACCTGCACAGCGTAAACTACGTGGCGAAAGTCCCGGGAAACGGGAATCAACAACCCGATGACAACGATAGTGAAAACTACGAAGCGGACGACCTGGGCAACGTAAGTCATCAGTTCGACCACCTGGACAACGTAAACTATGGGGCGAAAGTCCTGGAGGACGGAAATCAATAACCCGATGACAATGAGAGTGAAAACTACGAAGCAAAAGACCTGAGGTATGTAAATCATCAGTTTCACCACCTGGACAACGTAAACTACGAGGCGAAGGTCCTAATACGAAGCAAAAGACCTGGGGAATGTAAATCACCAGTTTGACCACCTGGACAACGTAAACTACGGGGCGAAGGTCCTGGAGCATAAAAATCAACAACCCGATCACAATGAGAGTGAAAACTACGGAGCAAAAGACCTGAGGAATGTAAATCATCAGTTTCACCACCTGGACAACGTAAACTACGAGGCGAAGGTCCTAATACGAAGCAAAAGACCTGAGGAATGTAAATCATCAGTTTGACTACCTAGACAACGTAAACTACGAGGCGAAGGTCCTATTACGAAGCAAAAGACCTGGGGAATGTTAATCACCAGTTTGACTACCTGGACAACGTAAACTACGGGGCAAAAGTCCTGAAGCACCTAGATCAACGACTCGATGACAACGATAGTGAAAACTACGAAGCGGATGACCTAGGTAACGTAAGTCAGCAGTTTGACCAACTGGACAACGTAATCTACGGGGCGAAGGTCCTGGAGCATGTAAATCAACAACCTGAAGACAACGATAGTGAAAACTACGAAGCGAAAGACCTGGGGAATGTAAATGATCAGTGTGACCACCTGGACAACGTAAACTAAGGGGCAAGAGTCCTGGAGTACGGAAATCACGAGCCTGGCGACCTGTATAACGAACGCTACGAAGCAAAAGACCTGGGGAATGTCAATCACCAGTTCGACTACATGGACAACGTCAACTACGGGGTGAACGACGTAGGGCACGAAAATGACCGACCGGGCGACGTAAAGACTAAAAATTACGAATTAAAAAACCGGAATATCGGACAAAGTTCATACGACGCGGGCACTATCAGTTTGACAGAATTGCTACGAGACTGAGCACGTCACTTTACGGCCGTATTATTGGTTAGACTAAACCTTCTATAACTCAGCAACGACGGCACCCTGGAAGTTTTTGATAAGGAACTTTATTCTTGGATTCCGACAAGGAATCTGCATGTGAAATCTTTTCCGCGACTTGGGAATCACGCTGTATATTATGTATGATCATATAAAAAATTTTTTTGGCTAGGCAGATATTTTATAAAACTTTATATAATTATATATAATTATGTATGATTTCATAATATTATGTATATTTATACAACATTTCGTATGAAAAATTATATTAAATTTGATAAAATTATGTATAACGAGATAAAATGATATGAAATTATACATAATTTTATATAATTATATATAATTATGCATATTTTTTTCTTCCGGGAAGATGAAATAGAAAACAACGTCTTTCAAGTCATACAATATTCGGACAAGGGTTTTGGCTTCGGTTTGATATAATTATCATGAAAGGGTTCAAATTTTTATCGGCAGTCCACAAAACTACTCAATAATTTCAATTTTGGCTACCTATTCATCGTTGACCTCTCGACTCGCCCAATGAACACACACTAGTTGAAATCCCGTATATGATACGTTGAGATCGTTGAATTACGGTATAGGTGTGAAATATTACCGTCTTACATACACCGTATTATTTCAGATCGATTTTAATCGTTTGTTTTCGCAGTTAATATCCGTATTTTATTATACGTACGTGTGAAGTACGTTCATTTACCACAAAATCAACGTATTTCATATTAGTTCATGCAATTGATCGAGAATTGATATATTAGACGTTATAGAAAATTAAATGTTCAACGTTTAATTGAATGCGTATATAATACGAATATATAAATTGCGTGCTATGAACGTTCATCAAATCTGTTTATAATCCTAGTGTTTTGAATGTATCGTACACATTTATCATACGATTACTAACAATTCAAGTTCAACGTTCATTATGATTCCTATCCACCGATGAACAGGGCTATATCATTAGTTTTATGAACGTATATACAAGGTTTGGTTAAATACGTGTAATTCGAACATGGTAATTACGTGCTGTAGACGTATATTCAATTGTTTAATGATATTCGTATTTCAAATACATGTATAATAGACATTTTCATACGATCACCAGTAACTCAAGTGCAACGTTCATTCCTGAATATTGAAAAATTCATTCTTCTGACTTCGCAGCGCTGCGCAGGAAAAGTTTTACCAAAGGTTCCCTACATCTAAACTTTCCATGCGGCCGATTGAAATTTTTTTTATAATAATATGAAAGAAACAAGATGACTATATGCGTACACGAAATATGTGCAATGTCTGAAACTTCCATGTAATAAATATAACATATATATTAGAGTGGTCCAAAAAAAAATTTTTTTTTGGCTATGATCTCAAAACCGTTTTTCAGGTATAAAAAAAATTCCCTCCAAAGCGCAGCTTGATATCTCAATTCTCCACTAAGCCCAATGAATTTTTATTTTCCCATTTAAATACGTAATTTTTTTTTTTTGAATTTCTCATCAATTGTTCTTGTCGGAAATTTAATTTTCTACAAAAAAGTCCTGAAGTAGTTTTTTCGTAATCCTAACGAGTAAAAAGTTATTAAGCTTCAAATACTTGCTACTTAGTAAATTTGAAGGAAGATTGTTAGTATTTGAAGCTTAATAACTTTTTACCCGTTAGGATGACGAAAAAACTACTTCAGGACTTTTTTGTGAAAAATCAAATTTCCTACAAGAATAATCGATGAGAAATTGAGAAAAAAAAAAATTTCCGTAGTTTTACCGGATAAAAAAGAAAAAAAAATTTTTTTACGTGTTATTTAAATGGGAAAATGAAAATTCATTGAGCTTAGTGGAGAATTGAGATATCAAGCTGCGCTTTAGAGGAAATTTTTTTCATACCTAAAAGAAGGTTTTGAGACAATGGCACTTGAGAAAAAAAAAAAAATGTTTTTTTTGGACCACTCTAATATATATAAAGTCTTCCATAAGTATAAGCTTTTCTGCTGACTGCAGTATTTCTAACCCTTTCAGGGAATTTACCGGAAAAATAATGTTTCTATGCAATCGAATAAAATTATGATATATTATTTAATCATCAGAAATCTTCGAAGTGACCGTAAAATTTTGCTATCATTTATTTTTTTTCAAGTACATACTGTAACGTTTTAAGATAAACAATGAGTTAATAAGTTATTATGTGAGTTCTCCAAGAGAAATAAAGTGACTCCTTGTGAAATTAGATATGTTTTGCAATGAGATTATGTATTCAGAAAATACAGGTCTGCTTCAGTGGCAAGCTAAAGACAGACTGATTTGTTTTACAATAATCGTTGTTGACGCAGCAGCCGAGGTTCTTATATTTTAAAGGATGTCATTTATCATATAGGCTACTAGATGGTGTTTTATGAATTGAATAGAATATGGGTGATTTTGCCCAATGTCACAATACTATTGATGTAAATTCTCACAAATCGGAATTTACCTATCGAGTCAAAAAGTGTTAAGTCATGTGACAGGCGCCGATTAGCTCTAGGTGAACACCGGACGCCAGCGGATCAACGAAGTTAAGCACCATCGACTGCGGCCAGTATCTGGATGGGTGACCCACATGTATTGAAGAAAAAAAAAACTAGTCGTTGGGAGATGATTTCTAACATCCAGAAAATATTAACTGCGTTCTCTACCGCTCGAGAAAGAATCAACTTTTGGTGAAAAAAATATTTTTCGTCCAAAATACTAACGTAGAATACGTTTAAAATAGGTTTACACCAACCGATTATTGTCTAAATATCAATTACCATCAGGCAACGTTATCCGAAAACGTTGGAAAACCCGAAATCAGGGCGGACATTTTGCACGATAAAATACGTAGATACAAGACGTTCGAAACACGGCATTGAACGTATTCTCTGCACGATTTTCATACGTTTTATGAATTGACTGTGTTCATTGGGCGTTAACTGAACTTTTCAAAAAATTTTATGCTCAATTTTGAAGATGGTTATAAAAAAAAATAAACAACGCATAAATATCGACGCACGTATCAAATAGATGCTCACTCATATACCTGCCTAGATGTGCTTACGTATAGCTATAGAAGTGTGGTTGAGAGAGGTCGTAGCAGAATATTGCGAAGCAAACTCAGTTAGCGGAGCCTATGCAAGCTTGAAATTGACATTTAATTACGTTATTAGTAACAGTATAAATACAGAGACGGTTTATACGTGATCGAAAAGATTGTTCTACATTCTATACATGTACACTCGTAAGAGCCAGTACTTTATGGTTGATGAAAGTATAAACGTGCCTGTGATTTGAGCTCATGAAGGGTTTGCCGACATTAACAATACGGCCAATCATCGGTCCAATATATGCGTGCCCAACTTTGGGCCCCCGTTCGATGGCCATCTTTCAGCCGATCATAGGTCTGCCGATCTTCGGCTTATCATACGAAGGCCATTGATCGGCTGATTATGAACTCGCCGAATTCAGCACATTGATCAAGGGCCACTGTTTGGCCAAACGTATACCTACCGAAATTGGCTTAACATTTGTAGGCTAACAGTCGGCCGCACTTAGCCACGCCAAATGGTCAAGTGATGATCAGATGTTTAGATTTCGGGGGGGGGGGGGGGGGGGGGGGGGATAATTTGTGTGTACAATTCGAAAAATAAATAGTCGTTATTGGATAAACAATTTATCATAGATTCATTCGCTCGCTGAGAAATCATAAAGAACGAATATTAGAAGAATTAGTTTGACAAGAATAGGATATTTTGAAATTATTATTGTTATCGTCTTCATTGTTGATATCATCATTAGTTTTTTCATTAATAACGTGACTATTAAATTGTTGAGTGTTAGAATACTTGACTTGGCCTTGGACTTTACATAGACACATAGACTTCACGAACACCCAATTCATATAGAAGTTTCGATATTACGAGTCTAAGAATTCCGCGGTAGTCTAGTGGTTAGGGCGTAGGATTAGTAATCGTAGGGTTGTGAGTTCAAGTCCGGTCGTGAGCACAATAATAAATTTAGTTTCATAGAATTGACTTTCACAGGGTTGAATGGGTTGAGGTTTCAGCACGATTGACATATTGGGTACAAAAGTTAACATTAATAATTATTTTCATTAATTTTGAGCCTAATAATGAATGCATCGACAGCTGATGGTAGGCCCATCTTCTCCCTTGATCCCACGTCCCTTTTTTTGACGGGGAAAGGGGTCATTGCCGCGATGTATGGGGGTGGTTAGGTGAGGGTTGGGGGGAGGGGAGGTGGCAGTGGGATTGGGGTTGTTTCCCACATACATTGGTGAAATTGAGTGACCAATATTCGGCCATTGATCGGTGCCGATATTCGGTCTACATCGTCACCGATCAATGGCATGGGGTGTCACGCCAACCTTCGGCGGAAAATCGACCAAAGATCGCTGCCGATGATCGCCAGTTCGGCTCCGATGTTGGCCCGATGCTTGGCCGTTTAGTCTAACCCTATATGGGAGGTAGTCCTATCGCTACAGTCCACCAAACGCGGATTTCAGAGAAGATTTTGAATACTTCTCAATGGGAAAAAAATCTGAACAAAATCAAGCATGTAGAAGACCCTCGGGAGATTGATTTTGCATGATAATATTCCAAAAAAGTTATTAACAAATTGATTGAAAAAAAAACTGTTCAAGAAATTAGCCGATGATCCAACTTTTTTCATACCTGACAAAACGCAATCTTCAACAAGGAGACAAAATTCGTGAAAAATTCATACGTATTGAGAAAAATTGACAAATCATTTTCACCTGAAACAAAAGTTGGGTCGTCGGCTAATTTCTTGAACATTTTCTTTTTCCATCAATTTGTTAATAACTTTTTTGAATTATTATTATGAAAAATCAATCTCCCGAGGATTTTCTACATGCTTGATGTAGTTCAGATTTTTTCCCATCGAGAAGTATTCAAAATCTTCTCTGAAACCCGCGTTTGGTGGACTGTAGCGATAGGACTACCTCAAAACAATTATTTTAAATGCGCTTCCTCAGAAACAGCAAAACATCACCAGAATCGAGTTTTGACATGAGGTAGCAATACTTCATCAGTGGCATCGCATCTACACGGAAAGACCCGCGGGATAACCGTTCTCCTTCGCGAAATTTTTTGTCGGTAAGTTAGACCAAATTCACGGAGAATCGATATCTTTGAATTTTCATCCAACAGTTAATTCATTCCGGGAGAAAATGTCGACGTGAGTGATTGAAAGAACTGCTACGCTGGACTCAGGGAGAAATTTTCTCCCTGAGCGTAGAACAGTTGAACTTTATTGACAGAGAAAAGCGCAACCATGGTGAAAAAAGTGAGAGAGAACACAACGAATGTGCAATTTCGCAACAGCAGATTGCCGCGTATTTTACAGAAGTTTTAATTAGTGGAAAATTATGTGTTGAAACTATAAAAATGGAATCATTTTTGATCAAGTACGACTTCAAGCACTTCGTCGATAAGCTGAAATGTAAGTATTAACCAATATTTCGTCTTTGCTATAGAAGAAAGTCGCAAATGTATCAACAGAACCTATATAAAAGTTAAGTATACTTCGTATCAATCCCTTTATATTCGAATTATATTGCATTTATTCTTTGGCATTGTAGGGCAGGGTGGGGCACGGCGGCCTCCATCTAAAATTTGTTAAAATTTTTTTTTTTTTTCTAATCACATTTTTCCAATTCTTTTTTCAAATTTTTTTTCTAGAGTTGATTATCCGGATCAGTCACCCCTCGGATATTTTTTTAATTGTGCAGGTCGATTGTCCTCGGGGAGTTAGATTTTTGTGCGAAAGGATTTTTCAATTAGTGCAAAATTCGTTGAGTTATTTGCATAAAGAAATTCGAGCAAGGTTTTTTTCAAAAATTCATAACTCCGTCAAAAATGACACTAGACTCATTTTTTTTTAGCTTACGCGGAAAGTGTCATAGAATGTATAAAAAAAATATTTACTTTGCAAAAAGTTTGTTCATCCATTGTTTATTTATCAATTAAGTTTTCAGATTCTTAAAACACACAGTGACACGATCAAATTTTTTTTTCAAATACTGACATATACTTTTAAATACCTCATATATATGTGTGTGCATGTGTGTATGTGTACATTATCAAGCTTGAACGAAAAACTTGAATATTGGCCTACATAATTTCTAAAAAAAATCAACCTTTGTCGATTCAATTATTTTTCAGCAGGTAAAATAGATGACGCAAATTTTCTATGTATAGAACCTGCCCGTTACGTTACTATTCTGCAGGATGAACCTGATTTATACAAATTCTTGTATAATCTAGATAAATACAAAAAAGAGCTGGTCTCGATTAGTAGTTCAACAAATGCACAGATTGAAATTTTTACAAAATTTTCTGACTCTACAATTAATGATACGTCAAAGGCGCAAGACGTAGCACTTTCTTCAAATGAAAAATATACGCTCGAGTCGAGAAATCAGTTGATCAATAACGCGATGGAAGTAAACGATAAGGGAGAAGATAATAATGAAAGTATCGAAGGTTATTACTTCTTCGGAACTTAAATTTTGTCATTTATTATTTATCAATTGCAACTATTCCAAATGATAAGAGTCTTGGAAATTTCAGATGTCTCTATGATTGACATTACTGATCTAACTTTTGAAGGTTAATGTTCCGTTATAGGTAAATTTTTTATCAATTTACGTACGATGTATGTATATTTAGATATCTAATTTTTATCATTGATAATTTATATTATTAAGGCTTCTCCATGGTATAAAAATGATTATTGTAGATGTATTTTACAATTTTCAACCCAAGTGAGTCACAAGACAAACTCTTCTCTGTAGCGAATGCAGCGTTGACTGAATATTCGTAAGTGCCAGCACGCATACGCGCGTATCAGTGTGCGTGTGTGTGCGTACGTGCGTTCATGAATAAACGTGTAAATATCGTCATAGTTTCAACTAATTTTATGAAACTCTATTTCCATGTTATTACGTTTACTCTTTAATCATAAGATCGAATGAAAAATTTGATGTTCATAGGATCAAGACTGAAGGAAAACAGACTTTTTCATTTATTAAATCATCCATTCAATATTCATGGACATATACTATTGGCTAATTACAAGCTAGAACTTCCCATTGATAGAACGAGACTATCTGACATTATTGTAGCCGAATGTTTCAAAAAAGATCTAATTTATTTCAAGTAAATTTCTGAACACCTACTATATTTATTATATCAATTTTTCAATTTATCTTAATATTCTTTTTCCGTTGAAACTTTTATAACTTCTTACTCTTCTCGTAGGATCTCAAAGGATGAGTTTAGTTTTTGGCGGGAACAAATAATAGAGTTGATGCCTACTCGCGATGCTGATATATTTTACCAACCCCCCGTGGAAAACAAATACGGCAAGACAGAAAGAGGTGCCGAAGGAAAAATATACACCCATTGTAAATACATGAGAAAGAAATTGAGAGAAGTAAATTTGATTGCAACGAAGAATAAAAACAAACACACCGAGAATATTCATGAAGATCCTGCTCGTAATTTCATTCATATTATTTTATATTAAACTACTCAACAAAATTAAAGCCCCCCCCCCCCCCCCAGCATAACCTGCCATTTCCAGACGCCTTGACCGATTCACTTGAAATTTATACCAGGGTTGGTCCAAAGTGTTTCCAACTTGGGCCCGAAGCTGATATTCTGTATCTGTTTCGTCCCGTTATATTGTATAGAAGGGAGAGGTAAAAGAATGGACTCCTCTAGTCTATATTTGACGATGTGTTTATTATCGTGGTCAAGCGTACACTGGCGATACCTGAGGTTCAAGGTAGGTACATAGGTATACACATACTTACATACACACTATACATACAGGATGAACCATACTCAGAGTATGTACAGTTGTAACACCTTCCCCCTTTTTTTTTTTTTTTTTTTTTTTTTTTTCTTCTTTTAGCTTCGTTTTTTAATATGGCGAGAACTCCTTCGCAGTTCCCTGCCATCGCTTTCAACTATGTACGACCTTGGAGCCACGTGCTTTTTTACAACTGTCGCTTCCTCCCATTTGTTCATTGTCTTTATATAGATCTTTTGCCCTACATCGAATTCAACACTTTTCTTTGCGGCCTTATCATAATGTTTCTTTTGAGTTAGTTGGTTTTTGTGGAGTTTTTCAGACGCATCCACTATGGTCGGCTTCAGCTTATTCTTTAAATCATGAATAGAAAAAAAATGGCAGCGAGTTGAACTGAGAAAAGTATTCCGATTGATAGTCATAAAAATTGGCTATTTCCTCTCATATCTCGAAAACGAAAAAGAATTTTCATATAGTTCCAACACAAAAAATGGCAAAATGACTTACTCTATCGATCCCACGAGGTCAAATCAAGATTAGAATTCCTTGATTTCGAGGCTCTACGGACAAAACTTATCCGCCGGATTTCAGTTACGCGCCCTTTCTATTTCCGGCCCCTCATTTGATCAATCAGCATTACTCAAGAATTCATCAATAAATGCATGAAACATTTTCTAAATACTCATTTGATGTCTCAAAATATAATAGCACTTTACTCGCGGAAAATCTCACTTCCAAAACGATGAAACCACTCTTCCTCTTGGAACTATAACACCGCTCTGCTATAGCCAGTATAACCGTTCTCACTTCAAAAATGGTCAAATGATCTCTTCGCGCGAGGGCGAAAAATTCTCCCAGAATCGAAGACTCGCATGATAATTTTCGCGGAAGAACATTTGGACAACGCTAAGTGAAAGCGCCCTCCCACAGGTCTTTCCGTGTAGCTTTGATCTCGGTGGAGTTTCCGATATCGTATTGGTCTGTGAACGAAAATTGGATGATGACTGTATTTTACGAAAAACAGTGAAGCTGTCTCTTTTTTTAACGTAACTAAGATGTTTTTCATAAAAAGAGACAGAGCTAGGAAGCGAGAGGAAGTCATGGGGAAGGGGAGAGCTTTCTGCGTTGACTACTTGCCACAGCTCCTCGAAGCATCGGCATCGGAAGCTCAGTAATTATATTACGCGGCTGTTTGAAAGCTTTGGCCCTCTGCCGGAGACGCGGCCCGCCAGTCGGTCCTGCAGACCCGCCAGGACTGAGTATTTTATTTGCGTACTGTGCTCCGTGCGCCTTAACTTGATTATGACCTTTGAAAATAAACAGTTTCACTCCTAGTCAAAGAGCCGATGGAGCCGGTGGAGTTGTATATTCAATAACCATTTGCAAGCTGTTAAGGGAAAATTTTTCCAGTAAATTCCTAGTTGGTTTATTTTCCTACAAAGAAGCTACAACGCCTTAGCTCACGATATTATCACTAATTTTTATTGGATGTAAATCTTTTCCACATTTTTTAAAGCTAATCATCAATTTTTTCAGAGTAGAAACCTACGCAATACATAACGTTTGAGACATAATTTTAAATTTTGCTATGATAAATGATTTCATCGTTAGAAATATAACAGTTGCTTATTGGTGCATTGCGGAATCGATCAGAATACATGAAAAAACCTGTCCTATGAAGTTTCATAAAACCGACTCAACTAATAAGATCCTATGATACTTTTAAAATCTGCGATTTTTCATATTCCACGCATTATCTAACTCAGACTGACCCAGCAATGAAGTGTATCTGACTAGGGGTGGGTGATATCGATACGATTTATTGTATATCGATATTGAGGATTCGATACATCGATATATCGAATCGAATTACGGAGTGATGCCCTGTCTACACACGCACTTTATGATCAGGTATATTCAGGAAATCTGTCAACTGATTGATCACTTCTGTTGTGGGAATTCAGTGATTGGCTAAGAACCTGAATATGGCCGATCATAAAGTGCGTGTGTAGACGGGGCATGAGGTTTATTAGCATATATATCGATATTTTTCATCCGATATCTTCTGATATTCGATATTTTCCGGAACGCATTGTTATCTCGCGTTTCTTGGCCACCGGTCGAGTGTGTGGACCTCGTGCCCCGTGTCGCACACGCACAGACAAGTCTCCAGTACATTTACGTGTGTATATCGGTTTCATTTTCAGACTTGTTCTACGGAACGGAAAAAAAAAACCTGAAATGGGCTACATAATTTCATTGCACAATAGTTTGTGGTTGAAACGTTTATAATATTAAAATATTCATATTTTGTATGTATCGATGGCTCCGCGGAATACCCAGCTATTTTAGAAGCTGCTTGAAAAAACGGCTTTCTCAGATTTCGCTCGGAAAAGCGGTTATCTTCAAGTCTTGCTAATGAAATTTGGCTTCAAATACGTAAAACTATGATTCGAAAGCTGAAAAAACAGGTTAGAGCAGGCATTATACTGTCTGGGCTTTTGCTCTAACCTGTTTTTTCAGCTTTTGAATCATAATTTCACGTTTTTGAAGCAAAATTTCGCTAGCAAGATTTGAAGATAGCCGCTTTTCAAGCGGAATCTGAGATAACCGCTTTTTCAAGCTACTTCTGAGATAGCTGCTTTTCGAAGCAGCTTCTTAAATAGCTGGTATATTCTGCGGAGCCATCGGTATGCTCCCATCAAGAATGATAGAAAAAAAAAGAAAAAACAACATTGAAGGAATTGCGATGAAAATGCTGTGACGTATTTTTATGCTACTTCTTTCATTTTGAATATGATTATGTGAATACCTATAATAATTTAGTTTTATGAGGTATGAAAGATATAACACATTGCTTCTGATGCAAAAATAATCTTTCAATTTTATTCAATATGTCTTTATAACTTTTTTTGGTTTGATTATTATTTTTTTATAACTCAGTGTGCGAATTTCGATTTCTTATGTCTGTTGGTAGTGTGCGAAGTGCCCGATTCACACACTGTGGCACGCGGTGTCGAGTAGATACATTCACGCACTCAGTGCGCGAATGTATCTGGAGTATATCATACAAACCCCAAAAAGCCCCCCTGGTGCAAAAACCTTTCGCCAAGTACACTAATGTGGTTACGACCCCCAAAAAAATTCACCAACAAAAATTCCTCCTTGACAAAATTGGTACTATAAAAATGTCTACTTACAAGAGGATTGAGATCAGATACAATTGCCAAGTAGATGTCTTCTGTATAACAAAAGTTTACAACAGAAGAACAGAAAACTGAATAGTCTTTTATCGTTCACTCGCTACGCTTGCTCACTCGATCGGCTCTTGATAATAACGGGGAAGAAAATCAGGAAAAAAAACTATTCAGTACGTGGTACTTGCGGGCCATTTACGAGTAAGTAAGAGACTATTCACTTAGTTCTATGTATTATTCATTCGATACATATTGCTATGATGGCCCGCGAAGTATCACTTCCTAAATTGTTTTTTTTTCCTGATTTTTTTCCCCTGTAATTATCAAGAGCACTGAACTCTCTTATACCTGGAACGCGTGTAGGGCGACTTACGTGGGACAAATCGGGAGCTGCCATTTTAACTTGGACTTTTGGACAACCAATCACAGGCCGTGATAAAAGAATAGAATAACGAAGTTCTGTTGATTTTAAACAATTCAGTTTGAATTCGGTTTTGATATTTGAATTCGAGGGGAAATCGACGCCCCTGATTTGTCAGATAAAAGTCCAAGTCAAAATGGCAGCACTAATGGCAGCCACCAACTGGTTTTATAGACTACTACGCTTCGAGTACGGCGATGTGTGTTCCAGGTTTAATAGAGTTCAGTGATCAAGAGCCGATCGAGTGAGCGAGCGTAGCGAGTGAACGATAAAAGACTATTCAGTTTTCTGTTCGTCTGTTGTCAACTCTCTACGGTGAAGGGGACCCGAGATATTAATTCTCAAAGCCACCCGCACGGTACTTTTACAGTAAAATGCGATAATTCATAACTAGCGTGAAAACAATTTTTTTGACCCACGGAAAAATACGGGTCTACTTTTCTGACGTAGATTTTACGAAGAAAAAGTTTGAGTCGATTAAAAGAATACGAGGTCATTTCTCAGCCGATTTGAGGTGGCCCTCACGGAAAAAACCCCGACATTTACCCAGAAATTTACTCCCAAATTCAACCTCAAAATTACACTCAACCGGGTTGGGGTAAATTCGTACCCCTTGATCAAGGGTTTACCTCCAAGTTCGGGGTTAACCCCGTATATATATACACTAGGGTGGTCCTTATTTGGGGGTTGGTAGAATTTTGTCATTAATTACTGAGTAAATGAACTATCTTGCACAGGAATTTTTGCTTTTTTATTCACATCATACAATAGTGCCGTTATTGCTAAATGAAGATCAATGAGAACTCACTCTTTCATAGTTCTTCGTGAATTATAGGTATTTACCACGGCTACTCCCTATAAGAGGAGATAAGCCATTGAAGGTTTAAAAAAAGATAGTTATTTACATAAAGTAAACACTCCTAAGAGTGGAAAATGTTTTTTTTTTTTTCAGAATAAAAAAAACATGTCTTTTATATGGGGCATTTCACGCCAACTCGACCTGGCCAAAACCCTCACCATTTTTAATCCTTTTTTGCTTCTAGTATGTTGTTTGTCATCACAAAAAAGCCCATCACACTAAGTTTCACATTTTTTGAAAAATTGGTCTAGTCGTTATAATGTGAAAACGCATAACACTGTTCGACCACTCCGATTTGAATGAGATTTGGAGAGATGAATCTCTGTGAAGAATGAGAACTTTAAAGCCATTAGCGAACGTAGGCGTGGATCTGGTTTGGGAGGTACATGGAAATGAATTTTTTTTCATTTCAGATATACTAATTTTTTTTCCGGTATATTCACAATTTGTTCGGATCTAAACATGAGTGAATGTTTATTAGCTGTATAGTAGCCTAGAGGAGGTGAAAAATTAATATCAAAAATAAAAAAAAATTGATTTCCCTGTATCTCCCAAACCAGATACACGCCCACCTTCGCTAATGGTTCCCAAATTCTGTTTTTTCACCAGATTGAGCTCCCGAAATCTCATTGAAATCGGATTGGTCGAACAGTGTGTTGCGTTTTCACATTATAACGACAGACCAATTTTTCGAAAAATGTAAAACTTGGTGTGGTGGGCTTTTTTGTGATGACAAACAACATACTAGAAGGAAAAAGAAAATTAAAATGGTGAGGGTCTTGGCCAGGTCGAGTTGGCGTGGAATGCCCCATATAAAAGATATTTTTTTTTTCATTGAAAAAAAAAACATTTTCTACTCTGAGGAGTGCTTATTTTATGTAGAAAGACTGTCATTCACGAAAAACTATGAAAGAGTGAGTTTTCATTGATCTTCATTTAGCAATAACGGCACTATTGTATGATGTGGATAAAAAACCAAAAATTCCTGTGCAAGATAGTTTATTTACTCAGTAATTAATGATAATTATGAAAGTTTTAGCGATATACTGGGAAGAAAAAAAAATAGATTCAAAATTTTCATGAAAATGCCGTGTTATTTTTATGGCAAAAAACAACGTCCTTGGGGGGCGTTTTAGGATCGAGATAGAGAGCTGCAATTTTGAGGGGATTTCTTTTCAATTATTTAGAATATTTTGAGGGGGTGGCACGGACAAAATTCCACCAACCCCCAAATAAGGACCACCCTAATATACACGGGTTTACCTCCAAGTTCATGGTTAACCCCCGTGTATATATATATATATATATATATGGGGTTAACCCTGAATTTGGAGGTAAACCCTCGATCAAGGGGTATGAATTTACCCCATCCCGGTTGGGTGTAATTTTGAGGTTGAATTCGGGAGTAAATTTCGGGGTGAATGTCAGGGTTTTTTCCGTGAGGGTAATAGATAGCTCTTCGTAGATCGCTACTGTAGCGATACGTTTTCTTATGGTCACAACACGGTATCGCTATTCCAGCTATCTGTTAGATAGCTGGAACTGCTATACCACATTTTTTAACGGCCTTTATTCAACTACATCTGACTCATTATTTCTATAAAAATCTCCCTTTTAAAAGAGTCAAATTCAAATACATACATAATGTTTTATATAATGGTGGTCATTTAAACATTAATGATCAACAAAATAAATGTATCTTCAAATTTTTGAGGTTATAAGATATGTCAACGCGCAACACGACAGCGAAGTGTATGGCTCTTCCAACGACGTATGTATATCCCGTATAGCCATTTTAGCTATCTAACGTATCGCTCTCAGAGCTATCTACCAGGTAGCTACAGTAACGATCTAATAGATAGTCATCTGCGTATAGTTACTGTAGCTATACAGTATAGCTCTGAGAGCGATATTTTTTTCTCCGTGTATGATTAACCCCGTTTTGACGTAAGAACTCTAAGAACTCATCTGCTCTAAATTGCGGTCCCCCGTCTGTTACCATGGTTTACTTCAAATTCGAAGGGGTAAAATCCTCAAATTTCAGTGTTGACCTTGAAATTTGACAGTAAACACCCAACTTTCAGGGTACACCCCCAATTATTCGGGGTTTTTTTTCGTAAGGGGGAATTGCCCCTATATCAAATTATGCTATCCTCATTAGACTGTTTCAAAAAGAAACAACATCTTCTTTTTGTTCGGGCCCTTTCGAAAATAGTTAGTGCCAAATATAAAGAAAATTATCCCCAAAACTCAGCTATGTAGCTTGAACACAGAATTAGCGCATTTGAAAATAAGATTTCCCATGTATTTCAAATGGCAAAATTTGTTTATCTTAGTTTTATTTTTATAACTCTCTTCGTTTAACTGATGAGAATAAAGTAGACATACGGTTTTGTAGAGAATTTTAGGATCTACGAAAATGGTCCTTTGGCCCAAGCTGCTCAATTAAACCGTTAATGAGTTACAGTGGTTTAAAAGTCATATGTATAGTTGATTACTACTTACTTTTCGACAAATTAATTTGAATTATTTTTTTCATACGTTTTCTGAGAAATTTTTTTCTCTACAAAACCGTATACATACTTTATTCTTATCAGTTAAATAGAGAGAGTTATAAAAAGAAAACTAAGATAAACAAATTTTGCCATTTGAAATACATGGGAAATCTTATTGTCGAATGCGCTAATTCTGTGTTCAAGCTACATAGCTGAGCTTTGGGGACAATTTTCTTTATATTAAGCACTAACTATTTTCGAAAGGGCCCGAACAAAAAGAAGATGTCGTTTTTTTTTTGACACAGTCTAATCCTCATATTTTTCAACTTCAACATTTTCTCTTGATTTTCTCTTGTCAGACTACCTTAGGCGATAACTTGCTAAATAATTGAACCGAATAAACCGTTTCTTTCGATAATTGCATTTATAAATGAAAATAAGCTATATCTATAATGTATAGGTGAATAAAATTTAGAGGTAATAGTCAGTTCATAGTCATCTGACAGTCAATAGTCATCTGACAGTCTTGTCGGTTTACAATTGTTATTTCATTTATTATCATGAATTTTACACGTCAGTCGATTTGCATAACCTCACAAGCTTGAGATCGTACCCTTACGAACAAAAACCCCGAATAATTGGGGGTGTACCCTGAAAGTTGGGTGTTTACTGTCAAATTTCAAGGTAAACACTGAAATTCGAGGGTGAACCCCGTAATTTGAGGATTTTACCCCTTCAAGTTCGAGGTAAACCCTCATCGATCGCGGGTTACCCCCATGAGTTGAAGGTTAACCTTCAGCGATCGAGGGTAACCCCCATGAGTTGAAGGTTAACCATCGGCGATCGAGGGTAACCCCCATGAGTTGAAGTTCAACCTTCAGCGATCGAGGGTTACCCTCAAGAGCAGCGCCGGATCTAGGGGGGGGGGGGGGGCGATCGGGGGCACTTGCCCCGGGCGGCAGGTCCGAGGGGGCGGCATAATGCTGTTTGGTATTTTTTTCATGCTAATCATTCTATTTTCAAATGAATTCTATTTTATCGAAACGTAGATGTTCGTAAATTTTATTTCTTATTATCATTATACCACATTGGTCTCAAAGACTTACAATGTAACAGTTTGCGAATATTCTCCGTGAAAAACTCTCCCGAGCGAGACTAGCGAGAGTGATAAAATGGTCCCAAGGTACACGCAGCGCTCTCTTGGAGAACGTTCTCCAAACGTACGAACACATACATGCATCCCGCGCCGCCCCATCTACATAGAGTGGAGGAAGTCGCGAGCGCTTGAAACGTCTATACGCACATCGACTGAGAGTGAGAGAGATAAAGTGACCGGTACACGCATACGCATACTGCTGAGATTTGTTTGGGCAATAATATGAATAATAAAAAGCAAAAACTTTCTGGTGCGAAGTATAGAAAGTTAGCTAAGGAAAATGACAAGCAAAATCAAAATAGTGGTACTTCTATGCTAAATTGGTTAAGAAAATCCACAGTTGTTAGTAGCACAGCTTCGTCGGGGGATGATGAATCCGATAACAGCGAAGCTATCGATGATCCTGTCGACGGTTCACATACTATTTGCCCACAGTTAGATTCCATAGTAAGTAATCCCTCGATTACTTCATTGTCTGTACCTAGCACGTCGTCGGCAATACAATTACAACAAAAATCCCCGCTGGAAGGAGAAGATAATTTGCATGTAACAAAAAAGAATATACCCGCCGCATCAATAGAACCCACAGACCCTGGTACTTGGCCAGTTGCTGATGAAATGTCTGACAGCACACGCTCTTTTCTTAGTGATGCGACAGCAAAATCAGTAGAAAAATACCCAAATTGTGTGGACTTCGGTTTGTCTCAGACAGAAAATCGACATTTGACTAGTTCAGTATGGTTCAAAGTGTTACCTAATGGTGAGAAAATCAAGAGAAGCTGGTTAATATATTCTAAAACTAGAAACGCTCTTTTTTGTGCCCCCTGTAAACTTTTCCTCTATATTTCAAGTACTGCAGGATGTTTGTCGGCATTGCAAACCTCAGGGTTCACTAATTGGGAAAAAATGTCAGAAAAATTGGCTCAACATGAGTCATCATCAATACATACAGAGTGTACCATCAAATGGAAAATTCTGTTAAAAACTATCAAATCCTGCAGCGGCATAAATAAAGAATTGGAAAAGGCCATAGAAATAGAAAAGCAGAAGTGGAGAGAAATTCTTCGAATTGTGATTGATGCCATCATGTACCTTGCTGTAAATTGTCTATCATTCCGAGGATCTGAAGAAAATCAATGTACGCTCACTACCATGGGAACGAATAGCCGAGGAAATTTTCTGAATTTGATTGCTCTTCTGGCAAAACATAACTCTACTTTGAATAACAAGTTGGCTGATTTGAGAAAAGGTCAAGTATCTTACTTATCGCAAACTATCCAGAACGAAATTATAGAAATTATGGCGAAGAAAGTTTGTGAAAAAATATTAAAAAATATTAAGACTGCAAAATACTTCACCGTCATGTTTGATTGCACACCTGATATATCGCACTGTGAGCAGATGAGTCAAGTAATTAGATACGTGGAAATCAATGGAAGTGGGGAGTGTGAAATAAAAGAACGCTTCATTGACTTCATAGAAGTTCACGGCAAGACTGGGGAATATATCGCTGGACAAATTCTCAATAAACTACATGCGGACGGCCTGAACATAGACAATTGTCGTGGCCAGTCATACGACAACGGATCCAATATGGCTGACATTTATAAGGGAGTGCAATCCAGACTTCAGGAGAAGAATATAAGCTCGCCGTTTTCGTACCATGCTTACCCTACTGAAAAAGATTGTAAGATTTATTATATAAATAAAATTCTGATGAATCATTTGGTGAATCATATGATAAAGCACAAAATTTTATGACCGGATCCGGTATAAAATTTGTTACTAAATTCATCATATAATTCTCTTTACGATTGATTTTATAATTTTTTACACCATTTATCATATATTTTATTATATAATTCAACGCGCAATTTATTCTAAACTGACGATGCATCGCAAATCGAATAAATAATTTTATATTCGATGAAAAATAGATGACTAATGAAATCATGGCAGGGAGATAGAGCAACAAGGTCATGATTCCATAAAGTTGAGAAAATAACATTTATTTCCAATTTTTTGCACAAAATAAAGCTGTGAGAGAAAACAATAGGGACCATTCAACAAATACGTTCGCTTTTGGGGGGGGGGGGGGGGGGGTCGAGGTTGATGTGACGTTACAAGTCATGGGGGGGGGGGGGGGTCGGGACAATGTGACGTTCGGTTTTTATGTATAGAATTCTGGTTTTGGCACGAAAATTTCGTTTGAATAGATCGAATTATGGATCGATAGATCAAAAAAGGCATCGAAGCGGGGGGGGGGGGGGGGGGGGTAGAGATTTGTGACGTATTATTTGGGGGGGTCTAGTCAAACGAACCATTGTTACATAGGGGGGGGGGGGGGGGGTCTAAAATCGTTCAAAAAAGCGAACGTATTTGTTGAATGGCCCCATATGAGTCTTTGATACAAAATAGAAGCAAAATCGCTCGCTCATCACTTGTGATGACATCGAAGGCTGCATCGTTGGGACGCAACGAAATCCGAAAAAAAATAATTAAAATATATCAATCCACCTAAAATGATCCAGCTATGGTTGAAAAGTGAAAACGACTAGAAATAACTTGAAAATGTTATCAAACCTAGTAGGATCATTTCTATGCTATGTATATTTTTTTTAAATTTCCATTGAATTTCGTTGCGTTTCAACGATGCAAACTTCAATGTCATCACTTGTGCCCTTTCAACGACACATAAAAACATGATTCATCGTAATATCGTCGATATCAATACTTAGAGTTTAATTTGTTCACAGCGTATGACTCCCAAAGGAAGTAATATTATAAAGCTTATATCACATATGACTAAATCGTAGCCTCTCGTTTACTGCATTTGACAATGACTCTTCGATAATTATAACTAATGTAATAATAAACCTTTGAACCAAAACAAAAATAAATCAGTCTCGATAAAATTATACAAAACTACATTCATTCAAAAAATTTTACGAGTTTATGTATCAATACTTAGAGTTTAATTGGTTCACAGCGTACGACTTTTAAGGAAAGTAATATTACAATGCTTATATGACTCTTCGATAATTATGACTAATATAATAATAAACCTTTGAATCAAAACAAAAATAAATCAGTCTTGATAAAATTATACAAAACTACATTATTTCAAAATTTTTAACGAGCTTATGTAATTTTATCAACTTAGATAAAAGATTCATAAAAATGGATGGAATTTTATAAAATTATATGAATTCAATGTATAATTTTATAAAATTTTATCTGGGGTGCCATTCCATAACCTGATCACTGTCGATAGATATCATAGAGTGGTGCATGTGATGAGTTCTCTACGTCATACGAGTGATACAACGGAGTGTGTAACAGAAGAGTCGAAGTCGTTTCTATATTGCCTATCCTCCGTGGTTCAAAAGTTCAATGTTCATGTCAGTTTCGTTGTGTCTGTGTTGTTGAGCGTGAGGATTGAAGGTTATGCTGTGTTAATTATTAATATAATTAACAATATATCATTTAATTATTTTTCATTAAACCTCCGCTCAACAACAAAGACATAACGAAACTTCTTTTCCTTCTACTTCTTTCTTTCGACTTATCGCTCTTTCGAGCATGTAGTCACACAACGAAACTATCACGGACATTAAACTTTTGAGCCATGGAAGATAGGCAATATAGAAACGACTTCGACTCTTCGCTTACATACTCCGCTGTATCACTCGTACGACGTGAACAACTTATCACTGTTTGACATTCATCAACAGTGATAAAGTTATGGAATCGCACTCCTGATTGCATTTTTCAGTTGTGCGTTTGCCTCTCAATGATAATATTTTTTTCTTAGATTATTAATCTTGGCGGTGTACATAGCTGGTGTAACATATAGGTTGGCAACAACCTGGTAACTTTAGGATGACCTAGTTGGCTAGCCTGCAGAGCCCCACTAAGTTTAATAAGCATGTATTCACTCACGCCCGTGTTCTAATAAAGTTTATTTAAATATATATATAAACAACAGAGTACAATTATTACATGGCGCAGTCGATTACGAAAAACGTGCTAATAAGTTTCGAAGAAAGTGCATGAGTTAGTTAAAAAGAAATCTAAGCATGATATAAAGCTAACGGTTAAATCTATAACCTCAAATAGACGCACAAGATGGACGGCTTCAAACAGCCTAAAAGCCTGAACTTGGAGGGAAACATCAGTGAAAATTGGAGAAAGTTCAAGCAAAATTATGAAATTTATATGATAGCCACTGGAAAAGGAAGTGAAGCTCCAGAGGTTGCAGTAGCTATATTTCTGAACCTGATAGGTGAAGACGCGGTTGAATTATTCAACACATTTAATCTCAGTGATGCCGACAAAAAAGACATAACAAAGGTAATTCAGGCATTTGAAATTTACTGCATACCGAAGAAAAATGTTGTATTTGAGCGATACGTATTCTATAAAAGAGACCAAAAAGAGGGTGAAAGTTTTGAGATGTTTCTAACTGAAATAAAAAAATTATCCAAAAAGTGTGAATTCGAAGCATTAACAGACCAAATGATCCGGGATCGGATAGTCCTAGGAATCAATGATCTAACAGTACAGGAAAGGCTGTTAAGGATTGACGATCTGGATCTAAAAAAAGCGATTGATCACTGTAAAGCAGCAGAAGTGTCCAAACAACAAGCAAAAAATTTGCAAGAACGTTCAATTGACAGCATCCGAAGAGAAAAAACTACGCAGCACAAGGTGGACAAAAAAGAAGGAGCACAAGAAAACAGAAAGGAAAATCTGTTTGACTGCAGAAGATGCTCGAAGAGACATGGACCCAGACAATGCCCGGCGTACGGAAAGAAATGCACCAAGTGTGGGACCCTCAACCATTTCGCACCGTCGTGTCGTGTAAAAGTTGTCAAAGAAATCCAGGAGACAGAAGATATGGAAATAAATTCAACGAGCTTATATATAGACTCACTAAGTATAAAAGATGAAGCGAATACGTGGCGAAAAAAGGTTGTTGTAGAAGGTATAGAAATAGATTTTAAGCTAGATACCGGGGCACAAGTAAATATACTGCCAAAATTTCTGCTAGACAAGATATATGACTCGGATCCAATGCAACATACAAATGTAATATTGGAGACATTTGGTGGCTATAAAATACAACCATTAGGTACTAAAAAATTAAAATGTAGAGTAAAGAGTATTGAAACGGTTGACGAGTTCATCATAGTTCAAAAGCAAGTAACGCCAATTTTAGGGCTACGTACCTGTGTGAAATTAAATCTAGTAAAAAGGGTAGATACAGTTGAAAGCATAACAGCTGAAAAAGGAAAGTTCATAAAAAATAATCAAGGAATATTTGAAGGTCTAGGTAAATTTCAAGGTAAATGTACCATCAACCTGAAAGAAAATTGTGAACCAGTCGTTAATCCACCCAGAAGAATCCCAATCGCGATAAAAGACAAGGTAAAAGATACACTAATAGAATTGGAAAAAAGAGGCGTAATCAGTAAAGTCGAAAAACCTACTGGTTGGGTTAGCAACTTGGTAATTGTAGAAAAAACAGACAAATCATTGAGGATATGCCTAGATCCACGTGATTTAAATTTAGCAATTAAAAGAAACCCAAACGTATTAATACCAACAGTTGAGGAAATTAGTGAGAAGCTATGCAATAAAAGTGTGTTTACAGTACTCGATCTGAAAGATGGGTTCTGGCACGTAGAACTTGATAGCAAATCAAGTGATCTGTGCACCTTTAGCAGCCCCTTCGGGTGTTGGAAGTTTAATAGGTTGCCTTTCGGGATAAGCATGGCCCCTGAATACTTTCAAAACATGAATAACAAAAATTTCGGGGATATACAAGGTGTTCAAGTATATTTTGATGACCTGTTAATTGCTGCCGAATCACTTGAGGAGCATGATAAAATAATGAAGCAAGTTACTGATAGAGCTAAAAAGTTAGGTATCAAATTTAACGCTAAGAAACTACAGTACAAAGTTGATCAGGTAAAATATCTCGGACATATTTTTACTAAGGAAGGAATGAAAGTTGATTCCGACAGAATTAAAGCTATAATGGGATTAGCACCCCCAAAAGATAAGAAAGAGTTAATGAGCATACTGGGTATGGTTAATTACATAAGAAGATACATTCCTAACCTAGCCGAGCTAACAGCTCCCCTTAGAGAATTGCTGAAAGATAAATTTGTGTTTGAATGGTTTGAGAAACATACGCAAGCGTTAGAAACACTAAAGCGAACAATTATAAGCGCACCTGCATTAACCAATTTCGATTCCAGTAAGGAAATTACCATACAGACGGACGCTTCACAGAACGGACTAGGCTGCTGCCTGCTACAAGACAACAGACCAGTTTGCTACGCGTCGCGTGCTTTAAATGATGCTGAAAGAAATTATGCTATGGTAGAAAAAGAGCTACTAGGTATAGTTTTTGCAACAAACAAGTTTCATAATTATATTTATGGACAAAAAATTAAAATCATCACAGACCATAAACCACTTGTAAGCATACTAAACAATAAAAAAATCGGGGATATTGCATCCTCGAGGTTACAAAGAATGAAAATTAAACTCTTAAAATATGACCTAAAGGTAGAATACTTACAAGGGAAATTTATGCATATAGCAGATCTATTGTCGCGAAATTACTTAACCAATGAAGTAGGGAAATCGGATTGGATTACTGAAATAGTGCATTCCGTTAGCTCAGGTTTGGATATCTCAGACACTAAAAAACAACAACTCCAATTAGCAACAGATCGGGATGAAACTTTACAACTAATAAAATACTATTACGATAACGGATGGCCTGAAAAGAAAGATAGAGTTAAGGAAAAAGTTAAATTTTACTTCAAATACCGAAACGACTTGACAATTGAGGATAGATTAGTGTTTCTCAATTACAGACTAGTAGTACCCACATCACATAGACAACTAATACTACAGTTACTCCATGAAGCGCACTTTGGTATAGAGAAAACAAAAGCTAGGGCGAGACAAACAGTGTATTGGCCCGGCCTAATGCTTGACATCGAAAACATGATATCGAAATGCGAAGTCTGTGAAAAATATAGATCACGAAATGCGAAGGAACCTTTGATCGTACATGATATACCGGATATACCATTCAACAAGATTGCCACGGACATTTGCGAATATGGTGGAAAAAACTACCTTATCGTCCAAGATTATTTTTCTAAATGGCTCGAGATCTTGCACATAACTGATAAAACTGCAAACGAAGTGGCCAAACAATTAAAAGTAGTATTTGCAACTCACGGCATACCCAAACAAGTTGTAAGTGATAATATGCCTTTTGGATCTTATGAATTCAAACAGTTTGCAAAAGAGTGGAATTTCGAATCAATCACATCCTCTCCTCGCTATCCACGTAGTAATGGGCAAGCTGAAAGAGCGGTTCAAATTGCAAAAAATATCTTAAAAAAATGCAAGGAGGTTGGTAAGGACATAAATATAGCACTGTTAGAATATAGGAACAGTCCAATCACTGGACTATCATTGTCCCCCGCACAGATACTATTCAGCAGAAGGACGAGAACAAAAGTTCCTATTCATGCGAGTCTACTCAAACCAAGGCTACAACTAAATGTACACCAAGACATTGAGCGCAATCAATTCAAATATAAGCATTATCATGATCAACATGTGAAAACTAGACAGGAGTTGAATGAAGGTGAAAATATCGTAATGTATAATGATAAGAGAGTCTGGGAACCAGCCAGAGTTCTGGCAAAACACAACAGCCCTAGATCATACGTAGTCGAAGATGAGAAAGGTGAGAAATTGAGACGCAACTCAAATCATCTAAGGTCATCTCGCAATCAATATGTCCCGCAAACAGAAATTGAGCTGGAAGATAACAAAGAATCCGAACTTAGGGATGATCCTAGTCATAAGATTAATGAAGCAGATCAAGCAAGCCGCGAAGACGAAAATGTAACCATAAACCGTCCTAGTCAGGAACCCACTTGGAATAAAACTCGAAGTGGAAGACAAGTAAAAGTACCTCTAAAGTTTAAGGACTTTCATAGATTTTAAGTGCTCTGTAAAAAGGGAGATGTAACATATAGGTTGGCAACAACCTGGTAACTTTAGGATGACCTAGTTGGCTAGCCTGCAGAGCCCCACTAAGTTTAATAAGCATGTATTCACTCACGCCCGTGTTCTAATAAAGTTTATTTAAATATATATATAAACAACAGAGTACAATTATTACAGCTGGCACTTTCGACAGAAACTTCATTTTTTCAGAATGTTTAACTTTTTTGCCGTCGAGATAATCACTATACAACTCTGAAATGAGAGAAAAAAAAATACATATACATATGTAGTACATATCATATGAATTGAAACATAACCAAAAAGTATCGAAGAGATTTCAACGAAATTTTATCTACTATAGGTTAGTCTTTTTTTTTCCGGCGTGAGTTCTTTTCTTGGCGACCGTTCCAGCAACTTCGTGGTGACTTGTTTTTCATTCAAGCATCGATTCAGTCATTTCTGTCGAGGCCAAATTAATTCTATCATATTGCCGAAAAATAGAGAAGGTTTATTTTGCTGGAACATGAACCATAAGGTGGCAGATGCTTCAATGCCTTCCCCTAAGTAGATCTGTGAATAAACAATTTGATAAGCCAAATTCTGATGCCTTGTCCGATGCATAGGTCCTAACGCAGTTACTCATTTTCTCGATAGCAGATATTGATGTATCTGATGACACATTGAACAGTATTATAAATTATACCTTATTGCCTGTTACGTCATACATTTTCCGACCAATCCCATCTACTTCTGGATTTTCGTAATATCTAAGGGCATCCTCAATTCCAATCGGAATCTTATTCTTGCGCCCCACACCTATAGGTTCTAAATAAAACGAAGATGATGTAAAGCATTAGTATCACTGAGGGTCGTATTCAAATCGCTTTGTCAAACGTAACTGACATCTGATTATTTCTGATACGATTTGTTATATCTAATGTAATATAATTATGCCATTTATAACATGAACTCTTTCAGCAATAATAATACTTGTAACAGAAATCTACATCATTGGATATTTAATGAAAAATGTAGAGTCAAGTTCGATAATGCATTATAGATCAAACATTAAAAAGGACATTTTCTTTTTGAATAAAATAAAATTCTGCATTCCTGATTCATGAAGAGATTCTCTGCAGAAGAATCAATGAAATTGTTAATGAGTAACAAAATTATCAATCTTACCTATTCTTCTCCTTTTACCCCTAAGTGGAAGACGTCTCACTCCCCTTTCATTTTCGTCCGTACTGTCATCATCACCTGTAATTCATAGATTCACTCATATTGCTGTAATCACTGCAAACAATTATAAACAAAAAGTATGAATATTACCTGAAGACTCGGCTGCTCCGTCGCTATGGTCATGTAATGGTACATCTTCGTTTCCTTTCCTTGCAATGTTCTGGATAAGTGCATTATCCGGGAATTTTGATGACCCGCACTCTGAAAGATCCTTTGCAGAAATTCTAGGATCTTCTGCAAGCGTCAGACAATCATAAATATAGTTATTTGGTTGGATCTCGGCTCGTACAATATCTAAATGTGTGGGAGCATCTGGGAATGAAATTAACCCATAGACGGCAAGAAAATACAATGAACGTCTAACGTCGAATTATATTCCACTAATTTCGCACATTTAACTCCAATGAGATCAACATGTGACTGGTTTTCAAAATATTAGCACTTAAACTCAACTCTTATTCGGTATATGGAAAAGTGTTGCCCCGAGTACAAATTTTTCAGAAACGGTCTCAAGAAGTGTTGTAGCAGTCTCTCAAATCTACGAAAAAATTCCAACGACTGGAAAGGTTGCTGCTGGGCTTGCATCGATCTCTCTTAGCAATACTCAAGGTATCTATCGAGTCGCATTACAAAAGACCCCAGAGGGACCAGTCTCTTTCGAGTCCAGTTCAAGTAGACCTCAACACATGTCTTTACCTAAGGCTTTACCTAATTGTAAGTCTAAACCAAATCGAGACTTGAATGTGGAAATTCAGAGCTATTGAAAAATGTCTACTCAGGCCATTAACGAAATAATCTCCAATTTAACGCAGGATTAAATATATTAATTGCATGCAATGGAAACAAGCTTGTGAATATATTTTCTTGGAAATGTAATGAAACTTTCAATAATTATAATAAATTATATCAATGCCCTCAGCGTCGATTGTCAAAACATTAGAAATATGAGCTATTATGTATTTACCTATCCTGAGGCTGCTACTTTTTGGTTGTGCAATTTGTTTCATGTTCCTTTTACTATTTTCATCATCGAAATTTCCATCGGTAATGTCACCTAGAATTCATTTTCGAATTTTATCTTGAGAGTTCACAATAAACTCCATTACCAGAAACTATAAATTATTACCTTCTCCTGTACGTCGGCTTTCGTAGAATGTTGGATGTATTGTTTGTTCGCTTTTATTTTGGTTGTCTGCTGTTCGATGAGGCGTATTCACATGATTCAAGTGAAGTTGAACTCTTTGAATGTGTGCGATCAATGGCTTGGTTTTACTGCCAAATTCGGCTGATGCGCTACGTTTTGCACCACCACCATTGTGGGAAATATCATTGCTAACTGTAATTTTGATTGGTAATTGGTTATAAAAGTTGAGAAAAATTCGAACAATATGCACAAAATTAGGGCTAAAGAGTAATTGAAGTCGAAATTGTCAAAGTTAAGACGAAAATTATTTCATTTTAGATAATTAAATAAGACTCAAATACATACTGCAAGCACATTAAAAACTTTTTTTCAACCTCAGGATCATTACTACAATTAAAACGTCTTCCTATCAATTATCTCCGTTATAATGAAAAATGGTTAACATCTTGAAATCACCAATGAATCACCGTTACCGAAAGAACCAACGGTACATATTATTATAGAGAAAGCACATTGCAAACACCTTTACCGTCATCATGATGTTCGGGCAGTACTCGATTCAAATAGTCTGTTTCATCATGATCTCTACTGAAGAGGTTTCGCCGTACTTTTCTCTCTTCTTTAATTTTGATGTTACCTGAGATCGGTTAAAAGCGAGTGACATAGCATGTCATTAATGATATGTCATCAATGTATAACATGTTTATGAGGGTAATTAAAAAAAAAAAACTTTTTCACCAACAGGCCCAAAGTTTCATTTGGGTAAAAAAATATGCTCGTTAAAATATATGAGTTCTTAATATTAATATGAGCTCATTAATATTAATATTAATAAGAGCTCATATTTTAACAGGCATATTTTTAAACCTAAATGGAACTTTTGAGCCTGTTAGTGAGAAATAAAAAAAAAATTTGTCGTTTGAATTACCCTGATGTTCATGTCTGGGTAAATTCCTAACGTCCGAACACTTAGAGTAGTGTTGGGGTAGCCAGGAATCCAGCGCCTGCAAATGTTTCCCGATTTTAAGAGAAGGAAAGCCCAAAACCACTAAAACAATTGACAGTTTTGAATGGTCGCCACGTCAACGCTACTCCGAGTGTTCGGACGTTAGAAATTCTCCCTGTATGTGTTACTGTTCAGTCGATCAGCTATTTATACGAAAATTACAACTGAACATTTGCGGATACGGTCATATCTTTTGAACAAGAGATCAAGATACTTGTATCTAATGATCTTGAAACATTCATTGATTAAAAGTTTGACTCTATACGAGTTGACGTAACACAAAGTTCCAGTATTGGTAAAGTTCAGTAGACGTAATGGACTAACACATGTATTTGAATATATATAGGACTTCAAGGGAGTAATATGGTATGGAGTTTGAAAATATGTATAATAATGCTTACGTGATTCCAGGATTGGATGCCTCGACCTGTTTTGATTCTCAAATCCGTGTAACGACTTCTGTGATTCCTCTTTCTGCCTATCAGTATCTTTGCGCCCCGCATCACCTTTTTTTTGGTTTTCATCCTCGTCATCCGAACCAGCAGTGAATCGTTTCCTTGATGTACGCAAGATCCTAGACTTATGTTTATTGAGAATATCAACATTCTGCTTAATTTGTACATCTTACAACAGAGCAGGAGTTTAATAAGTTCACTCCGTATGCTAAGCTCAGGTTATAGCTGTCATACAGATTTCTCTAAGGAAACGCGATCATACGCAGAACTTCCGATTGTTTCTATTGTTTTCTGTAGGGCAACTTACAAATTAAACTAAGTCAGGGCTAACCTACGATTGTGGAACCAGGTATAATTGTTCATTACTTTCTATGAACAATTGGTTAATTTTAATTTAATATTGTGTTGTGTATACGTAGACAAATGTATAAATGTATCGGGTATAAACATACATGGAGCCTTCCATGTCGCATTGACCCGCTTCTGACCTTCAAATTTCTGTTTCTGTCAACGTATTTTCAACCATCGCAAATTCATCAAGTTCGCCAATGAACCATTCGGGATTTTTTTACATATCACAGAAAAAATGCAATTACAACGATTTCATAGACAGGAAAAGAAAATAAAAATTTAAATACGGAATATTTAACTAACAACAATTTTCAATAATTTCATTATCAGACTACAGAATGTAGAACCCTCCATCAATACCAGACAGAGATTGATGATATTCCTTCTGAACATGAAACTGAGGAACCCAGTATGGTAAGTTCTTTAAGGGAAGACCCTAGTGAAACTGAAAACTTTTACATCTTTCTTATGATCGAAATTATTTATAGGTCATGTGAAACTATATTTCAAAACTAAGAAAATCACACCTTAAGCTGTAAGATCACTTGAGAAATGTAGAAGCTACGCAACATTCAATGGTAAAAATGTACTGAACTTCAAAATGCTTCTTGCGTCTTAGTTTTCATCGCATCATATTTCTCTTCGCTTGAGGTCTTCAGCACACTGAGGCGAAGAAAGTGAGGGATCGGATTTGAGATTGGATGACTCGTTTCATTTTGAGAGAATTTATTATTATTGATTTCAAATTTTTAGCATTTTTCCTTTTATATAAGAGCAAAAAAAATGTTCCTTTTGCAATAGAGTGAAACCGATCCCTCATTTTGTGCATAAGGTCTGTGTGAATCTTCACTGCGAAGGAGAAGTTGATCGGAGCAAAACTCAGATGCAAGAAGCATTTAGCGTAGCTGAAAGGATAGTTCTGAGTAAATGGCATTTCACCCTGCATAAAATGACGGATAAGAATCCGGAGTCCAAATTCTATACGGCCCGATACGGCAAAGTGTCGTATTTTGAATGACAATTCCTCACGGTTTTACGCCATTCTATTCGGACGCCCCTTCGGTGTCCCTATCCGAGTCTATGCGTGACAGAACCGCGATTTTTAAAAATATCGGTACGCCTCTTATACGGTTTTAAACGGAGTGTAGGATGCCCCCTGCGTATGCGGTTCTATACGGAGCGTATTCGGTTCAATCTGTAATGTACGCGCACATAAAAGTATGTTCGGGATACTGTCCTATCCGGAACGTACAAAAATTACATCAATTAACATAGCATGGAGCATCATCGCAGTCCTTTTTTTTTTTTTTTTTTTTTTTTTTATCTTCAAGCATCAGCGCTTTAGGGGGAAGCCCATATATCGAGAACATACATACTGATAACACATGACCAATACAGGAATTAGACGACGCTTGTAGATGATATTCTCCGCCTCTATATATACTCACCAACTCCTATAAGTGGCACTCGCGAGAATATCGAAAGCGGTGGTCGCCACCTTACGAGAAAATATTGAAGTAATGTACATTACATGGAAACCGGATAGGTACGGATAGAACCCCGATCCCAACTTAGAAAATTTTGTGTGAATAATCACATCGTGAATCGCGGGATAGAACCCGGATAGGTACGGACAGAGCCCCGATTGGGACTTAGAAATAATGACACAAACAGCAAATATTTCTATGGCCTTGCAATGCGCAGCATCCAAGCCCGACGGTAACGGATATAGCCCCGTGACGTACTTTAAAATATTATAGACGCGATTTTCATGACGAACGCTGACCGGATAGAGCCGAATACATCACTGAGCTCGAGTTTTCGGTCCCGAATATATTCCTGATAGGGACGGATAGAGCGCCGCGTGGGACTTTGATGTTAGAAAATGCGCGAACGAAACCAGATAGGGATGGGTATAGCCCCGTGACGTACTTTAAAATATTTTAGACGCGATTTTGATGATGAACGCTGACCGTATAGAATCGCATACATCACCGGACTTGGGTTTTCGGTCCCGAATATATTCCTGATAGGGACGGACAGAGCGCCGCGTCGGACTCTGATGTTAGAAAATGCGCAACCGAAACCAGATAGGGACGGATATAGCCCCGTGACGTACTTTAAAATATTTCAGGCGCGATTTTAATGACGAACGCTGACCGTATAGAATCGTATATATCACCGAGCTTGCGTTTTCGGTCCCGAACATAATCCGGATAGGTCCTCCAGCGGCCCGAGTACATTCTGTCGATACGATAGGATGCGGATAGAACCGCATGAACTGGTGTCGGACATAAATACTGAATTCTATACGAAATTCTATACATTCCTATAAAATCCTATACGACAGTTTAACCAGGGCAGTGAAAACTGGTTTAAGTTAAGTAAATTCTCCAGAATATATGGCACAAAATGATTGGAACGGTCATATCATTAAACTTTATGATCAACGTATCTCAGATTTTCTATTTTTGCTGGGGTGGCATCTCGGACCGTGACTGCTCTTCGCCCTGCATCTGTAGCTTCATCGTCCCAAAAAAGGAAATCAAAATACGAACTAAATTAGCTGTTGCGGTTCCCAGAGAAACTTGGTGCTGATCTATAACACTCGTCCATCTCCGGCTGTTGCCTTAGAACAGTAACGCACGCCTCGCCCAACAGCGCTCACTGCTGCCGTTAAGGGGATGCATACACCTTGAAAATAATTTTCTTCAAATTACTGCTACGCTCCGAGAGAACATTCTAATGACTCAGTTTTTCTACAGTTGATTAGTGCTATTTTGATACATAGTTCATGATTCTTCCAGATTTTATGTCCTCCGCTGAACATAAATTCAGTCCACCGAAGAAAAAGCAGTTGTCGTAGGATGCAGGTTGCTGCGTTGGATGAAATTTTTTCAATTTTTGAGGAAATATTCTTTATAAATGTAATTTCGGACCAAACCAATAATATTTGATGAATGTAATTCTTAGACATAGAAATTTTTGGTTTCAAAACATTTTTTCCATAATGATGGAAAAAAAATTCTTACAAGCAAAAATTTCTATGTCTAAAACCTCAATTCATCAAATATTATTGGTTTGGTCCGAAATTACATTCATAAAGAATATTTCCTCAAAAGTGGAAGAAATTTCATCCAACGCAGCAACCTGCATCCTACGACAACTGCTTTTTCTTCGATGAACTGAATTTATGTTCAGCGGAAGACAATAAAATCTGGAAAAATCATGAACTATATATATCAAAATAGCACTAATCAACTGTACGAAAACTGAGTCACTAGAATGTTTTCTCAGACCATAGCAGTAATTTGAAAAAAATTATTTTTAAGGTGTAATCACCCCCTTAATTTTGAATAGAGCTTTGTTTCAGCACTTACACTAGATACGCTGCGGAAGAAAGCTTTCGTTAGCATTCTTAGCCCTTCTATGGCTGATCTCTCATGAAAAGATATTAGTTTCTCAATTAATAAGGATTTTCAATCTAGCGACTGCCAATTCTTAGCGTAGCGTTGATGGTTTTCTCCAATTCAGGGACATTACTTATCCATCACATAATTGTTGTCCTACAGAAGTTGAATTTAGAACCAAGAAAATATGTTCACGAAGAAATTTTATATTCTGAGCGCTCCAGCTTTTTATTGCATTTCGGAGTCCTGCAGTACCTATACCCATATATACATGGCTATGTAGTTCATACTTTGACTTTATGTCTCATGAAACTTACTTCCAATGGTATTTTCAATAGTTTCATAAAATTCTAGAAGTTTATTGTGGAAAAGCAAAAAAAAATTTTTTTTTTTCAATCAATTTTTTTTATAATATTAGCTGTCTGTAAACTAGAAAAAATCAGAGGGCCTTGAATATTTTTCACAAGGTGGAGACAGGCCCCTAGAGTATATTTCCAGCAAAAACGCAAAATCGAATTTTTAGGCGATTTTGTTCAAAATCTCAGTAGGGTCTTCCCTTAATTCACTGCTGAGACACATTGGAGAGAGGTGTTTTCTGTATGAGTGCTCGAAGGTGGTCATGACTGCACGAGCCCGAAGGCGAGTATAACTTGTCGACAACCGAGTGACGCGCCTTCACATAAGTGAACAGGAAAGTCCGTTTTGTACACGCACATCTTCTTCAAGTGCTGTTGGCAGTACACCAAAATTTGGACCGCATGTTTGCACAGAAGATTTCTTTTAGTGATTAGATGATGTGCAAAAGCGGACTTTCTGTTCAAGTGTATTTTGAAAAAACATTCAAGAGATATTTGAGAATGAGTTTCACTAATACGGTTGATACAATAAAAATCAAGTTCTTTATTTGTAGGTAGGTCTTGATAAATGATATGATGTTACAGCCTGACCGTGGGGTTGTTCCAAAAGCACAGCCCAAAGGTTCAGTTTCAGCGTATGCCTCCTTTATTGTCCACGTGGACGGGGATCTCGGGAGGCTCTTTAGGGGAAAGTTACTTAGTTGGAGCGTGCGAGTGCCTAATGTACTAAAATATATGTATATATAGAAGTGCTATATTGTCTTACCCTTTTTGAGTCTAACTCGACGATATCCACTATTTTAGGCGTTGAGAGTTTTGGGGGTTGATCAGCGTCGGCGGTGTAGAACGATCGTCTTGTCAGAGTGGTTTCTATGGTGCTTACGATGCACCTGGCGCCTTGATAGTCAACGGTATGTTGATTAAAAGTCTGTGGTTCGTCTTCTTAGTACTCGTGGAATGGCCCTTTCGGAAGCTCTGCTTCTTCAGGTGGTTAATTAAACTCGACTACTGGGTTTACGTTATAAGCTTCACTAGTATTTATATTTGGGACTATTACGGTGTCTTTGCTATCCTCGTCTTGGAGGTTTATATTTGAATAGAAGTCGGAAATGTACCCCGGTAACCACTCTGGAGTTTGATTGTCCTGATTCAACTTATTAATTGATTCCAGGATTTTATCGTGGCGTGATTTTGCCTTGGCTAGTCGAGCGTTTGCTCGCTTCCCTGATCTGCGTTTAAACTTCTTTAGTTTTACCACAGATCCATTCATCAATCAAGGAAAGGACTTGTGGTTGAAACGTTGGCTAGATTATACAATCTTCGCCCTAACGTTTTGTGTAGATGGAGTAGAATAGGGTTATACAAGCTTGGGAGACTAGCTCCCTGGTCAGGGCCGGAACTTGGACTGAGGAGGCCCCGGGACAAAACAAAATTTGGGACCCCTCCCCCGCCATTGATGAATTTTTTATTATATGAATTTAGATTGAACGAAAGGAAAAAATCACAGCATATTTTGAACAATCTTATGTTATCTTATATTTTGAACACTTATATTGTTGGTTACACACAATTCTTTTAAATCTTAACGAAGTATAATTTGTTCGCCATAACACGTTAAATCATTCATAAAAAGTTTCACAGCATTTCAATTGTTTACATCTAATATCACCGAGAAATAATAGTACTTATAATCTGGCCATCTTTCACAATTTACAAACGCATTTATCACATATCATTATAAACTTAAGAAATTACAACCGCTTTTATGACATCTTATTATAAACGCAAGAAATTGAAATTGAAACGCCTTTCTTCTTGATTTTACAGACGCAAACTCGTCAATGACTCTATCAAAGTCAATTTCGCGTGCTCTTCGATTTTCGATGGACAGTAGTGCTAAATTGCTGAGTCTGTCTTGTCCCATTGAGCTCCGCAAGTAGTTTTTGATCAATTTCAATTTAGAAAAAGTCCGTTCAGCTTTCGCAGTGGTGACAGGGACAGTTAAAAACATAAGGAGTGCTGTGCACACATCCGGATAACTTGACGACAATGACGCATTCTCAATGATTAAGAAACGGGCTAACTCTTTTACATCTTTAAAAAGACTGATCTCTTTTGAAAATGTTGACCTAACAGAAAGTATCTGAGAGGAAAAAGAAGAGGATACGTCATTTGAAAAAGTCTTGGAAAACTCATCAGCTTTTTGCTCCAAGTCACTCTGCGACGAATTTGTGAGGTATTGAGGTTGTAGGATTTGATAAGTATCCAAAACGTTCTCAGTAGAGTAGCTATGACAGCCAAGATTCATGACAGCCAAGATTCACCCTGTTCACCTGTCTGGAGTCAGGACCCGCGCCTTTACCTTTTTCCAGAAAGTTCTAAGCCGCGCTTTTATGTCCGATTTTTATGTCCGATTTTTATGTGATAATTAATTGTGCCAATCAATCGTCAGATTTTTTCTATGGGGTAATCCTACCGGTTATCCCCTACCGGTTTTCTACAGCCCCCTGCGGTGAGTGACCCTGCGTTTATGTCACAGTATCGTATCTACAGTATAGCGAGTGCAAGTTCCCCAGTGCAAATCTACAGTATAGTGAGCGCAAGTTTCCCAGTGCAATGACGGTAATCGTCAGAATTTTTTACGGTAGGTCATACCGGTTAAGCAGTGATCTACGGTAGGTATATAACCGGCACCGTGATCGTGAGGCGTCAGAATTCGATACCGACAATTCAGTGATCTACAGTAGGTATATAACACGCACCGTGATCGTGAAGCGTCAGAATTTTATATCAACAATTTGTCAGCGTGATCGTGAGGCGTCAGCAATTCTGTTGCTATGCCTCGCATATTCATCGAGCCAAGGGCGAATCTCGTCGCGATGCAGAACAATTCTGCTGATCGGCAATAATTCAAGCCCTTGGACTTAGCTCGTGACGCAAATGGTTGGACGATTAGACGTTCTAGTCGCCGAATTTTGCTAAATTGGCGTTTTCCACATGGTTACAGTTGCACACGATTCGAACAAAGTTTGTACCTTTGGCCTGGCTCATGACGCAAATGAACATTTTTAACGAAATAGCTCGAGTATATTAACTGACAGCGAGGCTGATATCACCATCTTATCATCGACAGAAGTCGACAGTTGACCAGAAGTTTCAATTTTACTCAAATATCAATCCGCAGTTTGTTTAACTCCACAGTTTTAACTAAGTTGACCAGAAAGTTTCAATCCAACGCAAATATAAATCCGCAGTTTCTTTAACTAAAATATAAATCTGCAGTTTTAACTAAGTTGATCAGAAAGTTTCACAATATAAATCCCCCAGTTTTTAACTAAAATATAAATCCACATAAATCTGCAGTTTCAACTAAGTTGATCAGAAAGTTTCACAATATTAATCCCCAGTTTTAACTAAAATATAAATCCGCAGTTTGAAACTAGAATATAAATACTCTGTGATGGCGCGAATCATAATTTTAACAATCCTAAGCAGCATCATTGCTATAAACGTGCCGGCATACCCTATTAACTCTAGACCGTACCTTCATGATTTGCAAATTGGCGTGTCCCCTGCGGCTATGATGAATTCGAGTCTGACGTACCGGCAACACTTCCCGCCGTTGGAATATATCAACGCTACAGCAGACGCGCTAACGCTGCTACAAAGACATCAGCAATTTACGGGCACCACATATAATAACGTTTTAAACGTTTACCACTCGGCTGTGGTAAGACCGGGAATGGAATCGAGTGCAGCAGACTCCTTGACAAGTACAGTATGTAAGTTCCAATTAAATTTAACTGTGAAGATATTTTGTCCGACTCCTATTAAAAATAAGACCAATTCAAACTTCACGGGGCGGTACCTTTGTCCAAAAATTTGATAGATTTTGCGTTTATCGGACTCATCTTTGAATTCGATTCATATGTATGATCCCGAAATTTAGCAAACTGTTTTATTTGTTCTTAGCACCGGTAACTCCGTACTATAGCGTTTTGGAAGAGTTGGAGTCTGAGTCCTCATTCGGCTGGATTAGTAGGGACGATGAAGGTAAACGGAAATAAAGTTTACATGGTTCTATTCATATTCGCAAATTTGTGAACGTATGTAAACCACCTTTAATAATATGATCAAAATTTTAACTACCATTGGTTTATTTGTCTGGTTACAGAGTAGTCAGCCATCGAGCCGTGATCAACGTCTTGCTGATCATATTCGTAGTATTGAATGTAGTTGTACTTATAATTATAGAATAGTAAAGTTCAAATACTTTATTGTATTTCTAGAATAGTTTATGGGGAAAAATAAATCACATGTCAGCATTTTCAGTCTTTATCAATTAGTGATAATTTGTCCTTTTTATTAATGTTTGAACGATGAGTTCAATTTCTACTGTTTTCGATCCGGATTCGTTGAGGCGATATTTTTTGTTGAGACGATATTTTTTGTTCAAAATTGTGAACGATTTCTCTTGAGCGCTTGGTTTTCGACATTCAGTTCGCTGCTTCTTCGGACTGCATGGATCAACCCTCTGGGAAGGCTGAGCTCCCCTGCAGCTGGGATTACATGCAATCAAAGATTGCGGCCTCTCGTACGGTCCAGGGTTTGCACAAAACAACCAATGTTCGTTTCCATCGCACGTTTCGGTGTGGTATTGCTCCTCATGGGATTCAAAATTATTTGCTGATGCAGCCATTTAATAGAGGATTCGAGTATAGAAGCTATTCGAATACGAAAGCAGAAACAACTTAGACTGTTGGATCTTGGAACTGTAGCACTGTATTTATACGTTGGAAGAGGGTGATTCTGATTCCGCTTAACTTTGTGTAAATCAATTTTACCTGCGTATGATTGGAATTCTGATTACTATCAAGCGTCGCATGGGAGGCGATTCTTGAATGCTAATCGATTTGTCAATGTAAAAATTTCACAACTTATTAAACTACATGATAGGTAATTTGTGTCGTGATCCGCCTCTCTGAAATTTTTCACCTGTCATAATGCAACTTTGTAGCACGGATTACTACGCTACTTGTTAATATCGTGTATCAGATCTATCTTTACGAGCATCTGCACGTCACTTAAGATTAACGTCTGCGGCTATGGATAAAATCAATTTCACGCACGTAATAATGAAATTCTGATTACTATCGAGTTTCACATTGAGAGGTACTTTGTGTAATGGATGCATATGCTTAAATTTTTTTACCTGTCATATTGCAACTTTGTAGCGGGGATCGATACACCACTGCGTATTATCGTGCATCAGATCAATCTTAACGAGCTTCTGCACGCCGCTTAAGATTAACGTCTGCAATCAGTTTGCAACCGCCTGAGGGGCTGTGATATAATTGGCGTTTACGACAATCACTGTATCTATACGTTCGGAAGAGTTAATCAATTTTACCCATGTATTAAAGGAATTCTGATTAATATCAAGCGTTGCATGTTCATTGCTAATTGATTTACCCTCACCAACTGACTGTCCTCTTAAATGTGGGAAGGATACTGACAACAATTCATGATATGTTATTAACGATTTATTTCAAAACATCATATTCAGGTTTCAGGATACTTTCTACATTATTTCAGAATATTATACATCCAGGTTGGGAATACTCCGCAAAGTGAATAGAATCGGACGGATACGTTTAGAAACCTGACTGTAGTACACGCCGCCATCTTCAGCAACCATCTTCAATTTTTGGAATAGGTGGTCGTCACTCAGTAGCCTTGCAGCCATGCGTGGTGGCAGATTTTCGGAAAAGGTTTCATACGGATCGTCTCCACCAAGTATGTCGGCTATTACGTTTTTTCGTCCTGATAATGCTGTTATTTTCCGTAATCCGATGATAATATGCACACCGCTAATCGATTTTCTCATGGGAAGACGTTCACCGCATAAGCCCAACTGACCGATTTTAACTAACTCTTCGTCGGTGAAGTTGTGGGTAGATGCGTCCTCAACCAACTCCTTCGCGTTGAACACGTTGACGTCAGATACATCAGTGTTCCCAGAAAGGCTCACGACGTTGAACATTTTTTATCAACAAACTTTGCAAATCTTGAAAGTTCTATTCGATGCTCACCCTCCCGAATTTAGACAGCAAGTAACTCTGATCTCGAAATGTAGTCATATTCATACGTGTGGAATTATTAGATAAACCGGTTTTCACACCGGCTCAAATACTTTTAATCAATCTTACCATTAGTAGATCTCAGCCATTGATTAATTAAATCAAACTGATCAACCCAACGACGGTGATGAAAATTTCTTATGAACAGGTCTTTGAAATTAAATCAAACTGATCAACCCAACGACGGTGATGAAAATTTCTTATGAACAGGTCTTTGAACTGAAAATCCGACAGGTATCAGATTTGAACTGAGCAGTTGTACAGGTGTCAGATTGTATGAACTGAACAGTTCGATAGTATGATGAGCATCAGATGCTTTGAACTAATATTTAAGAGGGAAATAATCTTATCTAAAGGTGGAGAACTAATATTTAAGTGGGAAATGATGTTGGCTAAAGGTAGACTCGTCAGAACAATATATTTATGTATCCATTTATTGAACAAGGTTTAGATTCACATATAGTTGAACTCAACTCGGTTGTATAGTCCTCCGAGGTTATGCATGTGAAGGCGACTCTCATCGGCAGCCAGTATCATTTTTTGGAATAAGTCTTCATCATCAGTCAATACTTTCGACATCCGCGCAGGTAAAAAAGCCGAGAATGTATTTTCCAAGTCTATGGCAATCCTCGTATCGAATCTTGTTTGAACCTTCCGCAAGCTGGTGACGGGGCAGTGTTTATTTACTTCGAGATCTGACAATTTCTTTGTGGGAAGGTATTCATCGCAGCGTCCAACCTTGTTGATTTGAGTCAAGTCCATGGCGTTACTCATATCAGATTTATACTTCCCAACTTTTTCAGAATATGATTCAGATCCAATTTAGTCTGAATCAGAGTTTTTACGTCGCCAATATTTTTCAAATGTAGTTTTATTCGCAGTTTCAGTTCTTGCTGCTTGTGAATGGTTCTCATCGAGTGCGAAATGAAGACTGATGTTTAAGACTTGAATTTCAGCCCTTTTATACCCGATCACAGCCCCAGTTTTAATCCATGCACGAGATACCACGTTTTTAGCATCGATGCATGGTTGACAGCGCAACGCATATGATGGTCACTACACCTGAGTTCGCGCGGGTACAACACCCCCAACTTGTCCAGTGAAGGACAGCCATACTTGTCCATTTCAACGAAGTTTGCATTACTCCACTTTCTGAACCGATCAGCTATTTCCCGATTTTGCACAAAATAAATGTACTCTTCCGATTCGTTTAAATGTTCAACAAAAAATGATTAAAGTTCGGTGTACGGAGCCCAGCCATTCCACCAAGACATTCCATGATATTCACTTTCCTCTGCTGCAGTTGTACGCAGATCATCCGACAGGTCGTAAATATCGTAAGGCTCTTGAAGCTTTATGTGCACTATTTTTTCACTCTTATCGTTCACTAATGCGATTTCTTTGAAGACAAATTCGTCCTCTTTTCCCGTGAAACCCAACGTGTCAATGAATATGCGAAACATCGCTACGAATGAGAAATGTTTCAACAAATTGAACGTCTTACAAATTGAATTCCTATAGTTTAGTCGTGAAACTTTCGATAGAATGGTGCTATCAGCCTCGCTGTCAGTTAATATACTCGAGCTATTTCGTTAAAAATGTTCATTTGCGTCATGAGCCAGGCCAAAGGTACAAACTTTGTTCGAATCGTGTGCAACTGTAACCATGTGGAAAACGCCAATTCAGCAAAATTCGGCGACTAGAACGTCTGATCGTCCAACCATTTGCGTCACGAGCTAAGTCCAAGGGCTTGAATTATTGCCGATCAGCAGAATTGTTCTGCATCGCGACGAGATTTGCCCTTCGGCATGATAAAAAAACTGAAATATTGCGATATTGACAGTCGCTTTACTGTTCATGAGAGATGGGAGGAAGGGGGTAATTGCACCGAGCGTTAACGCAGGGTGATCTGTTTGCGGGGACCGGTTACCCCCCAAAAAATAATCGAACATTGTAGAGGGGGTTTTACGAGTGTTCCGAACATCTCAGTCAGTCGATTTACCGAAGCAAACTGAACAGTAAGTACAGACTTTGCTCCATCAATACCATTCAACTTATTCCCATTTATTTCTTCTTTGAATTTAGTTTGTAATTGAAAATGGCAAGTGCTGATAAAAAATCACTGGAGGCGAAGCCCCAACAGGACGTGAAGCCTGGGGAACCGGTGCAAGCGGAGAGCTCCAAGCCAAAAGTCGAGCAGGTACGATTCAAAATTATACGATTGTGTGAATAATGAATTATATGTTAAGAGAGTCCAATTCTGAAATATATGCAAAATTGAAGTTTTAATAAAGCGCAATTCGTGAACATTTCTATTTCCAGGAAAACCCTTAAACCTCGAAGGCTCCCGCAATTGGTATTCCTGCAGGTGAGGAGTCCGACGACGACGAAGAGGATTTTCAGTTTAAGACACGCGAAGAGGTTCTGCGTGAACTTCAGGAGATTTGGGAAGAAAATCGGCGAATCTCCATGGAGGAATGGGATATGGGGTTGCGGTAACGACTGAATAAACAGTATTTTTTGTGAAACGAATATAGTTTTTTATTTTACCACCCTACATCGATCACTAATTCTAAATACATTTTCAATAGCACAGTCACCCAAGTGGCTGTCACACCTTGGTTGCCATATATTAGATATTATTTCATCAGCCAAATAGGCTGCATTAACATTAAACAATCGTTTTAAAATTAATTTAACCGACTTGGTTGTAACTGAAACTGATGGAGAATTTTCGAGATGAGGTCGCACGAGATATAGTAGTTCCGAGTAAGGTATATTTCCGTCGTTCCAGCTGAATCCATGATTGATTTTACTTTCAATCGCCAAACGTTGGTGGTCCTTGGATAAAATTGACCAGGTATATGGGGGCTTGAAGATAAAATGTTGCAAATCAAATTCGTTTTTTAGAACTGCAATTTCTTTCACAATAAACATGTCGTTGAGCCCTGCAAACCCCTGGACATCGACAAATGTGAGCCCCATGGTCGCGTATACCTTTATGCAAAATACTCGGACTCCCCAGCATTTATAGAAGCTCGTGATCCCTCCCCGACGACTTTCACCGAGGCTCGTGATCTCACCCCGACGACTCCAATTTTTATTCAAACTATCTTTCGAACCACGTTCGTTAGCGGACTGTATTCGATAATTTTATCATGAAAAATTAATCAATATGCGGTTGTGTTTGCAGGCACGTTAGCGTTGCACTGAAACTCAGGACGTATATCTACGCTTGCACTTTTGAGAGATTCATTCTGACGCGAACAATCTATTACCGCGATAGGAGCATGTCTTTTGAATGTATCTAAATCAAGCAATGGTTCCGGCGCCTCAGTTGCACCATAGTACGATGCCTTAAATTTAACGTACATATCATAAAGCAAGGCATACCGTTTCCGATTGAAATCTAAATCTAACTTATCGTAGGGATATGATTCTGAATTAAGGTATAGGCGAATGTTTGTCAATTGGCAATGGTCAAATACGCTGGGATCTTGGGTAAGTATATTTCTACGTCCAGTCTGCAGCGCCAATACCACATACCGTGGTCTCTCAAGTTGAACGGCGGTTTTCACGGACCAGGTATGATGAGTAGTTTCTTGAAGCACTGGATACTCGTACAGATCCCATGAACGAAAACTCATTTGAATCGATGTACCACTCTCAAGAAGATGCAAAAGCTCCAATTTTTGCAAGTCTTCGACAGTTATATGTGGCAGACGCCATTGTAATTTATTAAGCTTCAAAGTTACCGCTGTATTGGTGTTGCCGATAAAAATAGCATTCGAGTCAGTCCTTGATCGAATTAAAATCAGCTCATGACGTGCGTTGGTGATAATTCGTTTATAATCTTCACAGAACCCGAGCAGAATGCTGAGTGGTATGCAATAATTAAAATACCCGTTATCCAATTCAACTAAATTTCCCGGTACTGCCCAATTTGCAACCTCTAAGGCTTTGCCAGCATTAGTACTAAATGATAAATAATTTTTTATAGTAGTGGTAATTCCAACATTTTTGCATCGATCAATTTCAACCCCATTCAATTCATACCGAATTTCATCGAAGAGAAAAGCCATCACATTGTTGACAAGTTTGACATTTTTCACAGGCTGATGGACACCGGATGCGTCCGCTACTGAACTCAGTAATGTACCCTCGAGGTATAAAAAACTGTTGCAAGGCAGCGTATACAAATCCTGCTGTTGAATTGGAATTCGTATCTCGTCGTTATTTTGATATGATGTACTTGCGTAAGGGGCATGAGCATGAACTTCAACCCGAGTTATACTGTTATCAAATACCGGTCGAGCATTAATGTTTAACATACTTGCCATTTCTATCTTTTACACGAAATCCTAATGATTTTAAAAATTCGGCGTTATCGGGTGTTAGCAATTGGCGGACTGCGTATGGTGTTGTTTGTTTGACCAAACTTTGAATACTGAGAGATGGTTGTGCGGGCATGGGATATTTGTGCACGCTTTCATAGATCAACATGATGAAAAAAATCACCGTTCTTTTACGTGCAAACGAATCGTTATCTCTTCTCCCTGAAAGTTGACTAGGTTACCGTCTTGATCCACAACGCGGACTGTTATGTTGTCTATTACGCGAGAGCTGAGAGGTAAGTAAATGACGTGGTAAGGTGACTCCGAGATTTTATAGCCCGGGGGGACGTTTGCAGAGAATTCATGAATCGTGTGCACAGGTCGAGCGTTGCTATATGCTCCAGCGGTGATGTTACACTCAATTCGTATAATATTAACTCTCAAAATATTGACTGGCAAATCGGATTCGTGCCAGGCGTTAGCTTCAAGCTTCCGTTTTGTAAAACCTAGCAGCGAGCCGAGGTTATTTTCCTTACTAAAGTCAATGTCATACTTGCACTTCAACTCACATTTTAATGTATTGTTGTTTGGGCGAAATACTATCGCGGGAGGAGATTCGGAATCGCCAACTAGCTTCCCAGATAAATACCTATTCAAATCATCAATCTCATAGGATCCTTCTGGAATAGTAATCTTTTTGTCGCCATCATAATAAACTGTATTGTTTGTTCTGTCAACATTAGGTATTGAGTTGAATGTTTCGAAATCTACTAATCCCAGTACATATTCGACATTTTCACGTAGGACAATAGGCGGAAAATAGTTTGCACTTAGAACAGATGCTGACCCCGAAAGCGTGAGCGTCAGAGACATATCGCGGTTGCACGTATACTGAAGTTCGAATGTCAATGTAATCTATGTATTATCGTTTCAAATACAAACAGTGAATTGACAATGTAATCTATGCATTATCACGTAAAAAATATAAGCAAAGCTGTCCACATATTGCAGAATTATAATTTTGATATTGTTTGTGGTTGTATTCAATTTGCACATTGTTTCCAAAATATTGAATAAATTCTTTGTGTGGGGGCAAATTTCCATAGCTATCATAATATTTTATTTTACGTCCACGTTTCACATATGCAACCCAATGTGTGCCAGGTCCGTGCAAAGTATCCAGGTTAATTATTCCACACTCATTAGCTTGGATGGGATTTGTATTTTGAAATAGTTCAGATCGCATAAACACGCCTTTGAAATATGGAATACGCATACGTTTCGCATACGCGAGTAGCTCGATGTTAGTTGTCGGACCGTCAGGTAGAATAATCATCTCATTTCTGAGGTTTTTTTTTTTCCTCGACATTTTCCCATACCACCACCCTTTTTATAGGGACTCAGATATAACCCCCGACCATGCTGCTCCATAGCACGATTATGTCGTTCAGTCTCAGATAATAGTTTCCGCGCGTTAGATGCCTGATTGACAGATTTAGCAATGCCTGCGACTCCCCCCGCTAAGCTGCCTACAGCTGACAATCCCGCAAGTAATGGAACCAAAAATGGTAAAAATCCTCCACGCTTTCCCGGCGGCAAAATTCGAGGTTTGACGCGCTTCACCCTCTTCCGTCGAGGTTGTGAAACATGTTTTTTCTTATTCTGTTTTGGCAACTGTCCACCTGAAATTTTTTTTCGTCCCTCGCCACGTTTCAGCCCGTACTCCATTCGGGTGGTAAATCTTGACAATAAAACAGAGGTCGATAGTCCCAAGCGGCACGGTCCCTTACTACCGAATACAATCAGGGCAATAATTTGCGGGCCTTCCAATTGTGGGAAGACAAATGTTGTGATAAGTCTGCTGGAAAGTTGGAATGGAGTTCGCTTTGAGAATGTTTACATCTATTCAAAATCGTTGCAACAACCCAAATATCGATATTTGGAAAAACTTCTAACGAATATCGAAGAAATTAGTTTTTTCCCATTCTCAAACAATTGCGATGTAATCCCTCCTACCGAATCATTGCCCAACTCAGTGTTTATCTTTGATGACGTGGCCTGTGACAAGCAAGACGTAGTTCGGTCATATTTTTCCATGGGAAGACATGCTCAAGTTGACTGTTTCTATTTGTGTCAAACGTATGCACGAGTCCCCAAACACCTGATTCGAGACAACGCGAATGTTCTCATCCTATTCAAGCAAGACAATTTGAATCTTCGTCACGTGTATGATGATCATGTCAACAACGATATGGCATACGATATATTTCAAAAACTTTGTGCAATATGTTGGTTCAAAAAATTTGGGTTTCTTGTAATTGTTAAGGACGATCCCCTTCAGGGGGGTCGTTACCGACGAGGGTTCGATAAATACGTTGTTTGCCACGCCGAATCTTTCAGTTAGCCTCCAACTTTCTAAGCGTAACCATGTCTGAATTGGCAAACGAGTCTGCAGCGCTTGTCGGAGGCATGAAGAATAAAAATGATTCCACCAAAGTTGATGATGAAAAAATTAAAAAGGCAATTTCGCGATCGAGTAAAGCGATTCGTGCAAAATACCAAGCGCTGAAAGTTAATCAGTCGGAGGCTGCTGAAGCCCTGGAAAAAAACCTTGCACCCATCGTGACCCCTCTACAGATCCTAGCCGAGGGCCGTAACATTAATACGTCAGTCGAACGAAAACCAATGGTGCCGGTGAAACGAAAACTTGAACTGGACGATGAGGATGACACGAAGCTGAACCGAACTATCCGTTTTAAACCGTCGAGCACCCCGATCGCGAATCGCCGGGGTACTACTGAGAATGCATCCGCTTCGATGGAAATAGACTCTTCACAGCCAAGAAACGACTCCGTTTTTCTGAACTTAGAACCCGTAGCTCAGTCATACCCTGAGCCTTCACCTGAAACCACTTTGCGATCAATTCTAGAAACCCCCGAGGGTCGAGACGAGGCTGTCCAATATATTAATAAGCACTTTGGTGAATTGACTAAGCCGTATTTCAAGGGATTGATTTTTGACACGAAACATGAATATGATACAACGTATGGGGTTCGTTTTGTGGATGGATTCTGGTTGCTCGGTGATTCCCCTATCGAAGTAGATAAAAATGATAAGATTATAATCAATAATGTCAGGTACAAGGGATCCACGGGATTAATGGAGCTGATTTTTAAACGAATTCCCGATGAAGCAGACTTTACGGATGTTGATCTTATAAAATACAAAAGCATATTACATGCAACTAACGCTCACAAGCGCGGATATACTGAACGCGGACAGATGAATGGAAATAAAAGTTATAAATGGAAATATGTAATCGCGAAATTATTCAACACTACGGCTCGTAGCAAATCGTCTGGTCAAGGTTTGGTTCCAAACAGAATGGTCGTTACAAATCATCCTGTAGATTATGTCCATTGGGACAACCCGAACGAACTTGTTGAGAGATTGAGACTTCTAGTTGCGTCCAGGAATGCCGGTCACACAGGGCATGACAATGAAATAATGTCCATCATAGAGGAACTTCGTGAGGCAAATATTATTCATATATAGGTGGAGCTACACTATTACTCGTCAGTGTAGAAATGTCTGTTGATAAATTCGGAAGACATCTTGACAAACGTATCCCCAGATTGAGCACACCCCCCGCTAATGGGGACAGCAATATTTTGCAAGTAAATGGAAATTTTGACTTCCGCGGTAAAAGGTTAACAAATGTTGCGCTTCCTACCGAGACGACTGACATCGTGACGAAGGATTACGTCGACACTAATTTTTTAACTCCTCGTGATGGGGGGCATTATAATTTAAGAAACAAACGAATAAAACAAGTGCATACACCAGTGGCTGAGAACGATGCTGTTAACAAAAAATATGTTGATGAAGTTCGCAAAAATATTTTACAACTCGAGCCTAATGAAACGTGGAATTTCAGAAATAAACGTCTCACAAATGTTGGAAATCCTGACAATCAATTCGATGCCGTAAATAAACGGTATGTCGATAGAAAAAATCTAACATATGATGGGCATTATAACTTTGAGGGTAAAAGGCTCACTCGTGTGGGTGATCCAAGTAGTGGTTACGACGTTGCGACAAAATCATACGTTGATAGGGCAGGAGCGCAAACAAGATATTATATTGATTCGTTACCGACTATCAAACGGGCGGGTCTCGTGAACGACTTTGATTTTGAGAATAAGTTTTTACACAACGTGAAGACTCCCGCGCAGCCGTTCGATGCTGTAAATAAGGAATACGTCGACTTCTTGCATGCTGATCTGAAAGCTCAAATTCAATTACTCGTTGCGCTTCTCAAAGCTCGTAATTGGAAAGAGTAAAGAAAAACTGCAGCTAGTAAAAGAGCTGCATGCGCCCGCGCGACGTAATTATCCACGTCGAAGGGTTATCACCCATGGATACGACGATTTGTGGCAGGCAGATCTTGTCGACATGCAACCGTATGCAAAAGTTAACAAGGGATTTAAGTACATACTTACAGTAATTGACGTTCTATCCAAGTATGCGTGGGCTATTCCACTTAAAAGTAAGAGCGCAAAGGACGTGTGTGCAGCATTTACTGTAATTATATCAGACTCACGGAAACCGAAAAATCTTCAAACTGATAATGGTAAAGAATTCTGTAACGCATCGTTTGAGTCTTTCTTATCTAAAAATGGAATTCATCACTACTCAACGTACAGCGTTATGAAGGCATCCGTAGTTGAACGTTGGAACAGAACTCTGAAAAACGCAATGTGGATGGCCTTTACCGCCAACGGATCCTACGAATGGGTGAATATGCTTTACCGGTTGGTCGCCGACTATAATAAACGCGTGCACAGAACGATTGGAATGTCTCCGCAAAAAGTTACGCCAACGATTGCCAAGAAACTTCTTACAACCGTATACAGCAACATCAAAATAGCGGGGCCTGCAAAATTCAAAATCGACGACTTTGTACGAGTCAGTAAATACAAAACTGTATTTGCTCGAGGATTCACACCTAATTGGTCCACGGAAGTATTCAAAATCATTAAAGTGCGAGTTACAAATCCAGCGACGTATTCCCTCGAAGATTCTCGTGGGCAGCCTATTATGGGAGGATTTTATGAACATGAATTAAAAATAGCTAAATATCCCGATGTACATCTAGTAGAAAGAATCTTACGTAAGAAGGGAAATCAGGTTTATGTTAAATGGTTAGGGTTTGATTCATCACACAATTCATGGATAAATAAGAACAATGCTTTATAATTGTATTACAAATATATTTAAACATGCAATAAATAACAAAAATCAATCAACTGCTGCAACCTTTTTCTGAATCACTTTCCAACTCACTCCTTATACTATAATGACCCCACGGCAACGTGTCGGTGGAATTAGGAATTACATAACGTTTGGTATCGTTCGAGCTCAAGGCTATTTTTGTCTCACATACTGAATATACCTTATGCAACTTTGAACGTATGGATTGCTGCTGTTTGTTCAAGTCAAGGTTTGTATTTGAACAATTCAGATAATCCGTGAACGTTATTCCTCTCTGTACAACACAATTTTTTATTCCCTTAGCCTTTTTAACCTCTTTTTCATCAATTCTAATTGAATACATTTTAGATCTTAAACCGACAAACTCAGTCATTATATCACCATTATTTTCATCGTTCATTAGTCCTGGAACCTTTTTATTTCTGAGGGGAATATTATACAGATTACTTGGACTATAATCACTTGTGTCAAATTTTTCAATATCACGCTTCATTATTTCATAAATATCGTCACATTTTATTTCATATATTAAATTGTCTGTGTCAGTATACAGTAGCTTACATTTATTCTGGAACTGTGGTCTCATATATACATGATGAAACTCGTAAAGGCAGGTTTTAGATAAATCTAATATGCACATTCCCACATAAACTGGTTTGAACATTTTCACCTTCAACCTCCGCAATTGTATTGCAACGAAATTTTCAGAAAATATTGTTCGTCGATGAAAATTTGGTTTTGCGATCAAAGATTTTGCTCCATATCGTCCATCCCACTCACTGATTAACTTTATGTCGACATGATTTCGCACATTCTCCATTGTTTTACCAAATACTGCATTATTCATCAATTTGAACAAATTCTGTTCGAAATTATTCTTGGCACGTGTGCGCAAACTTGTATTTAAAGCAATATATGAACCTAGCCAAGCCGACTGTTCAAACTGTAAAATTCGATGTATTTTACATAATTTCAAACCATGGTCCAAACACTGTTTGTGATTTCTGTAGTGAATGATATATCGTGTTTTATGATGCAAAGTTGCAAGCAGCTTAACATCTTTTGTATTTGGAGCGTTGCTATGAGTGGGACAGAATGGCAAATCTTTATGATGATCGTGCAATTCCTCAGGATATTCTAAATCAACTTCCAAAATATATCCTATTGAAGCGTCATCGGAAATCAGTAGCACATCAAATAGTGATACATCTGCAAGCCATTGAAATTTACGAGTAGGCAAAGGCTGGGACATTGCCCAACCATATAAATTATTTACATCGAAGTACATTAAATATTTTTGAGGTGCATTAACGTCGTAACACTTCATATATCTATTATTAGCGCATGCATACCTATTTGAGCACTGACTCAAACCACCTCGTATATCTCGTTCTACAAATAATAACATATCTATATCAGTCAACAACTCCAAACTAATTTTCGTATACTTGAGCATTGCATCCCACGTCAGACCCGGGAGAGTAAAATAGTATGCAGGATCCAACTCATACGTCCTCATGCAACTTTTTCTGAAACTTTCAAACACGTCTGCCAGGAGCAAAACATCTGTTTTTAAATACAAATCGCTGTATTCACCCAACGTCTTAATGCTGAATGATTCCCAAACATTATTAGCGTGTAAATAATCCTCTTCTGAAATCTCGGTATTTGTTAATCTGTTATAAAATTCTTCCCGCAGTGGTAGAGTAGTATCATCTAGCCTATCAAGTGAGTTCAAGTAATCATAGGGGAACACACCTTTTCGCGTCAAGAGTTTGAATTGAGCTGAACTAATGTCATTGAAATTTTCTTTTAATGTTTTCAACTCTTCAATCTCCAAATATGAACTAAGTTCGTCTAAGCTGGAATTCAAAAATTTAAATGAGTCGATGAATCTCAACTTGAAACTACTGCCCTCCTTAAGCTCCTTTGTGAATGAAATGTACTTTTCTTTATTGAGCGCCAATGCTGTTACTTGTCCTTCGAATGTTGTCATGAGTTCTGTTATAATGAAATGTGCATCGTAACCAGTCATATTGTGTAGTACGATTGGAATAATACGATCGTCTTGATAATTCAAATTAAACGCGTTATGCGCGGGACCTCTATATCTACCAGTATAATGACAATGATCGCGAACGCGTAACCTTGTATCAGTAAATGGACCCCCACAGATGTGACAGATTCTTGCATTCCTATACTCCAAATTTTCTGTTTGAGTTAATTCATTCATTTTAACTGAATTTTGATAGGTCGTTTCCAGGTTAACTGCAATTGTTTGTAGTTCCTTGACAAACCATTCTGACGGGTTGACGCCTCGATATGATGCGTACCTTGATCGTGAAGTATCGAATGAACAATGAAAATGATATCCAACACTAAATGCCTCATGCTTTTGATATGCATGGGACCCCCCATTAGTCAACCCTTCAGTTGGTAGTTCATTAAGCAGACATTCAAAGTCTGCGTACACTATAAGTGGTACAAACTCTTTCCGGATATAATTTTTGAACCGCAGCCACTTAGTTTCTTCTGTAGGAAGCTGTATTGCACAGTCATTCAATTTAGTGCAATCAACGCTGTGATTACTTAACCGTACCTCACTATGAAACACATGTAAACACCTATCACATATGAATTTTTGACCCTGATGTTTTGATATCTGTTTCGATATCAATCTAGAAATATGTTTGATCCAACAAAAGTGTGATTGGCCTTCACTGTTTTGGATCATGAGCAAATTAATGTGTATCGTCTTTTTATCATCAGTTGATTGCAATGGCTGGATTTCAATGTCACCACTATAACGGTTAATATTTAGAATGAAAACATTTATGGACATTGTATTCATTTTCTCAAACTTTGGTATTTGTTTGATTGTCATGGGAAATGAAATTCCGGTTGAATTCAATATTTCTGAGAAATGTGGATACGAACTTGGTCGACTGGGATTAATCGCTGTAGGATGTCAAGCTGAAACGATTGCCCAGGCAAAGCATGCATCGTCTCGCGAATGAACATTTATCACTGCTCTTCGAACTTGAACCGCATGAGGTAATTCAACAAAACTCGATCCAATCAGAGGTTCACATTTATTCACATTGACTTCTAAATTAATCAGTCTACTCAGTACCCAACCACTATCCCACTCCTGAACTTCTTCTATCTGGGTTATTATGGATGTGACCACATGGTTAGAATACCATTCCCCCAGATTTGTTGTTAAAAGAAGCTGCCTGTTCGCTGTGTTAAAGCATTTTGTATCACTTCTCTCTTTCAACAGAAATTCTCTGTTGAGTGCAGTATTTACTTTGATACACGTATGTTTTCGTAGTGAATTTTCAATGCGAATGATCACCAGATATTTAGCATCGTCTATAAATTGTTTCGGATCTATGTGCTGGATATTGATTACTAATCCAGTACGAATTCTTCCTTTGAATGCCGATTCAGTATTCTGCCAGCATATTCGACTGCTTCGTAGTCGTGGTGTAGTGTTTCCGATTCCTTGACCCGTACTCACTCGGTGCTGCACTAAGACTTTAATACTCTTCAATCGACCAATTCGCGACTCCAAACTGTGCTTGAGTCCACATGATAGATTTGATTTTTTCAGGGCCTTCTGCAACAAACGTATAGTGACATTATAATGATGAATCCATCTCTCAACCTTTTCAGGACTCCTCAAACTCGTGATAAGTCGGAACATCTCAGTCAATTTATTTTCCATCTCAATTGATAAATCTGATATTGAAGCTATTTTTAGAATACTTGCTCTAGCGTTTATTTCTGAATGCGGCTGTATCCAACGAGTAGTGGCGTATTTATATTGAATGATTTTTTCTGTCAAGCAGCTAAACAGGTTTATTCTGACGCCTCACAATCACGCTTACAAATTGTTGGCATGAAAGGTTCATTCTGCCGCCTCACGATCGCGCTTACAAATTGTCGGTATCGAATTCTGACGCCTCACGATCACGGTGCCGGTTATATACCTACCGTGGATCACTGCTTAACCGGTATGACCTACCGTAAAAAATTCTGACGATTGCCGTCATTGCACTGGGAAACTTGCGCTCACTATACTGTAGATTTGCACTGGGGAACTTGCACTCGCTATACTGTAGATACGATACTGTGACATGAACGCAGGGTCACTCACCGCAGGGGGCTGTAGAAAACCGGTAGGGGATAACCGGTAGGATTACCCCATAGAAAAAATCTGACGATTGATTGTCACAATTAATTATCACATAAAAATCGGACATAAAAATCGGACATAAAAGCGCGGCTTAGAACTTTCTGGAAAAAGGTGGAGGCGCGGGTCCTGACTCCAGACAGGTGAACAGGGTGAATCTTGGCTGTCATGAATCTTGGCTGTCATAGCTACTCTACTGTTCTTCATTCCAGAAAACCTATTTCCAAGTTGCGATGATATAGTATCTATCATTGGGTAGAAAATATTTACTCGGAAGCGTTGTTGAGGATCATTGAATCTCTCATCCTGAGACAATTCATCGAAGTGAGACTTGACTTTACGTGACCTTTTGTCAGAAAACTTTTTCTCAATTTTCCATTCATCGCAAATTTCTGATACGTTTGCCAATAACGTATCAAAAGTAGCTCTTAAGCACTGAATACTCTTTAACGCATTTTGAAGCTGATCATGTGCCAAAAAAAGATCGATGTTTTCTGATTGCAATAACTTGGAAGGTAAGTTCATAATTCGCAATATTTCGTCTTGAAGAACAAGAAGAAAAACAAAATCAAAAGTTTCGATTTTTTTTTGGATCCACAACGCCATGCTTCTTCCGCTTGACTTTTTAGATGTCAATATTATCTGGCCTAAGCATTTGAGTATATCGCCAAACCTTTGTTTCAAAGCATGAACAGCGTCGTACTTCCCAGAAAATCGAGTTGGATTCAAAGTTTTCAGAGTGGGTGCACTGTTTTCGTGAACGCTTTGTAATTGACCCCATCGACTTATACTGTGGCCACAGAAGTCATACACAGATTGAACAGTTTCAAAGAATTCCTCAATGCTTCTATTGGACGATACTGCGTCTTTCAAAACAAGATTCAAGTTGTGAGCAGCGTTGATTCTCTGTTGCAATCCTGAATATGCGCCGCTCATGACCGCAGCACCGTCATATGCCTGACCCCGACATTTTTGAAGATCAAGACACTTTTTCTTCAGGGAATCTAACACAAGTTTTTCGAGACCTGAAGCAGACTGATCATTTACAGCGGTAAATGAAGTAAATACTCCGTCTTTGAGCAGATCAATCGGCTCTCCTCTATCATTGTAAGCAATATGTACAAAACGGAATACTTGACTCAATTGATCAATTTTGCTGGCATCTTGGGTCGTGTCTAAAATAATAGAGAAGAATTGAGCATCCTTCAAATCGCGAATAATATTGTTATGAATTTGGCGCCCCAGCAAAGATATGACTTCGTTTTGTATTTGATGACTTAGATATTTTGTGGAACCTGCAGGTCGCGCTAACAATTCGCTCAAAACCGGGTCATATTTGGCCAGCAAAGCAATAACAGACAGAAAATTTCCCTTATTCGAATCCTGAATATTGTCACTCGAGCCTCGAAAAGCAAGATTGCACGTTGCCAGCATCATTGTAACATCAAGAATTCGTTCGAGAATTTTGCGCCAAAAATTATGTTCCTCGCGAAACGATTTCTGACATTCAATGTCGATGGTACCGTTTTTACGCCATATCTCATAGCTTGTACAAGAATCTCTATGAAATTCAGAAGTTTCATGCACTCTAATACGCTCAGAAAGGTGTTTCCAATCCCTAACGCCGCAAGTACTCGACGGATTTTCAGATGATCCTTTCTGAGGAAATATCCAACACGGAAGGCAATAGACAACATCTTCTTCTATGGAATAAGAAAGCCAATTCCTGACAAAACGCAACCCTGATTTTGTGATTACAGAGTAATATTTTTCGGAAAAACTACGGCTGTTCTGCTGGATATCTTTTGGGAAAGGCCCGTGCGGTTGAGTAGGACCCGAAGCAATCAATTGTATTTTGATTGCTGGATCTGTGATTAAATCTGGAAATCCGGTGGTTTTAGGTGACACATCTTCATCGGGTTCAGAGTTTTCTTCGTTGCTAGTAGTTTGGTTTGCCCCGAAGTCTGTGATTAAATTCTCTTCTCGAACAGATGATGTGTTGACGAGCTCCTCATCCTCGCATTTTTCATTGGAATCATTTTTTCCCATTATTAATCCTAAAGAAACGACACCAACCATAAAACAATATCGATTTCTTCGCGTCATTCATTAGCTCATTAGTGATTTTCGCAATATCACTGGTTTTTCGCTTATACTTCGAACATCATTACATTTACCTCTATGCAATTGACGACTTTACAAGTTCACCTATCTGTAACATAACTGTCTGAATTAACAATAAATTCTTCATTTTCGACTACCTAAAACGATCCTTGCGCATACAGCAAAAAATTGCAACCCGTAAAAATCCAGCAGAATCCTAGCGAAGAACCAGTGATTATGCTGAAAATGCGTAAGCTACAAATTTTTTATGTATTCAATCATGAAAATGTAAGACTATTATATGAACCTTGTTTCTCCGTCCTACTCGTTTCAGCTTTTAACAACCACGCAGTCATTTTTTGGGAACTTCTAGCAGCTTCGTCAATTTTAATTTGTTTTTCTCGCCTCTTTTGGGCGCCGCTTTGATAATGCCGTTTCATTTGTAGACTAGGTTATTATTGCACTTACGGAAGTAATCACTTACTTTGTCGAATTATTATAAAACTTATCCATGTGACCTCAACAAAGCTAGATAAACAAAGCTTGGAACCCTAAAGACAGGTCGTGTCTTGTTTCAACCGTCGTGCGCGTGCATCGCTAGCTTAAAGCGTTTCAACGCGCCCCGGCCACCGAGTATGAGGATAGGTATCTTCAAAGCGAAATGTATCGCCAGTATCGCACGATATGGGGAGCGCTGCAAACAGCTGATACCCGCAGAGTTCAGTACTGACGTGCGAGCGCACGCTTCAGATACCGTGTAACCTACTCTATGGTCAGTATGGAATTCTGTGGTCTCGGCAGTCCGCAGCAACCCCTTTACCGTTGGATTTTAGGCCCACTTGTAGACACGGTAAATGTGGGTAGATACGTCTCCTTCCGCTCCATGTCCGTGGTAATGAGGTTAGATAATGCGGGAATTTTCGCTTTAATCGATTTTTTTTCGTAATTATGTCCTGAATAATTTTTTTAATGGATTTTTATTTTTTATTCAACTTTTTTTTCAATTTTAGATCCGGTTGATCTAATTTTTTTTTCAAATTTTTTTTTTCATCCTCGGCCAGGGGGCCCCCTCGGGTCGGGGGCCCCGGGGCATTGCCCCGCCTGCCCCAGTGTAGTTCCGGCCCTGTCCCTGGCCTAAGTATAACGTGTGTAGAAGTCGGAAGCAAGCTTGGTTTTACCCTGGCCTAAGCAACCGAAGTCTGAATAAGATGTTATTATATTGGCTGGGTTACGGTAGCACCTCGCCCTGATATAATAGTGTAAGTATCTATACTGGCTTGGAGACCTAAGTACCTCGCCCTAGTATAGAGTGCATGTGTCGGATGAATTTGGCTCAGAGACCTAAGTACTGAGTTTGTATGAGGTATTGAGTGTTAGGTGTATGAATGGAGTTGTGGTTATATATGGGGTATTCCACCTCAACTCGACCTGTCCCCATACCTTGACAATTCCGGTTTCGCTAATTTATTTTGTGCATGTTGCACTATCAGATACAACTACTCTCACCAAAGCTTTTAGGGATTGGTTTCATCGTTTTGATGAGGCAAAATATTGAAATCTCGGTGTTTTCGTTGATACGAAGATGTCAAACGCATGTAACTTGAAATCTATCTGTCCTATCGAGAAAATGAATAACACGAAATTTCTTGTTCTTTGAATGTTCTACGTGAAAATAATTTTTTCAAAACTCTTCAACCCTTGTGTCAGTTGTTATTCGTGAATAAAAGCTTATATGCTGTTTTTCGAAGAATAGGCCACCTTCGATTTCATTGAAATTTTCACAAGATATGCCACGAAAAATTACGCAAATTGCAAGACCTCGTTTGAGATGGCTCGACTTTTGGTTCAGAAGTTACAATCATTTGAAAATCTGTAAAAGCCTATGGCCACCATTTGTTCACCATGGCAACTATCTTGTTCACCATGACAACCATTTTGGTTATCATGGCAACCATTTCGGTGAGTTGGGGTTAGATGAGGTTGCCATAGTTGAGGAAAGGGTGAGGGGCAGGGGAAAGAGAGTGTTATCGGGGGAGGGATTTAAATGACTTGTTTTCAGGGCCCAAGGGTATCCCTGACCTCCCCTCGCGTCTGCCGTGCCAGTAACGCAGGAAATTATATAATAACCTTACCTAACTCTGTGGGGTTACTTCGGGTGAGGTTGGGTTAGGTTGGGTTAGGTTTGGTTAGGTCAGGTTGGGTTACGTTAGGTTGGGTTAGGTTAGGTTAGGTTAGGTTGGTTTGGGTTAGGTGGGATATTACCCAGAATTCCCTGGAATCCGATACGGCGGCGGCGGTGATTGAATTATATAATATAGAAGGTAATATATATATTAGGGTGGGCCAAAAAAAAGCTTCAAATACTTGCTACTTAGTAAATTTGAAGTAAGATTGTTAGTATTTGAAGCTTAATAACTTTTTACCCGTTAGGATTACGAAAAAACTACTTCAGGACTTTTTTGTAGAAAATTAAATTTTCTACAAGAATGATTCATGAGAAATCCAAAAAATAAAAATTTTCGTACTTTTAACGTATAGAAACGAAAAAAAAAATTTTTTACGTGTTATTTAAATGGGAAAATAAAAATTCATTGAGCTCAGCGTAGAATTGAGATATCAAGCTGCGCTTTGGGGGGAATTTTTTTTATACCTAAAAGAAGGTTTTGGGATGGTAGCCAAAAAATTTTTTTCTTTTGGACCACTCTAATATATATACATATGGGGTATTCCACCTCAACTCGACGTGTCCCCAGACCTTGACAATTCCGATTTCGCTAATTTATTTTGTGCATGTTGCACCATCAGATACAATCACTCTCACCAAAGCTTTTAGGGATTGGTCTCATCGTTTTGATGAGGCAAAATATTGAAATTTCGGTGTTTTCGTTGATACGAAGATTTCAAACGCATGTAACTTGAAATCTATCTGTCCTATCGAGAAAACGAATGACACAGAATTTCTTGTTTTTTGGATGTTCTACGTGAAAATAATTTGTTCAAAACTCTTTAACCCTTGTGTCAGTTGTTATTCGCGAATAAAAGCTTATATGCTGTTTGTTGAATAATAGGCCACCTTCGATTTCATTGAAATTTTCACACGATATTCCACAAAAAATTACGCAAATTTCAAGACCTTGTTTGAGATGGCTCGACTGTTGGTTCAGAAGTTACAATCATTTAAATATCTGTAAAAGCCTATAACGGAACGAAGCCGCATGAAAATGGAACGATGGAAGGATTGGAAATTAAAACAGTCATAGTTTGCGTAAGCAGTAAGTAAGCTGTACTGTATTTGAAAATAAAATGCAGAATTCATTCGAATACCAACGACTATTTTGATTTCCAATTCTTCCATCGTTCCATTTTCATGCGGCTTCGTTCCGTTATAGGCTTTTACAGATATTTAAATGATTGAAACTTCTGAACCAAAAGTCGAGCCATCTCAAACAAGGTCTTGAAATTTTCGTAATTTTTCGTGGAATATCGTGTGAAAATTTCAATGAAATCGAAGGTGGCCTATTATTCGACAAACAGCATATAAGCTTTTATTCGCAAATAACAACTGACACAAGGGTTAAAGAGTTTTGAACAAATTATTTTCACGTAGAACATTCAAAAAACAAGAAATTTTGTGTCATTTGTTTTCTCGATAGGACAGATAGATTTCAAGTTACATGCGTTTGAAATCTTCGTATCAACGAAAACACCGAAATTTCAATATTTTGCCTCATCAAAACGATGAGACCAATCCCTAAAAGCTTTGGTGAGAGTGATTGTATGTGATGGTGCAACATGCACAAAATAAATTAGCGAAATCGGAATTGTCAAGGTCTGGGGACACGTCGAGTTGAGGTGGAATACCCCATATGTATGTTTACCTTGATCTAGGAATAAAGTATGAGTTCTGATTTCACTTTGATATTTTATTGTGATGAATGTCAGAGATTTAAGTATTTTGACAGGTTATAGGTTTTCTTAAATAGCGCCAAGATCACTTGCGCGTCTTACTATAAGAGTCTATAAGATTTGAATGATGAATTCGAAGTTAAGACCGTGCTGAGTTAAACGCGTTCAAGTATGGATTAAAATGCACAGTGTTCACTGCTCAGAGGCTGACTGTCGATTGACTCTTTGAGAGAGATGCGGTAGTGATCTGGGGCTTATAAAGGGCCTTAATCATAGGTAGTGGGAGTTTGTTGTGATTTTGGCACATACCGATCCCACAGTGGCCTGGTGACCATGCATGACTCAATTGCACGTGGTGTTTTCTTCGGATAGATTTCGGCAGTTTGTTTGTGAACCGATATCTGATGTAAATATTCTTGAGCTAGGTTTCACCGGAACAGTTATTGAGAGCTGATATTCTAATAAACAGTTTGGGTAGATATCAAGTGTTTGGGCGGCGAGTCATACACGGTGCCAGGGGTTTGTCCCTTTTTATGGTTATATATATATAGTTACTTAATATATTAATATATTCTGCTGAATGGGTATACTATTAATTATTGGCAAAGGGTGAAGAAGGAAATTTATTGTCGGTCGTCCGTACTTGTGTTACCGTCTGGGTAAGTTGGTGAGAACGTCACAATGATTAAAAAGTTGATTGAAAAACTTTCATTTTGTTTGAATTATAAAAGATGTATTAAAGATTGAGAGATGTATGAACGAGTGTGTCGTCTATTTGTGTTGATTTGAAAGGAATATCTTTGATACAGAGCGAATAATATAGAGTATTGGACATATTGAAATACCTTTTTAGAATAATTCTTACGTCGTTTGCTCGAATAATAACAACGTTGACGTCAGGTATTTCTTTACACCCGCTCAATTTGATGTTACACGTTATTTCAACTGGAAATCTGAAAAGTTTCTGTTAACATTTGACAATATGAGGCTATTGATTGGTTTTATAAGTGGCGTACTCATCCTCTTTAAAATCCTCAGTTTTCTTTCTTGTGCAAAAAATTAAGTCGACATTAGTTTTTATTTCAGTGAGCTATTCAATTTATAATTCCTGGAAAGGAAAAAAAGAATCCACTGCAATGTAGTAATTCGTGAAAGGTTCTTCAAGCTATCACCAAACACTTTTTTTTTCTTTCTTTTCATCAATTGTCTACTTGAATAATTCAGCTGCGAAGTAATTGTGTAATTTTTTTTTTTATAGATCATATCTTCTGATGATGATGCCTCGTCAGAAAATGGGTTACGTGGCAATGATGGACTGTTTCAATCATCAATGAGTCATGATAATCTACCCCAAAACCTTCATGATTTATTACAATCGCCGGGGTTTTGTGATACTATATCGACGCCAGTAGAAAGAAGTCCGGCGGAGCTACCCGGGTAACAATTTTAAGTGGCAGCCATACGGCCGCTTTATAGTCAACTGACCTGCCAATAAGGCCGCCATGTGGGCTTTATCATGGCTAGTACCTGGCTAGTACCTGGCAACGACGACCAAACTATGTCGCTCCTACATGGCAGCTAGCTGGTTAGACAGCATAGCTTACTTATGGTTACGACCTGGCAGCGATATGGCGGGGCTTCCTTGCTGCCATGTGGATGCCAACTAGTTGCCAGGTAACAATCCGATATGGCAACCATATGGCCGCTATGTGGCCAGCCTACCTAACCATTGATAAATGTAGCGGCTTATGTGGGCCATAGTCGGTTTTACATTGGCTTGTACCTGGCAACGACGACCAAACTGTGTCGCTCCTTCAGGGCAGCTAGCTGGTTAGACAGCATAGCTTACTTGTGGTTGCGACCTGGCAGCGACATGGCGGAAATCACTTGCTGCTATATAGACGCAATGAAGAAACCATGAAGTTGCACTAGCTTACCTGATTTGTGAATGATTGCGATATGAAAAAAAAGTATGCATCGAAGAAAAAAAGAAAAAAGTAGTAATAAAAAGTATTCGAATTTATACCACACAGCCTTAATTACAAAAGACTCTTGCGATACATACTGCCGGGTAGGCGGTATGAGTCGCTTGACTCGCAAGTTAGTTATAATTACCGCCAGCCAGCAACAGGTAGATGTAGCGAACCCAGTGTTACTTTGCTTGCGAGCGTGGCCGCTCATCTACCGGCATAGCGAGGTACTAAATAGGTGGCAACACAATGTACGGACCAGGTTGATGGCAGGCTACTTCAGGACATGGCAGTGCCAAGTTGGCCGACATAAAAGCCATATGGCATCGCGAGGTGGCGGCCAGGTAGTCGCCAGTTGACGTTAAGACCCGGCAGTGCCAGGTTGGCCCGCATGAAAGCCATATGGCATTGCGAGGTGGCGGCCAGGTCAATGCTAGGTAGCCCGTGTACATTGGATAGATAGTCGAAAGCTACATGAACTAGCCTTGTAGCATAAAAGCCATGTGGTATCGCGAGGTGGCGGCTAGGTGGTGGCCAGTTAATGTTAAGACAAGGCAGCGCCAGTTCGGCCCACATACACTCAGTGACAAAAATAACGGGCCACTCAAGGTTTCCGGAAACAACACCGTTCTTCGAAACGGTATTACTCGATGAAAAAATATTAGAAGAAAATGGTCAAGGGAGCATTTTACAGGTTGAAACGTCATCTTCGAGTTCGTTCCCGAAAATTTCACCTGCGATTGTTTTTCACCCGTTGGCGCAGGTTTGAATGAAGAGCCGAGAAATAAAAAAAAATCCGACCATTTCAAACTTGGCTGCGGGGGTAAAAAAAAATCGCCAAAAATTTTCACGACGATGGTTGTGTAGCCTCAGGTCTGCTCTTCAAAACTGTTCTCGAAATTTTTGTCCACGAGTTTTTTTCACCAGGTTATTGAATTTTTAGTAAGTATAGACCGTTTTGGCGTTACCCAGGATGCACCACGTGGAAGGACGGTCTTCAAGCACCCCACGTATTTGTGTGTGTTTCTGTATGTTTGTGTGCGTAGGCAGCGATCAGGACCCCCAGGTGCTTCACTTCCAAGGTATTGATGACTCCAAACCCTCGCTGTACTGCATGTGTCAGCTGTCTGTGTGCGTAGGTGTGAGTATGAGCGAGTGTAAATTGGTGGCTTTCTTAAAATGTCGTGTTACCACCTCTATTTTGGATCACCGCATCCAACTGTTTGCACATGTTGATGCACGCTCGAATTTTGATCTGAGGAATTGCGTTTCATGCTTCGACGAGCATTGCCATCAACTCATGAAGATTGGCTGGCTGTACGGGTCGACTACGCAATTCACGATTCAGCATATCCCAAACATATTCGATTGGATTCAAATCAGGACTCATTGACGGGTGATCTAACACTGTGATGTCTTGATTGGCCAAAAAGTTCTGCTCATGCCGCGTGGTATGAAGCCAAGCGTTATCCTGCAGAAAAATGAGGTGAACCGTACAGCCACTCAATCTTCACGAGTTGAGGGTCATGCTTGTCGAAGCATGGGACACGATTCCTCAGATCAAAATTCTAGCGTGCATCAACATGTGCAAACAGTTGGATGCGGTGATCCAAAATAAAGGTGGTCACACGACATTTTAAGAAAGCCACCAGTTTACACTCGCTCATACTCACACCTACGCACATAGACAGCTGACACATGCAGTACAGCGAGGGTTTGGAGTCATCAATACCTTGGAAGTGAAGCACCTGGGGGTCCTGATCGCTGCCTACACACACAAACATACAGAAACACACACAAATACGTCGGGTGCTTGAAGACCGTCCCTCCACGTGGTGCATCCTGGGTAACGCCAAAACGGTCTATACTTACTAAAAATTCAATAAGCTGGTGAAAAAAAGTCGTGGACAAAAATTTCGAGAACAGTTTTGAAGAGCAGACCTGAGGCTACATAACCATCGTCGTGAAAATTTTTGGCGATTTTTTTTCACCCCCGCAGCCAAGTTTGAAATGGTCGGATTTTTTTTTATTTTTCTGCTCTTCATTTAAACCTGCGCCAACAGGTGAAAAACAATCGCAGGTGAAATTTTCGGAAACGAGCTCGAAGATGACGTTTCAACCTGTAAAATGCTCCCTTGACCATTTTCTTCTAATATTTTTTCATCGAGAAATACCGTTTCGAAAAACGGTGTTTTTCCGGAAAACTTGAGTGGCCCGTTATTTTTGTCACTGAGTGTAGTAGAAAAATAACAGAAATACACTCCAACCTCCGCTATTTGACCGAGTCGGGACCGAGAGTTTCTGCTATTTGACGAAAGTAGGGGCCTCCCACTCCTTGTGGACGGTTTTCTGCGCAGCCAGTTCGCGCCACTCCTCATCACTCACCGCCCCGATGTTGAGGGGAACGCTGCCGAATAGTGGGGGTTAAGCCCGTCAAATAGCAGAGGACAAGTGTGGTCAAATAGCGGAGTTCGTCAAATAGCGGGTGGTCAAATAGCGGAGGTTGGAGTGTAATAATTTGAACAATCGAGAATATTTCCTCCCGGATAAAGAAGGGCCACGGGTCGTGTAAAAGCAAACTGGCCACGTTTGACGAGTTTTACAATAATAAATAAACTACTAGCTTCCACGTAGGATAGCAATAACAAGGAAAGATCATGCAAAAATTAAATAACTCGACAAACTAGGTTCTCGTGGGACGATATCTCAACTACAACGCTAAATAGGCTCCACGGAGAGAACTTACAACTAATTAACAGGCTATTATTAACAATGGGTGAGCCTTCGGCTCTTAATAAAAAAATAAGAAAAATGAAATTGATCGAAGAAGTAATATTTACAAGCGCTTACTAAAACTAACTTAACCTAACTCTGCGAATAACGTGACCAATATTTAATTAGAATTATTTATTGACTCGAACCCGAAAAACATAGACTCGAAGTCCAAATAACGACTAGCTATGTCTCTCCCCACGAGAGGAAGAGAGAGCGACAGTGACTGGCTACGATTATCTCTGTCGCACTCGTATACGACAGGTACCAAACCTGAACTTAACAAACTATAAAATACTCGATATTTCTCTACAAAATACTGACTTGAACGATAAACTCTAATACATGGGGACACTGGTGACGGCCTACCCTTCGGAAATCGGTTTTGATTTGATTCCAAGGAAAATTAATTAGCCTCGTGGCTGCTGAATGGCAATATGGCTGACGGCCGTTGCCGAATTCAAATTAGCATGGGTGAGAATGGCTAACGCTTACCGCCTTCCAGCAAGACGAGGAATAAAATCCTCTCTCGCCCGAGATCCATTCTGGGCTCCCACAGGGAAAATACTCCTCGGCGAACACTCACTCACACGAAGTAAGGGAACCAAGCAAGTAAACCCACGGGGCTCGAACGCAAAAAATTTTAGATTTTCTAACGAAACAATAATACCGACCAACCATAGGCACGAGTGCTCAGAACGCTAGTCTAACGCAGAGTGACTAGACCGCATGGCGCTGGTAATCAGCGCCCTCGTGTTACGGCGAAATATCGATTTTTGTATCGACCGCAGGATCCTTAAATATGGCGACCTGTTATCGCTACGCGCGCAATTCGAAGTTCGCCACGTTGATTTTAGATCGCTACGTTGGAGGCTCACGGGTCGCAGGCTCTTCGTGGTGGCGCGAATCTCCTCCACCACCGATATCCCACATTGTAGAATGCCCTTGGCACTCCCCCGTGTCCTCTAGTTTAATAGCGGGAGGTAGCGTGGCCATTACTATCTTCCGGAGCTTTTATGTGGCGTTCGTCGAGTAGGATCCAAACAGTCGATAATTAGGCGTCATGCATTGGTCGTGGCGGGTCTCTGTCACAGTCTTTTCGCCGTCGGCTGGGCCCCGTCTCCCACATGTTAGAGAAAAGTCGTAAAACAAAACAAATGAATAAATAATATGCCCGATAGTCTTTAGTCGGTCACGGTCGCCTCTCGGAATTTCTGTCTAACCTCGGGGTTCCTCGAACATTCATACTTTTTCAGTCACTCCGCTAAAGTCGTTTAAGGGGTGAGGAGCCTGTCGTAACATGCAATGTTACAGTATATATGTGTAATGTTTTTGAATCTTGGGTATCGTGGATACCGTGGGTACCGTGGGTACCGTGGGCACCGTGGGCACCGTGGGCACCGTGGGCACCGTGGGCACCGTGGGCACCGTGGGCACCGTGGGCACCGTGGGCACCGTGGGCACCGTGGGCACCGTGGGCACCGTGGGCACCGTGGGCACCGTGGGCACCGTGGGCACCGTGGGCACCGTGGGCACCGTGGGCACCGTGGGCACCGTGGGCACCGTGGGCACCGTGGGCACCGTGGGCACCGTGGGCACCGTGGGCACCGTGGGCACCGTGGGCACCGTGGGCACCGTGGGCACCGTGGGCACCGTGGGCACCGTGGGCACCGTGGGCACCGTGGGCACCGTGGGCACCGTGGGCACCGTGGGCACCGTGGGCACCGTGGGCACCGTGGGCACCGTGGGCACCGTGGGCACCGTGGGCACCGTGGGCACCGTGGGCACCGTGGGCACCGTGGGCACCGTGGGCACCGTGGGCACCGTGGGCACCGTGGGCACCGTGGGCACCGTGGGCACCGTGGGCACCGTGGGCACCGTGGGCACCGTGGGCACCGTGGGCACCGTGGGCACCGTGGGCACCGTGGGCACCGTGGGCACCGTGGGCACCGTGGGCACCGTGGGCACCGTGGGCACCGTGGGCACCGTGGGCACCGTGGGCACCGTGGGCACCGTGGGCACCGTGGGCACCGTGGGCACCGTGGGCACCGTGGGCACCGTGGGCACCGTGGGCACCGTGGGCACCGTGGGCACCGTGGGCACCGTGGGCACCGTGGGCACCGTGGGCACCGTGGGCACCGTGGGCACCGTGGGCACCGTGGGCACCGTGGGCACCGTGGGCACCGTGGGCACCGTGGGCACCGTGGGCACCGTGGGCACCGTGGGCACCGTGGGCACCGTGGGCACCGTGGGCACCGTGGGCACCGTGGGCACCGTGGGCACCGTGGGCACCGTGGGCACCGTGGGCACCGTGGGCACCGTGGGCACCGTGGGCACCGTGGGCACCGTGGGCACCGTGGGCACCGTGGGCACCGTGGGCACCGTGGGCACCGTGGGCACCGTGGGCACCGTGGGCACCGTGGGCACCGTGGGCACCGTGGGCACCGTGGGCACCGTGGGCACCGTGGGCACCGTGGGCACCGTGGGCACCGTGGGCACCGTGGGCACCGTGGGCACCGTGGGCACCGTGGGCACCGTGGGCACCGTGGGCACCGTGGGCACCGTGGGCACCGTGGGCACCGTGGGCACCGTGGGCACCGTGGGCACCGTGGGCACCGTGGGCACCGTGGGCACCGTGGGCACCGTGGGCACCGTGGGCACCGTGGGCACCGTGGGCACCGTGGGCACCGTGGGCACCGTGGGCACCGTAGATCCTGGGTTCGATTCCCGAATCGTCCGTTAACTTTTCTCATCAAAAAATTGTTTCAAATAATCCCTATGAACGGTTGAGGATATTGATCAACTTGTACCCTCACGGAAAAAACCCGACATTCACCCTAAAATTCACTCCCAAATTCAACCTCAAAATTACACTCAACCAGGATGGGGTAAATTCGTACCCCTTGATCGAGGATCAACCCTGAACTTGGAGGTGAACCCTCGATCAAGGGGTACGAATTTAGCCCATCTAGGTTAGGTGTAATTTTGAGGTTAAATTTGGGAGTAAATTTCGGGGTGAATGTCGGGGTTTTTTCCATGAGGGTAGGATTTAAGATTCACCTATCGAAACATTTTTGTTGGTGACTATCACATTAATGTACGTAAGGTTTTCGCACCCGAGGGGCTTTTGGTCGGTATTCACTAGTTTTTGTACGTTCAAATTTTGTATTAAGCATTGCTCGTACTTTCTTTTATTTCCTTTATTTGGATTCAAAAACATGAAATGACAACACGCGTCTGCTAGTGTAGCAGACGGTTTTTTGTCTGCGATACTGGCGCTAAATATGTCGTGACGCTCGTACTCACGCCACTCTATACAACTTATTTGTGGATTTTTCCTTATATGAGCAATTCCACGTCAAACCGGACAGCTTTCTGACCTCGATGTTACCGATTTCGCTCTAATTTTTTTTACGGGTTCTATGGAACAAATAAATTGATCAAACAATTTTTAGTTTTTTTTTTTGGCCCCTATTTTCCAAGTTACACGGGGGTGAAATTCAGGAAAAAGAGCCAAAAATCGAAAACATACTTCCCTTCAAACGGTCATATCTTTGATTGTATTCAACCTAGAGACTTCGTCCAAGAACCATTTCAAAGCTGTTGAATGACACTATTTTTATATATTTATTTTCTCCTGCGGTAACAAACAATTGTATTTGTTATAAACAAATATATTATTCAAACGTGATTTTCAAAGTGAGGGCCACGCGATAGAATTCTGAAAAAAATATGAGCGTATTCCTTGATCAATTCTCTACAAAATCGTTAAGTCAAAAGGATGGAGAAACGATGAAGACTATGTGAAAACGATTTATTTATAAGTGACGGCGCGCGCTGCCACGGAAAAACCGTACCCGAGCCGGATCTTTCAACGGCGGCGCGCGCCGTCGTTTATAAATAAATCGTTTTAACATGGATTCCATCGATTCTTTATCCTTTTGACTCAACGATTTTGTAGAGAATTGATCAAGGAATACTCTCATATTTTTTTCAGAATTTTTACGCGTGGTTCTTGCCTTGAAAACCACGTTTGAACATTGTATTTGTTTATAACAAATCGAATTGTTCGTTATCGTGAAATTCAATAAATATATAATAATAGTGTCATTCATTAGCTTTAAAATGGTTCTTGGAAGAAGTCTCTAGGATGAAAAAAACCAAAGATATGAACGTGTAACATGCCCACCGATGCTTCCTTGTGCTAGTCACACGTACCCGAGCCGGGTTTTACGGTGGCAGCGCGCGCCGTCACTTATAAATAAATCGTTTTCACATAGTCTCCATCTTTTCTCCATCTTTTTGACTTAACGATTTTGTAGAGAATTGATCAAGGAATACGCTCATATTTTTTTCAGAATTCTATCGCGTGGCCCTCACTTTGAAAATCACGTTTGAATAATATATTTGTTTATAACAAATACAATTGTTTGTTACCGCAGGATAAAATAAATATATAAAAATAGTGTCATTCAACAGCTTTGAAATGGTTCTTGGATGAAGTCTCTAGGTTGAATACAATCAAAGATATGACCGTTTGAAGGGGAGTATGTTTTAGATTTTTGGCTCTTTTTCCTGAATTTCACCCCCGTGTAACTTGGAAAATAGGGGCCAAAAAAAAAAACTAAAAATTGTTTGATCAATTTATTTGTTCCATAGAACCTGTAAAAAAAATTAGAGCAAAATCGGTAACATCGAGGTCAATTTTTGATTTATTTTGTCCGGTCTGACGTGGAATGGCTCATATGTGATTTTATGGGAATAGTTTAAATATGGATCTTGATCAAAAGAACGCTAAGGAGAAGGAAAAACATTGTACGAGGAAACGGGGTATCAGAATCTGTAGTTAATTATATCTCAGCACTACGGACACCGATTTCATAGATCTAAGGCTCAAATGACAGCTTTTCATGTTCACATTCTAGATTGAATCAGTTCCAATTCGTGTATGTTATGAGGTGAAAGAAACGAATATACTAGTTCGCGGTATAGGTTAGGGTGGTTGCCTCTCGGTTATATAGACTCGTTGAGTCTCGCGCTTGAAAAAACTTTTTTTTAATGTACTTGGCGCGAGACTCCACCGAGTCTCTTGATTCGTGCACTGAGTGTAGAGAATGATTGACTCCGCACACTATAAGTAATGTATATGTAGAATATTGTCTAAAATACAGTAATCATATTCTCAGCCGGTTTTCGATTACCGATAATAGTATTTTGTGATCAACCCCAAAAAGCACCTTTGGTGCAAAAACCTTTCGCCACTCCATTAATGTGTAGATAACTCCACCAAAAAACAATCAAAGGTTTTGCTCGGTCGCTCGCTGCGCTCGCTCACTCGATTGGTTGAACATTATCAACATACAAAAGCATTGAAATCAGATACAACTGCCAAGTACCTATAGAATAATAAAAGTTTGGAATTGAAATATTTGTTCAAACTACATAACGTTGTATTCGTTCGCTCGCTGCGCTCCCTCACTCTATTGGCTTATGATTATTGGTTGAAAAAACAATTCGTATGAAGAAATTGAAGATGTCAACATTTATCTAAAAATATTCATAACGAAAAAATAATTTGAACAAAATTAAAAAAAAAAATTTGGAGTCCGTGGTACGTTGGCGGGCCAATGTTTGAATATCTATCAGATGACATTAACATGGTTCGCGATCTATATTTCATATTTCTTTTTCTACAAAAGGCCCCCCAAGTACCACTACCTCCAAATTTTTTTTTTTAATTTTGTTTAAATTATTTTTTCGTTATGAATATTTTTAGATAAATGTTGACATCTTCAATTTCTTCATCCGAATTGTTTTTTCAACCAATAATCATAAGCCAATAGAGTGAGCGAGCGCAGCGAGCGAACGAGTACAACGTTATGTAGTTTGAACAAATTTTTCAATTCCAAACTTTTATTATTCTACAGGTACTTGGCAGGTGCATCTGATTTCAATGCTTTTGTATGTTGATAATGATCAACCAATCGAGTGAGCGAGCGCAGCGAGCGACCGAGCACAACCTTTGATTGTTTTTTGGTGGAGTGATCTACACATTAATGGACTTGGCGGAAGGTTTTTGCACCAAAGGTGCTTTTTGGGGTTGATTTCACTACTTTTTGTAAAATTTTGCTTGACCACCTAATAATTGTGGTCGCTCGGTTGTTTTGTACTATTTCATACCGCCCGAAGTTCCTCGATAAGCAGGAACGTCAACAGCAACGAGCACGCGTGTGCTCATAATTTTCCCCAAGTCTCAAATTTGTAGAGTGACGCGTAATGTACTTTCATAGCGTTTACAAATTGTTCCACTACAATAATTTTTTATACCTACAACATCTAACCCTGCGTGCAGCCCTCCTCCTGTCTCATCTGGGCCTGGGACCGGCAATGGCGGAGTTACTTGCACGCAGGGTTATAGTTGCTGCTCAGGACTAAATATATATAAATATCAGATATATGTATTGCAATTCGTAGGTAGTTTTTTTTTTTAATGCAACTAGGTCCTCTGCAAAAAGAACATGTACGCGTCCCGTATTCATAACGTCAACTTCCAATTCGGGTCTGAACAGAAGGTATCAAAATATTTAGAATTGAGCCTTTTCATGCAAGACTAGCGTAGAGCATAAAATGGAAGTTATTGAAGTCAAACACTCGCATTCTGCTCTCTTCGTCTGACTCTTGCCGGTTTTCGTATCAAATCACACTATACCGATACTTTGCAGCCCAAGCATTTTCTTTCATCATCCTCACGTCTTATACGGCAACCCGCTACAAAATTAAACAATCCATAGGAAAGATTTTTCTTCAATAATTCCATTCATAAATGATTATACGCTGACTCTACGAATAATAAATAAATATAAATCAGAATCTCTATCATCTGAGAAAGAGGGAGTCAATCGATCATTTCTTTAATATTGAATAAGTATTTTCATTTTCACCATTTGTCGTAATAGCACTAATCTGAATTTGATTGAGCTTCTGAGCAGAGAATCTAAGCTAATTGTAAAACATGGATCAAAAAATTATCTTCACCGAAGGTCAAGGCATTACGTTGACGTGGAGTGTAGAATAAAGCCTATCGTAGTCCAACACACAACGTCGACTTACAGTCTCGTTTGGACTGGAGGATACCGAGATAAAATATAGAACTCGTTGAAATCCTACACATAACGTTGGCTTGCAGTTTAGGTCCGAGCAGACGAGCCTCTAGAAATGAGCCTAACATCGAGCTTGAAGTGGAATTTGTTGCAATTCAACGCTTGAACGCGGCTTTGTTGGTCTGGCTCCTTGACGTTCCTTATATCAAATCATGCTATCCTGATATTTTTCAACTTCAACATTTTTTCTTGATTTTCTATTGTCAGACTTTCTCAGGCGGTGACTTGCTAGAAAATTGAATCCCCAAAACACCGGTTCCTCCGATAATTGCATTCATAAATAGGAATAAGCCAAATCTACAATGTATAAGTGAATAAAATTTCGAGGTAATAGTCAGTTAATAGTCATCTAACAGTCTTGTGTCATACAAGGTAAGCCTAATCGTAAAATTATCCGTTTACAATTGTTATTCTATTTATCACTATGAATTTCACACGTCAGTCGATTCGCATAACCTCAAAAGCTCAAGATCGTAGGATTTAAGATAATTAACCTAGCGAAACATTTTTGTTGGTGGCTATCACTTAAATGTACTTGGTGTGAGGTTTTCGCACGTAAGTGGCTTTTGGGAGGTATTCGCTAGTTTTTGTACGTTCAGATTTTGCATTAAGCATTGCTCGTACTTTCTTTTATTTCCTTTATTTGGATTTAAAAATATGAAATGACAACACGCGTCTGCTAGTGTAGCGGACGGTTTCTGTCTGCGATACTGGCGCTATCTACGTCGGAACTATCTCGTATACTGACGTCACTCCATACAACTTTTGTGTGGTTTCCCGTCTAGTGATTTTACATAGGAATGGTTTGAATGTGAATCTTGGTCTGAAGACGACGACGACTAAAGAGAAAAATTGTACGATTGAGGGGGTATGTACACCTTTGGAGGAGTTGAAATTTCCAAAAAGAAATTAATCTTTTTCTGCGACTTGTGGACTCTGACAAAATCCAAAAAAATCATGATGTCTAAGGAAGGTTCAACCCTCATAACGCATATTTAACATCATGTATTACTTTCAGTCTGAAGGTGGCCACGCTGAAGTGAAAAAAATACTGAATGACTCGGTTGTCGTAAAGAATCAGGACCACCGTTGGATCAATCTTGAAATGTTTGGTCCTCAATCATTCATGAAAGATGCCTCTATGGTATGAACGTAGGGATTTTTGATATTGCAAAAATTACTTGAGTTATTCCATTTTTTTGATTTTTTTTTTGCATTTTTCAAATTCTTTTTACTTTTTTGCCAGTATCTCAATCAAAAACGGGTTTATCAAAAAATCCCACGTTCATACCATAGAGGGAAGTCTTGTGAATAATTGAAGACCAAAAATTCCAGAATCGATCCAACGGTGCTACTGATTCTTTACGACAACCGGTCAATATATTCATTCTCCAGAAATCAACTTTCAAACTTTTTTATTTAAATTTTATTTTTTTATTTCCTACTTTTCCCAGAGAAGAAAATGTAGTAACAGGAAATCAAGTTTTAAGATTTTGCTTATGATTAATATGCTGGATCCGCAGCTGCCCTCGTATCGATGTGTTATGAGTCGAGTCGAGTCTAGACACATGTGCCAGGCGGAAGTTTGTAGTGAGTTTTGACCTGTTCTGTCCAACAACAGTGTCTGTTAGTCCAGTGAGGCTGTTAGAAAAAAAATTAATTGCTTTAGAGAAAAAACTGATCAAAATTTTTCGAAACAAAAAACTTCTTAAAAATTCTTGATCTTCAATATTTTGAGGATTCAGAAAATGCTAGCACAATTTTTGTCTATATTCCGAAAATTCTTTCATCTTTCATCAATCATACCTTTTTTCTTATATTATTTACTAAACTCTCGCAATTAATATATCACAGAAATACTCATCTTTTTAGAACTCCTAATGTGTAGTCTCCTGACATCGATCTCAAACGCACTTTTTGATGGATCATCTTCTTTCGATTCCGAAGTCTCGTTTCAGATACATATACACTGTGTTTATTCAATTATGGAAATTACTATTGGTTTGAATTCGTAATGAAAGCACGGGAATATTTACAAACAAGTGGACACCTAACCTCGAAAAAATGTAGATCGCAGCCATATGTTCTGTCAAGATCACAGTTCAAAAGAATATTTAAAATTAAATATGCATAAGAAATGATGATTACAAAGAATTGAAAGCTCACAAAATCAAATTCAAAATCAAAATATATGAAAACGTCATGAAAGTAAGACAGTGGTGTTGGCAGTGTTGTACAATACTGATGGGAGGAATATGAGGGTTCGCGCGCCGCGCGGCGGCGCTTTTTCGCAATTTGGCACTGTCATGGCTGTAACTTCTCAAATCCTGTAGATATTCTGACGCCGATTTATTTGCAGGTAGAGTAGGTCACTACCATTCCAAATAAATTATAAAAAAAAAAACAATTTTTTAAAAATTCAAAGGTGTAGATACCCCCTTAAACGGGGTATCAGAATTTGTAGTTAATCATATCTCAGCACTCCGGACACCGATTTAATCGATCCAAGGATTAAATGAAAGCTTGTCATACCCACATCCTAGATTAAATTAGTTTCAATTCGTGTATATTGTGAGGTGACAGAAAACGAAGATACTAGTTCGCGGTATAGGTTAGGGTAGCTGCCTCTCGGGTATATAGACTCGTTGAGTCTCGGGCTTGAAAAAATTTTTTTTTAATGTACTTGGCGCGAGACTCTACCGAGTCTCTTGATACACGTGCGGATAGTAGGCAATATCCGACGAGTGTCGTTTGCAGCACGAGCCGAAGGCGAGTGCCGTAATGACACAAGACAGATATCGTCTATCCGCACGTGTATCACACGATATTTTTTGTAACTCCCTGCGAAAAAAGTTTGATTTGAGAGCAGGGCCGGAACTACACTGAGGCAGGCGGGGCAATGCCCCGGGGCCCCCGACCCGAGGGGGCCCCCTGGCCGAGGATGAAAAAAAAAATTTGAAAAAAAAATTAGATCAACCGGATCTAAAATTGAAAAAAAAGTTGAATAAAAAATAAAAATCCATTAAAAAAATTATTCAGGACATAATTACGAAAAAAAATCGATTAAAGCGAAAATTCCCGCATTATCTAACCTCATTACCACGGACATGGAGCGGAAGGGGACGTATCTACCCACATTTACCGTGTCTACAAGTGGGCCTAAAATCCAACGGTAAAGGGGTTGCTGCGGACTGCCGAGACCACAGAGTTCCATACTGACCATAGAGTAGGTTACACGGTATCTGAAGCGTGCGCTCGCACGTTAGTACTGAACTCTGCGGGTTTCAGCTGTTCGCAGCGCTCCCCATATCGTGCAATACTGGCGATACATTTCGCTTTGAAGATACCTATCCTCATACTCGGTGGCCGGGGCGCGTTGAAACGCTTCAAGCTAGCGATGCACGCGCACGACGGTTGAAACAAGACACGACCTGTCTTTAGGGTTCCAAGCTTTGTTTATCTAGCTTTGTTGAGGTCACATGGATAAGTTTTATAATAATTCGACAAAGTAAGTGATTACTTCCGTAAGTGCAATAATAACCTAGTCTACAAATGAGACGGCATTATCAAAGCGGCGCCCAAAAGAGGCGAGAAAAACAAATTAAAATTGACGAAGCTGCTAGAAGTTCCCAAAAAATGACTGCGTAGTTGTTAAAAGCTGAAACGAGTAGGACGGAGAAACAAGGTTCATATAATAGTCTTACATTTTCATGATTGAATACATAAAAAATTTGTAGCTTACGCATTTTCAGCATAATCACTGGTTCTTCGCTAGGATTCTGCTGGATTTTTACGGGTTGCAATTTTTTGCTGTATGCGCAAGGATCGTTTTAGGTAGTCGAAAATGAAGAATTTATTGTTAATTCAGACAGTTATGTTACAGATAGGTGAACTTGTAAAGTCGTCAATTGCATAGAGGTAAATGTAATGATGTTCGAAGTATAAGCGAAAAACCAGTGATATTGCGAAAATCACTTATGAGCTAATGAATGACGCGAAGAAATCGATATTGTTTTATGGTTGGTGTCGTTTCTTTAGGATTAATAATGGGAAAAAATGATTCCAATGAAAAATGCGAGGATGAGGAGCTCGTCAACACATCATCTGTTCGAGAAGAGAATTTAATCACAGACTTCGGGGCAAACCAAACTACTAGCAACGAAGAAAACTCTGAACCCGATGAAGATGTGTCACCTGAAAACACCGGATTTCCAGATTCAATCACAGATCCAGCAATCAAAATACAATTGATTGCTTCGGGTCCTACTCAACCGCACGGGCCTTTCCCAAAAGATATCCAGCAGAACAGCCGCAGTTTTTCCGAAAAATATTACTCTGTAACCACAAAATCAGGGTTGCGTTTCGTCAGGAATTGGCTTTCTTATTCCATAGAAGAAGATGTTGTCTATTGCCTTCCGTGTTGGATATTTCCTCAGAAAGGATCATCTGAAAATCCGTGGAGTACTTGCGGCGTTAGGGATTGGAAACACCTTTCTGAGCGTATTAGAGTGCATGAAACTTCTGAATTTCATAGAGATTCTTGTACAAGCTATGAGATATGGCGTAAAAACGGTACCATCGACATTAAATGTCAGAAATCGTTTCGCGAGGAACATAATTTTTGGCGCAAAATTCTCGAACGAATTCTTGATGTTACAATGATGCTGGCAACGTGCAATCTTGCGTTTCGAGGCTCGAGTGACAATATTCAGGATTCGAATAAGGGAAATTTTCTGTCTGTTATTGCTTTGCTGGCCAAATATGACCCGGTTTTGAGCGAATTGTTAGCGCGACCTGCAGGTTCCACAAAATATCTAAGTCATCAAATACAAAACGAAGTCATATCTTTGCTGGGGCGCCAAATTCATAACAATATTATTCGCGATTTGAAGGATGCTCAATTCTTCTCTATTATTTTAGACACGACCCAAGATGCCAGCAAAATTGATCAATTGAGTCAAGTATTCCGTTTTGTACATATTGCTTACAATGATAGAGGAGAGCCGATTGATCTGCTCATAGACGAAGTATTTACTTCATTTACCGCTGTAAATGATCAGTCTGCTTCAGGTCTCGAAAAACTTGTGTTAGATTCCCTGAAGAAAAAGTGTCTTGATCTTCAAAAATGTCGGGGTCAGGCATATGACGGTGCAGCGGTCATGAGCGGCGCATATTCAGGATTGCAACAGAGAATCAACGCTGCTCACAACTTGAATCTTGTTTTGAAAGACGCAGTATCGTCCAATAGAAGCATTGAGGAATTCTTTGAAACTGTTCAATCTGTGTATGACTTCTTTGGCCACAGTATAAGTCGATGAGGTCAATTACAAAGCGTTCACGAAAACAGTGCACCCACTCTGAAAACTGTGAGTCCAACTCGATTTTCTGGGAAGTACGACGCTGTTTATGCTTTGAAACAAAGGTTTGGCGATATACTCAAATGCTTAGGCCAGATAATATTGACATCTAAAAAGTCAAGCGAAAGAAGCATGGCGTTGGGGATCCAAAAAAAAATTGAAACTTTTGATTTTGTTTTTCTTCTTGTTCTTCAAGACGAAATATTGCGAATTATGAACTTACCTTTCAAGTTATTGCAATCAGAAAACATCGATCTTTTTTTGGCACATGATCAGCTTCAAAATGCGTTGAAGAGTATTCAGTGCTTAAGAGCTAGTTTTGATACGTTATTGGCAAACGTATCAGAAATTTGCGATGAATGGAAAATTGAGAAAAAGTTTTCAGACAAAACGTCACGTAAAGTCAAGTCTCACTTCGATGAATTGTCTCAGGATGAGAGATTCAATGATCCTCAACAACGCTTCCGAGTGAATATTTTCTACCCAATGATAGATACTATATCATCGCAACTTGGAAATAGGTTTTCTGGGATGAAGAACGTTTTGGATACTTATCAAATCCTACAACCTCAATACCTCACAAATTCGTCGCAGAGTGACTTGGAGCAAAAAACTGATGAGTTTTCCAAGACTTTTTCAAATGACGTATCCTCTTCTTTTTCCTCTCAGATACTTTCTGTTAGGTCAACATTTTTAAAAGAGATCAGTCTTTTTAAAGATGTAAAAGAGTTAGCCCGTTTCTTAATCATTGAGAATGCGCCATTGTCGTCAAGTTATCCGGATGTGTGCACAGCACTTCTTATGTTTTTAACTGTCCCTGTCACCACTGCGAAAGCTGGACGGACTTTTTCTAAATTGAAATTGATCAAAAACTACTTGCGGAGCTCAATGGGACAAGACAGACTCAGCAATTTAGCACTACTGTCCATCGAAAATCGAAGAGCACGCGAAATTGACTTTGATAGAGTCATTGACGAGTTTGCGTCTGTAAAATCAAGAAAAAAGGCGTTGAAATTTCAATTTCTTGCGTTTATAATAAGATGTCATAAAAGCGGTTGTAATTTCTTAAGTTTATAATAAAAAGTGATAAAAGCGTTTGTAAATTGTGAAAGATGGCCAGATCATAAGTACTATTATTTCTCGGTGATATTAGATGTAAACAATTGAAATGCTGTGAAACTTTTCATGAATGATTTAACGTGTTATGGCCAACAAATTATACTTCGTTGAGATTTAAAAGAATTGTATGTAACCAACAATATAAGTGTTCAAAATATAAGATAAGATAAGATTGTTCAAAATATGCTGTGATTTTTTCCTTTCGTTAAATCTAAATTCATATAATAAAAAATTCATAAATGGCGGGGAAGGGGCCCCAAATTTTGTTTCGCCCCGGGGCCTCCTCAGTCCAAGTTCCGGCCCTGTTTGAGAGACAAATTAATTAGTCAATATCACCTCACACCGCGACTGCCCGCCGCCATGACACAGTGCGCGAAAAAATAACTAGTGCGTAAAGTAGAGTATTGGCGATGTGCGCATGCGCGAAAAAAGCACTAATGCGTAAACTAGAGTATTCGCGGTATGCGCATGCGCGAACTTTTCTTTTCTCTACTCCTCGGAACTCAGGTACTTGACGCTCGCTTCAGAGGCCTCGAACATCAAACTTTTGAAGCAGGTGCTGCAAAAAAAGATATTCATATTTATATTCATTTTCGAAATCGAAATTCGCACACTGAGTTATCAAAAATAGTATACGACACACGTGCGCGTACGTGATCCTCGCACTCGTGTTTTTGTCAGCCTTGATTCGCTCAGGCGACAAGCTACACCCGTGCAAGAATCTCGTACTCTCCGCACTTATATCGTAATCTACTATTTCGTAGATGTTCGATCTTCTTCGATGTTAAGTTTTTTTACAAGTTATTTTAAAATTTATTATAATTGGGATTTTGCGTGATTTCGAAAAACTATTGAATTTGATTCCTTAGATGTAATTTTCATTGTTTTACCTTGTTATGTTACGTCGCAACTCCGTTTCCCCAACATCCACCCGATCCGTCACTTCCTTTCGCCTGATCATCAAATTACCTGATCCTCGCTTTCCGCCAGAATCACGCGAGTTGCACACGGACACCGGATGTGCAACTCGCCCAAAAACCCCTCTCAAAACCGAGTCTACCTTTTCCACGCCTCATCTCCACTACTCACTACCAATTCCAATCTAAAATCACTCACTTCGTAACTACTTATTCCCATTTCACACTACCTATCTCGTAACCTAATAAGCGACCAACCAACTCCTAGTACCAACTATTAGAACCACCGACTATACGGATTATCTAAATGAATCTATTTCACTTCAATAAACATCAGTCTACGTCAATCTACACCAACTTCCACCAACTTCCACCACCGATCTCCACTGTGACATAACAAATTGGTGGCAGCGGAACTCCTCGTTTACCGGTCTATTATAGTGCAAAAATCGTCTACCACTTAAAACCGGTTATCCTTGGATGTAAAAACGAGGTACGAACTCATAGAACTCAACAAAGCTACAATCCTAGCGAAACTCTTGATTTACGTCACAAGTGGTAGAAGCAGAAACCTCTCTTTTTGAAGTGAAAATTACAACTTCTCAAGGACTATGTATCTATCGCCCGAATCAGTGAATCAAACACAAGGTGTATAGACGGTTTAAAAAGTGAACAGTTCTATAGTTATCGAGTTACAGTGATATCGTGCACATCTTAAAATTTCCTCTTACCGTTCGTTCTGCACCCTTGTTTCGATAATCTACGAATCTCTACAAAGAAAATGATCTACGAATCTCTACAAAGAAATAATCTACGAATCTACTAATCTACGAATCTCTACGAAGAAAATAATCTACGAATCTACGAAGGCTCAGCGAAGTGTCGACTCTGCGACCCCTGGACACGTTTCACCCTGCGCAGACCCATTCCGGATTCATCATATTCCTGAACTGCAACCTGGGGATGCAGCTAAGCAGATCAACGTTTGTAGTGCTCACCATTCTGTAAGTCTTAGATAGGTTATTATAAGCGTAGGAATTATAGTAAAAATGTCTCAAGGTGAAGAGTCTAACGCCGGGAGCACTAACTGCCCGTATCTGTCACTGCAAGCGGTGATAAGTCTAATACCAAATTTCAATGGCACTAACATGCCAGTAAATACATTTATTCGAAAAGTCGAAAGTATTAAACAATCAATTCAGGCGCGAGATTTGCCACTATTTACAAATCTCGTATTCCTAAAAATAGAAGGCGCCGCAGAAAAGTATATACAAAAAACGAGTTTAACATCGCTGGATGACCTATTAAAAGACTTAAAGCGGGCATATAAGCCGAAGGAGTTATTACCGGACGTACAGGCGCAAATCACGCGAGCAGTGCAGAACCGGGGCGAGAGTGTATTAGAATACGGCATGCGGATGGAAAGACTCGTCGAGACGGCATTAGAAATCTCCAGAAATTCAGATAATCCAGAGCTCGTCGTGATGACAAATAAATTCATAAAAGATCTAGCTGGTCGATCATTCATGAAAGGTTTGAGAGACGAACTCGAAATAAGAGTAACTTACGAAAAGCCGGGGACTTTACGCGAAGCTATAGATGTAGCAATACGATTTGAAAAGTTCGTAGACGAAAGAAAAACCTTAAGACCGTCTCACGAGGTAAACCTGATGCCAGACTATCTAACCAAACATTATCCAAAACACAATTCGAGACCAGAGTCTCAAGATAGACCCTACTGTAATTATTGTAAAAGGTCAGGCCATACCATTGACATCTGTGGACCCAGAGAACGTGCCGGCAAGTACTGCACGTTTTGCAAAGTAATTGGTCACACATTTGATGAATGCCGCGTGCGGAAACCACAGAATCAAGGAAATCCCCCATCCAACATTCCCAGTATGAATCCTCAAAATACACAATACAATCAACGCGAACAGAACAACCGCGGACCAGGTAACGCGCAACCATATAACCGACAATGAAATGATAATCCACGCGGACGACCGGACAACCGATTCAATGGCAGCAATCGTAACTATAATAGCCGAAATTATGGACAGCACGTATTCAATCAGCAAAGAAACGCGCAGATAAATGTTGCGGTAGGCGGTAACGCAGTACAAACTCATGACGATTTGAACGAGCAGCGAGAATTTCGCACGGACGCCGCGACATCCCGAGTCGACGAAGAGCGTCCGGGCATGATGGAAGATCACTTCTCGGTTCACCAGTAATTGTCATTGAATCAAAGCAAATTCGGGGAAAAACTGCCTCACTTTTAGTAGATACGGGTGCGAACATTAACGTAATTGAAGTCGGAGTCATCTCACTAGACACTCGTTTTACACCAACGGACACGCGAAACATTTGGGGAATAGGTGAAGGATTTGTAAAAACTCTAGGAAGTATCGATCTGGAATTTTTCGGAACACGGCATGAGTTCCATTTGGTAGATAATTTATTCCCGATTAAAGAAGACGGAATTTTAAGCGCAGGCTTTTTACGATCTGAAAATATGACTATATGTTTTGAAACCAATCAAATGTTCTCACAAAACACAGGTACAATCCCGTTATCTTATCGAAATCACGGTGCTAATGTCGACACTTGTCGAGTATTAACAACGTCCTCTCTGCACACGCCCAAGACTCAGGTATCAACTCCGCAACTCATGAACGAAACCACTACATTCCTTCTTGACACTGGAGCCGATATGAACATAATAAAGCGCGGCGCGGTAAAAGATGATACACGTATGCGACCCGACAAAATCAAAATAATAGGCATTACAGATGACACAACGGAGACTTTGGGAGCAATGGATGTCCAAGTCGGGAACAATACCCACGAGTTCCATATAGTCGATGATTCATTTCCCATTAAAGAGGCAGGGATATTAAGCATGACATTTTTACGTAACGAAGACGCTACAATTTCTTTTCCAACGAATACGGTGACCTCTCCCAACAACAGAATACTAAGAATTTTTAATGCGGATATCATATCAATTCCTGCCCGAACTGCGGTAGTAATAGCGTTGAGAGTAACAAAATTGTCACCAAAAACAGGAATAATTAACGAATTAGACTCAGGCCCAAATATCCTACTAGGCAATGCTCTCGTGACGAATAGACGAGGTTTGGCATATGCTTATGCCATAAATTGCAGCGAAACAGGTATAGACATAGGACGACCTGTAGGAACTCTAGAAGAGGTAGACGAACCTGCAGCAAACACAGATTCACACATAGCTTACAGCGAAGCAAATCGGGTTACACGTGACCATCGCGGCACTAACATTGATAAAAACCTACAGACACTTCAAACCTCAACTAATCATGATGCGAAACGCCTGGACACCCTTAGAGAAAACCTAATACTAGATCACTTAAACGAAGAGGAGGAACAGTCAATAATCGCTCTCACAACTGAATATAATCACCTATTTTTCTTACCGGGTGATAAACTAGGGCACACCCAAGTAGTCAGTCACACTATACCAACTACAGATGACATACCAATACACACGAAACAATACCGACACCCACAGGTTCACAAAGACGAAATTAAAAAACAAGTGACTAAACTCCTCGATCAGGGCATTATCCGACATTCCACGTCTCCTTACAATTCACCTGTCTGGGTCGTACCGAAAAAACCAGACGCACAAGGTAATAAAAAATGGCGCATGGTAATTGATTTCCGTAAATTGAATGAAAAAACCATAGGAGATGCATACCCCCTACCAAACATCATAGACATTCTGGACCAACTAGGATCCGCGAAATATTTCACAACACTCGATTTAGCCTCAGGGTTTTACCAAATACCTATGCATCCCGATCACACACTTGAAACAGCCTTTTAAACACCGCATGGACACTTTGAGTACGCCCGAATGCCTTTTGGCCAGAAAAACGCGCCCTCCACTTTCCAACGCCTTATGGACCAGGTGCTCACAGGATTGCAAGGCAACGAGATTTTCGTATATTTAGATGACATAGTTATTTACGCAAGGTCATTGGAAGAACACGCGGTGAGATTCAGAAAGTTAATGGAAAGGCTATCAAACGCAGGACTAACCCTTCAACCAGAAAAATGTGAGTTCCTACGAACGGAGGTAGCATATCTAGGCCATATCATTGCTCAGGATGGAGTGAAACCAAATCCTGATAAAATAGTAGCCATCAAGAATTACCCGATCCCTAGGAATGCTAAACAAATCAAACAATTCCTGGGACTAATCGGATACTATCGTAGGTTCATCCCTAATCTAGCTAGAATCGCGAAACCTATAAATAACCTGTTGAAGAAAAATATTTCTTTTATTTGGACATCCGAACACCAAGCGGCATTTGAAACCTTACGGGACAGTCTTTGCAAGGAACCCATTTTACAATATCCGAATTTTACAAAACCCTTCGTACTGACAACGGCCGCATCAAATTTTGCCATCGGTGCGGTCCTTAGCCAAGGTAAAGTTGGTGAGGACTTACCAATAGCCTATGCATCAAGAGCCCTTCAAAAGGCGGAGATTAATTACTCAACAACTGACAAAGAACTATTAGCTATCATTGCCGCTGTAAAACATTTTAGACCATATTTATACGGAAGGCAATTTACACTCGTAACAGACCATAAACCGCTACTGTGGTTAAGTAACACCAAGGACCCGACATCGCGTCTACTGCGATGGAGATTAATACTTGACGAATATACGTACACTGTAGTTTACAAAAAAGGAAGAACGAATGCAAACGCAGACGCACTATCAAGGAACCCTCCTCCCGAGGTAATCCAAGCCTTACCCATAGACGGCAAACGCCTTCGGTCAGAGTCAGGTATCGCGGAAACCGAAATAAATAAACGCAGAAAAATAGCACATCAATTCCCACGGCGTCCTAGACAAGATACCGACAATTCGACAAATCCCGCACCAATCAAAATGCCAAAGACATAGGAAACATTAATGGGGCTCCCCTCACAGGAAATCCTGTGGTCATCAGAAGACTCGGATACAGAAATAACTCACGATAGAAAACATGAAACAATAAAACCGCTCAGACGATCCCGAACGACTGAATCCTCAGGTTACCCCGCGCGACGAAAGAAATGGACGAAACAACTAAACTACCTTGACTCGACAGATGAGTCGGACGTGGAAACTATTCCAGTTAAAGTAAGACTACCTAAACGAAAAAGACACACGGACTCGTCTACTATCCGAACACAAAGAAAGAACCGAGTGAAAACCGATTTTACCAACCAGAACAGTTGTACTGACAATCAGACTGAAGACCATTCAAATAAGACTGCAACAACCTCGGTATATAAACGTAAAATAATATATAGGAAATTGTCCAAGTCAAACAGCGAATCTACTACAGACTCTTCACAAGACCCGCACAACGCAGAAATAGATAAGAAACGCGGAGTCAAGTTACAAGATTCAACTCGCGAGCCGCAAGCCGGTACATCTACTAACAAATCCCCAGGTTCCACACCATCGTACAGGCAGTTCCTTAAAGACTTAGATTTCCTTCCCCTGACACAGAATAGGAATATCAGAGAAATAGACGGAGATCTACTGAAGCAAAAAGACAATTTAGCCCACTGTATCTCAGCTGATTGTAAAACGTCACGAAACATCGCGGCCCAGATGGTAAGGAACGGACTCATACAGCGCAAAAGGTTGCAATCAATGAATCCACAAGTAACAGACATCATTATAGTTCAGTACCCCCGACGCACAATTTACAATTTAGTTACAAAAGAACGACACTTCGACATACCAACAAACAAAATAATGTACAACACATTAGTGAAGTTGAAGACGGCGTTAATTAGGGATAAAAAGAAATCACTCTCGATACCGAAACTCGGTTGCGGTTTAGATAAGCTTGACTGGGATGTGGTGAGCCGTATGATTCACTATGTATTCAAGGATTCCGACATCAAAATCAACATCTGCAAAATTAATAACCCAATGACACACGAATTACCTTACGAACGAATCAGAGATGAATCATGTAAACCCGCGACAAAAAGCTTTACCCGATCTCCTACGGGACCCCCGATCGCTCCGATATCAGACACTCCCTCAGCTATCCTTACATCGACAGATAACGATTCGGATACACTAACACCACAAGTACACAAACGTAACCCTGTATCGAAACTGGACATACAAAACCCCACAGACTCTAAGGCAATCTCGAACTCTGAAAATAAATCAATAGAGTCATCAGCAGAAGACCCGACGGTCTCAGACAGTACAGATAATACCAGTACCACCGATTACGAAAGTACATATCAAAGAACTAAGCAGTCCCCCAAATCAGTCGGTATACAAGAAATCGCCGATGACATATTTAGAGCACCCGTAACATATTCATTAGTGCACTGTGCAGCACAGGACTATGTAATGGAAAAAGGACTGGGAAAACAATTTGAACTAAGATTCGGTCAAATAGATAGATTGAGAAGCTTTAATAGACAGGTAGGCGGAGAAGGAGCCCTAAGTCATGAAGATAGATTAGTGTTTTATTCAATAACAAGGGAGAAAGACGGAGATAAGACAAGTTACGAGACATTAGAAGCATGTTTTAAAACGCTACGAAGCATTTGCGGGGACGAACATATATATAACCTAGCAATGACGAAATTAGACACCGAAGTAGACAACTTAGACTGGAATAGAGTGAAAGAGATGATAAAAAAAATATTCATAGCTCCTTTCATGATTTAGGTGTACGAACAAAGACCGCAGTACGCCCCGGGACCCCCACAGCAGCAAAACAAAGATACGCTTAGCTTCGATGAATTTATAGACAACATAAATAATATAATACCAACGGCTAACGTGACGGAATCCAAAGACGGAATATTCATGAAAAGCGCAAATATTGCCCACTGCGTACCAGCTGACTGCGCGTGGAACGACGAGCTGACAAAACAACTAATAGACAGAGACATGTTACGAAAAGAGACGTTCACAATCAACAATCTCAGCAAACGCGGAATAGCTTATCAAAATTCAGAAACAAGTATATTATGACTCTCGTAGTCAAAAGCCAACACTCAGACAGAATAGACGTAAAAGATCTCTATGATACTCTAATCAGACTAAAACAGCTGTTGCACACGTATAGAATTGAAGCATTTTCTTTTCCCAAAACAAACCCAGGATTAGAAGTCCTCCAATGGAATATCGTCGAGAAGCTATTTTATTACATTTTCGGAGACACGAATGTAAGAATCACACTTTGTGCAAATGAAACTATTATACCCGACGTATCGGTACGCGGGGAGATCATTAAAGAATATCACGAATCACTGCTAGGTGGCCACCAAGGTGTAACGAAAATTCACAACAAAATTAGGGAAACGTACTACTGGCCGAATCTAAAGACTCAAATTCAAAATTTCATTAAATCCTGCGACAGTTGCCAAAGCAAAAAGTTAGTTCGAGTCAACACACGACTGCCCATGATAATTACGGATACTCCGGCAGATGCGTTTGATAAAGTTGCGCTCGACATAGTAGGACCACTTCCCGTGACGGAATCAAATAACCAATACTTATTGACAATTCAATGCAACCTAACAAAATTTCTAGATGCTATTCCCCTTCCTAACGCGACTGCCCAGACAGTCGGCACGGCATTTACAAAAGAATACATTACACGTTACGGAGCACCGCGAATAATACTAACAGATCAAGGCCAAAATTTCATGAGTACAACGATTAAACAGATTTGCAAATTATTCAAAATTAAACAAGTAAGGACTACCGCATACCGACCGCAATCCAACGACTTCCTCGAACGTAGCCATCTTGTACTCTTTGAACACATTAAACATTACACAAGAACAGGGAAAGACTGGGACAAATACGTACGTTTCGCAATTTTCTGTTATAACACCGCGATACACGAAGGTACGAATTTCACACCGCACCAACTAATTTTCGGTAAAGAAGCTCGACTACCATCGGACCTACGAGCAACCGTCGCGATCACAAACTCATACAACACATTTATCCTCGACCTACTAACAAATCTACCCGAAATTCGTAAAAGGGCAGCACAAAATTTGAAAGACGCAAAATCAAAATCAAAGGTATATTATGATAAAAGAATCAATGAACACCTCTTTGAGGCCGGACAGAAAGTATTTTTAATAAATGAGAATCGCACAAAATTCGAAGACCAATATAAAGGCCCGTATGTAATTAAGAGAATAATTGACGGAATAAACGCTGAAATCTACTTGACACCTAGTAAAACTAAAATTGTCCACCTCAACAAACTGAAACTAGCACATATACGGGACGATAACGATTAACGTTGAGTAGACACATAGAAACATTTAAACCGCAAACTCTATCCATAGAACGCACTGAGACACATCCCCTGGAAATCAGGGAAATTACAGATTGTTTCTAAGTAAATCCAAAACAAGTCAATGGTATTGCCTGAATATAATGAATAAACGATACGTATGTCAGCATTGTTTAGTGTTAGAAAGTGGATCTAAACAGATCTATAGATAATAAGCTATAAAATTAGGATAATGATATACTATGGAATAAGAAGTAGATAAGAATTGGGAAGTAAAAAAATAAAAAAAATAAATAAAAATAAATGTATGAAATATATAAAGCATAGTAAAAAGAAGGGAATAGAATTAGTAGAATTATATCTAACATAACTATATAGTAAAAAGGGAGTAGAATCAGTAGAATTACAACACTCTTCACTATTAATATTACCTTTATACGCATTGTTATCTCATGACATTACGCTTGAGCATTATGTTATATTTCTCCTAGACCATAAGCTCACTCTATCTCACTACCAATATTATCAAGATGCAACCATAAATTTAAAAATCATACATATCCTGCCATAGTCAACACATAATACATATATGTACCATCGGACTAAAATAAAGGTTCATACCACATTGCTTGGTCCACTATCATACATCATACCAGATAAGAATGCAATATGTTATACTGACTATTCACACGATCATATCTAGTACTAAGTTTATTACATTCAAAACTATGTACAATCACACATATTTCTTTATGTTACGCATATGGTAACATAGGTATTGCACCCCTATGTTCCCTCTAATGGGGGGGGGGGGGGGGTGTTACGTCGCAACTCCGTTTCCCCAACATCCACCCGATCCGTCACTTCCTTTTGCCTGATCATCAAATTACCTGATCCTCGCTTTCCGCCAGAATCACGCGAGTTGCACACGGACACCGGATGTGCAACTCGCCCAAAAACCCCTCTCAAAACCGAGTCTACCTTTTCCACGCCTCATCTCCACTACTCACTACCGATTCCAATCTAAAACCACTCACTTCGTAACTACTTATTCCCATTTCACACTACCTATCTCGTAACCTAATAAGCGACCAACCAACTCCTAGTACCAACTATTAGAACCACCGACTATACGGATTATCTAAATAAATCTATTTCACTTCAATAAACATCAGTCTACGTCAATCTACACCAACTTCCACCAACTTCCACCACCGATCTCCACTGTGACATAACAGTTATAAAAAAAAAATTCAGAATTTTCAGAAAAGAGCGATTAAAAAAAGTAAAATTACAAAAATTCCGAAAACGCTCCGGAAATGGCCGAGCGTGGCCGAAGAGCGCGTGACGTCACATAGTAGTTGATCGGGCCTATTTACCGTGTGAAGTAGTGAAAAATGTCAAATGAAAAGGAAAAACCGCATGAAAAACGTTACAAATGGTGTTTCGTTCCTAACTGTAACAACACGTCCATCAGTGCGCCTGATAAGATTTTTTTGTAACACATGCACGATTTCTGCGTTTTTCCGACCTAAAAATAGGGCCTAAAGTAGCCATTTATTGACCATTTGAAAAGAGCGGTACAAAAAGAATCCTTTTTGTACCCCTTAATATATATATATATATATATATATATATATGTATATGTATATATTAGGGTGTGTTGAAAAAAATTTTATTCTATTTTTTTTACGAGCTACCTTTCGAAACGGCAGTGTATATCGCCTAGAAGATTCTCTCAAAATTTCATCCCAATCGATGAAGATTTAGAGGTGGCTCACACAGGTTTTGTATTTCCAATTTGAATAAAACGCTCAAATTCATTTTCGCATTATCCGGCTGCAAAATTTCTGTTTTAGTTCAACATAAGACTGTTTTAGTGACTCTAATTAGCAGTCGGGGTTACGTAGAAGCCACTGAAAATTGAATATGAAATGTTACTTTTGCAATTTTTGATATTTTTTTCGAATCATCAGAAAATACGACTAAATGAAGCTCATTTTGTAATTTTTGATTGTTCTTCCAAAATTGATGGGTTGATCAAATTTCGTACTGTAAGGAATTCTTCAGGATGGGCTTTTCGAATAAATGGACATTCATAAGCGGTCAATATACTCAAGGATTTATTTTACTTCGTCGGTCGTTACATTACTTTTCAAGACCTCGTGTCGAACTGTCGCCAGGCGATAGTCTTTTTCACTTTCCGGGCGCTGCGGTAGCCGATCATGGCGTATTTTTCGAATATACAATAAAATCAAATGATATTATATTACTTTTATAAGGGGTCATAATTATTATTAATCTAATTTCAGCGATGGGCGCATGAAATTCGACTAGAATGAAGTCTCATTTCCGAAAAAGTCAGAAATAAGAAGTTAGCCACCGCGAACCCATTGATGAACATTACTGTACCCTTCCGAATTCAAACATCACACTACTAAATTTTCCGAAGATGTGTACTACAAATACGATGATTTTCATTAATCGAAAAGCACACGATGTTTATGATCGACTATTCACATATATAATTTTAATTGTTTAGAATAACACAAAAATGATGATTTTTATTATTCACAGTGTAACGACCGACGACGTAAAATAAATCCTTGAGTATATTGACCACGTATGAATGTCCGTTTATTCGAAAAGCCCATCCCGAAGAATTCCTTACGGTATGAAATTTGATTTACCCATTAATTTTGGAAGAACAATCAAAAATTACAAAATGAGCTTCATTTATTCGCATTTTCTGATAATTTGAAAAAAATATTGAAAATTGCAAAAGTAACATTTCATATTCAATTTTCAGTGGCTTCTACGTAACCCGAACTGCTGATTAGAGTCACTGAAACAGTCTTATGTTGAACTGAAACAGAAGTTTTGCAGCCGGATAATGCGAGAATAAATTTGAGCGTTTTATTTAAATTGGAGATACAAAACCTGTGTGAGCCACCTCTAAATCTTCATCGATTGGGATGAAATTTTGAGAGAATCTTCTAGGCGATATACGCTGCCGTTTCGAAAGGTAGCTCGTGGAAAAAGAAAAAAAAAATTTTTTTCAACACACCCTAGTATATATGTATATATGTATATTGTAACGTTTCGGCAGTTTCGCGTCTAGCGAAACTACCTGTTATTGTGAGTCTTTTGCTCTGGAATGATTTTAGGACCTCTCTATCTAGTTCTGTCTAATTACGGACTTTGAACGCCGTGCGTTCGCAGCCGTCTCCCCTGGTTCACGGACCTTGTGCACGTAGTGCACGCAGCCGTATACTATCCCTAGCACCGGACCTTGTGCACTCAGCGCACGCAGCCGTATCCCGTCTATCCACGGACCTTGAACGCAAAGCGTTCGCAGCCGTATTCCTAACTAATGAATTTAATAGGACGGTGAAATGGCGAAGAAGGGAACCAGCACTAAATCCGAGCAGTTTTATTGAACATAAAAAAACATTTATTCAAATTAAATCAATATCGAAAGCGGTTGCAACCAGACTAACTAATATTTACAATGTAGCTTATATTACTAACTCGAGGTTATAATTTGGCTGCGTGAGAACTTTAGTCTTACGACTTTTATGCAATGAATCAATTATAATTTTCCGAATAATAATGGTCAAAGAATAGAAAATTATTTATGACAAATTTTATAGATAAGTAAGCGAAGTTATATGAGTTCTGAATTTTCTATAATATGAAAGCTAAATGGCTAGGCAGCTCACCAGGCGCTTTGCCTATGGTGTCTGATACAAAGTGTTCGAGTGAGTCAACTCAGCGCTATGCTCGAGATTGCTGCTGAGCTGAGTGCCGCCACGACTTATATACAAGTTGTGACGTCACCCAAACTCATGCTGTTGTGTCGAACGTTCTAGACTATCATCGAACTACCTGCCGTTGATTGGCCAAGCCTTAACAGCTGGCCGTTTGAATGTGAACGATCAGGCCTATCTGCCTGTTACGTTACAATATATGTATATATGTATATATGTACATATATATGTATATATGTATAGGTTATTATATGGTCAGGTTAGGTATATATATATACTAGGGGGCTCCGCCCCCCTGCGCGCTTCGCGCGCCAACCCCCCATATTTTATCAGTTGTTTTAAGACCCGAATAATCCGCGGATTGTATGTTCTTCGGAAAATAACAGAATTTTTGATGAAATCCAGTGTTTGTTTTGTGACTCCCGATTACATATTCTCCTCACATTGGCTATTAGGTACTAAGAATTGAGAATTTATATTTTAAACTTTAGACTTCATACTTTATACTTTATACTACAAAGAGCCGTCGCCGCCGTGTCAGTATCGCAGGGAATCATGGGCAATAATAGGTGCAAACTGTGACCCAATAACAATGAGTAACTATGTTCGGTTTGGTCGAAACAAAAAATAAAAATACCAACAGTAGAAGTGAAGTTTTATAATATTTCAGTTCTTCCACGTGAATCGGATTCACATAATCTGTGTGACTACTATTTTTGATTTTTTCACTTTCGATACCCGAGGAAAACCAAGGATACCCGAGGATACCCGAAGATACCCGAGGATACCCGAAGATGTACCCGAAGATACCCGAAGATACCCGAGGATACCCGAGGTTACCCGAGGATACCCGAGGGTACCCGAAGATACCCGAAGATACCCGAGGATACCCGAAGATGTACCTGAGGATACCCGAAGATACCCGAGGATACCCGAGGTTACCTGAAGATACCCGAAGATACCCGAGGATACCCGAAGATGTACCCGAAGACACCCGAAGATACCCGAAGATACCCGAAGATACCCGATGATACCCGAGGATACCCGAAGATACCCGAAGATACCTGAGGATACCCGAGGATACCCGAGATACCCTTAGATGAGTTGGGTTAGGTTAGGTTGGGTTAGGTTGAGTTAGGTTGGGTGAGGTTGGGTTAGGTAAGGTTGGGTTAGGTTGGGTTAGGTTGGGTTAGGTTAGGTTAGGTTAGGTTGGGTTGGGTTAAGTTTGGTTAGGTTGGTTAGGTAGGGTTTGGTTCGGTTGGTTAGGTTAGGTGGAATATTACCCAGAATTCCCTGGAAAACTGACACGGCAGCGGCGGTGGCGGCGAGATATCTTTATAATATAGAGAGATATACATTTTTCATGAAATCCAGTGTTTGTTTTTGTGACTCCAGAACATATATCAATGGTCAAAGGTTAAAGGTCCTAGGTCCAGGAAAACGAAAGAATCTGGAATACTGGGGAAAACCCAGGAATTCTGGGGAAAACAAATGAATTCTGGGAAAACTCAGGAATTCTGGGAAAAACAAAAGAATTCTGGGGAAAACAAAAGAATTCTGTGAAAACCCAGGAATTAGAGGAAAAACAAAAGAATTCTGGGGAAAACAAAAGAATCTGAAATATTGACACGGCGGCGGCGGCGGCGGCGGCGAGATATCTTCATAATATAGAGAGATATATCTCTCTATATTATAAAGATATCTCGCCGCCGCCGCCGCCGCCGCCGCCGTGTCAGTATTTCAGATTCTTTTGTTTTCCCCAGAATTCTTTTGTTTTTCCTATAATGACTGGGTTTTCCCAGAATTCTTTTGTTTTCCCCAGAATTCTTTTGTTTTTCCCAGAATTCCTGGGTTTTGCCAGAATTCATTTGTTTTCCCCAGAATTCCTGGGTTTTCCCCAGTATTCCAGATTCTTTTGTTTTCCTGGACCTAGGACCTTCAACCTTTGACCTTTGATAAATGTTCGGGAGTCACAAAACAAACGCCGCCGCCGCCGCCGCCGCCGCCGCCGTGTCAGTATTTGAGGGAATTCTGGGTAATATCCTACCTAACCTAACCTAACCTAACCCTAACCTAACCCTAACCTAACCCGAACTCAACCTCACCCCAACCTAACCTAACCCTAACCTAACCTGAACTCAACCTAACCTAACCCTAACCTAACCTAACCTAACCCTAACCCAACCCTAACCTAACCTGACCCTAACCTAACCTAAGGGTTTTCCCAGAATTCTTTTGTTACCCCCAGAATTCCTGGGTTCTCTCAGAATTCTTAGGTGAAAAAAGCAACAGAATTCTGGGGTTATGATTAGAACGGATTATTTGGGTCTCAAAACAACTGATACGAATCAAAGTATGGGTGGTTGGCGCGTGAAACCTTTCGATAAAAGCATATAAATGAGAGCATCCAAATATTGAACATATATAGGACCAAATTGTTCACATTTGAATTTTCTACATATTTTTGGTTCAAGTTTTGTTCGTATATTAAGATTTAGAGATTATCACCCTTATTCATAGACATAGAGATTGTGGTTGAGAGCAATTGTTTTGTTGAAAGCAGTCATTCAAATTCTGGCAGTCTATTATTTGACAGTTTTTGACAGTTTCATACTGAATATTTGTGACCTACAAAATTGAACGTATGAAGATATATGCTAAAACTATACCGGAATCGTAATGGAAAATATTAGTTGAAAAGGTAAGTGTGTACGAGATAATTTTGTTAGAAAGTGAATAGGAGAGAATTTTCGAAAATAGTTTTAGGTTCGATAAACCGATTCTCGATATTTCGTCCGAATCTATTATGGATAATTTTAAATCAAATCACGTAATTGAAGAATCTATTTCAGGGGATGGTAATTGTTTATTCAGGTCATTTTCCTATTTTTTGTATAACGACCAGGAAAAGCATAGGCAAGTTAGATTAAGGATCGTTTCTAATGTTTATAAAAACTGGTCGGTTTATGAACCATTCATATTAGGGGACGAATCTTATGGAACTCAAATTACGGATAGAGATTGTTATAAATTATGTATGACCAAAGATGGAGTTTTTGGGGGGGAGGTTGAGTTACAATCTTTTGTGAATATTTACAATGTTTATCTAATGGTTTATGTTAATAATTCTGAAGTACCAAAGGAATATGGCCCAAATCATAGCAACAGTAAATTGATACTTTTTTTAAGTGGTATTATCGATAGAGGTCATTATGATGTCATAGAATGTTTGAACTCCACTTTCTGGAATGATTATAAGAGCTATTGTAATCGTAGGTATCATAGCGATAATAAAAATATAATTAATAACAAACGACGAGTTGAAAATCTGACCGTGTTAGAAATATTAAATAAACGGTGCATGAATAAAATCGAAAATATGACCATCGAACGTTTGGGGAGAAAAAAGGAAGAAGGATATGGTGGAAAATATGACTGAAGAGCGTTTAGAAAAGAAGCGGGAAAAAGATGTGGTACGGAATATGAATGAAGAACGTTCAAATAAAAAAAGAGAAAAAGACGTGGTACGAAATATGGAAGAAGAACGTTTAAACAAGAAAAAAGAAAAAGATGTAGTACGGAATATGGATGAAGAACGTTTAAATAAAAAAAGAGAAAAAGACATGGTACGAAATATGGAAGAAGAACGTTTAAACAAGAAAAGAGAAAAAGATGTGGTACGGAATATGGATGAAAAACGTTTGAATAAAAAAAGACAAAAAGATGTGGTACAAAATATGGAAGACGAGCGTGTAGATAAAAAAAGGGAAAAATATGTTGTCCGGAATATGGATGAAGAACGTTTGAACAGAAAAAGGGAAAAGGATATGGTTCAAAATATGGACGACAATCGGTTGAGTAAAAAAGGGATAGCAACATGGCAAAAAACATGACGTGTGAACGCATTAATAAGAGAAGAAAAATGCAACAAGTTATTAAATTATGCCCCAATAAAGTGTCCTACTTGGATCTTGGAGCAATGGATTATATTTGTCCATATTGTTCGGCATTATTTTGGTCTGCGGAATTTTCGAAAAAAAGTTGCTGCCATAATGGAAAAGTGCATCTTCCACCGTTGAGTGATTATGATGAAGATTTAAAAGATTTATTGTTGAATGATAAAAAGTTTAGGGAATTAATTCGTTATTATAATAGTCGTTTTTCCTTTGTAACATTTAATGCTAATGTCATAAATGAATCTAAAAGAGGAGTATATAATTTAAAAATTCAAGGACAAGTTTGTCATATAACTCCAAGCAGCATTCATACAAAAAAAGGAAATATCCCTTATTGCGGCCAAATTTATATTTATGATGATTATGAAGCAACGGAAAAAAGGTTAGAAGAAAATAAAAATTTAGTCAAAGAACATATACAAATAATATCAGGAATTTTAAACAATAACAATCCATACGCTAAAAAATACAAAAATTTATTCGAATTAACCAAGGATCAATCATTGCCAGAGTATTATTTGTATTTTGTCCGTAACATAAATTCAGATCAACATCGTTATAATGTACCTACCACTGCGGAATGTGCAGCTTTGATGGCTTCTAAGGATGGTGAAATTCCACGTTTCGATTTATGTATTTATCCAAAAAATCTTCCGAAAGGTATTGATTCTTTTTCATGTCTTAATAAATTATCATTTCATATCGACCCAATGACGTTTCCAATAATGTTTCCATGCGGGGATTTAGGATGGAGTCCAACATTCAAACAAAATAATTCCAGTAATAAAAGACTCACAACTCTTCAATACTATTCCTATCGTTTAGCTTATAGACAGGGTGATAATTTCAGTCCTATTTTATTTTGTGGTCGGTTAACACAGCAGTATGTTATTCAAGCTTATATAATAATCGAAAATAACAGGCTCAATTTTTTGAGGTAAAACCAGAAAAAATTACGCATCGAATGCTATCAAGGATTAGTTGATCACATAGCACGTAGTGCTATGAATGATTCAAATAATTTCGAAAATAAGGAACGTCTAGGAAATATATTCGTATTACCATCTACCTATTTAGGCAGTCCTCGAAATATGCAGCAAAATTATCAAGATGCTATGGCTATTGTTAGGGCAATCGGTCGTCCAGATTTATTTATTACCATGACGTGTAACCCGAATTGGCCGGAGTTAAAAACAATATTAAATAAATTTCCGACGGGTACAACGTGTAACGATATTCCAAATATTACAGTGCGATTATTTTATACTAAATTACGAGCTTTGTTGGCCGATGTCATTAGTGGAAAAATTTTCGGGAATATTTTAGCATATGTTTATACAATAGAATTTCAGAAACGTGGATTACCACATGCACACATGTTATTCGTATCAAATTATACAAATAAATAAATAACTCCAGATGCAATTGATAAATACATCAGTGCCGAAATATCTTTTAACGATCCCGAATTGCAAGAGTTGGTTATAAAGGATGTACAATGATCAATATTAATAGGACCGTTAGGAATTTCCGTTACTTTGGGGCCGAATTCGTAATACCCGAGGATGCCATGGGGGGTTGGCGCGGGAAGCGCGCAGGGGGGCGGAGCCCCCCTAGTATATATATAAGATATGTCGCCGCCGCCGCCGCCGCCGCCGTGTCAGTATTTCAGATTCTTTTGTTTTCCCCAGAATTCTTTTGTTTTTCCCAGAATTCCTGGGTTTTCCCAGAATTCTTTTGTTTTCCCCAGAATTCTTTTGTTTTTCGCAGAATTCCTGGGTTTTCCCAGAATTCTTTTGTTTTTTCCCCAGAATTTCTGGGTTTTTCCCAGAATTCATTTGGTTTCCCCAGAATTCCTGGGTTTTCCCCAGTATTCCAGATTCTTTTGTTTTCCTGGACCTAGGACCTTTAACCTTTGACCTTTGACCTTTTTATATGTTCGGGAGTCAAAAAACAAACACTGGATTTCATGAAAAATGTATATTTCTTTATATTATGAAGATATCTCGCCGCCGCCGTCGCTGCCGTGTCAGTTTTCCAGGGAATTCTGGATAATATCCCACCTAACCTAACCAACCTAACCCAACCCAACCTAACTCAACCTAACCTTACCCAACCTAACCTGACCCCTGTCCTAGGCTATCCCCGGCTGTACTCGGCTATCCTCGGCTCTCCTCGTCTAACCTTGGCTAACCTCGGGTATCCTCAATATCTAACCCAACTCAACCCAACCCAACCTAACCCAACCTAACCTAACCTAACCCAACCTAACCCAACCTAACCCAACCTAACCCAACCTAACCCAACCTAACCCAACCTAACTCAACCTAACCCAACCTAACCTAACCCAACCCATCTAAGGGTATCTCGGGTATCCTCGGGTATCCTCAGATATCCTCGGGTATCCTCGGGTATCCTCGGGTATCTTCGGGTATCTTCGGGTATCTTCGGGTATCTTCGGGTATCCTCGGGTATCTTCGGGTATCTTCGGGTATCTTCGGGTATCCTCGGGTATCCTCGGGTATCTTCGGGTATCCTCGGGTACATCTTCGGGTATCCTCGGGTATCTTCGGGTATCTTCGGGTATCTTCGGGTAACCTCGGGTATCCTCGGGTATCCTCAATATCTAACCCAACCCAACCCACCTAAGGGTATCTCGAGTATCCTCGGGTATCCTCGGGTATCCTCGGGTATCCTCGGTTTTCCTCGCATATCCTCGGGTATCCTCGGTTTTCCTCAGGTTTCCTCAGGTATCCTCGGCTATCCTCGGGTATCCTTGGTTTTCCTCGGGTATCGAAAGTGAAAAAATCAAAAATAGTAGTCACACAGATTATGTGAATCCGATTCACGTGGAAGAACTGAAATATTATAAAACTTCACTTCTACTGTTCGTATTTTTATTTTTTGTTTCGACCAAACCGAACATAGTTACTCATTGTTATTGGGTCACAGTTTGCACCTATTATTGCCCATGATTCCCTGCGATACTGACACGGCGGCGACGGCTCTTCGTAGTATAAAGTATCAAGTATAAAGTCTAAAGTTTGAATAGTACATTGTACAACAAGGGGGGGAAATGACCCTCCCCCCCTTGTTGCACACCGTAATTTTTTCAACGAGTGCATGTATAGGCCCTATTTGTCGCGCATGCACGACCGAAATTTTGGGAAATTTTGAGAATTTCCAATAATTTTGGAAACTTTGGAAAGTTTGGAAATTTTCGGAAATTTATGGAAATTTATGGATATTTTCGGAAATTTATGGAAATTTATGGATATTTATGGAAATTTTTGGAAATTCATGGAAATTTTTGGAAATTTTTGGAAATTTTTGGAACTTTTTTGAAATTTATGAAAATTTTTGGAAATTTTGGAAAGTGGTGTGGCGACGCAATAATATCTCAGAGTTTCTCTCCACGCTCACTACGCGGCGCATCCAACTCGCTTCGCTCTCGCTAGTCCCATACTACGACTACGCTCAGTATATATACCGATCACAAGCGACCACCAATATCCACTACCGGACACCCCGCGTCTAGGGCACGGTTTGCTCGGCTCTCAGCCCTACTGACGAGTCCGGCCGAGTACACCCGTACGAAACGCAATACCATATCTTTCTGGAAGGTTCGATTCCTTCAGTGAAAATTTTGAAATATTTGAGAACCTTCGAGACCGTCTCTCGGAAGGTAGTAATAGATCCATTACCTCCCTAGGGAGGTAATGGAGTCCACGCTAGAAATGACCAATTTTCTATTCGTTTCACATGCAAGAAAAAGGGCCTATTACATGCACGTGTTGAAAAAATATAAATTCTAAATTCTAAGTACCTAATAGCCAATGTGAGGAGAATATGTAATCGGGAGTCACAAAACAAACACTGGATTTCATCGAAAATTCGGTCATTTTCCGAAGAACATACAATCCGCGGATTATTCGGGTCTTAAAACGACTGATAAAATATCGGGGGTTGGCGCGCGAAGCGCGCAGGGGGGCGGAGCCCCCCTAGTATATATATATATACATATATATTTATATATGTAGATGATAATCAGGTTATCTTTATCTCAATACCGTAGTTGGACACCTTAGTGCCGCAGAAATCAATACATGCGTTACAAAAAATATGGTGTGCACCAAGGGCTAAGCGGGCTTTTTGACCTCGTGTGGTTGCAGTACTCGTCTTCGGCTCGCGGATGCACCCTCGCCTGCGACTAGTACTGCAAACTCCACACTCGGTCTAAAAAAGCCCGCTTCACGCCCTTGGTACACAATATACTATTTCATGATACGTGCATGAAATGAGCTTTCTTTCATGCTTGTCAGGCGTGGGGAAAATCACGTGAGTCGAACGTCAATCCGGAATATCCACTCACCGGCTGAGCGGGAGGGAAAGTACTTTCCCTCCCGCTCACATATTGTAACGTGGCAAACATTTGGACCTCCTCCGTACCAGCCTAAACGAGCGTATGTATCCCCGAGAGCCCCAAAGTCCCGTTAGCTAATTTGAATACTGCCGCCCTTCGTCCTAGCGACGCCTTATCGACTATAGATCCTCGGATTGGTCTATCGATGACGGCTGGCGCTAGCAGGACGAACGGCGATAAGCGGTAATTAGCATAGCGGAAACGAAGAGCCATTCATTGTCTAGCCGTGAAACTGAGTAACGTGCCATAATTACAAGTGAATCGAGCGAGTTAACCCCCGAGTATTTTGAGGTGTTTAGAGGTGTTTGTGTTTATTGTGACCCCCGCGAATTATTACTGGACTTGATTTTGGACTCTGGACTTGATTTATTCCGATTTGGACATATATGACCCTTGCCTATCCACGGACACCAAGCCGAACACGAGGCCGAGCCATCGTAGCCGAGCAGGTAGGATCAATCCGAGCCCGACAATTCAAGATAGCTTCATTCTTCCCCTAAAGTCCCTAAATTCCCGTTGAGTCTCGAGTTAGAGTCAGGAAGCTCTTCGTTCCCTAGTACCGTCGAGAGTATCGAGTCCCCGAGTACCGCGTGTCAGTTGAGAACCGGCAAGCTCAAACTTGTTGTTGTTCTCTAGGTGGCTGTCGATTCTGCGCGTCAGCGTGCCGGCTTGCATTGCCGCTGCGCAGAAATTCGCCAAGGTAGAGTCGACGCCATCTTGCCCGAGTCTCTGACGTCACGCGTCGCAGATAGCCTGCTGCGTGTCAGAGCACTCTCGTGGCCAAGTCCCGAGCTAACGAGTACCGATTCCCTTCCCCTCCTAGCTGTTGAGTGATCAGCTGTCAGCCAGAGACTAGAAGCGTAGGCTTCGAAATCGACTGACAGCCAGCCTCCAGCTGGTAGTAGCGAGGAAGGCTATCCCCTACGCCTGCGAAATTGTCAACCGTACCTGTTTCTAGTTTATTATAATATATTAGAGTAGAGTCATTGTGAGAATTTACATAGTATAGTAGAGTAGAGTCGTTTAATTTATTTCTTTTCTAGTTTTCGATTTAGTTTCTTTATTTAGTCTTAGTATAAAACATACAGTAGCGGTGAGAGTAGCCGAAGCCAGGTGATAGGCTGGACAAATTAATATCACCTTTTTCTTTTTTTCTTTTTAATTAATAAATAATATTCAAATCTAATTCGTATTGTGTCAAGTGTTTTTATTTCTCGCCCCCACGAATATCCCTCTACCGATAGGCTAGCTGGAGCACGAGAGAGAGAGAGAGAGGACTCTGAGCCCGGAGTCTGGCGCCCAACACCTACCTAGAGCTAGTCGGAGGAGGTAACGACGTTGGTGCTGTTTTTGATAACTGAACGTAGTTCCTGCGGGTAACACCCGAGCCCGCGGGAATCGCTGTTACAATATATATGAGGTATTCTGTCCCAAGTGAGACCGGTCCAGTTCCTCACCACAATCAATATTTTTGATAATTCATTTTTGTTATCAACAATCCAAAAGGAACCTAGGTGAATTATTTCAAATTTTTATTCGGAATACTTTCCGAGTTGGAAATTGTAAATTTTTCAGAATTTTCTTAGTAACATAATTTTCAATTAATCATAACTCGGCCCGGGTTGGTCGAATCACGGAAAACAACAGCATGAAAATGACTCTCAGGAACCATACTTGTCAGAAAAAATATTGTTGAGATTTCATGACGTATCGTTCATCATTATTTCTAGGTTAATATGCAAAAGCTTGATTTTCGCCAAGTATGCCACTTTTGATTTTTTTGAAAAAATTCTATATTATTATAAATTTGAATACAAAATTTTTTAGCCGTGTCTCATCGTGGGCAGAATTTTCTTTCTATTTTTTTTCATTTTTTACTTCTCATACATTTACATACATTTTTCCGATTTTGATTTTTTTTTTCTCAACGAATTGAAACTGAAAGCATGAATAATAACAGTATGAATTATCAGCAATTTATCGTTTGTTTTGCTCGAAAACTAAAAAAAAAAATTTTAAATGAATAATAAACGCATCCACCCTTCGTAACTATGGTCGTCTAAGGGTTCAGGAGTCACTTGTAACACGCGTTGCAAAATGCAATGTGACAATATATATACTAGGGGGGCTTCGCCCCCCTGCGCGCTTCGCGCGCCAACCCCCCATATTTTGATTCGTATCAGTTGATTTGAGACCCAAATAATCCATGGATTTCATGTTCTTCGAAGAACGACCGAATTTTTAATGAAATCCAGTGAATGTTTTGTAGATCGCGATTATAAACTACTCGACAAAATTAAAGGCCCCCCCCCCCCCCCCCAGCATAACCTGCCATTTCCAGACGCCTTGACCGATTCACTTGAAATTCATACCAGGGTTGGTCCAAAGTGTTTCCAACTTGGGCCCGAAGCTGATATTCTGTATCTTCAAGGGTTGCGATGTGGCACTCCGAAAACCAACCCTTTGCGTAAAATCAAAGTCACAGGTCTGTGGCACCGGGTTCCAACATCGATTTTGCGCCCAAAAAATGTTTGGGCAACTTTTGGTCGAGCCAGACGATTCAGTCCACTGCTGAATCATACACCTCCGCCTATTCAACCCCTCCGCTTCCATCCCTCTATCATCCGAGGGTGGGCAAAACATTTTGACACATTTTCGAGCATCGGAGACACAAAAGCGTTTCCGAATCGTTTTTACGGTTCAGTAGAGCACTTGCAACCCATCCGCCCCTGAGCAACTGCAACCAACCCCTGAACAACTCTTAGCCTAGCAGTAACTTTTCACTCCAAGCCACGGAATCCTCGAGTAGGCGCAAATTCGATGTTGGAACCCGGTTCCACAGACCTGGGACTTTGATTTTACGCAGAGGGTTGGTTTTCGGAGTGCCACATCGCAACCCTTGAAGATACAGAAAATCGACTGCGAACCCAAGTTGGAAACACTTTAGACCAACCCTGGTACAAATTTCAAGTGAATCGGTCAGGGCGTCTGGAAATGGCAGGTTATGCTAGGGGGGGGCCTTTAATTTTGTTGAGTAGTTTATATTCTCTTCACATTAACTATGCGGTACTGAGAATTGAGATTTTCCTCAGACTCTATTATTTCCTTGGCCTGTTTTCCATGTTTTCCTCTCGGGACTGCCGCTGCTGAGGGCTCTGCCCTTCAGATTTATTGATTGTAATAGCGAATGCTAATAGAATAGGGAATTATCTACAATATGATACGAATAGTAAACTTGCCCGATTCCGAATTTTTTCCGAATTTTCCGGTTCCATTTTTGGTAACTATGGCAACCATTTTGGTTACTATGGCAACCATTTTGGTTACTATGGCAACGTTTTGGTTACCATGGCAACCATTTTGGTTACCATGGCAACCATTTTGGTTACCATGGCAACCATTTTAGTAACCATGGCAACCATTTTGGTAACTATGGCAACCATTTTGGTCACCATGGCAACCATTTTGTTCACCATGGCAACCATTTTGGTTACCATGGCAACCATTTCGATTACCATGGCAACCATTTTGTTTACCATGGCCACCATTTGTTCACCATGGCAACTATCTTGTTCACCATGACAACCATTTTGGTTATCATGGCAACCATTTCGGTGAGTTGGGGTTAGATGAGGTTGCCATAGTTGAGGAAAGGGTGAGGGGCAGGGGAAAGAGAGTGTTATCGGGGGAGGGATTTAAATGACTTGTTTTCAGGGCCCAAGGGTATCCCTGACCTCCCCTCGCGTCTGCCGTGCCAGTAACGCAGGGAATTATCTAATAACCTCACCTAACTCTGTGGGGTTACTTCGGGTGAGGTTGGGTTAGGTTGGGTTAGGTTTGGTTAGGTTAGGTTGGGTTACGTTAGGTTGGGTTAGGTTAGGTTAGGTTGGGTTTGGTTAGGTGGGATATTACCCAGAATTCCCTGGAATCCGATACGGCGGCGGCGGTGATTGAATTATATAATATAGAAGGTAATATATATATTAGGGTGGGCCAAAAAAAAGCTTCAAATACTTGCTACTTAGTAAATTTGAAGTAAGATTGTTAGTATTTGAAGCTTAATAACTTTTTACCCGTTAGGATTACGAAAAAACTACTTCAGGACTTTTTTGTAGAAAATTAAATTTTCTACAAGAATAATTCATGAGAAATCCAAAAAATAAAAATTTTCGTACTTTTAACGTATAGAAACGAAAAAAAAAATTTTTTACGTGTTATTTAAATGGGAAAATAAAAATTCATTGAGCTCAGCGGAGAATTGAGATATCAAGCTGCGCTTTGGGGGGAATTTTTTTTATACCTAAAAGAAGGTTTTGGGATGGTAGCCAAAAAATTTTTTTCTTTTGGACCACTCTAATATATATACATATGGGGTATTCCACCTCAACTCGACGTGTCCCCAGACCTTGACAATTCCGATTTCGCTAATTTATTTTGTGCATGTTGCACCATCAGATACAATCACTCTCACCAAAGCTTTTAGGGATTGGTCTCATCGTTTTGATGAGGCAAAATATTGAAATTTCGGTGTTTTCGTTGATACGAAGATTTCAAACGCATGTAACTTGAAATCTATCTGTCCTATCGAGAAAACGAATGACACAAAATTTCTTGTTTTTTGGATGTTCTACGTGAAAATAATTTGTTCAAAACTCTTCAACCCTTGTGTCAGTTGTTATTCGCGAATAAAAGCTTATATGCTGTTTGTCGAATAATAGGCCACCTTCGATTTCATTGAAATTTTCACACGATATTCCACGAAAAATTACGCAAATTTCAAGACCTTGTTTGAGATGGCTCGACTTTTGGTTCAGAAGTTACAATCATTTAAATATCTGTAAAAGCCTATAACGGAACGAAGCCGCATGAAAATGGAACGATGGAAGGATTGGAAATTAAAACAGTCATAGTTTGCGTAAGCAGTAAGTAAGCTGTACTGTATTTGAAAATAAAATGCAGAATTCATTCGAATACCAACGACTATTTTGATTTCCAATTCTTCCATCGTTCCATTTTCATGCGGCTTCGTTCCGTTATAGGCTTTTACAGATATTTAAATGATTGAAACTTCTGAACCAAAAGTCGAGCCATCTCAAACAAGGTCTTGAAATTTGCGTAATTTTTCGTGGAATATCGTGTGAAAATTTCAATGAAATCGAAGGTGGCCTATTATTCGACAAACAGCATATAAGCTTTTATTCGCAAATAACAACTGACACAAGGGTTAAAGAGTTTTGAACAAATTATTTTCACGTAGAACATCCAAAAAACAAGAAATTTTGTGTCATTTGTTTTCTCGATAGGACAGATAGATTTCAAGTTAAATGCGTTTGAAATCTTCGTATCAACGAAAACACCGAAATTTCAATATTTTGCCTCATCAAAACGATGAGACCAATTCCTAAAAGCTTTGGTGAGAGTGATTGTATCTGATGGTGCAACATGCACAAAATAAATTAGCGAAATCGGAATTGTCAAGGTCTGGGGACACGTCGAGTTGAGGTGGAATACCCCATATATATATAGGTATATAGGTATTGTTACAAAGATAGAATCACCTTCACATTTTACATTCAAGAAACTACACATCATCTAGCAGTCATGAAATGAAATACAAACCAATACAAATAAATGATGTAAAATAACAACAAGCATTATTATAAAAACAGTGCTGTTTTACATGTAAAACTGTTAAGACACATCTCCTCGCATTTTCCAATAAATCCAATTTTTTACTTACAATTTCATCGACTTCGACTTGAATCTGTTATTTCAGCTCAGGATCCATATTTACTTATTCCAATTTCACTCAAGCCTTTATTCAAATATTACTATTCAGCCCTTAAAAGCTAACAAAGTCACACTGGTGTTAGAAGTGCGGATTTCCGAGTTGGGATAATAGTGCCACATGTCTTTAACTTAACAACTTAATAACTTGAAAAAAAAAAAAATATATATTGGAAAATGAGTCGAAGTATCAGAAGTTCGGCTCAAACTCCCCCTGTAGATGAATCCTCCTCATCCAGCAACCCAAACTAACCAGCCGAATCCCGGCTAACCAACTCCCAACAAGCTCAACCGATGAACCAAATGGAATCAATACTCAAGATGTTGATGACCGCCCAACAACAGCAGACAGAACTCTTTCTTCAGGGTCAGCGAGAGGAACGCCAGGCCCAACGAGAAGAGCGGGAACGCGACCGCGAGGCCCAGAAAGAGGACCGAGAGGCTCAACGCGCCGCACAGAAGGAGGACCGAGACGTTCATCTGCTGACCTTTCAGCGCAGTCTCGAGAGCCTGCTTCCCCGACTTCCAGAACGCATTTCCCCTATCCCAACATCTCGACGACTTTCCTTGGTACGGGACCAGTTGGATCAAGTCCCAATAACTCAAAGGTCTGTGAATGTTTCTGGGGAAAGAACTTCCCCTATTTCCGTTAGGCCAAGAACGGACAAAGTAAGTACAATGGTACCACTCGCTCGTTCTTTTCCTCAAACCGACCGCGTTGAAGAAACAACGCGGGGCGAAATTAATCAAAGAGGGCCTGACCAAATGTGTGGCCACCGTCTTTCACAAGATGAGATCTTGACATCCCCACCTACCCAACTTTCCAACAACATAGAAAATTTTCGTGATTTGATCGTGGATATTGTTCGTCAAGAAATCAGCGCCGGGAGTAGTCACGAGAATAATAATACGCCGGTTCTTCCAACCCATGTAGAAAACCAGAGTGAGCCTGAAAAAAAATCTCCAATTATTCGCGCACAAACTTTCGACGGTACCACTTCATGGGCCGAATACGAGTGCCAGTTTTCGATCGTCGCGAAGTTAAACGGATGGAATGCAGCGAGTAAAGCCGGGAATCTAGCAGCTAACCTCAAAGCGCCGGCGTTGGCAGTGTTAACTTCCCTTTCTAACCAAGAATTAGAGAACTACGACAAACTTAGTTCGGCATTTAGAGTAAGATTCGGAGACGAACATCTTCAAAAACTCCATCTGAAGCAATTAGAAAATAGGCGGCAACATAAAGATGAGAGTCTCGCCACTCTGGGACTGGATATAGATAGATAGAGTATTTATTGAGCGCTCTGGGACGGATCCCCTCAAGCGCTGGCACTTTGGATTACAGTTTCGCAAAAATTTCACATGTGCCTGTGATACATTGTACTCAAGGTATCATAATCTTGCTAGTTTTTATACAACTAAATGATTAATCTAATATATTATACGATAAATTTGATATATACTAAGATATGGTAATTATATAATTTTGGTTTTGACTAGTCCTACTCATAACGTTAAATCTAAGACTAGTTCGCCTTTATTTATTTATTTGTGTGTTTTCGTGTGTGTAGGTACAAGAGTGTATGTGTGTATATAGAGAGAATGGCTAGAGTAGCTTTGCCCGATTGTTCTGAATCGACGAGAGACCGTTTGGCTTGTTCGTGGTTTATTAATGCAGTAAAAGATAGTGAACTCAAACACGCTCTCGGATTGGCGGGACCCTCACCTCTTAGGAAAGCAGTCATTCGAGGACTAGAGATCGAAGCTATGGACAAATTCTATTTAGGAGTAAGTCGCGTGAGACGGATAGAAACCACTGATATCTCCTCCGATAACCAAAGTAAAACTACTCCCGAACAGCATCACGCCTCTAAAAATTCCAATTCGAACGGTTCCAAGGGATCTTCAAAGTTCTGTAGATATTGTAAAAAAGACAATCATAATATCGAAGACTGTTGTTTCTTAAAAAAAAAGAATGAAAAGAATTGTAATATTCCTCAAAAGAATTATAATAACGATAAAAATTCCAATTCCAATTCCAATTCAAATTCCAATTCAAATTCCGATTCCAATTCCAACTCCGGTTCGAACAATAATTCATGGAGGAACAAAGACGCCTCTCATTCCCAACCTTCTACCTCAAAAAACTAGACTTTGATGATTCAGTGGAACTAAAATCATCAAAAGAATTTAATGATAGTGGTCCTCGTAATAATAATTCTAATCCATGTCAATTCCTAACAAGAGGTCTTCGCCAAACCGGTTTATATACCTGGGGCACGGTAAACGGCGTTAAATGTCTCTGGGTTGTAGATACTGGCGCGGAAGTTACGGTGGTTCGTTCCGAACTTTGAGATTCCACTAGGGATAATTTCCCTCTAACCTCTTTAAGAACAGCTACCGGAGAAACTACCCCAATTTTAGGACAACGGTCTATTCAAATAAATGTAGCAGGAATCATTTCTTCACCCCACACGGTATATACAGGGTGTCAATTGAGTAACGGGACGGCTGAATATCTTCTGAAGTAGGATATTTTTTGAAAAGGTCAACATCATTCTTGATGTGATTTTCGACGAGAAATTCAATGGTGACCTCGATTTTGACCTTGACGATGACCTTTAAGGTTATTTCAAGGTCAACTTTTTTTTTTCGAATGGACACCCCCTTTTTTCACATCAGCATTCGAAAGAGCACAAAATTTTACGTCCGAACACGTAATTAGATCATAGAGAAATCTTGACCTTGACGTTCATTCTTGGGTCAATTAAACTTAAATAAAGTGTGGATATCTCTGGGAATAGAAGCTTTTCAAATTCTCTCATGACGATCGAAGTTAAGGTAATCGTCAAAGTCATGATAAGGGTCACTACTAAATGCGCCTCGTTAGAATTGATAACTTCGATCGTGATGAGAGAATTTGAAAAGCTTCTATTCCCAGAGGTATCCACACCTTATTTAAGTTTAATTGACCCAAGAATGAACGTCAAGGTCAAGATTTCTCTATGATCTAATTACGTGTGCGGACGTAAAATTTTGCGCTCTTTCGAATGCTGATATGAAAAAAGGGGGTGTCCATTTAAAAAAAAAAAGTTGACCTCGAAATAACCTTGAAGGTCATCGTCAAGGTCAAAATCGAGGTCAACATTGAATTCCTCGTCAAAAATCACATCAAGAATGATGTTGACCTTTTCAAAAAATATCCTACTTCAGAAGATATTCAGCCGTCCCGTTACTTAATTGACACCCTGTATTGTAACATATCAGCTGTCTCCGAGTCAGGTCGGCGCGCGCACCGGCAGCACGACCGAACGATAGACCAGGATTACATCACCGCAGGTATAAAAGCGACGCGGACAGGCTGCTCGTGAGCAATTATCGCCTGTCGGGATAATCTCGCTCAATTTCTATTAACTTCACTTTTGTAAAATCGTATCGGTGGTCTTCACCGAGCGATTACTTAGAGTCATTTTTATTTCGAGTCAGATAATGTAAAACGCCTATCGGGTTTTCATTTCAATATTATTTCAAACTTAGCACAAGCCAAAAAGCGGCATAAAAGCATAAAAACTAGAGTCAATAACCTTATCGCCTGTCGGGATAATAGAGAAAACAGAAACAAGCCTAGCTTGGCAAACACTTTGTAAATAGAGAAAACCGTTAGCGGTAAAAATAGCTTTTAAGAATAATTTTATAATCTCTTTTGTATGATTTCTTTATTTGATTTCTTTCGATTAAAAAATTGACTGGATGTTCATCTGATGAATTCATGATTTTTCCTTATCACTCCTGAATTAGGTGCACTGCATCGATGCTGATTCTACTCGATATTATCCGCATTCGCTGTTAGTTCACTATATTTTAGGATTTCCCAACACTCAGGTTCAGGTATACTGCATCAGTGCCAATCATATTCACTGTGATTTGCATCTGCTGTTAGTCTGCTCTCAGCTCTGGTGTCTTAGCTTATCTGACGAAGGTTTTAGAGAAGTCAACGCTCGAACAAATAAATTTAATGCAACAACCACGACCTTCTGTCCATATTTCGAATTAAATAATTATTAAAAAGACCCAAAACGTTGCATTTGGCGCCCAACGTGGGGCGTTGAAATTTAAAAGCTAGAATCAGATAAGCTCTGCTTGTGATTTAACTGAAGATCTAACTGATAAAACACTCAATCTCACCATTAAAACTACACTAAAGAGTTGGTTTAAAACAACATCCAAAATGTCAAATGACAATCCAGGTGGTAGTAAAAATAAGGATTCAGGTAGTCAGCATGTAGGTTTTAGTGATAGAGATACAGGTTTTGTAGAGAAAGATTCCACTTTATTAACAGATAACAGCATTATTAGTTCAGAAGGTAGTCCCAAAACAGACGGCCGTGATCCGATCGCTTTGTTAACCGCGTCGATTAACAGCCTACAGAGGCAAAACGAGCGTTTTGAGAAAAAAATGGAGAGTCGTTTCGAGACTATGGAACGCACTTTGAGTCAATTTCAGTCCACGAATATCGAGGAACGTGTAAAACTTGAAAAACAGGTTACTAAAAAGATTCACGATCAGAGCGAAGTAGTATAGCTATGTTAGTCAAGAACCATGAGAGTCAAGATCCACCCTGTAGAGGAGTCATGACCGCGCCTTTACCTTTTTCTAGAAAGTTCCTTTTTCTAGAAAGTTCTAACCCGCGCCTTTATGGCCGATTTTTATGTGTCATCTTACGCAAATTTTTATGGGAGTAATTCTACCGGTAATCCCACTGGTTATGTCCGATTTTTATGTGAAAATCAATGTCACAATCAATCATTCAATAATCAGATTTTTACGCAAATCAATCATCCGATTTTTACGCAAATTTCTATGGGAGTAATCCTACCGGTAATCCTATTGGTTATCTCCACAATCAATAATCAGATTTTTACGCAAATCAATCATCCGATTTTTATGCAAATTTCTATGGGAGTAATCCTACCGGTTATCTACAGTCCAGTATTTTCAGGAGTTCTTACCTACGCGTTCATGTCATTAGTGTGACAAGCAATCATCAGAATTTTTACGCTAATTCTTACTGGTATGGTCCTACCGGTTATTCACAGTATCTACAGTATAGTGAGCGAGTGAGTGCAAGTTCCCCACAGTGCGATGAAGATTGCTCAAAGTCGTACAATGTGAAAACCTGTTAGCCGCTTCACAGAAAAAACCCATTGAATATAAATACACCACTACTCGTTGGATAAAACCGCATTCAGATATAAACGTTATAGCGAGTATTCTGAAAATGTCTGCAATATTGGATTCATCACTTGAGATGGAAAATAAATTGACTGAGATGTTCCGACTTATCACTAGTTTTAGGAGTCCTGAGAAGGCTGACAGATGGATTCGGCATTACGATGTCACTATACGTCTGTTGAAAAAGGTGCTGAAAAAATCAAATCTATCATGTGGACTCAAACACAGTCTGGAGTCGCGAATTGGTCGATTGAAAAGTATTAAAATTTTAGTGCAGCAACGGGTGAGGACGGGTCAAGGAATTGGAAACACCACATCGCGATTACGAAGCAGCCGAATATGCTGGCAGGATACTGAATCAGCATTCAAAGGAAGAATTCGGACGGGATTAGTGATAAATATACAGCACATCGATCCAAAACAATTTTTAGAAGATGCTAAATATCTGGTGATTATTCGTATTAAAAATGCACTACGAAAGCACACCTGTATCAAAGTAAATACAGCGCTCAACGGAGAATTTTTGTTACAAGAGAAAAGTGAAATAAAATGCTTCAACACGGCAAATAGGCAGCTGCTTTTAGCAACAAATCTGTAGGAATGGTATTCCAACCACATTGTGACACCCACAATAACTCAGATGGAAGAATTTCAGGAAAGGGATAGTGGCTGAGCACTGAGTAGACTGATTAATTTCGAAGTCAATGTGAATAAATGTGAACCTCTGATTGGATCGAGTTTTGTTGAATTACCTCGTGCGGTTAAAGTTCGAAGAGCAGTGATAAATGTCCGTTTGCGGGACGATGCATGCTTTGCCTGGGCAATCGTTTCAGCTTTACATCCTGCAGCGAGTCATCCGGATCGACCAAGTTCGTATCCACATTTCTCGGAAATATTAAATTTGACTGGAATTTCATTTCCCATGACAATAAAACAAATACCAAAGTTTGAGAAAATGAATACAATGTCCGTGAATGTTTTTATTCTAAATATTAAACATTATAGTGGAGACGTCGAAATTCAACCATTACATTTAACTAACGATAAAAAAATGGTGCACATTAATTTGCTCATGATCCAAAATAGTGAAGGCAAATCACACTTTTGCGGGATCAAACATCTCTCCAGATTGATATCGAAACAGATATCAAAACATAATGGTAAAAAATTCATATGTGACAGGTGTTTACATGTGTTTTATAGCGAGGTACGGTTAAGTAATCACAGCGTTGATTGCACTAAATTAAATGACTGTTCAATACAGCTTCCGGATGAAGAAACTAAGTGGTTGCGGTTCAAAAATCATATCCGGAAAGAGTTTGTGCCATTTATAGTGTATGCGGACTTTGAATGTCTACTTAATGAACTACCAACTGAAGGGTTGACTAATGGGGGGTCCCATGCATATCAAAAGCATGAAGCATTTAGTGTTGGATATCATTTTCATTGTTCATTCGATACTTCACGATCAAGGTACGCATCATATCGAGGCGTCAACCCGTCAGAATAGTTTGTTAAGGAACTACAAACAATTGCAATTGACCTGGAAACAACCTATCAAACTCCCGTTGGAATGAATAAATTAACCCAAACAGAAAATCTGGAGTATAAGAACGCAACAATCTGCTACATCTGCGGGTGTCCACTTACTGGTACATGCATACGCGTTCGCCATCATTGTCATTTTACTGGTAGATATAGAGGTCCCGCGCACATGGCATGTAATTTGAATTATCAAGACGATCGGATTATTCCAATCGTACTTCACAATATGACTGGTTACGATGCACATTTTATCATAACAGAACTCATGACAACGTTCGAAGGACAAGTAACAGCATTGGCGCTCAATAAAGATAAGTACATTTCATTTACAAAAGAGGTTAAGGAGGGCAGTAGTTTCAAGTTGAGATTCATCGACTCATTTAAATTTTTGAATTCCAGCTTAGACGAACTTAGTTCATATTTGGGAATTGAAGAGTTGAAAATATTAAAAGAAAATTTCAATGACATTAGTTCAGCTAAATTCAAACTCCTTACGCGAAAAGGTGTGTTCCCCTATGATTACTTGAACTCACTTGATAGGCTAGATGATACTACTCTACCACTGCGCGAAGAATTTTACAACAGATTAACAGATACTGATATTTCAGAAGAGGCTTACTTACACGCTATTAATATTTGGGAATCATTCAACATAAAGACGTTGGGAGAATACAGCGATTTGTATTTAAAAACAGATGTTTTACTCTTGGCAGACGTATTTGAAAGTTTCAGAAAAAGTTGCATGAGGACGTATGAGTTGGATCCCGCATACTATTTCACTCTCCCGGGACTGACGTGGGATGCAATGCTCAAGTATACGAAAATTAGTTTAGAGTTGTTGACTGATATAGATATGTTATTATTTGTAGAACGAGGTATACGAGGTGGGCTGAGTCAGTGCTCGAATAGGTATGCATGCGCTAATAATAGATATATGAAGTGTTATGACGTTAATGCACCTCAAAAATATTTAATGTACTTTGATGTAAATAATTTATATGGTTGGGCAATGTCTCAACATCTGCCTACTAGTAAATTTGAATGGATTGCAGATGTATCACAATTTGATGTGATGCTGATTTCCGATGACGCTTCAATCTGATATATCCTGGAAGTTGATTTAGAATATCCTGAGGAATTGCATGATCACCAGGGCCTGGAAGTTGGGGCCAACAATCAGACGTGACAAGAAAGCGTAATACATGTAATAATCACTAGAAAAAAAGACGATTCACTATACGTCGAATGTCGAAATCGAGTGAAGTAAGCAGCAAAACACGTGGATGAAGGGCTTTTGAGCGCTCTGCTGTTTTACCGACGGGGTAGCATGAGACTACCCTATAGATGTAGTCATTTCGATAGGGTTCTTCAGCTGTGCGCTAGATGCGCTCTTCGGAACAAGGAGAGTTGTCGGAGCTCGCTCAAATGCCCTTAAGGGCGTTGACCAGGCCTCGCCAAGCGCGCGTAAATAGACGGTCGGCATTTACCTTCTCATTTCCTCATTTTTCAAGATAACGGAGTTCTCGATAACGATTCTCACAGATAAAGGCTGTATCCGTGTCATGGCTTTGGCCTAATTTGCGATTTGACGTGTAGCTTATAAAATGGGCAGTCCTCCGTTACTCGTGCAATGATGAAAGAAAATACTTGCTCTCTTGAAATTACCTGATGATATGACACTTTCAGACGCGCTTCCGCCTAGTTTGGAAGCAACTACGATTGGCAAGCCCATGAAAAACTAAATAAAATTGAAAAAAAGCGTCTAATTAGCGTTAAAGTCGAATTTAACAAAAAATAACACAGAAATCAAGACAAAAATTGAGATAAAAATCAATACAGGAGATAAGATGGAAATCAATACAGAAATCAATCCAAAAAATAAGATAAAAATCAATACAGAAATGAAGACAAAGAATAATATACAATAAAGACAAGAAATCAAGACAGAAAATTAGACAAAGAATAAGATAAAAATCAAGACGAAAAATAAGACAAAAATCAAGACAAAAGTCAATACAAAAAATAAGATAAAAATCAATACAGGAGTCAGGACAAAGAGTAAGATAAAAATCAATATAGACATCAAGACAAAGAATAAGATAAAAATCAATACAGAAATCAAGACAAAAAATGAGATAAAAATCAAGACAAAAAATAAGATAAGAATCAAGACGAAAGTCTAGGCAAAAAATGCGAGTAAATAATAAAATCAATAGATATACAATAGGAATACAATTATAAAGATTGCTATTTCTATACTGTCATTGACGATTTGATAACCTCACTGTATTTTTTCTAATTAAAAATAACTAATCTATAGTAATGAAACGAATTTTTATTTCATTAATCTCGGTCCAGCTTTAATAAACACGGATTCATTTCTAACAATATATATTTTTTTTCAAATATTTATTCACATATGTATAATCAGTGAAATCATCAATATTAACAATATTTACTCGAAAATAACAAACAAACAAGCTAATGTTATAATCTTTCTTATTCAGTGAGGTATGCTTTCACTGTGCTTTTACAATGGGCTCCTAGTGAGTCTGTAGGCAGTCATACATGAGTATAAATTTATGTCAACTGTAATATAATAAGAAAAAAATCAACACTATCAGATGAATTAGTGCTGTTCTACGATTATACCTGTGGTTTTTCTTAAATCTATACATGTCTTTAAGTAGAAAGGGTCAGCTCGGTTAATACATGCTCAGTTTTTCGTTTCAACTATTCTGTGATCTGCCCATCTATTTGTTTTTGTCTTTAGAGTCTGCTTCGGCGCAGATGTCCAGCTTCATGTCTATTGGCAACTCCTAAAAGACCTTTGCTGCCACGTCGTGATAACTTCTTCTGTCAGTTTGCTCAGTTTGCAGGACAACATGTTAATTTGCATCCTTGCTCTATCGTCCCTCTCTAGGTTGGCTGCTTTCGAGCTGTCTCATTGCTGTGTTTCATACAGCTCCCCACGCAAGTATTCCATAGTTCCCATTCTTCCACCTGGAGGAAGAGGGCGCAAGTATCATCTACATACGCCAGAATCTCGCAATTTGTCTAGATTTCGGAAATAATATCCAGTATGACAGTAAGATGATGGGACCCCATAATCGATGACCTCACTCTTGAAGACAGTGGCTCCTATTCTCACTCGATGTCGCTTGTCGACCAAGTAGCTGGACCGCAAGTCATGCGCTGTTCCTCTGAATCATTTCTTCTTCAGCTTCTCTGTCAGCAGTGGTATACTTAGGGTCTCGAACACTTTCTTCAGGTCTATGAAAGTGCCCAAGCAGGGCCGAATCTGCAATATTGTTATGCGTGGTCAGTGAAGATTGCTGTCTTGTGCCCTGGTAGAAGCTGGTTATCCTCGACTATAGGCATTTCACCAACACTTTCGCTCGTTGACGAGGTGGGTAGGTTCTCAGGACGCTAACTGATCTTCCTTTGTATCTTCAACTCCGTAGCCGGCCAAAGTATCGTCGAGTTCTGAGGCCCTGCTGCTTTTGAATTCATATAGACAGGATCCTTTCTTTATCTGTCTGAGCAATTTTTGTTCGCTTGAGTCACTGGCGTACATCAGCTGTAGCTTTAGCATTGCTCGAAATAGTCATTGCATTTTTTTAACAACAAAAACAACAGCAGTGTGTCCAGCAACTGACCATTTCGAAATTCCCTGAGAATTCCAGGTTTTCCAGGGCAATATTCGTCGTTTTTCCAGAGTAAAAAGCCTAATATATACAGAGCCATTCTGTGGAAAGTGACGTGCCTAAAAAGTAGGCAAACGGGAAACGCCTGCATTGAGCAGATCAAACATCGACGATTGGATTTTATTTATTACGTAATAATCTGCTCAATTCAGGCGTTTTCCGTTTGCTTACCTTTCAGGCGCGTGATTGTCCACATAATCGCGCTGTATAACCATTCTCAGTGTTAGATCAGCGCGTGCGAGAAATTGATTTTTGATTTTCGAATTTAAACACAAAACTTTGAATTCCCAGAACTTTAGCAAAATTCCATGAGAATTCCCTGAGAATTCCCTGAGAATTCCCTGTACAACGAAATTCCCTGAGAATTCCAGGTTTTCCAGGTTGACCCTGTCGCTGGACACCCTGAACAGGTATCATTGTAGAACAGCACTAATTTAGCTAAAATCTAAGCACGTCTGAATGTGTATAATAAAATATAGCACATGCATGAATAACTTATAGGTGAACATGAGTCTCATTGGGATGGCATATATTTTCTTAAAATTAACTGGTTATAGGTTCCCTTGATGTGGTTTAGATCATCTTTGTCAAATAATACGTAGGCATTGTTACTGAAAATTCGGATAATGCTGTAGGGGCCTATGTTACGGATTATTAACGAAAAAAGGAAATCGTGATTCCTCGAGCAAAATAAGGAGACTTTTATGACACTAATAAATTAGTCTCAACGAATTAGTTATATTTGGAAATACAAGTGCTCGAGTTAATATCTGGAGCAAGACTGATTTGTTTTTAACAAGAGTAGTTATTAGTAGAAGAGTCGTCCCGCCTCTCAAGTAAATATAGAATTGACGAAAGTTTAACAGGTGTATTTGCTCTCATAGGGAAAGTTTGAGCTGTGGCTGGAAAATTAAATAGTTTGATTTTCCTAACATTATCCGGTCTAACCTTTCGTCTCATGGGTAAACCACAGAAAGCCACAAGAAGATAGTCGAGCTCAATCAAATGTCACAACATAGGTTTTTACAAAAATCCTCCGAGGGCAGGAACCAGTAACAAGTGTAGGAATCAGGAATCAGGAATGAAGAATCAGGATGGTGTTGGTTAAATCCTGCGTACTGCAACAGGAAGCCGTTGGAGGGATGAAGGGACCAAGGACTAGTAGGCCGAGCTCCAAACCTCTTCGAAAACTTGATAAAACGACCTAGATTGGAGGACAAATGTTAGCTTCTTGAAATAATAATAAAGTCGTAAATCAAAGTATCAGATGTTAACTCGATAGAATGTTTTTTTAAGATATTTGATCAAAATAATGAAAAATGACGAATCAAATAATTATAGAAAATCTGAATGATCTTAGCTGATGGAACGGAGAATCAGGATAGTTTGAGGATAGTTGCTGGGTTCTTGGTCTCGTCTGTGAAAGGTTGTTGAGCTCGTCTTCCTCTTAAGGGTAGGAGATACTGAAAACTGCCAATTTATTGCTATTTTCAAATCACATAAACCAATAGATATTTTCAAATGAAATTTAACACACATGGTGGCCATCTCAAAACATAGACATTGTGTAAATTTAAAGTCAATTGAAACAATAAGTACAGAGTTACTCCTCATAATGCTTCTGAAATAGCCTTTATTCAAAAACCTCCCATGCGTCTGAGTTATTCTTGAATTTTGCTGGGCTTGCACACACATATTTTAAGATGCGTAAGTAAATATAGAATTGACGAAAGTTTAACAGGTGTATTTGCCATCATGGGGAAAGTTTGAGCTGTGGCTCGAAAATTAAATAGTTTGATTTCCCTAACATTATCTGGTCTAACCTTTCGTCTCCTGGGTAAACCACAGAAAGCCACAAGAAGATAGTCGAGCTCGATCAAATATCACAACATAGGTTTTTACAAAAATCCTCCGAGGGCAGGAACCAGTAACAAGTGTAGGAATCAGGAATCAGGAATGAAGAATCAGGATGGTGTTGTTTAAATCCTGCGTACTGCAACAGCAAGCCGTTGGAGGGATGAAGGGACCAAGGACTAGTAGGCCGAGCTCCAAACCTCTTCGAAAACTTGATAAAACGACCTAGATTGGAGGACAAATGTTAGCTTCTTGAAATAATAATAAAGTCGTCAATCAAAGTATCAGATGTTAACTCGATAGAATGTTTTTTTGAAATATTTGATCAAAATAATGAAAAATGACGAATCAAATAATTATAGAAAGTCTGAATGATCTTATCTGATTGGACGGAGAATCAAGATAGTTGCTGGGTTCTTGGTCTCGTCTGTGAAAGGTTGTTGAGCTTGTTTTCCTCTTAAGGGTAGGAGATACTGAAAACTGCCAATTCATTGCTATTTTCAAATCACATAAACCAATAGATATTTTCAAATGAAATTCAACACACATGGTGGCCATCTCAAAACATAGACATTCTGCAAATTTCGAGTCAATTGAAACAATAAGTACAGAGTTACTCCTCATAATGCTTCTGGAATAGCCTTTATTCAAAAACCTCCCATGCGTCTGAGTTATTCTTGAATCTTGCTGGGCTTGCACACACATATTTCAGGATGCGTAAGCCACAAACTCACGTCGGTTTTTATAGATAGCTACGATACTTTGATTTTGACATTTTTTTTATGAACAAAAAAATATATTTTCAATTATTTTTTATCAAATTTTTTTTTTGTCTCGATTTCCAAATTCTGACGTGGGTTTGTAGCTAGTGTGTGTAGGAACGTACCCTGAAAATTTGAAGAGTCTTCGACAAAAACTGAGACGCATGGGACTTGTTCAATTGCCAAAAACCTAGTTCTGAAATAAATCGCTTTGAAGTTTTTTTTTTCCAGATGATTCACAAAATTAAATAAATTCAAGATATAAATTATCACAACTTGAAGAAAATTCAACATATATATTTTATCAGTTCTGTTGATATGAATATGGTCTTGTCGAGTCTAAGCAATTTGTCCTGCGGGCAGCGAATCATGCGGTTGATAACTTGTAAATCTGGTTCTGTAAAATGAATACAAACATTTGGAAGAATATTGATTCGCTATATAAATTTGAATGCTCATCTCTGGTGTAGTGTGTGACCAAAAACTTCAATATGATTTCCAACCGTGGAAAAACACATTTTGGAGTTGTTGTCTTATGGGGGTATACACACCTTGAAAAGGATTTACCAAATCACTGCTACGCTCTGTGAAAACATTCTAGTGACCTAGTTCTTTCACAGTTGATTAGTGCCATTTTCATACATAGTTCATGATTTTCACAGATTTTATGTAAAGTAGGACGAGCAATTCAATACCTTCATATACATGTGCCGACAGTGCTGTCAGTGATTAGCTAGTGCGCATCGTTCGGTCAAAGTAAGATCCTGCGTAATATCTGTATTTATTTAAACGATGTGCCTATTCGCACGACAGATTGACTCCAAGACAGACACTTCAGACAGGTAAAGTGACTCTAACAGAGTCACGCAAGAGTCACGCAAAAATTTTAGGAGAATTGGAGTGATTGAATTATTAATTTTTTTTCATAATATGAAACGAGACTGGTGCACTTACAAAAAAAATTATTAATTCCATCCGAGAATACGCCCACTAGGTGGTATGAGTGCGAGAGGGATGATCTCCCTTAATTGTGAGCCTGGGTCACGACGCGAAGCCACTCACCCGTTGGTTCAGCAGTCCAAAAAAATCAGTACAACATTTTTGCGTGACTCTTGCGTGACTCTGTTAGAGTCACTTCACCTGTCTGAAGTGTCTCTCTTGGAGTCAATCTGTCGTGCGAATAGGCACAGTGTTATTTAAAATATCATTATTAGTTATATATGTTCCTGATTTCAGCCTTATGATCTTTATTTTCCCTTTGATAAAATGTGAAAAAAAAGCCGGGATTCTCTTCTCGCCTCGTGCCAAGAATTACAGGCAGACTCCTTCCCATGCGGATTCAGCCATGTCCATTATCAGCACGTGTTGGCTGATTGTTGGCCCGATTAATTTATCAATTGAATCTTCAGGCATCTCCTATATTTAACAGCCATATAACTCCTGACTAATTCCGGACTTTTTCTGATTTTCTGATTTGTATATTTTGTTTACTTCGATCTTTATCTTCGTTCCTTTCTATTCATTTTACGTAAACTTATAGCATTGTAGCGAACAACTGCCTGACGGTGCAGGACGGCGATACTGTATGATTTGATGCACTTGCTTATTTAATTAAGTACACCACACACACACACACACACTTATTTTCGTTTCCCATTGAAATTGCCCCATTGCGAAACTCAAACAATCCTGTTTAAGATTCGAACGTATCAGCGACATACCCATCGCCTAAGTAGTACCATGCGAAGATTGATAGGTTAGGGTTAGCGTAAAGTTATCATCTATCATGTATCACAGTCAGAGAAATAGTTTCGTTATACATTTTCTGACAACGGTTGTAAATTAATATGCTATTGAAAATTATCATACAAGCAAACAATCTGACAATGGTTGCTCGGGGTTAACATTATGGGTTAGGACGGACTACGACCATGGCGCCGCGCGTCTGCAAGGAAGACGGACGTTGCGACGTTGCCGTTCGTTCTCGCGTGGCTGCGCGCCAACACCGCCAAATCAAGACAGACAAAAAGACAATAAATAAGACAAAAATCAAGACAGAAAATAAGACAAGGAATAAGACAAGAAATAAGATAAAAATCAAGATACAAATCAAGACATTAAATAAGACAAGAAATAAGACAAAAAATAAGATAAAAATCAAGACATAAAATAAGACAAGAAATAAGACAAAAAATAAGATAAAAATCAAGACAGAAAATGAGACAAAAATCAAGACAAAAATCAAGACAAAAAATAAGACGAAAATCAAGACAGAGAATAAGACAAGAAATAAGAAATGTATTCCCCTCACAGCCCGTGAGAGGCTTTATTGAGAGGTTGCACTGCAACTCAATGGCGGGTCCTAGCTTTCGGACCATCGCAGATGATTTCTCAGCTGAGACTCCGGAACGTCCGATGGAAGCCGTGCGGAATATCATATTGTCGTAGAAGGAAACTGGAGTGAGTGATCGGCGTCAAAGTTCTACGAGTACTCGAAGAAAACGGGAAAAAAACAGCGTCGAGAGTGGCTCAATAAGTCGGATTATCTAAGGCCACGGTGCATTGCTCGTAGAAGTCCACAACGGCCAGAATTTGAGCATAATAACGAATATTGTCACGAAATGAGTTAATCATACAAATAAATCCGACATTATAGTACCAATCCGGAATAGGTCAGTTCGGTGAAATAAATATAAACATGAATTCATTTGAATTCATTTGAAACCATTTTTTCTTTTTTTAATATATTTATTCACATACCGAGAATATTCGGTGAACGTATCCTACTGAAAATCGCGGGATGAGATCTGATATCAGATCTCAGATAAGATGTGATGTGAGCTCATATGAGAACTGATATCAACTCACTTCAGATCTCACCTGCAGCTCACATGAGATTCTGGTAACGAAATTGAACTGGGTTTTCATTCCAGATCCCATATAAGTCTCATGTCAGATATCTTGTCAGATTTTCTGTAAAACTGAAAACGTTTGCAGAAAAAAAAAATTCCCGTGTAGCAAGACTTGAACTCAGGTCCTTCGGTTTCGTAGGCTTTTACCTTACCACTGCACCACGACACTGCTTACTAAATAATGAATTTTTCATGTATAGTTTGAGTTACTAGTAACATTAACTTCAGTTATTTTCAGGTAATAGTCATAGTAACTTAATATATATGCGAAAAAATCCTTACCTTGTAAGCAGTGTCGTGGTGCAGTGGAAAGGTAAGAGCCTACGAAACCGAAGGTCCTGAGTTCAAGTCTTGCTACACGGGAATTTTTTTTTTTTCTACAAACGTTTTCAGTTTTACAGGAAATCTGACAAGAGATCTGACATGAGACTCATATGGGATCTGGAATGAAAACCCAGTTCAATTTCGTTACCAGAATCTCATGTGAGCTGCAGGTGAGATCTGAAGTGAGCTGATATCAGTTCTCATATAAGCTCACATCACATCTTATCTGAGATCTGATATCAGATCGCATCCCGCGATTTTCAGTAGGGTAGCCAGTCACCTTCCGACGACAAAACCAACACAGGCGCGCACCGCGTGCGTCAGGCTCGTGCAAAATCGTTGAAATCATCAATATTAACAATATTTACTCAAAAATCTCGCATATGAATTTATAGGAACGCTAATAACTGCTACATAATTCTATACGTACAATCTGTACCCGACAACTGCTCAAACAGATTATAGGGGTGTGGGTCGAAAAACCGAAAGACCGGAATTCATAATGACAGAAATCCCGAAAATCTTATACCGGAATACCGTTACTGCCGAACAGTCATCAATCCTAATTTAAATATTCCAAGAGACCAAATTATGAAGCTTTTGTATGAGGCTCATTTGTATTGAAAGTTTTCTCAACTTTAACATTTCGGAATTTCGCTAATTATTAATGTTGGTCATTCGGTTTTTCTCCACCAACCCGAATGTGTATAACCTTTTATATATAATAAAATATAGCAAATTTATAAATAACTTATAGGTGAACATGAGTATCATTGGGATGGCACATATTTTATTAAAATTGACTGGTTATAGGTCCACTCAATGTGGTCTATATCATCCTTGTCAGATGATATGTAGCCATTGTTATTGAAAATTCGGATAATGCTGCAGGGCCCATTGCATAAATGTAATAATGTGTGCATAATTTCAAAGATGGCATATGGCGGGTAAGGTATTTTTAATAACACGTGCACTGAAACGTTGATTGCGAAATAGATTTTTGACTTAGTAATCGAGCAATGCCAGATATAGAGTGAGCAAATGAAGAAGAAGGATAAAGAAGCTGTGAGTATTCTTGCAAGTGTTTGCCGACTGTGTGAGTATGTGCGATGAGATGACCAGACTTGATCATTCAGAGGAAGTAAAAGTCGTAAAAAGGTTTATAGTAGATTACGATACAATTGCGCGAAGTAAGTGATTCTCGAACGAGTGTAGTTTAACACGAGTGCGAGGATCACGTACGCGCACGTGTGTCGTATACTATTTTTCATGACTCAATGTGCGAATTTCAATTTCTAAAATATATATTAATATAAACGTCTTTTCATCAGTAACCGAAAATCGGCTGACAACGTACATATAGTATTTCTCTCTCAATTATATTCTGTTGTCTGTGAATAATTATATCTAATTTCTTCCTTAACCACCTGTCCTAGTAAAGCGGATGATTGATTAATGTATTGTATAAATTTATGTGATTTGTGCATAAACTTGACTAATCTGAAGTGACCCATCGAAAAAAAAATTTACCATTGATCACGGACGTGACTGAGCAAAACTAGGAAACCTGATATACGAGGTGGAGTTGGGCGATGATCGGATATGGAAACGGCACATGAACCAAATACGCGCGATCGGCCAGTAACACGCCTTCGAAAAGAAGCCTCGAACAACCCTACGACGTAAGATACGAATAAATACGAGCAAAACCATTTTCTCGCTGGAAAAATCACGACAGTCGGGCCACTGGAGAACTAGATAAGTAAACTATTTGTACAGGGAACGGAGAGAACGCTGATCGGAATCTAGCGCCGGAAGCCCCCTGCACAGCAGAAAGAAAATTTGAAAAAAAAATTGAAGCCGAAAGCGTGCTAGTAAAGAACAACGAAGGAATCAAGTCAGATCCCTTGAACTTGCGCAGATCGCAGAGGAGTAGCAGGGAACCTGCACGGCTACAATACACGTAGGGTTATACACTATTACAACGAGAGAGATAGATAGATAGATAGATAGATATAATTTATTATGCCGTAGCCTACAATTAGGCCAAGCGGCAAGCAGCAGTAGAAAGTAAAATGACAAAAAGATTTACACTAATTTACACATTACAATAGAGTACCCGTCTGGTACAACGAATTTACAATTTACAATAGAGTAACCATCTAGTACATTAATTTACAATTTACAATAGTGTATCCGTCTAGTACAACTACAACTTCACGATTGTAGCTTCAAGGCAGTGATATGTACTTTGCAAAGTAAAGGTAGCTAATAGTAATATAGTTAGAATACTGTAGAAGTGGCAAAGATATAGATAAGATGCAGAGATAAGATGATATAACGGACTAATAGTGGATAATGATTAACGGAGAGTGCTGGCACCAACGTCTCATTAGCCGCAATGAGATAGGTGAGAGTATGACTAAAAATAACGGCGACAATTAGACTAAATAAATGGAATGAGTGTACAAAATAGTTGGACATGATCAATAAATCAGCAAATATAACGGATGAATACAATAACCGATTAACACAACTAGTTAATGAAGCCATAAATGACAGTGTCGATAGCACTCGCATGAGAATGGAGACTAAGTAATGATACATTGAGCAACCGATTGTGAGCAGTCCATTGTGAGTGCGCCCGAGAGTCAGAGCTTCGATCTTGCCTGGACAACAGCGCCACTCGCCTCGGCCGAAGACAAATGCAAAAAGAGTCTTGCCTTAAAAATATCGAGTGACGATGCCTCCCGAATCGGATGAGGCAAGCTATTCCAAAAATAAATGGCTGAGAGCGCAAAGGAATGTCGATAACAAGCAGTCCTATGGCTTGGAACAGTAAATATTAAAGTGTGGCCAGAGTCGGCGAGCCTGGAGGAGCGACGCACATGGGGGTCCGGAGACAAGAACAGTTCACGTAGATAGGGAGGCGAGGAGGTAGCTAGAACCTGGTGACGGAAAGTGCCAAGGAAGAACAACCGCCGATCCGAGACCGAGAGCCATTTCAGCTTGAGACGGTAGGGCGTGATGTGGGCATCCCTCCGCACACCGAAGATAAATCTCAGACCAGAATTTATAAGGCGCTGGAGCTTCTGATTGAGGTAGTCCGTCACGTCATTGAACACCAGGCAGCAATAATCTAGATGCGGTGTGATTAGCGCGCTAACAAGCATAGTCTTAACTTGAGGAGAGAGAACCGCACCATGGTGCTTCAGCCTATGAAGGGATGCATAGACCCTCCTGGAGACTTGCGCGACATGCTTGTTCCATGATAAATCCGCGGATATATGGACACCGAGGTTTTTGACCTTATCGACAAAAGCGACCACCTGGCCATTTATAAATACTGGAGGGAGGGCACTTTTGCGCAGCTGTTCAAGGTATGGCGAACTACCAAGGACCATTGCTTTCGTTTTCGAGACATTCAGCTTGAGACCATTTGTTACGGCCCAACTCGCAATAGCATCTACATCACTATTGACCACTATTGATATTTGATATATAGATAGATAGATAGATAGATATATATATATATACCGGGAAGAAATCTTGATAGTATACAGTCGATTGCGCATGCGCCAAATAATTTATTTTCATTGGTCGGTAAGGTCGTCCCGCGGCAGTATTATGACGTAGTCGGCCGCGGGACGATCTTACCGACCAATGAAAATAAATTATTTGGCGCATGCGCAATCGACTGTATACTATCAAGATTTCTTACCGGTATATATATATATATATAGAGAGAGAGAGAGAGAGAGAGAGATTGATTGATTGATTGATTGATTGATCGTTTATTGACATGCCCTAGCACGCTTAGGGGCAAAATGTAGATACAACAAGAGATATAACACAATTAGGGTGACAGACTGATAGAGATATATGGGAGCAAGACAGTAAATACAGCGCAGTAATAAGAAGAAGCAATGGTACAGCATAGAACAGAGTAGCTTAAAAGCGAATAGCCTAGTTAGCGGCAGTCAGAGGAGTGGAGCACAAACTCAGGGAATGACCATATAGCGGTGAGTAATGTGAGCAGTGAAGAGCAAGGATCGGCGGGATGCAGTCCCATAAGTAAAGATAGCGTGCAATACAATAAAGAATAGAATTATGGCTGTGCTCCAATCCACTAGAGCCAGCAGGTTGCGCGACCGAAGGAAGGATGTAACCTGGTCAAACAGTAGCCGCTCGAGAACCTTTGAGAGGTCGCAGAGCAAGGAGATCGGCCGGAAGTCGGAACATGCCAGCGGCACACGAGTCTTAGGTACAGGGCACACAAGCAAAAACTTCCAAAGTGCCGGAAAGCTGCCGCTCCCGAGAGAGGAGTTGAACAATGACTCTAAAAATTTTGTCCTGGCAATAGTCCGTTTCATTGATAGTCTAACGAGGGCACGTATCTCGGAGGATTCTGAATATAATATTTTGGATTAACACTGGTTTCACCTGCAAAACAGCTTGTCACCAGAAGTACTCTACCATTTTATTATTTTCATGAAAATCACGGACATTAAAATTGAACTATGGAATAATGACCCAGAGAAGTTCTACGAAGAGGAAGAATTGCTCTGTTATCCAGATGGCCTTCGTGGCGAAGTCAGTGAGCTGGTTTTAAGAACCACCGCTATTTGACCGAGTCGGGACCGAGCGTTTCTGCTATCTGACGAAAGTAGGGGCCTCCTACTCCTTGTGGACGGTTTTCTGCGCAGCCAGTTCGCGCCACTCCGCTTCACTGACGGCCCCGATGTTGAGGGGAACGCTGCCGAATAGTGGGGGTTAAGCCCGTCAAATAGCAGAGGGCAAGTGTGGTCAAATAGCGGAGTTCGTGAAATAGCGGAGGTTCGAGTGTGTGTAATACATGGCTGTTTACAAGCTAATGTCATGCCAAATCAAATAAGCATTTGAATATAATCAAAGTAGCTGATCATCTTATCATTTTTTTTTTTGTTTTTTTTTTAATTTTGGTTTCAAAATTCATATCTTCCTGAAGATTGTTCATCCAACTGTTAACGACGGACCTCATGCATCAGGTACCACATATACCAGAGTACGTCCTGCTAGGCCATAACCGTTGCCCTTACCGAAATAATCAGATTGAAGTAAGGAGTTGAGAGCGTGAATCTATGGTTAAATAATGATTCGAATCACTAAGATATCAGACATAATCTGTTCATTTTTTGAGTGAATATATCTTTGAGTATGATTTATAATAACGTACGAATATGATTTTTCATGAATCGCCGACATAATAACTGAAATATATTGTTTAACAACCCGATAATTCGAGTTCGGTTGCCAACACAGAGTTATTCTATATATGGGGAATTCCACGCCAACTCAGCGAGCCCGTGACCCTGACCAATTTTGATTTTTCTGATTTTTTTTTATATGATCGACCTTTCTCCAAAAACCACGAAAAAGGTGTTTTTTTTTTTTTATTCAGACCCTTTCTGTTTAATCGTTATTAAAGCTATCTCAAAAACGCCTTTTTTTATATATTTCAAAAAATTCACAACAATTCCTTGGAGTTTCACTAGTTTCTGGAGCGATTCAAACATTTCATTTCAACAATTTCAACGCAAGTTGTACGATGTTTTTGTTGAATTGAAATGTTTGAATCGCTCCAGAAACTAGAAAAACCGGGATCACATTCTCATTCTGGGCTTAAAATCATCGTTTCACTCCAAAGAATTTTTGTGAATTTTTTGAAAAAAATAGAAAATGGCGTTTTTGAGATAGCTTCAATATCGATTGAACAAAAAGGGTCTAAAAAAGAAAAAAAAAAAAACACCTTTTTCGCGGTTTTTGGAGGAAGGTCGATCATATAAAAAAAAATCAGAAAAATCAAAATTGGTCAGAGTCACGGGCTCGGTGAGTTGGCGTGGAATTACCCATATACGAGAATATCTGGTGACGTTGGCGAGGACTTATATGCCACTGAAATTTGTTGTCAATCTATTTCCTCCTTCTTATTCTGCAAATTAAGATTTACAATGTTATGTTCAGTTGGGAGCGATCCTCGATTGTCCACGACCTGCAGTTTAGAATACCTTGGTCATTGTGATACTCAAACAGATGGAGATTGAGACCATGATGCGAGCCAGTAACAATTATTCTGCAGTAATCCAAAACAGGTGGAAATTGCATGAAGCCTTTCTTTCAGCGTTTTGTCTCGTCAAAGATGTTATTGTCGAAAAAACAGAATGAGGGAACACTGCATTTTGATATTGCATTTTAATATTGGACATTTTCGATATGTACGATACCGATCTGTAATCAAATTATCTACCAACATTACCATTGGTCATGCTGCATCTGGTCACAAAGGATCGTGAATTCAAAATTTTCGGACAGAGGATGGAAATATTAATAAGAATATTATAGATCTTCGATATGTGTGACACCGATCTTGAATCAAATTATCTACTGATATTACCATTGATCACGGACGCGACAGAGAAAAACTAGGAAATCTGATATACGAGGTGGAGTTGGACGATGATCGGGTATGGAAACGGCACATGAACCAAATACGCGCAATCGGCCAGTAACACGCCTTCGAAAAGAAGCCTCGAACAACCTACGACGTAAGATACGAATAAACACGAGCAAAACCATATCCTCGCTAGGAAATCACGACAGTCGGGCCACTGGAACCAACAGAGAACTAGAGAAGTAAACTATTTGTACAGGGAACGGAGAGAACGCTGATCGGAATCTAGCGCCGGAAGCCCCCTGCACAGCAGAAAAAAATAAAAAAATAAAAAAATAAAGCCGAAAGCGGGCTAGTAAAGAACAACGAAGGAATAAAGTCAGATCCCTTGAACTTGCGCAGATCGCTGAGGAATCGCAGGGAACCTGCACGGCTACAACACACGTAGGGTTATAGACTATTTACAACGAGAGGGAGAGAGAGAGATATGCCTGCTATATATACGGCGTAAAGACACATTCAAATCCGACCGCCGGTAAGAGAACGAGAGTGCGCATGAAAGGGAAAAAGGGAAAAATGGAATAAAAGGAAGCAGCATCCGTCAAGTATAACAGAGCTCTGTTTGGATGAAACCCTGCCGGCATGATAAACACATTCAAGCTATCAATCACACACTCAGCCGTGTTTGCAGCGTTACGAACGTAATTTAGAGATTTCTTAGAAAAACAATAAAGGAAATCTATGAGACCGTATCGCAAAATGTATCCGCAACATACACAGCAAAATCACTAAATGATCTCAGAGATCTCTTGACGATGTGACGCAGTCAATAAATTAATACAAATTTAAAACTCGCTGACGAACGAACAGCGTGGTAAAGTGATCTGTGTTAATGTTGAATCGAGCAGAAATGAATACTTTCAAAACTCGGTGGAATTTCAAAACTGTAAGTACATTACGTCGCGATTTTGAAGAGTCATGACAGAAACATCCTGTTGATGTGTCTACTGGATAAAAACTGTGCTTCACAAAATCAAATGTTTGATTTTTGGAAATATGAATGAAATATAAATGAAAAGTCTACACCCAGAGAAAAATCTGGTTAACTGCACTATAAATTATTGTTCGCTGAGAGGACAGTCCGAATTTATAGTCACTAGAACTTATCAAATTATGTTGTTCCGAACTATAAATTTACCGTTTATTTTGACAAAAGTCGTATGGTCAATGTAGCAATATAGAGATCTGACCATGTATGTACAGTCGGTCAAACTATATTCATTTAGTCTGCGCTAAAAAAATTATTTGATTAATATTGACCATTTCTATCAAGTAAAACTAGTTGTAGATAGTTTTTTTTTAGTGCAGTTGACTCTGGGAGAAGTAGGAGTAATCATTTTATATGGTTATGATAAAAATCCAAAAACAGTTAAACTAGCTATTTTTAGATAAATCAATATGAAAATATATTGAATCATATATAATATATAAATATATATAAATATATATAAATATATATAAATATTTATATGTATATTTTTCATCACGTTTTGTAGACCGGCAGAGGAAGGTAATTTAAATTAAAATTCTATCGAAAGAATATTGGGGGTTTTCGATATGTATGATACCGATCTTGAATCACATTATCTACTGATATTACCATTGATCACGGACGTGACAGAGAAAAACTAGGAAATCTGATATACGAGGTGGAGCTGGACGATGATCGGGTATGGAAACGGCACATGAACCAAATACGCGCAATCGGCCAGTAACACGCCTTCGAAAAGAAGCCTCGAACAACCCTACGACGTAAGATACGAATAAACACGAGCAAAACCATATCCTCGCTAGGAAATCACGACAGTCGGGCCACTGGAACCAACAGAGAACTATAGAAGTAAACTATTCGTACAGGGAACGGAGAGAGAGCTGACCGGAATCTAGCGCCCGAAGACCCCTGCACAACAGAAAAAAAATTGAAAAATGAAATTAAAGCCGAAAGCGGTCGGATCCCTTGAACTTGCGCAGATCGCTGAGGAATCGCAGGGAACCTGCACGGCTGCAATCACGGTCGCCACCTCAGGCCGACTTCTGAGCCGGAGATTGGCAGGCGGAAGGGGGGGGGGGGGGGGGTAAAAATGAAAATTTCAACGCTTTTTATTAGAAATCACAATAAAACTACTTAGAAACGTTTGTACGGATGATCGACTAGTTATAAATACGCAAGATTTTCACTACAAGTAAATTACAAGTAACTCCACGAAGCGAACGAAAATTATGATCAATTTTGGTTATTAGCTTTGAATTTGAAAATATATTTCGAATTTGCTGATACACTTTTCAACAAAGGAGTCTGGTCTGGATGACAAATAATGGGTCATACGTTTCACCCGGAGATTTAGTTTTTAACCCGGAACCCGGAGTAAAGTAACCAACACCCGGAGTCTCCGGGTCAAACCCGGAGTGGTGGCAACCCTGGCTGCAATACACGTAGGGTTATACACTATTCGAACGAGAGAGAGAGAGAGAGAGAGAGATATGCCTGCTATATATACGGCGTAAAGACACATTCAAATCCGACCGCCGGTAAGAGAACGAGGATGCGCAGGCGTCGCAGCGCTGCGAGATATACGCCATTAGACATAACCCGAGCAGAAATTTCACGACGGCGCGATATTGGTCCAACGCTGCAGCCGCTCGAAAAATCTTGGCCCGCGATTGCTATTCAATTTTGGTCCGTGATTGAAATGTAACGCTGTTCCGTATTGGCCCGATAACACCGAAAGAAAGTCGGACCAAGCTTGGGTGCCGGCACCGGACCAAGATTCGATGTTACGGTGGCCCAATATTGCCTGACGTGCTTGGGTAAATGGTACGTTTCTGATTCGGGCAGATATTGGCATCCATCCACGGCCCTATATAGTCTTGCGTTATTGGGCCAGTATATCATGCCCCGTATTTATTTTATAGAATTTATAAATAGGTGTTTTGAGGCCAGTCTTGTTCCGAGATTCCGGGCCGTGGTATGACCGTTGCATGGGCTGCTGGTTCAAGTTCGACCTCAGACCAAGATTGTCAACAACGGTATAACTTCTGCAACGGCTGCTAGCTCAGGTTCGATCTCGGACCGAGATTGTGAACTACAGTATGACCGTTGCATAGGCTGCTGGTTCAAGTTCGACTTCGGACCAAGATTGTCAACCACGGTATAACTTCCGCAACGGCTGCTAGCTCAAGTTCGACCTCGGACCGAGATTGTCAACCACGGTATAACTTCTGCAGCGGTTGCCAGCCAGAGGCCAATGTTGGGTGCTTATCCGACGTTGGCGACTAACCGCCGCAATGATTGCCAGCCAATGGCCAATATTGGGTGTACATCCGACGTTGACGACTGACCACTCCAACGGTTGCGCCGCGATGGCCAATATTGGGTGAACATACTACGTGGATATATTTGAACGATCTATTGGCAACCAATATGGAGCCAGCACTGGCCCAATCTAGTGCAACAACATGTAGCCGTTGTCGCGGTTCATGATATTGTGCCGAACTCGGGCCAGCTGGAATTGACAATGCAAAGCCGTTACATTGGAACATTAGAATGCCAATATTGGTTCGACGTTGGTACGTTCAATAAGAACAACCGCGGTTCATCAATTTCTGCACGGAATGGCGATTGATCCGCAACCAACGTTGGGTGGGTCTCTCGTGCCGAGCCACGGCCGTCGTATCAGGGGTCATTCTGGATCCGATATTGGACAGATATCGGACGCCTATGTTCGACCGGGGGCATGGCGATTGATCCATGACCAACGTTGGGTGGATGTCTCGTGTCGAGCCACGGCCGACGTATCGGGGGTCATTCTGGATCCGATATTGGACAGATATCGGACGCCGATGTTCAACCGCTGTCCCGGGGGTTCAATCGGAATGAACGTCGGATGGATATCTCATGCCGAGGTACACCCGCTGTATTCGGTGCCAATCTGATACCAATATTGGGCCGAGGTAGTGGGCCAGGGTATAACCATTAAATTAATTTTCGATATTGGGACAGGGTCGGGCCGCTAAAAACTTTCGATATTAGGCCGTCACATCGGGATGCCGATATCGTTTTCACGTTGGCCCGTTCTATAAGAACCGCCGCCGTGCTAGGATTTCTGCTCGGGAAGTCAGATATACGAGTCACCTAGGTCACAGCGTGTGAAGAGACACCAACGAATAAAGTTATAAACGATTTATTGAACCCAAGGTCAGGGCTAGTGTTCTATTCCGCACCTTATTTGTATTTTCTTATTCTATTTCGGCCGACGATGATAATGACTATGGTGAATATCGTAGATTCTAAAACCGAATTAAGCCAAAAAAAAATCTACGACTATATTCCATGGGGAATACTTCATTGAACTGTTTTGAATTTAAATTTATAATAAACACTTTTTTGTTGATTTTTTTGTTATTTTAATTTTTTGTGTTTTTTTGCAAATTTGTCGTTGTGACATCGATACTGTAAGACTTACTGAAATATGTGAAAAAAAAAGAGATACTTTGACGAACTGCTTTCTAACTTGGAGAGTGAATTCATATTCATATTCTACACGTTTCGTAGCATGATAAACGGGGTCGACAAAAGGAAAGAAAAAGTAATAAGCCTGTACTCCCTGATAGTACAAGTTTCCAAAAATCCATCTAAAATTTGGGCAACACAAATCGAACGATATTCCTGGGTAATGCGAGTGCTTTTCGGCTATTTAGATTTGGAATAAAAAAACACGAATGCTAAACAACTTTTTGGCCTGTATTATATACGAAACTGTACATAAAACTACAGAATTGACTAATTGTTTACGTAAATTAAAAACAGATTACTATCCAATGAATATGAAGAATCTAGTGCAATGGAATCTTGAACATTCTGACGTGGTCGCATCCTTCCAAACGTTGGCACGCTATTTACCGACTCTGAAATCTGTAACGCTTTTCGATTATGTGATACACCTCACAATCGGCAATGTCGAATATCTCTAGGAGAATAGTTCAACTGTATACTCTACTGCCTACTTTGACGAAATCTCAACAGCAAATCTGATTCGCAAGCATCTCTGCAAAATTTGTACAAGCATTTCATGACTACGTAATCAAAATATCACGGTAAGACCAGGACCCGACGAGAGACCCCTGCACTAGAGCAGCAAAGCACCCAATAGCAACGAAATTTGAATCCGACCATGCCTAAAGAACTGAATAACTTACACCAGATGACAATCGAGCTAACGGAGCAGGACATAGTAAGCGAATCGTGGCATACTACAAGCCCAACCCTATTATTATCAAAAGACCACCAGGTGTTCGACAGCCTAGCTATAAAATCAGCAGCCAGAGGTTGCGCCAGCGGAGGATTGATTATAGTCCAGTCAATTCGGTTTCGTAGGGGGGTCGGCCGTGAGTGTAAATCTCAGTTTCCGGGACTGGGGGTGTTGCCATTCGGTTGCCATCTTGAAATTAAGGGTGTAACTAGTTTTTTTAGATTATCTCCGCATCCGTGAGGCTGACAAAAATTTTTGTGAAGAGCATTTTTGTAGCCTATATAATTATCTATAAGTGTGATCCATAACTTTTCTGGCTGAGATCAATAGCAAAAAAGTTATGAGCAGAACAAAACGACACATAAGTTAATGAAATACTTGGAGGATTTGAAATTCCAGAGTTATCTCGCCTTGAAGTATTTCATCATCTTCTTTGTCCTCTTTCTCTACTCATAACTTTTCTATTATTGATCTTAGCCGGAAAAGTTATGAATCAAAGTTATAGATAATTGTATGAGCTACAAAAATGCATGCCGCAAAATTTTTGTTAGCCTTACGGTTGCGAAAATAAATCGAAAAAACGAATTACCCCCCTAATTTCAAGATGGCGACCGAATGACAACACCCCCAGTCCCGAAAAATGAGTTTTAAGCTAACGGCCGACCACCCTTTGTAGCCCCCCCAAAAAAATCGCTGCCTACCCAAAATGCACGGTTGCCCCCTTTTTATGCACGGATTGACTGGACTATTATTGCAAGAAACAAAAAATACTATAAAAATATACGGAGGACATTTACAAGACCGACGAGTGCATCTCTGTCATAACTGAGCATAGGAACAGGAAAATAATCTTCGTATCTAAACCAAATAAATAAACAAAACACTAATAATAACAGGCACATAGACCCTGAGCAATTACCATGAATTATTCACAATAAAAACCAGATATTCAACGCGAGAGGACGAGACCTCATAGAGTTAACATTAAGGTACTAAGCTCATTGTTATTATCTAACCATCTGCCGGTGAAAGTCAGTTCGAAGTTGATTTTGGAGTACAATAACAGCATGCCGGTTAAGTCTATTAAATGTACAACATGTAAAACTTAGAAGCGGTAATCGAGGTAAGCCTAGGTACAGTAGGGTGGCCGTTAGAACGTGAAAAAACATGAATTTCCCGTGCCGCCCCCCAAATCGACTCCAAATGAATCAAGACTCATCCCGTAATTTTTTAAGATTTTTATTTTAACGCTTGACTCTTGGCCACAGAGGATAAACTTCTCCATTTGAAATACACGGGGTCTTTACAGTTATTATTTCACTGTGGGTCTAATTATGGACGTAAAAATCTGAAATTCTCACAGATTGGTCTACGGAAATGCTGCTATGTGGAAAAAAAGTAGCCACCCCCCTGCCCTCAAGATTGTTTATGAGTCATCCCATGCCAATGTGATGGTTATTTTTTTCCCAATTTCATGAGTTTAGATTTATTTGGAGTCGATTTGGGGGACGGCCCGTAAATTTTTTTCCTAACGACAAGCCTAAGGTACAGATGGCATGGCCTTCAACATAGTAAATTCAATCAAAGTTGTAGCCACAAGCCCAAAAATGGTTTGACGAAGAATGCGATAAATACAAAATCTTGACATGTAATTTTTAAAATGTGTATCACGAAAGAGTGATAAAGTATAAAGTATTTCGCCCATTGAGACTTTTGATCAAAACGACCGTATCTCGAAAGTGTTTCGACATTTTTCAAATCCACCGGAAGCCAATTCCCATAAGATTAGTGCAGGGCTCTCTATGTAATTAGGCAATCAAGGAATAAATCTAATCTAATCTCATCTGGCAATGCTGTGAGTATTCTTGAATAAAAAATTCATTATAGATTGCTTGACGAAATTGAACATACGAATTGATTTAAGTTTTACCAGCGTCATACCAAAGCTTAGCTCTACCTTTCATAGCAGTTTAAGTCCAAACCAGTTTCGCAATTTCAGGTACATTTTTGATATCAATATTTTTATGTCGGTGCCTGATAAAAATACTGGAGGATTCCATCTTTGAATTTTGGTATTTTGATATCAATGTTATTTATGTGCCATCGCAAAGAACACTCACCTCCACCCACAGTTTACGTGGACTGTATAGGCCTAGCTGTGTTGATTTTTTCGGATAACATTATTCTCGAGTCGTCTGCAGCCTGTGCTTCTAGACTAAGGATTATGCTCCGGACTTTGTGAATCATTCTGGCGTGATACATCACTTGATGAACAGTAGAACTATGATTCTTTGTCGTGTTGATCTATCGTAGTCAATGAATCTGAGTATAAAAACGAAAATCTGAATCGTGACAATCAGATATATTCTTTAATTTTATAATAAAGTAGGACGAGCAATTCAATACCTTCAGATACATGTGCCGACAGAGCTGTCAGTGATTAGCCGGCGCGTACAATATTTTCCACTACCTTGAGTATTGAAGCCGCTGCTTCGTTTCTGACTTTAGAGTTTTCTTATATAAAAAAGATAAAAAGGATTATACATCCCAAAGACAAAAATGTTCATCCGAATTTTTCATGACGACAGTAAAAATAAATGATAATTATTCACCTTGTTTTCCATTTCTAATAGAAATATCCCCAGATTCACTTCTAATGATCGAATCGTTCATTATATTCACAGCAGATTTAGATGATGCATTTGATGATCCGGCAGGGGCAATAACGTAATTGTTATTCAGATCGTCTCGTTGCAGGCTCACTCAGCTTTTTTCCAATCCTTTTATCTGTGTTTTTTGTCACAGATCTATGACGTTTCTTTCAACTGACCTATCCGAGCTATACATTTCGTCAGAGTCTGTTGCAACATTTTTAATTTTATTACCCACGGTCCTGGTGCGATCACATGATTTGGACGGTCGTTAATCCGTTGGATAATGATTGACTGTTAGTATTGGACAACATTGTGCTGATATCCAATCGTGATTTATACGTTTCCTCATTCTTTTCAGATTTTGCCCTTCCTCGAGATTCTCAGTCAGTGGTGAAAGCCCGACTTTCAAGTACACGTAATTTGTTCGTATCTTCTTTGTATGTTGATATGAAAAAGAATAAAATAAAGTCACAAATGTCTCACGCACAACAAAACAATGCATCATGTATATATGTACCTCCGAATTTTTTCAAGGGTACCCCCTGAAAAGTTTCAGTACGATGAAAACAGATATTTTCCGTTCTGGCTCATGGGAGCATTGAAATCCGAAATAAGGGTGAAAAAGTATAGATCTTGATAAACTAAGATGAATCCCCCCAAAAGCACCTCTGGTGCAAAAACCTTCCGCCAAGTACATTAATGTGCCACCAAACAATCAGTAAATTATCTCCGTACAAAAATTAGTTTTTGATATCCACCTATGACAATTCCTTTATTATTCACCTACAAAAGTATGGAAATGAGATACTACTATTGCCTGCACATATCGCCAAGCATACTTGCCCCTTAATTTATGTCGATCGCGTTATTGAGACTCAACGTAGTTTTTCTAGCCACATTTAAAAAAATTGATATTCGATAATTATAGAAAGAAAAAAATTAATTTGGAGTACGTGGTACTTGGCGGGCCTATATTTTTCAACACTATAGGATTCCACAAAAGGCCCGCCAAGTCCCACTACCTCCAAATTAATTTTTTTCTTTCTATAATTATCGAATATCAATTTTTTTAAATGTGGCTAGAAAAACTACGTTGAGTCTCAATAACGCGATCGACATAAATTAAGGGGCAAGTATGCTTGGCGATATGTGCAGGCAATAGTAGTATCTCATTTCCATACTTTTGTAGGTGAATAATAAAGGAATTGTCATAGGTGGATATCAAAAACTAATTTTTGTACGGAGATAATTTACTGATTGTTTGGTGGCACATTAATGTACTTGGCGGAAGGTTTTTGCACCAGAGGTGCTTTTGGGGGGATCTCATTACTTTTTGTAGAATTTTGTTTGGTACAAATTCGTATCACCAATCTTTGACTCCACATCCATATATGGTTGTATAGGTATGTAGGGAAGGAGCGGGCAAACTAGGCACCCTAAGAAATTTACGCTTCAAATAGAGATTTGAAGGAATGGATGTCCAAATTTTCACCGAAGAACCATGGTCTGACTGATATCGAGTGTTGAATGCCCTCATCTGAAGAGTTCGCAACTGCGGGCAAAATGGACACTTAAAGAAAGCGACCTCTAAATATTGTCCAATGTTGTCAAGTTTCTACACAGATTTTTTCTTTTTGATTCCTCATAACTTTATTCGTGTGCCCATGAAAAACAAGAACGAAAAAAAAACAATCCACCCTAATGGGCACCCTATAATATTGTCGAAATTTTTCAAAATTGAAAAATCTTCTGAATTTATTCTCGTATTTACTTTGGAATACTTTTTACTGTTCTACTGTGTTACTTTTCCTTACCCATTTTTGCCACCTTTCCGAAAGTTGTCAAGATGTGTAGTTGATTTGGTGTTCTAAGTTTACTAGAGCAAGTAAATAATGAAATTCGAAACGTTTTTCAATTTTGAAGTACGAAATTTTTTTAAGGATGCCCATCTGGCCCGCCCCTCTTTCCTATATCTCTTCCAATTTTTTTATGTTCTTTTTACTTTTTATTCACTATACAGATTTCGTGACTTTCTCCTATCATTCTTCTACATTAAAATTTTTTTTCAATACACATACTGCCATCCGCAAGGAGTTTTTGGCATTGGTGCAGAGAAAAGTCTCTGCGAAAGGTTTCTTGCGCATGCACTCTCAACTCAGAGGATTAAAATTTTTTCTCAATGCACATACTACCATCTGCAAGTAGTTTTTGGTAGCGGTGCACAGAAAAGTCTCTGCGAAAGGTTCCTTGCGCATACACTCTCAACTCAGAGGATGAAAATTTTTTTTCAATACACATACTGCCATCCACAAGGAGTTTTTGGCAGCGGTGCACAGAAAAGTCTCTGCGAAAGGTTTCTTAGGCATGCACTCTCAACTCACAGGATTAAAATTTTTTCCTAATACACATACTACCATCTGCAAGTAGTTTTGGGCAGCGGTGCACAGAAAAGTCTCTGCGAAAGGTTTCTTGCGCATGCACTCTCAACTCAGAGGATTGAAATTTTCTTTCAGTACATATACTGCCATCCGCAGGGAGTTTTTGGCAGCGGTGCACAGAAAAGTCTCTGCGAAAGGTTTCTTGGGCATGCACTTTCAACTCAGAGGATTGAATTTTTTTTTCAATACACATACTACCATAATCTGAAATTTGATGCGGGGAATTTTTGATTACAATTTTTTTAGTATTTTGAAAACCGTTAAAATCGTTTTTATTAAAATTTCATCGAAGTCTCCCCTTAAAAGCTAGTCTGTGCGCGAAAATAGTTTATCATAGACTATGACGTAGCCGGTCCTGGAGAATTTACAAAACGTCAACAGCTTTGTCAATAATCATCGATAAAATATTACGATTAATGTAACAGATTTCACATAACCTCAAAGTCTTGTCAGGTAAGCGAATCATAATTGAGTAGATATTATGTATTGTTCATGTATAGGACACCGGGAATAATTTCAACAATTTTCTACTTCTTCTGAATAATTCCAAACTTTGTTTCGCAAATGAAGCTACCCGTATACACGTAATCTTTGAACCATATTTCTCATCTGTCACGACATTTCCCATAACGGCCATATGCCCGGGCATGCGCCATGGACGGCAGAACCACTCACAGCACTCTCTATGTAGTTTTATCTGACAGAGAGGACGCTGTAGTATAGCGGCACGGCGTGGAACTTTTGACTAAAGCTATTTATAGAACGGCATGCTGGATGACCATTGTGAATTCGGACTCAAACGTTATAGTGTAAAATCGTCGACCAAATGAAAAAACGATCATAACTCAGCTCTCCGTGGACCGATCGGGTCGATTTTGGGCTCAAATTAAAGCTGAGTGAATCCTCATTCCGAATATTAAGCGCAAATCATTCAATATGATTGATAAATACGATTACTGAGATCGTCATTTTATCCCCACTCCGCCGGAAAGCAGCCGTCGCGGTAAAGATACTCTGTCGTCGACGCGCTCCTTTTTAATGTACTTGGCGCGAGACTCTACCGAGTCTCTTGATACATTGAAAATCATGCCAGCTGTAATTTTTTTGGAAATTAGGTGAAAATCACTCGCCAAGTGGGAAATATCTTTTTTACTCGTACTCATTCTCTTCAGATGATGCACCTGAAAAAAGGGGGGGTCGGATTATTTTGAACCACCCAAATTATCGCGCTTCAGATAACCGAATCATTTTTTTAATCACCTTTGAACTCTATGGGATATTGTGGCCAACTTTCGGGAGATGGTGCGCCTCGTTCGATAAGTTCCTTAAACAAAATAAGATCCTCGCCGAAATAGTACCATGCCAAGATTGATAGGTTAGGTTTAGCGTAAGGTTGTAATCCATTAAGTATCACAGTCACAGAAATAGTCTCGTTATACATTTACTGACAACGGTTGTAAATTAATATGATATTCAAAATTATCATACAAGCAAACAATCTGACAATGGTTGCGCGTGGTTAACGGGCTACGACTATTGCGGTGCGCGTCCGCAAGGAAGACGGACGTTGCGACGTTGCCCTTCGTTACTCGCGTGGCTGCGCGCCAACACCGGCGCGGCCGAACCCTGCAACACGTGTTTCAGACAAACTCGCCGGTTCTGAGCCAGCATATTTGACGAGTAAAATAATTTATTAATAATTGTGTGTGAAAAAGTGTAATCCGACGATAATTCCGTACAAGCAAGACTACGAGGTATACGTACTACATGCACACGTAAGCAATATGTATAAATATTCATAGATATTGTGTTGGGACATCAGCTTTCATATCCTTAGTCTCAACTTTTTAAAAAATTTTATTATAATTATTTGTTTTATTTCTTTTTATTATATCCCAATAACGGTTTTCGCTCGATAACTCCCCTGCTGGAAGTCAACGGATAGAATCTTTATCCACTTGAATCACTTTGGATCCTTTGGATAGAAAGGGATTAAGATAATTAATCTAACCCTATCAACGGTCTATCTTTGCGAATCTCTTGCTATCTTCTTTTGAGTCCAAACTAGGGCCTATCCTTTCCAATCCCTAATTTCCTATCTAATGATACCCATCGCCAATCCACGTGAATCTTCTTCCATCTGATTTGAATCAAAACTAGGGCCTATCCTTTTCAATCTCTAATTTCCTTTCTAATCCTTTCCACCGCCAATCTACGTGAATCTTCCTCTATCTGATTTAGATCCAAACTAGAGCCCATCCTTTTTAATCTCTGATCTCTTATCTAATTCTATCCACAGCTTATCTATCTGAATCCCTCTGATGGTCCGCTCAAAATAAGAATCGCGCCTATCTTTGCATATTCCGAATTTCTTATCCACTCCCAACTATCTGAATCTCATTCGATGCCTATTCAAATTCAAAGTCCCGCCTATCCGTTTGTATCCCTATTTTCGGTTCCACTTCTATCCACAGTCCATCTATCTAAATCTCTCTGATGGTCTGTTCAAATGCAAAGTCCCGTCTATCATTTTGTACCCTCAATTTCGTATTCACTACTATCCACAGCCTTTCCATCTCATTCCCATTCAATGCCTATTTGAATTCGAAGTCCCGACAATCCGTTTGTATCCTTAATTTCGCATTCACTTTTATCCACAACCTATCTATCTAAATCCCTCTGACGGTCTGTTCAAATTCAATCTCCCGCCAATCCGTTTGTATCCCTAATTTCGTATCCACTTCTATCTACGACGGGCTACGACTATTACGGTGCGCGTCCGCAAGGAAGACGGAGTTGCGACGTTGCCGTTCGTTACTCGCGTGGCTGCGCGCCAACACCGGCGCCGCCGAACCCTGCAACACGTGTTTAAATATAAATAAATATAAATAATATATGTATAAATATTCATAGATATTGTGTTGGGACATCAGCTTTCATATCCTTAGTCTCAACTTTTTACAAATTTTTATTTTTATTTCTTTCATAATGATGATATATTTTCTCCGTGGGACAATTAATATATTTTAACCCCCATTTTTTATACAATTTTTTTCTTCTCATGATAACGATTGATTAAAACCATGTCTGGAATGCAATGACCGGTAATACATTTCCAAAAAAAAAAATACATCCCCAACAACGTGTGCAAATTATTACAGAATGTTCGGAGACCTCAAGTGAAATGGGTGTCTGAGTTGACAGAGACTACTTCATATATAACAGTGTTATACAGTATTTTATTGTAATTTCAATTTTATTTTAAATTTATTCATTCGGGTGATTATTCCTTCTACTACGCTGATAATAATACATTGCTACTCAGAACAGGGTGTCTTCTCTTTTTCTTTAATGAACAGCACTGCTATACGTAAATCCAGTGAATGAACGATATGAACATGAGATGTTATTTCAATTAAAATGTTTCTTTATAATACTAACTATAACTACCTACCGATTTATTTGATACCTACTGTTTATTCGGATTGGTCTGCTCATTTACTGGATTGAAGGCTGTTTATTGACTGGGTCCAAGTGTTCAATTACTGGTGAAATTGCCATTTCAGTTTCGGATAGGTTCTTTCATATGGATTTCTGTTTGGATAACACGTTTCAACAAGCGATCCCAAATATTTAGGATACGATGTGTCGAATAGAACTGGTTTTGTAAGGCAACAACCATCTAGTATAAAGAAAACCTTCCTTAAAACTGACCGTACGCTTAATCGTTCATTCACTGGTGCACTCACCCTACTGCAAGTTTTAATATTCTGTCGATGAAAACAGGTGGGATGACTAATTTTGTGAGTGCCAATATAATACTAATGCTGTGGAGTACAGCATTGGACGCGGCAATGCGTGGCATAATAAGGGGCTCAAGGGTAGGAAGTACTGAAATTTGAGGATAAAATTTCAAAAAAATCGATTTTTGTTTTTATTTTTACGGAAAAGTGTTCTTTGAACCCTTATCTTCACGTACACAAATCCTTGAACCGAAAAAAAATTTATTAAGCTCAATAAAGCGTATAATGCGTATCAGCGTTCCAGCAGAAGTTTTCAATTTCCCTATATTTCGGTTATTGCTTTTTTAATCTGTGAAAAAAAGTAACTTCAGATGCAGTTTTCCATCAAGCTACAACACTCAAGTGATTTACGTGAGGTAAAAAAATTATAATAATAAAAAATAATTATTTTCAAATCACTGCTACACTCTGAGAAAACATTCTAGTGACTCAGTTTTTTTACAGTTAATTAGTGCTATTTTGATACATGGTACATGATTTTTCCAGATTTGGAAAAAACTATGAAACTAATCAACCGTAAAAGAACTAAGTCACTAGAATGTTTTCACAGAGCGTAGCAGTGATTTGGAAAAAATCCTTTTCAAGGTGTGTATACCCCCATAAGACAACAACTCCAAAATGTGTTTTTCTACGGTTGGAAATCATATTGAAGTTTTTGGTCACACACTTCACCAGAGATGAGCATTCAAATTTATATAGCGAATCAATATTCTTCCAAATGTTTGTATTCATTTTACAAAACCAGATTTACAAGTTATCAACCGCATGATTGGCTGCCCGCAGGACAAATTGCTCAGACTCGACAAGACCAAGTTTGTATCAAACGAACTGCTAAAATATATGGTGAATTCCACGTGAACTCGGTAAATGTTTGACCCTGACACCTTCCGATTGGGGCCATGATTTTTTATGTTATCGTACCTGATCGAAGAGACGCTCCGAATTTTTTTCAGATTTTTTCGAAGAGCCGCCATTTTTTTTTAAATCCACAAAACGCCAACATGAGAGCCCCAATTTGAAAATCTGAAAAAATTCTCAAAAATCCTTTGCCAGATATCAAAATTTTTCAGCCTTGAGCCAAAGTGGGCAAACGTTTGCTTCCATTCTTTTTCGTACGTTTTTCTGAAAAAAATTATGAAAAAGAACAGCAGCAGTTGCCAGTCCACTGTGAACTGTTGCTTGAACGTTTTTATACGTCACGCACGATTTTTGGAAATTTTATCAGATTTTTCCCATGCGATTTTTTTTCATCCGATCTGAATCCAAAAATATGAGAAGAAATATAATCGCTTCGGAAAAATCAGCAAAAATTCCCAAAAATCGTGCGTGACGTATAAAAACGTTCAAGCAATACTTCTCAGTGGACTGGCATCTGCTGCTATTCTTTTTCATAATTTTTTTCGAAAAAATCACGGAATAGAATGGAAGCAAACGTTTGCCCACTCTGACTCAAGGCTGGAAAATTTTGATATCTGACAGAGGATTTTTGAGAATTTTTTCGGATGTTTAAATTGGGGCTCTTATGTTGGAGTTTTGTGCATTTTTACAAAAATGGCGGCGTTTCGAAAAAATCTGAAAAAAATTCGATGCGTCTCTTCGGTCAAGTATAATAACATAAAAAATCATGGCCCGAATCGGAAGGTGTCAGGGTCAAACATTTACCAAGTTCACGTGGAATTCCCCATATATATATGTTGAATTTTCTTCAAGTTGCTATAACTTATATCTTGAATTTCTTTAACTTTGTGAATAATTAAAAACAAAAAAAATTCAAAGCGATTTATCTCTGAACTAGGTTTCTGGCAGTTGAAAAAGTCCAATGAGTCTGAGTTTTTGTCGAAAGCGCTTCAAATTTTCATGGTACGTTTCTTCACACACTAGCTACAAACCCACGTCAGATTTTGTAAATCGAGACAAAATTACGGATTTGAGAAAAAATAATTGAAAATATATCGTTTTTTTTTCATCAAAAAAAATGTCAAAGTCAAAGTATCGTAGCTATTTCTGAAAACCGATGTGGGTTTGTGTCTCACGCATCTTAAAATATGTGTGTGCAAGCCCAGCAAGATTCAAGAATAACTCAGACGCATGGGAGGTTTTCGAATAAAGCCTATTTCAGAAGCATTACGAGGAGTAACTCTGTACTTCGTGGAATACCTTTTACACAATAATTATTGATAAAGCGCAAAGAGCTGCAATATCATAGCTCAGGGAAAGATAGCTTCGAATTGTATAAAACTCATGAATGAACTTCTAGCACAATAACCCTAAATGAATAACCTCTCAAATCACTACACTCATTCAAGCTAGTTCTACTCCAAAAGATAAGCAAGAAACTGTTCAGACTTACAGAACTTGTTGAAAATAGTGTCACAAAGGAAGCAACAAAGTGAAATTCGAAGAGCAATTCCTCTTCTAATCATTCCGTCATTTGATTAATTACAATATTACAAATAATCTAGGGAATACTATCAGAATTTTGCTGCGTTACTTATTTCGTAACACAAGTTCAGAGTTCTCTAAGTTTGAGGCTCTTCGGGTAACCTTTAGACCACAGCAAACCTTTCGAAGTCGCAATCATAGGCTCCGGGGGACTTCATCGTAGAGACTGCAGCATCATCGGAGGTTCAATAGTTCATCGGGCCAGCTCGAACGCGTATAATGATTACAACTGTAAAGAAAGTGGTCGTACCAACGTCAGAATTGTGACAGTTAAATCGAAAATTTTTACTGCATAAAATTTCAAAATAGATTTTTCTCTACCTAGGTTTTCAGTTAGTTTGCGTAGGATTCTAAGAGTATCGGTACAACGAGTCAATCGAGTTGGTTCTTTGCTTTGGACAATACTCTTACGGTTAACTCTGCGAATGTTTTATAAAACAGTGCCGTCGCAGGATAATCGACGACATCTGGCTCGATTAGCATTCCAATTTCTCGACTTTCGGTATTCCTGATCCAACGAAGCTGAAAGATCCAATCTGTCCGAAGCACCGCCGTCTGAAATGCACTCGAATTTGATAAAACTGTTTCTACGAAGCGCGCGATCACGATTTAGATTTCACATTGGCAAAAATGAAAACACAATCAAATAGTGTGACTTCAGCGCTATGTAAGTTGACAAATTCCAATGTTACACGAGCCGAACGAACTTGATTGTTGCACCCAGCATATTCTTCCTTTCTGACTTCGGCAATGACTGAGCTGTCGTGTGAGAAGAAAAGCTTTACAAGTAGACCAGTACTACAGTAATGAAAGACGAGGAGTCTTCGAGGAGGCGTACGGATATCTAAAGTCAGTCGGCCGTTGGCAGCATTTCAGCGCTGAGTACGAGGTGCTCTGTCAGCTTCTGAACTGCTCAGCCAGGCGGTGCTGCGAACTTCGTCATCTATGAAACCTTGCCCAGGATCACTCTTGGCATAGCGATGCGCATCAATGTTTCTATGAGTTTCTATGAGTAAATAATATTTTCTCATTGCAACGCCAACTGTAAAATGTAAATTTAGATAGAACCCACAGCATGGCACCCGAATTCGAGCGACTATTTATTCGTCACTACTATTTCCGCATGCCCTTCAATCACATCTATTCGATGACTCTATGATTATATTGACCTATTCTGGCATTTTATCGTCATTTACATTTTCAAGAACAAATTATCACGTGCGATAATTGTGATTCACTTACCTCGGGGTAAAATCGGCCTTCCTTCGAGCTTAGTTTATCAGGAAAGCAGTTTACCTCGTTGATGTTCGGTTGTGGTCCAACGCTTTATTGGCACCAATGCCAGGCGCTCGCCGAGAAAAACTTTTGGTCATATAAATATATAATATATTATAATATAATTTCATAAATCAAAGACGACGAAAAGTATTTTTATTATGAAGTTACGCTTATCTCGGGCAAGACCGAGATGCGGTAATTTCATCGCTATACACTTTGGTGTACCGGGACCTCGCGAATGTGAACGGTTCGGGGCCTAATCCAGCCTAATCTCGCAGACAGGGTCGTCGCATCGGATTTTCGTGAGCGCGGTTCTACGGTCAGCGGGAGCCACTCTCCCCGACACGCGACGTCAATGGTAAACTGAGGCGCCGGGCCAGTGTTTCCATGCGCGCGCAGGCTCAAGGTTCCGCTATAGGCCGCGAAATTTGTTTTCTGGTTGGCGTGTATTCGTAGATTGTCCATTGTTGTTCGAGAACCGTTAACGACAAGGCGCGAAGAAAAAAAAAAGAAAAAAGAAGACGAGGAAAGGAATTAAATCGCAGTAAGTACAATACATTTTTGCTAAATTGTACCTCAAGGTGATCCGTTTTTCATCTTCAATGTTCAATCCCATTCGTACTCCAAAAAAATTGCGAAAGTCATGCAAAACAACTCGTAGAACCCGAATAAGCTCCATTATTATTTTTCGTCACAAGACCGTAAAAAAAATATTATATCGCTTCCAGAGCTTTCCTTTATCATTTTTCACAAATTTTTTTATCGTTACTGTATTACTTAATAATTGGTATTGGAAGTACGAAGACATCAGTCAAGTACGAATAGGAGCACAGTCCTAGGAGTAACTGCTCATTATTGTACTATCCCTATTCCTATTCTCTCGGCGTCGCTGAATCGTCTATACTTCGTACATGAGCAAGTCTGTCTGCCAATTCTAGACATCGGATCCGGCCTCACCCCCTCAGATATTCTCGCAAATTTTTGGAGCTGGAAGTTCTCATCGAAAAACAGCGTCCCTAATCTTGTCAAATTTTTATCCCGTATATAATGGTGAAGTAAAACAACTCGTGGAACCCAAATAAGCTCTAAAAATATTGTTGTTTGTCATTTTTCCAAAACTTTTCTGGTAACGAATATGGGCACTTTTAGGTCCTCGGATTAACTGCTCATTATTGTACTATCCCCACTCATCGGTGCCTCTCGCCGTCGCGGAATCAGTTACTCTGTGTATGAACATGGAAAACAAGCCAATAGACGCGTAGCCATGCGACGTTATATGAATATGCTTTTGGGCATCAGGGAAGTTTCAGGGGCATTTCTTTCTTCTTCACTTTTACATTACCTATGCGAGGTGCCTTCGAACAATTGCGAAGTATTATGCATGACAAGATTCCGGAGTATCGAAATAAAATAATGTCAAACTCCAGTACAGAGACGGATGACTCTGATTACTTTCTCAACGATTATTCTCTCAATATCTTCGTCCACGCTCATCATTTTGCCGTCACAATATAAGGTCGTCCACGAATTTTTTTTTATTTTACATTCCACTAGTTTGGGGAAAAATAATTTGGACGTATTTTTTCATTTTTCGTTTAAACAAAAATGGCAGTATGTACAACGAATTGAAAACTACTAGTTTATGACGTCACCCATGTAAGCTTTATCTATGAGGTATTCTGCCCCAAGTAAGACCGGTCCGGTTCCTCACCCTTATCAATATTTTTCATAATTTATTCTTGTTATCAGCAACCCAAAAGGAACCTATAGGTGAATTTCTTCAATTTTTTTTTCGGAATACTTTCCGAGTTGGAAATTGTGAATTTTTCTAATAAAATAATTTCGAATTAAACCTAGAAATAATGATTAACAATGATATTTTTTTAGAAAACCACAAGTTCTGACAATCATTTTAATGTGTTTGTTTTTTCTGATTCGAACAACCCGGGCTGAGTTATAATTAATTGAAGATTACTTTACTAGAAAAATTCACAATTTCCAACTCGGTTCGTATTCCAAAAAAAAATTTGAAATAATTCACCTAGGTTTCTTTTGGATTGCTGATAACAAAAATAAATTATTAAAAATATTGATTAGGGTGAGCAACCGTACCGGTCTCACTTGGGGCAGAATACCTCCTATACATATATATTTCAAAATCAGAGAAATTCAATTGCCTATAACATTCGCAATTTTAATTGAAAAAAAAAATGTTCTCACTATTTTGAGTTATTTTTCACTTCATGCGCCCCAAAAAGTAAAACAAATTTTTTTTTTGGACGACCCCATTCGAAAAATCTGTAGTTTACTGTCCCGCCAATCCGTTTGTATCCCTAACATCGCATTTACCTCTATACACAGTCTATCTATCTGAATCCCTCTGATAGTCTGTTCGAATTCAAAGTCCCGCCAATCCGTTTGTATCCCTAATTTCGTATCCACTTCTATTCACAGCCTATCTATCTGAATCACTGGCCAAACAGTACTACATGAAGGTACTGGCTTGTCAGTCGTAATTCGATGATTTGAACAAATAAACTGAATCACTGATTGAATTAGTGAAATTTTAACTGTTTCATACCTAGAGAGTACATTGGATTTTTTAACTACGTATTACCGTAAATTGTTTCAACAATTTAAGATATGGCGGCTGAGGATGGCCGTGTTGTTGTTTACCGACGAATCCAGAGGGAATTAAAACTGCCAAACGACCATTTTCGGCCTGAAGAAAACTGTGTTCGTTGTTTGTTATGTACAACGGCATTGGTCGTATTGAAGAGATACACATTCCAGCGTCACCTAGGATCCGCTAAACACCAAGCGGCTCTTCAGATACGGAATCAACCAGTTTTCCCGAATCCACAACATCTGACAAACTTGAACAGTCGACACTCTGCGTTTTTTAAAGACTTCACAAGCGCATGCATAAAATCAGATATTTGTTTCGACAAAGTTTGTCAACCTGCTTTTGCCACCTTTTTCCAAACTCATACACAACACACAATCCCAGATGCAACAACAATGAGCAAAACTTATGTGCCCATTATATATAACGAAACTTTAACGGCTATACGAGAAGAAATAGGAGATTGTCCTATTTGGGTTTCAGTGGACGAAACAATAGACTCTAAGCGTCGCTGCGTCACCAACGTTATTATCGGTGCATTATATCAAGACCGAGCTTCCACTGGACGGCAGATTAGATGTGGAGAAGTTGTGAGAGCAAACGCTGCAAACATGGCTGCGTATGTGATTGACAGCTTGAATAAGTTTGAGCCGGCAGGATTTGAGCCAAACAGAGTTCTGCTATACTTGACGGATGCTGCTCCGTACATGAAGGCGTCTGCAGGAATTCTCGCACAAACATACCCGAAACTCGTAAACGTGACATGTTTAGCACACGCATGTCACAATGTAGCTGAAAAAGTAAGAGAGTGTTATGAGGAGATTAATGATGTCGTCGCTAGCGCCAGAGAAATTTTCTCTAAATCTAAAACGCGTGCTGAAATCTTCAAAGCTGCGCTTCCAAATGTACCTCTACCACCAAGACCGGTGACGACACGATGGGGCACGTGGATCCAAGCTTGCCAGTATTATTGTTTACACTACAACGAGGTGAAAGCAGTTTTTATGGGCCTCGAAGAGAACAGTGAAGCTGTGAGAAATTTGAAAGCATGTTTGGGAAGAGATGAAAACCTCGGAGAGTTGGAAGACATTGCTGCCAAATTTTCGTGTCTAGTTTCAAGTATCAAGCAACTACAAAAAAGAGGATGTAGTCTAGCTCAAACGTGCGAAAGGATTGCTGAATTGAAACAAGAATTCCAAGAAGATCTGGAGATTCATCACGAAATCCGGGATAAAATTGTCCAGGTTTTCGGCGACAACGATGGATTCACGGCGATGATTAACATAAACAACTGTATAATCAATGGCAGAATGCAAAATTTGCCGGATAATTGGATTGATGATGACGCCCTCAGTATGAAATATGCACCGTTTACTTGCGCAGATGTGGAAAGATCGTTTAGCATATATAAAGCGTACTATAGAACGAATAGGCAAAGTATGACATTCCAATCACTGTGTCAGCATATTGTAATTAACTACAACAAAGACATGGGACGCGAGAATGAGAATATAGAAGTGGATTCTGATGAGGATGAATGAAAGTTTTTCCCTTCAACGACGAGTTTTCCACAAATTACCAGCAAGATAGTTACACGTAAAAAAAACTGTTACGGTCACGCGAGGGAGATGACCTGTTTTCAAACTACTCCCGATTTTCCCATCTATGTTATTCTCATTTAGTCTTCTAATTCTCTAATATTATCAAAGTTCCTACGTTCCCAGGATCAAAGTCAGGGTCACGCGAGGGAGATGACCTTTTTTCAAACTACTCCCGATTTTCCCGTCTTTTCTCTCATTCTCATCTCTTCTCATTATATGAATCACAGTTCCTACGCTCCCAGGATTCAAGTCACGGTCACGCGAGGGAGATGACCTGTTTTCAAACTACTCCCGATTTTCCCATCTTCTATGTTATTCTCATTTAGTCTTCTAATTCTTTAACATTATCAAAGTTCCTACGTTCCCAGGATCAAAGTCACGGTCACGCGAGGGAGATGACCTTTTTTCAAACTACTCCCGATTTTCCCGTCTTTTCTCTCATTCTCATCTCTTCTCATTATATGAATCACAGTTCCTACGCTCCCAGGATTCAAGTCACGGTCACGCGAGGAAGTTTACCTGTTTTCAAACTACTCCCGATTTTCCCATCTTCTATGTTATTCTCATTTAGTCTTCTAATTCTTTAATATTATCAAAGTTCCTACGTTCCCAGGATCAAAGTCACGGTCACGCGAGGGAGATGACCTTTTTTCCAACTACTCCCGATTTTCCCGTCTTTTCTCTCATTCTCATCTCTTCTCATTATATGAATCACAGTTCCTACGCTCCCAGGATTCAAGTCACGGTCACGCGAGGGAGATGACCTGTTTTCAAACTACTCCCGATTTTCCCATCTTCTATGTTATTCTCATTTAGTCTTCTAATTCTTTAATATTATCAAAGTTCCTACGTTCCCAGGATCAAAGTCACGGTCACGCGAGGGAGATGACCTTTTTTCAAACTACTCCCGATTCTCCCGTCTTTTCTCTCATTCTCATCTCTTCTCATTATATAAATAACAGTTCCGTGTGAGATTATTAATTTTTTTTTTGCTTCGTTCGCAACTTTTCGGATCTGATCAAACGACTCGTCGCAGTTTCACATCTCTTTCACGAGGTGACTGAGCAAGTCAACTCGTCGCAGATTCACATCTCCTTCACGAGGTGACTGAGCAAGTCGACTCGTCGCAGATTCACATCTCCTTCACGAGGTGACTGAGCAAGTCGACTCGTCGCAGATTCACATCTCCTTCACGCGGTGACTGAGCAAGTCGACTCGTCGCAGATTCACATCTCCTTCACGAGGTGACTGAGCAAGTCGACTCGTCGCAGATTCACATCTCCTGCACGAGGTGACTGAGCAAGTCGACTCGTCGCAGATTCACATCTCCTTCACGAGGTGACTGAGCAAGTCGACTCGTCGCAGATTCACATCTCCTTCACGCGGTGACTGAGCAAGTCGACTCGTCGCAGATTCACATCTCCTTCACGAGGTGACTGAGCAAGTCGACTCGTCGCAGATTCACATCTCCTGCACGAGGTGACTGAGCAAGTCGACTCGTCGCAGATTCACATCTCCTTCACGAGGTGACTGAGCAAGTCGACTCGTCGCAGATTCACATCTCCTTCACGAGGTGACTGAGCAAGTCGACTCGTCGCAGATTCACATCTCCTTCACGAGGTGACTGAGCAAGTCGACTCGTCGCAGATTCACATCTCCTTCACGAGGTGACTGAGCAGGTCGATGCAGGGGAAACCTTGTGGGAGACATTGTCAATTAGCCTCCTCGTGGCGTCTCCTGGAAATACTCGCGAATACCTGAGTAGCAAATAATTGACGTTCACACTGCACACATTGTGAAAATGATCATCGGAGTACAGTCTTCGTCTAATACAACTTTTGGTATAGATATAGGCCGGTATTCATAGTCAGGTCTTGTGACCGGAATTCGTCAAGATGGTTCAAGTCGGCCTCATACACGAATTGATTGGCGGAGAGCCGGTCTTGAGACCGTCTAGAACCACGCCGGTCTCAAGACCTGACTATGAATACCAGCCATAGAGCCAAAAATATAGCTTCATAAACCTTTATATTATGTTTCCGAATTGACAAAATACTGCGCCTTTATTTTTATTACTATCAACAGATAATAACCTATTGGTATAACAGAGCTATATTTTCAATATAATTCAATTTCAGCGCTGATAGCATAAAAAAGTGTTAATGAATATTATCTTTTTTCTCATTCGGCCGGAAAGCGTCAACTTTCGGGCCGCTGCGCTAAACGAAGTTGCCGCTTTCCGGCTCCGTCGAACAGAAAAATAGTGTACACTACTTTGCCAGTCAAAAAGAAATCCTCAGATCACATGTAATTGTCGGCCTAGGTACGTAGTATACTATTCTTATCCGGCATTTTCACATTTCATTCTCACACTTATAATCTGTTGGTTGCGACCTTCTTGTTTCTGAGAAGTCAAATCTTTTCTTCTAAGTTTTCACGATCAATTTTTTCAAGAGTATATTATGTCAAAATTTCAAATGGATCCGATGAAAAGTTCAATTGATACCCTACAGCAACTGTAGGGCCCTTTTATTATTCATAGGCAGCTGATCTCAGAAGGTAGAATGGTACGTAGACAGCAACAAATCGACGTTTTGGAAGCTCGCGCATCGGCAGAAGGTCTATTATATGGCCCAGGAGCAGATGACTCTATGTAAGTAATTTAATAGCTTATGCATTTGTATTCAATATAAGGGTTTAACTTTAAACGCGTTTTTCTCAAAACTATGGTTTCGGATGCGCTGTCCACTATATTGCAAAAACTAGTCGATGGATTCAGATGAAATTTATACAGCATATTCTAGGCATTAAAAACTTAGGCCTGATCGAAGGATTTTTTCTTCTCACCAAAAATTCTATTTTTTATTAATAATTAACGAGCGATTTTTTACGAGGTGGAAATAACCCATTGAATTGACCTGCAATGGTCCGTAAATTGAAATAATCGAAATTAATGCGAATCAAAGATCTATTCTGAATTGACACGAATTAATTCGCATTGGATAAATTCATTCGAATTGAGAACAATTGAAAATTTTTTGATGAAATTAACAAAATTAGACTTAAAACGTAGACTGAATTACCCAAAAATTAAAGCACAATTTAATTACAAGAACCAAATTAGATTGAAAAGGTTAATAGGAATTAATTGAAACTGAAAAATTGATCCGTCATTGGCCGCCATTTTGCGAAATTTAAAAAAAAAACTGCGATCAGGCCCAAGATAAACTATCAAACTCACTGTTGTTTTCTTATTTTTATTTTAGATGAACCACAAGAAGTACGGATGGCCACCGCGAAGCACTTTTATAAGATAAAGGATCACAATCGAGTTGACAACTTAGTCCAGATGTAATTTTTTTTTTGTTGACATTTTTGTGAACCTTACTCAAAGATATAGTTTTAAAATTTCGTATTATGTATTAAATAAAACACACTATACAAAAGTTCATGACAAATTATTGAAAATGTCTATTTTTCACACCTCTGACTGCACGTAACCCCTTCACATAGCTATACATTCGGGTGGTCGTTAATTTCTAACATATACTTGCCAGCCCCTGAATCGATAGATAATGACCCAAAGTCACCGCGTAATTTTTTTAAGATTTTTATCTTGATGGGAAAGCGTGCCGAAATCAATTTGAAGTTTGAAAATTTGAAATTTTTTGTTTTTTGGTTTGTAATTTTTAGTATAAAAGCAGGAAATACAGTCCGACCTCCAAATAAGAAACCCGCCAATAAGAAACCTCCCCCAGTTTCTCACTCGAGCGCTTCCCCCACTCTAAGCTCGGATTGCACTTACGTGCGAATGAGAGAGAGAGACAGAGAGAGTGAGTTTGTGAAGAGCGCACGCATGGTGGGGGTACTCGAATTCTTGCAAAACCTCTTCCCCTTGGGGGCTTTTGGTTTCTTATTTGGAGGTCAGACTGTAAATGTAGAATGACGAAACAATTTATTTATGGTAATCTTATAATATTACAACGTTATAAAGACTATATTAAAAAAAATGAATTAATGAAAATGAATAAATAAATAAATAAATAAATTCGAACAAAAAAAAAAATAAAAGATAAGAAAAAAAAACAATAAATAAATAAATAAATACAGTCTAACGTGATATTACAAATATGATAAATTTACAATAAAAGACATTTTTTGTGGAAAAGTTTTTTGTCATTCTACATTTAATTACCGCTTTTTTATTCGAAAATTGGTGGAAAAAAAAAAAGTATTCATTTTTTTGATTTTTTCAACTTAAAATTGATTTCGGCACGCTTTCCCATCAAACTAAAAATCTGAAAAAAAATTACACAGTGTTTTTGGGTCACTATCTGTCGATTGAGGGGGTGGCAAATATATGTTAGAAATTAACGACTACCCTACTATACCGGGAAGAAATCTTGATAGTATACAGTCGACTGCCTTCGATTGCGCATGCGCCAAATAAGTTATTTTCATTGGTCGGTAAGGTCGTCCCGCAGCAGTATTATGACGTAGTCGGCCGCGGGACGATCTTACCGACCAATGAAAATAAATTATTTGGCGCATGCGCAATCGACTGTATACTATCAAGATTGCTTCCCGGTACATATATTACAAGTGATTTTTGTTCTGTAGGTTGCGAGTTGACGAAAAATTAGTAATAGGCCGCTGGCGATATTTACTGCGATACTTCTTCATCAAGTAAAGGATTATGAAAACAAAGGTAAACTTGTGTCTCTCTAGTGTCTAACTTCTGCCTTCTACCTCTAGCATCTAACTTGTTTTCGCCGGCCGTCGTCGTACGTCGTCTGCCTGTGCCTGGCCTCTGTATTTCTTCCTTGCGTGTCCGCCCTTCTCTTGCCTACCTTTCTTCTGTTACTTGCGTGTTCTCTTCCTCTCTAGTGAACCGGTCACGTGGTCACCGTTTGTTTACGTTCACTTATTTTTCTCTATTGCCTCAGTTTCTCTCACTTTTGCCACCCACTTGCTTTTTGTGCTTATGCACTTGCCTTTCACGCACTCTCTGCACTTCTTCTTTCGCCTTTTCTCTTACACTGTCTCTGTTCTTTGAACTATTTACACTCTCGTTGAAAAACTATTCTTCCTATTTTTGCAGAATTTTTAAAAATAATCAATTCTGTTATTTTTTTGGGGGGCCCCAGTGCCATATTTGTTGTCAAAAATAACATGGAGTAACAATGGAGAAGTGCACAAATAATGACAGAGTACACTCAAATTTCATTTAAACCGTAATTCTGACTTGGAGGTGAACAAGCGGAAAGTTTTCAGACACGATTTTCATCGCAAATTTTCAGAATCTTCCGAAAAAAAAACTCCGATTTACAAAAATCGATGGGCAACATCGTGGAATTACCATTTTAAGTTTTATTTTTTGATTTTCGCGCTCAAAATGTCAAGTGAGACGAAAATGATCATTTTCGAAACTTTCCGATCGACTACCGTATTTTTAATCTCGTTTTAAGGGGGGGGTATACCGGATGTGTTACCGACACCGCCCATATCTCCGAAACGGGGCTATCAATCGACTTCTCCTTTCGGCAGTCGATGTTTGACGAGTAATGAGTTCGAACTGGTACATTTGATCGAATGAAATCGGGATTTTTTTTTTTTTTTAATCGAAAAGGGTTGGCGTGCTATTCATGTCGACTTATATCGAAGCCTACGCATAAAAAATGCAAAATCGAACGAGAGAGCCCGATTCTGTGAGGAATGGCGAACACAACCATCCCAAAACATCTTTGTTTTCGACAACGATGAAGGGGCCAGTTGTATTCCACGTTTTTGTGGTAATTTTCGCGATTGTCAACGGCTGAGAGCAGCTGAGAGCGGCCATTGCCGCTAATGTTAATATATTAGTTCCCAGACCGCCCGTGAGATGTAGCCACGCGAAAATTTTTAGCTTATTAGTGAGAGGCGATTGGACTGCAGGTCGAGTCACGTGGTTACAGGTGTATCAACGTAACAGCGTGGCGACATCTCACGGGCGGTGTGGGAACTAATATAATGACATTAGCGGCAATGGCCGCTCTCAGCTGCTCTCAGCCGTTGACAATCGCGAAAATTACCACAAAAACGTGGAATACAACTGGCCCCTTCATCGGTGTCGAAAACAAAGATGTTTTGGGATGGTTGTGTTCGCCATTCCTCACAGAATCGGGCTCTCTCGTTCGATTTTGCATTTTTTATGCGTAGGCTTTGATATAAGTCGACATAAATAGCACGCCAACCCTTTTCGATTAAAAAAAAAAAAAAAATCCCGATTTCATTCGATCGAATGTACCAGTTCGAACTCATTACTCGTCAAACATCGGCTGCCGAAAGGACAAGTCGATTAATAGCCCCGTTTCGGAGATACAGGCGGTGTCGGTAACACATCCGGTATACCCCCCCCTTAAGGCATTTTATGAATCATTCAATTATATTGGAAAATTTCGCAGCAAAATCTAGTAATTACGGAAACCCCCATTAACTGAAGTCAGCGATCTTTCATACTTTGTGAATCTCTTCGTTGACACCTAAATAATACAAAGAAATAATTCAAAAAAAAAAAAAAATTTGGAGGCTGGATTTGCGTACAGGATTTGGGAGAATAGCCAATATACCTCTGCTGTGATCAGGCAGGCGTACGAGGGTGTACAGTAGGGTGCTTCAGAAAAGAAATTCAATTTTTTTTACAACTCTTACCCTCCCAAATGCTTAAGGTGGATAAGAAAAAAGTCCCCCCGAAAGTCGGTCGCTGTGGCTCAACTCTAAAAGGTCGCTATTTTCATTTTAGTTTCCTATTCATTTAACATGGGGATTTTCGTTTTTTTATTTAAACTGAAATTACACCTATTTATTTCAATTTTGTTCAAATAACCATTGCATATTCAGAAAGCTGGTTGTTCAAGCTTTCCAAACCTATGTAATAAAAGTCGACTATCTCAATTAGAACATTAAATAAAGTCATTTAAAATCTCTAGATTTAAAAATTTCTAGATTTCAAATGACTCAGTTTAATCTTCTGATTGGGGTATTCGACTTTTATTATATTGGTCTGTAAAGCTTAAAAAACCAGCTTTCTGGATATACAATGGTAATTCCAAAAAAATTAGAATGAATAGGTGTTATTACAGTTTGAATAAAAAAACGAAAATTCTCATGTTAAATGAATGGGAAACTAAAATGAAAATAGCGACCTCTTAGAGTTGAGCTACAGCGGCTGACGTTCGGGAGGACTTTTCTCTCATCCATCTTAAGCATTTGGAAGGGTAAGAGTTGAAAATAAAAATTAAAAAATTTTTATGAAGCACCCTAGTGTTACAGTAATGTTCATTGATGAGTTCCCAGTGGCTAACTGTTTTTTCGGACTTTTTCGTATACCATCAATAAAATAATATTATATTACTTTTATAAGGGGTCAGAATTATTATTATTATAATTTCGGCTATCGGCACATCAAATACGACTAGAATGGAGACTCGCTTCCGAAAAATTCAGAAAAAAACAGTTAGCCACTGGGAACCCATTAATGAACATTACTGTACCTTTACAATTGAGACACGGCAAATAAAACGAAATAAAACGTGTATATCGTTAAATTTCTTTTATTAAATTAAAAATTGATGACAAGGTGGCATCCACCCTTGCCTCCCCTGCCACCCCAGCTACCACCCCAGCTACCCTTCCCGCCCCCCTTCTTCCCCTTGTCCTTCTTTCCCTCGTCCTTCTTTCCCTCGTCCTTCTTTCCCTCGTCCTTCCCCTTGTCCTTCTTTCCCTCTTCCTTTCCCTCGTCCCTCTCCCCGGCTCGACCCCTCGCGGTGTTGGAGCCGTGCGGACCAGTAGCAAACTTCCGGGCGCGCCAGTTCCAGCTGTAAGAGATATTATTTTCAATTATAGTAGAACAACCGCGGAAACCGAAAACCAATCAACCAAAAAACTTCTTAACAACAATTTTCAAACGAGCGATCTGATTTTTTCCGCAGCGCTCCATTCTTTCGAATTATTGTTTAATCATCATACATGGAAGTTGAGGATATTTCTATAAAAAACTGTAATCTTTACAGTAGGTATGTAATGGAATTTTGCAGTACAATCATTTATTGAAATAATGAATCTTCAGTGTACGTCCCTTCCCGAGATTCACAACCTCAACCGCCAACCAAAAATTTTAAAAGTTCAAGGGGTCCTTGAGTCGACAGAGTTTTAGTAGAGCTCATTTTACGGCTGAAATCCGAGTCCAATTGCATCGTTTTTGCACATAGGGCTTTATATCGTATAAGGGAGGAGCCGAGCAGAATCGCATTTTAGTCGATAAATGTGCTCCTATAAAATTCTGTCGGATTGGTGCACTGCCGTGTACGCGAGAAAAAAATTTGTCGCACAGTTGGTTGCATACTCACAGCTCATCCCGCTCCTGCCGCCGCTGCTGCCTCGGGTTCGACCTGCTTCTATCGCTCGACTGTAAGTGGGTGAAATATTATCATGAAATCTTTGCAATCGTGACATTCAGTAAATAATTGCAATAACCACGTACACTGCTCAAATCATGGAGAACCTTGAGAGCTTGTGTTCCGAAACAAATATACCAGTTGTAATGGATGAAACTGTAATTATAATTACAGTTTCATCCATTAGTATACTAATGATCAGGAATGTGATCAGCGACTCCAGAGAATTGGTTTTCCATTAGAACTTCAATGATATGTTGACTCTAGAAGTGATATCTTTCAATCGAATCAAAAATGGCTGAGGATGTTGAAATTCTGGTTTTAGAATATTTGAAACCAAAAATGTATTATTTTGATTATTCCTATCTCGTAGTACTGCCAGCAAACTATATTGCCAGGAAGATTTATAACTATACAAATATGTGATGAAAGTACAGTATTCCTAACCACTGATACGAAACAAATAATTTAGAAACAAGAAATGTAAAAGTGCTGAGAGTTCAGAGTCAGAGACAGGTCGAGTTGGTTTGATCCGTCAACAATATTAAGCGTTGCAATAATATAATGGTGTAGAGCGTACTCTACTCTTGCCACAAGCAAACTAACTGGCAACAAAAGAACGACTATAAGCATGGATGTCTGTTTGTATAATATAGGATTTTTTGATTTGTCGGATTGTCTTGGCTTTTTAAGTTTTGGTTTAAAAAATTAGGTAAAATATGACCTAATATGTACCCTATCTCTGTTTCCGCGCGGCTCGCTCGCCCTCCGCGCCTGTCTCTCCTGCTTTTCTTTGTTTTCTTTCTCTCTTTTTCTCTCCTCTTTTTTACGCTCTTCTGTCTCCTTCGCTGCTCTCTCCTTCGCTGCTCTTTCCTTCGCTGCTCTCTCCTTCGTTGCTCTATCCTTCGCTGCTCTCTCCGTCTCCTCTCTCTTTTTCTCCTCTCTCTCCTTCTCCTCTCTCTTCTCGGCTCTCTCTCACTTTTCTTTGTCCTGCTCCTCCTTTTCTTTCTCTCATTCCTTCCGCATCGTGCGCATCGCGGCTACGTCCGCCCGCTCGAGCACGCGCTCCACCTGCAGCACTCGCATCTCCTCCCGCAGATTCGCAAGCTGCTCCCGCAACTGTTGTTCTCCCATTGTCTGATTTATGGTGGCCACGGTAAGGAAAGAACGGGAAATGTGAGGGAAAAACAAAAAATTGGTCAGGGATTCAGATAGATAGGCTGTGGATAGAAGTGGATACGAAATTAGGGATACAAACGGATTGGCGGGACTTTGAATTCGAACAGACTATCAGAGGGATTCAGATAGATAGACTGTGTATAGAGGTAAATGCGATGTTAGGGATACAAACGGATTGGCGGGACAGTAAACTACAGATTTTTCGAATGGGGTCGTCCAAAAAAAAAATTTGTTTTACTTTTTGGGGCGCATGAAGTGAAAAATAACTCAAAATAGTGAGAACATTTTTTTTTTCAATTAAAATTGCGAATGTTATAGGCAATTGAATTTCTCTGATTTTGAAATATATATGTATAGGAGGTATTCTGCCCCAAGTGAGACCGGTACGGTTGCTCACCCTAATCAATATTTTTAATAATTTATTTTTGTTATCAGCAATCCAAAAGAAACCTAGGTGAATTATTTCAAATTTTTTTTTGGAATACGAACCGAGTTGGAAATTGTGAATTTTTCTAGTAAAGTAATCTTCAATTAATTATAACTCAGCCCGGGTTGTTCGAATCAGAAAAAACAAACACATTAAAATGATTGTCAGAACTTGTGGTTTTCTAAAAAAATATCATTGTTAATCATTATTTCTAGGTTTAATTCGAAATTATTTTATTAGAAAAATTCACAATTTCCAACTCGGAAAGTATTCCGAAAAAAAAATTGAAGAAATTCACCTATAGGTTCCTTTTGGGTTGCTGATAACAAGAATAAATTATGAAAAATATTGATAAGGGTGAGGAACCGGACCGGTCTTACTTGGGGCAGAATACCTCATAGATAAAGCTTACATGGGTGACGTCATAAACTAGTAGTTTTCAATTCGTTGTACATACTGCCATTTTTGTTTAAACGAAAAATGAAAAAATACGTCCAAATTATTTTTCCCCAAACTAGTGGAATGTAAAATAAAAAAAAATTCGTGGACGACCTTATATTGTGACGGCAAAATGATGAGCGTGGACGAAGATATTGAGAGAATAATCGTTGAGAAAGTAATCAGAGTCATCCGTCTCTGTACTGGAGTTTGACATTATTTTATTTCGATACTCCGGAATCTTGTCATGCATAATACTTCGCAATTGTTCGAAGGCACCTCGCATAGGTAATGTAAAAGTGAAGAAGAAAGAAATGCCCCTGAAACTTCCCTGATGCCCAAAAGCATATTCATATAACGTCGCATGGCTACGCGTCTATTGGCTTGTTTTCCATGTTCATACACAGAGTAACTGATTCCGCGACGGCGAGAGGCACCGATGAGTGGGGATAGTACAATAATGAGCAGTTAATCCGAGGACCTAAAAGTGCCCATATTCGTTACCAGAAAAGTTTTGGAAAAATGACAAACAACAATATTTTTAGAGCTTATTTGGGTTCCACGAGTTGTTTTACTTCACCATTATATACGGGATAAAAATTTGACAAGATTAGGGACGCTGTTTTTCGATGAGAACTTCCAGCTCCAAAAATTTGCGAGAATATCTGAGGGGGTGAGGCCGGATCCGATGTCTAGAATTGGCAGACAGACTTGCTCATGTACGAAGTATAGACGATTCAGCGACGCCGAGAGAATAGGAATAGGGATAGTACAATAATGAGCAGTTACTCCTAGGACTGTGCTCCTATTCGTACTTGACTGATGTCTTCGTACTTCCAATACCAATTATTAAGTAATACAGTAACGATAAAAAAATTTGTGAAAAATGATAAAGGAAAGCTCTGGAAGCGATATAATATTTTTTTTACGGTCTTGTGACGAAAAATAATAATGGAGCTTATTCGGGTTCTACGAGTTGTTTTGCATGACTTTCGCAATTTTTTTGGAGTACGAATGGGATTGAACATTGAAGATGAAAAACGGATCACCTTGAGGTACAATTTAGCAAAAATGTATTGTACTTACTGCGATTTAATTCCTTTCCTCGTCTTCTTTTTTCTTTTTTTTTTCTTCGCGCCTTGTCGTTAACGGTTCTCGAACAACAATGGACAATCTACGAATACACGCCAACCAGAAAACAAATTTCGCGGCCTATAGCGGAACCTTGAGCCTGCGCGCGCATGGAAACACTGGCCCGGCGCCTCAGTTTACCATTGACGTCGCGTGTCGGGGAGAGTGGCTCCCGCTGACCGTAGAACCGCGCTCACGAAAATCCGATGCGACGACCCTGTCTGCGAGATTAGGCTGGATTAGGCCCCGAACCGTTCACATTCGCGAGGTCCCGGTACACCAAAGTGTATAGCGATGAAATTACCGCATCTCGGTCTTGCCCGAGATAAGCGTAACTTCATAATAAAAATACTTTTCGTCGTCTTTGATTTATGAAATTATATTATAATATATTATATATTTATATGACCAAAAGTTTTTCTCGGCGAGCGCCTGGCATTGGTGCCAATAAAGCGTTGGACCACAACCGAACATCAACGAGGTAAACTGCTTTCCTGATAAACTAAGCTCGAAGGAAGGCCGATTTTACCCCGAGGTAAGTGAATCACAATTATCGCACGTGATAATTTGTTCTTGAAAATGTAAATGACGATAAAATGCCAGAATAGGTCAATATAATCATAGAGTCATCGAATAGATGTGATTGAAGGGCATGCGGAAATAGTAGTGACGAATAAATAGTCGCTCGAATTCGGGTGCCATGCTGTGGGTTCTATCTAAATTTACATTTTACAGTTGGCGTTGCAATGAGAAAATATTATTTACTCATAGAAACTCATAGAAACATTGATGCGCATCGCTATGCCAAGAGTGATCCTGGGCAAGGTTTCATAGATGACGAAGTTCGCAGCACCGCCTGGCTGAGCAGTTCAGAAGCTGACAGAGCACCTCGTACTCAGCGCTGAAATGCTGCCAACGGCCGACTGACTTTAGATATCCGTACGCCTCCTCGAAGACTCCTCGTCTTTCATTACTGTAGTACTGGTCTACTTGTAAAGCTTTTCTTCTCACACGACAGCTCAGTCATTGCCGAAGTCAGAAAGGAAGAATATGCTGGGTGCAACAATCAAGTTCGTTCGGCTCGTGTAACATTGGAATTTGTCAACTTACATAGCGCTGAAGTCACACTATTTGATTGTGTTTTCATTTTTGCCAATGTGAAATCTAAATCGTGATCGCGCGCTTCGTAGAAACAGTTTTATCAAATTCGAGTGCATTTCAGACGGCGGTGCTTCGGACAGATTGGATCTTTCAGCTTCGTTGGATCAGGAATACCGAAAGTCGAGAAATTGGAATGCTAATCGAGCCAGATGTCGTCGATTATCCTGCGACGGCACTGTTTTATAAAACATTCGCAGAGTTAACCGTAAGAGTATTGTCCAAAGCAAAGAACCAACTCGATTGACTCGTTGTACCGATACTCTTAGAATCCTACGCAAACTAACTGAAAACCTAGGTAGAGAAAAATCTATTTTGAAATTTTATGCAGTAAAAATTTTCGATTTAACTGTCACAATTCTGACGTTGGTACGACCACTTTCTTTACAGTTGTAATCATTATACGCGTTCGAGCTGGCCCGATGAACTATTGAACCTCCGATGATGCTGCAGTCTCTACGATGAAGTCCCCCGGAGCCTATGATTGCGACTTCGAAAGGTTTGCTGTGGTCTAAAGGTTACCCGAAGAGCCTCAAACTTAGAGAACTCTGAACTTGTGTTACGAAATAAGTAACGCAGCAAAATTCTGATAGTATTCCCTAGATTATTTGTAATATTGTAATTAATCAAATGACGGAATGATTAGAAGAGGAATTGCTCTTCGAATTTCACTTTGTTGCTTCCTTTGTGACACTATTTTCAACAAGTTCTGTAAGTCTGAACAGTTTCTTGCTTATCTTTTGGAGTAGAACTAGCTTGAATGAGTGTAGTGATTTGAGAGGTTATTCATTTAGGGTTATTGTGCTAGAAGTTCATTCATGAGTTTTATACAATTCGAAGCTATCTTTCCCTGAGCTATGATATTGCAGCTCTTTGCGCTTTATCAATAATTATTGTGTAAAAGGTATTCCACGAAGTACAGAGTTACTCCTCGTAATGCTTCTGAAATAGGCTTTATTCGAAAACCTCCCATGCGTCTGAGTTATTCTTGAATCTTGCTGGGCTTGCACACACATATTTTAAGATGCGTGAGACACAAACCCACATCGGTTTTCAGAAATAGCTACGATACTTTGACTTTGACATTTTTTTTGATGAAAAAAAAACGATATATTTTCAATTATTTTTTCTCAAATCCGTAATTTTGTCTCGATTTACAAAATCTGACGTGGGTTTGTAGCTAGTGTGTGAAGAAACGTACCATGAAAATTTGAAGCGCTTTCGACAAAAACTCAGACTCATTGGACTTTTTCAACTGCCAGAAACCTAGTTCAGAGATAAATCGCTTTGAATTTTTTTTGTTTTTAATTATTCACAAAGTTAAAGAAATTCAAGATATAAGTTATAGCAACTTGAAGAAAATTCAACATATATATATGGGGAATTCCACGTGAACTTGGTAAATGTTTGACCCTGACACCTTCCGATTCGGGCCATGATTTTTTATGTTATTATACTTGACCGAAGAGACGCATCGAATTTTTTTCAGATTTTTTCGAAACGCCGCCATTTTTGTAAAAATGCACAAAACTCCAACATAAGAGCCCCAATTTAAACATCCGAAAAAATTCTCAAAAATCCTCTGTCAGATATCAAAATTTTCCAGCCTTGAGTCAGAGTGGGCAAACGTTTGCTTCCATTCTATTCCGTGATTTTTTCGAAAAAAATTATGAAAAAGAATAGCAGCAGATGCCAGTCCACTGAGAAGTATTGCTTGAACGTTTTTATACGTCACGCACGATTTTTGGGAATTTTTGCTGATTTTTCCGAAGCGATTATATTTCTTCTCATATTTTTGGATTCAGATCGGATGAAAAAAAATCGCATGGGAAAAATCTGATAAAATTTCCAAAAATCGTGCGTGACGTATAAAAACGTTCAAGCAACAGTTCACAGTGGACTGGCAACTGCTGCTGTTCTTTTTCATAATTTTTTTCAGAAAAACGTACGAAAAAGAATGGAAGCAAACGTTTGCCCACTTTGGCTCAAGGCTGAAAAATTTTGATATCTGGCAAAGGATTTTTGAGAATTTTTTCAGATTTTCAAATTGGGGCTCTCATGTTGGCGTTTTGTGGATTTAAAAAAAAATGGCGGCTCTTCGAAAAAATCTGAAAAAAATTCGGAGCGTCTCTTCGATCAGGTACGATAACATAAAAAATCATGGCCCCAATCGGAAGGTGTCAGGGTCAAACATTTACCGAGTTCACGTGGAATTCACCATATATTTTAGCAGTTCGTTTGATACAAACTTGGTCTTGTCGAGTCTGAGCAATTTGTCCTGCGGGCAGCCAATCATGCGGTTGATAACTTGTAAATCTGGTTTTGTAAAATGAATACAAACATTTGGAAGAATATTGATTCGCTATATAAATTTGAATGCTCATCTCTGGTGAAGTGTGTGACCAAAAACTTCAATATGATTTCCAACCGTAGAAAAACACATTTTGGAGTTGTTGTCTTATGGGGGTATACACACCTTGAAAAGGATTTTTTCCAAATCACTGCTACGCTCTGTGAAAACATTCTAGTGACTTAGTTCTTTTACGGTTGATTAGTTTCATAGTTTTTTCCAAATCTGGAAAAATCATGTACCATGTATCAAAATAGCACTAATTAACTGTAAAAAAACTGAGTCACTAGAATGTTTTCTCAGAGTGTAGCAGTGATTTGAAAATAATTATTTTTTATTATTATAATTTTTTTACCTCACGTAAATCACTTGAGTGTTGTAGCTTGATGGAAAACTGCATCTGAAGTTACTTTTTTTCACAGATTAAAAAAGCAATAACCGAAATATAGGGAAATTGAAAACTTCTGCTGGAACGCTGATACGCATTATACGCTTTATTGAGCTTAATAAATTTTTTTTCGGTTCAAGGATTTGTGTACGTGAAGATAAGGGTTCAAAGAACACTTTTCCGTAAAAATAAAAACAAAAATCGATTTTTTTGAAATTTTATCCTCAAATTTCAGTACTTCCTACCCTTGAGCCCCTTATTATGCCACGCATTGCCGCGTCCAATGCTGTACTCCACAGCATTAGTATTATATTGGCACTCACAAAATTAGTCATCCCACCTGTTTTCATCGACAGAATATTAAAACTTGCAGTAGGGTGAGTGCACCAGTGAATGAACGATTAAGCGTACGGTCAGTTTTAAGGAAGGTTTTCTTTATACTAGATGGTTGTTGCCTTACAAAACCAGTTCTATTCGACACATCGTATCCTAAATATTTGGGATCGCTTGTTGAAACGTGTTATCCAAACAGAAATCCATATGAAAGAACCTATCCGAAACTGAAATGGCAATTTCACCAGTAATTGAACACTTGGACCCAGTCAATAAACAGCCTTCAATCCAGTAAATGAGCAGACCAATCCGAATAAACAGTAGGTATCAAATAAATCGGTAGGTAGTTATAGTTAGTATTATAAAGAAACATTTTAATTGAAATAACATCTCATGTTCATATCGTTCATTCACTGGATTTACGTATAGCAGTGCTGTTCATTAAAGAAAAAGAGAAGACACCCTGTTCTGAGTAGCAATGTATTATTATCAGCGTAGTAGAAGGAATAATCACCCGAATGAATAAATTTAAAATAAAATTGAAATTACAATAAAATACTGTATAACACTGTTATATATGAAGTAGTCTCTGTCAACTCAGACACCCATTTCACTTGAGGTCTCCGAACATTCTGTAATAATTTGCACACGTTGTTGGGGATGTATTTTTTTTTTTGGAAATGTATTACCGGTCATTGCATTCCAGACATGGTTTTAATCAATCGTTATCATGAGAAGAAAAAAATTGTATAAAAAATGGGGGTTAAAATATATTAATTGTCCCACGGAGAAAATATATCATCATTATGAAAGAAATAAAAATAAAAATTTGTAAAAAGTTGAGACTAAGGATATGAAAGCTGATGTCCCAACACAATATCTATGAATATTTATACATATATTATTTATATTTATTTATATTTAAACACGTGTTGCAGGGTTCGGCGGCGCCGGTGTTGGCGCGCAGCCACGCGAGTAACGAACGGCAACGTCGCAACTCCGTCTTCCTTGCGGACGCGCACCGTAATAGTCGTAGCCCGTCGTAGATAGAAGTGGATACGAAATTAGGGATACAAACGGATTGGCGGGAGATTGAATTTGAACAGACCGTCAGAGGGATTTAGATAGATAGGTTGTGGATAAAAGTGAATGCGAAATTAAGGATACAAACGGATTGTCGGGACTTCGAATTCAAATAGGCATTGAATGGGAATGAGATGGAAAGGCTGTGGATAGTAGTGAATACGAAATTGAGGGTACAAAATGATAGACGGGACTTTGCATTTGAACAGACCATCAGAGAGATTTAGATAGATGGACTGTGGATAGAAGTGGAACCGAAAATAGGGATACAAACGGATAGGCGGGACTTTGAATTTGAATAGGCATCGAATGAGATTCAGATAGTTGGGAGTGGATAAGAAATTCGGAATATGCAAAGATAGGCGCGATTCTTATTTTGAGCGGACCATCAGAGGGATTCAGATAGATAAGCTGTGGATAGAATTAGATAAGAGATCAGAGATTAAAAAGGATGGGCTCTAGTTTGGATCTAAATCAGATAGAGGAAGATTCACGTAGATTGGCGGTGGAAAGGATTAGAAAGGAAATTAGAGATTGAAAAGGATAGGCCCTAGTTTTGATTCAAATCAGATGGAAGAAGATTCACGTGGATTGGCGATGGGTATCATTAGATAGGAAATTAGGGATTGGAAAGGATAGGCCCTAGTTTGGACTCAAAAGAAGATAGCAAGAGATTCGCAAAGATAGACCGTTGATAGGGTTAGATTAATTATCTTAATCCCTTTCTATCCAAAGGATCCAAAGTGATTCAAGTGGATAAAGATTCTATCCGTTGACTTCCAGCAGGGGAGTTATCGAGCGAAAACCGTTATTGGGATATAATAAAAAGAAATAAAACAAATAATTATAATAAAATTTTTTAAAAAGTTGAGACTAAGGATATGAAAGCTGATGTCCCAACACAATATCTATGAATATTTATACATATTGCTTACGTGTGCATGTAGTACGTATACCTCGTAGTCTTGCTTGTACGGAATTATCGTCGGATTACACTTTTTCACACACAATTATTAATAAATTATTTTACTCGTCAAATATGCTGGCTCAGAACCGGCGAGTTTGTCTGAAACACGTGTTGCAGGGTTCGGCCGCGCCGGTGTTGGCGCGCAGCCACGCGAGTAACGAAGGGCAACGTCGCAACGTCCGTCTTCCTTGCGGACGCGCACCGCAATAGTCGTAGCCCGTTAACCACGCGCAACCATTGTCAGATTGTTTGCTTGTATGATAATTTTGAATATCATAATAATTTACAACCGTTGTCAGTAAATGTATAACGAGACTATTTCTGTGACTGTGATACTTAATGGATTACAACCTTACGCTAAACCTAACCTATCAATCTTGGCATGGTACTATTTCGGCGAGGATCTTATTTTGTTTAAGGAACTTATCGAACGAGGCGCACCATCTCCCGAAAGTTGGCCACAATATCCCATAGAGTTCAAAGGTGATTAAAAAAATGATTCGGTTATCTGAAGCGCGATAATTTGGGTGGTTCAAAATAATCCGACCCCCCCTTTTTTCAGGTGCATCATCTGAAGAGAATGAGTACGAGTAAAAAAGATATTTCCCACTTGGCGAGTGATTTTCACCTAATTTCCAAAAAAATTACAGCTGGCATGATTTTCAATGTATTCATCTTAGTTTATCAAGATCTATACTTTTTCACCCTTATTTCGGATTTCAATGCTCCCATGAGCCAGAACGGAAAATATCTGTTTTCATCGTACTGAAACTTTTCAGGGGGTACCCTTGAAAAAATTCGGAGGTACATATATACATGATGCATTGTTTTGTTGTGCGTGAGACATTTGTGACTTTATTTTATTCTTTTTCATATCAACATACAAAGAAGATACGAACAAATTACGTGTACTTGAAAGTCGGGCTTTCACCACTGACTGAGAATCTCGAGGAAGGGCAAAATCTGAAAAGAATGAGGAAACGTATAAATCACGATTGGATATCAGCACAATGTTGTCCAATACTAACAGTCAATCATTATCCAACGGATTAACGACCGTCCAAATCATGTGATCGCACCAGGACCGTGGGTAATAAAATTAAAAATGTTGCAACAGACTCTGACGAAATGTATAGCTCGGATAGGTCAGTTGAAAGAAACGTCATAGATCTGTGACAAAAAACACAGATAAAAGGATTGGAAAAAAGCTGAGTGAGCCTGCAACGAGACGATCTGAATAACAATTACGTTATTGCCCCTGCCGGATCATCAAATGCATCATCTAAATCTGCTGTGAATATAATGAACGATTCGATCATTAGAAGTGAATCTGGGGATATTTCTATTAGAAATGGAAAACAAGGTGAATAATTATCATTTATTTTTACTGTCGTCATGAAAAATTCGGATGAACATTTTTGTCTTTGGGATGTATAATCCTTTTTATCTTTTTTATATAAGAAAACTCTAAAGTCAGAAACGAAGCAGCGGCTTCAATACTCAAGGTAGTGGAAAATATTGTACGCGCCGGCTAATCACTGACAGCTCTGTCGGCACATGTATCTGAAGGTATTGAATTGCTCGTCCTACTTTATTATAAAATTAAAGAATATATCTGATTGTCACGATTCAGATTTTCGTTTTTATACTCAGATTCATTGACTACGATAGATCAACACGACAAAGAATCATAGTTCTACTGTTCATCAAGTGATGTATCACGCCAGAATGATTCACAAAGTCCGGAGCATAATCCTTAGTCTAGAAGCACAGGCTGCAGACGACTCGAGAATAATGTTATCCGAAAAAATCAACACAGCTAGGCCTATACAGTCCACGTAAACTGTGGGTGGAGGTGAGTGTTCTTTGCGATGGCACATAAATAACATTGATATCAAAATACCAAAATTCAAAGATGGAATCCTCCAGTATTTTTATCAGGCACCGACATAAAAATATTGATATCAAAAATGTACCTGAAATTGCGAAACTGGTTTGGACTTAAACTGCTATGAAAGGTAGAGCTAAGCTTTGGTATGACGCTGGTAAAACTTAAATCAATTCGTATGTTCAATTTCGTCAAGCAATCTATAATGAATTTTTTATTCAAGAATACTCACAGCATTGCCAGATGAGATTAGATTAGATTTATTCCTTGATTGCCTAATTACATAGAGAGCCCTGCACTAATCTTATGGGAATTGGCTTCCGGTGGATTTGAAAAATGTCGAAACACTTTCGAGATACGGTCGTTTTGATCAAAAGTCTCAATGGGCGAAATACTTTATACTTTATCACTCTTTCGTGATACACATTTTAAAAATTACATGTCAAGATTTTGTATTTATCGCATTCTTCGTCAAACCATTTTTGGGCTTGTGGCTACAACTTTGATTGAATTTACTATGTTGAAGGCCATGCCATCTGTACCTTAGGCTTGTCGTTAGGAAAAAAATTTACGGGCCGTCCCCCAAATCGACTCCAAATAAATCTAAACTCATGAAATTGGGAAAAAAATAACCATCACATTGGCATGGGATGACTCATAAACAATCTTGAGGGCAGGGGGGTGGCTACTTTTTTTCCACATAGCAGCATTTCCGTAGACCAATCTGTGAGAATTTCAGATTTTTACGTCCATAATTAGACCCACAGTGAAATAATAACTGTAAAGACCCCGTGTATTTCAAATGGAGAAGTTTATCCTCTGTGGCCAAGAGTCAAGCGTTAAAATAAAAATCTTAAAAAATTACGGGATGAGTCTTGATTCATTTGGAGTCGATTTGGGGGGCGGCACGGGAAATTCATGTTTTTTCACGTTCTAACGGCCACCCTACTGTACCTAGGCTTACCTCGATTACCGCTTCTAAGTTTTACATGTTGTACATTTAATAGACTTAACCGGCATGCTGTTATTGTACTCCAAAATCAACTTCGAACTGACTTTCACCGGCAGATGGTTAGATAATAACAATGAGCTTAGTACCTTAATGTTAACTCTATGAGGTCTCGTCCTCTCGCGTTGAATATCTGGTTTTTATTGTGAATAATTCATGGTAATTGCTCAGGGTCTATGTGCCTGTTATTATTAGTGTTTTGTTTATTTATTTGGTTTAGATACGAAGATTATTTTCCTGTTCCTATGCTCAGTTATGACAGAGATGCACTCGTCGGTCTTGTAAATGTCCTCCGTATATTTTTATAGTATTTTTTGTTTCTTGCAATAATAGTCCAGTCAATCCGTGCATAAAAAGGGGGCAACCGTGCATTTTGGGTAGGCAGCGATTTTTTTGGGGGGGCTACAAAGGGTGGTCGGCCGTTAGCTTAAAACTCATTTTTCGGGACTGGGGGTGTTGTCATTCGGTCGCCATCTTGAAATTAGGGGGGTAATTCGTTTTTTCGATTTATCTTCGCAACCGTAAGGCTAACAAAAATTTTGCGGCATTCATTTTTGTAGCTCATACAATTATCTATAACTTTGATTCATAACTTTTCCGGCTAAGATCAATAATAGAAAAGTTATGAGTAGAAAAAGAGGACAACGAAGATGATGAAATACTTCAAGGCGAGATAACTCTGGAATTTCAAATCCTCCAAGTATTTCATTAACTTATGTGTCGTTTTGTTCTGCTCATAACTTTTTTGCTATTGATCTCAGCCAGAAAAGTTATGGATCACACTTATAGATAATTATATAGGCTACAAAAATGCTCTTCACAAAAATTTTTGTCAGCCTCACGGATGCGGAGATAATCTAAAAAAACTAGTTACACCCTTAATTTCAAGATGGCAACCGAATGGCAACACCCCCAGTCCCGGAAACTGAGATTTACACTCACGGCCGACCCCCCTACGAAACCGAATTGACTGGACTATAATCAATCCTCCGCTGGCGCAACCTCTGGCTGCTGATTTTATAGCTAGGCTGTCGAACACCTGGTGGTCTTTTGATAATAATAGGGTTGGGCTTGTAGTATGCCACGATTCGCTTACTATGTCCTGCTCCGTTAGCTCGATTGTCATCTGGTGTAAGTTATTCAGTTCTTTAGGCATGGTCGGATTCAAATTTCGTTGCTATTGGGTGCTTTGCTGCTCTAGTGCAGGGGTCTCTCGTCGGGTCCTGGTCTTACCGTGATATTTTGATTACGTAGTCATGAAATGCTTGTACAAATTTTACAGAGATGCTTGCGAATCAGATTTGCTGTTGAGATTTCGTCAAAGTAGGCAGTAGAGTATACAGTTGAACTATTCTCCTAGAGATATTCGACATTGCCGATTGTGAGGTGTATCACATAATCGAAAAGCGTTACAGATTTCAGAGTCGGTAAATAGCGTGCCAACGTTTGGAAGGATGCGACCACGTCAGAATGTTCAAGATTCCATTGCACTAGATTCTTCATATTCATTGGATAGTAATCTGTTTTTAATTTACGTAAACAATTAGTCAATTCTGTAGTTTTATGTACAGTTTCGTATATAATACAGGCCAAAAAGTTGTTTAGCATTCGTGTTTTTTTATTCCAAATCTAAATAGCCGAAAAGCACTCGCATTACCCAGGAATATCGTTCGATTTGTGTTGCCCAAATTTTAGATGGATTTTTGGAAACTTGTACTATCAGGGAGTACAGGCTTATTACTTTTTCTTTCCTTTTGTCGACCCCGTTTATCATGCTACGAAACGTGTAGAATATGAATATGAATTCACTCTCCAAGTTAGAAAGCAGTTCGTCAAAGTATCTCTTTTTTTTTCACATATTTCAGTAAGTCTTACAGTATCGATGTCACAACGACAAATTTGCAAAAAAACACAAAAAATTAAAATAACAAAAAAATCAACAAAAAAGTGTTTATTATAAATTTAAATTCAAAACAGTTCAATGAAGTATTCCCCATGGAATATAGTCGTAGATTTTTTTTTGGCTTAATTCGGTTTTAGAATCTACGATATTCACCATAGTCATTATCATCGTCGGCCGAAATAGAATAAGAAAATACAAATAAGGTGCGGAATAGAACACTAGCCCTGACCTTGGGTTCAATAAATCGTTTATAACTTTATTCGTTGGTGTCTCTTCACACGCTGTGACCTAGGTGACTCGTATATCTGACTTCCCGAGCAGAAATCCTAGCACGGCGGCGGTTCTTATAGAACGGGCCAACGTGAAAACGATATCGGCATCCCGATGTGACGGCCTAATATCGAAAGTTTTTAGCGGCCCGACCCTGTCCCAATATCGAAAATTAATTTAATGGTTATACCCTGGCCCACTACCTCGGCCCAATATTGGTATCAGATTGGCACCGAATACAGCGGGTGTACCTCGGCATGAGATATCCATCCGACGTTCATTCCGATTGAACCCCCGGGACAGCGGTTGAACATCGGCGTCCGATATCTGTCCAATATCGGATCCAGAATGACCCCCGATACGTCGGCCGTGGCTCGACACGAGACATCCACCCAACGTTGGTCATGGATCAATCGCCATGCCCCCGGTCGAACATAGGCGTCCGATATCTGTCCAATATCGGATCCAGAATGACCCCTGATACGACGGCCGTGGCTCGGCACGAGAGACCCACCCAACGTTGGTTGCGGATCAATCGCCATTCCGTGCAGAAATTGATGAACCGCGGTTGTTCTTATTGAACGTACCAACGTCGAACCAATATTGGCATTCTAATGTTCCAATGTAACGGCTTTGCATTGTCAATTCCAGCTGGCCCGAGTTCGGCACAATATCATGAACCGCGACAACGGCTACATGTTGTTGCACTAGATTGGGCCAGTGCTGGCTCCATATTGGTTGCCAATAGATCGTTCAAATATATCCACGTAGTATGTTCACCCAATATTGGCCATCGCGGCGCAACCGTTGGAGTGGTCAGTCGTCAACGTCGGATGTACACCCAATATTGGCCATTGGCTGGCAATCATTGCGGCGGTTAGTCGCCAACGTCGGATAAGCACCCAACATTGGCCTCTGGCTGGCAACCGCTGCAGAAGTTATACCGTGGTTGACAATCTCGGTCCGAGGTCGAACTTGAGCTAGCAGCCGTTGCGGAAGTTATACCGTGGTTGACAATCTTGGTCCGAAGTCGAACTTGAACCAGCAGCCTATGCAACGGTCATACTGTAGTTCACAATCTCGGTCCGAGATCGAACCTGAGCTAGCAGCCGTTGCAGAAGTTATACCGTTGTTGACAATCTTGGTCTGAGGTCGAACTTGAACCAGCAGCCCATGCAACGGTCATACCACGGCCCGGAATCTCGGAACAAGACTGGCCTCAAAACACCTATTTATAAATTCTATAAAATAAATACGGGGCATGATATACTGGCCCAATAACGCAAGACTATATAGGGCCGTGGATGGATGCCAATATCTGCCCGAATCAGAAACGTACCATTTACCCAAGCACGTCAGGCAATATTGGGCCACCGTAACATCGAATCTTGGTCCGGTGCCGGCACCCAAGCTTGGTCCGACTTTCTTTCGGTGTTATCGGGCCAATACGGAACAGCGTTACATTTCAATCACGGACCAAAATTGAATAGCAATCGCGGGCCAAGATTTTTCGAGCGGCTGCAGCGTTGGACCAATATCGCGCCGTCGTGAAATTTCTGCTCGGGTTATGTCTAATGGCGTATATCTCGCAGCGCTGCGACGCCTGCGCATCCTCGTTCTCTTACCGGCGGTCGGATTTGAATGTGTCTTTACGCCGTATATATAGCAGGCATATCTCTCTCTCTCTCTCTCTCTCTCGTTCGAATAGTGTATAACCCTACGTGTATTGCAGCCAGGGTTGCCACCACTCCGGGTTTGACCCGGAGACTCCGGGTGTTGGTTACTTTACTCCGGGTTCCGGGTTAAAAACTAAATCTCCGGGTGAAACGTATGACCCATTATTTGTCATCCAGACCAGACTCCTTTGTTGAAAAGTGTATCAGCAAATTCGAAATATATTTTCAAATTCAAAGCTAATAACCAAAATTGATCATAATTTTCGTTCGCTTCGTGGAGTTACTTGTAATTTACTTGTAGTGAAAATCTTGCGTATTTATAACTAGTCGATCATCCGTACAAACGTTTCTAAGTAGTTTTATTGTGATTTCTAATAAAAAGCGTTGAAATTTTCATTTTTACCCCCCCCCCCCCCCCCTTCCGCCTGCCAATCTCCGGCTCAGAAGTCGGCCTGAGGTGGCGACCGTGATTGCAGCCGTGCAGGTTCCCTGCGATTCCTCAGCGATCTGCGCAAGTTCAAGGGATCCGACCGCTTTCGGCTTTAATTTCATTTTTCAATTTTTTTTCTGTTGTGCAGGGGTCTTCGGGCGCTAGATTCCGGTCAGCTCTCTCTCCGTTCCCTGTACGAATAGTTTACTTCTATAGTTCTCTGTTGGTTCCAGTGGCCCGACTGTCGTGATTTCCTAGCGAGGATATGGTTTTGCTCGTGTTTATTCGTATCTTACGTCGTAGGGTTGTTCGAGGCTTCTTTTCGAAGGCGTGTTACTGGCCGATTGCGCGTATTTGGTTCATGTGCCGTTTCCATACCCGATCATCGTCCAGCTCCACCTCGTATATCAGATTTCCTAGTTTTTCTCTGTCACGTCCGTGATCAATGGTAATATCAGTAGATAATGTGATTCAAGATCGGTATAATACATATCGAAAACCCCCAATATTCTTTCGATAGAATTTTAATTTAAATTACCTTCCTCTGCCGGTCTACAAAACGTGATGAAAAATATACATATAAATATTTATATATATTTATATATATTTATATATATTTATATATTATATATGATTCAATATATTTTCATATTGATTTATCTAAAAATAGCTAGTTTAACTGTTTTTGGATTTTTATCATAACCATATAAAATGATTACTCCTACTTCTCCCAGAGTCAACTGCACTAAAAAAAAACTATCTACAACTAGTTTTACTTGATAGAAATGGTCAATATTAATCAAATAATTTTTTTAGCGCAGACTAAATGAATATAGTTTGACCGACTGTACATACATGGTCAGATCTCTATATTGCTACATTGACCATACGACTTTTGTCAAAATAAACGGTAAATTTATAGTTCGGAACAACATAATTTGATAAGTTCTAGTGACTATAAATTCGGACTGTCCTCTCAGCGAACAATAATTTATAGTGCAGTTAACCAGATTTTTCTCTGGGTGTAGACTTTTCATTTATATTTCATTCATATTTCCAAAAATCAAACATTTGATTTTGTGAAGCACAGTTTTTATCCAGTAGACACATCAACAGGATGTTTCTGTCATGACTCTTCAAAATCGCGACGTAATGTACTTACAGTTTTGAAATTCCACCGAGTTTTGAAAGTATTCATTTCTGCTCGATTCAACATTAACACAGATCACTTTACCACGCTGTTCGTTCGTCAGCGAGTTTTAAATTTGTATTAATTTATTGACTGCGTCACATCGTCAAGAGATCTCTGAGATCATTTAGTGATTTTGCTGTGTATGTTGCGGATACATTTTGCGATACGGTCTCATAGATTTCCTTTATTGTTTTTCTAAGAAATCTCTAAATTACGTTCGTAACGCTGCAAACACGGCTGAGTGTGTGATTGATAGCTTGAATGTGTTTATCATGCCGGCAGGGTTTCATCCAAACAGAGCTCTGTTATACTTGACGGATGCTGCTCCCTTTTATTCCATTTTTCCCTTTTTCCCTTTCATGCGCACTCTCGTTCTCTTACCGGCGGTCGGATTTGAATGTGTCTTTACGCCGTATATATAGCAGGCATATCTCTCTCTCTCCCTCTCGTTGTAAATAGTCTATAACCCTACGTGTGTTGTAGCCGTGCAGGTTCCCTGCGATTCCTCAGCGATCTGCGCAAGTTCAAGGGATCTGACTTTATTCCTTCGTTGTTCTTTACTAGCCCGCTTTCGGCTTTATTTTTTTATTTTTTTATTTTTTTCTGCTGTGCAGGGGGCTTCCGGCGCTAGATTCCGATCAGCGTTCTCTCCGTTCCCTGTACAAATAGTTTACTTCTCTAGTTCTCTGTTGGTTCCAGTGGCCCGACTGTCGTGATTTCCTAGCGAGGATATGGTTTTGCTCGTGTTTATTCGTATCTTACGTCGTAGGTTGTTCGAGGCTTCTTTTCGAAGGCGTGTTACTGGCCGATTGCGCGTATTTGGTTCATGTGCCGTTTCCATACCCGATCATCGTCCAACTCCACCTCGTATATCAGATTTCCTAGTTTTTCTCTGTCGCGTCCGTGATCAATGGTAATATCAGTAGATAATTTGATTCAAGATCGGTGTCACACATATCGAAGATCTATAATATTCTTATTAATATTTCCATCCTCTGTCCGAAAATTTTGAATTCACGATCCTTTGTGACCAGATGCAGCATCACCAATGGTAATGTTGGTAGATAATTTGATTACAGATCGGTATCGTACATATCGAAAATGTCCAATATTAAAATGCAATATCAAAATGCAGTGTTCCCTCATTCTGTTTTTTCGACAATAACATCTTTGACGAGACAAAACGCTGAAAGAAAGGCTTCATGCAATTTCCACCTGTTTTGGATTACTGCAGAATAATTGTTACTGGCTCGCATCATGGTCTCAATCTCCATCTGTTTGAGTATCACAATGACCAAGGTATTCTAAACTGCAGGTCGTGGACAATCGAGGATCGCTCCCAACTGAACATAACATTGTAAATCTTAATTTGCAGAATAAGAAGGAGGAAATAGATTGACAACAAATTTCAGTGGCATATAAGTCCTCGCCAACGTCACCAGATATTCTCGTATATGGGTAATTCCACGCCAACTCACCGAGCCCGTGACTCTGACCAATTTTGATTTTTCTGATTTTTTTTTATATGATCGACCTTCCTCCAAAAACCGCGAAAAAGGTGTTTTTTTTTTTTTCTTTTTTAGACCCTTTTTGTTCAATCGATATTGAAGCTATCTCAAAAACGCCATTTTCTATTTTTTTCAAAAAATTCACAAAAATTCTTTGGAGTGAAACGATGATTTTAAGCCCAGAATGAGAATGTGATCCCGGTTTTTCTAGTTTCTGGAGCGATTCAAACATTTCAATTCAACAAAAACATCGTACAACTTGCGTTGAAATGGTTGAAATGAAATGTTTGAATCGCTCCAGAAACTAGTGAAACTCCAAGGAATTGTTGTGAATTTTTTGAAATATATAAAAAAAGGCGTTTTTGAGATAGCTTTAATAACGATTAAACAGAAAGGGTCTGAATAAAAAAAAAAAAACACCTTTTTCGTGGTTTTTGGAGAAAGGTCGATCATATAAAAAAAAATCAGAAAAATCAAAATTGGTCAGGGTCACGGGCTCGCTGAGTTGGCGTGGAATTCCCCATATATAGAATAACTCTGTGTTGGCAACCGAACTCGAATTATCGGGTTGTTAAACAATATATTTCAGTTATTATGTCGGCGATTCATGAAAAATCATATTCGTACGTTATTATAAATCATACTCAAAGATATATTCACTCAAAAAATGAACAGATTATGTCTGATATCTTAGTGATTCGAATCATTATTTAACCATAGATTCACGCTCTCAACTCCTTACTTCAATCTGATTATTTCGGTAAGGGCAACGGTTATGGCCTAGCAGGACGTACTCTGGTATATGTGGTACCTGATGCATGAGGTCCGTCGTTAACAGTTGGATGAACAATCTTCAGGAAGATATGAATTTTGAAACCAAAATTAAAAAAAAAACAAAAAAAAAAATGATAAGATGATCAGCTACTTTGATTATATTCAAATGCTTATTTGATTTGGCATGACATTAGCTTGTAAACAGCCATGTATTACACACACTCGAACCTCCGCTATTTCACGAACTCCGCTATTTGACCACACTTGCCCTCTGCTATTTGACGGGCTTAACCCCCACTATTCGGCAGCGTTCCCCTCAACATCGGGGCCGTCAGTGAAGCGGAGTGGCGCGAACTGGCTGCGCAGAAAACCGTCCACAAGGAGTAGGAGGCCCCTACTTTCGTCAGATAGCAGAAACGCTCGGTCCCGACTCGGTCAAATAGCGGTGGTTCTTAAAACCAGCTCACTGACTTCGCCACGAAGGCCATCTGGATAACAGAGCAATTCTTCCTCTTCGTAGAACTTCTCTGGGTCATTATTCCATAGTTCAATTTTAATGTCCGTGATTTTCATGAAAATAATAAAATGGTAGAGTACTTCTGGTGACAAGCTGTTTTGCAGGTGAAACCAGTGTTAATCCAAAATATTATATTCAGAATCCTCCGAGATACGTGCCCTCGTTAGACTATCAATGAAACGGACTATTGCCAGGACAAAATTTTTAGAGTCATTGTTCAACTCCTCTCTCGGGAGCGGCAGCTTTCCGGCACTTTGGAAGTTTTTGCTTGTGTGCCCTGTACCTAAGACTCGTGTGCCGCTGGCATGTTCCGACTTCCGGCCGATCTCCTTGCTCTGCGACCTCTCAAAGGTTCTCGAGCGGCTACTGTTTGACCAGGTTACATCCTTCCTTCGGTCGCGCAACCTGCTGGCTCTAGTGGATTGGAGCACAGCCATAATTCTATTCTTTATTGTATTGCACGCTATCTTTACTTATGGGACTGCATCCCGCCGATCCTTGCTCTTCACTGCTCACATTACTCACCGCTATATGGTCATTCCCTGAGTTTGTGCTCCACTCCTCTGACTGCCGCTAACTAGGCTATTCGCTTTTAAGCTACTCTGTTCTATGCTGTACCATTGCTTCTTCTTATTACTGCGCTGTATTTACTGTCTTGCTCCCATATATCTCTATCAGTCTGTCACCCTAATAGTGTTATATCTCTTGTTGTATCTACATTTTGCCCCTAAGCGTGCTAGGGCATGTCAATAAACGATCAATCAATCAATCAATCAATCAATCTCTCTCTCTCTCTCTCTCTCTCTATATATATATATATATACCGGTAAGAAATCTTGATAGTATACAGTCGATTGCGCATGCGCCAAATAATTTATTTTCATTGGTCGGTAAGATCGTCCCGCGGCCGACTACGTCATAATACTGCCGCGGGACGACCTTACCGACCAATGAAAATAAATTATTTGGCGCATGCGCAATCGACTGTATACTATCAAGATTTCTTCCCGGTATATATATATATATCTATCTATCTATCTATCTATATATCAAATATCAATAGTGGTCAATAGTGATGTAGATGCTATTGCGAGTTGGGCCGTAACAAATGGTCTCAAGCTGAATGTCTCGAAAACGAAAGCAATGGTCCTTGGTAGTTCGCCATACCTTGAACAGCTGCGCAAAAGTGCCCTCCCTCCAGTATTTATAAATGGCCAGGTGGTCGCTTTTGTCGATAAGGTCAAAAACCTCGGTGTCCATATATCCGCGGATTTATCATGGAACAAGCATGTCGCGCAAGTCTCCAGGAGGGTCTATGCATCCCTTCATAGGCTGAAGCACCATGGTGCGGTTCTCTCTCCTCAAGTTAAGACTATGCTTGTTAGCGCGCTAATCACACCGCATCTAGATTATTGCTGCCTGGTGTTCAATGACGTGACGGACTACCTCAATCAGAAGCTCCAGCGCCTTATAAATTCTGGTCTGAGATTTATCTTCGGTGTGCGGAGGGATGCCCACATCACGCCCTACCGTCTCAAGCTGAAATGGCTCTCGGTCTCGGATCGGCGGTTGTTCTTCCTTGGCACTTTCCGTCACCAGGTTCTAGCTACCTCCTCGCCTCCCTATCTACGTGAACTGTTCTTGTCTCCGGACCCCCATGTGCGTCGCTCCTCCAGGCTCGCCGACTCTGGCCACACTTTAATATTTACTGTTCCAAGCCATAGGACTGCTTGTTATCGACATTCCTTTGCGCTCTCAGCCATTTATTTTTGGAATAGCTTGCCTCATCCGATTCGGGAGGCATCGTCACTCGATATTTTTAAGGCAAGACTCTTTTTGCATTTGTCTTCGGCCGAGGCGAGTGGCGCTGTTGTCCAGGCAAGATCGAAGCTCTGACTCTCGGGCGCACTCACAATGGACTGCTCACAATCGGTTGCTCAATGTATCATTACTTAGTCTCCATTCTCATGCGAGTGCTATCGACACTGTCATTTATGGCTTCATTAACTAGTTGTGTTAATCGGTTATTGTATTCATCCGTTATATTTGCTGATTTATTGATCATGTCCAACTATTTTGTACACTCATTCCATTTATTTAGTCTAATTGTCGCCGTTATTTTTAGTCATACTCTCACCTATCTCATTGCGGCTAATGAGACGTTGGTGCCAGCACTCTCCGTTAATCATTATCCACTATTAGTCCGTTATATCATCTTATCTCTGCATCTTATCTATATCTTTGCCACTTCTACAGTATTCTAACTATATTACTATTAGCTACCTTTACTTTGCAAAGTACATATCACTGCCTTGAAGCTACAATCGTGAAGTTGTAGTTGTACTAGACGGATACACTATTGTAAATTGTAAATTAATGTACTAGATGGTTACTCTATTGTAAATTGTAAATTCGTTGTACCAGACGGGTACTCTATTGTAATGTGTAAATTAGTGTAAATCTTTTTGTCATTTTACTTTCTACTGCTGCTTGCCGCTTGGCCTAATTGTAGGCTACGGCATAATAAATTATATCTATCTATCTATCTATCTATCTCTCTCGTTGTAATAGTGTATAACCCTACGTGTATTGTAGCCGTGCAGGTTCCCTGCTACTCCTCTGCGATCTGCGCAAGTTCAAGGGATCTGACTTGATTCCTTCGTTGTTCTTTACTAGCACGCTTTCGGCTTCAATTTTTTTTTCAAATTTTCTTTCTGCTGTGCAGGGGGCTTCCGGCGCTAGATTCCGATCAGCGTTCTCTCCGTTCCCTGTACAAATAGTTTACTTATCTAGTTCTCCAGTGGCCCGACTGTCGTGATTTTTCCAGCGAGAAAATGGTTTTGCTCGTATTTATTCGTATCTTACGTCGTAGGGTTGTTCGAGGCTTCTTTTCGAAGGCGTGTTACTGGCCGATCGCGCGTATTTGGTTCATGTGCCGTTTCCATATCCGATCATCGCCCAACTCCACCTCGTATATCAGGTTTCCTAGTTTTGCTCAGTCACGTCCGTGATCAATGGTAAATTTTTTTTTCGATGGGTCACTTCAGATTAGTCAAGTTTATGCACAAATCACATAAATTTATACAATACATTAATCAATCATCCGCTTTACTAGGACAGGTGGTTAAGGAAGAAATTAGATATAATTATTCACAGACAACAGAATATAATTGAGAGAGAAATACTATATGTACGTTGTCAGCCGATTTTCGGTTACTGATGAAAAGACGTTTATATTAATATATATTTTAGAAATTGAAATTCGCACATTGAGTCATGAAAAATAGTATACGACACACGTGCGCGTACGTGATCCTCGCACTCGTGTTAAACTACACTCGTTCGAGAATCACTTACTTCGCGCAATTGTATCGTAATCTACTATAAACCTTTTTACGACTTTTACTTCCTCTGAATGATCAAGTCTGGTCATCTCATCGCACATACTCACACAGTCGGCAAACACTTGCAAGAATACTCACAGCTTCTTTATCCTTCTTCTTCATTTGCTCACTCTATATCTGGCATTGCTCGATTACTAAGTCAAAAATCTATTTCGCAATCAACGTTTCAGTGCACGTGTTATTAAAAATACCTTACCCGCCATATGCCATCTTTGAAATTATGCACACATTATTACATTTATGCAATGGGCCCTGCAGCATTATCCGAATTTTCAATAACAATGGCTACATATCATCTGACAAGGATGATATAGACCACATTGAGTGGACCTATAACCAGTCAATTTTAATAAAATATGTGCCATCCCAATGATACTCATGTTCACCTATAAGTTATTTATAAATTTGCTATATTTTATTATATATAAAAGGTTATACACATTCGGGTTGGTGGAGAAAAACCGAATGACCAACATTAATAATTAGCGAAATTCCGAAATGTTAAAGTTGAGAAAACTTTCAATACAAATGAGCCTCATACAAAAGCTTCATAATTTGGTCTCTTGGAATATTTAAATTAGGATTGATGACTGTTCGGCAGTAACGGTATTCCGGTATAAGATTTTCGGGATTTCTGTCATTATGAATTCCGGTCTTTCGGTTTTTCGACCCACACCCCTATAATCTGTTTGAGCAGTTGTCGGGTACAGATTGTACGTATAGAATTATGTAGCAGTTATTAGCGTTCCTATAAATTCATATGCGAGATTTTTGAGTAAATATTGTTAATATTGATGATTTCAACGATTTTGCACGAGCCTGACGCACGCGGTGCGCGCCTGTGTTGGTTTTGTCGTCGGAAGGTGACTGGCTACCCTACTGAAAATCGCGGGATGCGATCTGATATCAGATCTCAGATAAGATGTGATGTGAGCTTATATGAGAACTGATATCAGCTCACTTCAGATCTCACCTGCAGCTCACATGAGATTCTGGTAACGAAATTGAACTGGGTTTTCATTCCAGATCCCATATGAGTCTCATGTCAGATCTCTTGTCAGATTTCCTGTAAAACTGAAAACGTTTGTAGAAAAAAAAAAAATTCCCGTGTAGCAAGACTTGAACTCAGGACCTTCGGTTTCGTAGGCTCTTACCTTTCCACTGCACCACGACACTGCTTACAAGGTAAGGATTTTTTCGCATATATATTAAGTTACTATGACTATTACCTGAAAATAACTGAAGTTAATGTTACTAGTAACTCAAACTATACATGAAAAATTCATTATTTAGTAAGCAGTGTCGTGGTGCAGTGGTAAGGTAAAAGCCTACGAAACCGAAGGACCTGAGTTCAAGTCTTGCTACACGGGAATTTTTTTTTTCTGCAAACGTTTTCAGTTTTACAGAAAATCTGACAAGATATCTGACATGAGACTTATATGGGATCTGGAATGAAAACCCAGTTCAATTTCGTTACCAGAATCTCATGTGAGCTGCAGGTGAGATCTGAAGTGAGTTGATATCAGTTCTCATATGAGCTCACATCACATCTTATCTGAGATCTGATATCAGATCTCATCCCGCGATTTTCAGTAGGATACGTTCACCGAATATTCTCGGTATGTGAATAAATATATTAAAAAAAGAAAAAATGGTTTCAAATGAATTCAAATGAATTCATGTTTATATTTATTTCACCGAACTGACCTATTCCGGATTGGTACTATAATGTCGGATTTATTTGTATGATTAACTCATTTCGTGACAATATTCGTTATTATGCTCAAATTCTGGCCGTTGTGGACTTCTACGAGCAATGCACCGTGGCCTTAGATAATCCGACTTATTGAGCCACTCTCGACGCTGTTTTTTTCCCGTTTTCTTCGAGTACTCGTAGAACTTTGACGCCGATCACTCACTCCAGTTTCCTTCTACGACAATATGATATTCCGCACGGCTTCCATCGGACGTTCCGGAGTCTCAGCTGAGAAATCATCTGCGATGGTCCGAAAGCTAGGACCCGCCATTGAGTTGCAGTGCAACCTCTCAATAAAGCCTCTCACGGGCTGTGAGGGGAATGCATTTCTTATTTCTTGTCTTATTCTCTGTCTTGATTTTCGTCTTATTTTTTGTCTTGATTTTTGTCTTGATTTTTGTCTCATTTTCTGTCTTGATTTTTATCTTATTTTTTGTCTTATTTCTTGTCTTATTTTATGTCTTGATTTTTATCTTATTTTTTGTCTTATTTCTTGTCTTATTTAATGTCTTGATTTGTATCTTAATTTTTATCTTATTTCTTGTCTTATTCCTTGTCTTATTTTCTGTCTTGATTTTTGTCTTATTTATTGTCTTTTTGTCTGTCTTGATTTGGCGGTGTTGGCGCGCAGCCACGCGAGAACGAACGGCAACGTCGCAACGTCCGTCTTCCTTGCAGACGCGCACCGCCATGGTCGTAGTCCGTCCTAACCCATAATGTTAACCCCGAGCAACCATTGTCAGATTGTTTGCTTGTATGATAATTTTCAATAGCATATTAATTTACAACCGTTGTCAGAAAATGTATAACGAAACTATTTCTCTGACTGTGATACATGATAGATGATAACTTTACGCTAACCCTAACCTATCAATCTTCGCATGGTACTACTTAGGCGATGGGTATATCGCTGATACGTTCGAATCTTAAACAGGATTGTTTGAGTTTCGCAATGGGGCAATTTCAATGGGAAACGAAAATAAGTGTGTGTGTGTGTGTGTGGTGTACTTAATTAAATAAGCAAGTGCATCAAATCATACAGTATCGCCGTCCTGCACCGTCAGGCAGTTGTTCGCTACAATGCTATAAGTTTACGTAAAATGAATGGAAAGGAACGAAGATAGAGATCGAAGTAAACAAAATATACAAATCAGAAAATCAGAAAAAGTCCGGAATTAGTCAGGAGTTATATGGCTGTTAAATATAGGAGATGCCTGAAGATTCAATTGATAAATTAATCGGGCCAACAATCAGCCAACACGTGCTGATAATGGACATGGCTGAATCCGCATGGGAAGGAGTCTGCCTGTAATTCTTGGCACGAGGCGAGAAGAGAATCCCGGCTTTTTTTTCACATTTTATCAAAGGGAAAATAAAGATCATAAGGCTGAAATCAGGAACATATATAACTAATAATGATATTTTAAATAACACTGTGCCTATTCGCACGACAGATTGACTCCAAGAGAGACACTTCAGACAGGTGAAGTGACTCTAACAGAGTCACGCAAGAGTCACGCAAAAATGTTGTACTGATTTTTTTGGACTGCTGAACCAACGGGTGAGTGGCTTCGCGTCGTGACCCAGGCTCACAATTAAGGGAGATCATCCCTCTCGCACTCATACCACCTAGTGGGCGTATTCTCGGATGGAATTAATAATTTTTTTTGTAAGTGCACCAGTCTCGTTTCATATTATGAAAAAAAATTAATAATTCAATCACTCCAATTCTCCTAAAATTTTTGCGTGACTCTTGCGTGACTCTGTTAGAGTCACTTTACCTGTCTGAAGTGTCTGTCTTGGAGTCAATCTGTCGTGCGAATAGGCACATCGTTTAAATAAATACAGATATTACGCAGGATCTTACTTTGACCGAACGATGCGCACTAGCTAATCACTGACAGCACTGTCGGCACATGTATATGAAGGTATTGAATTGCTCGTCCTACTTTACATAAAATCTGTGAAAATCATGAACTATGTATGAAAATGGCACTAATCAACTGTGAAAGAACTAGGTCACTAGAATGTTTTCACAGAGCGTAGCAGTGATTTGGTAAATCCTTTTCAAGGTGTGTATACCCCCATAAGACAACAACTCCAAAATGTGTTTTTCCACGGTTGGAAATCATATTGAAGTTTTTGGTCACACACTACACCAGAGATGAGCATTCAAATTTATATAGCGAATCAATATTCTTCCAAATGTTTGTATTCATTTTACAGAACCAGATTTACAAGTTATCAACCGCATGATTCGCTGCCCGCAGGACAAATTGCTTAGACTCGACAAGACCATATTCATATCAACAGAACTGATAAAATATATATGTTGAATTTTCTTCAAGTTGTGATAATTTATATCTTGAATTTATTTAATTTTGTGAATCATCTGGAAAAAAAAAACTTCAAAGCGATTTATTTCAGAACTAGGTTTTTGGCAATTGAACAAGTCCCATGCGTCTCAGTTTTTGTCGAAGACTCTTCAAATTTTCAGGGTACGTTCCTACACACACTAGCTACAAACCCACGTCAGAATTTGGAAATCGAGACAAAAAAAAAATTTGATAAAAAATAATTGAAAATATATTTTTTTGTTCATAAAAAAAATGTCAAAATCAAAGTATCGTAGCTATCTATAAAAACCGACGTGAGTTTGTGGCTTACGCATCCTGAAATATGTGTGTGCAAGCCCAGCAAGATTCAAGAATAACTCAGACGCATGGGAGGTTTTTGAATAAAGGCTATTCCAGAAGCATTATGAGGAGTAACTCTGTACTTATTGTTTTAATTGACTCGAAATTTGCAGAATGTCTATGTTTTGAGATGGCCACCATGTGTGTTGAATTTCATTTGAAAATATCTATTGGTTTATGTGATTTGAAAATAGCAATGAATTGGCAGTTTTCAGTATCTCCTACCCTTAAGAGGAAAACAAGCTCAACAACCTTTCACAGACGAGACCAAGAACCCAGCAACTATCTTGATTCTCCGTCCAATCAGATAAGATCATTCAGACTTTCTATAATTATTTGATTCGTCATTTTTCATTATTTTGATCAAATATTTCAAAAAAACATTCTATCGAGTTAACATCTGATACTTTGATTGACGACTTTATTATTATTTCAAGAAGCTAACATTTGTCCTCCAATCTAGGTCGTTTTATCAAGTTTTCGAAGAGGTTTGGAGCTCGGCCTACTAGTCCTTGGTCCCTTCATCCCTCCAACGGCTTGCTGTTGCAGTACGCAGGATTTAAACAACACCATCCTGATTCTTCATTCCTGATTCCTGATTCCTACACTTGTTACTGGTTCCTGCCCTCGGAGGATTTTTGTAAAAACCTATGTTGTGATATTTGATCGAGCTCGACTATCTTCTTGTGGCTTTCTGTGGTTTACCCAGGAGACGAAAGGTTAGACCAGATAATGTTAGGGAAATCAAACTATTTAATTTTCGAGCCACAGCTCAAACTTTCCCCATGATGGCAAATACACCTGTTAAACTTTCGTCAATTCTATATTTACTTACGCATCTTAAAATATGTGTGTGCAAGCCCAGCAAAATTCAAGAATAACTCAGACGCATGGGAGGTTTTTGAATAAAGGCTATTTCAGAAGCATTATGAGGAGTAACTCTGTACTTATTGTTTCAATTGACTTTAAATTTACACAATGTCTATGTTTTGAGATGGCCACCATGTGTGTTAAATTTCATTTGAAAATATCTATTGGTTTATGTGATTTGAAAATAGCAATAAATTGGCAGTTTTCAGTATCTCCTACCCTTAAGAGGAAGACGAGCTCAACAACCTTTCACAGACGAGACCAAGAACCCAGCAACTATCCTCAAACTATCCTGATTCTCCGTTCCATCAGCTAAGATCATTCAGATTTTCTATAATTATTTGATTCGTCATTTTTCATTATTTTGATCAAATATCTTAAAAAAACATTCTATCGAGTTAACATCTGATACTTTGATTTACGACTTTATTATTATTTCAAGAAGCTAACATTTGTCCTCCAATCTAGGTCGTTTTATCAAGTTTTCGAAGAGGTTTGGAGCTCGGCCTACTAGTCCTTGGTCCCTTCATCCCTCCAACGGCTTCCTGTTGCAGTACGCAGGATTTAACCAACACCATCCTGATTCTTCATTCCTGATTCCTGATTCCTACACTTGTTACTGGTTCCTGCCCTCGGAGGATTTTTGTAAAAACCTATGTTGTGACATTTGATTGAGCTCGACTATCTTCTTGTGGCTTTCTGTGGTTTACCCATGAGACGAAAGGTTAGACCGGATAATGTTAGGAAAATCAAACTATTTAATTTTCCAGCCACAGCTCAAACTTTCCCTATGAGAGCAAATACACCTGTTAAACTTTCGTCAATTCTATATTTACTTGAGAGGCGGGACGACTCTTCTACTAATAACTACTCTTGTTAAAAACAAATCAGTCTTGCTCCAGATATTAACTCGAGCACTTGTATTTCCAAATATAACTAATTCGTTGAGACTAATTTATTAGTGTCATAAAAGTCTCCTTATTTTGCTCGAGGAATCACGATTTCCTTTTTTCGTTAATAATCCGTAACATAGGCCCCTACAGCATTATCCGAATTTTCAGTAACAATGCCTACGTATTATTTGACAAAGATGATCTAAACCACATCAAGGGAACCTATAACCAGTTAATTTTAAGAAAATATATGCCATCCCAATGAGACTCATGTTCACCTATAAGTTATTCATGCATGTGCTATATTTTATTATACACATTCAGACGTGCTTAGATTTTAGCTAAATTAGTGCTGTTCTACAATGATACCTGTTCAGGGTGTCCAGCGACAGGGTCAACCTGGAAAACCTGGAATTCTCAGGGAATTTCGTTGTACAGGGAATTCTCAGGGAATTCTCAGGGAATTCTCATGGAATTTTGCTAAAGTTCTGGGAATTCAAAGTTTTGTGTTTAAATTCGAAAATCAAAAATCAATTTCTCGCACGCGCTGATCTAACACTGAGAATGGTTATACAGCGCGATTATGTGGACAATCACGCGCCTGAAAGGTAAGCAAACGGAAAACGCCTGAATTGAGCAGATTATTACGTAATAAATAAAATCCAATCGTCGATGTTTGATCTGCTCAATGCAGGCGTTTCCCGTTTGCCTACTTTTTAGGCACGTCACTTTCCACAGAATGGCTCTGTATATATTAGGCTTTTTACTCTGGAAAAACGACGAATATTGCCCTGGAAAACCTGGAATTCTCAGGGAATTTCGAAATGCTCAGTTGCTGGACACACTGCTGTTGTTTTTGTTGTTAAAAAAATGCAATGACTATTTCGAGCAATGCTAAAGCTACAGCTGATGTACGCCAGTGACTCAAGCGAACAAAAATTGCTCAGACAGATAAAGAAAGGATCCTGTCTATATGAATTCAAAAGCAGCAGGGCCTCAGAACTCGACGATACTTTGGCCGGCTACGGAGTTGAAGATACAAAGGAAGATCAGTTAGCGTCCTGAAAACCTACCCACCTCGTCAACGAGCGAAAGTGTTGGTGAAATGCCTATAGTCGAGGATAACCAGCTTCTACCAGGGCACAAGACAGCAATCTTCACTGACCACGCATAACAATATTGCAGATTCGGCCCTGCTTGGGCACTTTCATAGACCTGAAGAAAGTGTTCGAGACCCTAAGTATACCACTGCTGACAGAGAAGCTGAAGAAGAAATGATTCAGAGGAACAGCGCATGATTTGCGGTCCAGCTACTTGGTCGACAAGCGACATCGAGTGAGAATAGGAGCCACTGTCTTCAAGAGTGAGGTCATCGATTATGGGGTCCCATCATCTTACTGTCATACTGGATATTATTTCCGAAATCTAGACAAATTGCGAGATTCTGGCGTATGTAGATGATACTTGCGCCCTCTTCCTCCAGGTGGAAGAATGGGAACTATGGAATACTTGCGTGGGGAGCTGTATGAAACACAGCAATGAGACAGCTCGAAAGCAACCAACCTAGAGAGGGACGATAGAGCAAGGATGCAAATTAACATGTTGTCCTGCAAACTGAGCAAACTGACAGAAGAAGTTATCACGACGTGGCAGCAAAGGTCTTTTAGGAGTTGCCAATAGACATGAAGCTGGACATCTGCGCCGAAGCAGACTCTAAAGACAAAAACAAATAGATGGGCAGATCACAGAATAGTTGAAACGAAAAACTGAGCATGTATTAACCGAGCTGACCCTTTCTACTTAAAGACATGTATAGATTTAAGAAAAACCACAGGTATAATCGTAGAACAGCACTAATTCATCTGATAGTGTTGATTTTTTTCTTATTATATTACAGTTGACATAAATTTATACTCATGTATGACTGCCTACGGACTCACTAGGAGCCCATTGTAAAAGCACAGTGAAAGCATACCTCACTGAATAAGAAAGATTATAACATTAGCTTGTTTGTTTGTTATTTTCGAGTAAATATTGTTAATATTGATGATTTCACTGATTATACATATGTGAATAAATATTTGAAAAAAAATATATATTGTTAGAAATGAATCCGTGTTTATTCAAGCTGGACCGAGATTAATGAAATAAAAATTCGTTTCATTACTATAGATTAGTTATTTTTAATTAGAAAAAATACAGTGAGGTTATCAAATCGTCAATGACAGTATAGAAATAGCAATCTTTATAATTGTATTCCTATTGTATATCTATTGATTTTATTATTTACTCGCATTTTTTGCCTAGACTTTCGTCTTGATTCTTATCTTATTTTTTGTCTTGATTTTTATCTCATTTTTTGTCTTGATTTCTGTATTGATTTTTATCTTATTCTTTGTCTTGATGTCTATATTGATTTTTATCTTACTCTTTGTCCTGACTCCTGTATTGATTTTTATCTTATTTTTTGTATTGACTTTTGTCTTGATTTTTGTCTTATTTTTCGTCTTGATTTTTATCTTATTCTTTGTCTAATTTTCTGTCTTGATTTCTTGTCTTTATTGTATATTATTCTTTGTCTTCATTTCTGTATTGATTTTTATCTTATTTTTTGGATTGATTTCTGTATTGATTTTCATCTTATCTCCTGTATTGATTTTTATCTCAATTTTTGTCTTGATTTCTGTGTTATTTTTTGTTAAATTCGACTTTAACGCTAATTAGACGCTTTTTTTCAATTTTATTTAGTTTTTCATGGGCTTGCCAATCGTAGTTGCTTCCAAACTAGGCGGAAGCGCGTCTGAAAGTGTCATATCATCAGGTAATTTCAAGAGAGCAAGTATTTTCTTTCATCATTGCACGAGTAACGGAGGACTGCCCATTTTATAAGCTACACGTGAAATCGCAAATTAGGCCAAAGCCATGACACGGATACAGCCTTTATCTGTGAGAATCGTTATCGAGAACTCCGTTATCTTGAAAAATGAGGAAATGAGAAGGTAAATGCCGACCGTCTATTTACGCGCGCTTGGCGAGGCCTGGTCAACGCCCTTAAGGGCATTTGAGCGAGCTCCGACAACTCTCCTTGTTCCGAAGAGCGCATCTAGCGCACAGCTGAAGAACCCTATCGAAATGACTACATCTATAGGGTAGTCTCATGCTACCCCGTCGGTAAAACAGCAGAGCGCTCAAAAGCCCTTCATCCACGTGTTTTGCTGCTTACTTCACTCGATTTCGACATTCGACGTATAGTGAATCGTCTTTTTTTCTAGTGATTATTACATGTATTACGCTTTCTTGTCACGTCTGATTGTTGGCCCCAACTTCCAGGCCCTGATGATCACCATAAAGATTTACCATTCTGTCCCACTCATAGCAACGCTCCAAATACAAAGGATGTTAAGCTGCTTATAACTTTGCATAATAAAACACGATATATCATTCACTACAGAAATCTTAAACAGTGTTTGAACCATGGTTTGAAATTATGTAAAATACATCGAATTTTACAGTTTGAACAGTCGGCTTGGCTAGGTTCATACATTGCTTTAAATACAAGTTTGCGTACACGTGCCAATAATAATTTTGAGAAGAATTTGTTCAAATTGATGAATAATGCAGTATTCGGTAAAACAATGGAAAATGTGCGAAATCATGTGGACATAAAATTGATCAGTGAGTGGGATGGGCGATATGGAGCAAAATCTTCGATCGCAAAACCAAATTTTCATCGACGAACAGTATTCTCTGAAAATTTCGTTGCAATAGAATTGCGGAGGTTGAAGGTGAAAATCTTCAAACCAATTTATGTGGGGATGTGTATATTAGATTTATCTAAAACCTGTCTATACGCGTTTCATCATGAATATATGAGACCTCAATTTCAAAATAAATGCAAGCTACTGTATACTGACACTGACAGTTTAATATATGAAATAAAATGTGATGATATTTATGAAATAATGAAGCGCGATATTGAAAGATTTGACACAAGTGATTATAGTCCAAGTAATTTGTATAATATTCCCCTCAGAAATAAAAAAGTCCCAGGACTAATGAAAGATGAAAATAATGGCGATATAATGACTGAGTTTGTCGGTTTGAGATCTAAAATGTATTCAATTAGAATTAATGAAAAGGAGGTTAAAAAGGCCAAGGGAATAAAAAATTGTGTTGTACAGAGGGGAATAACTTTCGCGGATTATCTGAATTGTCTAAATACAAACCTTGACTTAAACAAACAGCAGCAATCCATACGTTCAAAGTTGCATAAGGTGTATTCGATATGTGAGACAAAAAAAGCCTTGAGCTCAAACGATACTAAACGTTATGTAATTCCCAATTCCACTGACACGTTGCCGTGGGGTCATTATAGTATAAGAAGTGAGTTGGAAAGTGATTCAGACAAGGTTGCAGCAGTTGATTGATTTTTGTTATTTATTGAATGTTAAAAATACATATGTATTGCAATTATAAAGCATTGTTCTTATTTATCCATGAATTGTGTGATGAATCAAACCCTAACCATTTAACATATACCTGATTCCCCCTTTTGCGTAAGATTTTTTCCACCAGATGCACATCTGGATATTTAGCTATTTTTAATTCATGTTCATAAAATCCCCCTACAATAGGCTGTCTACGAGAATCTTCAAGCAAATACGTTACTGGATTCGTGACTTGCACTTTAATGATCTTGAATACTTCCGTAGAGCAATTAGGTGCAAATCCTCGGGCAAACACAGTTTTGTATTTACTGATTCGTACAAAGTCACCAATTTTCAATTTGGCCGGACCAGCTATTTTTATGTTGCTGTATACGGTTGTCAGAAGTTTCTTGGCAATCGCTGGTGTAACTTTTTGCGGAGGCATCCCAATTGTTCTGTGCACACGTTTATTGTAGTCTGCAACCAATCGATGAAGCATATTCACCCATTCATACGAGCCATTAGCGGTGAAAGCCATCCACATTGAGTTTTTCATGGTTCTGTTCCAACGTTCAGCTACGGACGCTTTCATAACGCTGTACGTGAAATAGTGATGAATTCCATGTTTATTTAAGAGAGACTTGAACGATGTGTTGTAAAATTCCTTGCCATTATCAGTTTGAAGATTGGCAGGTTTTCGGAAGCCGGATATAATCGTAGCAAATGCCTCACACACATCTTATGCGCTTTTACTTTTGAGTGGTGCAGCCCACGCATATTTAGATAGAACATCAATTACTGTGAGTATGTACTTGAATCCCTTGTTAACTCTTGCATAAGGTTGCATATCGACGAGATCTGCTTGCCATAAATCATCGTAACCGCGGGTGATCACCTTTCGACGCGGATAATTACGTCGCGCAGGTGCATGCAGCTCTTTCACTAACTGCAATTTTTCTTTACTCATTTTATTGATAAGATTTTATACGGTCAGTAAGTAGTTGAATTTGTGCTTTGAGTTCATTGTGTAGGAAGTCGACGTATTCCTTGTTCACACCATCAAAAGGCTGTCTAGGAGTCTGCACGTTGTGCAATAACCTTCTTTCAAAATCAAAGTCACTCATGAGGCCCGTCCGTTTAATAGTCGGTTTCCCATCAATATAATATCTTGTCTGCGCGTCCACTCTTTCAACGTATGATTTTGATGCTGCGTCTGTAAGGTAAATTGGATCACCCACGTTGGTTAGTCTTTTACCTGCTAAATCATAATGACCATCCACTGTGAAGTTTTTCCCATCAACATATGATTTATTTACAGCATCGAATCCATCTACAGGATTTCCAACATTTTTGACACGTTTGTTTCTGAGATTCCAAGTCTCATCGGACTCCGGCTTCAAGATATGTTGTTGAAGTGTGTCAACGTATATTTTGTTAACAGCGTCATCGTTAGCTAAAGGTGTACCTATTTGAACTATTCGAAGAGTTTTTGCATCGAACTGCTTCGGTGTTAGGTTGTCGTGTTGTGCGAGCCGCAGCGCGCTCGTTTTCACCGCATCAACGTATTGCTTGTTCACTGCATCACTCTCACCCAGTGGTGCATGCAGCTGTTTAAGTCGCTTGTTTCTCAAATTATAATGCTCCCCACCAGCAGAAGTTAAAAAATTATTGTCAATGTATTCTTTTATCACTACGTCGGTCGACTCGATTGGGATAGCCACATTTGTTAACCTTTTACCACGGAAGTCAAGATTTTCATTCACTTGTAAAATATTCTTACCGCCATTATTACTGAAATCAAGATGTCTTCCGAATTTATCAACGGACATTTCTACACTGACAAACAATGAAGACGCTCTATCTATTTATGAATAATATCCGCCTCACGAAGTTCCTCTATGATTGACATTATTTCATTGTCGTGACCTGTGTGACCGGCAGTTCTAGAAGCAACTAGGAGCCTCAATCTCTCAACGAGTTCATTTGGGTTGTCGCAATGGATGTAATCTACAGGATGATTTGTAACAACCATTCTGTTTGGAATCAAACCGCGTCCAGAGGTCTTAGCCAGAGCCGTATTCTTAAATAATTTTGCGATTATATGTTTCCACTTGTAACTTTTATTTCCATTAAGCTGACCGTGTGAAGTGTAACCATGCTTATGGGCATTGGTTGCATGCAATATACTTTTATATTTTATGAGATCAATGTCATTGTACACGGAGAGAAAAGACGTGCAGTCACTGTACGAACGGTAGTGGCGCTGCTGTACCACGAATTCGAGGAGTAGCAACACGCTTTCGGGGCAGCAGCTCTCCCGAAAGTTCGAGGGCTGCTGCAGACGTTACACGAAAAAGTGGGACTCACGCCGTCGGTACAGTGAAAACCCGCCTGCGAGGCAGTCAGTACTCTTCGAGGAGTAGTGGCTCCCCCGAAAGAACGGATAGCGGCGCTACTACAAAAATGACAATCTCTCTCCGTCGCGGGGGACTCACTGCACGTCTTTTCTCTCCGTGTAGTCTGCGTCATCTGGAATTCTTTTGAAAATTAGCTCTAATAATCCCGGAGTTCCTTTGTACCTCACATTATTGATTATAATATTGTCATTTTTGTCTACTTCGATAGGAGAATCACTAAGTAGCCAGGATCCGTCTGCAAAACGAACCCCATACGTAGTATCATATATATTTTTTGTGTCAAAAATGAATTCAGTAAAATATGTTTTAGTCAATTCTCCAAAGTGTCGCTCAATATATTGAATAGCTCGATCCCGCCCCTCGGAGGTTTCCAAAATTGACCGCATAGTGGATTCAGGTGATGGATCCGGATGAGACTGAGCAATGGTTTCCAAGTTCGCGAAAACGGTGTCATTATTAGCTGGTGGAGAACCCATCGAAGCAGGTGCATTCTGCGGTGTAGCCGCACGAGTGACGATTGGGGTGCTCGACGGTTTCGAACGAATATTCCGCCTTTGCTGGAAATAATCCTCATCCTCATCGTCCAGATCAAGTCTTCGTTTCACTTGCAGTATTGGTTGCCGTTCAGACGATGTATTAATGTCCCTGCTCTCAGCTAACATTTTTAATGGGCCCACTATTGGGGCTAGGTTTTTTTCCACAGCATCAACAGCTTCTGCCTGATTAACTTTTAATGCCCGATATTTTTCCCGAATTGCTTTACTCGATCGCGCAATTGCTTTTTTAACTTTATCATCACTAACTTTTGAGGAATTAGTTTTCATGCTCTCATCAAACGTTGCAGACTCATTCACTAATTCCGACATAGTTATGCTCAGCAAGTTCAAAGCTTACTGAAGGTCTTCGCTCACCAAACAACATAGTCATCGAACCCCCTGCGATAACGACCCCCCCGAAGGGGGCTATCCTTAACAATCGCAATAAACCCATATTGCTTTGACCAGCAGATTGCACATAGTTTTTGAAATTCGTCGTAAGTCATATCGTTGTTCACATGATCATCATAGACATGACGTAAATTCATACTATCTTGTTTGAATAGGAGGAGAACGTTCGCGTTGTCACGAATCAGGTGTTTGGGGACGCGTGCATATGTTTGACACAAGTAGAAACAGTCAACGTGTGCATGTCTTCCCATGGAAAAGTATTCTCGAACCACGTCTTGCTTGTCGCAGGCTACGTCATCAAATACGAATACTGAGTTGGGTAATGACTCGCTTGGAGGTATTACATCACAATTGTTCGAGAATGGGAAAAACCCAATTTCTTCAATATTTGATATCAGTTTTTCCAAATATCGATACTTGGGTTGTTCCAACGACTTTAAATAAATATAGATATTCTCAAAGCGAACTCCATTGCAACTCTCCAGCAGACTCACCACAACATTTGTCTTTCCACAATTAGAAGGTCCGCAAATTATGGACCTGATTGTATTGGGCAGCAGCGGACCGTGCCGCTTTGGAATGTCCACCTCTGTTTTGTTGGCAATATTTACGACCCGAATCGAATATGGCTGCTTGATAAAATGCATGATTCGCTTGTGATTGAAATACTGACATGGGATCAAGAGTATTTATAGATGACGCAAGTATTTTTTTGCCTTAGTTTTGAAATGCATGTGAACGTCGCCTCATCGTTAGATCAATTCTTCACGACTGAACACTTAAAATATGTTCCTAAAGTTATATTGTTGAAATGTTGTGGAATAAACTTCCAATACACATAAACGAGTAATCCAGACCTCACCCAATATCACCTGTGTTTGAATGATTACAATAAAGACATTCATCACATTGATGGGCTCGCGCAGCAGATAAGGAATTGTAGTAGATGTCAAGAGCACGGTTGCGCGGACAAGGTCTATTGAATAGCGTTATCAACTCATTACCCTTTGAACTACACATACCCGGCTATCAGTACTGTGGTCCCGGTACACATCTGGCTAAGCGTCTGACTCGAGGTGACACGGGAATCAACCCGTTGGACAAGTTTTGTCGTGAGCATGATATAGCCTATTCCCGAAGTAAAGACCTCCAGGCTCGCCATAACGCAGACCAAAAGCTAGCAGAACAGGCATCACACCGGGTCACAGCAGGAGACGCTGCGTTGCTCGAACGAGCAGCTGCGTGGGCAGTATCGCGTGCAATGAAGGTTAAATTGAAAATGGGTGCGGGATTGAAGCGTGGTAGAGGGGAAAAAAATGCAGGTGGGAAATTGAAGAAAATTAAAAAAAAAAATGTTTCACAACGTCGGAGGACGAGGGCGAAACGAGTAAAACCCCGAATTTTACCTCCTGGTAAGCGTGAAGGATTTTTACCGTTCTTGGTTCCATTACTTGCAGGATTGTCGGCAGTAGGAAGTTTAGCGGGGGGAGCCGCAGGCATCGCAAAATCTGTGAATCAAGCATCTAACGCTCGCAAAATTTTATCTGAAACTGAGCGTCACAATCGTGCTATGGAGCAGGGTGGTCGCGGACTGTATCTGAATCCCTACAAAAAAGGTAGTGGGGTGGGAAAATGTAAAATATTCTCCACTAACTAATTTGGACCAAGAGACCGTAATCAAAGTTATTAAAAATGTAGAAAATGTTATTAACGTACCGTCATTTCCTGATGACCACAAGAAAGAACTCAGAAACAAATTAATTAAAAACATCGAACAATTCTCATGTAAGAGCAGACACATCAGCATTGAAGACCGGCTAGTCGCTCATAAACTTAACACTACCCGGCAATTTCTGAATAATAATAAGAACATTTTCTTCACTAATGCTGACAAAGGGAATGTCACAGTGGCGTTAGATAAAAACAGTTACACACTCAAATTAAAGACACTTTTCGCTGATACTTCCACCTACAGATTAGTAAATAAGAACCCATTAGCCACATTACGTAAGACTGCTCAGAGAATTCTTGACAGATGGAACTCTAATTGTTTCCTGGCCAAGCAGTACCATAGAAATGAATTAACACAGACGAACACGTGTTTATCCAAAGGGTACGGTTTACCAAAAATTCACAAAAAGGATACGCCACTTAGACCCATCATTTCAGCTATTGGCAGTCCTACGTATGGGAATTCTAAGTTCCTTAGTAATTTATTAATCAAGAGTATACCTAAAGCTGATTCTTACATTAAACATAGTTGGCATTTGATTGATAAACTTAGTAATATACAGGTACCGGAGGATTTTATTTTGATCTCTTTAGACGTTACCTCGTTATTCACTAATGTACCGACAGAGCTAGTAAAGACAGCGATAGTAAACAGATACTCGTTCATTTTGAAGCATACCACCATGCCTTTGAGCGAACTATTAGCGGGTGTAACTTATCTACTTGATAATGTGTATTTTCAGTTTGACAATCAGTATTACAAACAAATCTTTGGTTCCCCCATGGGGTCTCCAATTTCACCGATTTTAGCAGACCTAGTTATGGTTGATTTAGAACGCGACTGTTTGTCAAAGTTGAATTTTCGACCACTATTTTATTTTCGTTATGTAGATGACATTATCATGTGTATTCCTAGCGCTAACGTAGACTATGTGACTAATATTTTTAATGGCTACCATGACCGCCTCCAGTTCACACACGAACTCGAGGTCGAGCGCAAGTTAAGCTTTTTAGATGTTTATGTGATACGAGACGACTCAAACGGGTTAATCACCAACTGGTACAGAAAACCCACGTTTTCTGGAAGATTCTTGAATTTTGACTCGATGCACCCTTTGTTTCAAAAGCGAGGAATGGTATTTAATTTAGTTGACAGAGCTATATCGTTATCTCATTCTAAATTTCATGCGGAGAATTTGAATTTAGTAAGAACATTGCTACGGGACAATAACTACCCGGACGATTTCTCTGAAAGGCTAATAATTAAAAGGGTAAAGCACTTAAAATCCAAGAACACACATACTAAAAACACCAACACTGTTATCACGGTTACCGACCCAGAAGGATACACCTCAGTTATCATGGTAGTGAACGGTCCATCCGCCGCTAAACGCAAGATAGTACCTATTCCGTACATTAAGGGATTCTCAGAGAGACTAGGATGCTCACTGAGAAAATTCAACTTGACACCTGTGTTTAATGTAAATAGTAACCTAAGATCTGTAGTTACCAAAGGTAAAGACCGTATGGACGAACATTATAAATGTAACGTAGTATACAAGATCCAATGTAATGATTGTTCGGCGTCTTATGTAGGTGAAACTAAACGTGAACTCAAGACTAGACTGAAAGAACATAAAGATAACTTAAAGAAAAATCCAGAAGTTCATTCCGTTGTTTCTATACACCAAATAGAGTCTAACCACACGTTTGATTGGGATAATGCGGTTATTCTTGATAGAGAATCTGTCTGGTCTAAACGCATCACCTCAGAGATGCTACGGATTAATTTACAACCGAACAGTCTTAACAAGAAGGAAGACACTAATAAATTGCATTTGCCGTACTCTAATATGTTGCATAGGTTAAGATCTAAAAGTTGTTCCTAGACGTATTTATTTCTTACCATTGTGCGTGAAAAAACTTGGCCTCAGACACTAGCTCAACTCAACATAAACATTCATTGACGTCAGTCTTTGACGTCAATCGCAGGCATTGACGTCATAGGCTCGAATGTCAACAATAGACGAGCCTCTACCTATTAGACTATATAAAGTAAGGTGTCACACCTCTATGCTTGATCAAACGTCTTCACGAGCACAAGATGACACATCGCTCATCTTGCAGTGCAGCAATGGTGTTCATGACACCAAGGTTCTTCACAGATCACTAATTTTAATAAGGTAATTCGAGTTCCTTCTGACTAGCATACTATAAGTTAATCCATGTGTTTACGTTGTATTTCTATTCGACTACCATTGTATTTGTTTTGACTGCACTTCTGACTTAATTTCCTTGTACACTGTAAATATTATCGTTTGTATGCGGGTCAATCTGCTGACCATTGTCTTTCACTTTTCATGTGCATTTGCTTCAGTTTCCTTGTAAATCTAATTGCTTGTTATGTATGTCAAATTATTGACCATTTCCTAAAAAATTTTTTGTTAATAAATAGCCTCTGATGAGGGCAGCACACAACTGCCGAAACGTCAGGCGAACACATTTTACTGACTCGACTTGATTGATAGAGCCCATCCTCTAATATTACCTAGTTCGAGTGATAACTTCATGATGAATGAAAAAAAAAAACTTCAAAAATGAGATAATCATTCTACCTAACGGTCCCACAACTAACATTGAGCTTCTCGCGTTCGCAAAACGTATGCGCATTCCATATTTCAAAGGCGTGTTTATGCGATCTGAACTACGTAAAAATAAAAACCCCATCCAAACGAATGAGTGTGGGATTATTAACTTGGATGATTTGCAGGGGCCTGATACGCATTGGGTGGCATACGTGAAACGTGGACATAAAATCAAGTATTATAATAGCTATGGAAATCTGCCGCCACCTAAGGAATTCATTGAATATTTTGGGAATAATGTGCAAATTGAATACAATCACGATCAGTATCAAAATTATAATTCTGCAATTTGCGGACAACTGTGCTCGCTTTTTTTACGTGATAATACATAAATTACATTCACATTCAAAGTCCAGTATGCACGTGACTGCGCTATGTCGCTGACGCTCACGCTTTCGGGGTCAACGTCTGTTCTTAGTGCAAATTATTTTCCACCGATTGTCCTATCCGATAATGCTCAATATGTATTGGGATTGGTAGATTTTGAAACTTTTAACTCAGTACCAAATGTTGATGGGGCAAATAATAAATTTTATTATGATGGGGGCAAAGAAATTATTATTCCCGACGGGTCTTACGAAATTGATGATTTGAATAGATATTTATCGACACAGCTAGTTGACAATTCAAAATCACCACCCCCCATTGTACTTCGTCCGAACAACAATACATTAAAATGTGAGTTAAAGTGCAAGTATGACATTGACTTTAGTGGGGAGAACAACCTCGGCTCTCTGCTGGGGTTTACAAAGCGACAGCTCAAAGCTAACGTCTGGCATGAATCTGATCGACCTGTCAACATTCTGAAAGTTAATATTATACGAGTTGAGTGTAACATCACGGCTGGTGCATATAGTAACGATCGTCCAGTACACACGATCCACGAATTCTCTGCAAACGTGCCACCTGGCTATAAAATCTCCGAGTCCCCTTACCACGTCATTTACTTACCCGTAAGCCCTCGTGTAATCGACAACATAACAGTTCGTGTTGTGGATCAAGACGGTAATCTCGTCAACTTTCGAGGAGAAGAGATAACAATCCGTTTGCACGTAAAAGTGCAGTGATTTTTCATCATGTTGATATACAAGAACGTGCACAAATATGTGGCAACCATACCCCCATCGCTCAGTATTCAAAGTTTGGTCAAACGAACAACACCATACGCAGTACGTCAATCGCTTACGGCTGATAACGTTAATTTTTTAGAATCCTTGGGATTTCATGTAAAAGATAGATATGGCAAATCTGCTAAACATAAATGCCCTACCAATATTTGATAACAGTGTAACTCGAGTTGAAGTTCATGCTCACGCTCCCTATGCAAGTACATCATATCAAAACAATGACGAGATACGAATTCCGATTCAACAGCAAGATTTGTATGTATTACCATGCGACAGTTTTTTATACATCGAGGGCACACTATTGAATTCTGTACCGGATGCGAATGGTGTCCATGCACCAGCAAAAAATGTGAAACTAATCAACAATGCAATGGCTTTTCTGTTCGATGAAATTAGGTATGAATTAAATGGAGTTGAAATTGATCGATGCAAAAATTGAGGAATCAGCACTAGTATAAAAAACTATTCATCATTGAATGTCAATGCTGGTAAAGCCCTGGAGGTTGCAAATTGGAATTTGTCGGGAAATTTAGTTGAATTGAATCGGGGGTATTTTAATTATTGCATACCACTGCGCATCCTGCTCGGGTTCTGTGAAGATTATAAAAGAATCATCACAAATGCACGTCATGAACTGGTTTTAATCCGTTCAAGATCAGATTCAAATGCTATATTTGTGGGAGAAACGGCTGCAGCCGTAAATCTAAAGCTAACTAAATTGCAATGGCGTATGCCCCACATAAGTGTCGAAGATTTGCGAAAATTGGAGCTGTTACATCTTCTTGAGAGCGGCACATCGATTGAAATTAGTTTTCGTTCATGGGATTTGTATGAGTATCCAGTGCTTCAAGAAACTACTCACCATACCTGGTCCGTGAAAACAGCCGTTCAACTTGAGAAACCTCGATACGTGATACTGGCGCTGCAGACAGGACGAAGAAATAAACTTACTCATGACCCCAGCGTATTTGACCATTGTGAATTAACAAACATTCGCCTATACCTTAACTCTGAGTCATATCCCTATGATAATTTGGATTTAGATTTCACGCGAAAAAGATACGCTTTGCTTTATACTATGTATGCCAAATTCAAAGCATCGTATTACGGTGAGACTGGTAGCCCAGAACCATTGCTTGATTTGGATACATTCAAAACGCATGCTCCGATCGCGGTGATAGATTGTTCGCGTCAGAATGAATCTCTCAAAAGTGCATCTGTAGATATACGTCTCGAGTTTCAGTGTAACGTTAATGTCCCTCCAAATACAACCGCCTATTGTCTAATTATTCATGATAAAATTATTGAATACAGTCCACTGACAAATGTGGTTCGAAAACTGATTTAAATGAACGTGGGGGTGGGATTGTGGGTCTATAAATGCTCGACAAATCAGATTATTTGCAGAAAGGTATGGATAGTCATGGGTCCCACATTTATCGATGTTCAGGGGTTTACGGGACCCAACGATACGTATATTGTGAAAGAAATTGCAGTTTTAAGAAACAATTTTAATTTGCAACATTTTATATTTCAACCTCCATATCCCTGGTCGGCTTTACCTAAAGATAACCAGATTCAAGCGCTTGAGAGTAAAATTTATCATGGATTCAGCTGGAATGACGGAAATATACCCTACTCGGGACTGCTGTATCTTGTACGCCCACATCTACAAGATTCTCCATCATTTTTAGTAATTAATAGGTCTGTTAAATTAATTTTAAAACGATTGTTCAATATTGATGCAGCATATTTAGCAGATAGAATAGAGTCTACTAAACAACAACCGCGGTGTAACAGTCATTCAGGTGACTGTGCGGTTGAAAATGTTTTTAGAATGAATAACCGATGTTGGATGCAAAAATAAAAAACTACATTCAATACAACAAACCATTTATTTAAAATTTTACCCTAAATTCATATTTATCCCATCGATCCAAGAGTGCGTTTAATACAAAATTTGTTGTAAAGAAGGAATAACTGTAAATGCTTAAAAGTTGAAATGCTAATAATGAAATCAAGCATTTGGAGAAATACGTACCACTGATTAGGATCTATTCTCCGCAGTTGAAAGTTCTTGGAAATCCCCTCTACATTATTTATTTGAAAAGAATTAAATACACCAAGCTGATAATGGTCATAACACCAATTTCCCACTGAACGCATTTATTTCTGTCAAGTATCTGAAGGAAGGGAGTAATCAGGCTTCAATTTTTCATCAAAATTACAAAAATTGGATTAATGATATCAAATAGTTTTACTCTCCAACAATAAGGCACTTTGTAAGCGCATGATTAAACGGTCGCGACGCGTGGTGCTCCAGTTCGAATAATTTTTAACAGTTTGCGCTGAATTGCTGTTATCCCTACTCGCATGTGTACACAATTCTGTAGAATGGGGCTACATAGTTTTACAGAATCCATATAACAATGAGATACTTTGTAAGTGTGTGATTAAACAACCATCGAACTAGCATTATCGTGGCGCGTGCTGCTCCAGATCGAATAATTTTTAACAGTTCGCGCTGAATTGCTATCATCCCCATTCGCATGTGCACACAATTCTGTAAAATGAGGTTACATAGTTTTACAGAATCCATATAACAATGAGATACTTTGTTAGTGTGTGATTAAACGGCCATCGAACTAGCATTATCGTGGCGCGTGCTGCTCTAGATCGAATAATTTTTATCAGTTTCTGCTGAATTGCTATTATTCCCACTTCGGATCTAATTTGCTCGCTGACTCTGCTCATGATGCAAATGAGCATTCAGAATTAAACGCTTTCGGTATATCAACGTGAGCAGTCGCCACTAAAAGCTCAACTCCGTTTAAGCTGAACTCCATTTTAAATTATCATTATACACTTAGAATAAAAGTGGAAAAACATTATGTATTTCACATCCTTTATAATTCTGTGTCTCGTAAATTCAATAATTTCTGCTCCAACTGCGGAACGCGAAATGCTGAATAATGGGATAATCCATCAACTGGATGCAACTAGCCTGCACTCAAACGCATCATTTAACTTTAAACAATTCTACCCACCTCCCGATTATACGCGAGGTTCGGAAAAATCTATACCCCATGGCCAATACACCAACGTAATGAATGTTTACAACGGGGGGATCAACCCGAATCAGATTCACACGGCAGCACCTGCAACAACACCGGCGCCAGCAACAACAACACCGGCGCCAACAACAACAGTTAAACGTAAGTTTACTCAAATTGATTTCTTTCTTTGTGATTAATGAGGTCGCGGTGAAATCGACTGGAGTGAATAGAATTTCTGCAATCATTCTGAAATAGGTACCTGTCTAATATCATTGTGATAATATAAATTGATAGGTTTTGAAATTTTCGTATTCCTGAAGATAAGTGGAATCAATATTTTGGTGCTCTCATCATAATTTCATGATTTTATTGATTGTTTAAACAATCCTTTTCATGAAGTTTATATTAAAAAATTTATTTGCGGAGAGATAGATACTTGTCTAATATCATAGTGATAATATAAATTGATAGGTTTTGAAATTTTCGTATTTATGAAATAAGTGGAATTAATATTTTGGTGCTCTCTAACCATAGTTTCATGATTTTATTGATTGTTCAAACAATTCTTTTATGAAGTTGATATTGATTCAAAATTTATTTGCGGGCCGCTACAACACCCCTACGAATCAATGTTATATAAAGTTCAGAGTTTATTCTTATCGCATATAATATTTTCAGCCCGTACCAGCACTGATCAGAGTACCTTCCGAGATTTTGCAGTTCAGTGGGAGCTTGAAGACGCCGAAGGTAAAGTTAGTCGAATCAGGCTCCGGGGTTTCCTTTCTTATACAAAATTTTAATACAGTAAGGAAACTCCCATATTATGAGTATAAAGTGTTGAACCAAATCAATTATGAATTTTTTTGTTCATTGCAGATGAGTAATTCAACTACGAGTTCGCCCCCTAAACGCGATGGTGCACCTCAGTCGTGGCACCATATCGTTCGTGTTAATTTGGATAAACACACGTGTGAGTCGAACTCTAGCGTTACAATCATTATCCATTCGTAGTCTGTTAGTAGAATGGGTTATACATTCATAGTCTGTTAGTAAAATGGGTCATATTTGTAGTTTATTTAGTAGTCAAGGATTGATTTGTGAAATGTGTTTTATATTTGTGTAACATCGAATAAATCATACATTTATTGATAATTATTGATACTTATTACCGTATTTTATTAAGGTCTGCATGCCCAGACAGACAAATTCATTATCGATGACTGAATCCACATCAAAGTCCTCGCTCTTCATTATGACGTTTCTCGCCTCCACTTCACTTAAAGCATCCTTCTCCATCGCTGCACCAAGTTTTTCAACAAATAACTTCGCACGATCTTTAATAGTTTGTTCTTGCATCACGAGTCTGCATATGGTGACATGAATACACGGTAGTATACTCTGCAGCGTTCTGAACGACACCTCCATGATCGTAATATTCGCAGGTGAAGAATACACAGCATTCTTGTTATAGACTTTGCGACAATTCACAAATGAGTCTCCTCTCGCAGTTAACGGAATCGTGTATTCTATTCCCGAATTAGGTAAACTCCCATATTCGAACCATTCGCTAAGAACTTGCTGGCTGCTTAGAAAATTTTCCCAAATACTTTGAGTGAAAACCATTTTATTATTCCGCACCGTGTCCACCAGGGATATTACAATTTGACATGATAAATCACCTTTGACAAGAAGTTCAACTTCTATACTTTTGGAAGAAGATTTATTCAAACGAAACTTCCGATTGAGGATTCCGAAAGATACTTCTTCTTCTTCTTCTTCACCGACTAGTTGGCCAAAATTTGTTCGCTGCTTCTTTGGATTGCATGGTACAGCCCTCTGGGAAGACTGAGGCCGCTTGCAACCTGGGCGACAGGAAATGAGAGTCTGCGCCTTCTCAAAAGGTTCTGGCTGTGCGCAGAGAACCCAATGTTGTTTTCCATCACACATTTCGGTGTGGTGTAGATCGGCATGCGTTGCAAAATTATTCGATGTTGACGCCATTGAAGCTGATGGTGACTATGGCTGCAGGAACTGATCGAACTGATGTAGTTTGTAAAACCATTGCAGTATTTATATTCACTCCGAGAATAATATTCTTTCCACATCAATTTGCTCAAGGATGACTTGGACTGATCCTCCCCATTGATTATTGCTATACAATGTAGGATTTATTCGTGCGTCCAATCAGTTGTGACAAGATTGAGAAGATATTCCCACACCTTGTATATTGCAACTCTGATATTGCAACTTTGTATGAAGACTGACGCATATATTCGAATTAAAATCAGCTTCCATTTACCTGTACTTTCAATCAGCTCACAACCCTGTATGGAGCTTATCACGTCAGTTAAGATTAATTATTATTGAAAAGTGGGCGCTCATGCATAGATCAAAACTGACGCTATGATCCCCGTTGGTTGGGTATAAAAGGCTCCGGATTTATATGCTAAATGACAGTCTTCAACTAATACTCCATGCGCACTGTTCGTAAGCGGCGAGAACTAAAACTGCGAATCGAACTGCTTTTGAAAAATATTGGTGAAGTAAAAACCTTGATTCAGGCGAAATCAGATCTTGATCATATTTTGAGAAGATTAAACACTATAAAATTAATATGAACAACGCCATGGACCTGACGAAAATCAACAAGGTGGGTCGATGTGATGAATACCTTTCCACCAAGAAATTGGCAGATCTTGAGGTCAATAAACACTACCCCGTCACCGGCTTGCGGAAAGTACAAACAAGATTCGGTACAAGAATAACCCTTGATTTGGAAAACGCATTTTCGGCATTTCTACCTACACGCATGTCAAAAGTGCTGATTGACGATGAGGACTTAGTCCAAAAAATGATACTGGCTGCCGATGAGAATCGCCTTCACATGCATAATCTTGGGGGACTATACAACCGAGTAGAATTCAACTATATGTAAATTTAATAAATATCTGAAATGTATCACGCTTACAAATAAATAATCATACATGAATTGTTCTCTCAAGCCTACCTTTATTTAACAATAATTCAGTGTCTATCAGTTCGTAGAATCTGATTTCTGATCAACGTGTAGAACTGTGCAGTTCAAAGACCTAATCAATCAGTTGAACTTGCAGTTCTACGACCTGTTCACCAGAAATTTCCTTCAGCGTCGATAGGGTGCGTGTTCATCACATTAATATAGTACTAGGGCTAAGATTCGTTTACGATAATTTGCGAACAGCTTAGTGGTGGGGGAGAAGGTCTGGTATTCAAAGCCCTACGAAACTGGTTCATCTAGTTGCTTCTGGGTATGAATATGGTGCCATCTCAAAATCTGAGTTACTTGCAATCTGAATTCACAAGTGTGAGCATCAAATAGAACTCCAGAGGAGATTTATTGAAAATGATAAACATCATGGATTTATCTGGTACCACAGACCTATCTGATGCCAATGTGTTCAACGCTGGGCAGTTAGTCGAGGACTCCTCTACCCACAACTTCACCGATGCTGAGATATTTAAAATTGGTCAGTCGGGTCTATGCGGTGAACGTCTTCCCATCGAAAAATCAACTAGCGGTGTGCATATCATCATCAGTTTGCGGAAGATGACAACATTATCGGGGCGCACAAGAATAGTAGCCGACATAATTGGAGGGGACGCTCCTTACGAAACCTTTACCGAAAATCTACCTCCACGTATAACTGCAAGGCTGCTGAGTGATGAGGCCTTATTCCAGAAATTGAAAACGGTTGCTGAAGACGGAGGCGTGTACTACCGCCATGTTTCTAAACGTTTTCGTTCAATTTTATTCACATTGCGAAGTATCCCCAACCTGCCTGTATAATTTGAAATAAATCTTTGAAATATAACATGAATTTGTTGTCATATGCCTTACAATATTTGAGAATCTACTCTTAGTTTGTAGGATAGCTTTGAAATTTGAAACGAGGTATATAACCTAGGTAGTATCTCGACCTTGAGCAATGTGCACTATCTGCGTCGGATATCTTGCAATTGACTTGTTGATATAAAAAAATGTTTCCGGCGAGGGTAACCAGTAGGAATTAACGTACGTCCACCGTCAAAATTCTGATGATCACCTGTCACACAAATATTTTCCAGGGGGATTGTCACGTAAGTAAGCTAAAGGCGCCGGTTAGAACTTTCGAATCTTCATTGCACTGTAGGGAACTTGCACTCACTCACTATACTGTAGATACTATACTGTGAAACTCTTAAAAAATAAGGTAACGTCACTCACCATAGGTACTGGACTGTAATAACTGGTAGGGTTACTCCCATAGAAATTTGCGTCAAAATCTGATGATTGATTGTCACATTGATTATCACATAAAAATCGGGCATAACCAGTGGGATTACCGGTAGGATTACTCCCATAGAAATTTGCGTGAAAATCTGATGATTGAGAATCGAAATTTGCGTAAAAATCGGATGATTGATTTGCGTAAAAATGTAATTATTGATTGTCACATTGATTATCACATAAAAATCGGACATAACCAGTGGGATTAACGGTAGAATTACTCCCATAAAAATTTGCGTAAAATGGTAAGAATTAGCGTAAAAATTCTGATGATCGCTTGTCACACTAATGACATGAACGCGTAGGTAAGAACTCCTGAAAATACTGGACTGTAGATAACCGGTAGGATTACTCCCATAGAAATTTGCGTAAAAATCGGATGATTGATTTGCGTAAAAATCTGATTATTGATTGTGGAGATAACCGGTAGGATTACCGGTAGGATTACTCCCATAGAAATTTGCGTAAAAATCGAATGATTGATTTGCGTAAAAATCTGATTATTGATTGTGACATTGATTTTCACATAAAAATCGGACATAACCAGTGGGATTACCGGTAGAATTACTCCCATAAAAATTTGCGTAAGATGACACATAAAAATCGGCCATAAAGGAGCGGGTTAGAACTTTCTAGAAAAAGGAACTTTCTAGAAAAAGGTAAAGGCGCGGTCATGACTCCTCTACAGGGTGGATCTTGACTCTCATGGTTCTTGACTAACATAGCTATACTACTCAGCGAGTCAGTAAGATTAAAATTAGATCATTTTGAAACTATTGTTCGAGTAGCTGTGGAAAAAATGGACACTGATCTCATTAATGTTGAAACAAAAATCGCACAATGCGAGGAAAAATTTAGAAATGAACAATTAGGCAATTATAGCTTATTAAAAAGTAAGATCTCAGAAAGTAACAAAGTCACTCAGGAATGCATACGAGAGATTGAACATAGGCATAAGACATTTCAAATCGGAGTAGACGCAGACATTAGACGTTTGAGAACGAGAGCTCCAAGCTCATCCGGTGAAAATATAAATTCGAGAATTCTGTCAAAACAAGTAAAAATGCCAACCTACGGTGGTAAAGTGTGGGAAAAGCCCGCAAATTTTATCCGCGAGCTCGAAAAGTATTTTCAATTTCTCGATGTTAGTGACGATCAAACTCGTTTAAGATTTATAAATCAATGCTTAGGTAACGAAGCAAAGGACTGGTGGATTGCGCGGCGCGATGTTATCAGATCATGGGATGAGTTTCGCGATAGATTTTTAAGGAGGTTTTGGGGAGAATCGATCCAGCGTGAAGTCCGGAAAGAGATCGAATTCGGTTATTACATTTCCGATCCGAAGGTAGCGTGGTCGGAGTATGCAAATCGGAAATTTGCGGCTGCCTCAGGTTTAACTCCGCGAATGCCCGAACAAGAGATCGTCCGAAACTTGATCCGACATTTTGATGTGCCGATCGTCGAGGCTGCAAGATGTAGAAACATTGAAGATATCGATCACTTATTAGAATTCTTAGATGAATTACAATTTGGAGGTAGATCAAACGCACCGCGACAGCACAGCCCGAATCACCAAACGAATAGACCGATTACGAATAGTAATTATCGCGTATCGGAAGATAAAGCCAGAACGTCAACATGGCGTAGTACAGGTAACAACACTAGTACGCCGAAACCTTCTCATAGTCGCGACGAGGCGAATACACAAGACGCGAACGATAATAGGCGTAGGGCAAATACACATGAGAATTCCCCTAGGCACGGTAATTGGACAAATTCTAAGATCAGCGCGATTATCGAGGAAACGACCGAGGAACCGATCGAAGAGTTCGACGTGTCGGAAAACTAGATGGCGCTGTGTCTGTCACACCGCGTATTGATATGACACAGCGAAACTATGAAGTCTCCGCGGTAGAATTGAAATGAAGCGTAGTCGAGAGAAAAATGTTCGAAGATCCGGCAGATTTCCTAATTAAGGAAGAGGATGAGGGAAATAAAGAAACCGTACAATGTCCTAAAATGATTATGTATTTGGAAAACATAAAAGTAGCCGCGTTAGTTGACACGGGGAGTCAAGTGACTTGCATATCAGGCGAATGGTATAAACAAAATCAAGACAGTTTCCAAAGTTGTGAACGGTTACCCGTTATTAATTTCAAGGTCGTAGGAGTCACGGCAGGAAAGCCTACTCGGATTAAAGAACAGCTCTATCTTAGCGTAAAACTAGGAAATCTAACAGATCAGATTAGTTTCTTGATAGTGCCAAAGTTAGGTCATGCAGTAATCCTCGGGATTGACACATTACAGCGCTGGAAAGCGGATTCAGATCCTAACACAAACCTATTAAATGTAACGATAAACGAAGTTAACGATTGTATTGCGTTAGACGAAGCTACAGAAGTCATTAAGCTAGTCAAAGCTAAAATATCAGAATTAGGGCCGGCTAACAAAACGCGTAGTGAGGTTCCAGACAGAGACATTAGTTTTGAACTAACCGATGATGAAATCGAAGGCAAAATCTCAGAGTGTCAAGCACTTAGTATTCAACAACTAGATGATTTTGCAAATCTGATTAACAAATATCGTGACATTTTCTATAAGTTACCAGGACGAGTCACTGTGTATGAACACAGAATAAAAATATACGAGGATAGACCCTTTGTAAAGCGGTCGTACCCGATCCCGATTATGCATCGAGATAAAGTCAGATTGGAGATTGATAAAATGTTAAGATACGGAATCATAGAAAGATTGTACAGTGAGTACGTAAATCCGATAGTAGTTGTGGCGAAAAAGTCAGGAGACATTAGATTGGTGCTCGATGCACGTTTTATAAACAAATTAATTGTGCCAGACCGTGATTGCGCCCAATCAACGGAGGTTTTGTTTCAAAAATGCGGAAACGCAAAAGTTATGTCGAGTTTGGACCTCACTGCAAGTTTTTGGCAGGTACCGCTGCATGTAGACTCGCGAAAATATACGGCATTCATGTATGACGGGAAGACTTACCAATACACAGTCACACCGTATGGTTTAAACACAAGCTTGGCTAGCTTAATTAGAGCGTTAGACTTAGTATTGAAAGAAGCAGAACCGTACACGATCAACTTTGTCGATGACATGTTATGCATTTCAAATTCAATAGAATCACATTTAGGTAACTTAGAATCATTGTTTAAATTGTTTCAGGAATATAATCTAACAGTAAATTTCAAGAAATCTTGTTTCTTTAGAGAAGAAATTCAGTTTTTAGGGCATAAAATAACTAAAGACGGGATAAGACCGCAGCCTGAAAAAGTAGAAGCGATAAGCCGTTTTCCAGCGCCGCGAAATATGAAACTACTTCGAGGATTTCTTGGACTGACAAATTATTATAATAAGTTTACAAGCGCATATTCCGATGCAACTTATCCATTATTAGCGTTACTTAGAAAAGATGTCAAGTGGAATTGGACAGATGAAATAAATGATAGTTTCAATCGGGTAAAGAAATTGTTTTGCGATACAATGATCTTGCATCATCCAGATCCGCGCAAAAGATATTACCTACAGTGCGACGCAAGTAATTACGCGGTAGGAGCTGTTCTTTACCAATTGTCTGAGAGAAATGAGGAATTGATTGTTGGTTTTACTAACCGAACGTTAAAAGGTGCGGAATTAAATTATTTCACGACAGAGAAGGAACTGTTGGCTATTGTTAATGCTCTAGGAAAGTTTAGAAGTTTTATACTAGGAGCTAAGCTCACGATTAAAACTGATCATAAGGCGTTGACGTTCCTGCTGACATGTAAGCTTATGAGTTCCCGGTTAGCGAGGTGGGTACTGTTCATCCAGACCTATGATTTCGACATTGAATACGTGAAAGGGAAAGAGAACATAGTCGCCGATATCCTAAGTTGTTATCCGCCTGAAAAACAAGAAAAAGTAGAGGCAATAAATCAATTTAGAATCATTGCGCCACTGGTTAAAGAACCAAGCGTAGAATTATTAGAAAATTTAAAACTGATGTCGAAGCATCAACGGGAGGATCCCGAAATTAAAGAATTGTTAAAACAGGATCTAAAACGAAATAAGTATCTTACCGTGATCGATGATATTCTGTACCACTGTGTGCCAGTGGGCAGATTACGTGTGTATCTGCCAGAAGGATTAGTAAAGAACCTAATTAAAGAGTGTCACGAAATCTATGGGCACGTGGGAGCGTACAAGTGTTATAAGACTTTGGGAGAAAGATTTTACGATCCGAAATTCGCAAAGGTGATTCGGGGGGTATTGTCAAGGTGTGATAGATGCCAGAGGTGTAAAGTACCGAACCTTTACAGTTACGCGAACATGCAGAATATAGTACCTGAGGGAGTTGGCGACTTAGTTCCGATCGATTTCTTCGGCCCGCTACCTGCAAGTAAAGGAAACTATAAGTGGCTTCTCGTAACCATAGATGCATTTAGTAAATACGTGCGACTTCACCCACTGAAACTCGCAAATGCGCAATCCACTATCAATTGCATATTTAATCAGTACATCCCAGAGTTAGGTCAACCTAAGCGAATGCAATTCGATCATAGCACCCAATTTACTTCTAAAATTTGGATCGAAAGAGTCAAAAAAGAGGGTGTTATCCCCATCTTTCGTCAATAAGACACCCGCAAGGGAATATAGTAGAGAGAATAAATCGTGAAATCGGTAGGTTTTTCAGAACTTTGTTAAAAGAAAAACACACAGCCTGGATTAACTGGGTTAACATCATTGAAAGTTGTATGAATGAGGTGTACCATGAAACAATTGAGTTCGCTCCTTGTGAAATACAATAAGGAAAGAAGCCGACACGATTTTGGCAACATTATTTTACTGATCAAAAATTAGATTTAAAATATGAAAAGAAACTGACTTTAGTCAAGGAAAGAATCCAAAAAAAAGGCAAGCGTCGTGCGGATCGTTTTAATGCAACGCACAAGATGGCTCAGTTTAAGATAAATGATCTAGTACTGGTAAAGGCGTTAAATGTTTCTGACACACAGAACAAACGTATGGCTAAGTTCTTTACACTTTATGAAGGGCCGTACAGGCTTAAGAGACAGGTAGGCGATGCAACTTATATCCTCGAGCACCCTGAAACAGGCATAGAAAGAGGAAAATTCCATGTGAATATGTTTAAATTGTATTTGCCTGACAGCATTTGAAATTTAAAGCTGATAGATAGAAAAAGGTCGTGAGAAACGTTAACAAGCGAGTTCAAAACATCAAATACAAATTTGAACTTACCTAGCATGATTGTAGACTTTTGAGCTATACCAAGGGTACAGGAGGTCATTTAGCAGGGGGGTATAAATTGGCGCACTAATTGGCGGGTGTCATTCGTCAATTATACCAGCAGCATGTACGGGTACGTTAGCGTCCAGGATAAGGCCACCCAAACCGTGGATTCTATCGACCAGGTGCAGGATCCGAATAATAACGAAATCGTTATAAAGCCTTCGGGAAGATTCATTCCTGGAGATGGACTGCGTCGGAAAGGCAGAGGTTTCCAGACCAAGGTTTTCAAGTCGGAGGTTAAAAGGCCTGAGCCGGAAAAACAGAAGGTAATCATACCTAAGGCTGTAACCACAAAAAAGCCAAAGGTGGAAGTCGCCAAGAAGGTCGAGCCGGTGTCGTTCATGCCATGGAAATTAATTCCAATTGACGTGCATGTGCGTACGGAAGAAGAGAAGTTGGCTTACAAAAAGAAGATGGATAGATTCCGACTTTTTGGTACCGTGGATCTGCCATCACTACTAACATCGCCTCCACCGGCTTTGATATCGCCTTTCCCGCCATCACCAGCACCATCAACATCCCAGATGCCGTCGACGTCAACGCCGATACCGTCAACGTCGACATCGACACCAACATTCAGGCCGTCATCACCCGGTACACCTGAATGGATCAGAAACTTTGATTTCTCTGATCCGCTGGGCCTCAAGAAAAACTGAGAGCGGATGGATGAGAGGAGAGAGAGGGAGAGAGTAGACTGAACACTAACCGAGGTAAAGAAGACTCGTAGCAACTGGATCTGCACGAAGAATTATTTGCACATGATGAAGAGGATGAAAATCAATCAGCTGCAAATAATTAGGGGGCAATGTAACATATCAGCTGTCTCCGAGTCAGGTCGGCGCGCGCACCGGCAGCACGACCGAACGATAGACCAGGATTACGTCACCGCAGGTATAAAAGCGACGCGGACAGGCTGCTCGTGAGCAATTATCGCCTGTCGGGATAATCTCGCTCAATTTCTATTAACTTCACTTTTGTAAAATCGTATCGGTGGTCTTCACCGAGCGATTACTTAGAGTCATTTTGATTTCGAGTCAGATAATGTAAAACGCCTGTCGGGTTTTCATTTCAATATTATTTCAAACTTAGCACAAGCCAAAAAGCGGCATAAAAGCATAAAAACTAGAGTCAATAACCTTATCGCCTGTCGGGATAATAGAGAAAACAGAAACAAGCCTAGCTTAGTGAACACTTTGTAAATAGAGAAAACCGTTAGCGGTAAAAATAGCTTTTAAGAATAATTTCATAATCTCTTTTGTATGATTTCTTTATTTGATTTCTTTTGATTAAAAAATTGACTGGATGTTCATCTGATGAATTCATGATTTTTCCTTATCACTCCTGAATTAGGTGCACTGCATCGATGCTGATTCTACTCGATATTATCCGCATTCGCTGTTAGTTCACTCTATTTTAGGATTTCCCAACACTCAGGTTCAGGTATACTGCATCAGTGCCAATCATATTCATTGTGATTTGCATCTGCTGTTGGTCTGCTCTCAGCTCTGGTGTCTTAGCTTATCTGACGAAGGTTTCAGAGAAGTCAACGCTCGAACAAATAAATTTAATGCAACAACCACGACCTTCTGTCCATATTTCGAATTGAATAATTATTAAAAAGACCCAAAACGTTGCAGTATAGCTGATATAGAAGACGATGGCATTTTAGGAATAGACTCTCTTTCTAAACACGAATGTGTTATTTCCACGGTCACTAATTCATTAACATCTGGTCATAACCAAGTCTTTCTATTAGTAAATAGATCGAAAGCCCCTTTGTTCAATTCACTTCCGCAAATTCGCGAAATAACTAGTTCTGCCAACACTAATTCTCCTACTTTATTTGAAAATCTGATAGATCGTTCATCCGTAAACCTTACCAGAGATCATATAGATAGTGTCGCTGCTCTCATGTCAGATTTGGAAGAATCTTGCGCAAAAAACGAAATTAGTTTAGGTCGATGTACTCTAGCTCGTCATAAAATCGACACCGGAGAAAATCTTCCTTTCAAACAAGCTGCACGAAGACTACCAATCAATGGACGAGAAGAAGTAGCTAAATTGGTAGAAGACATGTTGAAGGACGACATCATCGAACCGTCTTCTAGTCCTTGGGCTTCCCCGATCGTCATCGTAGACAGAAAGGACGGGAAGAAAAGATTCTGCATCGATTATCGAAAATTAAACGACCTAACCAAGAAAGACTCCTTTGGAAGAAGCTCGTAGGAGACAGAAAGATTTCAAAGAGGTGGAAGCTCACCTTTTGTTAAAAAATGTCCGTAGATTTACAGAGAATTCTATTAATTTCGGGGTTGATATTATTGTTTATTTGAGATTAGATCCTAAAATAGCTTATTCTCGTATCCTTTCCCGCGCATGGAGCAAAGACGACGCTATCCCTTTAGTTTACCTTCAATTACTTCACGAGGTGCATGAAGAGTGGTTAGTCACTAAATCATTTTTGTTTCTTCCTGCTGCTGTTTTAATTTTGGACGCTTCTTCCTCAGCAGAAGATGTTTATAAACAGTTTTGCGAGGTTATGGATACCTCTAGTAGTTAGATTACAATCGATATCAATTTTGAGGTTAGAATTTTACTCTCTGAAGTTCGCTGAGATCGATGATCGATTTTAGTAGATTCCAGTGGCGCGTTCGGCTGCGCTGTGCCGGCGTGGTTCGGTGTGGCCCCGGTCGGGTACGTTTTGGGATGGGATCTCGGATTTTATACACAGGCACAGGGTATCGATCTTTGATTCATATCGATATGGTTTGATGCACGATTTTTATAAATAATTTTAGCGCACTTTTCTGATTTCTCGGGTGGGTTATTACGGGTATAACGGTGGGTATAAACGGATACGATTGACTTATCACACGGGGTCGTCGCAATTTTTATGTTGAAGCGAGAAATCTGAGCGAGCGAGTGTGGTTGTTGTCTCTAACCATAACCTTTTTCCCCAGGAATTTAAGTCTGCTTCAGATTTCTTCAGATTGGTACCTGGATATCTGATCCCCGATCTTTTTCCGGCCCAATTTGTATTCCTGTCCCAGATGAGATCGTTCCTTTTTATTCATATAGCGTTAAAACCTATTTAATTCCGTTTTCATAACGTATTTGTTATTACAAACGTCTCGATATTTGTGAAACTCATATTCGTTCTCCCAAATTAGGTCGTTCAATTAATTTTGAAGAGACAAACGAATACAAATAAATGATGTAAAATAACAACAAGCATTATTATAAAAACAGTGCTGTTTTACACGTAAGACTGTTAACACACACCTCCTCGCATTTTCCAATAAATCCAATTTTTCCCTTACAATTTCATTGACTTCGACTTGAATCTGTTATTTCAGCTCAGGACCCATATTTACTTATTTCAATTCCACTCAAACCTTTGTTTGAATATTACTATTTAGCCCTTAAAAGCTAAAAACGTTACAGTATCAAGGACCGAGGAGGGCTCAGAGGGCCGAAGGAGGCCCAAAGGGCCGAGCGGAACTGAGGAGGCCCTGGAATCCGACACGGCGGCGGCGGCGGCAGCGGCGGCGACTGAATTATATAATATAGAAGGATATATCAAACATCGACGATCGGGTTTTATTTTAGGTTAGTTTAGGTTAGGTTAGGTTACGTTAGGTTAGATTAGGTTGGGTTAGGTTGGGTTAGGTTAGGTTAGGTTGGGTTAGATTTGAAGATTTGAAAAAGCCGAGCGGAGGCGGGGTCATGTGAACCCCTCCCCGCCAGCCGAGCGGCGCTAAGGTGGCGGAAGGGGGGGGGGGGGGGGGTGAGCGGAGTCGAGGAGGCCATGGAATGTCTGACACGGCGGCGGCGGCGATATATCTTTACAATACAGAGAGATATATACTAGGGGGTCTCTGCCCCTCTGCGCGTTTCGCGCGCCCACCCCCCATGTGATATGCACTTTTATTATTTATTCGGGTCTCAAAGTAACGGCCATTGTACATCATTTATAAAATGCATACATATTATTAACAAATCATAATGAAAAAAAAAAAAAACAGGAATTTCAGGTTGTTCTATTCGAAATATTCCGAAAATTAGATATGATGTCAATCAGTCAATTATGCTAATAAGTTAATGTACAGTAATGTTCATCGATGGTGTCCCCGTGGCTCACTTTTTTCCCAGCCGTTCTTTGAATCGAGTTTTACTTCTACGAATATCTTATTCGTCCATGACCAGTGGAACCTTCAGGTTGTTAGGAATATGACAGCTGCGAGGTGAAGAAGAGTCACGAAGTAAGCCCCTGGTCATTGGCAAATAAAATATTTGTAGAAGGGAAATTTGATTTGGAAAGAGGCTAGGAAAAATAGTGAGCCACAGGGACACCATCGATCAAGATTACTGTACGTATATAGAGTACAGAAGTGGTCTTCAAAATGTTTGGCAAGTATTCTAAGAATCGTTTTATGCACGTTGAATCTTACGGGCCTGTCAATGGATCACGTAGTCCCGAAGGGTGGGGTAACAGTAGGCAAGGAAAAACCTGAAAATAATAATAAATGAATGAGGATGATAACAATTCTTGGAACAGTCTTCACCACTTTGCAGTATTTAACTCGCCGTGTTTTTGTTCAAAGTGGTTTCGTCAAAAAGCCTAATCCACTATATATTTTCCAAAATCCATAGAAGATCGATTACACCACCATGAAACCGAACGGAGAAACACGTGACGCAAACCGTAACTATATTCATTGTAAAAATCATTTGTCCCGAAATTTATATGTGACTGAAACATACCTATTTATTTTACCTTGTATTGTAATTTTTTTTAATTCAAAACGGTATAAAATCATATCTTCAATTATGTCTTAATCATCCAAGCATACCACAAAGGTATTTACAGTCCGCTCCGATAATAGGGCCACTATCAATAGGGCCGCTTGCCCAGGTTCTCGCTCGAGCTCAACCCCCACTACTGACTGACCTCGGATTTCATATTCGTCTCTGTCAATAGGGCCGAACGTTCGCTCAATGAAATAGCATATAATTTCACGGCGGCCCTATCACCGGAGTGCAAAGTGAATTTCGACGACGTGAACGCGCGTCAGTAGTGGAGGTACCCGAGTTCCAGGAAAAATACTCCCCTAACCGCCCATAGCCGGCCCTATTATCAGAGCGGACTGTATAATAAAATCACACATATTTTCTTCGGTGTAATTACAATAACACTGAATATGTCTTGGCGAAAATCTTCAAGGCATAGCTCTCATAGTCAACCACGTAATCGATCCAAGAGTACGGACCCAATACTTCCTTTCACCACCACGGAGTTTTTGAACCAAAACATCAAACCTCACGATAAATTTGTGTATGTATCCCAATAGAATAAAACTCATAGGTTATTCAACTATATATTCATAATCGAGAACAAGTTATTATTCAAACTTTAGTTCCGTCGTTGGTTACGTGAAAACACTCAACAAAATCAAATCCATCAAAAGTCAAGATTCGAAAAATCTACAACTTTTTAAATTCATGCTCGATAATAATGATGGAAGAAAATTATCGTGTTTTGCTTGGAATGAAGATGCTGAAAAATATAAGGATGAAATAGAATTACATCAGGTATGAATATGAATATTAATTTATAAGATTATATTTCCGAACGTTCCTAGCGATGGATGAAAATTGATAACATATAATCAAATTTTTCAGATATTGTGAGTCCAAAATTCAGTTTCCAAACCCGCGTCAAATTTTAACCATGGAAATCTTTCATATGAGCTCCAATTGAAATATTATACAAAAATAAACGTGTTGGGAAAATTTAATGCTCTACGGCCCGAGGTCAAAATTCTGAAAATTACTCATTTGGAAGAAATCTGTAACAAACATGGATATATAGGTACTACAATCACTGAACCAAACGGAATTTTCCTCGTAACAAATCTAGCTATTGTTCATGACTATTGAAATTTTTTTGAAACCGAAGCTTATCTACGTGATGAATTTTTCGTACCCGATAAATCTTGCCCTGGAGTGTTCTCGGCGTCTATCACTGTCGGGCAATCTCAAATCGAAATTATTCTGAAAAATGCGGATCAAAATTTTCCCATAAACCAAGGCCAAAAAATTTAAATTACTGGACAAATTGGAGAGCATGGTGAATAATGATATGAATAAAGCCAACAATCTTTTTTGTGTTCATATTAATCAAGCGGTATTTACTATAACAATTTATTGAACGTGATTGTTTATCGATAATTCGAATCTTTACATCGAAATTCAGAAAACGGAACATGTCAAGATTTTGGAAGCAAAAATGAAACTTCAGGAACTGCTCGCGGCCGGCGGTCTCTTACAAAGGAACGAAAATTTAAATTTAAATAATTTTGTTTGGTTAATTTTGAATGAACAGTATATTTGAAAGTTCCATTAGCTTCACAAATGTAATTTTGTTAGTACGGTAACCGTTTCTACCTATATATGTATAACAATATATAATGGATTAGGCTTTCCGAGGATATCACTTTAAAAAAAACGCTCCGAGTTACCTACTGCAAAGTGGTGTGGAAACGGTAACTGTTCCAATAATTGTCATTATCCCTATTCATACATATTATTAATTCCAGATTTTTCCCTAACTACTGTTACCCTACCCTTCCGGGTTTACGCGATCTAAAGAGATGCCCTTAACCTTCAGCGTGGATAGAACTATTTGAGGAATAGTTGTCGAATATATCGAAGACCACTTCTGTATTACATATATACACCGACTGATTAGTATAAGTGACTGATTAACATTATATGACATAACTGACTAATTAATATTGATAACTTATATATAATTTATATAACTCTTACTTATTAATATATACCAATCCGTACATCAGTTATTTTTCAATTAGAATAGAATCTTGACGTGTATTGTATAAAATCAAGACGAATTGTGACAAATCTATTCAAGTTAGAGATACAAACAAAGTTATTCAAAACTGTTCAATCATTTGTCAAATCTTTTACGCGAACTGACTTTATTTATTTACAGATTTATCAATTCATCATAAAATAAACATGAATATGTTTGAAATTTAATTGATTATTGAACATTATAATTGTATCATCATGACAGTATTCATTTATTATAAAGAGTAAAGCTGATTTCTAATAATTATCAGTCATTGCGGTTTGTAATGAATTATTGCTGTCGTACAGGTCATCGGCCTGGTAGTTCACGTATTTCAGGTCTCAATTTATAATAAAATCAATATGAACATCTATTGTAATTGTAATACAACGTGATTCAGATTCGGATCCAGTCGTCCAGATCCTCGGCCTCGTAGTTTACGTTTTCCATGTCCTCCGCTTTGTAGTTCTCGTAGTACAGGTCTTCTGCTCTATATATCAAACTTCAAAGCATCCATATATCAAGGCGCAAAGCAGCCAAATATGCATGCGCAAAGCAGCATGGTTTTGGTCATCGGCTTCGTAGTTCACGTATTCCATGCCATTTGTCTCGTAGCTTTCGTAGTACAGGTCCTCTGCTTTATATACTATGGCGCAAAGCAGCCATATATTCATGCGCAAAGCAGCATGGTTTTGCTATATTTTTCTATGGATAAAAAGCAATTTATTCATACGGGATACGGGACAAATGGTAAAGATGATAATTCTCCTGTATCTAGCAAAATCTTAGGGATGAATGATTCGTATCTATACACATATTCAATTTCTATTCTATATTACTAAGATTTTCGATTATCCTCGGACTCTATTATATCTTTATCGTCGACGCGTCTTCGTGCCTCTCTTTCTTGCCATTCTTTTTCTTCAAAATCATGTAATATTTCTGCCCGTTCCGCGTCACGTTGGGCTTCCGCGACTTCCGCGAACTCGGCTAACAGCTCTTGCTCTCTAACAGATTGTTGTATCTGTTTCATGTGTTCCATGTATTCAGCGTGTCCCAATATTTCATCGATTTCCAAATTTGTTAAGTCGTCTATTATAGTAATTTAACTAATCTTTAGTGATATCACGCTTTAATTAATTTATTGATCACGCTATTACGTAATTAAATACATATCAGTATTACATACTCTGCTCCACTGATGGCAATGCGATCGACCGGCGCCGTTCCAGCTCTGGTTCCAGCATTGCTAACGCTTCTACCAATCCCACATATATTGTGCCCAATTCTTCGTGTGTTAGTCCGTCTATTATGATAATTTGATCAATTTTTAGTGAATTCACATTATGTGACGGTTTCTTGTCGGTTGATTCAGTAATCAAATACATATTAATATTACATACTCCGCGCTACTGGTGCCAATACGATTAATCCCCCTTCCAGCTCTGTTTCCAGCTCTGCTACCGCTTCTACCAATTCCGCATATAGTCCGCCTATTTCTTCGTCTGTTCGTCTGTCTATTATGACAATTTAACCAATTTTTAGGGACTTCACGCTTTTTCGTCGTTTGGTTCGGTGATCAAATACATATAGATATTACATACCCTGTTCGACCGGTTCCATTATTCAAATCTCCTAATTGTTCAATAAGCCTATGATATTAAGTTTTTGAAATTTATCCACGTAAATTTATTCATTATAGGATACGAAAGTAAATGAAGAACCTCGAAACACAAACCGTAACTATATTTTTGTTAAAAATGACGAAAATTTGTCAAATATCGAATATTAGCGCTCACGTTTTGTTCTTTTAGGTTCGATCCATAACATCCTTAACATAAAAATTCCTGTGTTCTATTGGGACTCCAAACCGGCTATTTTTTTGGAGTCCCGCATTTCGTGTTTTTTATTAGTGGTATTTAGGCCCTTTAGGCCTAATCCACTTCATATTATTAGTTTATTAACGCACACACAATATACAGTTTAGTTTATAACATTTATGGAAGAAGGTCAAATGTTCAATACAGATGTTACTTTTTTTATTTGGGTTTCTTGAGTCTGAAATAATGTTAATTATAAATTTTCAAATTTGTACTTTCAAATTGAATTTTGAATTGATAATATATTTGAAAGTTCTATTATCATTGTAAATGTAACTGTTTCATTAAGGTAAACGTTTGTATTTATATATTTGGTTTCTTCAATAAGCCTCATCCACTATATAGTTCCGATACGTATATAAATACAAATAAAATAACGCGTCGAGTTACCTATTGCAAAGTGGCATGCATTCCGCCATCTGTCGGTTATCCTGATAGAGTTACATGACAGTTATTCATCGGCCGATCACTGACATTAGTGCGATCGATCAAGTGAAGGCTCATTTTTCTAACGTTAATTTTCGCGGTCACGTTTTGTTCCGCGTAGCCACGTAACGAACAGATGAGATTTGTTTCATTCATATAGCGGCTCTCAAGGGAGAATGTCCGGCTTGTCCGATAGTGTAAGTATTGATAATTATTAACTATGTGTTAGCGGCTAACGGTTCAGCCTCGTCAATAGACGACTAATCCCTTTTTTTTCTGTTGCTATTATTGTATGGACGGCGGGACTAACTGAAAGTCCAGCCAGTCTAGTTCTGACAAGCGAACACTACGGACGTGTTATTTAATTTGTTCCGAATAAACTCATTTTTGGTTATTTAAATCGTCTTAGGTTTTTGATTCACAAATCACCCAAGTTACCTAACATATGTTCAATATCAATATCTTCTGCACTTTATCGCATTAATTATTTTTCAGTTGTCTGATATACATAATTTTGAAATGGGAGGGGAGGAGCAACAACCCCAGCAGCAGCAACAACCCCAGCCGCAGCAACAACCCCAGCCGCAGCAACAACCCCAGCACCAGCAACAACCGCAGCAGCAGCAGCAGCCCCAGCAGCAGCAGCAACCCCAGCAGCAACACCAACAACAGCAACAGCAGCAGCAGCCGCCTGCAGAGGATGGTACGGACACACGAGTTGCATATTGTTATTTACATTAAATCAGTTTCAATTCGTATCTGTTTGACTTATAATCTTTTTTTTCAGCGCAAGGACCACGCCGGCACCAGCGGGCGGGTCGGTGGTATTGAGCCCGGAGGGCCCATTACCGCCAATCGAACGTCGTAAATTTAATGTTTCGGATTGCCAACCCGTACCAGGGTTGGCGCCGCGGTCGGAGCCGGGGCCGCGGCAATGATCGCGGGGGTGGCGGCTCTTCCGTTTAATTTACGTTTATCATGTATATTTATGTTGTGTTATGTGTGGTGTTTATATTGTGTTATGTTATAAATAAAAAATTATATTGTGTGTTTATCAGGGTGTGCCAAAGAATGACGATATTTTTTTTTTTTTTCACTCCTACCCGAAAATATCAGAGAATATGCCCAAAAAAAAATTCTGTCAGAGGCGGAGCTCTTAATTTCAATTTTAAGAACTCTTCCACGGAACTTGAAGTTTTGCCATTTCAATAACACGGGAACCAGGGTTTTTAACAGTATTTTGTTCCGTAAAGTATAAAGAAATTTTTTTTTGATAAAATGAATGAATGGATCATATTCAGCACTAAATTCTGGACAAAAAATGTTCTAGAGCCAAATTTTCATCGTTGATATTGAAGTTTCTACAGATCTTTGGAACTGAAAATTTTAAAATTTCACGTTTTTTGCATTTTCCAACTAAACTATTTCAGATAAAAAAAAAATTGAAAATAAATTTTGTAGTTTGTCTGACGGCTGACACAAAAGTCCGATAAGAATTTTTCGTATCATCACAAACAACAATGTTACAGGCTCACAAAGTACCATTTTTATGAATTTTTGCTCTTATCAAAGATCTGTAGAAACTTCAATATCGACGATGAAAATTTGGCCCCATAACATTTTTTGTCCAAAATTTAGTGCTGAATATGATACATTCATTCATTTTATCAAAAAAAATTTCTTCATACCTTGCGGAACAAAATACTGTTAACAACCCTGGTTCCCGTGTTATTTAAATGGCAAAACTTCAAGTTCCGTGGAAGAGTTCTTGAAATTGAAATTAAGAGCTCCGCCTCTGACAGAATTTTTTTTGGGGCATATTCTCTGATATTTTCGGGTGAGAGTGAAAAAAAAAATATCGCCATTTTTTGGCATACCCTAGTGTTTATATTGCGTGGTATGTGTTATGTTATAAAATAAAAAAATAAAATTATGAAAAAAATGTTTCATTATGTGTCATGTTATAAAATAAAAAAAAATTATAAAGTTACATGCTATACGTCTAATGCAAAAAAATGTATAAACTACGTTACATAATAAAAATTAATCATGCTAATTAGATAATTTATTATGTTAATTATAACGTAATAAAATAATCAGTAATTAATAATTAATAATTGATACCTATCTCCTAATCATTAAAAATGAAATTGACAATAATATATATTATAACTGTATGATAATATCTATTTATTTACAGATTTTTCGATTTTTTACAGAATAAACATGAACACCTATTATAATTGTATCATCATTATAGTATTTATTTATTTACAGAGAGTAGAACTGATTTTTGATAAGTTTTAAGTCATTCCAGTTTATCGAACAGTAATTAGTCGTCCAGGTTTACGGTCTCGTAGTTCAGGTATTTTTGTCCTCCGCTTCGTAGTTCTCGTAGTCCAGGTCCTCTGCTTTTCAACTTTTCTTATAAAAATCGAACTAAAATTGTCTAAAAGCTTCGACGAATGCGATTCTATCAATATCTCCAATAGTTTCGCCAAGTTCGATAGACCTGACGAAATAGAATAAGATAACAGAATATTAGAATCGGTATTTTTTGTCAAGAAATCAAAAATTTTACCTCTGGCCTGTTTCTATCCTGCGTCATTCATAAATTAGCCGTTTTTTCAAACCATTCGTAAATAGCGTCCGTAATATGAGGCAGAACTTTGGGAATTGTTTTCTGCCGTCTTCGTGCCTTTAATCTTTCCTCCCATTCTTCTTCTAACTCGGCTCTGTGCTTGGGATTTTCATCTGCAAAATCGTATAATATTTCTACCCGTTCCGCTTCCAGTTGGGTTTCCAGCTCGGCTTCCAGCTGGGCTTGCTGTACTTGGCATTTTGCCCATATTCCGCTGATTTCTTCGACTGTTAATTCATCTATTATGATAATTCAACCAGTCTTCAGTGATGTCATGCTTTTCCGCCTTAACTTGGACTTAATTGTTATCTATCATGATAATTCAATCAATCTTTAGTGATGTCACGCTTTTCCGTCGTTCCCGGTTCGGTAAAGGATTACATACCCTGCTCGACTGGTTCCATTATTCAAATCACCTAATTGTCTAATAAGTCTATATAATATTGAGCTTCTGAAATTCATCCACGTCAATTTATTTATTATAGGTTATGAAATTAAATGAAGAAGATGAATCTCAGGTATTCTACGTCGTAATCGTAGTTCTCGCAATCCTCATAAAAATCGAACTGAAATTGTCTGAAAGCTTCGACGAATGGGATTCCCTCAATATCTCCAATAGTTTTGCCAACTTCGACAGACCTGACGAAATAGAATAAGATAACAGAATATTAGAATCGATATTTTTTGTCAAGATTTTTACTAAACTTATTAATTCATCAGTATTAGTTAAGAAATCGAAAATTTCACCTCTGAGCTGTTTTCATCCTGCGTCACTGATAAATTAGCCGTTTTTTCAACCCATTCGTGAATAGTGTCCGTAATATATGTTATAATTATATATTACAGGCTATGAAATTAAATGAAGAATCTCGAAACGTAAACCGTCGAATTATCGAATATCGATCGTTTAATTATCGTTGATTGGATCATTCAGATTCGGATTCGTAGTTTCAATAGTTAATTAATTGAGAAACTCAATGAGTGTTGAGGAGCGTAAAGTGAACTATAGGGTGACACAGATTCGGATTTGCAGGTTGTCCAGGTCCTCGGCTTCGTAGTCCGTTTTATATATTATGGCGCGAAGCAGCCATATATTATGGTGCAAAGCAGCCATATATTGTGGCGCAAAGCTGCCATATATTATTGCGCAAAGCAGCATTGCTTGCTATATTTTTCGGAATCTAATTGCCTCAGAGCTTCGACGAATGTGATTCCTTCAATAACTCCAACAGCTCAGCCAAGTTCCAAGATACAGACCTGAGATAAGATAATAGAATATCAGAATTGGTATTCTCTATCAAAGTATTAGTTGAAAAATCAAAAATTTTACCTCTGGCCTGTTTCCATCCTGTGTCGCTGACTGATGTGCCATTTTTTCAACGCATTTTTGAATAGCGTCCGTTATATGAGGCACAACTTTTGAAGTAAGATATATCCAAATATTATTTGAAAAAAAAAAAAAAATCGGTCCTCAAACCAAAGCAGCATTATCTTCCTATATTTTTCGGAATCTAATAATAATAATAATAATAGTTTCATGCGTTTCAATCAGCCACGTATAATGGCGCAACGTAGCCAGATATTCATGCGCAAAACAGCATGATTTTGCTATATTTTTCTATGAATGAAAAGTAAACTCAATCAAAAACCTCATCCCATACTATATTTTCAATTATATCTGAATTTGTTGAAACATTTTCGATAAATAGTTTATCCTTATTTTTGCATTTTGATAAAGCTACGTATAATTGCCCGTGACTAAAAAAATCTCTGCAAAAATGAATTCCAATTTTGTTAAAGCTTTGTCCCTGAGATTTGTTAATCGTCATTGCGAAAGCTAATATAATTGGAAATTGCCTACGGTATAGTATAAATGGTGAAGAAGAATGTTCCCCTGTATCCATAAGAATTCTCGGAATGAATATTGCGTTACCAATTTTCGACCCAGTAATTATTTCAACTTCTATATTGAATTTGAATAGTCTTAAAATTTTCAACCGAGTTCCATTACACAACCCATTATTTATACTCCAATTCCTAATCAGCATCACGATGGCACCTATTTTTAAAATCAATTTATGCACGGAAAGTCCCGGAAATTTCAAAAAATTCAAATATTCATTAGGATAATTTAATTGAACATCTTCGTCGGTATCGTCTATTCCTTTATACTTCGCGTAATCAATACTATAATATGTTTTTTCTTCTTTATTGATTTTTCTCAATACCCTATCGTTTAATTTGTGTATGTCTTCATTGTGATATGCCAAAATGGCACAATTTGACAAATTTTCTGACTTGTCAATAATCGAACCATAAACTTCTTCACAAATATCGTTAGACTTTCATTCTGGTGGTATGATGAACGATTTAATTTTTCACAGAAATGATGCGAAATCAATGTTATTCGCTCTCATTAGTTTCGCATTTTAATATTTCAAAACTCTCCGATAAGTGAGAACATTTTATTGTTTCCTGAATCGTGTTAAATTTGGAACCGTTTTTTACGACCGGAAGGATTCGACGAAAATCTCCTCCCAAAATAACTAATTTACCTGTAAACGGAAGATTTTCGAGATCACAACAATCTCTTAGGGTTTTGTCAATAATTTCTGAAGCTTTTTTGGGAATCATAGAAGCCTCATCCCAAATTACCAACATCCAATATTAATTATTAACATCGCATTCCCGTAATTTTTTCTTATCGAAATCTAACTTCAAAAATGATGACTCGATGTTTGATAAATCTAAGGGTAACCGAAAAGTTCTATGACTTGTCATACCACCGGGTAATAAAATTGATGTTATGCCTGTCCATGCCATAGATATAATTTTCTTTCCTTTGCTTATGAAATAATGTATTGATGTTTTATATAAATAGGTTTTTCCTGTACCACCCGGACCGTCAATAAATATAGTTCGTTTCTTATGTTCATCGGTTATGTAGTTGAAAATTACCATTTGTTCAGCATTAAATGTTTTTATCAATGTCTCGTACAATTTTTTATTGGTTGATAATATAATCTTTTCTTCTTCTAAATTTTGATTCATTATTATTTCCTCTGGTTCAGGAATTCCAAATTCAGAGCAGTTTAATCATTCCAAATTTAAAATATTATTAATTTCTGTCAAAGCTTTGTATTCCGCGTTATTCTTGAAACCTTCGCAGAAATATGGTTTAAATTTTTCCCAAATTTGATTGGGAACGGATGATTTATCCGAAATAATAAACCACGCGGAAAATTTTCGTAATTGCTTTAGCATTATAACGTCACATGCTCCTTCAAAAATATCGGAAATATTCTTGTCTGTCTCAATTAACCCCATCGCTATTGCAGTTTCTTTATAAGTTAAATAGTTCATTCCTTCGTAACTTTTTAGGTCATTAAAATTCAGTGCTTCTTTTACACGATGTAGTATTAATTTTAAATGAAAGCGTTCTGTATCTTTCGAACCTACGTTATTCATGCGTCCGATAATTTTCGAAAGAGTTTTTCACTTTACCCAAGTTTTCCTAACCGGATCGAAGAGGTAATTTTTAGGTATGTTTACGTATAAACTTTTTTTGCATTTTCGACTTTATTATTCAATTTAAACCAAGCGGTCAGGGTTGTTTCCTGGTTCTGTAGTGCTTTCTCTTCTTTGTGTTCTTCATAAATGATTCTTTGTTGATTTTCTGTGTGAACTGCCAAACGAACTATACTGTGTGATCTTCCTGAAAGTGGTAGTTCTTCGATCCGCCAAGCAGCTTCCATAGGGCTTAAATAACGACTATCCATGTATTCCGTAATTTCGTGATAAATTTCGTTTTCTTTAGTTTTTTTAATCTTTTTCTGTGAATTTTTTCAATTTTACGTGTGCCCGATCATGTCCTTCATGTAAATATTTATAAATATATTTAATGCTCATAATTGAAGCACAATATCTAACATTTAGGTGACAATTATATTAGTAGATAGGGTGCAGTATGGCTCCTATTTTATTGCCCCCCATAAAATGGCCCCGCGCTGGAAAGGGGGAAGGGGGAAAGGTGTGGGGGGGGGGGGGGTCGCCGGTTCTTGCGGCCGCCATTTTTTTTTTTTCCAAAAGTAGACCAACCTATGGATTCATCCGTAAGTAAGTTGTTATATTGTAACCTAGGTGAACTCTGTCGATTCTAGTCTAAGTTCTAATTCGCTGGTCTGGTATATATGGGGAATTCCACGTGAACTCGGTAAATGTTTGACCCTGACACCTTCCGATTCGGGCCATGATTTTTTATGTTATCGTACCTGATCGAAGAGACGCTCCGAATTTTTTTCAGATTTTTTCGAACGGCCGCCATTTTTTTTTAAATTCACAAAACGCCAACATAAGAGCCCCAATTAAAAAATCTGAAAAAATTCTCAAAAATCCTCTGCCAGATATCAAAATTTTTCAGCCTTGAGCCAAAGTGGGCAAACGTTTGCTTCCATTCTTTTTCGTGCTTTTTTCGGAAAAAAATTATGAAAAAGAACAGCAGCAGTTGCCAGTCCACTGTGAACTGTTGCTTGAACGTTTTTATACGTCACGCACGATTTTTGGAAATTTTATCAGATTTTTCCCATGTGATTTTTTTTCATCCGATCTGAATCCAAAAATATGAGAAAAAATATAATCGCTTCGGAAAAATCCGCAAAAATCCCCAAAAATCGTGCGTGACATATAAAAACGATCAAGCAGTAGTTTACAGTGGACTGGCATCTGCTGCTATTCTTTTTCATAATTTTTTTTCGAAAAAATCACGAAAAAGAATGGAAGCAAACGTTGGCCCACTCTGACTTAAGGCTGGAAAATTTTGATACCTGACAGAGGATTTTTGAGAATTTTTTCAGATTTTTCAATTGGGGCTCTTATGTTGACGTTTTGTGCATTTTTAAAAAAATGGCGGCGTTTCGAAAAAATCTGAAAAAAATTCGGTGCGTCTCTTCGGTCAAGTATAATAACATAAAAAATCATGGCCCGAATCGGAAGGTGTCAGGGTCAAACATTTACCGAGTTCACGTGGAATTCCCCATATATAGATATAGAGACTCATGCTTCTCTTTGCTTCGGCAGTATGGGTCCGTTTCTTTGGTCAGGTATATATAGATATAGTCCCATGGTTATTTTGCGTCGGCAGTATGGGTCCGCTTCTTTGGTCAGGTATATATAGATATAGTCCCATGGTTATTTTTGCTTCGGCAGTATGGATCCGTCGCTTCCACTAAATATATATATATATATTTCGGTTTATTACTAGGGGATGCAGGTATAAGGGTTACCGACTTTCGAAGGTAGGGATTATGACGGGACAGTCTGCGGACTCGGAGGTGACCATGGTTATGATTCATGAAACAAGGACACTTGTTTATGGTTTCAGCTCGTGTTTATTCATGCAGATGAATTCAAATACAGACAACATAGGTTTAAATCTAACTAAAACGAGAGAAATATCGCTAATTGAATATCGTATAATAATGAAATCAGATTATTACTAGTGAACAGAAAATACTTATTTCTAACGATGATACAAAAAAGAAAAGAGATACACATTGAATACCGTATAATAATGAAATCAGATTATTACTAGTGAACAGAAAATACTTATTTCTAACGATGATACAGAAAAAAAAGAAGAGGCATACACGTGACAAACACTTAGTGTTTCTTACGGCGACAACACTGGATACAATTTACACGGTTGATACCGTTCTGTATTCTACGCTTGAGCTTGGTTAGTCTCAAGTGTCTGTAAAATGAACTGACTATTCTATCGTTTTCCTTCAAATTCTGAGTAAACATACTTGTGAACTGGTCGAGAGTAAACCCCTGCGTTATATAATACGAGAACATGATGCAGAACTGACCACATACCAGAGAGGAAGAGCTCTGCAGCTGTTTATCATTCCAACGGTAGGCTTTACAGTTCCGACGCAGAGCCCTGGTGTGTTGGGGTATAACGGGTGGTAGACCAAAACTATCGAAATATACGGCTTGTCCGGTGGCTGTCACATGGAAAGCAACCCAGTGTGTCCCGGAGCGTGTATGGATATCTGTATTCGCTACGATAGCGGTCGGGTATGTCCAGTGCAGCGGGATCTGATCGGCTGGGTAAACTCCCTTCGTCCGAGCAGGTGCTTGTTCCAGTGCACTCAGAATTTGAAAAGTATCCATCCTCTTTGCTTGTCGTGGACTCACTGATAAATTTGGTAGCAAATCTGTGAAATCCTCAGTCACAGGCTCCGGCAGGCTGTCTTCATGCGTGCAGCTTCTCTTCTATACCGTTGGGACCACACTGATCCTCTCCTTGCTCGAGCGGATTGTTCGGGGTTTCTCTCTCGTTATCAGCAGATTGTTCGGGTGAGTTTAGCAAACTAGTCGGGAAAGGGATTGAAGACAAGCTTTTTTCGGACAGTCCATGTGACTGCAGCCACTTTTTCAGTTTCATGGCGTTACGCAGTGCACAGTTGAAGTTCTTACGAGCACCGATGTGTAGAAGACATGACTTGTCCGATGACAGGTCTCTGAATGCCGGGCACTCGCACTCACCACGTTCGAGGTTGACGATTTCTCTCGCCATCACCTCTTGAAGAAATTTAGCTTTCTGCACCCCACGACAGAAGATGTTCTTTGCCATATGCGTGATACCCCGTAAATTCGCATTTAGTTGTTCATGCGTCACATCGCCCTCAAACCATTCTATACCATGGTGGTTACTTGTCAACCAATTGTTCTGCGAACGCCTTAATGAGGATAGCTCGCTGATGGAGTGACGAGGTGTGATGATCCAGTGGGCCAGAGCCTTATTCTCGTAGACGACGACGGCAACCTCTTTCGGCATGAACTGCCCGCTCTCAGTGCAGAAGCCTTGTATATCGATGATGTAGTTCATGGTTGCTTGAAGAACTAAACGACTGTTACTCGAGAAGGTTTGGATCACTACTGGCAGACTATGGCGAGGGTTAGACTGGCTCAGGTATTTAAGCATCCCTGTTTTATGGTCTTAACTAGCCCTCTCCGTATTTGCCGAGATGGAAGGGATGAGCAGGTTCTAGCAGGTTTTACAATGCTCACAGGTCGTTGCCCGCAAGGGATGATGCAACTGCAGGTTTATGGTGTACAGGTTCCAACAGCATTCCGTGACCTGAGCTAGCCAATATTCTCGTTCAATTACCAAAGTCTGTGATGACTTGTCGCATAGAATCAATCTCAATCACGTTATCGAATTCTGCGTAGACGATACAGTTTATGGTGACAGGACTAATCACCACGTAGTCATTTCATCTCAACACATTGATTCAACACATATACAAATCAACACAGAGAAAATTCAACAGTCATCAAATTTCACAAAGAGAAAATTCAACACACGTACAAATTCAACACAGAGAAAATTCCACAGTAATCAAATTTAACACAGAGGAAATTCAACACACGTAAAAATTTAACACAGAGAAAATTCAACAGTAATCAAATTTCACACAGAGAAAATTCAACATACGTACAAATTTAACACAGAGAAAATTCAACAGTAATCAAATTTCACACAGAGAAAATTTAACACACATACAAACTCAACACAGATAAATTTCAGTGACAGGACTAAGCACAACATAGTCGATTCAACACACATACAAATTCAACACAGATTTAAATTTTACAACAATTAAAAATTTCGAAATTGAATTCCACCCGAGAATCCGCCCACTAGGTGGTCTCCGGGCGAGAGGGATGATTTCATTTAATCGTGAGTAGGGTCGCGCCGCTCCGCGACCCGTACGAGCCACCCACCCGATGGTTCAGCAGTCCCGTATCTAGGCACCCAAATAGAGAGGGTCATCAATAGAGACACGGAATTCTAATCTGAAGTCTCTGATTTTTATTGAAATGTGTTAAATTCGTCCTATGTTTAGTTTATTAAACTACAGAAGTGGTTTTCTTTTTATATCTATTTCTATCGTTTCATCTCTCTCTTATCTGATATGTCCGTTGTCTGAGAATTGAGTCTCGGCATGATTCACTAGGGATTCTAATTGCCTCTGTTACCAATAACATATACACTCTATTTTTCTCGTTTTGTCTCTCTCTTCTTCGATATGATGACTTTGTCAACAATAACATATACCAGGGGTCGGCACGGCCTGGCTCTCGAAGCCAACCTGGCTCTAAGTGTAAATTACTACGGCCGTAAGACCCCTCGGTCTACCGGAGAACGGTCAGTTGTCCTTACCTGAAAGTTCGATGGTAGGGGCAGCGTTCAGGAGAAATCAAAGGAACTCAGGGGTGTGCGGTCGATTTGGGACGGCAAGAACTGCGTATGACCGTCCGAGTCTTTTCATACCTGCATATCCCCACCCATACCTGCCAAATTCCCAGAAACGGCGTTAAGAGGATTAGTGCCGGTGAGTGAGTTGAGTGGATTCACGGCTTTGGCTCCTTGGCCTAATGAGTGTGCTGACCCCTGACATATACCTTCACGCACGCGCTGAAAACGAATTGAACTTGTTGAATCATATCAACGGACAATCGATGAACTCTCTGAGTAAACACGAATCAGAAAATCGAAATATCACCGAATAATCAGGGTCATTAATAGAGACACGGAATTCTAATCTGAAGTCTATAATTTTGATTGAAATGTGTTAAATTCGTCCTATGTTTAATTTATTATGTGTCGAATTAGTTTTGTGTTGAATTTATTGAGTGTCGAATTCGTTTTGTGTTAAATTTATTATGCGTCGAATTCGTTTTGTGTTGAATTTATTATGTGTTGAATTAGTTTTGCGTTGAATTCATTATATGTTGAATTAGTTTTGTGTTGAATTTATTATGCGTGAATTAGTTTTGCGTTGAATTTATTATCTGTTGAATTAGTTTTGTGTTGAATTTATTATTTGTTGAATTAGTTTTGTGTTGAATTTATTATATGTCGAATTAGATTTGTGTTGAATTGTTGTGTGTTGAATTGGTTCTGTGTTAAATTGTTGTGTGTTGAACAGACGTGTTGAAATGTTTTCGTGTTAATTAGTCATGGAACCCAGTTTATAGTCGTGGTCAGAGGATTCTCAAAACGTGTTTCGATTCTAATACTGCCATGCTTGATGAGGTTCCAGTGTCCGTTATCACTGACTGAGAGGTCAGGAGTAAGATCGAATGCTGTGAGACAGTATCCGTCCGCATAGTCCTGACGAGAAATCGAGTTCCCCTCGTTTAGGAAATGTATACCGGTTCCCGTGAACAGGGTGTTGTAGGAATCCACAAATAATTTGTTCGTGAAATCTGGCTGTAACGGTTTCGACGGAATCTGGGTGCCCTCGATATATAAGGATAGGTGGTTCAACCCGAAAGATGCGAAATTAAACGGGTTGCGTTTTCTGTCACCGTTATACGCTTTGTTATCGACAAATCCGATGATTAAACGTTTCGGTAGTTGACCAAGGAAAACATTATCGAGTGTCTCGGCTTGCACGCCGCTATGTATCGTTATTGTCTTGACCTCAACGCGCGTCATCGGGTATTTCGCAGTTGTTTTGGCAAGGGTTCGTGCATGTGCCAACAGAATACCGGGACTGATTTTGACACGTCGTATGAGTAAGGTCACGTCCGTAACTTCCAATTGATGATCATCGCCAGCTTCCATCATGCAAAAGGCATCCCTGCATCTGACGAGTAGCAATCGGAGTTCCACACCGTTTAACAGAAATTTTTCCCGATGGAAGACATCGCAATGCAAACGCCCGAGCATATCGACAGGTTTGTTTTCAGCGAAATATTTATTTCTCCTTCTGAATCCCTCATTGGTGCTGGTCGTGGTGTCGTCAAAGTGGCCTGGTGTATCAGAATACCATAAGCCCGAAGTGAGATGCGAATTCTTAGCTGCGTCGCCATAATTCAGCAAAGTCTCGATGTAGGCTCTGTATGCGTATGAATTGTTACTCGGTAAAACCAGTTTTTGATTGAAATACACATCCGCTTGATTAAACATACTATGTAGGAAATTGTTCACAGGGGCTACACCTGAAGAATCTTTAACGACTGCATCGACCCGCATTCTCTTCGCCCGTGCACATACCCGGAGCATCGTGTGTGAGAGATCTAAGTACTCATCACCCTGGCCCGGTACAGCGAATTCAATCGGTGAGTCATCGGTGAGTGCAGACACAGGTTTGTACTGCACCCATTGACCACCTTCGATAGATGTCTGTGTAGGAGGTAAAGTACAGAGGTCCAGTTCGTATTTCAAGCATTCACAGGAGCGGGCATGTAGGCAGGCCATTTTTGCAGTGTGGTCCAGTAAGACTATTCGCTCAAGGTTTTGTCTTTACGCAGCTCCGAAAATATCCGTAACGGGTCTTTTCTTGCAACACTTTTTCTTTCTAGCTTTCCTGGCAGATCCTTTAGTACTCGTCGTCTTCTTCTTCTTCTTCTTCGAGGTGGACTTGCTCGTTTTCCTTTTCTTTGTCTTAGTAGGGGTTTTACATCTTCTGCGCAATTTAGACCTCGTAGCTGGTACGAATAGCATCGGTGGAAGGGCAAGGCCAGACTGACCCAACGCTCCCCCGTACCTGAGTTTATAGCCCTCTCCTTTCATAATCTTTTCAAGCCCATCCTGGGCCTTCCGCTTCAGGTTCTGACCTGTCTCGCTGGCGCGTGTCTGAAACGCCTGTTTCCACGGTACGTCATTGTCCAGGTCCGACATGAAATTCATACCACTACGCAGAACTTCTTTACCGAGTACACGTGCTCCTCTTTTCAACAGTGGAATAGCCCGTCTGAATAGGCCGCCCAGAAAACTACCGATACCATGACCCCGTTGATTGGGTGCTCCGACAAAAACGCGATCAATCCCCCCGCCCATTTGCGACTCGTAATACTATATGTACTGTGCCCTGGTATTAACTCGTTTTCCCTGTTATTTTCAATACCGGCATCAAACTAGTATATTTTCTTGAAATGTAGTGTGACTGTCAAGGTTCCGTGGTCAAATGGTATAGATTTACCCTGGTGGTCTCTTATAGATATTTCGATCGTCCGGAAACTCGAAAGAAGTAAAGGAAGATAGCGTGGCGGAGAAAATGTTTTGACTTCCACACCCGCGGTGCCGACCCCTTGTCTCAGTTGAAGTATACGCATAGACGTCTCCTACGATACGTGGTTCTACGATGTCACAATAGACGAACATGAGAGATGGGAGCTCTTGGTCCCTTTTACCGGATTCCAACGGTAACATGCGAGCCTCTGGTGTAGGGAGCAGCTCTTCCTCCTCTTCACCGGATTTCAACGGTAACATGCGAACCTCTGGTGTAATAGGTGGTTGCAAAACTTCGTCTCCAGCCGTAATCCCATCGTCAGCAGCATTTGTACTAGATCCCGTCTCGGCTAGTTTACGATTTAACTCCTCTTTCTCGCTAGCTAGATACGTCAAGGGATACTGTATCTCAACAATAGCGACTTCCCACTCGCCAGAGAGCTCGATCGTCCGTGGTAGCTGTGTGATATAGCAACAGGTCCTGTTATCGGGAAAAATCCGCATCGAGCTATTGCTGGGTAGGGTTATGTAGAACTGCGACTTCATTATGATGCAATATCTTGAAGGTCAGCGGCCGGAATCCAGCTGTTGAACTTTTCGGGGTAACCTTTCCAGCTGACAAGAACTTTCTTACTGAGTCCCCGACCCCTGCTGCGAATGATTTTACCAATTTGGAACTCGGCGTTTTCAAGGTCCTTGGTCACGCGCTGTAGTTCAGGTTCATAGAAATATCCGTCGATTTCCTCTCCCGAAAGGTCCTCTAATTCGTAAACGTTCGGTAAACCTGTTACAACTCGTCGAATCTTGAACAGTTCCTCGCTCCAATTAGCCTCGTATCCCTTCGCGAAGGTACCCTTCGTCTTACTTATACGCACAAGATCGTCCTTGGCGAATTTTGGCTTCCATGCCCTGCGTGGTTGATGGTGACGTTGAATGTTTGCGCGTGCCTCCGCTGCGTTGAAGAGGGTCACGGCAGAAGGAGCCATTTTGATACTCGAGTGCACGGTGTCGTTATACGAGCTAACGAGCTTTTGCAGGATATCGATGTAACGGTGGGTGTTTTTATGAGTAAAATATCTCCACATCCGTTCCTTCAGAGTACGGTTGAATCGCTCGACAACGGCCGCTTTTATATCAGGGTTACGAGTCACGCGAAAACGTATATCATTCTCGGTGAGGAGTTTTTGGAACGATCCACCCACGAACTCTTTACCCTTGTCGCTCTGTAGGGTTACCGGCCGACGCTCCGTAGAAGATAATATCTGTTTGAAGCCAGCAGCTATGTCGCTGGTCGATTTACGATATAGAGGGATCACCCATACAAATTTACTCAGAACATCGATGACAACCAGTAGGTAACGGAAATCGTCATTATGCTCCTTTATAGAACCAAGTTCTACCAAATCAGCTTCCCAGAGATCGTCCATATTTGAAACGTTGTACCACAGTCTCTGGAACTTTCGTCGTACCGGTTTGTGTAAAGTATAGGGATCCTGAATACCTAGCCAGTTTTCTATGGCACTAGCCTTCACATTCCGAACAGCCCTCCTCAACTTCCTAGCCCCGGCATAACCAGCTGGGTGGGAAGGATCGTGGTATATCCGTTCTAACTCTCTCATTTTCGTAATGCAAATGACAACCAGCCTTGTTTCGGCGAGTGCTGTAGTGATTTTCCGGGTATTTCTTCCGTTCGTCGAAATTTCGACGGCGAAAAGGAGGTTTCGTCGTCTGTGTTACTAGAACCGGCACTCGGCTCCCTGTCTGGATGATCGCCACTACTGGTCCCGCTGTTCCTGGATCTGTGCGCTGCTCGGTGACCTTTAGCCTGACTTCGTGTCACAGGGGTTACTGCGGCCGGTGGTGAGGTCGATTGAGCATTCTTCCAGACATTGAGATTTCCGACATATTCCCGTGGTATATTGATGCTCCGGAGAAGACGTGCGTACGCATGTCTACCATGCGGTTGAAAGCTTTTTCTAGAACGCACGGTGTCGTTAACTAGATCAACAATATTTGAACCCGGGATAGGTTTGTTGTCTATGCTTACGACGCCTTGGTTATCCCAGGAAAAACGTGAGGGAAACTCCGCCAGATGCTTGAGGAGAAGTTCCGCCTTCGACTGGTATTTTTTTGGTACTGTCGAGGCAATCCTCGATATCCGTTGTTGTTCGTCAACGGAGCTTTTTTCTTTTTTTCCTTGTAAGAGTTCCGCGGGATTAGTTTTATCAGGAACGGAGTGAAGATCCACGCGTAGCGGTTTTCTGGACTCCTCGGCGAAATATAGGAAACGCTGTAATAGCTGTTGATAAAGCTTCCATTTCGCTGCATCATCCAGCTCGGGAGAGTTCAGAATAGCGCGCATCTCTCTATCGAGTCTAGATGCTGGGGAACTTGTGTTCTGTTCGCTATTCTCGGCGTCACCCGCGGAAGCTGCTGCCGAGGAGGTTATACCACGTTGAAAACGTTCTACGGTGTCCGACGGTATTAGTACCATCTTCTTTGCATGCTCCATCGTTCTTCTCGTAATTATTGACCGAACAGCTGAGTGAAAAGTGTTCCGAGAATGGGAGCTATTAGCATAGGCAGAAACCCGCTACCGTTTTGAACCAGTAATTTTTTTTGCTTTTCCAGCTTCCTTTGCTAGCAGCCAGTTGACGAAGAAGATGTTTATGTTTCCCTAGTCAAGCTTCTTCCTGCCTAGTGAGTATGATGTTACCGCGCACAGTGTTCAAAGCACATTCACATATATTTTTCACGAGAGTATTATCGCAGTGCGTAGTAAAGCTAGTCTCTGTTGCGGTTTCAGACTGCACAGGGCCTTTAGAGTCTGCGTATTTGCACTTCCGAATCGTCTACGTGCCTCAGCACCACGTCGAGAACCACCTCCACGTTGTACGGAGCCCGCGCTCCCGACCGTTTGTACAACGCGTGACATTACAAACGAACGACTGGTAAACCGTGCTGAGTGCGTGACTTTATATCTTTCCTCGGGACATAAACATCCTGGTGTTTGTCGCTGGGAAATATATTGCTACGGTAGCGACAGGTTTCGGGGGTGCTTTGTTTCAGATCAAGTAAAAGATAACCGTGTGGCCGAGCTGTTGCATCGTGGTAGGCTTCCTGGACAAATCGTGGATCCTCCGGGCAGACTTGTCGAGCTAGATGTTGTACCTGAGCGCGATCTCGCGGGTTCTTGAAAAATATGATATAATTCGCGTTAAGCGAAATATCGCGTTGACCGCGTCCCTGATGAAACAGGTTCTGTGTGATGAAGAACACGCTGAGATTCTTATGATGACACCCCTTGGTGAAAAGATCAACTATTATATTACCGGAGGCCCCTCGCATAAGATCATCTATTATAAGCAGTTTGAGCAGCGTGTTCGAGGCATAGTCAGATTCTTGGGGAAGGCCTTCCCGATACTCGATGTCGCTAAGAGTTGCTCTGGCTCCGTTTTCTGTACTATGGAGGGATTGCTGCTCGGCGTAATACCAGATTATACGACTGAAGCGAGTATCGCACATCTCGCCGATATGACGCAGAAACTTCTTAACAAAGATTGATTTTCCACATCCAGAGGGACCGGCTATTATGGCGGAAAACGGCCGATTCCAGCGAGTATCCATTTTCTGACGTGAATAGAACACTAAGACCTGAACCTTTCTCAACGAATACTCCGAGAGATATGGAGAAATCAGGATAACAAAAGCTACTACATACGTCTAGAATAAATTTTCCATTCCGCGGTGGGGCCTCCCCGGCGGCGCGGTGCGCGCCATCTTTTAGCTAATAGCGGCGCGGTGCACACCGTCTCTTAGCTAATAGCGGCACGGTGCACGCCGTCTCTTAGCTACTAGCGGGCGTGCTCACAGACTCGGCATTCCGGACGGTAATCAGCTTATAGTCAGCGTGTGAGCCGCTCATCTAGACTATGCGCTTAAGCTAGCTAATTTTGCGCATTTAAAAACGTAAGGAAGATGAAAACTTATTGGACGGCTGGCCGACCATGACCAAGTCAAGCTAGCCCTTGTAACAACTCAGCGACTATTAAACTAACTGAAATCAACGAGATTTTGAGATTTATTCTACTCATTTTATTTTTGAATATATTTTTATTTATCTTATTTCATTTACAGATAAAATGGTTTTAACAGGTTCTATTTCCAATCTAGGCTCATTTTCTGTAACCTGGTCACAGGTATTTCGAAGAAGGTGATAATAAAAGCTATACAGAGACATAGAAATAATAGATAATTTCGTAATAGTTTTATTCAGGGTCGAGATCCAGGTAACAGAGTGTATGTGGGAAGGGTTAACCAAGTGAAATTGATAGATTTTACTTCATAGATTCTTTTATTATGAAAACCACAGTTGTCGTTAATTATGTATACTGTGTATATTACCTGAGCAGAGACTAGACCATGTTCAACCGTTCTGGTGTACATACATTTTCTTATTGCAAATAGTACTTTTATTTTTCACAGAGCAGGCACTCAATAGTATAGTATTACATACTAGACTAGACTAGATTATTCTACTCCTAATAGCTTGAAGTCCTAATTATAAGATAAATTTACAAAAGTCGTACAACTAAAATACAGTTAAAAACTAACTTGAACCTAAACTGAATGTAGGGTGCTGTTTCCTGGTTTCTTTCGGTTATTGTTACATACGGACCAGGGACGGAGGCGGTTACCCCTCTGTATGCCCGTATGGGAGGGTATCAAAACTATCCCTGCAACAACGTCTTTTGACAAAAACCGGACAACATGTTTTCGTCTGATCGCGAGTCACCACATCATGCATTGCGGTTCGTCGGATCGCGCGATACCTAACATGGATACTTTCCCCCTCCTCAACCACCATTTCCCGTATAGAATTGAAATTTATTTTGAGTCGCGTCGTATAATTGAGGGTTATGCCCTTGACCTTGCAAATTTCTATTTCCCTCCCATCCGGGCATACTACTATGAAAGCGTAAAACTTCGCCCCGCCGGATACAAAGGCCTGTATGTAACTGCCTTCGCCGTATTGTTCTAGCTCGTCGGTCAGGTCTCCCAGAAAACTGCGTACTGGCGGCTCGTACTCTCCGGCTGCACCTGACCGCACGTAGATGACCGAGTCCGTGTCATAATATAACACCCTACGATCCAGTTTCTCCAAATAACTATACAATTTGAGCCGCGCCTGTGCCGTAGTATACGCAGCTATGACCACGTTCGCAAGACTCGAGGCCTCCACGCTCTCGTCCTTGTATGACCAGCGAACGTACAGAACGTCATCGTTCACGGCTACTAGGTCCTCCAGCAGAATCGACGGGCTTGTCACCAGACCTAGCAGCTCCTCTCTGGTCTTGACCACGCTGGTGTTTGAGAGGTTGTCTCGCTGGCCAAACTTACCCCAAAAGGAATTGAGACATAGCTTCGACACAGAACGCAGCCCTGGATTTTTTTCTATTTTAATCTTATCCAGTTTGATTCCCTCTACCCGGGAGTACTCTTCGATATAGCGAGACCGGCACTCTTCGCTACTACAGGCAGAGGGCCAGCCGCTAGCCTCCTGTTTTATTTTCAAAAAAGTATCAATATACCGAGCAAAATGTCCGCCTTTCCGGGTAGAGGAATCAAACACCGTCACCTCGTACTGCCAGATCTCCGACACCGATATCACCCTATAACCCATTGCCACGGCCTTTTTCACCTCGTCTGAAACCCACGTCCCACTTATATACCTCTCACGGACGTCGTTGTGAGGACATGGACCTTGTTCCATGTCTCGGCAACATGAGTTACAGAGAGGGAACATTAGTTTGCCGTGCATACGCAGAGGTATTACCGGATGATAAAGATTTCGGGGCAGCAGTACTTTACATTTAATCAAACTCTCGACTCTAAACAGATGTACTCCACTGGCCCCGGTCAGATTTTTGCATTCCTCGCCTACTAGTACTACGGGATGACCCAACGGGAATTTTCCGGTTCTACAGATGTAAGGGTATAGGGAGCAAACATCCACATAACGGATCTCCTCACCAAGTCTGGGGTCTACCTCGCGAAACCTCGACGTGTTACCCACCCGGCCACCGTAGAATGCATCACGCGGGTTCAGCTTAGCATTCTCCACACTCGGTAGAATGCCGCTACGTTCGAGATGTGCCCGCACTTCTACCCTTGCATCCACTAAACCTAAAAACTCGCACTCCCACAATCCTCTACCGCGATACCGTGGGCGAGCATACGTCGCGACTTGGCCTGAGTTTCCTGAAGTCGCCTATCCATGTTCACGCCACCCACAATTTCCTCATCCCTATTTACGCGATAACAGCGAGGACAGCCGTGCCAATAACAACCATGAAATTCTAATACATGGCGTGTTCCGTCCGCCGACTGGTAGTAGCCGTCTACTCTACGTCCTAGCACGCGTTGCTCACGAGCCCTACCCGCGTGTAAGATCTCCTGACCTATCTCATGTTCCCTCCAGACCAACCACTGGCTGGCCTTGGAGGATTGTTTATCGGCTAGTCGGTAGCCGGCGGGCGGAATAATCCCCATGCTGTTATCGCGAGGGAAATTTTTCCGGTATAGCATTGAACATGCAGAGGCAATTGTTGTACTCTCCGTGAACGGGCAGACATCGCCGGTACGAAGAAATATATCACGGAATGCTAGGCAGGCTAACCGTAAAATCGTGACGTCTGACCGGCAGTACTCAACGATTTCCCTACTAAAATCAAAAACATAACCTTTTCTTACGGCCCCTTCATACCACGCGTAGAAACGGGCCCTACCCTCTACCGTCATGGAGTCTGGCGCGTAAAACTCAGCCGCAGGTAATACTCCCACATACCGCTGGTTAGCCGGGATATTAAAGAGGTGCGGAAATACACCCTTCTGCGTGGCCTCTGGTAGGCCAAAAGCCTTTGGCAACGCGGCTAAAGCCATCGGCATGTAGGCGAGAGAGTCTAAAAAACGTACATTGGATGTCTCTAGCAAGACTATTTTGCTACCGTTTAGTATTACCTGCGGAGCCACACCGCCTTTCTCCACTAGGTAACGGAGAATAAACTGCTCGTCGAAACCCTTTGCGTTATGCGCGATACAAATAACCTTCCGGTAGCCTTCGACCTTCCTCTCAGCGAGTTCTACCAATTCACGGACCGGGTCATCCCTAAAAACAAACTCGCGTTGTGCACCACACCCGAGGCAGGGGTCGGTAATACTCGCGGCTAGACAACGTATACAGGTCCGTTGCGCAATACACAAATTTGGCACGTGTATATTTATCGTCTCGTCACCGTCTACAGTCTCGTCCTGTCGTGTCTCAAAGTCGTAAAAAATGAAAATGTGATTAGCTACCTCCTCCGTGTTCCGCTTTACAGGCCTCATGTAACAGCGATGATTAATTTCTTGGCTCGAGCGGCAGGTCCTGCAGTATGTCCACCCGCAGATATGCTTTCCCTTCGAAATATCCGTGAAGATATCGCAGGTTCCACATACCCGTAGGGTACTACAGACCGTTCGTTTACCGCTAAACGAGCCCTGCAGAGTGTGTCGTCTACAACACTCTGCCCCGTAAAAATCGCGATTACAGAGCTCACACTCGACTTTTGCAACTCCCCGGTCACATGCAGGGGTCGAGAGACAGCGATTGCATCTGTTTGAGCACCTGTGCTCGTTACCGTGAGCGTAGGCCACATTACACGGTGGCAAAAGAAATCAGAGGCCGCGGCTCCTCTCATGTTCAAAATAGTATCATAGTGACCAAGACGCGGATAATAAAGAACATTCAGTCTAAGTACTGGACCGCGGTAGCCCATACCCATCACAATATCCTCTCCGTTAAAAAGCGGCCGGCCGCCTTCACCTATCGTCTCGCTGTTGTAAACTAGAATTGCAAACCCTTCCCGTGCCAAATATTGCTGAAACTGCGTAACTTCCTCGATACCGCAACCCTCCTCGGGTATCATGACACCCGCTTCTACTACCAGCTGACGAGCTTTCTCAGTCTGGTATTTTTTCCCTGACGCCCTAGCCCTGTTCCACTTCGCCTGTAAGGGTCCATCCCGTACAGAACCTCTCCTCGCATGCACTCCAGCGACGAACAACGCCCTCGGTAAACATAAATTATCACTGTAGTTTGTTTTGAATCTTGGGTATGTAGCAACGAAGGAAGTACGCAAGGCAAAGTCATATACACTATAGCACCTGTATGACGGATGTGTCACGAGCAGGCTGTGTGAGTTTATTGCATATTGCGGCCTTGTATATGTGCGTATTATTTTTATTAAGTCATTAATTAAACTGTTAATTAATTAGTTAACATTTTTTTTTATCCCAGGGTATTTATTTTAAATAATTTATCTGATGAGAAAAATTGACGGACGATCCGGGAATCGAACCCAGGATCTACGGAAGCCTATCCGGGGACTTACACCCGAGACCACCTAGCTCGCCCACGAATCACCGCAATCTTTCTCATCTTTTGATATTCTTGTGCTCAGTATATATGTGTAGTTTGTTTTGAATCTTGGGTATGTAGCAACGAAGGAAGTACGCAAGGCAAAGTGCTATAGTGTATATGACTTTGCCTTGCGTACTTCCTTCGTTGCTACATACCCAAGATTCAAAACAAACTACACATATATACTGAGCACAAGAATATCAAAAGATGAGAAAGATTGCGGTGATTCGTGGGCGAGCTAGGTGGTCTCGGGTGTAAGTCCCCGGATAGGCTTCCGTAGATCCTGGGTTCGATTCCCGGATCGTCCGTCAATTTTTCTCATCAGATAAATTATTTAAAATAAATACCCTGGGATAAAAAAAAATGTTAACTAATTGATTAACAGTTTAATTAATTACTTAATAAAAATAATACGCACATATACAAGGCCGCAATATGCAATAAACTCACACAGCCTGCTCGTGACACATCCGTCATACAGGTGCTATAGTGTATATGACTTTGCCTTGCGTACTTCCTTCGTTGCTACATACCCAAGATTCAAAACAAACTACACATATATACTGAGCACAAGAATATCAAAAGATGAGAAAGATTGCGGTGATTCGTGGGCGAGCTAGGTGGTCTCAGGTGTAAGTCCCAGGATAGGCTTCCGTAGATCCTGGGTTCGATTCCCGGATCGTCCGTCAATTTTTCTCATCAGATAAATTATTTAAAATAAATTATCACTGTTCGTTATAGTCAGGATAAAGCGTTCACCAACTAGTTGCTCCCCGTTCAGGGCTAAGCGTCTTCCCTGACCTACCGGAACAGCAATAGTTGTTATGTTTACCGTGAACGGCTGATCGATTGAAAACTCACTCGCGCTCTGTGTAACCCGAAATACAAGTCCCCATAAATCCTCAAAGCGAAAATCGCTAGCCGGCCGAAAGCTTAACCCCGCAGAACCCCTCGTGAAACCCTCTGTGATGAAACTAATGCCCATGATATCGTTTGGAGTGCAGAGCGAGGAGAAATATCTGTAAAGCTCGCGGAAGGCCTTTTCTAACCAGGCGATTGGATTCGCAGATTCGGGTGGAACACCGATTCTTACGGTTACCTGGCACCCTCCTAGACCGAAACGCTGGTAGCGGCGATTTATTCGCTGCGTGATTTATAATCGGTGCGCCACCTCTGCCTGCTCCACCCTTTCGTCGTCTTCGTCGATGTTTTCATCCTGGTGCTCAGCCTCGTCAGCGGGAGGATCAGTCACACAGGTACCGGTGTTCGTCGACGAAGCCCCGCCCGTCTGCGACCTCGAGGTACTGGCGCCGTTGTTCACCCCGAATAGCCAGCTAGACGAGCGAACCCTGAGGGTTGGTTGAGCACCTGCGGAGATCGAGTAAAAACGTTAAATTATCTTTTCTCGTTGAAACAATATACATCAAACTATGCGCTAGAGTAAGGAGGCGTACAATCAGAACTACTCTTCCTCGGAAGCTGGAAGAAATCCTGCAGGAAGTTCCCCACGCGGGGATGGTATTATTAAAGTCTCCAACGAATCGAAATCCGATGAAAGATTTTCCCGGATAACTTCCGAGCTGGTGTTTGCAATCATGGAGATTTGAAACTCCTCAGCAGAGTTCTCAGTTGCAGCCGCTGTTACAGATTGAGAAGGATTTTGCAGAGATGATCGGGAAAAAGGAACTGGAGAATTATTATTCAAAGTTAAGAATACCTACGTTCCTGCAGCTGGCTAAAGACTTCGGGATCGACGGGTGGTGAGAGATCCCATACCTGACCATCCTGCTCCCACGGTTCATTCTCCACTGCTGTTATGAGATGAAATGTAGAAAATAAGAGGTTAAGAAACTTTTAGAAAGCCTATCAGAATAAGCGACCTCGCAATAACATCGTTAGCCAAGGTTACGAAATTATTATTACTCACCTTCTTCAGAGCTAAAGACGGGGGAAGCGAGCAATGACTCGTCCGATTCGGATTCTTCGATAATCCGGGCCCGTGAACGCTCCGTTTCGCTCTGCGAGGCTGGTATCGGCGAATCCGTCACTTCGATGATCGAGACCTGGGAGAGACGCTCGATCGTCTCGCTTTCGACATCGGTTGTACGCGGTATAACTTTTACGCCTGTTAACGATAACCGAGTGGTGGCGGATCAGGTGCCGCAACACCGCCAAGGAGGCTCTCCTGATTCTGGCTACGGTTCGCGATATTTTCATGTAGTAAAAATAGGTAAAAAAAACCGAAGTAAAAAATCCAAAATGCACTTCAAAGAACGAACGAGGTTTTCGGCTCTGAGGAGTTTACAGTTCTGGTACAAGTTTACATTTGACACTCCTCTTTATGCAGCCTATCGGTCAGTTCCACCACCACCACCCACAAACAGTCGGAGGGAGTGGGTGGTCGACGGTTTTACCCCTTAGCTACCCTTAATTGTTTTCTGCGCTCTATTGTCTCAATCGTGACTAAGGTGGCCTAGTAAAACCTACGAAGTAAGTACAGTAGAACCTCGTTAATCCGAGGTAATGCGAGGAAGAGGTACCTCGAATGAGCGAAAACTCGGATAACACAGAGGAAGTAAAAAATTCGAAAATTTCAATCATTTTTTTTGTATTTGAAAGGGTAGAATGAAATGTAATCACGAAAGTATTGATAACTATAACCGTCATAGCAACGAACTCAAGATACTCCGCGCGTACAACATAGGTATAGCGGCTTTATCGGTTTTATCCGAGTTTTTCCGTATTTTCCGAGCATATACCTCTGATAATGCGGAGTGCTCGGATGAGTCCGCTGCCTCGGATAACACGGCGACTCGGTTGATCGAAGGCCTGATAATCGAGGTTCGACTGTAATCATTTACAAGCTATTTTCTTTTTTGAGCACATAGAAATGGCTTTAATTAGCAAGCCTTGTACACCACGGTGCCACGGCCCAGAGGTAATCCCTATTGTTCATAGTGCAAAATAGTTCTGTCTCGCATGGGCGAGGGTAAAGCCATACCCCTGTGACACACTCGCTGTACGTAGGCGATTCCCAGGTATGCGACACTTCATTGAACAGCGCGGTTACCTGTGAGGCGAGCGTATAAAACTCCAGCCAAACTATTGCAGGATAGTTATAAACTGTATCCTTCTTTTCACCTAGCGACTTGTCTATGCACGTTTATTAAACACGACGAGACTTGCACACTGAGACCTTCTTGCTTATAGTGGCGAGTTTTTTTTTCGACACGATGGGGGGTTAGTTGTACGCTGGACCTTTTTTTTTTCAATCAGTTGAAGTTTTGAAAAGGTCATAAACAGGCGTTGGTTACTCAGAGACTAATTACATTTTATTGTCTAAGGGTGGACTCTTTTTTCAATCAGTCGAAATTTTGAAAAGGCCATAAACAGGCGTTGGTTATTCAGAGTCTAATTACATTTCATTGTCTAAGGGTGGACTCGCTTACTCCACACTGTTCTGTACAACACGGTGTCTAGGAGCAGTTCGCTACATTTTTTATGGCTGGGATAAGATTGCTAGAATACGATAACCCGGGCGGGTCGCAGACAGGACAGGACTTGTCGTCGTAGCTTTCCCGGTTTGTTCTTCGGTACTATAGGGATCAGCTATGTCTTGACCTTTTTTTTTACCCGGCCAGAATTCTTGAAATCCGTCAAACACACTGAGTATTCAACGGTAATTGGATTTTATTGCCCCAGAAGGCCTCCGCTCTCGCTATTCTGCAAAGTACCTATTTTACGATCGGCCCAAAATCCTACTTTCTGTACCTGGGATGGTATTGTCGAGACAAGTATTCTCTGGAGACTCTCTGGCAGGATAGGACTTGTCCCAGTACCTTCTTTCGGAAAGCTGGCACCGCAGATCAGACCTCGGACCCGGAGGAAACCGTCGGAAAAACTACCACCACTCTCCGGCCCAGCGTGTTCGTACTGGAGCCTGGAGGTGAAAACCCTTCAAATAAGACCCTATTTTCTCTTCCGTTACCAAAAAACATCTCGAACTTCGAGAGGCAAACATCTCTGAACCTGTGTGCTACGTAACGTGTAATAATCATGGCTGCTAACATATCCCTGCTCGGAAGCACCGACCCCACCGGGACATCCTCTAAACGGCTGAGAGAGCGTAGAGCACTACTACAGTCAACTGCGCATGGATTGAATAATTCCTTCTCTGAAACAGCGTTGGTCGGGTATAAATTAACCAGTGATTACAACTTTGAACCTGTTGTACAATTTAACGGAACTGGTGTTAACTGTGTTACCCTGCGAATGCCGACATGGCTGAATTTAAAAAGGAATTTCGAAAACATCTCTGCATACTTCGAATCTGCGGAGTGTACCCATGAGGACGGCTCAAAGAACGAACCACTGGACCTGGGCGGATCACACATAGCGTTTATAACCTCTTTCGGGTTGAAAACAATTGTTCTGACAGAGCCAGAGGGATTATGGCGCGAACACGAGTGGGACGAACCCTTGCCTAAGAAGTCGAAATCAACATCAGCCCCCGGTATCCTGATGCAGCAGGCGACATTTGAAGGTCTTGTGGCTGTTGCACCCTGCATTACCGAGTATCTGACCACTCTCTCGAATCGCTCTTCTACAACGAATCTGTGTAAAAACGAGTTGGTTAAAGAACTCGCCTCGCTAGCCAACTCCCGCGACCTCATAGACGCACCGCTCGAGCAGTACTTGGATCTGTTGTCAACGAAATTCGACGAGACGTTAGGGACCATCAAGAATGCCGTCAAAACAAGTTTTGTGAAGAACTATTTCAAACTGACCATGCTCGAAATAAAGGTCTTGTGCCCCCGTGCTCTTGCCGAGGAGATTCAAAGTGTTTTAAAGTATACCAGGGTTTTAAAAAAATAGGATTCTTATATCTATTTCCTGTTCGCTATAAGTAATAATCTGATTTCATTATTATACGATATTCAATTAGCGATATATCTCTCGGTTTAGTTAGATTTAAACCTATGTTGTCTGTATTTGAATTTATCTGCATGAATAAACACGAGCTGAAACCATAAACAAGTGTCCTTTTTTCACGAATCATAACCATGGTCACCTCCGAGTCCGCAGACTGTCCAGTCATAATCCCTACCTTCGAAAGACGGTAACCCTTATACCTGCATCCCCTAGTAATAAACCGAAATATATATATATATTTAGTGGAAGCGACGGATCCATACTGCCGAAGCAAAAATAACCATGGGACTATATCTATATATACCTGACCAAAGAAACGGACCCATACTGCTGAAGCAAAATAACCATGGGACTATATCTATATATACCTGACCAAAGAAACGGACCCATACTGCCGAAGCAAAGAGAAGCATCCCAGGCAGCAAACGTAGCATATTTACGTTACCGCGATATCACATTGTAACATTGCTGGTACATACCAAAGTTTATGTAAGTTTTATGTAACATTCATGTATTAGTAATCTTTCAATATATCAGAGATGCGCTTGATATATAACACTGCAATATGGCAAAGACAGTACATTGTTATGTAGCGTTGACATCACCCAGTTCTCTGTTCGAGCAGTGCTCAAGTTTGATGTAGTGAAGTATAACAATGATGTCGCAGTGTTATATCACTCAAAAAGCACCACCGATATGTAACGTTGATATTACCAAGTACTATCTTTGAACATTGCTTAAGTGTGATGTAGCTGTAATATAATAAGGATGTTGCAGGGTTATATCACCCAGAAAGCACAACTGATATGTAACGTTGATATCACCGAGTTCTATCTCTATGCTTTCCATGAGTTTGCAACTAATTTGGAGGTTATGTGTATACTGGATGTCTGAAAAGCTGTGACAAGTCATTTATTCTCGTGATCAATGAATATATACTCCTACCCATTATAGTTGTGCATGCATGTGAAAGTGAAACTTGATGAGTAATTTGAAAAATTGATCAGGTCTATAATAGTGTGAATGCTGCACAACCCTATACCAGCGAGAAAAACTCTGTATCTGTTCTAACCCAACTTAAGCTAACAAATGTAATCTTCACCATTCACGTGCGTTTCGACGTTGCCGTGCATTAGGCCAAAAATTTGCTACCCTAAGTAGTTCTGATACTTCGACCGTAATCCATTTGAAGTAATTCCATTTGAAACGTAGTTACTGTAATAAAATACTAGTAACCAACGATCATCACCTAAATAACCGTTAATCATTTGAGCTTCAAACTAAAATCTCAACCGTGTTATTCGTATAACAAGAAAATATATTTATTTTCACGTGAAATTGTGACGGGAGTAACAATACCAATATTCTGATAAAGTCTCGTGATATTTTTGTTGAATATGATAGAGTTCCAAATGCTTCTTTGGAAATGTGTATCGTGGTGTCGAGGCAGCGCGCCCGACTACGAATAGGTAGGTCGTGTGTTCAAAACTCAGGGGTGCGCGCGTGCGACTTTCAGCGAATCATAATATGTCTATAGATTTAGCTAGCGGGAAAATTTTCAGCAGAACGCGTTCATATAGTATCCAGCATCACAATCCTACAATAAAAAAAGGATGATCGCTCATAATAAGCAATAGTGAAATCTTATTTTATTATTTATTGACTCGTAAATCCGTACCACTGGGATGTTACCGTTACGTCACTGTTGCATCTATGTGATGTATCCGTAGTGATTCTGACCCATAGCTGATACGTAACTATTCTGTAACTTCGATCTGTAACTGTGATGTATTAGTCATGTCGGCCTGTGGCGGACATTTTGATATCCCCGGACCATCATATTCACAGTCCCGGTGATGTAGTAGTCATATAGGAAGGAACTAAATGTCGTATCTGTGATATCAGAGTGATATGATTTTGCTGCCTGGGATGGGTCTCTATATCTATATATATACCAGACCAGCGAATTAGAACTGAGACTAGAATCGACAGAGTTCACCTAGGTTACAATATAAAAACTTACTTAGGGTTGAATCCATAGGTTGGTCTAATTTTGGGAAGAAAAAAAAAATGGCGGCGGCAAGAACCGGCGCCCCCCCCCCACACCCTTCCCCCTCCCCCATGCCAGCGGGGGGCCGTTTTATGGGGGGCGATAAAATAGGAGCCATACTGCACCCTATCTACTTATATTTTTCAAGTAAAACCGGATTGTAAGGCACTACCATAGAATTATTAACCTTGACTGACTCACCTCCAATTTTTCGATTGTATATATGACCTGCATTACAGCTATCGATACGTGTATATTTCGGAAAATCATTTTTGTCAAATGTAGTTTGACTACAAAAAGCTTTAGGAAAATTTTTAGAATAGATATTTTTTTTACGTCATAACATAGTGCATATTCTGTGTGTGGACCGTGTAACATGTGTTTGATTACCAACTCTTGTAAATGTGTGTTATCCGTAGGAATCTCGGCTGTAATACATTCATCTATCATATCTGGATTCAATAATTCATTTTTATGGTTTAAGGTGAATAATAAATGAGCATGAGGAAGCCCACGTTTTTGGAAATTCTATAGTGTAAACATATGCCAATACGTTACCAAAAATTTTCCCACTTATTATGTCAGATATTATACAACGTAATTTTCAATGAATAGGCGTACAGTTATATTCGGAACATTGTTACATGTGGTTCCACCAGGAAATTCTTTCAATATTCGTTTCATTTCTGGCCAATTTGGATTAGTCGTTATAGTTAGAAATAAATCTGGTCTACCAACTGCCCTTGAAATAGCCATTGCATCCTGATATAGTTGATGCATGTGGCAAGGACTTCCAATATATGTTGTTGGTAAAACAAACATATTGCCTAACCTTTTCCTGTTTTCAAAATTATTTGAGTCGTTCATTGCACTTCGAGCTACGTGATCAATCAGTCCCTGATAACATTCAATTCTTAATTGTTTTTGATTATATCTAATATAATTTAATCTATTGCTTTCTATGATGATATAAGCTTGTATTACGTATTGTTGAGGTAATCTCCAAGAATACAATATAGGATTGAAATCACCTTTTGGTCTGTATGCTAAACGGTGTAAGTAATATTGGAGAGCTGATAGTCTTTATTCACTATTAGGATTTTGTGCAAATGAACAACTCCATCCTAAATCACCCAAAGAAAACATGATAGAAAAAGTCATGGGGTCAACGTGAAACGATAATTTATTTCAAAATGTATGAGTATCAACCCCTGGGGGGAGATTTTTCGGATATAAACATAAGTCGTAAGACGATGGTATTTGACCATCTGTCGATACGATTGAAACTGCACATTCAGCAGTGGAAGGAATGTTGTATCTATTTTTATCCAAACTACTGTTTCGAACAAAATATAAATAATATTCTGATAATGAGTGTGTTTTAGTGAGTTCGTATAAATGTTTATATTTTTTGGCATATGGGTTAGTGCCATTCAATATGTTTTGTATTATTTCAATGTGTGATTTAACTAAATTCTTGTTTTCTTCAATCCTTTTTTGTATTGCGTCACAATCATCGTAAATGTAAATCTGTCCATGATCGGGAATTTCATTTTTTTTGGCAATAAGACCATTAGGAGTACTGTGACGAACCTGACCTTGAATTTTTCAATTATATATTTCTTTTTTAAATTCATTTATGACGTTTGCATTAAAACTTGCAAAAGAAAAGCGGTTATTATAATTGTTGGAATATGGAGTAAATTCATCTTTATAATACATGAGGCGCAACCTATGACTGAAAGAGTTAAGTAAAGGGGAGATGCGCGAAGTACGCGACGCGTAACGAGTAGTCAATACCATTAGAAATGTAATGAGAGGTAGAAGCCGTTGATCATAAAAGTATAGCAATATATAGCATGTAAGAGTGTTCAAATTCAATAAACTTTATTTTTATTGTATATAATGTGTTGACTGTTGAATCATCCTGATTGCTACTGTCCTACTTCCGAAAAACATTAACATGGTAGCAGAGCGTGGTTAAGGAAAAAAGAGTGGTTCCGAAAAACGTGGTCGGAAATGACTCAACAGTTTGAAGAGTATGAGAAAACGTGCTCTGTCTAAAGATTGTGTGAAAAGTGCAACGATAGATGAAATAGATAAAGAAATTGAAGTAAAAGATTTGGAGGTAATTTTTGAAGAAGTGATATACAGAATAGTGAAGTTAAAAGAATATATTTGTCAAGGAAGTTCCAGGCTAGATAACGAGGGAGACAAGATGGCGGATGAGATAAAAATTCAAGTATTCGATGGCAGAGATTATAATATCTGGAAGACAAGAATCATGCTATTCTTGAAGTAGAAGAAATGTGATGAAGTAGCGAAGAGAGAAAAATTATCTACGGACAACGAAAGTTCATGGGAACACAAAAACCTGAAGGCAATGAATTATGTTTGCAGTGGTCTTTCAAACGAACAAATGGAGTTGGTCAGTGACGAAGAAACAGCTTATGGAATTATTAAGAAACTGGATGCAAACTACTTGAAAGAATCGACGGCCTTACAGATATGCATAAGAAATAGATTGGAGAAGATGAAGTTGAAAGATTATGAGAAGTCAAGCACATTCTTCACTGATTTTGAGAAAATAATAAATAAGTTGAAAAATTCGGGTGCAAAAGTGAACGAAAAAGAAAAATTAAACTACATGCTACGAACGTTACCAGATTCGCTGAGCTATATCGGTGACTTAATAGATGCTATAAAAGAGACGGATCAAACTTGTGAATTCATTAAAAATAAAATAACAATGTGGGAAATAAGGGAAAAAAGTGAAAATAGCCAACACCATAGTAAATCGAGTGTATTCAAAACAGAAAGGAAAAATCAAGACAAAACATGCTTCGGGTGTGGAAAACCGGGACATTTGAAAATTAACTGTAGAAACATGTGGCCCAGCAGAGGAAATCCTGGAAGAAGCAGCACTAACAGTAGTGCGCATTGGGAAGGAGGTGTACGCCAACCACAACAACAACACCGTGGCTATAACTCATCAAGAGGTCGCGGCGGACGAGGTTATGGACGAGGCTATAGTCAGCGAGGCTAGAGCGGTAATCGAGACAACAATTGGCAGCAGCGAAACGAAGGCAACCGAAGGTTTGATGCGAACTATGGTGATAAAGAAAGTAGTGCAGGTCTGTTCTACACAGAAATAGAGACTAAGTCAGAAAACGTAGGCATGTAGGTAGAAGTAAACAGCTGTGGAAGGAGTAGAATTGATTGGATATTAGACAGCGGGTGTACAGACCATTTTGTAAACAATGATTCCTATTTTGATTAGTATGTATATTTAGAAACACCTATCAATGTAAAGATTGGTGATGGTAGACTATTGAAAGCGACTACGATCGGTAAGATTAAAACATATTTCATGGCTGAGGGAACGAAAATGGGGATTGAAATAGCAAACGTATTCTATGTAAGAGAAATGGACAGAAATTCACTTAGCTTTACGAAAGTTACAAATAAAAATAGAGTTGTGTCAGTAGGCGATAGCTCTAAAATATATAACGATCAAAATAAGCTGATTGCTGTCGCAGTTAAGGGGGTATCCACACCTTTGAATGGGTTAACATTCTGAAAAAGATATTAATGTTTTACAGCGAATTTGAGAGTCTGATCAAATCCAAAAAAATCATGAAGTTTTGGGAGGTTTTGACCCTCATTATCGATACCTAACATTCAATATTACTTTGAGTCTAATAGCAGTTGCGCTCCATATGGAAAAATACAAAACTACTCGGTTGTCGTAGAGAATCAGGAGTATCGTTCGACCAATTCTGGAGTTTTTGGTCGCCAATTATTCAGAAGAGATGCCTCTATCAGATGAACATACAACTTTTTGATATCGCAAAAATTGCCTGACTTGTTCAATTTTTACTGATATTTTTTTCTGATTCTTCAATTTGTTTTTCTCTATTTTTTCTATTATCTCAACCAAAAATGGTCATATCAAAAAGTTGTATGTTCATCTGATAGAGGCTTCGATTCTACAAATTTGAAGACCACAAACTCCAGAATCGGTCCAACGATGCTCCTGATTCTTTACAACCGGTCAAAATAGTCATTCTCCAGAAATTAACTTTCAAACTTTTTCGTTAAATTTTTTTTTTCATTTCCTACTTTTCGCAGAGAGACAAATGTAGTTACAGGAAATCAAGTATTAAGATTTTGCTCATGACTAATATGCTGGATCCACAGCTGCTCTCGTAGCGATGAATTATGAGTTGAGTCGAGTCTAGACACATGTGCCAGGCGGAGGTTTGTGGTGAGTTTTGACCTGTTCTGTACGGCAACAGTGTCCATTAGGTATCCGGTGAGGCTGTTAGAAAAATAATGAATTCTTTAGAAAAAATCTGATCCAAATTTTTCAAAACATAAAAATTCTCTAAAATTTTTGATCTTTAATATTTTTGAGATTCAGAAGATGCTAGCACAATTTTTGTCAATACTACGAAAATTCTTTCATCTTTCATCAATCATACCTTTTTTCTTATAATATTTATTAAACTCTTGCAATTGATATATGGGGGTTTCCACGCCAAACCAACCTACCATCGAAATTGACATTTTTGATTTGACCTTAATTCTTTTATCTTTTTATGCTCTGTGAAAAAAAGTTCCATGATTCATTTTGAATTTTTTTATCGAGCCGTTCTCGAGATATGAATTTTTCAAAATTTTAAGTGTCGTTTTTTTGAATGCTCATAACTTCTCCAAAAATGCATCAATTCGAATGTATTTTTTTTCAAAATGTGTGTTTTAAAACGTATTTTCCAAAAATTTAACGCAAAAAAAAAAAAAAAAATATTCACCAGATTTTTTCAATTCATAGATCAAAATTCGATTTCGAAAACTGTTTGTATCCTTCGATTTTATTTGAAAAATTCTCAAAAAAACTACTTACCATTTCACAAATTTTGACCCTGGTCCCGTCGTGGGAAAACGATATTTGCTATTTTTCCAGAATTTTTTAAAATTATAAAAAATTTTTTCTTCATCAGAAAAACTCAAAATATGATAATATTTTACATGCATGATTCTCGTTTGAGGAAGAAATCACTCTCATCGTTAAAGATCCATCTGTGTTTGGAATAACGCAATGGAATTTTTTTTTTTTCAACGCCAGCAAAAGTAAACTGAAAATATGAGAATAAAATTTTTTTTCCAATTGCAGATTTATAAATCGACGATTTCTGATTTTCTCCATTTGTAATTTTTTATTGATATATTATTTCATAAGAGATTAAAAATCATATTTTGAGTTTTTCTGATGAAGAAAAAATTTTTGATAATTTTAAAAAATTCTGGAAAAATAGCAAAAATTGTTTTCCCACGACGGGACCAGGGTCAAAATTTGTGAAATGGTAAGTAGTTTTTTTGAGAATTTTTCAAAAAAAATCGAAGGATACAAACAGTTTTCAAAATCGAATTTTGATCTATGAATTGAAAAAATCTAGTGAATATTTTTTGTTTTTTTTTTGTGTTGAATTTTTGGAAAATACGTTTCAAAACACACATTTTGAAAAAAAATACATTTGAATTGATGCATTTTTGGAGAAGTTATGAGCATTCAAAAAAAAGACACTGAAAATTTTGAAAAATTCATATCTCGAGAACGGCTCGATAAAAAAATTCGAAATAAATCATGGAACTTTTTTTCACAGAGCATAAAAAGATAAAAAAATTAAGGCCAAATCAAAAATGTCAATTTCGATGGTAGGTTGGTTTGGCGTGGAAACCCCCATATGTATTGTAGAAATACTCATCTCCTTAGAAATCCAAATGTGTAGTCTCCTGGCATCGATTTCAAACGCACTTTCTGATGGATCATCTTCTTTCGATTCCCAAGTCTCATCTCAGATATATAAACACTGTGTTTATTCGATAATGGAAATTACTAGTGGTTTGAATTCGTAATGGAAGCACGATAATATTTACAAACAAGTGGGCACCTAACCTCGAAAAAATGTAGATCGCAGCCATGTGTTCTGTCAATGATGACAATTCAAAAAAATATTGAAATTTGAATATGTGTAAGAATGCTGATTACAAAGAATTAACAGATCACAAAATCAAATTCAAAGTCTAAATATATAAAAACGTCATAAAACTAAGCAGTAGTTTGGCGGTGTAGTACAATACTTATGGCACCAATCTGAGGGTTCGCGCGCCGCGCCGCGGCGCTTTTCCGCAATCTGGCACTGTCATGGCTGTAACTGTTCAAATCCTCTAGATATTTCGACACCGATTTATTTGCAGGTAGAGTAGGTCACTAGCATTCCAAATAAATTATAAAAAAAAAAACGATTTTTCGAAAATTTAAAGGTGTAGATACCCCCTTAAGTGGGGGGTATACCCGATTTGTTACCGACACCGACTATATCTCCGAAACGGGGCTATCAATCGACTTGTCCTTGCGGCAGTCGATGTTTGACGAGTAATGGGTTCGAACTGGTACGTTTGATCGGATGACATCGGATTTTTTTTTTTTTTTTTTATCGACAAGCGTGGGCGTGCCATTTATTTCGACTAATATCAAAGCCTACGGATCGAAAATGTAAAATCGGCTTCCTGAGCCCGATTCCGTATGGCATTCCGAACACAACCATCCAAAAACATCTTCGGTTTCGACGACGATGAAGAAACGACATCTAATCTACGTTTCCCGCACGAAAAAATATGTATGTGAGATATATCGAAAATATAACGACATATATGTGCGGCAAAATAAATATATTCGAAATATTTCCAATATAAATTGGTTATATTCTCAGGATATATTTGATAAAATACAAGAAAAATATATGCGGAAAATATAACCGATTAATATTCGAAATATATAGAGAATTTACAATATATTTCACATATATTTATTTTGCCGCACATATATATGGTATATTTGTATTGTATATATTGAATATATTTCGCTATATATCTCACATACATATTTTTTCGTGCGGGTTTTGTGGTAATTTTCGCGATTGTCAAGGGCCGTGAGCGAAAATTACCGCTCACGGCTGTTGATATGATGTGGTGGTTCGCAGAACGCCCGTGAGATGTCGCCGCACGCCCATTTAAGCTTCTCCTTTTACCACCGCTGTTACGTTGGTACACCTGGTACCACGTGACTCGACCCGCAGTCAGAGATGATTTGAAGACTAACAATACGTATATTTACAATATAATACTTTTCAACGATTTCTCCAACATCTCGGTAAGTGAAAATATATAATCAATCCGAAATTGAGCATTTTGTTCATTTATTTTCGTTATTCCATCATTTTCCATGGTTTTTCGATACATATATATATATATAAAATATCATGTGAGTAGTTGTACTGCATATCATATATAATTTTATATTATACGTTCCTCGCATTATACAGCTATCCATTATATACAATTATATAAAAATACATAAAATATATGGTTCATACATATTATACGACGATGGTTAGTAGAATATTAGTATTCATAGATTCGTTTGAAATAGGTGTAAAAAAAATCTTTTACAAAAGTCTGCTCTCCTTTTCAACCATGAATTACCCATACCCGATTCGCCAATAAAATTGTTTTTTTTTTTTCTTTTATACAAATACTTGTCATTTGTTTGCAAGTTTGTATAAACCATATATTTTATGTATTTCTATATAATTGTATATAACGGATAGCTGTATAATGCGAGGAACGTATGATATAAAATTATATATGATATGCAGTACAACTACTCACATGATATTTTATATATATATATGTATTGAAAAACCATGGAAAATGATGGAATAACGGAAATAAATGAAAAAAATGCTCGATTTCGGATTGATTATATATTTTCACTTACCGAGATGTTGAAGAAATCGTTGAAAAGTATGATATTGTAAATATACGTATTGTTAGTCTTCAAATCACCTCTGACTGCGGGTCGAGTCACGTGGTAACAGGTGTACCAACGTAACAGCGGTGGTAAAAGGAGAAGCTTAAATGGGTGTGCGGCGACATCTCACGGGCGTTCTGCGAACCACCACATCATATCAACAGCCGTGAGCGGCCATTTTCGCTCACGGCCCTTGACAATCGCGAAAATTACCACGAAAACGTAGATTAGATGTGGTTTCTTCATCGTTGTCGAAACCAAAGATGTTTTTGGATGGTTGTGTTCGGAATGCCACACAGAATCGAGCTCAGGAAGCCGATTTTCCATTTCCGATCCGTAGGCTTTGATATAAGTCGAAATAAATGGCACGCCCACGCTTTTCGATGAAAAAAAAAAAAAATCTGATTTCATCCGATCAAACGTACCAGTTCGAACCCATTACTCGTCAAACAACGAACGCCGCAAGGACAAGTCGATTGACAGCCCCATTTCGGAGATATAGGCGGTGTCGGTAATGAATCGGGTATACCCCCCCCCCCTTAAAAAGAATGAACTGTATAAAATGTGCAGCTTTATAGAAGATAGAGAGTCCAATGTAACAATACGGAAAAAAGAAATATGACCTTGAAAGAAAAATACCACAGAATTTTAGGGTAAGTTAACTTCAGTTACTTAGACACGATCTGCACAAATAAATTAGTAGATCGAATGCCAAGCGAACTAGAATCAGAAGTCCTGAAGTGTGGAACGTGTTGTGATGAGCAGAGCCGACGGTGGGTGGTTTACTCCGTCGGGTTACACGACTGACAAAGATTTGGCACCTTCCTTGGTTTGCTAAAAGTTGGGCGCCAGGTACCTAGGGGTACTGCGGTAAACAAAATAAAGGGGACGGGAACGGAACGATAATATAATTGTAAATGAAATGAAATAATAACGATAATTGAAATAAAGTAAAATAAAGTAATAGTATTAACCCTAGAACTACAAACCCATTTTTCCTACCCTCAAACTACAAACCGGGGTAACTATCTACCCCACGCGTTTCTTGTTCGTAAAATCGTTCCGGAACCAGTAATGAGACTCGTAAGTACATGAATCTCTTCGTTTTTTTATGCAGAAGAGAATGGTGAAGAGCAAATTCAATTTCACTGATGTTTAGGCGGTGAAAGATCGATTTAAATACCTGAAAGTGCTAAAAAACGGGTAAAACGTAATTTTACAAACAAACATTCATATCTGTTGTTCCAATCAACCGATTTTTAAATTTCAAATGTGATTCTCCAGAAGACACATCACAAATTTATAAAAAAATTATCATTACGATGTTTTCCCAAAAAAGTCTATTCATTTGGGACTCTGAAAATACAAAAAATTTGGGTGTCGATATATGGAAAAAATCAATGAAAAAGCCATGAAATATTGGTTTCCACGTATATTTGTTTGGTTTCTGCTATGCGAAATATGTAAGAACGAGAGGAATTTGATACTTGCAAATATAAAAAATGAAGTTATTATGATTCGACTTATTCATGGGCGCTACAATCCCGGCAATAAAGTATTCTGTGATCCTCGCAGGTCGGTCGCTGGCACCTTTTGCAATATATTCGCGTTTTGCGATCCTTCGACCTGGGACACAAGCCGCATCGGCTCGGCTTTTTTGGTGCCTGATTAACAGTCTGCACTCTTTCATCAAGAAGAATCAAAATGTTGCTTCCTAATTCCCGGCGAAGAGAAGGTACTTGTAGTCTTGAGCGCAGGTGTGGCTCCAACAGCGAATTGACCAAGCTTTTTATGAATTGTCTTCGGATCATAACGTCAAGATCGGCGTTGAAGTTGTGAAGGATCATGGCGTTGATTCCTCCTTGGTCAAGCATGGCCATGAAGATTCTCATAGGCCATCGGAGAGTCTTTCGGTGCGTGGAGTACGCGTGACACATTTGGTCGAAGGTGTCTGTACCTCCTTTCGTTGTGTTATAAAAATCTATAATCTCCGGTTTTTGAGTCTGCTGGTTGGTCGTAGCAGTATGATGTAATGTCGATAGCAGGATGACTATTTTATTTTTTTTTGGAGTATGGGATACTAAAGTCATATTCCCATCAAACGTAAATTTGGATGATGACACAGGTCCTGCACATCTGAAATTCTCAGGGATTTCGCGCTTATTTTTTCTTAGTGTTCCAACCATGGTAATCGAATGCTCCGTGAGCATTTTCTCGAAAATCGGTATTGACGAGAACCAATTGTCGCATGTAATATTTCGGGTGGTTCCTTGCAGCGGCTCCGATAATTTCCGAATATAGTATGATGGGACACTCTCACCATTCTCTGTTTCTACTTTTCCGGCATATGGTACTGCCGAGAACATGTAGTAGGTTCGCGCGTCGTTGAGCATCACGATTTTCATTTCGTATTTGTCTGGCTTAGCGCCATTATATACTTCAAATGGACACCGTCCGCGGAAGGAAACTAATTGTTCGTCGATTGTACAATATGAAGCTGGCGAGTAATATTCTGTACAATTTGATATAAATTGTTCCCAAAGATCACGGATCGGAGCGAATTTATCAATTTTCTTTCGCTCAAGCCGTGTACTTTTATCATCGAAACGTACGCACTTCGATATAAAGCAAAATCGGAGTCGAGAGATTGTTGCACGGTATCCGATAGGGCCGTAATCAGTACTCCATAAATCTTCAAGATTCGTGTGATTCATTTTTTGCAGGCCCGAGAAGTATAGTAGTCCTATATAAGCTTTCAATTCTGTTAAACTAATTTCAGAGTATGTAGGAGCTGCTATGTCATCAATTTCAAGCGACTCTAAATATCGTTGAATTTCTTCGTTAGTATGGCGAACTATCTTCTCCAACAAGGAATCAGGAAACAGCAAATTCCATGCTTCAAAAGGCGTACTAACTTGTCTGGCCGCTCCAACTGGGCTTGGCAAGTACGATGTCGGAGGATTTCACCGTTGCTGAGATCGTTCCCGTGGTGTCGTATACCATCTGTGCCCATCTTCACCACGAACGATACTTGGCCTTCGACCGCGATTTGAACGGACAACACCACGAGTAATTGACCCTACACGTTTTTGTCTTTTTTCGGGAACTGGTTCCTCTCCATCTGAATGTTCAGATTCCACTTGTTCCGGTGGTCTGAATTCTTCATTTTCGGCATCTTCCTCCGACTCCGAACCGCTCATTAGCTCTAAATTGTCATCCTCATCCGAAGCAATATCGATTGCCGATTCTGTAGCAGTCTCGGATTGCATCAAAGTTTTCCTCAGTGCATCGACGCTCCTCAAATTATATTTTTTCGCCATTATCTGATGCAAACTAAAATATGTATGAATTTTTTTCGCTGCTCCCATTGTACAAAGTAAAAAATTTTGCGTCATTTTCAACATAAAGTCTTATGTTAAAATTTTAGTGTTAAATATCTGACACTTTGTAGTGTCAATTTAACACAATATAGTTGAATTGACACTACAAAGTGTTAAATATTTAACACAAGACTTTACGTTAAAAATGACGAAAAATTTTTTACTGTGTATGAGTATACGTACAATATGAAAATCATCGCCGAAAATGACAAATCCAATGCTTTGCCCTCAAATAACGTTATAATGCGTGAAATAAATTTATATCATCATGAAACAGAAAATCAACTTACCTACACAAAACGCTAACGGGAACTACAAACCGGGGTAGATATCGACCCCACACACGCTTCAAGTCTTCACTCCGTCGCAGTAAACGAAGAACCGAGTGCGCTCGTAACCTGACCCTACTGTTAGAACCTTGAACTGAATTATGGTGCAGGTCCGAAGTCGATAATGTCACTGATTACTTTAGGAGCGTAGCTTAAAGTTCGCCTGGGGTAGATATTGTGACGTGGATTTTTATTAACCCTCGAATCTGGACCGGATAGCCAGTCTCCGAGAACCATCCACTCGACAATTGGCCAAAAACTGGAAATAAAAAGAGATATTGGGCGCCAGGCGGGTAACTGCCACTTTCAAAATTATAAACAAAATCTTACCTACGGGTACTCAAAGCGTCGGCTAGCTACAGTACCGTGGAGAGGGGTCAGGATTGAATGAAGGAGTAGCGGGGCGTTAATTAACGACTCGAGCGTTTGAACTTAACAAAGGAAAATAGAATTTATTCAATAAAATGTAATAGAAAAATAGAAATAACATATCATGTTTCTGGGGGTACTTCCCCGCGGGTATAAAACAGCTGCAGGTCGTGTAAAGGCGACCTGGCCGTGTTTGACGAGTTTTACAAATAATAAATAAACTACTAGCTTCCACGTAGGAGAGCAATAACAAGAAAGAAAAATAAGCGAAAATTAATAACTCGACCAAACGGGTCCTCGGGATATAATAACTTAATTAGAACACTAATTACGCTCCACGAGGAGAAATTTACAGATAATTAACGATTTGCAATCAACGATGACAGCCTACGGCTCAATAACATAAATAGAATAACAAAATAGGAAGGCCTACGGCCTACGACGAAATAATATCATCAAAAAAAAAAATTACACTCTGACGTCACCAATCGTTCTCTGACGACTGGCTCGCCTCCGAGAGGCTAAGCCTCCGGTTAAAAGACTCAAAAGAGCTTATTATTTACAGAATCTCTAAAAATTAACTTAACCTAACTCTGCGTCTAGCGCGATAGATGAATGAAATTAACAACAGCGAATTAACAAAAGTAAGACTCGAAATCTAAATAATATACGGCTCGGTTGAGCCTCGAGCTCGGTCTCTCTCTGCAGGAGGGAGAGAGAGCGACAGTGACCGACGTACTATCCTTGTCGCACTCATCTACGACAGGTACAGACTCAATCAAACTATAAATAACGCGAATAATTCCTACAAAATAAAGACCCGAACTCCAAACCCTAATGCATGGGGACACTGGTGACGGCCTACCATTCGGAAATCGGTTTAAATTGATTCCCAAAAATACTAAAGAGCCTCGTGGCTGTACCGAGGCAATATGGCAGACGGCCGTTGCCGAATTCAAATTATCATGGGTGAGAATGGCTAACGCTTACCGTCTTCCAGCCAACGAAGAAATAGGATTTTCTCTCGCTCGAAGTCCATTATGAAAGGCTGAGAAAATCCCTCGAATTGGGCCTTATATCACACACACACTGATCCTCGACTCTAGGAGATTAGTGGACAAGCCCACGGGGCTCGAACACAAAAATACAAAATTCGCTCAACGCAATAACGCTAAGTTAACACATGAGTGTTCTAGACGCTAGTCTAACGCGGAGTGACTAGACCGCATGGCACCGGTAATCAGCGCCCTCATTATCGGCCAAATATGGATTTGGATGGAAGGATCCTCAAATATAGCGACCTGTTATCGCTACGCGCGAAATTCGAAGTTCACCACGGTGTCATGAGCTCGTTGAATCGGAGGACCACGGGTGGCAGGTTCTTCTTGGTGGCGGGAATCTCTTCCACCACCGATATCCCACGTCGCAGAATGCCCTTGGCACTCCCCCGTGTCCTCACTTTCGATGTTGGAGGTAGCCCGACCGAAGCTAGCCCCCAGAGCTTAGGGGGTGTTCCTTGACAGGGATCCAAACACCCGATATTTGGCGTCGTGCGTCCGTCTAGGTGCGTCTCAGTCAAAGTTTTGAGCCGTCGAATGGGCCTCGTCTCCCACATGTCAGAGAAAAGTCGTAAAAGAAAAGAAAAGAATAAATAATCGGTTCTATAGATTTTAGTCGGTCACGGTCGCCTCTCGGAATTTCTGTCAAATCTCGGGGTTTCTTAGAAGATTCATTCTTTATCAAACACTCCGCTAAGGTCGCTTAAGGGGTAAGGAGCCTGTCGTAACATGCAATGTTACAATATATACCCCGGTTTGAAGTTCTAGGGTTAATATCCAACGAAAATCGAAATGGGAAGTCATAGATCACTCGAGCTCTATGCCACGAGTGTCTGATACAAAGTATGAGAATTGAAGTGATAGTGAGACAATCAGGCGTTTTGCCTATGAGTTGCTATTCGAATGGGTGTGTTAGCTATGAGACAATCAGGCGCTTTGCCGTGAATTGCTGCTCTGCTGAGCGCCGTCGCAACTTATATACTATTTGTGACGTCACACGGCAGACGCGTTTGCTAGAACGTTCTAGATGATACTCGAATTCGCAACGATTGACGTTTGAAATGCTAACGGTCAGGCCTAGGTCGCCTGATACATTACAGTACGTACTCAAATCGTGACGTCTTGAATTTTATACATATCATTTTATTTGGTCGGATTGAAGCTGCAATTCTTCTACGAAATTTCATATACGAAAACATTTCTTCCTTAGGTTTTGGATACTATTCATTGGAATCAAGTTAATGTTTCGAAATCAGTCAATTCGTTGGATATGTAATGTTCATCGATGGTGTCCCCGTGGCTCACTATTTTTCCTGGCCTTTTTTCAAATCAAATTCCCCTCCTACAAATATTTCATTTGTCCATAACCAGTGGAACCTTCAGGTTATTAGGAATATGACAGCTGCGAGGTGGAGTAGAGACACGATGTAAGCCAGTGGTCATGGGCAAATAAAATATTTGTAGAATGAAGATTTGATGTAAAAACAGGCTAGGACAAATAGTGAGCCACGGGGACACCATCAATGAACATTATGGCATATTCGACTGGACTACACCGAGCTACACTGGTGTAGTGTAGTTATCTTCATCCTTTTTTTTTTCTATGAGAAAGAGAGACACAAAGATGGCTACACTACACCAGTGTAGCTCGGTGTAGCCCCAGTCGAATATGCCATTATACAATTCGTCTTGCCATTTTCGTGATGCACCTGGTAGGAGGGTATCTTTCCGAAGATTCTTGTCAGCTACGAAACTTGATTGTAAATTATAGAATCAAGTATTTTGAGGCGATAAGTAGAGGTGAATTGAAAATTTATGCCATCCTTCATTTTCAAGTGACAATGAAGCTCCAACTTGCTCAATTTTGACACTTGGGCTTACTTACATTCGAAAAAATGTTCATCGTTGATACTTCTCGCAATCTAATCTCTTTCATCAAAGTGTTAATCTAATTTTTACTATTTTCACTTCCTTCATTAAACACGTTTGATTTGTAAAATTATTCGAGCTTACAATAAGTAGTAAGTAGATCTTCAAAATCAAACAAATTGAAAGAAATTTCGCAATTATTTCACCTTTGACCAATGGTGTTGAAACTCGACCACAGTATTTCTAGTGACATTTTATATGTTCCCAATATATTGTACATAAATGGTAGTCTTGCTACTGATGATTCGTCAATTTCTTTATTGGTAAATATCTAATTTAATTAATGCTGTCTGTACCTGAATAATGGAAAATTTTAGAGACAAAAACAATTTATTCATTGCAATTTTAGAGGTCATGAAATAAGTTTCCAATTCCTGTATTTTTTCCCTTTCTTGAATCCGTTACTTAAAGTAGTATGGTCGTCAAAAATGACTAGTTTTTCATAAATTTATTACGGCATAGTCGCCACATCGAGTATTCATCGAATTATTATATTCATAAACTGATGATTTTCCTGACATTTCCAGAAACAAAATAATACCCAAATTATGAACAAATGGCCAGATATCGATTTTTCATTTTTAATTGCTTCAAAATCAAGAAAAATCTAGTTGATTGGTTCGATTACAGTCTACGATGGCTCATTTTGTCCAGAAAACTATTTCCCATGAATTCACCGCGGCAGATTATTTTCTCTGTCAATCGGCAATTCAATATGGTTATTTATTTATTGGAATCTATATACGTGCAGTCTTGTAAAATTGAATATTCACCGCCCCAACATAATGAAAAAAAAGTATCACGGTCGGGTTATAGAGAATAGTTTCCTGAAGAAAATAAGCCGTCGTAGACTGTAATCGAACCAATCTACTAGATTTTTCTTGATTTTGAAGCAATTAAAAATGAAAAATCGATATCTGGCCGTTTGTTCATAATTTTGGTATTATTTTGTTTCTGGACATGTCAGGGAAGTCATCAGTTTATGAATATAATAATTCGATGAATACTCGATGTGGCGCCTATGCCGTAATAAATTTATGAACAACTAGTCATTTTTGACGACCATACTACTTTAATACCTAGATATAACTAGCAGCGACGCGAACCACATTCCAAAAAAGGCTTAAGTTCTGAGAATAAATGGTTTCGAATGAAGAAACGTTAGTGGAGGTAATTGAATTATCGTTTTCTGAAATTGAGTTGGCTACCGGAAACTATATTTCACGTGAGTCACCCTGTAGCGCTACCTGAAATAACTTTGGGTAACCAACCCGAGCGATTCTTAATTTCGACCATTCGGAATTTCGGCCTGCATTTTGCATGTCGGAGTCTTGGTCCGCCTGATCTTCTATTTTCGACATGTTTTCAGCTTGATTCATTGCACAATCAAAGCATTAGCCGTTCTGATTTTTCAATTTACCAAATATCAGCTTTCTACACCTTACAAATCTAGGCGTTCTTCGTTCCGAATGAAAACTATCTGGAAATACATTTTTCGAATTCATGAGCGTTCGGATAGATAACTCTTCGGTGAAAGCGGTCTTCGACTTAATTATGCATCGGAAATAAATAGTTCGCCTTCTTGACCCTTCGCTGTCTAAAAACTCGTATTGTTGTAATTCGGAACTTCGGCCCGTTCACTTTTTGATCGTTCGGAATTCCGACCCGCACTCGTACTGACATCGTCTTTCAGAACATCGGATTGATAGTTTGCTTTTATTCGCAACAGTTTCAGATTCTCACGAACAAGTTTTGATGATTCTTGGCGTTGTTAAATATTTTTTATTAATTCATCTGATGAATACACTTTTGTCATTTACATGGATCTTATACCTATGGCTGCTCTTGAGTTAATAACTGATTCGCTATAGTTCTAGCTCTCTTTTGTTACTCTAGAACGTTCCGGTCCGTTCTCCTATACTCTAGTCTAACATTCTAGTTTGTTCTAAAAGCAGACATCTATGTTAACGACAGAAGGTAACATAGAAATATAAGTATTGTATCTCAACAGGCGTGATGCCGTGATATCTTACAGAACCTACACGAATGGTTTCAATTGAAACTTTCCACGAATCCAAGCATTGAATTTGAACCTAGAATATCACCTAATATTAAGGCAACTTTGGAATACACAGTCAAGTTACGATTTTTGATTGATAGTTCGATGCCCTCAGTTTCTAATGCATGCAAATCACACATTAACTGTCCGTATATGGTTTTTTTCGGAAAAGCTTTAGAATCATCAGCATGATAGGGGAGACCGGGGACAATTGTAACATTTTGCAGTTATCATCTTCGTGCTCATATCTCCGTATACCTAAAAAAATTTTGTTGGTACAGCAAATGAGTGTAACATTTATCTACATTGTAACTTTTGGCGAGTTTCTCAGGCTCTGGACTATAGACAAACCCGCAAGTTAGTGTGTGTTCTTTACCTAAATTGAAGTTAAGTTTGAATAAAAATTATTAGGGCTTTTCTTGAGGTGGGAAGGTAGGGAAAAGGATGAGTTTTACCACCAAAAGCCACCTATCTAACCTTCCGACTCTGTTCCAAACTGGGACTCAGGTAGGTTTTCCCGCCAAAGCCTTGAATCATCGGACTTAGAAGTTAATCGAAGCCGACGATAAATTCTAAAGATCAGGACCAAAAAGTTGATTCGAGTCTGATCTGCTAAGCTAAAAATCTAATTTACTACGGAACCGGGAATCTTTCGACTCCGAGACCGTGCGTCAGACTCAAAATCGATTGCGTTGGCCCTCGGACACACAAACTAAATTGAATGCCGTGCGCTCTTTGCAACAATTCAAGACTGTTTCCTGCTGGCTTCATTATGGTGGACGTGAGCTGGGAATCAGGGATGAAACCATCAATCAAGTCCAACGATCGATGTAAAGAAAAGAAATATAATTATATCATGCTAACTTTTGTACAATGATTTTCTTAATCCCAATTTTCTATGTCTCCTCTCTCTCGTAAAGATGCTTGTGCTTGTGAATTGGGTTTGTCTCTAATACAATGATTTTATGTTAGAAATGAGAGCTAGGCGCTTATATCCTATACAATTGACTCTATATTCTCCTATCCAGTACCTCCTATCGCATCGTTCATGTGTGTTAAGTAACAGTGATTCTATATCTACTGTTCTTATGGTTTTTTTCTAGATTCTGAAGCAAGAAAGTTATATTAGTCACTAGACCAAGACGGTCTAGTGCTATCAAGTGATTCTGAGTTATACAAAGTATCAGTCGTAGTGGTGCTATACCGACTGACGCTAGAATTGATTTTGTGCCAGAATTAAATCTACGTGTAATGAGTCGTCGTGGTGCTATACCGACTAACGCTGGTGATGCCTGCTGAGCGTGCTTCTTATATAGCAGAAATTCCCACTCCTTTAGCCTCATAACGTCGTGCTCGAGTGCAGAGGATTAGCTTAATCCTCTGGCTTTTTGTTCGAACTATTTCAGCTGATATATTTGAACTCTATATCACTGAATATGTTACAACATATAGCAATCATGATTGAAGAGAAATACTTGTGCAATATCGAGATTTTACAGATAATACGGCAATGTGCAGAGCGTTACAAACGTCCCTATATCTGGGTCAATTGTAACAGGATTCGGAGTCGATTGTAACATGTACAGGTTGAAGTAATCATGAGCGGAAATATTATCGATTTTCTCCACGAATATTTATTATTGCACTTTATATGACTTCATTATTGCGTTTTTTTTTTGTATGTCTTCGTACGGGATACGCGTCCGTTCTCATAGTCCAGGTCCTCTGCTTCGTAGTTTCAGCCGTCCAGGTCCTCGGCTTCGTGGTTCTCGTAATCCATGTCCTTGTCTTCGTAGTTCTCGTAGTCCAGGTCCTCGTCTTCGTAGTTCTCGTAGTCCAGGTCCTCTGCTTCGTGGTTCTCGTAATCCAGGTCCTCCGCTACGTAGTTTTCGTAGTCCAGGTCCTCCGCTACGTAGTTTAAACCGTTCAGGTCTAGTACTACGACGCGTAGGACCTGGACTACTGAAACTACAAAGCGAAGGATCTGGACGTCTAAAACTACGGAGAGGAGGATCTGGACGGCTGAAATTACGAAGCGGAGGACCTGGATTACGATGATTACGAAGCGGAGGGTCAGGACAACGATAGGGGATGCGTATGCGATACAAAGATATCTCTAGGAGACGACGCCGTCATACTTATCCAGGAATCGGACCGAAACATCGGACGATAAGATAATCGATCCGAAAAAACAAGAAACTAAACATCGTTTTCTTGTTCCAGGCATGCTGAAATCGATAAATGAATAGATTGTGACATCTTACAATCGTCCCCGTCCGTGCCGTTACTTTCGTCCTCGGTCGCAGTTTTACAATTATCAGCCCGTTCTACCATCACATGTGAATACTTTACGATTGCCCTTGTACGTTTTCGAAAGAGGGAAAAAAGTAGATTGTAAATATACAAAATAACTAAACGTAACATCAACGGTTCGGCAGAAATGAAACGAAGAAAATGACAAGCAAAATTCACTAACCTACATCGAAAAAACGTTCTCAAATCTAACATTGTCTTCTGTAAACTGAGGAAATTCATAAATTCGTCAAATGTAGACATCCTAAGCATGATTCGAACGCCATACGTCAGCATGGCACCAAACCTTGTATATGGCGAAAATTACTTATGTTACAATTGACCCGTGTTACAATTGTCCCCGGTCTCCCCTATATTTGTGCTGAGAAAATGTTATCCAATGGTGAACGAAATTCCGGAGGAATACAAGGAATTTGAATATACATACATCCCAGATAATTTACGTATTCCAGCGTTCGATCCTAATGAGTTTCCAGTTCCAAAGGCATCTTTGCATAAAAATGAGGGGGGGAATAATTTTATCAGACGTCTGTGATGCTTTTAATTTCCAAAACTCTGTCTGGACTATATTGCATATGGAAGTTGTGCTATTTGACATCAACGATAAATAATAATTATGTATTAGGTCGAATATATCTGGTAATTCCAAAAACTGTTTCAATACTAAATTCAGTGGTATTACTTATTCACAAACTTCCTTAACCCTCAGTTTGCCGCTAACACCCTTTTCTTCAATACACCCAAAATATACACGCTTTGGATTTAAGAAGCATTGTAATTTCTTTAGTACCGTCAATGTCCCGGTGAGTGCCACCAAGAGCCCAGTGCTGTAGTATTTTTGTCTGGATAATGTATGTTTTTCATGTCAGGTTAAATTTGGAGGGGATAGGGAGCAAGTACATAGTTTTCAATCCAAATTCTACACATTTTTCCTTTACAAAAATGTGAAAATGAATTTCAATTGAATTCTAGAGATAACCCCTTCCGTGTCCCGGTTTATGCCACCCTCCAAACGGTATGTGCCAGTTTCTGCCACGTGCGGGGTCAGTTAGTGTCACTAGATCGTCAAATCGGTTTGAATACTTGTCAGAGGATGAGAATAATGGTTCATTTATTCATTTAAGCAATAATAGTATGAACAATACAATGTATTCATCAAATTACATGTTAAAAAATGGAAAACGTAATGAATAAAATTATTGTTCGGCTGTTTTTAGCATCGGCACAGCCGTAAACGTCAGTGCTCTGATCTTCGGTTTTATCAAGGAGGTTAGGCACCCAAATGCAAACATTGAGAAATCTTTGGAAGTTTCATCATCGAAAGATAGATAAATGAAATGCTTACGGCCAAAATTTCAAGTCGAGTCACTAAACCGTTTTTGATGAATTAATTTTTGAATTTGCTTCTTATACACGTAGAGGTATGGAGAGCCGATAAGATTAGTATGAAATCTTTCGTATCACCCGCGCGGTAAGAATGTATTTTTTTTCCAACGTTTCTGTGGTGGCGGTTTCTTTTTCGGTTTTCCCTTAAAGTGAAGTGAAACGTTTCAAGGCCACGGCCGGGTGCCTTTCACCGCGGTAAGGCAGATTACCAAACGTTAGTACCTTCGCCTATCGCTAGATGGCGCAGACACCGAACGTTTGGTACCTCTGCCTATCGCTAGATGGCGCAGCGCGCATCTTCCGATGCTCGCTACGTCAGTATATACGTACACTAATGCTCGCGATTATTTCGCGGCAGTGTCTATAAACACCGCAAGGCATATTGCAAATAATTGCACTGAATAATAACCCGAACACACCGAGAATTATTTAGGTACATCACGTGTACCCATACTGTGTTGGACAAACGTCGCAGTGTCAAGCAGCAAAAGTGACTTATTCTCGCTCTGGTGCAGAGCGATTGATAGAAGTTGAAACTGATCAACTATGATAGTTCTAACTTGGTGGTTAGACGTGATAAATTCAGAGAAAATCCCTGTTTGAAAACCACATCGGTATGACAAGCAAACCTTGGTTTTTTCCCTCGCTCTTGTGCAGGGCGATAGATATGCGTGAAAATTAATTCACTATAATGTATATAATCCGTTAGAATTTCCTCGACAATCAGTCGAGTCGCTCTCCATTGGAGGAACTGAAAGAAAAATATTCTTTTCTGCAGTTTCTACCACAAGATATATTTTCTATAAATCAATCTTCTATAAACCAATATTCTATAAATCGATATTCTATAAATCAATATTCTATAGATCAATATTCCAAATCCGTTAGGATCCTTCGACAATCAGAGTCGAGTGGCTCTCCGATAGAGGTACTAAAAGAAAAATATTCTTTCATGCAGTTTCTACGACTAGATATATATTCTATAAATCAATATTCTAAATCCGTTTGGATTCTATCGACCATCAGTCGAGTGGCTCTCCGCTGGAGAGACTTATTCTCGCTCTATGCAGAGCGTGTTTGGAAATTGTAATAAATACTGCTTATTTTCTCGTAAACTTTTTTGACTTTATTTACTGATCTCGTCGTTGCTTAATTACGTTTATAAATTAGAAGTGATAGAGCCTCTCTTATACGTGCGAGGTCTTGTCGCCATTTTTTTATGACACGCACTTCTCCCCTGACTACTACGCTGTCTTACAACTCGGCAGTGTGTCTAACTACATTCAAATCTTGGACATGTCGCCCGCCTTGAAGGGTCACTTTAAATAACAGAAAGGTAAGTAATCTCTTTTTTTTTTTTCTTTTTTTTTTTTTTTATGTAAGTCATTGATAATAAGTAACTTTGGCCGACTGGATGAGTAATTGATGATCCTTAACACTAATTCCTTTTTCTTTCTTTAGCTTCTTATAGTTAAAACAAAAAGGGCAATTATCAGTCTTGACTTAAAGTAAGTAATAACAACCAATAGTTTTGATTTTAAAGTAGTAGTAACAATCAATAGTTTTTGACTTAAACCTAGTAGTAAGAATCAACAGTTTTTGACTCAAATTAAGTAATAGCAATCAATCGTTTTGACTTAAATCTAGAAGTAACAATCAATAGTTTTGATTTTTTTTTTTTCTTTCAGAACTCATCTGGAATGGCACAGAGCTTTCTAACAGCTCTTTTGAAGGTACCAGTGGACGTCTTAACCGTGGCCACCCTCTCAACGCCATCTCCACCTGGGAATACTTCCATGATTCTACCTATTGGCCAATGGAGCGGAGGTGAGTTATCATCTATCAATAGTACTAATTTGTCCTTTTCTAAATTCTTATCTCCCGTCACCCACTTATGCCTAGTTTGTAACTGATGCAAATATTCAATGCGCCAGCGTTTCCAGAAGTGTTGGCGGAGTTGTTGCAGATGCTGCCATCGAGAAAACCTATTCGTCTCTACATCAATCAGATATTCCTGAGCTGGTTCTAATAGTGAGTCATCGGTTAGGAAATGGGAAGGTGAGAGGGTTGTTAAATCATTGGGATCGGATGAAATTGGAGTTAAAGGACGTGAATTCAGAATTGCCTCTATTCCCACCAACAGAGTATAGTACTCCTCAAAGGTATATTTGATATCTTTTGTTATTATGTTTAAATGTCTCGTTACGCTCTTTACTGCTGCCTCCCACAGACCACCGAAATGTGGAGATCGCGGTGGTATGAAATGCCAGGTTATCTTCTGTACGGCTAGACTTGATGCAATGTTCTCTTGTTTTGCTGTTAGAAAATCGTAGAATTCCGATAATTCCCTGTTTGCTCCTACAAAATTCGTAGCATTATCGGAGTAAATGTGAGAACTCACTCCTCTTCTGGATACAAATCTCCTCAAGTCAGTTAAAAATGCCTCTGTTGTCAGGCTAGTTACTAATTCTAGGTGAACCGCCTTTGTACTAAAGCAAACGAACACAGCGATGTATGCTTTGGACACTGGGATACGACCCCGTCTTTTTCCTTCTCTGATCAGAATAGGGCCTGCGTAATCTACTCCACACTTGTCGAACGGTCGGTTAAATACTTGTAACCTCGCCCTTGGAATATCTCCCATGACTGTCTTCTGAGGCCTTGCATTAAATCTGAAGCACTGTATACAGTTTCGAGTGACCTTTCGTGCTTCTCGTCGACCTAATATCGGCCAGTAGTATCTTCGTATTGAACTTAATAGAAGCTCTTGACCACCATGTTTTAAACGAATATGCTCTTTCCTCATTATTAGTCTCGTGTTGAAGTGTTTTGCAGGTAGTACTATTGGGTGCCGCTGATCTTCCGATATTTCTGCATGTCGCAATCTTTCACCTACCCTAATGAGGCCACGATCGTCCAGGAAGGGTTCAAGTGTTATCAAGGAGCTTTTCGTTCCTACTTGTCTGTTTGCTTGTAGATCTGCTATTTCTGGTGAGAATCTCTCCACTTGAATCATCTTAATTATTGTTTCATTTGCCTTTTCTAACTCTTTGACCGTTAACGCTCCTGTTTGTCGATTGGACTTTAAGTTGTCGATAAATCTGTAGCAGTACGCTACTATGCGTTGAAGTTTTTCGTATCGTGAATATTTGTGTAGGATGCCCAACGGTGTTACGGTAAGAGTCATCACGCGTATAGTTTTAAGTTCTGCTACTTCTTCTGTGTAATCCCCTTGTTGATCAGGCCAGTCATCGTGATATGGTAACCAGTCCAGTCTGGTCCACCACAACTTATTATTCAGTATGGTACCAACTGGTATATCTCTGAATAGCAGATCAGCTGGATTGTCCCTAGTGGGAACATGATTCCACGGTGTATCTTTTGTGATATTCTGCACTTCTGCCACTCTATTTGCTACGAATGTTTTGAGGGTGTGAGGTGGGGTTTTAATCCAACATAAAACTATAGTGAAATCACTCCATAATTGTGAATTCCCGACTTTTTCTCCTAATGCGTCCCAAACAACAGCAATAAGCTTTGCTAGCAGTACCGCCGCCATCAGTTCCAATCTGGGCAATGATAATGATTTTAAAGGTGCCACTTTCGACTTTGAACATAGAAGTTGAGATATTACCTGATCTTTTTTTGTTTCGCATGTACTGTATATGCAAGCACCATAACCTTTTTCTGATGCATCGCAAAATCCATGTAAGTCCATTCTCAGTGCAGTATTCTTGGGATTTACGTTTCTTGGTATTCTTAATTGATTAATCTTTGGTAATGAATGGTAGTATGTGCTCCATGTTGAGTATAGTGATTGAGGCACCGATTCGTCCCAACTCAACTGAAACTTCCACAACTCTTGCATCATTAATTTTGCAACAATCAGGACAGGATCTATTAAGCCTAATGGATCATATATGCTTGCGATTCTTGACAAAATGCTTCTTCTTGTTGGTTTGCAATCGTCCTTCACGGTTACCTTGTATTGTAAGGTATCTTCTGACGCGTCCCATAATAGGCCAAGGGTCTTCATAGGCCCATCTTTGTCTAGAACCATAAGTTCATCAGCCTTATTTTCCTCTGTTCGATGTTGAAGTATCTCTTGTTCGTTGCATCTCCATTTTCTTAACGGAAACTGTCCTTGCGCTAATAAATTGTGAAGCTGCCGTTGTATCAGCATTGCCTCTTCTTTTGAATCACATCCTGTTAGTATGTCATCCATGTAGCAATCATGCATCAACGCGTTCACTGCCAATGGCACGTCGGATCTTCCTTCTATTATTAACTTCTTTAAACAGCGCATTGCAAGGTAGGGTGCACAAGAAGTGCCATAGGTCACTGTGTTGAGGGTATATTCCTGAATTGGTGAATTTGGATCCTTTCGCCATATGATGTGTTGTAAGTCTCTATCTTGTGGGTCTACTAGTATTTGTCTTACATCATGGCCACGTCTGCAGTCAAGACGTATTGGTGACATCTGAACCTGAGAACTATGTCAACAATTTCTTCCTGTAAGTTGGGACCTGCCCATAGCTTATCGTTCAATAAGTTACTTGTTGTAGTTCTTGCAGAGCCATCAAATACCACGCGGATCTTGGTTGTTAAGCTCGTAGTTCGAACCACAGGTTGATGGGGTAGGTAAACTATTTCCTTGTCTTTCTTGTCCTGCTCGTCGCGTACATGTGACATACAGAGCGATTCTGAGGAAACAGGTCACGCTAATAGAGGCTCCCTTATTTATTTTCATCAATGACAACGCTGTCAAATACCACGAACAAGCGATCTACCGATATTTCATATGCGTATGACTGATATCTTCAGACGATTCAGCGGTAGCTGTCACGTCGTAGGTTATAATGAACTGGTCATATCAAAATATTGTGTAATTAATTCTAATATTGTTCATAATACAACGGTATACGATATTATTTCATAAGTAAGTAGTGATCAGGTTAAATTGATTGCAGACGTCGATTTCTGTTTATTCCAACATTATTAGGTTATAAATAATTGTCTTGGTGAAATTCACAGATCTGGTAGTGATAAAGTTATTAAGTCAATAGCATACGATATTGATTCTTTAGATTCTTTATGAATTCATTCCAGGTGTGAATTTCTGTCTATTTACTACATTAGTTATAACTGAGGATTTCTTTGGTGACTGACTGACCCGTTGCATCTCCTCGACAAGTAGGGTTACGAACAAAACGATGTGAATATCATTCATCGAGCAATATCTCATCGATGCAGTTGAAGCTTCCCATCCTACGAGGCAGCTCCGCTAAAAATATTACCTTTAAAATATTTTTCTACAAATTACTGCTACGCTCTGAGAGAAAATTCTAGTGACTCAGTTTTTATACAGTTGATTAGTGCTACTTTGATACCTAGTTCATGATTTTCACAGATTTTATGTCTTCCGCTGAACATAAATTCAGTCTATCGAAGAAAACCAGTTGTCGTAGGATGCAGGTTGCTGCGTTGGATGAAATTTCTTCCACTTTTGAGGAAATATTCTTTATGAATGTAATTTCGGGCCAAACCAATAATATTTGATGAATATAATTTTTAGACATAGAAATTTTTGGTTTCAAAACAGTTTTCCCAGAATGATGGAAAAAAAGTCTTACAATCAAAAATTTATATGTCTAAAACCTCAATTAATCAAATATTATTGGTTTGGTCCGAAATTACATTCATAAAGAATATTTCCTCAAAAGTGGAAGAAATTTCATCCAACGCAGCAACCTGCATCCTACGACAACTGGTTTTCTTCGATGGACTGAATTTATGTTCAGCGGAAGACATAAAATCTGTAAAAATCATGAACTATGTATCAAAGTAGCACTAATCAACTGTATAAAAACTGAGTCACTAGAATTATCTCTCAGAGCGTAGCAGTAATTTGTAGAAAAATATTTCAAAGGTAATATTTTTAGCGGAGCTGCCTCGTAGGATGGGAATCTTCAACTGCATCGATGAGATATTGCTCGATGAATGATATTCACATCGTTTTGTTCGTAACCCTACTTGTCGAAGAGATGCAACGGGTCAGTTAGTCACCAAAGAAATCCTCAGTTATAACTAATGTAGTAAATAGACAGAAATTCACACCTGGAATGAATTCATAAAGAATCTAAAGAATCAATATCGTATGCTATTGACTTAATAACTTCATCACTACCAGATCTATGAATTTCACCAAGACAATTATTTATAACCTAATAATGTTGGAATAAACAGAAATCGACGTCTGCAATCAATTTAACCTGATCACTACTTACTTATGAAATAATATCGTATACCGTTGTATTATGAACAATATTAGAATTAATTACACAATATTTTGATATGACCAGTTCATTATAACCTACGACGTGACAGCTACCGCTGAATCATCTGAAGATATCAGTCATACGCATATGAAATATCGGTAGATCGCTTGTTCGTGGTATTTGACAGCGTTGTCATTGATGAAAATAAATAAGGGAGCCTCTATTAGCGTGACCTGTTTCCTCAGAATCGCTCTGTATGTCCTGGGTCTTTATATTCTTGCAGAAATCTTGTATATTCTTTCTTGAATACTGTATCTTCTTGTAGTTTTCTTTCGAATGTGTAGAATCTTCTTAAGGTTCCTGCTCTTGAATCTCCCAATTTCACGTCTGGGTCTTTTGGCAGTCTTACTATAAATCTTCCCTCTTGATCACGTTTGACTGTCTCCTTGAAGTATTGTTCACATTGTTTTTCTTCTGTAGTAGGAAATTTCTTCAGGCCTACTTCCTCCACTCGCCAGAATATTTCCAGCTGCTGATCTAGCGCCTTGTTCATTGTAGTACAACAAGCTGTGACTACTCTTTGTTGTGCGCTATCACTCATTTCTCCTCCTATCACCCATCCAAGTAGAGTTTTTTGTAAAATGGGTTGATTTTTTTCGAGAACTGATCTGCCTACACATAACAGTTGCCAAAACTGTCCTGCTCCGATTAACAAGTCCACGGTACCTGGTGTGTTGAAGCTTGGATCTGCTAATCTTAAATCGTTTGGTATATTGAGGGTTTTGTAGTCTAGCTTCATTTGAGGTAACGGCTCTGTAATAGATTGCAGTAGTAAGCATTCCAGGGGTGCGATTCTATAACTTTTGCGAAAAATTAACGTTCGCGCTATCTTTTTTCCCCTATTCCCCGTCAATGTGCTTCCCCGCGAGCACCCGCTCACCCCCGAAGGCGTCCATATGCTCGGGTTTCGGGTGTCAACGAGGAGGTCGTCATGCAACTGTCCGAGAATCAACAACTGAATACCCAAGGAAAACCCGGCTCTGTGATGAACTTCTCGCGATCTAGCGCTATCTCAACGATTACTTATTACCTGTCGTAACGATACTCTCATAGGCCTCGCTAACCATACCGATCACGTGTTACCGAAACGAATTTTCAGTGCCTGCCGTTAACGAGACTCCATATTATATTCCTCATTTGTTATCGAATATGTGTACTATGAAAATGTGATAATTCCTTATTAAATTGAAGTTCCAACCACTTTTCCTGTAGAATTTTGGACCTCGCAATGTAGGGACGTAATTCCGGGTGAGATGGCCATAGGCGAAAGATGGCCTTCGATGATATTCCTCATGCTATTCAATATGTGACACTTCCTATATAGAGTAGATCGCTTCGTACAGAGTAGTACTATCGATCTACTATAATCTTATTCGAATACCCCTTCGATAAGTGCGTTGCGCAACTAGACACAAATTGTCATTCTCTATGCTGAGTGTTTTGCCGTTTAAGGGGGTATATACACCCTTAAATGGCTTGAATTTCTGAAAAACAATTTTCCTTTTTTTTTCAACTTGAAGACTCCGAGAAAAATTCAAAAAAATCATCATGTTTGGGGAGAGTTTGACCTTCATTATCCATATCTTACATCATGTATTACTTCCAGTCTAATAGTGGCTGCGATGAAGACAGGAAAATACAAAATCACTCGGTTGCCGCAAAGAATCAGACCCAGCGTTGGACCGATCTTGGAATTTTTGGTTCTCGATTGTTCATAAGACATGCCTCTATCAGATGAACATAGAACTTTTTGATAAACCCATTTCTAGTTGAAATATTAGAAAAATGAGCAAAATTTTTTTTCAAATTCAGAAAAAAAATCGAAAAAATTTATTAACTCAAGTAATTCTTGCAATATCAAAAAGTTCTATGTTTATCTGATAGAGGCATGTGTTATGAACAATTGAGAACCAAAAATTCCAAGATCGGTCCAATGCTGTGTCTGATTCTTTGCGGCAACCGAGTGAATTTGTATTTTCCTGTCTTCAGCGCAGCCATTATTAGACTGGAAGTAATACATGATGTAAGATATGGATAATGAAGGTCAAACCCTCCCCAAATGTGATGATTTTTTCTAAATTTTATCAGAGTTTTCAAGTTGAAAAAAAAAGGAAAATTGTTTTTCAGAAATTCAACCCATTTAAAGGTGTATATACCCCCTTAAATAATTTTGTGCACCGCTTTTGGAGATTGTATATTGCTGACAAGTAATGACCAAACCTTTCGAGGTAAGTGTCGATTTTTCATTACACTCGGACCCCACTTATTTGAGCAACTCGGGACCGGGTACCTTCAGTTATTTGACCAAAGTAGGGGTCTCCACTTTCCGTCTTAAAATGGCAGCCGCTCCTGCGCAGTTGTACATGCGCAATCCCACGCTAGTTCAGACCCGTACGTCGTAACACTTTGTCTCAATAGTGGGGGTAGAGGGAGTCAAATAACTGAGTCTGAACTCCGTCAAATAACTGGGGCCGTCAAATAACTGGTGGTCAAATAAGTGGGGTCCGAATGTACCTACAAATGTTTCAATAGGTATTTATTGAATAAACGTAGATTCTACCTAGAGGGGAAACCGGCCTAAGACAGGACCCCTCTAGGGTCAGGTAAGAAATTGACTAAATGAATGCCTTCAAATGTTGAAAACCTGCCATTATATTAAAAAAAAAATAGTGTCTCTTTCGGCCCCGTAGCTGCGGTTCTTAGGTGGCTCTTTCTGCCTTGATCCCCCCGACATTCGACAAGTATAATTCTACTCAAATAATAACGGACTAAAACATTATCGGTATAAGGGTCAGTCCGTGTCAACTCGAATAGCGTTAGACCCTGCTCACATTTTTCTTTTAGTTTAAAATAATTCATGTAGGGTAATTCCGGGTGAGATGGCTATAGGGGCGAGATGGCATTCGATGATATTCCTCATGCTATTCGATATATGACACTTCCCATATAGAGAAGATATATATATAGAGCATATGGAGAAATGTGAAGAAATATCATGGAAGACCATCTCTCCCCTATGGCTATCTCACCCGGAATTACCCTAGATGAGAATTAAAATTACAAATATGAGACAAATATAGTATAAGACAAATGTTTATCGAGTTTACGTGTATCCCTAACCCAACTCCCCACATGAATAACGTACTTGTTAAATTAATGTTCCTGTAAGTTATGAGCATACTTATGGGGCATTCTACGCTCAATCTTCCATAGTGGGAAATATACTACCTCTGAAAAAACCTCATGATTTTGACGGAGTGGTTTTTTTGAATATTTTCTGCGTTATACATATCATTTATTCGAACACCCCAGCTTCGGTACGTGCGTCGCGCAACTAAACACAAACTGTCATCCTCCATGCTGAGTGTTTGGCTGTCTGAATAATTTGGTGCACCGCAACAAAAAGATAGGTACAATTTTGGTAGACAATTGCATGATATACAAATTTTGCGAGATCTATTTTTACGACAACATTCACGGTTGACGAGAAATATGCAAAAAACCGATGCTTCTGACCTTTGACCTTGGAAATTTTTTTTTAGCAGACATAGGATCGGTGGGGATTTTTTAAATTTTATTTGTAATAGTGTTCTTGAGACCTGTACCAATTTTCAGCTATATGTGAATTATAGTAAATTGAAATGTCTATATTGACTGGGCTATCAGGAGCGCGACTTTTGCGATCGATGCATGAAAGATATGAAAAGAATATATTAATTGAAAATCTGTGAAGCCAGTGTAGTGAGTTGAATTTCTTCGATTTTTCATCGATAATGTTTTAGTTATTCATTATTCGAGTAGGATTATACTTGTCGAATGTCGGGGAGATCAAGGCAAAAAGAGCCATCTAAGAACCGCAGCTACGGGGCCGAAAGAGACACTATTTTTTTTTGAATATAAAGGCAGGTTTTCAACATTTGAAGGCATTCATTTAGTCAATTTCTTATTTTACACCGGGGTCCCGTCTTAGGCCAGTTTCCCCTCTGGGTAGAATCTACGTTCATTCAATAAATACCTATTAAAACATTTGTAGGTAATGAAAAATCGACACTTACCTCGAAAGGTTTGGTCATTACTTGTCAGCAATATACAATCTCCAAAAGCGGTGCACCAAATTATTCAAACGGCAAGACACTCAGCATAGAGAATGACAATTTGTGTCTAGTTGCGCGACGCACTCAACGAAGAGGTATTCGAATAAGATTATAGTAGATCGGTAGTACTACTCTGTACGAAGCAATCTACTCTATATAGGAAGTGTCACATATTGAATAGCATGAGAAATATCATCGAAGGCTATCTCTCCCCTATGGCCATCTCACCCGGAATTACCCTACATTGCCGGGTCGAAAATTCTATAGGAAAAGTGGTTGAAACATTAATTTAATAAGGAATTATCACATTTTCATAGTACACATATTCGATAACAAATAAGGAATATATTATGGAGTCTCGTTAACGGCAGGCACTGAAAAATCGTTTAGATAACACGCGATCGGTATAGTTAGCGAGGCCTATGAGAGTATCGTTACGACAGGTGATAAGAATTCGTTAAGATAGCGCTAGATTGCGAGAAGTTCATCACAGAGCCGGGTTTTCCTTGGGTATTCAGTTGTTGATTCTCGGACAGTTGCATGATGACCCCCTCGTTGACACCCGAAAACCAAGCATATGGACGCCTTCGGGGGTGAGCGGGTGCTCGCGGGGGAGCACATTGACGGAAAATAAGGGAAAAAAGATAGCGCAAACGTTAATTGTGCGCATAAGTTACAGAATCGCACCCCAGAGCTGATTGGAAACTATGTTGCACGGATTTTATCTTGATATTGACCGATTCTCGAATATTGGATCTTTGTTGGCTAACACCACTGAGAGGGATGTCTACCCTTTGACATTTCAAATGAAGCTTATCGACCAACGCCTTTGTGATTAAATTGGATTGAGATCCTGGATCTAACAGGGCTCGACAAACCTGTAGATTTCCCTTTGCATTGAAAACATAGACTTGTGCCGTTCAGAGAATCACCTGTGAAACTTCTCGCTGCAAGTGATTGACCACTGATCGACTTGCTTTCTGTATGCTAATCTCTTGAGTAGTAATATCATCAATTGTTTGAGAGCATATTGCTGTTACTGCTGGCCTTTGTGTGTTCGATTGTTCTTTTTCTGTCTTCGTTGTCTGCGCAGATACTTGTGCTTCCCTAGCTTCTTCTCCCGTTCTCGAATAGGTTCCCCCTTCTATAAGGAGTAACATGTTGTGTTGCTTGGAGCATTTCTTGCAGTTAGAAGGGATACAGTCCTTTGCAATGTGACCTTCTTTCAAGCAATTAATGCGTAATCTTTTCTCCCTTGCTTCACTGTGTATTCTGGGAACTGATAAGTTCAAGAATTCTCCACATCTGTGTATGAAATGTCCACCATTGCAATAGTTGCAGTGCTGTGTGGTCGTAGCCGCTAAGCTTACCCTTCTGTCTGTTTTCTTCGCTGTATTATTTCTTGTGTCTGATGGTTTGGCATTTTGACCTTCTACGAGTTCTAATGTATGACATCTACTCGTTAAGAATTCAAGACATTGTTTCATTGTAGGCAAATCTTCTTCGTCTTTCTCTCCGATGTGTATTTCCCAATCTCTTCTTGTGATAAAGTCCAACCTATTACTCAATAGATGAATTATTAGCGTATCGCAATTATCTACTGGCTGTCCCAAAGATTCGAGGGCTCTTAGATGTGTTTGAATTGTATCGATAAATTGACGCAGTGCGGAAGGCGAACCTTTCTGGACCGAAGAAATATCGGAGAGCTCTTTCATGTGGGTGTTGATCATTAACCTTCTGTTTTCATAACGCTCTGTCAGTAGGGACCATCCAACCTTCGAATTTTCAGATGAAGTCTCTGGAGCTGTCAGAACCTGGAGCGCGTCGCCGCTCAAGGAGCTTCTTGAATACTGGAATTTTTGTATATCACTTAATTTTGGATTCAAGTGTAACCCCAAAAAGCACCTTCGGTGCAAAAACCTTCCGCCAAGTCCATTAATGTGTAGATCACTCCACCAAAAAATAATCGAAGTTTGTGCTCGCTCACTCGATTGGTTGATGATTATCAACATACAAAAGCATTGAAATCAGATACAACTGCCAAGTACCTGTAGAATGATAAAAGTTTGGAATTGAAAAATTTGTTCAAACTAAATAACGTTGTACTCGTTCGCTCGCTGCGCTCGCTCACTCTATTGGCTTATGATTATGGGTTGAAAAAATAATTCGGATGAAGAAATTGAAGATGTCAACATTTATCGAAAAATATTCATAACGAAAAAATTATTTGAAAAAAAAATTGAAAAAAAAATTTGGAGTCCGTGGTACGTTGGCGGGCCAATGTTTGAATATCTATCAGATGACATTGACATGGTTCGCGATCGATATTTTATATTTCTTTTTCTACAAAAGGCCCCCCAAGTACCACTACCTCTAAATTTTTTTTTCAAATTTTTTTCAAATTATTTTTTCGTTATGAATATTTTTTGATAAATGTTGACATCCTCGATTTCTTCATCCGAATTGTTTTTTCAACCGATAATCATAAGCCAATAGAGTGAGCGAGCGCAGCGAGCGAACGAGTACAACGTTATTTAGTTTGAACAAATTTTTCAATTCCAAACTTTTATCATTCTACAGGTACTTGGCAGTTGGATCGGATTTCAATGCTTTTGTATGTTGATAATCATCAACCAATCGAGTGAGCGAGCACAACCTTTGATCATTTTTTGGTGGAGTGATCTACACATTAATGGACTTGGCCGAAGGTTTTTGCACCGAAGGTGCTTTTTGGGGTTGATTTCACTACTTTTTGTGAAATTTTGCTTGACCACCTAATAATTGTGCTCGCTCGCTACGCTCGCTCGGTTGTTTTGTGCTATTTCATACCGCCCGAAGTCCCTCGATAAGCAGGAACGTCAACAGCAACGAGCACGCGTGTGCTCATAATTTTCCCCAAGTCTCAAATTTGTAGAGTGACGCGTAATGTACTTTCAGAGCGTTTACAAATTGTTCCACTACAATAATTTTTTATACCTACAACATCTAACCCTGCGTGCAGCCTCCTCCTGTCTCATCTGGACCTGGGACCGGCAATGGCGGAGTTACTTGCACGCAGGGTTATAGTTGCTGCTCATGACTAAATATATATAAATATCAGATATATGTATTGCAACCTCTGCAAAAATATCATGTACGCGTCCCGGACTCATAACGTCAACTTCCAATTCGGGTCTGAACAGAAGGTATCAAAATATTTGGAATTGAGCCTATTCATGCTAGACTAGCGTAGAGCATAAAATGGAAGTTTATGAAGTCAGACACTCGCATTCTGCTCTCTTCGTCTGACTCTTGCCGTTTCTCCTATCGAACCACACTATACCGATACTTTGCAACCCAAGCGTTTTCTTTCATCATCCTCACGTCTTATACGGCAACCTGCTACAAAATTAAACAATCCATAAGAAAGATTTTTCTTCAATAATTCCATTCATGAATGATTATACGCTGAGTCTACAAATAATAAATAAATATAAATCAGAATCTCTATCATCTGAGAAAGAGGAAGTCGATCGATCATTTCTTTAATATTGAATAAAAATTTTTATTCTCACCATTTGTCGTGATAGCACTAATCTGAATTTGATTGAGCTCCTGAGCGGAGAATCTAAGCTAATTGTAAAACATGGATTAAAAAATTATCTTCACCGAAGGTCAAGGCATTACGTTGACGTAGAGTGTAGAATAAAGCCTATCGTAGTCCAACACACAACGTCGACTCACAGTCTCGTTTGGACTAGAGGATACCGAGATAAAATATAGAATTCGTTGAAATCCTACACATAACGTTGGCTCGCAGTTTAGGTCCGAGCAGACGAGCCTCTAGAAATGAGCCTAACATCGAGCTTGAAGTGGAATTTGTTGCAATCCAACGCTTGAACTCGGCTTTGTTGGTCTGGCTCCTTGCCGTTCCTTATATCAAATCATGCTATCCTGATATTTTTCAACTTCAACATTTTTTCTTGATTTTCTATTGTCAGACTTTCTCAGGCGGTGACTTGCTAGAAAATTGAATCCCCAAAACACCGTTTCCTCCGATAATTGCATTCATGAATGGAAATAAGCCAAATCTACAATGTATAAGTGAATAAAATTTAGAGGTAATAGTCAGTTAATAGTCATCTAACAGTCTTGTGTCATACAAGGTAAGCCTAATCGTAAAATTATCTGTTCACAATTATTATTCTATTTATCACTATGAATTTTTCACGTCAGTCGATTCGCATAACCTCAAACGCTCAAGATCGTAGGATTTAGGATAATTAACCTATCGAAACATTTTTGTTGGCGGCTATCACTTAAATGTACTTGGTGTGAGGTTTTCGCACCTAAGTGGCTTTTGGGAGGTATTCGCTAGTTTTTGTACGTTCAAATTTTGCATCAAGCATTGCTCGTACTTTATTTTATTTCCTTTATTTGGATTTAAAAATATGAAATGACAACACGCGTCTGCTAGTGTAGCGGACGGTTTCTGTCTGCGATACTGGCGCTATCTACGTTGGAACTATCTCGTATACTGACGTCACTCTATACAACTTTTGTGTGGTTTCCCGTCTAGTGATTTTATATGGGAATGGTTTGAATTGGCGGAATCTTTGTCTGAAGAACACTAAGGAGAAGAACAAACATTGTACGTGGAAACGGGGTATCAGAATCTGTAGTTAATAATATCTCAGCACTCCGGACACCGATTCAATCGATCTATGGCTCAAATGAAAGCTTTTCATGCCCACATCCTAGATTAAATTAGTTTCATTTGTGTATGTTGTGAGGTGAAAGAAAATGAAGATACTAGTTCGCGGTATAGGTTAGGGTAGTTGCCTCTCGGGTATAAAGACTCGTTGTGTCTCGCGCTTGAAAAAAAATTTTTTTAATGTACTTGGCGCGAGACTCTACCGAGTCTCTTCCCTGGCGAAAAAAAAATCTCTGCCAAATCTCTTCAAAAATCTACAAATCAAGATGCAGAAAAATCTGGAGTTTTCCAGAGATGTAATATCTGGAATTTATCGGAAAAATCCGGGGAATTCGGGAAATCTCCGCTGTAGAGTTTTGCAGAATTTCCCCAAGTGCAGAAATTTAACAAAACCAGAAGAATCCAGAGTTTTGCGGAGAATTTGATGATTTTTGATGAAAAATTATGGAAATATCTGCTGTTGAGCTTCGCATAATTTCCTCAAGTACAGAAATTCAACAAAACCAGAAAAATGTAGATTTTCGCGGAAGAATTGATGATTTTCGATAAAAAATTCTGGATATCTCCACTTTAGACTTTCGAAAGAATTTACTTGAGTGCATAAATTCAACGATACCAGAAGAGTCCATAGTTTTGCGGAGAAATTGATGATTTTCTATGCAAAATTCTGAAAATATCCGCTGACGACTTTTGTTGAATTTTCTCAAGTACAGAAATTCAACAACACTAGAGAAAACCAGAGTTTTGCGGAAAAATTGATGATTTTCGTTCAAAAATTCAGGAAATCCCTGCTGTAGAGCTTCGCGGAATCTCCCTAATTTCAGAAATTCAACAAATCCAGAAAAATCCGGAGTTTTTCGCAGAAATTTCTGATTTTTGATGATGAATTCCGAAAATATCCGCTGTAGAGTTCGCTGAATCTCTCCAAGTTCAGAAAATTAACGAACCCAGTAAAATCCGAAGTTTCTCGGAGAAATTGATAATTTTCAATGAAAAACTCCGGAAATCTCCGCTGCGTATTTTCGCAGAATTTACTCGAGTGATGAAATTCCACAAAACCAGAAAAATGCCGAGTTTTGCGGAGAAATTGATGATTATCGATGAAAAATTCTGGAAATCTCGACTGTAGATTTTCGCGGAATTTCCCCAAGGGCAGGAATTTAACGAAACCAGAAGAATCCAGAGTTTTGCGGAGAAATTGATGATTCTCAATGTAAAAATCCTGAAATTTCTGCTTTACAGTTTCGCAGAATTTTCAAATTCGTACAAATTTCACGACAATAGAGAAATTCAGAGTTTTACAGAGAAATTGATGATTTTCAATGAAAAATTTCGTAAATTTCCGCGGTAGAGTTTTGCAGATTTTCCACAAGTCTGCGGAATATTTTCCACGCAGAAAAATTCGAAGCTTTGCAGAGAAATTTATGATTTTCGATTAAAAAATCTGAAATTTTCTGCTGTACAGTTTTGCAGAATTTTCCAAAATATAAATATTTCATGGAAATGGAAATTGTCAGGTTGGCAATACCAATCGACAACATACTGACACCTGGCCGGACGATCCAGTCTTAGGTAGGCCTCTACCTGGTACACATGTAAACAGAATGTGCTGTATCTAAACCTGTCTGCCTAATAAATACTTCTTAATACATGATTATTGATACGTGGTCTCTACTTTAATATATTGAATCCCAATCCTTCACAACAAACTAAACAGAAATATTTAAAGTTTTGCAGAGAAATTGATAGTGCTGTTCGATTATTCAATTTTGTAATCGATTATCGATCACTAAATTAAATCGATCAAAATCGATTAATCGATTAATAATCGGAAGATCGATTAATTATATGATTAATCAATTGATTAATCGAAAAATCAAATAATTATTCAATTGTTGGAATTCTTCATTGATTAATTATTCAATTAATTGAATGATTAATCGATTAATTATTCAATTACTCGAATGATTAATCGAATAATTATTCAATTAATCGAATGATTAATCGATTAATCATTTGATCAATTATTTGATTATTGATTTGATTAATTATACGATCAATGCCTGGTTCATGCCTGGTTTAACTGTTTAAGCAGCGCCGTAACTTGACTTAATATGAATATTGACCAATGAGGAGGCTGCTTTAGCCACGCACCAGGTAACTAGTGTAATTATTAATGATAAATCAAATAATTATCAAATTGAGCCATACGATCATTTGCATAGCTGAAATCATGCGCTTGATCATTTCAATAATCGCATTCCCGATCATGATTCGAATAATCATTTGATTAAATCATACGATTAATTGTTCAAATAATTGATCTTCCGATTATTAATCGATTAATCGTTCGATTAATCAATCTTTCGATCAATAATCGATTAATCGATTAATCGATATTTGCACTTCGCGGAATCGGTCCTTCGATTAATCGATTAATCGATTTTTTGGAACAACACTAGAAATTGATGATTTTCAATGTAAAAATCTGAAAATTTTTGCTGTACAGTTTTGCAGAATTTTCAAAATTGTACTATTATGCAGTATTTCTAACACTTCCATAGAATTTACCGGAAAAAGAATGTTTCTATGCAATCAAATAGAAGTATAATATACTATTTAATCATCAGAAATCTTCGAAGTGACCGTGAAATTTTGCTAGATCATTTATTTTTTTTAAGTACATATTGATGTAAATCCTCACAAATCAAAGCTTACTTATTGAGTCAAAAAGTGTCAACTACTGTGACAGGCAACGATTAGAGCCATATGAGAATCGGACATCAATCGATCAACGAAGTTAAGCAACTTCAACTGCGGCCAGAATTTGGATGGGTGACCCCACGGATAAAAAAAAAAAAAAGAGATTTCCAGAAATTCCCGAAATTTTTCAGGATGCAGATAATTACGAGCAGGGGAAAAATTCGAGATTGGAGAGATTTCCATAAATTTTAGCATTTCTGCAGAATTTCGCATAGAAATACAGATACTTATGGGCGAGGCCAGATGGGGAAATTTGATCTTGGAGAGATTTTCGGAAATTTTCCCATTTCTGCAGAATTCGGCATAGAAATACAGATAATCATGAGCGAGGCCAGACGGAGAAATTCGAGCTTGAAGAGATTCCGAGACATTTTCGCATTTCCGCAGAATTTCGCATAGAAATACAGATAATTATGAGCGAGGCCAGATGAAAAAATTCGAGCTGGGAGAGATGTCCAGAAATTTTTGCGGTTATGCAAAGATTTTCATCGAAATTCATAAATAAATACGCATGAAAGATTTGAAATAATTTTTGGCGTTGCAGAGATTTACATGAAAAAACTCTGATTTTTCTCTGCAAAAAAGTCTACATTTTCTCTGGAAAGTGTTCCAAATAACAGAGAAATGTAGATTATTATCTGTGTTTTGCAGAGAAAAAGCAGACTTTTTTGCAGAGATTTCCAGAATTTTTTTTTCACCAGGGTTGATAAGAGAATGAAATGAATCTTTGAATTACAGCCACTGATCGTAGTTGCCACTGAATGTAGGCAATGAGAGTTTTGAAAGCAGTATGTTTGAATACTTACTTTCCAATTCATGTATTTCATTTCTTCGTTGAACGTGTCCCGTATTACCATTTTGATCTGATGGATTAAGCATTGCTCTTGCTGTTGCCATTGTTTGATCAAAATCATCTTCAAATGCGTTTCTTTCTTCATCGAATTGTATCTCTAGTCTTTTTGCGGCTTCTTTATCTTGAACTCCATTGTTGTCGTTCGTTGATGATAATAGGAGGTTTTCTATTTTTATCTGACTTTCTTCAAAGTCTGCTAATAGGTTATTAGCTTTATTTATTCTATCAGGTAGTTGTAGTAACCCTCGTTCATCAATATTTGTCAAAAAATTATTAAATCGTGTGAGCTGAGACTTGATGTTCCCTCGTTTTCTATTTAAGTCTCTTAATTAGGCCATTTTTACTGTTTCGAATTTATGTTATTCAAGGAATTGGAAAGGGATAAGAGGATAGTGACTCACTTACCTGTCGCCTTGTTGCCTTCGCTGTTTGAATATGTGCGTACGTCCGTGTGACGACGCTCGCCTGCTTGAATGAATGTGTGCATGCGTCCGTGTGATGACGCTCGCTTGCTTGAATGTATGTGTGCGTGCGTCCGTGTGAAGACGCTTGCTTGCTTTGCTTAATGCTTGTGTCCGTTGTGTTTGACACTTTTTTAGGATGAATTTCATTCCTTAATTGCCCTTTGTACTTTCATTTTTGGATATGATTTGTAAATTAATCACCTAATCTCACTTTTTTCTTTGTTTCAGGTTCTTGTCGTCATCACGAGGCTTTGTTCTACACTTCACTATTATTGTCTTTTTCTAATCCGGCTCGAAGGACCATTATGTTTGGGAATTGTGATAAATACTGCTTATTTTCTCGTAAACTTTGTTGACTTCATTTATTTATCTCGTCGTTGCTTAATTACGTTTATAAATTAGAAGTGATAGAGCCGCTCCTATACGTGCGACGTCTTGACGCCATTTTTTTATGACACGCACTTCTTCCCTGACTATTACGCTGTCTTACAACTCGGCAGTGTGTCTAACTACATTTAAATCTTGGACAGAGCGTTTGATAAAAGTGCAACTAGTTCACAATGATATTTCTAGCTTATAATTGGACATGAATAATGAATACAAAGAAAATCTCTGTTCACAATCCCCATCGATTTAATGAGCAGCCTCAGTTGATCCCCTCGCTCTTGTGCAGAGCGGTTGATATAAGTGAAATAAGTTCACTATAATATTTCTAACTTATGATTAGATATGATTAATAAATACAGAGAAAATCCCTGTTCACAATCCCCATCGATTTGATAAGCAACCTCAGTTGTTCCCCTCACTCTTGTGCAGAGCGGTTGATATAAGTGAACACCAATTCACTATAATGTATTTGATTCGTTTGGATTCCATCGACAAATGGTCGAGTCGCTCTCCTATTTAAAAGACAGAAAGAAAACATTTCTCTTTAAAGTTCCTATGACGAGATACATATTCTATGAATCAATATTCTAAATCCGTTTGGAATCTATCGACAAATAGTCGAGTCGCTCTCCATTGGAGCAACTGAACGAAAAACATCAATTTATGCAGGTTCTATGACTAGATATATGTTCTATAAATCAATAATCTAAATCCGTCTGGATTCTACCGACAATCAGTCGAGTGGCTTTCCGCTGGAGAGACTTATTCTCGCTCTTGTGCAGAACGGTTCATGAGAGTGAAACTAGTTCACAATGATATTTCTAATTTATAATTAGACATGATTAATAAGCACAAAGAAAATCCCTGTTTGGAAACTCCATCGGTATGACAAGCAAACCTTGGTTGTTCCCCTTGTTCTTGTGCAGAGCGGTTGATATGAGTGATATCGGAATTCATCAAATTATTACTCAGAGCAAGTTGAAATAGTAAAATTTAATGAGTAAGTATACTGCCGTGCTAAGCACAAAGGTGGTAACTGCATTTTTGGCTATCTTGAGATATTGACAGCTTTCAATTTTCAATTTTCACAGTGATTAAGAATTATATTCAAAGTCGAACGGTTTTAGAATTTGGTTTGAATCGAAAAGATAAAAGCTTATATTATTCGTTACTGTTGTATTGATATGACTGATCAACCCCAAAAGCACCTCTGGTGCAAAAACCTTTGGCCAAGTACAATAATGTGATCACTACCCCCAAAATAATCAACCAATGAAAATTCCTCCTTAACAAAAGTGATGCTATGAAAATGTCTACTTACAAAAGGATTGAAATCAGATACAATTGCCAAGTACATGTCTTTTGTATAATACATACCAAGTCGTAAAAAAAAAGCCGAAATTAATGAGAAAAAAATAAAAATTTGGAGGTAGTGGTACTTGGCGGGGCTATTGTAGACAAGTAAGAGGAAACAGCAATCGACCTATGTTAATCATCCTACATTGCTATGAAATATTGGCCCGCCAAGTACCACTACCTCCAAATTTTTATTTAAGAAAAATAATTTTAAGAAAATAAGCACTATCACACGCGTAGACACTGGAAATAAACTCAGTACGAATAGTAATGAGGTGAACTAACATATTAGCACACGCTTTGTTCGGAAACTTAGTATCCAATTATTTTTTCATTATCATCTTTCACTACAAGCTCTGACCGCTCTGACTGATCTTTAAAGCTCACGTGTTTACATGTCTCCTAGCGTCGGCTGGTGCGAACTGGTGCGAACGAACACGAAGGCGGGCAAAATGCGTTCATCGCAACTGGTGGAGACTCTCGCTATTTGTTCTTATCGTATTTTTTATTTCCCCAGATCTGTCGGAAGACAAGGAAAATAATGAAAGTTAATTGGAATGACGGATACGACGGATACAAGCAGACAACATGACCTCAGACTTTCGACAACTAGCCTAACAGCCGAACCATGGAGTAGAAGGAGACCTATTCTCGAATTGAAAATGGGTTTACGCAATAGGTGGCACTGTTGTGCGTGACCAGTCCCGAACTTCCTGCAAACGCTTGCGCGCGCTCTCCAAGGTATCATATGACGTCACTAACTGTATCGTAAACTTTCCCACTCACAGGAAGTCCGCGTTAGCTCGCTGGTAACAGCGCCATCTATTACGTGCAGAATTGGTGCTACTTTTTCAATACAGCGTGTAAAGGGAGATATGTCTTCTTCTACCCCATGAGCCGAACATATAGGACTTTATTTCAGATTTGGGGTGAATGGAGAGATCGATTCGTTGGACAAAAATACAAATAACACAAGCATGCGGTATAACCTCACTCGTCGGACAGTTAGCCAAACATAGAGGCTCTATTTCAGGATCAAGTCGTTGGACAAAAATCAGAATAATAAAAATAAATTCGAATGACTATCTACATTTCAGTGGCCGAATCCAACCATAGGATACAACTAGCAGACGAGACATAACCTCACATTTCTGACAGATAGCCTAGCATAGGACTTCATCTCAGATTTGAGGTTACGGAGAAAATCTTGCTCGTATATCTATCCCATGCGTTCGACTTAGTTTTTATTATTTCGATTTTCGTCCAACAAATTGATCTCTTCGCTAACCTCAAATCTGAAAGAGTTCTATGTTCAGCTAACTGTCAGTCGAGTGAGGTTATGTCGTCTGCTTGTATTATGTGGATTGTTGTCGGACAAATCAAACTCTCCATAACCTCAACTCTGAGATGAAGTTCTAAGTTGGACTATGGCTGTCAAAAGTGTGAGGTTATGTCTCGTCTGCTTGCACACGTCGTTAGAACGTAATTTCATTATTTCGATTTTCGACCAACAAATCGATCCCCCCATAACCTCAAATCTGAAGTGAACTCCTATCATATGCTAGCTATCAGTCGAGTGAGGTTATGTCTGGTCAGCTTGTGTACGTCATTTGACTGTACTTTCCATTTTTAGATTTTAATGAAAGGAAAAGAAGAAGAAGAAGAAGATTATTCAGATTTCCGACTAACAAATCGATCCCTCCATAACCTCAAATCTGGAATAAACTCTTATGCCAGGCTAGCTGTCAAAAGTGTGAGGTTATGTCTGGTCTACTTGTATATGTCATTCGACTACTTTTATTATTTCGTTTCTCGACGAAGAAATCAATCTTTCCATAATTTCGACTCCGAAATGAACTCCCAAGTGAGACTGGCTTTCAAAAATGTGAGGTTATGTCTCGTTTGCTAGTTGTATCCTATGGTTGTATCCGTCCACTGAAATGTAGACAGTCATTCGAATTTAATTTGATTATTTCGATTGTTGTCTAACAAATCGATTTTTCCATAACCTCAACTCTAAAATGAAGTCCCAAGTTAGACTAACTGTCAAAAGTGTGAGGTTATGTCTCGTCTACTTGTATACGTCATTTGAGTATACTTTTATTATTCAGATTCTAGACTAACAAATCGATCCCTCCATAACCTCAAGTCCGAAATAAAATCTCATTTCCTATGTTCGGCTCCCTGCTTAAAATGTCCGATTAAATGTTATTAACCAACATAGGAATAATTGATGATATTTATAATATCCTTTCGGACCTATCTCGCTTCGCCTTGGTGATGCATAAATATTGTTTTGTTTCGAATATAAACCAATGCTACCTGTTATAAATGTGGAGAACGGGATAGCTACTTTATGAATTTGAATAGATTTCTGTGCAATACGTTGATCTCTGTCAGATGCATATCATAGCCACGATTTAGTTTTATATGATTTTTTTGTTATTGCGGGTACCAATGGGATTCTTTCGTCTCCGTCTCATTGCATGGTATGATTCTATCGTGTTTGTATCATTACATTTTATTTCGTCTTCCGAATAATACAGATACGATTATGGTACTAGAATTTCCTATGCAATGTGGATGAATCAAATTGAATCTGATCTGGCACCTAAAACTCGAATCATATCCTGTATGAAGAATGATGTTTTATAAACACGAGGTGATAGGAACGATATGTATTTGTATGATTCGTTTGCCATACGTCATGAGAATATTATCCTTTCGTTTTTATCTCATTACGCAGCCTGATCTTATAGCATTTATACGAATCAGATTGAATCTGATCTGGCACCTAAAACTCGAATCAAATCCGATATGAAAAATAAGGTTTTATAAACGCGATGTGACAGGAAGGATATGTCTTTGTATAATTCGTTTTCCATACGTCATGGGAATACTATCCTTTCGTTTTTATCTTATTACACAGCATGATCTTACGACATTTATACCATGAACGATGCGTGAATGATTTCGAATAATACATATATGGCGATGACGGTGACTTTTTCATTATGAAACCTACTATCTGTTGTAATGTAAAGTCCGTTATTGCTACTTTATGAATTTGGATAGATTTCTATGCCATACGTTGATCTCTATCAGATGCATATCATAGCCACGGTTTAGTTTTATATGATTTTTTTTCCATTGCGGGTACCAATGGGATTCTTTCGTCTTCGTCTCATTGCATGGTATGATTCTATCGTGATTGTGTCATTACATTTTATTTCGTTTTCTCAATAATACAGATACGATTAGGGTGCTAAAATTTCCCGTGCAATGTGCATATATCAAATTGAATCTGATCTGGCACATAAAAATCGAATAATATCCTATATGAAAAATGAGGTTTTATAAACACGATGTGATAGGAACGATATGTATTTGTATGATTCGTTTTCCATACGTCATGAGAATACTATCCTTTCGTTTCTTTCTCATTACGCAGCCTGATCTCATAGCATTTATACGAATCAGATTGAATCTGATCTGGCACCTAAAACTCGAATCAAATCCCATATGAAAAATAAGGTTTTATAAATGCGATGTGACAGGAAGGATATGTCTTTGTATAATTCGTTTTCCATACGTCATGAAAATACTATCCTTTCGTTTTCATTTCATTACACAGCCTGATCTTACAACATTTATACTATACACGATGCGTAAATGATTTCGAATAATACATGTACGGCGATGACGGTGACTTTCTCATTACGAAACTCACCATCTGTTGTAATGTAAAGTTTGTTATTGCTACTTTATGGATTTGAATAGATTTCTATGCCATACGTTGATCTCCATTACATGCATATCGTGGCCACAGTTCAATTTTGTATGATTTTTTTTGTCATTGCGGGTACCAATGGAATTTTTTCCTCTTGGTCTTATTGCAGCTCATGATTCTATCCTGTTTTTGTCATTACTATTTTTTCGTTTTCCGGAAAATGGAGATACAATCATGGTGCTAGAATTTCCCATGCACTGTGGATTATGCACGTATTTTATGCACGTATCTGATTCAAAACGATTCATTTCCATTGACATATCATACTGTATTGTTTATTTTGTAGTACATACATTCGTAATAAAATGCCACCAGTAATTGATAATACAGGCTGAACTTCCATGAGACGTATCTCATTCAAAACGATTCATTTTCATTGATACATCATACCGTACTCTTTATTACGTAGTACATATATTCGTAATGAAATGCTACCAGTAATGAACAATACAGGCTGAACTTCCATGAGACGTATCTCATTCAAAACGATTCATTCTCATTGACACATCACACTGTACTCTTTATTACGTAGTACATACATTCGTCATGAAATGCTACCAGTAATGAATAATACAGGCTGAACTGCAATGAGACGAATCACTTTAGAAAACATTCATAGTATATATGGGGTGGTCCACGTGAAGTGGACCGGTTTTTGGCCTGAGGTCATCGAATTTGACGCCAATGCGAATTTGGATTCCTTGTTACTACATGAGATGCCCCCCCCACAGTTACAGAGCATGAAACCAATTGGTTCAATTTATATCGCTGTCATAATTATACCAAAAATTTAATCACTACATTTTCAACTCCACTTATCTCAGCCATGCATGAACAAAATCATAACTTCCCATAGTGCATTCTACGCGCATAAATGAGCTCTTTCAAAATATGTAGCACTTCAATTATTTTTCGAATTCTTAAACATGTAAAACTTTCAAAATATGCGATTCCTTTGTTTTTCTACTTGAAGCGTCACACCAATTGACGCGAAATTTTCACCGAAATTACTTCGAAGTGGCACTAAGAAGTGATCAAAATTTCGGCCTCCCTTTTTTTTTCTTTTTTTTTTCAAAAATTCGGCGAAGCATGTAAAACTTGGGAAAAATGTGTTTTCATTTTTTTTCTACTTGAAGGGTCACACGGATCGCCTTGAAATTTTCAACGAAATTACTTCGAAGTGCCACGAAGAAGTGAAAAAATTTCCAGCCTCCCGTTTTTTCCTTTTTTTTTGCCAAAAACCGGTCTACTTCACGTGGACCACCCCATATACTATTCATCGGTATATGATTCAGCTCCATAATGATTGTATGGAGAATGCCGAATTCAACTGCATAAAAGCAGTGTATACTTTAACAATATTCATATTGAACATAATACGATTTGGTTCACACGAATAAGATCCTCATTGCGCAATATATGAATCAGAAACACGAAAGGAAACTATATACATGTTGTTTTGGTGCCACGCTATACGACGTAACATATTCGTGCATATACATTTACAACACACAACAGAAACGAAAGGGGCAATCATTTATAGCATATACGAAAAGATTTACTCGCATAAACAACATACCCAGTAAACACGAACGTATGAAAATGGTAATAATGTCCGGCGGATAAACGTATATGTCACGTATAAGCGCTTAATAACGTTCAATATACGTTTATCCGCCGGACATTATTACCATTTTTATACCGTTAGTGTTTACTGGGTATGTCGTATATCGCAATCCTACGTAATGGATTGGTATCATTCATTCGTGATTCATTCGGATTGGAGCTCCATACTATAAAATCATCATCAACTGATACGATTCCCATCACATTAATCTGCAGCCGTTTACGAAAACCCGGAATCAGAAACACAAAAGGAAACTATATAGATAGATAGTGTGACGTTGCATTTTGCAACTGTCACAGTCGGGCCACTCAGATCAGTGACGACGTGAGGACGGACGACTCCAGAAAGTAGCCAAGGTCTCAGGTCAGAATTTAGTTAATTATCGCTTATATTATTTATCATTTCTTCCCTTCTATTCTATGAAATTCTGTAAAATGTCGACGCTCGGAGGACTACGCTAGGACGTCGAGGGATTCGCCCGACGTCTAAATCGAGGTCCTTTCCGAGTTATTGGTTCCCGTCTCTCTCTCCAACGCTCTCAGTCGTGGATGCTGCAGGAAAGGTCGAATAAGGGCGACTCACTGAGTCCCTCCTCCCGTTCCCGCAGACTCCTCAGCCTGGTGCTGGACCACTTCCCGTCAACTATTTCTGGACGTCTCGGCAATGGTTGAATAGAGCAGGGCGAACACCCAAAAGTAACCTGACCAAAGCTTCCCGTTGCCGAAGACTTATCGACCTGGAGTCGAGCTAGACCATATCATCGACTTTCTCGTCATCGTCACGCTATCGTGGGGTTACCCAAGAAAGGTCCCGATAGTAGAACTGCAATCGTATGATGCAGGCCTGTCCGTAAGCCTTCCATACCGCCCATGGGGAATTCTGGATGCAGATCCGGTTATTGGGGCATCAGAACTTCCGCCAGATCCTCTAATTGGTCAGTTTTCTAGTTAAAGCGCAACTAGGGTGCACTTCATCCCGACGATGATCCCGAGGAGTCCCGAGACGAGAGACCAGAGCAGAAAAGAGAAGAGACGAGGAGAGAAACCGTCGAAGTCCCGTCTACTACATTTGAAATATCCCGCCGTACCGTGTAGCTAACTACACGCCTGGACAAATATTCAAAACTCAGGCGAAATAGGACAACGTGTTCCCGAAAGTACGTCCATCCGTACTCGGCGCCTGATTGGTCGCCTAAGCTACGTGCGAAGATCGGCTCATGGCATGGAATTCCCGAAGCTATAAAATGTAGGACGACACAGGACTCGATCTACTTCTACGCTCGTCCGTCCTCACGACAAGTCATCAGATCCCGACAGTGAATACCGATATCCCGACTTTTACAGTGTCTCGTATTTTTCTATTCTATTCTTTGCTATTCTGTTCTTTTAGTTCTTTTTGTTATCCCGTTACTCTAGTCTTTAATATTTAGTTAGAATCAGTTATAAAGAACACTCAGTGACTTTAGTAATCCCGTATTCGTACGTGGAAGTCTCTCTTTCTTCAATAAGGTAAGACCTATTTTCTGTAAAACCACGAGCTAGTTCACGAATCCCGTCTAGTTGTTTAGTCTGTTATATATTATATAATTGGGTGTGACGTAGGTCACGAAATAACGGAACGCAAGTCTTCGACTTCGTCCCGAGTTTTTAGTATTTTAGTAGCCTGATTAAGGACGGATTCACGAGCTAACTCGTGCTTAGCATCTCTTTGTGGGTTCTCCTTTTCTTTATTCTATTCTATTCTTTCTCTTACGCTGCTTAACGCATGCCGTAGAGTTTAGTGGCTATTCTTTTCTTAGTAGTGAATAAAATGATAGCGATCGACCTGTAGACGAATAATTTCTGGAGATAGCGAGTGTAGAAGCAAGCATTTGTTATTTAATTTATAGTTCTTAGTTATTAATATTCTGTCTGATTTATTCCGCATGATTATTATATTATAATATTATCGTCTGATATCTTTTCCCGTTCAATTAAATGGTATATTCCGTATTATATCGGATCGCATTGCTTTGATATTTTTGCTATTATTCTATTGTATTTTCTGTGAATATTATTTACGATCTAATCCCGATATTCTTGAAACTGTCTGAGGCATAACGATAATTTTGTAAATCGAATTCTATATCCCGTAAAATACGGCAAATTTGTTAATAAATCAATCAGATATGAAATGTTAAACATTCTTGTCTAATTTGGCACCCCGCCCCTCTACCGTAATTAGTTGATTATATTCTGAGCTAACTGGCAAGTTCCGCCGTCAATCGTCTAGTATTTGTTATATTTATAATATTTCAAGTGACGTTTTCACGTCTGGCGCCCAACTCTAGTTTTTGGTCTTATTTCTTTGAATAATTCATTTCTCACGTATATTGACGCCGAAGTGCACGGATTACCGGGTTACCCCTTATCCCTGAAAAAGTGGTATTCGTTGCAATAGATAGAGCGGATTTTATTCGACCTTGGAACACTGTTCCCTAAGGCCGTAGGCTGAGTACAGAGTATCAAATGAAAGTAAGTAACTAACTAGGTAAAAACAGAGAATACAAAAGAGAGTAAAGTAGTAGGTAAAAACAAAAATACAAAAAGAATAAGTAGTAGGTAAAAATAAAATAAAATAACAATATAAATGACAAATATGTGAAAATAAAAATAGAATGAGGTAATATTAAGTAATTAAAACAAAAATAAAAATAAGAAAAAAAAAAAAAAAATATACCAATACAAAAATAAAAATAAAAGTAAAAGTAAAGTAAAATAACGTGAGAGTGCAGGGTGCGACCAACGTGTAGCTGCCGTTACAAATGGGGCGAACTCATCTGAATTAAGATAAAATAAGATGAAAACAGATAAGATGAAAAGGTAAAAATAGATTAGAAATAAATCAGTAAATCAGTAAACCGAAGTTAGGCACTAACAGCGCATTTCAATGCGGCAGGCGAGTAAGACTGGACGGCTTCGCCTCGCGCTCCTCCAATGCAAGAAGGTGCTGAAAACAACGCGCGCGAAATTCAAAGAGATTGGGTGAGGACATCAAATCGGGTGGCAGCGAGTTCCAGAGGCGAATGCCAGTGACAACAAAAGACTCTTGCATTGTGGTCGTGCGGACTGAAGGAACGCGAAGCGTATCCATCCGGTCCGGATTGCGACGCGACGCAAGGGTAGCCCGAAGCTGAAGTCGGTCACCGAAGAGCCCCGGTATGCCTAAACAGAGCGCTTTATAAAAAGCGCAAGCTACAAGTTGAAGGCGACGCATACAAGGCCGCAGCCAACCACATCGTCTCCTATGCCTTGAGACGCTAGCATCACGCGGCAGGCGAAACAGGAACCGAACACAGTTGTTTAATGACACGAGCAGAGACTGCTCCAACTCCTTGGACAGATTAGTCAATACAGGTGCGCAATAATCGTATATGGGAAAGACCAAGGCAACAACCAGTCGGCGCTTCAAGGCAGTGTTGAGGCTAGTATCGTTCATTCGGATCCTATATAGCGCTCCGGCCGCCTTTTTTCGTACAAGGTTAATATGCTCCGTCCATGCTAAGGTCCTGTCAAAGATAACGCCAAGATACTTCCAGGAGCTAACAAGCTCTATTGTGGTGGTGCCTAACAGTATTTCCGGCAGATCGACCGAGCGGAGCGCGTTGACATACCTTGAACTACCGAAGATCATTGCCTTGGTCTTCGTAGCATTCAATTGCAGCATGTTCGCAACACTCCAACGTCGAATCGCGTCAATATCGGCATTGAGCGCGTAAACACAATGCTGGATCTCTGCCGGGCGGCAACTACGGTAAATAACAAGATCGTCTGCATACATAAGATAGGAGCAATGTTGCAAACACTGCGGCAGGTCATTAACAAATAGTGAGAAGAGAAGGGGACCCAGCACGCTACCCTGAGGGACACCAGACGAGAGCGGGAGCCACCCCGATAACCCCCCCTTGCCATCACTGACCGCCTGCACCCGGCCACGCAGATATGAGTGGAACCACTTAAGCACCCCACTTGAGAACCCGAAACCATGGAGCCTGCGCAACAGCAGAAGGTGGTCAATGCAATCAAATGCTTTGGTGAAGTCAAAAAACACCGCAACAGTGATCTTTCGATCGTCAATACCTTGCCGAATATCGTCGGCGAGCCTCAGGACGGCTGTCTGAGTCCCCATCCCCTCCCGAAAGCCTGTTTGACGCGGATCGAGCGAGTCCTGCGACCGAAGGTAAGTCATGACTTGCTCAAACACTACACGCTCCAGCACCTTCGACAGGGCACAGAGCAGAGAAATCGGACGGAAATCTGAGCATACGAGTGGGGCGCGAACCTTCGGTATAGGGCTAACGAATGAGAACTTCCACAGGGCCGGAAAAACGCCATCCATAAGCGAGGAATTAAATAAAACGACCATAAGCGGCAATATAATCACACGCATTACCTTATAAGCTTGGATTGGCAGAGAATCCGGGCCCTGTGCTCTTGTCTCCACCCGCTCGAGAGCGCCTACAACATCGCCAACGTTGACCACCCGAAACGCGAACCCCCCGTCGCACCCTGCAGGACTACCAAGATTGACATCGCCAATGCTTTCACGACATTGACCCCAAGACGAGAGCGGATCACCGGAGGAGACCGAAGCGAACTGATCATTTAGTGCTTGCAGAGTTAGATGCCCTGGCAATTCATGTCTAACAGAGCGCGTGATCCAGAGGTTGTCTACTTCCCTCCAAAAGCGGCGAGAGTTTCCCGACGCGTCAAATTTTGCCTGCAGATAGTCGGACTTAGCTGCATCCATTTTTCTTTTAAATTCCCGACGAAGACGCACGTATTCGGCAAATAGGCGCTGAGAACCCGCCCGCTTGGACGACCGATAGCAGGCGTCCTTATCTCGCTTCAGTTTCCGTAGATCAGCAGACAGCCAAGGCACAGGCTGTCGCCTCACCAGAACCTCGCGCTGAGGGGCTGCACGATCCAGCACTTCACGCACAAAACAATTAAAAACTGCTAACTTGCAGTCGACGCTTGGCTGGCTTGAGATGACCATCGGATCGAACGACGAGATCACTTCTGCAGCCGCCTCCAAATCGGCCTTGTCCCAAGCCCGGTATAGAAACGCCCTAGGTGCTGGCCGAGGAGCAAAGTACTTGAAAGAAATATAAATGAGGTCGTGGCCAGAAAGAAACGGTTGGGCAGACTGACCCCAGGAGTCTAGGCAGCGCAGGTCGCTCACGGCACACACATCGAGCCAGGTATGCGACGTTTGAGTGTGATGCGTCGGCTGCAATGGCACGACATGGAGTCCTAGAGAACTAAAAAAGCCCCTGAGATGAACTGAATCGGAGTCGACAGAGAGCAGATCTGCGTTGAAGTCACCTAGGACGCATATAAACTTGTAGCGTGGAGCAACGAACACTAGCTCTTTCTCAAACAGATTAAAAAATCCCACGTGCGGCGGCCTATAAACAACAGCGATCAGCATCTTAGGCCGAGAAGGCGCCCAGACCTCTGCTAAAAGATACTCAGGTACCCCGTCGCGCTGCAAAAAATCAGACGTCGCTACCACTTTACAACTCAGTTCGTTTCGCAGAAATAAAGCAACACCTCCACCACGCCGCCCCCTGCGATCCACCCGACGTACGGTGTAAGACGGGGGTGAGATCTGATTGTCCAAGATTCGGTCATTTAGCCAGGTCTCAGTTACAGCAATGACATGATATGGATTCCGCGCAAAATAATCGCGGAACTCGTCGACATGCGCGGATAAAGACTGCGCATTCAGGCAGCATACATTAATAACACCACAGGACAACGGAACAGGCGCGGCAGGTACAGCCGATGGTGCAGGCAACGCTTCTCCTAGTCAAACCCCTAGCTGCGGAAGGTCAGTTGATGGAAGAATCCGGATCGGTTTCGAGGTCCCATCCTTTCTCAGCAGGACAGCAGCATCATCGATCCAGACTGACTTTGGCGGAAGAGTCGGGAACACCTTGAGCACTTTTAACCGTAATTTGGTGAGCTCTGGGGGATGACGACGGTTAACATACACGGCACTTTCCTGAGAGCCGTCACCAAAATCGGCGACAAACAGATTCCGTCTGCGACGTTTTGCAGCTAAAACGTCTTCACACTTAGCTTTGGTGACCAGCTCCAACAAAATGGCTCGCGAGTGAACCCGACCATTAGCTGCAGGGGCGGAGGTGGCCGTCTTATTCTTTTTATCCCTGCTGGCAGCCGGTTTCTTGCCCATGCGTTCAACCCGAACAATGTCAGCGGCAGCCAGTGGAGCTCCCAACGCATCTGCCAGTTTCCTCACCGTACCCATGAGATCCTCAGTGTCCGTAGCAGCCTCTGGCACACCCGTGATCACGAGCTGTGTGACATAGCCTTGATATACGGCCCGGAGCACCAAAGACTCACTAGCACTCGACAAGCCTCCAGACGTCGATGGCCCGGCAGCAAGTTGATCTTCAACAGCACGCAGACGGGAATCCTGCGATGCCAGGTCCTTTTTAACTACTGCCAGGTCCTTCTTAACTCCCTCTACAGCTACCTTGACCGCGGACATATCCTCCTTCAATTCGGAACTATCTGCCAGTAGCATGTCAACCTTGCTGCCGAGGGCAGAGAATTCAGAAGCAAGGTTATCGACCTTGGCAATGGTTTGGTCGAGCTTATCGAGCTTATCTAGCTTCGCCAGCTTAATATTCATGGCATAGAATAGGGAAAGATGATGGCATACAGGACCACTTTTGCTTACTGCAGCCGCAGCTCCAGCACATGAGTCCAGAGACAGCCTCGTCACTAGACAGACTAAATGAAAAGTGTGCCTACACGGTGCCTTGATAGTAGCACCGTCCGCAACCTTATCAACAAGCTCATAGCACAACGAACATACAGGCTTTGGCATGGTCGGTAATGAAGTTATGACGCAAGATTCAGTCTCAGACAGTGGACAAATTAACCGACCCGAATAGTCAATACCACTTAGTCAGATTAGCTGACACAATAGAGTTAAAGGCCGGCGCCCGGATTAGCACAACACCTCAACACTTAAATACCTTGCCGAAAAACTCGCACACCGCTCTATCAAAATCCAACGTCTATGGCTCAAACCAGCTAATATCGGAATTAAAAACACATATATACTAGGATTTAAAACACGGGCACTATAGATTATGACACCAAAAGAGGCCTAGCACCTCCATACGTAAAAATACGTCACTTCAAGCAACTTAGCGGAATCAGAAAGAAATTGCAGTGAGAAAAAGAGTACAGCCCGCGAGTCCGTTACCACCTGTCACTTGAAATATCTACAGCTATGGCTATACAGGCTGTTCTGGTGCCACGCTATACGACGTAACATATTCGTGCATATACATTTACAACAAACAACAGAAACGAAAGGGGCAATCATTCATAGCATATACGAATAGATTCACTCGCATAAACAACATATGTCGTATATCGCAATTCTACGCAATGGAGTGGTATCATTTATTCGTGATTCATTCGGATTAGAGCTCCATACTATGAAATCATCATCATTTGATACGATTCCCATCACATTCATCTGCAGCCGTTTACGAAAAACAGGAATCAGAAACACGAATCAAAACGAAATAAAATTTTTTTTGGTTTTCTATCGGACAGTTTTAAGCAGGGCTTTCAGGCTAGCTGCCGGAAATGTGAGATTATGACGTCTGGGATCTTGTATCTGTTATTCGAATTTATTTTCAGTCTATGCATATGTTTTCAACAAATTTAACCGAATAAAAAATACGCTCAAAATAAATGATCGAGCTGAATGAACCCCGACTTTCACATACAATTTTCTCTATCCTATATTCGAGTCACAGGTTAGCTGTCAGACAAGTGAGGTTATAACGTCTGGGTTCCGATATCGATTGTTCATATACCTTACTCATCTTCAGACACATTAGTATGAAAGAAAGGAGTAGATTAAATAAACGAGCAATAATGTTTTCTCGTAACGCAAATTTCAAACACGATTATACATATCGTTTGTACGTATTTTAGGTTAGCTGTTAGTCAGGTTAGCTGTATGCGACCCGATATTCAATATTTGTATCCTTGTCAAGCGCCGTCAAGCGGGAGCAGCAGGAACCAACATCTTATACGTAAAGTGACAGAGGAAACCTTCACTAGCGCTGCTGCTCGGCTTGCAAGTAAACTGGCTGCAGTTTTGGTACAGCTGCTGTGATCTCGACTAAATGTCGAGACGGGTAGTGATGTCAACTAAGTGTCGGTTCTGTTAGTTTCGAGTAACGGAGAATCGTCAATTCTCAGCGATTTCTCCATCAAATGACACGGGATTAGGCTCAAAGTGTGTGGTTTTTCATTGCGGAGTCGCTAACTGTCGGGGAAATGCGATTATCTGTGGCAACAGGGAATAATCTCGCGATTTATGTGGTCGGTACGTCAATCTGTAAAAATTTTGGTCGAATTTTGGAAAAGTGGAATAATCAGCCACTTTCTGCCACAATTGTGTGTAATCCCTCAAAATTTTATTGCGATCGATTCAGTAGTTCCGGAGAATTCACGATTCGCGTTTTCGAGGTTCTGATAAATGTTTCACTTCACCTTAAGGCCCATCCCTAGTCGCCCACCTCCTTTTGGTCGAAATGTGTTACATTTCGATTATTATCTGAGCCCAAGCGTCAAAACTGCAAAAAAGAGATGCTTAGCGCAACTTCTATTTCAATTCCGAACACATACGTCCAAGAAAATGTTCGTTTTGTGCGAAAATAGAGTCTACAGATCGATTTTACATTGTTACGGAATTATTCGAATTCGCTTTTTTGCAGTTTCGACGCCTGGGCTCGGATAATAATCGAAATGTAACACATTTCGACCAAAAGGAGGTGGGCGACTAGGGATGGGCCTTGACTGCAATATCTTTGGGGTTCTTTTTTTTTTTTCCTTTCCTTCTCATCAATATTCTAACTCAGTTGCTTTTCAGCCCATTCTATCATTTTGTTATTTTTTTGTTTTTGTTATTTTGACTTGTTTACTATTTCCTTGCTAATTATCTTTAATTTCATTGTATTCGGCCCAACTGGCCCTGCCGTCTTGTTCTATTCATTCATTATTTTTGTGTACCGTTTGCCTTGACTGGAAATTATATTTCTTTTACCGTTTATCTGTACCGAGTAAGTGTGTTATTCCTACGCCCCCACGTTCCCCTCTCCGTCTACTAGCCGAGTATATTTTGAGTTTGAATTGATCTATGTCTTAATGCTTCTCTTTCTGGTTACTTTTGGAATTTTGAATGTAGTCGTTTCCTAGTATTACTTTTCCCGATCAACTTTTTGAACTTTGAATTTAGCTGTCATTCAGCGCATTTCTTTTTCTCTTTCTTTGTTAACTCTATCTGGCACATTCGTGTGCCTGGCGCTCAACATTAGCTTTTGTTTCTTTCTATTTTTCTTTTCCTTGATATCGTATCGTTCAGTATCTTTCCGTAAAAATACGTTGGGACTTTTTTGAGCGGGATTTGTTTTTCTACTCATTTTCCTCTCGGTAGGTAAATTGCTCGTTACACTGCATACTTGATTAAGTGATTGTCGATGCAAGCATGAGGTAGTAGGCTATGGAACTCTCGAATTCTTCAAATTATTCTCTCAATGTGTATTCTTACACTTGCGATACGTTTTGTTAGGAGGACTTATTCTTTTGTAGGCTTACTCTGTGATTCTACACTCGGAGGTTGCACGAGAGAACACTTTTTTTGCTGCAATAGCGGCTAAAAATGTTTGAAACCTGGATCAGCCAAAACAGATGTACCCTCTGGAAGAATGTCGAGATAGCCACAATCTTGAACAAGTACGTTGTCTGATACTCGACCGCCGTAACCCTTAGGCATAGAGTTAATAATTTCATCCGGTGTGGCAGATATTAATTACTCGAGTGTATTACACTTCTTATACTCAGACCAAGTAAGTGCTTGATTGACTGAATCCGTTGGTTTTTCAATTTCTATTTCGAAACAATCTATGATAACTGAACATTTTCATATTTGTCCCGGAATTGCCTAGGATGATTCATTATAATGGTTTCTCTAGATGGCCAGGAAACGAACTGCTGAACACAACTTGCAATGAGTGGAAGGGTTTTGGATAAAATTTTACTAATTAGACTCGGTGATATATTAAAGTCATAACTCAACATTTTATAAGGTTCATTTCTTCTTACTTTTCTTAATGTTAACAACACATGTTTCTCTGGAATTCCAAGCTTTTTAGATACTAAATTGACAAGATGAAAGTAATTATTTGAAACACCAAGATAGAATATTGGATCCTGCTTGATTAGGAAATCTGTCTTTTCATAAACTGATATTTTCATAACTTCCACATGTGGTATTGTTTCAACAGAATCAGTGGATGATCTTATTTTTGGTTTGAAACGATCAGTACTTGTCGTCATAGATTCAGAGGAGGTAGTCATAACGTTGGAAACCAGTCTGTGGCGCAGTTGATTCACCTTTACCGAACTGGACAGAGGTATGGCTTGCAATTCTACTTTGGCTGGTGAAGTTATGGTATTTTTTACTATTAAGGCTGGTGTTATTGTGTTATTATCTACTTCTTCTTTTAACTTACAAGTAATACCAATACTCTGGAAATATGGCTTGACTTGAACCCCTTTGTCTGGTTTTTTCATTACTGGTGTATCGCTATCCAATGGCTTGTCGCCAATATCATATGCAGCAATAGGTGGTTCTTCTTGAGGTACTGTAGAATCTTCAACAACTGCTACGGGATCGAGTATGTTTTGAATTTTTTCAAGATGTTGTCGTTTGGCTACCGCTGATCTTATATTTGTTCGTTGAGCATATGTCCTTTCAGGTTGGCAGGCAAAAAATCGAGGTAACACATCTTTCTTGAGAATCATTTGTCCTCCCATTTCTTTGAAATACATATAGTTTTCCAAGTCTTCTTGGAGCTGAAAACATTTCAAAAGTTAGGTTAAGGTTCAAGAGCCACACATAACCCTTTCTCTGATATATGTAATCTATCGTAATACTGAATAATATCAGCCCCGAATTAAAATCAATCATACATACATTAAAATGATCTTCGCAGCAAAATCTCTTATTCAGTGAAGATTCTTCGGATCCCACTGCAGTTATCCACTTTTCACGGATCTTTTCATTGTCTGGTACCCGAATAAAAATTTTATCCGGTGTCGAATGTGATGTATTACGGCATTCTGACACAAAACAGTATTTATAAAACCCTTTTTTTGGAGGATTCAATGGTTTATTATGGTAATTGCCTTGATTCGCGCTTTTCGGCATGTTGACAAGGTACTGTGTGACGTCATGCGCAGCTGTGCCTAGCTGGAGCCTTTTCGCGCTTCATTCAAATACCGGATTTTCAATAAATTTTTCCTCAAAAACGGGACGTCCAAAATTCATGTAATAACGCTTTTACCAATATTTGGACAAAACTTTAAGGAAAAAAAAATGAAAAAAAATCATGAAACTTCCACATTCTGTACTGCCACTTCGTCAACGTTTTCGAATTCGTTGATCCTTCGAACAACACCCAATACCTCTAAACTATTGATTTCATTGCTTGAATATAGTGGATAAGTCAAAAGAAGTCGGCAATAGATTTTTCCAGCATTTGAAAATAGTCTGTGCTTTCACATTTATCCATGCATTGGTGACCCAGTCTACAACATCTTTGATGTTGACAGATTTTAAGAAGTCATTGAAATTTTTCCCATTTTTCTCACTACGGATAATGGTTGCACAAAACAGCGATCTGTAATGCCTCTTCATGTTTTCAATTATGCCTTGATCCATCGGCTGTATCAGTGACGTTGTGCTTGGAGGTAAATATTTGACTTTTATGTCACCTTGCCGTAAAACCTCGACCGATGGGTGACAAGGAGCATTGTCAAGTAGAAGGACCGCTTTGATAGGAATGTTTTTTCTTTAAAAAATAAGGTCACTTTCGGTACAAACTCTTCCCTGAACCATTTTTCAAGAATGATTGCAGTCATCCAGGCACTCTAGTTACTCGCGTAATACACAGGTAGCGATCCCAAAATGTTCTTTATTGCCCTAGGCTTAGCCGATTTGCCAATAATCACTAGATTTGAAGAAAGAACTCATGGGTGTAACAGTCACATTTTTTCTTTATAAATGAATTTTATTCTGCGACGTTTCGGCTGTTCACGGCCAGCCATTTTCAAGCCTGTGGAATCCACATAATTCATTACAGACATATTGTAACGTATCCGGCACCAACACAGAGCTGGATCACATAGACGACACGCAACACATCATCATGGGATCATCAGACACCACGTGACACCGAATATACGGTATATAAAGGGCGACGCTTCGGCATATCATCAGCGTTAGTCGAGCCAAAGCGGCCTTCACGTCTCACTATTATTTTTGTTTCGCCAGTCAGCCAAAGCGGCGGCTGAGCAATTAGCTTCTTATAACAAATACATTCTATTTAGCCAAAGCGGCATTAGAATAACTTTCAATATAATAAATCAAGCTCGTATAATCAGTAAAGTACTATTATAACGTAGACAAAATTCAATTGAATTTAATTCAAACTTTCTTCTCATTCCTCACTATAATAAAATCAAGCTCGGATCCAAATCAAAACAAAACAAATCGGAACGCTCATAATTTAAGGTCAGAATTAAGGCTATTTGTGAGTATTACATTTCCTCGTTTGATATAGAATTTGATTAGAATCCAATAGATTCAACATTAATAAATTCCTTGTTAACCCTTTGTGCCATGGTGGCACTCTCAGAGTGCCACCTGTTTTAGAACCATTTTTGAGCAATTGAGCAATACAAACCGCATGATATTTGGTACTCGGCGGTTTTTGGGGTCGCTGATTACGATTCTGCCCTCAAAATTTCGAAATTCAAGATAGCGGATCCAATATGGCGGACTAAAAATGCAAAAATCGTTGGATGAAAGCGAAATTTGGTACCCGGGGGTTTTCAGGGTCGCTGATTACGAATCTTCAATCAAAATTCGGAAATTCAAGATGGCGGATCCAATATGGCGGACCAAAAATGCAAAAACCGTTCGATGAAACCAAAAGGTGGTACTCAGGGGTTTTTGGCATCGCTCATTACAAATCTGCACTCATAAGATGGGAATTCAACATGCAAAAATCGTTTCATCCCTTTGTGACCTCTTTTTTTGTGAACTTTGTGTTTCATAACCATTTTCTAAGCGGTTTCGACCGAATTTTTGAACTTTTTTTGGATTTGCAGCATCAGTCATGTATTCAAGAATAAGAATTGGTCGCCACTCGGGGGTCCAATAGAATCGACAATCTTCTGCACAAAGTTTCGCACTCAGTCAAAACCAGAGACACGAACGAGGACGTGGCGGTTGTTGTATCCATTTTTTTGTTTTGTTTGTTTAATCTAAAAAGTACACAAAAACTGAGAAGAAAGCTACAAAAAAAAACATGAAAAGAAAAAAAAAAATATGTAAAAAACAGAAGAACAAAAAAATATAAAAAGAACAAAAAAATAAAAAAAGACTGAAAAAAAACAAAAAAAATGGAGACAACCGCCACGTCCTCGTTCGTGTCTCTGGTTTTGACTGAGTGAGGAACTTTGCGCAGAAGATTGTTAATTCTATTGTACCCCCGAGTGGCGACCAATTCTTATTCTTGAATACATGACTGATGCTGCAAAACCAAAAAAAGTTCAAAAATTCGGTCGAAACTGCTTAGAAAATGGTTATGAAACACAAAGTTCACAAAAAAAGAGGTCACAAAGGGATGAAACAATTTTTGCATGTTCAATTCCCATCTTATGAGTGCCGATTTGTAATGAGCGACCCCAAAAACCCCTGAGTACCACCTTTTGGTTTCATCGAACGGTTTTTGCATTTTTAGTCCTCCATATTGGATCCGCCATCTCGAATTTCCGAATTTTGATTGAAGATTTGTAATCAGCGACCCTGGAAACCCCCGAGTACCAAATTTCGCTTTCATCAAACGATTTTTGCATTTCTAGTCCACCATATTGGATTCGCCATCTTGGAATTCGAAATTTTGAGGGCGGCTTCGTGATCAGCGACCCCGAAAACCCGCGAGTACAAAATATGCGGTTTGAATTAATTTTTGCGTTTTTGGCCGCCATATTGGATCCGCCATCTTGAATTTCGGAATTTTGAGGGCGGAATTGTGATCAGCGACCCCGAAAACCCCCGAGTACAAAATATCATGCGGTTTGAATTAATTTTTGCGTTTTCGGCCGCCATATTGGATCCGCCATCTTGAATTTCGAAATTTTGAGGGCGGAATCGTGATCAGCGACCCCAAAAACCTCCGAGTACCAAATTTCAAGCCGATTGGACTGAAAAAAAATGCATGACACAAAGGGTGAATTTGATAGACATGTAAAATTTCTTGTTATTTGATAAGATCTTTGAATTCATGAAATATAACTTAGTTTACGACCAGATGCTCAAACCTGATATAAAAAGCCAAGAATCTCATTTTTATCTTCCATTTTCCTTGCTTTGCTTCATTTAAATCCTTTATCTTTTTCATAAACTCGTTTTAGCTAGTTACAGCATTGGTACGGGAATTCATACAGTTACGATAGAGCTTTCATAGCTATCGTAGTCTGAGAATTTCCAATCTTATGTCTGAAGTATAGCCGGGGTGCGTTTGGTTGAATCAGCTATAATAGAGCTTTGATAACTATTATAGTCTGTGAGATTTAAACATAGCCAAGGTCTGTAGGGATGCAGCTAGTGTAGAATAAAATCTACAATAGTCTGTATCAGGGTTTTTATGGGTTTTTTCAACTTTTCCCAGGAGGAGCTCCAAAAATCATACCCGTGACAAACAACTCACGCGGACTTGCAAAATTTCACCAGCCTCTGGCTGGTGAAACAGTTGCAGTAAGTTACAATATATATTTATTAAGTACGAAATGAAGAAAATTGAAAATACATAGAAACGGACCACATGGTTGACCGTTGGTTTTTGAAAAAGTTAGGTTAAGTTTAACGTGATACGACACTTTGTTTTTTTTTGAAAAAACGGAGTTTTCATAGAGAAAACAGTATAAATCGAGTAGAAGTTAGCAATAAGTATTATCATGTAAAGAGTGATCAAAATTATAACAAATTTGTTATTTGTAAAAAGTTTGTTATAATTTTGATCACTCTTTACATAATAATACTTATTTCTAACTCCTACTCGATTTATACTGTTTTCTCTGTAAAAACTCCGTTCTTTCAAAAAAACAAAGTGTATCACGTTAAACTTGACCTAACTTTTTCTAAAACTAACGGTCAACCATGTGGTCAGTTTCTATGTATTTTCAATTTTCTTCATTTTTTACTGAATAAATATATATGTCTGTAATAAATTATGTGGATTCCACAGGCTTGAAAATGGCTGGCCATGAACAGCCAAAACGTCGCTCAATAAAATTCATTTATAACGATAAAATGTGACTGTTACACAAAAGTGACAGTTGTAGAGGTGGGGCGGTATCAGTCTAGTAGAACGCGCACGCAGCGGAAGCACGGTGGGGGAACGCGAGTGAATGTGTGAGTGAATCCGTGTGCAGGGGAAGGCGTCCATGGTGCCACTTAGCGAGATGCCACTTAGCGAGAGTCCACTGTATATTTGTTTTCTAATTTAGTCTTGATGTGTCTGCAAGTTCTGCAAACAGTCTGATTATTTTCTACAATGCAAACACTTTTGGATCAAGATGCTTTCATGTTTATTGGATGAGAGATATTAATTAATGATGAGCCTCAATTGGAGGGCTCTTACTTGCTCACGCTTTTTTCAACTTGACTCACTAATTCTGTATACAAAAATCACTTTTTTTCCGCTTTCATACTTACTCTTCATATGTTTTGAGCTTTTAGTCGAGTGAAAGTACTACAATCTCGTTTTAAATATATTTTAAGAGTGCCAAGCTTTCGTTGAACATATCGTGGGATCATCTATGGGATGAATTTAACTAAACTCAACATTCTTTACCGTGAACAGTCTGATTTTCTTCTACCTCCATTCTTCAGATTGATGGGAGCCTTTCGGCAGAAAATTTACTTTCTCTGAAATCATCGGCCGATGGTTTGAATGTGCCACAGGCCCTAACAAAACCCCCGCCTGTGAATATAGACACAGATATACCAAGAGAATAAAAGAAAATGAACGAAACACGAAATAACAGTAATGATGGACAGGTACAGAAACATCTATGCATATTTTTCTGCAAACTTGAAAATTCTCTTGCAACCAACTTGTTCTGTGAATTTCACCAGTTCTGTAGGTAGATTTGCATACCGATACGCTATCTAGAATTTCTATAGCTGTAACTGATTCTCTGATACTATCACGTTCAGAAACGGAGTTTCCACGTTTCTGATAATCTATTGTATAAAACTGTTATCAGTCAATTGAGGGGATGGGCGGAATAACGGTATAACTCGGAAAACATAGTTTTGAGATAAATGAGAAAAACGTAGGGCACGTAGATAAACTTAACATATCCTGATATAATTTAACACAGCATGGTAGTACATAATAATGCTTCTGATTATATTGTAACGATTTTAGTAGTCGTTGAGTTAATAAGTTATTACGTAGGTTCTCCAAGAGAAATAAAGTGACTCTTTGTGGAATTATAAATGTTTTGCAATGAGATTATGTATTCAGAAAATACAGGTCTGCTTCAGTAGCTAGCTAAAGACAGACTGATTTGTTTTACAATAATCGTTGTTGACGCAGCAACCGAGTTTCTTATATTTTAAAGGATGTCATTTATCATATAGGCTACTAGATGGTGTTTATGAATTGAATAGAATATGGGTGATTTTACTCAATGTAACACTACCCCCCCCCCCCCCCCCCCCCCCCCCCCCCCTTAGTAACAGAGTTGTCCCGACTCTCGAGGTGAGTATAATTAAATTCATAAGTGTGTAAAATCATCATATAGATCAACAAGTTGTAAATCAAAGTATTCTATTTAGGGGAATTGGAGCTGTGGCTCAAGAAGTTAAAAGTTACCCCAAATACTATCCGGCATTCGCCCTCTACCTCAACGTAAACCACAGAAAACCTTGAGGAGATAGTGAATCTAATCAAACCAAAAGTGTATAATGTGATGAATGTGAAATATTCTTCGGATCTTAAATGGAGGATCAGGAACCAGGAACCAAGAACAAGAAGGATGATCCGGAACAAGAAGGAGAATTCCTTAGTTACTGCGTAGAGAGTCCTGCGTATTGGAAGTGGTTGGAGGGGTAAAGGACCAGGATAGAAGAACTCAAGGATTCCCAAGAAGTCCAAAAGGGGTCCAACTCCATACCTCTTCGAAATAAATCAAAAACGACCTAGACAGGAGGACAAATATTATTCTCACGAAATATTAGGTCATAAATTAGAGTTCTTCAAAACTCTTTCAAATTCCAAATTTCTTTAAAAATTTTTTTTTTTGAATCGTCATAATTAATTAAACTTTTTGATGAAATAATAAATAGATTATCAAATATAATAAATAATTAAGTTAATAGATTCTATTAAATAAGTGGAGTAAATATAAATTGAAGCAGTCTTATCTGGGAGGAAGTTGGGAAACCGGATTAGTAGGTCAGGATGGGATGGGTTAGGCTTCCTTCGTGTCGTCTCAGAATTATTTTCATCATTTTCATAGAAAATCCTACTCTCAGAATATCGGGAGCTGAAAAACTTGGGTTATTATTTGTTTACTACAATATAACCTATAACTAAGGTTTTCCGCTCGGATCCCTTTTATCTATACTCCATTATTAATTGATCATATTACAGCGACGCCTAGTGAGATTTTTGCGAAACATTTTCGGCGGGAATCGATATTGAAATAAAAGAGGATCTTTCAAACGACATATATCGAATATTTTAATAAAATTATTCCTAGACCAATAAGAAAATTTGTTCAAACAAATGACGAAATGAACAATCGCTATGAAAAAGAAGCATAAAGATAGCGTCATTACTCATCATGGATCCTTCTGAGCAAGAGGCTATACGTCGAGGAATTTTAATTTCTCAATTAAACTGGGATACCATTGAAGGGATGAACCCAGAACAGGCGGAAGAGTGGTACGAACGAGAATGGGAGAGGGTGAAGTGTGCCTCCGGAGAAGGCGTGTTGTTAAAAGATTCGCCCTGTATTATATGCAGAACCTGCTACGTCTACCAGTAAGTGCCCCTTTTTTTTTTTTTTTTTTTTTTTTTTGAATTTTGTCATTCAACATCCCCAATTATTGATGAATTTTTTTTTTATGTATTCAGAGTTCCGATGAGAGCTATAATCGGACCAATAGGGCTACACCGGTATTACATCGGAGAATTGATCACACACGGAAGGAATTCTTCGTGTGCGATGTGCCACCGTCCTCTTATTTTTGAGGCGGATAAAAACAACTGTGAAGAATGTTCCCGCCTATCTACATACATAAAACACATAATTGACAAAAGAATCTTTAACAACTTTTAAAATAGTTCTTTTTGAATATTATTTCTCCATTCTTTTGTTGTTGAAATAAAGAATTTTATTTCTTTATATCGAGTTTATTTTATTAAACGTTATTTTGGGATACGTTATGTCTTCCATCTTTAATAATTGATATGATCGACTCGATCTAAATTGTTCCGCGCTCAATACAGCTATTTTCAATTCGACCGAGTCGTTCCGAGTTTATCCGAATCGTTCCGAACCATCCTGAATCGTTCCGAGCTCCCTCTGAGTCTGAACTAAAAATCGTAAGGTTTCATAACCTCACAAAAATTCATATACACGTCATCTGCGGAAGCTTCGGCGTCTCAGATCAAGACTGGTGCTGGAAGAGTCGCAAATTTCTTTTTAACTAACCAATCATCGTGCACTTCATGAAGAACTTTCAAATAATCTAAGGGAATACCCTCTTCCTCGGAACGAGCGCGTGAATTTACTCGCGAGAACGACTCTTCTGGAGATAATCTCGAATAAACAATGAGATCTACTTCGTATGCCGGTGACTCGTTAGTTAAAACCGTAACGTTTTCCATTAATAAATGAGCTTCGAAATTTTCGAAATCTTCCATTCTCCGACGTGTCTCTACAAAGCAATTACAGCTATAAATGGACCTCTCCATTATTTTATTAGGTAACGCGGTTTTAATCAAATGCCTATTTCTCATTGTCATCGCGGCGTGATGTTGGAAATGGTACGCGTATTTATGAGGATCTTTGTACATCATCTCTAGGAGATTCTCGCCAGCGACATTACGATATTCATCTAAGGGTTCAAGTAAAGTGAGGATATTCTTATCATTTAAAAATCTTTTAGTGAAAGTCGTTTTACCACATCCGATATTCCCCTCTATGATTATCGTTAAAGGTCTATAATTTATTCGTTTAATCCCGTAAGGCAGTTCCTCGGACCACCTGGAAGAATCCAATGAAAAAGTTTGATCATCCCTTTGGAGAGAGGAGTCATTATCTATAGGTTGACTTTTATCTAGAATTAAAGAACGAAGGTTTTTGATTTTATTATCATGGGTAAGTCCATCTGATTCATAAGGGGCCAGGTGATCCAGGTGAACCACCCTAGGGCTAGTGCGTGTAGGACGTTGAATACGATATACTACGCTATTCATTCTGTCAATTATCGTGTAAGGACCCTCCCAATTAGATTGTAATTTCGGACATCGTCCTTTTTCCCTCTTGGGTTGAAAGAGCCAAACCAAATCTCCTGTATCAAAAGTAAGATCCCTAGCTCTAATATCATAATGGGCCTTTGTTCTATCTGAAATGACTTGAATCCTTCCCCGTGCGAAATTATGTATTTGTTCCAATCTGTCTCTTAAAGTAAAGACGAAATCGGTTTGAAGAGGATCTGGCGAAGGGATGGGTGCCTTATCTAAATCTGAAGGTGAACGAAGATCTCTCCCCATTAGCATAGAAGCTAGAGACTGTTTTGTCGTCTCGTGTACAGCTGATCTATATGAAAGAAGAAAAAGAGGGATCCACTCGTCCCAATCTCGTTGACTTTTGTCAACGAAAGAAGCTAAATAACTGAAAAGGGTTCTGTTCAAACGTTCTACCATTCCATCAGATTGAGGATGAAGGGGGTTTGTATGAGTTTTTCTTATTCCTAGAACCTTAGATATTTCTGCCATTAAAATTGACTCAAAGTTTCGACCTTGATTCGTATGCAATTCAAGGGGAGTCCCATATCTACAAACAAAGTCTCTTACAAATGTTTCGGCAACAGTCTTTGCCTCCTGATTAGGTATGAGAATGACCTCGGGCCATTTAGTAAAATAATCAGCAATAACTAGGGCATATTTATTTCCAGATCTAGAAAGAGGCAACGGCCTAAGGACATCCATAGCCACTCTCTCGAAGGGTGCTGCGACGTTGTATATTTGTAGGGGACTTCGACCCTTGTTGCGTGGACCCTTTTTCGCTATGCAGACCTTACATAACCTACACCAATCGTCCACATCCATCCTACTACGAGCCCAGAAGAATCGTTCCCTTATTCGATTTAAAGTTTTATTGGAAGCGAAATGACCACCTGAAGGAGTATCATGATATTGTTTGAGGATCTCTTCCGTTCTGCTCTTTGGTACTAATAATTGCCATCTTATTTCTTTCAAATCTGTAGATTCCCATTTTCGATATAATACTCCATTCATTAGAAAGAGGGAATCCCATTGAGTCCAATAGATTTTCAAATCTTGACTCTTAGCAGAAACATCTTGCCACTCAGGGCGTAATCCAGACTCTTTCCAAGTTTTAATTTGTAATAGAACCTCATCTCCTTGTTGAGCCTTTCTCCATGGCTCCAAATTTCCTTCAAAAGTAATCGAACGGATCTTAAAGAGTTCGTCAAGTTGTTTGTCTAACCTGGTGCATTGTTTACATTCTATAGGTCCTTCGCAGGGTCTTCTGGATAAAGCATCCGCGTTTCCATGAAGTAATCCTGCGCGGTGTTGGATGTCAAAGTCATATTGTCCCAGCCTTTCTATTCACCTAGCCACCTGTCCTTCTGGAGATTTGAAAGAGAGCAACCACTTGAGAGAAGCATGATCTGTCCTAATCAAAAACTTTCTCCGGTACAAATAATGATGGAAATGTGTTACTGTTTTTACCACAGCTAGAAGTTCCCTACGAGTAACGCAGTAGTTTCTTTCTGTTTTACTAAGAACACGACTGAAATAACTAACTACCCTTTCATTCCCATCTTGGATCTGAGATAATACTCCACCTATTCCTGAAAGAGAAGCGTCTGAATCCAGAATGAAAGGGTGCTCTACTTGAGGATAAGCAAGAATAGGAGAAGATGTTGAGTGAGTTTTTAATTGGATAAAAGCATCCTCGCATTCTTGAGACCATTCGAATTCAACCTTACTACCCGTCAGATGATGAAGAGGTCTAGCTATGGTGGCAAACCCTTTAACAAAATGACGATAATAAGTGCAGAGCCCTATAGAACTTTGAATTCCTTCTTTATCTACAGGACGGGGCCAATCTGACACCTTCTCTATTTTTGTAGAGTCTGTCTTCACCCCTTCTGCGGAGACTATATGTCCAAGAAAATGAACCCCTCTTTGTAATAGATAACGCTTCTTTTGACTCATTTTGAGTCCAGCTTGTCGTAGGCGAGAGAAGACTTCTTTAAGGTTTTCAAGTTGTTCGTCGAAGGTCTTTCCAAAAACGATTATATCGTCCAAATACACCAGGCACTTCTTTTCTGTGATTCCTCGTAGAATGGTTTCCATTGTTCTTTCAAAAGTCGCAGGGGCGTTACATAACCCGAAAGGCATAACCTTAAAATGCCATAATCCTCCTAAACCAGTTACAAAAGCGGTTTTTTCTCTATCTTTTTCGTCCATTTCCACTTGCCAGTATCCACTCTGTAAGTCGATGGTGCTGAACCATTCTGCTCCAGCTATCAGATCGAGGGTTTCTTCAATTCTTGGCAAGGGGTAAGAATCTTTCTTGGTTATGTCGTTTAGCTTTCTGTAGTCGATGCAAAATCTTTTGGTACCATCTTTCTTGGAAACCAATACGATAGGTGAAGCCCAAGGACTTGAAGATGGTTCTATTACATTGATGGCAAGCATCTCGTCCACCATATTCTCTACTTCTTCTCGACCATTTAATGGCACTCTTCTGGCTGCTTGTTTAATTGGAGCATTATCCCCTACATCTATAGTATGAGTCGTGAGAGTACTTCTCCCTTCATCATTACTATTTTTAGCAAACGTATCTCGATACTCCTTAATTACAGTTTTGAATTTTCCCTTTTGGATGGAATCTAAACTTGACGAAGATCTTTCGAAGAGATTTTGCAAATGTATAGGAAATGAATCTACTTCGTCGCTAGAAAGCTCAATTATTTGAACATGAGGAAATTCAGAAGCTCTTTTTCTGTTAGTTAGAAGAGTAATCTCGTGTCGACCCGATGTTGATAAATTCCCTTTAGTTGAAATTACACAATTATGCGCGGAAAGAAAGTCAATCCCTAAGATCCCTTCATCCTCAATATCTGCTACATAGACTTCATGTGAAGAATCGATACACCCTATCACATTAATTTGTACTAATACTTCTTTTAAAACTGGCGTTATTTCTCCTGTAGCAGTACGTAAAGAGGTAAATGGCTGAATAGGGTCAACAGATTTTAAGAGATCCGAACGGACCACTGTAACTTCTGCCCCAGTGTCTATCACCCAGAGGCAGTTAATTCCGTTGACAGTCCCACGCGCATATAAGCCTGTTTGTCTTAGACTTCTTAAAAGGAAATGAGTTAAAATAGGGCTGTCTTCGGATCGAACACTTGATGACTTCCGCCCTTCTAAATCATCAATAATTAGTTTTTTTGGTTAGAAGAACCTTGTTGAGTTTTTGAGGGTTTTGGAGAATTATCAGTTTGATCTTCGTTATTTTTTCGCCAAGAAGTATTCATTTGATTATTTTGAGAACTACCTTCGTTAGATCGAAATACTCTTTCCAGAGAATAGCAACGATTCGCGTCATGCCCGATTTTCTCACAATATTTGCATATTAGCGGGGGTCTGTCTACGTAATTTTGTCCTCTATTATAACTATTATTCTTGTTATAATTACTATTGTTATTCTTATTATTATTATTATTATTTGTCTGCTGCCTGGGAGTAGTTTTTTGTGTATAGCTAGTTTTAGTTGAGTCAGTAGTAGGCGTTTATGTCTCGATTTGACGTAGTTTTTCTACCCCTGAATGGTGTTTTGTCAAGGCTTCGATTTCTAGACCCTTGATGACTGCTTCTTGAACAGAGGAAGGTCCTGTCAGACTAAGAGTGTGTCTCAAATCTGGATCTGTTATTGCATTAATGAATTTATTACAGGCCAACATGTTTCTAGTTGGCTCATCGCAACTAGGTAGTGCTATTCTAGCTAATCTTTCTATCTCCACTTCCAGTGAGGCAAGACCCTCCTCTTTAGCCTGTTTCTCAAGGTCTAATTGCGTTAGGGATAGTTTTGATATTAGTTGATTTCCGAATCTTAATTGCAAGGCTGTGCTGAGTTTATCATAGTTTTTAATACCAGAATTAGAAAGTGATGAGAGAACAGCCAAGACAAGAGCTCTCAAACTACCAGCAAGTTGTCAGGCCTTAACTATGGGAGACCAAGAGTTTATTTCAGCAATAATCAAGAATTGTCGTTTATAATCTGCCCATGAAATAGAACCGTCGAAGAAATTTACTTTTAGATTAAAGGATTTTTGTGTCTGTCCCGAACAACCTTCTTTGCAGGTGTTTATTGTTGTGTTATTTACGTGTTTGTCGCGACTACTCCCGGCGCATGATAAATTAAGCGGCGCAGTATTATTAATAATTCTATCTTCTACTGTATTATCGCCAGCCATGTGGTCAGTATGGTGTACATTGTTTGCGTCCCGAATTAAGTGTTCAATTCGGTCGCTTTGAGGGATGGTACGAGTGTGCGGCGTGAAAGTCGCCGCTCCACCCGTACGTGGTCTACGAATAGTGGGGGAGGGTTCTTCCTCCCCATAGTTCTGTACAGAGCGAATGACAGCTGGCTCAATGATTTCCTCGAGCCTCATCGGGGAACGTCTGGGAGTCGAGGTCTGTGAGATCGTTTCTTGGGGTTCCAGGCGTCTCATGAGGAGGGATAGGATAGCTTGTTGGGCTGCGTGGTTCGCCTCTCTATCAGCGCTTTGAGCTGTCAAATTAGCCTCGCGTTTAGCTCGGCGTTCCTCCCGTTCCTCACGATGGCGTCTATCCTCCCGTTCTTCGCGTTCTCTCTGTGCCAATAGGTTGGCCTCTCGTTCTTCTCGTCGAAGTCGAGCCTCTTGTTCTTCTCGTTCTTTCTGTGCCGATAGGTTGGCTTCTCGCTCTTCTCTCTTAGCGATCCAATTGGCTTCTTGTTGCGCTGCCTGAGCAGCTAGACTTGCCTGTTGTTGGGCGGCCAGAGCTTGAAATAGTCGCTCCATCATGTCGACTTGAGGTGGTATTTGCTGGTTTCCAGCGGGTTCGTCAGTAGAAGCAGTAGCTCGTCGACGAGACATTTCGTTTTTCAGTTATAGTTGATTCACAGTTGATTCACAAAATATTCACTTTATCGGTCTCGGAAATTCCCGATTCTGACACCAATGTAACGATTTTAGTAGTCGTTGAGTTAATAAGTTATTACGTAGGTTCTCCAAGAGAAATAAAGTGACTCTTTGTGGAATGATATATGTTTTGCAATAAGATTATGTATTCAGAAAATACAGGTCTGCTTCAGTAGCTAGCTAAAGACAGACTGATTTGTTTCACAATAATCGTTGTTGACGCGGCAACCGAGTTTCTTATATTTTAAAGCATGTCATTTATCATATAGGCTACTAGATGGTGTTTATGAATTGAATAGAATATGGGTGATTTTACCCAATGTAACAATATGAATAGAACCACAAAAAGTTCAAACCCTTCACAATGAACGGACAATTAAGTTTTCGAGTAATACCGTTCTTCCAGATAACAAGGCTGTTTTTCACTCAACTCACATTTTATTTCCACAAAAAAATTTTACAACGAGTACAAACAGTTGGAAACAATTATACAAGAAACTGTTTATAGCTATATCGTTTTCTGAAATTCTAGTTTGAATATCAACAGTATTTTACTCCCGGATTTCAGCAGATACTTCTTCGAATATATTGCGATACCATAACTGCGCTTCGTTCGATACAAATTTTATTAAAGACCGTAGGTCATTTATTTTTGCCGATGTCAGGCCTGCTGGGGCAATGTTCGAAATCTCTTCGACAATCTCGGCGCTATTAAAAATTCGTTTCCATACCTGAAACGTTGCGCGTTTCGAATGATTATCTGAGAACATCACTTCGATACTTTCATCTACTGTGTAACAAAGATGATCGTACGATTGAATTTCGAAAGTTTCTCCGTGCTTGTTGGGCTTTGCAAACGCGTATTTGCGAAAGGTAGAAGACCAATCTTTTATTACAAATTTACCATGTATTACAAGAAATGGATTCGGATTCTTTCGACAACTGTGCAAAATTTGTAAGTATCCCCCAGCAGTCTCAATCTTTTCCATTCGCTTTTTAGATGGTTCGTAAAGACCAAAGTTCCTATCGCACTGGTTGTAGGAATGACCGCGTACAGGAAAAATATGTTCAACGGAAATATTGTACATTTTACTAAGCCAAGAACAAAACATAACCATCGAATGGTTTTTATTCTGGCCACCGCAAGAATCAGATAAGAAAATGATTTTTCGCGCGGTTTCAGATGGAAGATACTTTTTTACGAAGTCATGTACGAATGATGCAACGGTATCAGATGATTTTCCGGCGACATGTTCCAAGTACCGATAAAATGCACTATTTTTATCGTTCTGGCAGTAAATATTGAATATATACATCCATAAAAGACGTTTGTAGAATTGCGACGTAACACTTAATTTTGGTAAGGGTAAGTTTTGACCGTAATCGAACTCAAAAACCAAGACCGGTTTATCTCCTTCACACTGTTCTAATATTTCATGCTTTAGTTTCAAATAGGCCTCAACTCGTTTTTTATGCAATTGGAAATCTTCTTTGCAAGGATCGTTCGGATTGATAGATAATTTTTGAGTACATTCAGCGCAAAAATCACACGTATCAGTTCGCGGCTGTTTCACAGAATATAAACTATTCTCTCTGAACCATCGATGGTAAGTAGGATACTTAATTTCTAAAACGGTATTCCTTTGAGATAGAAAATATTCTTGAAAGCTTTGGAACAGACCCCGAACCGTTATATTAGGATCATCAAAATACAAACGTTTCGAGTCTGTGTAGTGGGATTTACTGTGAGGAATTTCGCCGAGGTGTTTTAACGCCAATTCGTACACATAATTCGCAATCTTATGAGGTCTGTTACAATGTTTTCCGCGATTATCTGCCATATCCAATTTTCTGAGTTTGATCTTCGATGAAATGAAAGTCAAGCGTCTAATCGTAATTTGAAATAATCGCAATATTAAAGTTTTACATACACAAATGTGTGTGTCACCACTTTCAATATTGTATGACCAAGAACATTCTCTATTCTTTCTTTTGACATTTGTGGATACATTCTTCAAAGGTATTCTCTTCATGAAGCCTGCCAGAACTGTATCTTGCTTTTCTTTATTGCCTATTTTCCAAAAAGATGTGAAAAGTTGCGATTGAGTTCCTGGAGATACCTTACTGGCACAATCTTTTTTACAGCAGCTTTTGACGGTTTGAAATTTTTTTCCATCAACCTGGCAGAATCGTGTGAAAAGTGTATTTAAAAACAACCACATCAAGTTTGGTAACATTATCCTAATGATAAAGGAGGTTGGATACCAAAATGCAAATGATAATGCATTTCATTTATCTATCTTTCGATGATAAAACTTTCAAAGATTTCTTATCATTTGCATTTTGGTATCCAACCTCCTTAAGGGGACCAGTACAGCTTAAATTTTCGAAAAAATTGGTTTTTCGTTTTTTGCAGTTTATGTTACCTAAAGATCTTCTACGTCTGTGAAAAAATCGAGTTTGACGAAATCGTCACGGTTTAGAAGTTACGGTCAAAAGTTCGTTATTTGGCTATCGCGATTTGGCGCAAGTGGCGCTGGCGCTTGATTTCGATATTGATCACATGGTGTATGATCGCCATTACTTGTGCAATACTTTTCGAGGCTGCGTGAGCGTCTGCTCGATTTCCAGTGTTTCAGAATTGAAATAAATAAATAAAAACAGTACTTTTCAGTACTAAATAATTATAAATTTACCTAATATCTATAGCGCGTAATCGTTGTACGGGTGTTGTGACTTGGTGCTTCGAAAACTATAACCTAAAAGTAAGTATTCAATCAAAATAGTAATATCTACACTAAGCTTCTGCCGAACTGTGTGTGCGGTCGAAGTTTTTTTGCTTTTTGTTCACAGATTTTTTCATAAAACAGAAAGGAAATATATAAAATATATCCAATATATTCAATATGAAAAGAAGAGAGAGGAGTACTGGTGTTGGCACAAAAGGATGCATTGGCCGGTCAAAGAAGAGGGCGAAAACATTTCCGCAGAAGCAAACAGCGGCTGATGGACAGAGCACTCATGTTTCAACAGCTTCGGATAGAAAAATCAGTGGCGACTACGAGGCTAGCGATTCTGCTGGCTATAGGCTGTTTCACGTTGAAACACTATTCCGTGCTCTGCGGGAGCATTTATCTTGCAAGACATGTGGTGGGTCGATAGTTATGACTGAAGTTAGCTTGAGAGGACTGGGTGGAACATACGGTATCTCTTGTGAAAATTGTGTCCAGCTGAAAACCTTCAAAAGTAGCCCTATGATTGATGATACACGAAGCGCGTATGAAATCAATAGGCGATCCATACTAGCGATGCGTTGTATTGGGCAATGCAATGAGTCTGCGGAGGATGCAGCAGGGCCCTCATATGCTGCTGGAGCTTTTTAAAGAAGTGAGTAAGAGAAAGAAGCATGTATGGAACAAAAAAATACATGGGAAAAAAAGTTCTGAGAAAATAGTTTGCAGAAAAGAAAAAGGAAAAATTAAATTTCCAATAAAAAAAAAAATTCTTTTTGAAAATTGAAAATTGAAAAAAAAAAAATTTCATTCAACTTTGGTACAACAAACTTTTTGATGTATGAGCCTCCGGAGGAGTATATACCAATTTTTCTGCAAAAACTTCAAACTCGTTTATCTCATAACTATGTTTTTGGCGCTGTGTCGTAAGGTTTTTGGAGCACCGATGGTCCGATCTGGGTCTTTAATGGCTCATTTTCTTTAGAAAATGAATCCTCATGATATGAATGAGGGAATTTTTGAATGTTTTTTTTTTTGGCCTAGTTATTTGCAAATTAGTGGCTCAAATTTTTGAAATTTTGGATAATTGACTGTAAGTTTTCACATGTTTTTTTCTTTTCAGATCCCCGCATTCATAAGATGTATGACCGCTGTCTGAAGAAAGTGAGACGTCGAGACGATGAATTAGATCAACGGTGTGACTAAAACCTTACGACACAGTTTTTTTAAGAAACATTTTTTTTGATGTAAAATAAACTTTGGTTAACAAATAAAGTCATTCTGGAGTACTTGAAATATCTTAAACCAAGCTGTACTGGTCCCCTTAAGAATCGAATGCTTACCTGTTTTTCTTTTCGTGTCACATATGATTTTCCCGAATTTTTGCGCTTCTTTGTTTTTTCACTATTATGCATCTTCGTCAACAACTTCCTTTTTTTCCTGTATTACAATTCTTATCTGCTATTTCTTCTTCACTTGGAAAATGCTCTGAGCTTTGCGCAGCATTATCGCTATCAGAAAATTCACTGTTCGAATGCAAATATTCTTAAATGTAATCCATTTTTGTGACTACATAAGGCACGTACAGTCGGGCAATAAAGTACTTGTATGGTCTGAATTCAGGCTCATGCGTTTTAGCGTCTACGCTGTTGAGCAAGCCCTTCACACCGCATACCCCGCTCCTTGAGCTGATCGATGCGTTACGGCCGATCGGTTAGCTAGCCTGGGCCGTCCCGACCTGTGAATATTTCGGAAGTATTTCTTATTTTACTTTGAGTAGGTAAACTGCCTGATTTGCCTTCTCGCCTGCCGACTCGTCAAACGTCGTCGATAAATACGTATAGAATATATTGTCAGCTGATTTCAAACTTATTTATTTTAGTGAAAAAGAGTTCAATCCGAACTTCATTTTGATATTATACAGGAGTGACTTATGTCATAAGTTTAAAACAATGTTATTAAAAAATATGATACCCAACTGATCGAAATTCGCAATTCAGATTCAGGTGATCTACTGAATTTTCGATTACAGCAAATTATTAATTTCTTGCAGGTATTATTCTTCGCAGGTATTATTCTTGCAGATTTTCTATTAAATGTATATCTAGGTTGAATGAGAAATTAAATCACAGGGAAACTCATTTGGCCGTTTATAAATTTTGATAACATTGTATATTTTTATTAAATAAGAAAACAAAAATCCAAGATTAAAACTGAATAGTAGAAAATAACAACACAATATCAATAAAATATAAATAAATTATGATAGACATGATTTGTAACATATACATAAATATAATACTATGAAAACTTACACATTTATAAAAAAAATAATTATCCACTAAATATAATTCGAGAGTCATGAATACTTCAAGTAAGTAGATCACATAACATCATACTCATATTTCAAGAAACAATTGATTACTTTTTGATATTATCTTCGTATTCACCCTTCGTATCCATAGATAAATCTAGTTCGCCTGGCTTACCCATCACTCGTCGCATTGGTTTCCTCTGTTCAGATTATTCAATTTTCTTCACTGCGACAAAAATCGACACCTATATATCGCGTGATTAATATGTGTATCTTAGTTTACTAAAGTAGGACAAAATAATATTTCACTTATGGCTATTTTACATTTTAATAATAAATATTTCGTTGTAGTTTTTTACTTATAATTCTAACCATTAACATTAATATATCATCAAAAAGTAGTCAATTGTTCTCGAAATATGAATATGATACTCTCGAATTATATTTAGTGGATAATTATTTTTTCATCAATCCGTAAGTTTCCATATTATTATATTTATGTATGTTACAAATTATCTCTATCATAATTTATTTATATTTCATTGATATTGTGTTGTTATTTTTTACTATTAAGTTTTAATCTTGGATTCTTGTTTTCTTATTTAATAAAAATATACAATGTTATCAAAATTTATAAACGGCCAACTGAGTATATTACCTTAATTATTTTCCTCACGGAGAAAACTTACGTAGAATAATACCTGCAAGAAATTAAGAATTTGCTGTCATTGAAAATTGAGTAGATCGGTGCTAAATCTGAATTGCGAATTTCGATGAGTTGGGCATCATATTTTTGAACAACATTTTTCAAACCCATCACATAAGTTACCCCTATATAATAACAAAATCGAGTTTGAATTGAACTCTTTTTCACTAAAATAAATAAGTTTGAAATCGGCTGACAATATATTCTATACGTATTTGTCGTCGATGTTTGACGAGTCAGTAGGCGAGAAGGCAAATCGGGCAGATTATCTACTCAAAGTAAAGTGCGAAATACTTCCGAAATATCCACAGGCCGGGTCGGGCCAGGCTGGCCGTAACGCATCGATGCGCTCAGGGAGCGGGGTATGCGGTGTGAAGAGCCTGCTCAACAGCGTAGACGCTAAAACGCATGAGCCTAAATTTCGACCCTACAAGTACTTTATTGCCCAACTGTACCTCGACGTTGTTTATCTGTTGCCATGCAGATATCTACACTTTTTACACCTTCGCTTTTGTTTGGACAGTTATTATAGCTGCATTATTATTTTGCAGTTATGAATTTTTTTGTTTCTAGATATTTGGAATAACGGTATAACTCGAGTTATACCGTTCTTCCATGAAAGCTGTTCAGTTGAACCCTTTAATATTCATCCGATTTTCATCAAATAAATATATAATGTAGATCTATGATCACTGATCATTTTTATGCAATCTCCGGAAAACCGGTATAACCCGACTTATACCGTTATTCCGCCCATCCCCTCAATTATTATGCATGTGACAAAGTTCATGTTATGCACATGCAAGGCAGTATTTTATTCAAGTGTTTTATTTTTTTTTCTGTTTCTATAATAGAATTTGAGAAAATTGTTCGAGCAATCCAGTACAGGGCGCACTGTATTATCCTGGATCAGATTGACAAATAATGACCCAAAAAAAATATGTCATCTCATAATAGATAATCTACTCGCCAAATCGTTGAAGTAGGTACCTAAATAATTTTTTCTTAACACATGCACCCAAAGTCCTTCTTTGCACACCGTCTACGCTCACCTAGAGCAGACTTTTGCGTACCTGCACACTGGTACGCTAAAACCGGCTTGGGTGCCGGCAGACGGCACATAGACGAGGACCTTGCGTTGCATGTGTCAAGAAAAATAGTGTTCGATACACGAGCCCAAGGCAGCAATCGCTTGTACTTGTGTGAAGGCGCCTCACTTGCTACCTTCGGCTAGCCTTCGGGCTCGTTCGGGCCTTCACACTCGTACGCGCGTCGCTGCTTTTGCGCTCTTATATCGGAAAGTACTATTTCAACCAACGTGGACTTTCTATGTGCAATAACAGAATACAAATGCAACATTCTGTATTCCATAACAAACTCATCACTGAATAATACTTTCATGTGGTTCAATTTTTTTAAATGTTCTAATTGTTTTTTGGATCTTGCAACAGAGCAACATGTGCTATTTCCATGCATGAGATAGCGAAAATTCTTCTGTTCTATATATTTCTAGCATAGCTATATTAAATAGATATTCATGTTTGTATTAGAATCACTAGCGAAGAATTTCGTTCCTGGACACATGAAATAATTTCGCGTTCCAAAACGGAAAAACCTGAGATTTATTACAACCCGAGTTGTGGCCAAGAGAGGCCTGTCACAGGAAGACTGTGGGGTAAGTACACGAATTTACAAAAGTACGACAAGAGCAACAAGGAAAATAAGATTTCCAACAACAACCACAAAGCTACATTTTCAGCTAAGTACTTTGCGATCCTAACCAAACTGTGCAACATTCCATCCGATGACTCCCAACTAATACAATATTGAAAGGATACCTTCGACATACATGAGAGGGGAGATGATATCGTAGATCATTACGATAACTATCCAGTATTGAAATTACAGATCGGAGCAGAGTTGATAAATGCTGACTAGAATATATTGGAATGATTTTTATTAGTCTGATAACAGGTCTTATAACGTCATCATTATTTACATTATTCGAAGATTGAAACAGACTTCAAAATAGCCACCAAAACCATCGAAGAAACATTTCTGATTGACTGGCCTGATGTCGCAGACCGAATTGTGCAGTATGCTACAGAAAAAAAACTGTGCGACACTCTTTGTCATCTGCAGGCTGAAGGTAATTTTATTTTTGAAGAGGTAGGTATCTTATTTCATTTAGTTGTATCTGAATGTTAAGTATATCAAAAGTGCGCGTGTACTGGAAATATCAAAATATAGATAATAAGTCGTTAGATGTTCTGTAAGGTGCGAGACCAATTATAAGAGCCAAACAAAAGTCGTTCGAGTCAGTCGATCGTGTACGCTTGAAGAAAGCGCTGTTTCTCTGTAAGCCTGTTTACATTTAAAGTAACCTTTGCCGTAAATCCAGTTACTTAGCTGTTTAAAATTGATTAAGTATATTAATGAACCCAATTTCATTGTGCCTCCTAATTAATAACTTCGACACTAAACAATTCTTATGAAAAATCAACTTCAATATTTCCTCACAGAAATTCCTAAAGAAACATTAGCTCTGCTAATACTGCCAAATCTATTTACACCAGTACCAATACCAACAAAAAAAAAAAGCAATCCTGAAAGACATCAAAATCTGAAATATCGGAGGCTTTTATCCTTCGAATGAATGTGAGTAGAGCGCATTAGAATGCAATCAGTAATTAACATCACACTCAATTCTAATTCAATCGGTCTTTATTTCTCCAATACTATCTGAATGAATATGAATTCTGCAGATTCAAGATGGTCTTGTTTTTCAAAATATTCACAAAAAAAACATGTTTGTTGCAGACTATTGCCAATAGGGATTGCAATTGCTGGATCCCTCATCCAGCAATCCAGCTGAATCCAGCGGATTTTTTGCCTGCTGGATCCAGCACCGGGTGCTGGATCCAGCGCTGCGGATCCGCAAGCAATTAGTTTCTCAAATAATGGCGCGCGGCCGCCGCATAACCCATTTTTAGTCCTTTTTTCACCGCTCAATTAAAATGATAAATATTGGTTGTAGAGTTTGGGGAGTTGGGACTTTTTTGTAGGAAATTTTCTGCTCTTTTAGGATCTTTTTTGCGATTTCAAATATCTCAAATAGTTTTTGAGATATTCGCACAAAACCGAACTTCCCCTCTTTTTATTTACTAAATTGTTTATAACTTTCACAATTTTTTTTCGGCCCTTTTTGAGACCCTTTTGAAAAGTTTTTAAATGCCTTTCCGAACCAAATGACACCGTGCTCATAATTTTTGGTGGATAGACAAAAAACTTCTGAATAAAAGTCTGTTGACCAAACTATATTAAAATGAATGAAAATCGTCGATACCATACAGTATGGCCCTCACGCCCATGCTGGCATAGTGATATACGCGATGAATTTCTCTCCGTGTGTTACGTTTGCGGCACGTCTCACGTGCTACACCTCCTTTCTACAGCGCACCGCCCGCCCTTTGATCTCTGCTGCTGATTGCCATAGTTAAGTTTCCGCTCTCGCTAGATGAAGTGTCTTTGCGCTAAATAAATGTCTTCGCTCCGCCGTGTTGTTTGTTGTGAGAATTGTGAGTAATTTGTATTTGTATCCATACAAAATGATGTCTCCTTCCAAGCCAAGTGATCAGCAAGAAAAAAGTGCTAAAGATGATAATAAAAACAACTTATGGCACTATTTTAAAAAATTGGATGATGGTCGAAGTGCGAAATGCTCATTATGTTCAAAAACGTTGCTGATCAGTAGGGCCAGGGACTTCGTCCGGTGGGGGTAAACTAACACACATGAACCACGTCTGTGTGATGGCAATGTTCAGGTTCCACAGTGAAAAATTTCAGATGTCAACGAAAACTAACACATGTAAACACATCTGTGTAATCGGCAATGATTGTTCGTTTCCGGTTCAACAGTGACAAAGTTCAGATGTCAGAATAAAATGTTGAACTTAACCCTCCTGACAAGTCCGATAAGTGTAGACCATTTAAATGTAGTATACATTTAAGTATACATGCAAGTTCGAGACTGCCCGTGTGTGGATGACGGGCAGCTCTCCGTGACTTAGAAGTAGTAGATGCCAGCCATGGGGCGTCACAACAAATGACGTCACCAGGTCATTGACCCCGCGGAGTGGGGACTTGGCGTCAAAACAATGAGACCGTCCGATCCAAGATGGCGCCGCCCATGCACATTAAATCAACATGGCGGCCGTTTTTCAGAATTCAAGATGGCGGCTTTTTTTTTCCAAAATCCAATATGGCGCCCGTTTTCTGAATCCAACATGGCGGCCTTTTTTCAGAATTCAAGATGGCGGCCTTTTTTTTTCCAAAATCCAATATGGCGCCCGTTTTCTGAATCCAACATGGCGGCCGTTTTTCAGAATTCAAGATGGCGGCCTTTTTTTCCAAAATCCAATATGGCGCCCGTTTTCTGAATCCAACATGACGGTCGTTTTCACAAATTAAAGATGGCGACTGGTTTTTCAAAATCAAATATGGCTACCGTTTTGAAACTTATACCAATACCTGCTTCTCCGACGCCGACTCTTAAATAATGAATTATTACCCTATATATATATAATAGCTGTGACTTATACCAGCTTTGCCGATGTCAGCTCTGAAATAGAAATAAATTCTTATCCGATATGTATACTAGCTGAAATTGATAGAAAATGACAGGGTATATGCATGGATTGACACCAAAATTATTTCAATTTTTTATATTTTCCTAGTCGGTACAACAGTTTCTTATTTCATTAAATCTAGTTTCTACAGCAGGTACAACAGTTTTACAGTAGGTACAACAGAGCGCGCTGACCCGTTATTCGCGATCGCAAGACGAGATCGCACCCTCGCATCGATCTCCTACATCTAACGAATCGATTAATGGGAGTGCTATTCTCCT